>WQNJ02000055.1:0-1335000 GCA_016584745.2 Phylloscopus trochilus trochilus | reverse complement strand
CCCCTTCCCAAAATCATTCACAATAACAGTCTGGTAATAGAACAGTAACAAAACAAAAAAACCACAATGAGACAACAATAAAGCTGCAACAGAATGACTATAAGGTTACAAAACAGTAGTGGGACAGTGACCTTAAAGCAAACTTGTCCCGCTCACTCATCCATAGGTTCCCACACTCACAAAGTCCAGACTCAAACACACCTCAGCCCCGATAACACGGGAGCAGGAATTCACTCGACCCACACCCAAAGGGTTGCTTCGCGGCTGCTCTTATCAGTCAGCAAATCCCTCCACCACTGGCCTCCTTCCTCTCCCCTCCTCCTCCTTGACCCGTGGAGGCTGAAGGAGCAGAGTGGGCCTCACCAGTGTTTGTATCCCTCCACCAACAGCTTGCAAGCTTTTATCTACCCAGGGACTATGTTGTACACAGGATGTCCCTTGCAATTTATCAGCAGCCCTTTTACCCACACATACCTGTTATGAGCCCTTAGAATTGAATTAATACTCACTGTTTAGGCCACCAGCCAGTGGTCGTTATCTGTCCCTGCAATAGGCAAGCCGAGGTCTCGGAGTTCTCCTCCAGGAAATCCCAGGGCGCACCACAGAGTTCTCCGTCCCTCAGCCCGGCTTTGTAGATGACAAAGTAAGTCCCATCTGAGGTGCCAAATGATATGTGGTAATAAAACTCCACAACTCGATAAAGTTGTAAAGTAGGTACATATTTTATTCAGCGCTGGAAGCAGGGGGAGAGCATCTTCCCAAATCCTGCGTACCTCTTACACTTTCCATCCCTCTATTTATCTACAAAAATCATGCATATTCTATATCACCTATACATATTGATTACCTGTCCCCGCCCGCTCTCCGCTTCGTATGTAAATCAGTTACAGCTGCATGGTTTGTCGTTTTTATTGGGTTGGTGGTCCCCAATTGAGTCAGGGGGCTTGAAGGTATGAAGGAACCAACATCTTCCTCCTTGTCAACTTCTGAACCAATGGATCTGCACATGCGTATTCCTTCTTTACTAAGATGTTTCCCTCTAATTTTGCAAAGGGCCTCCTCTTATTTTCACAATCTCAGCAACTTTTAATGGGCACCAGGTGTCCTTTGAAGGGGCCCACTTATCTTTCTACTTTCCTTCAGTCCTTGGAGAGTGAGATAATTCATTCTACATGTTCATGTACACTACCTCAGCTATTCTAAAGTTCCCTTTAACCCTTGAATCCCTTGTTTCATGGTGATTCTAGCTTCCCTTTAGAGCTGTGGCTAGAGGTAATGGAAAATTCAGGTGTGCTAAGGGTGCCAGAAAAGCTGGAGCAGATTTGCTGGAAGTTTTGTAGACACTCCAAAACCACTACTCTGTTCTAGGCACTGGCTTTGTTGGCTGCCTAGTGGTGAGTCTGATTTGGAGGCGTTAGACTTCCATAGGTCACTAAATAACTCCATGTCTTGGAGTAGGCTGTAAAGAGTTTGCTTCTGTACTCAGGTTTATATTTTAAATTAGTTAACTTACTGGTATCCAGGATGATGCATTTCTGCCTCCTGATTTCTAAATAAGCCTTTTCACATGCATGTGAAATGTCTAGCAGCAGTAACAGGTGTTATCCATAAGAAAACACCAAGGAACAGACTGGTCCATTTGTATCAGGCTTTAGTTTGGAATTTTTCTTCTTGCTGTCACATCATGAACTCTGGAGATGAAGAGAAATTTTCTGTTTTGACAAGAAAGAAGACTTTGTTTTGTTTAAACCAAACAAGCAAATCTTGGCACAACTGCAGCCATTCATGTTTTTTTAAGGCAGAATTTGAGATCAAAACAAGGGAAGGTGTCGTGCCACATTCCCTTACTCCACAGAAGTGACAGTAGGCTGGGGGCTAATGCTAATATTCCCCAAGAGTTGGGTGTTCCAATACAAAAGCTGGGCTCTTCCTATTCTAAACACAAATTTAAGTCCTTAAACCTGGCTTTCCTGAGTACTCTGAACAAAATTATCTCAGTTTTGAGAATATAAGTGGAAATATGCTTAACAGCTTTTAAAAGTGTCAACTGGGCTTTACTGTAACATCTGAGATATTTGTGTAAGGCAGGAAAACTGGTTATCTTTCCATCTCATCATGACTGTCCCTGTATTATATCCAGCAACATTTTGCTCTAGATGTCCAGCTGTGTAAATTTGCTGCTTGAATGAGAAAACTTGATATTTAATGATTCCATATTGAGCTTTTGGAAAGTCAAGGATGTGACTGTTGTAGCATTAATCTTTTCAACACTTCAATCAATATTTTTGGTTAAATGACAAAGAATTTCCTTTTGTACTAAGTTATACATAGAGCTTCCACTTTGTACTTCCACACTTTCTTTGGGAACCTTTTGGTGCAATGATTAAAGACTCTTTGAGCTTTTGAGTGATTTTATTGCCTTTTGACACCTTTTTCCTATTTCCTGTGGCTGTGCTATGCAGTGCAATCTGTCAAGGATAAATACTTGGCTAGAACAGTGGATTGTACAGTCATTATTCTGTACCTAGTATAAAATATGTAAGCAATTTAAAGAAATCTTGATGGGCAGTGCCATTTAAAATTCTGTGAAACATGTCACTCAAGTCAGAAATGTCCCAGGTGCTTTCATTTGCCATTCTAAATAAAAAATTTGAAGAGTTGTCAGGCAAGATTTTCCAACTTAAAAAGGTCAGAAGAAATAGAAAGTGAGAAGTTAAAGGGGAACAAACCTGTCTGGAGAGGTTGCCCAAACAGCAAGTGGGAAATTGGCCCCTCTCAGGGAGGAGTCTCAATATCACAGAATATTTGGGGCTGAAAAGGACCTCTAAAGATCATCGAGTCACAGCCCCACTGCTCCTTTAGAACTTGGCTGTTCTCAGCTTTAATGACCCCAAGGTAAAAAGAGCAAAAAAACAAACCAAAGCCTCAAGACCCAACAGTGATGTTTTCTCTTTTATATAGGGGAAAAAAATGGGTTTCTGTGCACAGAAAATGGCCAGGAATATAGAGCACTAGCCATGTACCCCTGAAAGAGATTAAATGCTCTGCTTTATCTTGCCAAGAGAGAAGAGATATGCTCTCTTTGTCAAGAATGAGAAATTTCCTCTTTAATGGGGAAATTCCAAGCTGGAAAAAAAAGGAAAATTCTGGCATTTTTCCTTTTCCTTTTCCATTTTATTTTATTTTATTTTATTTTATTTTATTTTATTTTATTCTATTTTATTCTATTTTATTCTTATTTTATTTTTATTATTTATTTTATTCTATATTTTTATTTTTATGTTATATTTTTATTTTTTTATTTTCATTTTATTTTATTCTATTTTTAATTTAATTTAATTTAATTTTTAAATTTTATCTTTTATTTTATTCTATTTATTAATTTTATTTATTTTATTTTATTTTAATTTGGGGGGGGTAAATTCTACCCTATTTTTATTTTATTTTATTTTATTTGTTTTATTTTACTTTATGTTATTTTATTTTTTATTCTTATTTTATTTTTTATTATTTTATTTTATTCTACTCAGTTTTTTTATTTTATTTATTTTATTTTATTTTTTTATTCTGTTTTATTTTTTAATTTTATATTTCACTGCCCACCCCCAGCAGTGTTTTGCCCAATATTTCTGTGGAATGTGTACTTTGGAAAGCATTTTATTTTATTTTATTTTATTTTATTTTATTTTATTTTAGTCTATTCTATTCTATTCTATCTTTTAATTTAATTTTATTTTTATTTCATTTTTATCTTATTTTATTTTATTCTATTTTTTAAATTTTATTTTATTTTAATTTTATTTTTATTATTTTATTTTATTTTATTTTCTACTCTATTTTTTATTTTAATTTTATTTATTTTACTTTATTTTTTTATTCCATTTTATTTTTTTTTATATTTCACTGCCCACTCCTAGCAGTGCTTTGCCCAATATTTCTGTGGGGTGTGTATTTGGGAAAGCATTTATTTTATATTATTTTGTTTTGTTTTGTTATATTTTATTTTATTTTATTTTATTTTATTTTATTTTATTTTATTTTATTTTATTTTATTTTATTTTCTATATATTAAATCCATTTTTTTGTTTATTTTATTTTACTTTATTTTTCATTCTATTTTATCTTTGTTTGAATCCACCTTTGTAACAGAAGCCTGGTAGTTCTGACAATCAATACAGACATTTTTTTATCAGTAGGGAGAGTATCATAATCAATACAGATAATATAAGAAAAATATTTATTATTTATTATTTGTTATTTATTATTTATTATTTATCATTTATTATTTACTGTAATTATTTATTTTATTTACTATAATTGTTTCTTATTTATTATTGACTATAATTATTTATTATTATTTATTATTTACTATGTCAGAATCAAGACAGACTATTTTTATCAGTCGGGAGAGTATCATAATCAATACAGATTATTTAGGATAAATATTTATTATTTATTATTTATTATTTACTCTAGTTATTTATTATTATTACTTACTATATTTTTCAGAATCAAGACAGAGACTATTTCTAGCAATCAACACAGAGTATAACAATCAACACATATTTTTTCTAAGAATTAGTTGAGTGACTACTGTGAACAATCTATACAGACTATAAAAAGTTATACAGAGTATTTCTAACAACCAATACAGCATATTTCTAACAACCAATACAGACTACTTCCACTAATCAAAACAGAGTATAAAAATTGTACTGATTATTTATAAGATTCATTACAGAGGCTTTTGAAGCAATACAGAGACTATTTCTAGCAATTATTATGGTGCATTTCTAACTATCAATACAAAGCCTGTAATAATTACACGCATTACTTACACGAATCATTAAATAAACTAATAAATCAATACACTGGTTATCTCTAACTATCAGTATAAAAAGGAAAGAGCTCACCTCACAAAGCACAAAGACTTTGGTGGTGGAACAAAGTAATTTCAGGGGCAATCGGAGCAGTCTCCCTGCAAGTACCCAGAGATCTCCTCGAGTTCTGCCCATGGAGATGGAAATGGCCCTGAGCAGCACACAGGGCTTGGTCAGGAGGGTCACTCCTCTGCAGCCTTTGGCCAGGAGCCCCAGGTCAGGGTGTCCTTGTCCTGTGTGCAGTGCTGTGGCTCCCTGCCAGTGCTGCCTGCAGAGCACGAGCAGCACAGGGATGACCAAGCCCAGCATGGCACACGTGTGCCGCTGGATCTTCCTCTCCAGGTGCACTGCAGGCTGTGCTGGAACCTCCTGGGTGGCTTCCAGGTCTGCAATTTCCTTCTCCAACTGCAGCTGGTGCAGCCCAAGTCTCACCTTGCACATCTTCATCCTCTGGAGGGTTTCTTCCCCACCCTGGGGAACAATTCCCTTCTTTTCCAAGGGCTGCAGCGGCTGGTTGACGCCCACCATGGCCATCAGCACCAGGCACATGTGCAGGATTCCTTCACCCATGGCTGATTCTTCCCTGAAAGAGAGAGAAAGGAGGAAAGAGCCCAGATTCAGACTGTACTGCCTCAGGAAGTGTTGTATTGTGTCGTTGGTTTTGCTCCCTGTTATATTCTGTTTGATGGTCTGTTCCCTTGTCTCCCCTCTCTTTCCCTGACAGTTCTGTTCCAGTTGTCAATCCTCCTTCTGTTCTCCCCCCAGCCCCCTCCTCTGGGCCTTGTCTGTCACCCAGCTGCTCCTCCCAGCTTCCAGAAAGTTCAGAGAGGAGCATTGAGTGATAGGGCAAGGACAGAGGGGATCCCTCCCCAGGCACCCTCATTTGCTCCCCTACATGTCCCTCCAACCCTGTTCCACTCCCACCTTGTCTCCCATTGGGAGATAGTATGTACCCTCCCTTTGTATTTGGGGAATTCGATGGAAGTTTTGGGTCATTTTGGGGTCATTTTGGGGAATTTTGGGGGGAATTTAGGAAAATCTGGGGACATCTGAGGAAAATTTGAGGGGATTTGGGAGATCTGAGGAAATTGGGGAAGTTTTGGGGGAATTTTGGGAGGTTTTGGAGAATTTGAGGGGAATTTTGGAGGAAATTTGAGAAAACTTGGGAGATTTAGAGGGAAATTTGGGGGACCTTTTGGAGATTTTGGGGGATTTAAGGGAAAAATTGGAGAAATTTTAGGTCATTTTGGGGGATGTAGGAAAATTGGGCGAATTCAAAGGAAAACTGAGGAATTTTTAGAGATTTTGAGGAATTTAAGGGGAAAATTTGGGGATTTTTGGGAAATTTTGGAGAATTTTAGGTTAATTTGGGGGGAAATTTCAGAAACTTTGGGGAATTTGCGGGAGTTTTGGGTCATTTGAGGTCGTTTTGAGTGATTTTAACGGAAAATGGGTAAATTAGGGTAATTTGGGGAAAATTTGGGGTAATTTGGGGAGAATTTTGGGGAATTTTGGGGGAATTAAGGAAAATTAGGGGAATTTTGAGGACAACTTTGAGGAATTTTGGGAGATTTTGGGGAATTTGGGGGAAAATTTGGGGAATTTTGGGAGGTTTTGGAGAATTTGAGGGGAATTTTGGAGTAAATTTTGGGGTTAATTTTGGGGAATTTTTGAGGGGAATTCGGGAAATTTGGAAAACTTTGCTGCTCCAAGTTCCAGAACCAGCTGCCCAAAGAGGCTCCGTGAGCAGGTGGGAAGGAGGAAGTGGAGGAAGGTGTGAGACACAGGAAACACAAACCCTGAACAGCCAGGTTGGGGGAGACAGAAGTTCAGCACTGAGGATGACAGAGAAACCAAGCTCAGTCCCCCAAGCAGGGGGAGGAGAGGAAGGGCCCCCAAGCTGGCTGCAGACAGACAGGGGAGACCTTGCCCAGATGTTGCCAAATGGGCTGGGGAGAAGGAAAGCATGGGCCTGCATTCCAGCTGCTGCCATCACTTCTGGCCCTGCCACTGCCTTGAGCCAAGGCCTGATGGAATCCCGCTCAGTGTGGGCTGAGCCGGAGCTGGCAGCTGGGTCTCTGAAGGGCTGGGTGTCAGGTCAAGGCCCCCTTGCCCTCACCAAGGCCTTCCCTTGGTAGTGGTGGGAAGGGGATTCATCCACCCTCCTTCCCTCCCTCCCTCCTTGTCCCAGACCTGCTCTGAGCACTGTGTGGGCACAGATTCCCTTCTCCATGTCCGTCCTCAAGTGCAATCCCAGCTGGGTCATTGGGCTCTGCCCTGAGCTGCCAGCGCCTCGCAGGCTGCAGGGCTGCAGGTGCTGCTGCTCTGCCACCCCAGGGCACTGCCAACAGTGGCAGCAGCAGTGCCCACAGTTCCTGCAGAGCCAGCAGCAGCAGCACCAGCAGTGCCCGCAGTGCCAACAGTGCCAGCAGCAGCAGAAATGCCAACAGCAGCAGCAGCAGGTGCAGCAGCAGGTGCCTCTCAAGTGTCAGTGTGCCTGCACTGCCACCCCTCCCGCTGGCACCAACGTTCTCTGGCTGCCCAGGAGACAGCCCTGGAGTCCGGCTGTGAGGTCACAGACCCATGGATTCCACACAGGGATTCCTGGAGCCATGGAGTCCTGGGGCCCTGGGCACCCACCGATTCTGGTGCCCAGCTTGGATGTGAAGAGAATGCAGTGAAATGAGGTTCCTGAGGAGGCTCTGCCCTTCAGGAATGGTCTGCATAGTTTCAGTCAATTGCCTGTCTCTTGTCTCTTTGGATGCACCCTTCTCTTGTTCAGTCCTTCACATGCTTGCTCCTTAATTCTTCCCCATGTGGAAACATACTCCAAGAATGCTCTAAAGTGTCAGGACTGTCACACCCACATCCCTCTCCCACAGCCCTCCAAAGCCAGAGGTGGAACTGGCTTTTGATTTTATGTTGGAGCATCCTACCTCTATTTATTCCTTTTGGAATGGATGCTTCTAATTTCTTGTTGATGTTGCAAAGCTTAGGTACCCACAGTTTTCACCCACAAGCCTGTGATCTGTTCCATTGCAGTTATTTCATAGGAAGCTATTTTGTGTTGAGGTGATTCAGAATTCCCTGGCTGGTGGATGCCTCCTGCCCATCCCTCAGTGACATTTGAGGTCATATTCACAAGAATCACCTTGTTATAACCAATTTATAAATGGAGGAATTGTGGAGTCTCTCTGTTTTGAGAAGGCTGAAGTCTGATCTTACTGTCCTTGTGTTATCTCCTCCCTTGATCCAAATCCTAAGACTCCTCCCCTGAATTCCCTATAAAACTCACAACCCAGGCCCTGTTCTTCCTCTTGGTCCTCATGTCCTTCCCAGCCCAGGGCAGGGGGAATAAAATGGATCCTTGAGTTTAACAAAGAAACTTGTCCTGCCTGTTTCCCTGGAAGCGGGTCTAACATCCCTGGACATGATCACTGCTGCTTGAATTTGTGACAGCTGGATCTGAGAAACATCTGCAGACTGTTCTCAGATGGGACAAAAATTCACAGCTGATGGGAACAAACTTTCTGGCTCTGACTTCAGAGGCCTCCTGGCCCCAGGCTCTGCTGGCATTTGTGCTCCCTCAGCTTCATCTCCCCACACCAACCCCATGGGGGTGCTCAGGCCTGCTCTGGGCAGGGCAAACAGGGGCTCCTGAGGCAGTGCTGCCGTGGCTGTGCCTGCAAGGCTGCGGCAGCTGTGTGAGCTGGGGGAGAGGCCAGGGCTGCAGAGGGGGGATGTTGTTGGCAGGTGCATGAGGAGGCTGTGGGCCGCTGGCCTGGGGTGTCCAGCGCAGTGGGGATGGATCAGGCCCTGCTCTGCTGCTCCTTGCCGTGTGCTTGCCCAGGGCCCTTGCAGAGCCCCAGCCGTGCTGTTTGCCCCCAGCCTGCCCACGGCCAGCCTGGGGCTGCTGCCGGGGCTTTTCTCTGCTGAGCATTGGCCTGGGCAATGTGTTGTGGAGAGAGCCTGGGCAAGGAGCCTGCAGCCCCCAGGCCCTGGGCTGAGGCCTCAGCACTGCTGCTGTGCCAGCAGTGCCCATGGCCTGTCCCTGCTGCAGCCCCGGCACTGCCACCCCCAGCCCTGTGCCCGGCCCCGAGAGCACTCAGGCCCTACAGCAACAGCAGGGCCAGGAGGGCAGCGGGGCAGGGCCACGGCAGCAGCACTGGCAGCACCAAGTGCTGCTGCTGCTGCTAGGCACAGCTGCTGTGCCAGCACTGATCTGCCCCCAGCTCTGCACACAGACATTGCTGCTGCAGCTGCAGAGAAGGGAACCAAAGGGGCATCTCTGCAGGGAAATTGGCTGGGAGATCCGGGAGTTCCTTTGAAACCACCAAGAGCACAACTCCTCATTGACACAGTCTGTGGCCACAGGGAAGGTAGAGAGAAAAAGAAAATTAGAAATAGCACAAACAGTGACATCTCCTTTTGGATAAGATTAAAAAATTAAAACATGGGAAAAGCAACCATAACCAAATCAACAAGAAGCATCCAAGACAACTTTTATTACAAGTGATTTGTAGAAATTGCTCAGCAGTTTAATGTTTCTGAAACCATCCGGTCATCAGTCTCCACACTCCAGCCTTGACCTCCTGGCTCCTCAGGCTGTAGATGAGAGGGTTCAGAGCTGGAGTCACCACCGAGTACAAAAGTGACATAGCCAGATCCAGGGATGGGGAGGACATGGAGTGGGGTTTCAAGTGAGCAAATATGCCAGTGCTGAGGAACAGGGAGACCACAGCCAGGTGAGGGAGGCAGGTGGAAAAGGCTTTGTGCCGTCCCTGCTCAGAGGGGATCCTCAGCACAGCCCTGAAGATCTGCACATAGGAGAAAACAATGAACACAAAATAACCGCATGCTAATATGACAGAAAACATCATGAGCCCAAATTTCCTGAGGTAGGAGCATGAGCAGGAGAGCTTGAGGATCTGTGGGATTTCACAGAAGAACTGTCCCAGGGCATTGCCATGGCACAGGGGCAGGGAAAATGTATTGGCTGTGAGGAGCAGAGCAATGAGAAAGGCACTGGCCCAGGCAGCTGCTGCCATGTGGGCACAAGCTCTGCTGCCCAGGAGGGTCCCGTAGTGCAGGGGTTTGCAGATGGACACGTAGCGGTCGTAACACATGATGGTCAGGAGATAATATTCTGCTGAGATGAAGAACAGAAAGAAAAAGGCCTGTGCAGCACATCCTGTGTAGGAGATGTTCCTGGTGTCCCAGAGGGAATTGTGCATGGCTTTGGGGACAGTGGTGCAGATGCAGCCCAGGTCAGTGAGGGCCAGGTTGAGCAGGAAGAAGAACATGGGGCTGTGCAGGTGGTGGCTGCAGGCTACGGCGCTGATGATGAGGCCGTTGCCCAGGAGGGCAGCCAGGGAGATGCCCAGGAAGAGGCAGAAGTGCAGGAGCTGCAGCTGCCGCCTGTCTGCCAGTGCCAGCAGGAGGAAGTGGCTGATGGAGCTGCTGTTGGACATTTGCTCTGGCTGCACATGGGCACCTGTTCATGGAGAAAGGACAGGGACAAGTCAGCAGAGGCTGCTTTGAGCCAAACCTGGGCCATTCCCTGTAGACTGTCCCAGTGTGACTTCCCCACCCTTGTTCCTGCTCTGGGAAAACCCTCACCCAGGTCCTTGCCTGAGCTCCACTTGTGCTGTCTGAGTGTGCCAGGAGCAGCCAGGCTTGTGCATGGGGGTTCTCCAGGAGCCATCCCTGCCCTGCTGCCCTGGGATTGTGGCCATGTGGTAAAGGGACAAAGCTGGATATTCAGGATTTGTCAGGGGAATCACTCCTCATGCAGAAAGTCTCAGTAGCATCTGCAAACCCTCGTCTTAAATAAAAAAAAAGGCAGGAGTTGGTTTTAGGATTTTTTCCTTCCCACAATCATTCCTCATTCTCTGAGGTCAGAAATCCCTGGCATTTCTGCTGCACTCAGGGTTTGCCACTGAGAGATGTGAGAGGCAAAGGATTCCCTGTGCCTTGGGCAAGGTGAGGGGCTGGATGGGCTTGTTCCCAGCTGCCCTGGGTTTGCAGCTTTGGCTGCAGTCAGAGCACAGTCACACTCCCGGGTCACCCTGGGATAAACCAGACCCTGCCCAGAGCAGAGGGATCCCTGAATGTCTCCCCCTCTCCAAAGGGCTCTGGGCAAGGTCTCAGCACCCCCTTCTGCCAAGGACACTGACGGCTCCCTCGGCAAACCCAGCAGCATTTCCTCAGCTCTGGCATCTCTGCACTTCCCCGGGGCACATTCAGGGAACTGCAAAGGGCTCTGGCACAGATCTGCAGCCAGGAGGGCAGCTCAGAGCTTGCAAGGACACAGCAAGGAGATCCCTGGGTGTGCCCATGATGGGATCTCAGGGAGGGGGCTCAGCCCATTCCCCTTTCCCATGGACTGCTCTGCCCACAGCCCCACAGGTCCCAGGGAAGCTTGGACACCCCATGGCCATGGCCACAGCTGCCTGGCAGCAATGCCAAGGGCAGTGCCTGACTCAGCTGCTGCCAATGCCAGAGCCTCCCTGAGAGCACCAGATGACAGGGACAATCTCAGGGCAGTGCAGAACCAAGAGAAGATGTGGTGGGGCTGTGCCTGGGAGGGCAGGGCAGAGACAGCCGGGCACTCAGGACAGTGTTCCCGTGCCCAGCTGTGCACGGCACCTCCCACACACCCACAGTGCCCTCCTGCCCCCAGCACTGCTCTCTTCAGCCCCCTCTCCTTCCCTCAGCATCTCCCTGGGCCTGGACATTTCCCTGCTGAGAGGAGCCTTGTCCCTGCCAGCGCTGACAGAGCCCATCCCAGCCTCTGTGCCCTGGGCCCGGCCCTACAGAAACCTGCCTGTCTGCAGGGCCCTGGCTGGGGCAGGCTCTGTCTGCAGCTGGGCAAGGGCAGCTCAGGAGAGCCCTGCTGGGCCCTGCTAAGGTGATGCTGCTGCTGCTGTTGCTGCTGTCCAGGGCTGAGGAGGGGCTGAAGGCCCTTTAGGAGCCTCCCAGCAAAGAGACTGACCACCCAAAGGAAGAGTGCTGGAGTCTCTGTAAATTTTCAAGCATTCCTTTGAATATCCTGAGTGTCCCTTTCAACTCAGAATGTTCCGTGATTCTGTGATTACAATTCCTGTTCTGCTGCTCTCATCCTCCTGTTGCCTATAAGGAAAAGAGAAAAAAAAAAACAACCCTTGTAACATTAGAAGAGAAAAGTAAAAACCAGACCATTACTGGAAGCTTCCAGGTGTCCCAGTGAGGATGGCACACACCCAGCCCCTGATTTCAACAATTTATTGAGGTTGATTAATTAGGATATTTAGCAGGAACATCCAATAGGAGATTCAGTTGCACCTGTTACACATCTCTGGGTCAACCCATTGGAGTTGGTCCAAGGGCTTCTTTGCCCGACTGTTTTTTTTTTATGACTGCTCACTCTCTGGTTGAAAAACCAAAATGTTCTTTTTGTTGAATCTTCCTCATAACAAGACTATACAGTAGTTCAGGAATGTAATTAGAAGTTCAGCTTATTGTTCTAAAACTTAATAGAAGGGTAGGAAACATGCTAGAATTAATTAAGAATTATAGTTAAACAAGTATATGTATACTATAAGTATATAAGTATATATAAGTATATGTATACTATACAATATATACTATAGTATATAAGCATATGTACATATATGTATATGTATATATACTAGAGTACATAAGTATGTGTACACTATAATAAGTGTATGCAATAGCAGTTTAATAGAGTAAATTAAAGATTATAGTTTTATAACTACATAATTGTAGTTAACTGAGCTATGAATATATGAAAAATGCATAAAATGCAAAAATCTTTTTGTCATCACCCCAACTCTCCCACACTGCTCCAAGCAGGAAATTGAAAACACTCTCAATAAAGCTCCTGATCTTTACAGCAGTCCCAGGCTCACCTTGTTTTGGCAAATATCCTCCAGAGCTGTGGGATGTGGCAGCTTCAGGAGATCCCTGCAGGAACTGCAGCTTATCTTCCCCCAGCCAGAGAGTGACTGTTCCCAGCGCTGTGAGGATTTCTCCTCCAGTGAGCCCTGAGTGAGCTCTGCTCTGTGCTGCCAGCCCAGGCTGAGCTGAACCCCTCTGTATTTCTGTGCTGTGCCTGGGGTGGCTGCAGGCAGTGCCTCAGCCCTGCTGGGCTGAGAGAAAAGCTGCTCAGCAAGAGAAATGTGGTTTTAAGGTTCCTCTTGGTTGCCAGGAGCTGCCTCTATGCCTGGCCCAGCCCAGCTCAGCAGCACAGACACAGCACAAGGACTTTAATGACCCTCTTGGGGCTCTGTGCTGAGGCCCTGAACATCAGTCCCTGAGAAGGGAGATGAAGAAACCTCTCAAGAACTCCAAGGCAGAATCCAACTCCAAAGTTTCTGCAAGTTTTAATGGGTCCCAGTGAGGCACACAACAGAGAAAGTGCTCCCAGGCCCCAGGCAGAGCAGAGAACTGCAGGCAGTGATGCCAGGAGGGGACAAAGAGAAGCCAAGTCTTGGTGGCCTGAGGCACAGCAGGGTCTGTGCCACCAAGGGCTGTCAGGAGACACCTTGTCCTGAGGCTCTGGGGCCTCCTGGCACAGCCCCAGCAAGGCTGGGCACTCTCAGCCCCTTGTCCTGCCCTCAGCATCCCCCTGACAGCCCAGTGGCCTCAAGGATCTGCTGGAAGGAGCCCCTGGGGAGCCTTGGTCAGGAATGGCCCTGGGGGGCTCCTGAATGCTCCCAGGCACTGCAGGTTCTTCAAAGGGCTTTGGGTTTGGCTTTTGCCTTGGAGTTTCTGAGAGGTTTGTGCAATCATGGCCTCCAATTATCTGCTGTAATTAGTCCCTTGAGAGGCTTTTTTAGTAACAACACTCAGTGGGGCTCATTAATGCTTCAAGATACTTCAGTTATTTTAAGGTACTTGGTGTTTCCCTTTTAAATCTGATTCTGTGAGAAAGATTGTGCAATCCTGGCCCCAATTATCTCCTTTAACAAGTCCCTTGCGATTCTTAGTCAATAACAACACTCAGTGGGGCTCATTAATACTTTAAGGTACTCAAAGTTTCTTTATGAACTTTTTATTTTTGTACTGAGTCTCTGAGAAGTTTTTGTGTGATCCTGGCCTCCAATTATCTTTTTTAATGAGTCCCTTGAGAGCTTTGCACTAACACTCAGTGGGGCTCATTAATACTTTGAGATACTCAAAGTTTTAAGGTACTTTGGAATTTCCTTCCCACGCTGAGTCTCTGAGAGGTTTTTGTGCAATCCTGGCCTCCAATTCTCTCCTCCAAGGAGTCCATGAGGACCCTGTGTTGGGGATGGACCTCACTGCAACCCATGAATGCCTCAAGACACTTTGGGTTTTTCTTCTGACTTGGACTCCTGGAAAGGTTTGTGCAATCTCCTCTCAGGCCCTGAGGGCTCAGCACCAAATGCACCATGGGGCTCATTAGGATCAAGGAAGTCCTGACAAACCATGGCTGTGCCTTGATTTCCGTCTGGTCTGGTGAAGTTCATTAGGAAAGTTTTTTTGCTACAATATGGAGAAAGATTTCAAAGAGTTTCCAAGAAATACACATTCTTGTTATAAAGGGTTCTTTTATTACTGCTCTGTATAGAGCAGAGGTGGTTGCAGCATCCAGTGATTTATATTGATCCAGGGTCCTTCCTCAGGAGGTCTGGGCTGCTCAGAGCACCTGTGCCTTGAGGTCTGACCCAGTGTGGACAAACTTGTTCCACATTCTCCAACCCATCCTGTCTCTCCTCACTCACCTGGGACCTGCTTTGCTTGGAGAGCTGCCCACACTCAGGCAAAGAGGGGCTTACAAAGAGGATTTTTTAGCAATGTAAAACTCCTGAGTTTCCCCA
The DNA here is from genome assembly GCA_016584745.2 of Phylloscopus trochilus trochilus. NCBI lineage: Eukaryota > Metazoa > Chordata > Aves > Passeriformes > Phylloscopidae > Phylloscopus > Phylloscopus trochilus. The sequence goes on along the minus strand of WQNJ02000055.1, from coordinate 1,320,275 downwards.
CTGAGAACAGACACCCTCCTCAAGGCTGTGCCAAGTCAGAGGTGCCACGAAGGCCACTGCAGCCCTTCCCTGGGCCAGGAATGAGAGTGGATCATCATCCCACCCTGCACTGGGCCATTGCAAGGGGCTGTGGACATGGACACTGCACTGCCCCACTGCTGGGTTTGGGTGCCACGGAAACCCCCATCAGTTCCAGTTTCCTTGGAAAGCACCCCAAAGAGCCATTTCTGCAGCCAGGTTCCATGGCCAGGGGGATGTGGAGGGCTTCAGGTGGTCAATGCCCCGTCCCTGGAAACATTCCAGTCCAGCTGGGACAGGGCTGTGAACAACCTGATCTGGTGAAAGATGTCCCTGCTCATCCCAGGCCTGGACAAGAGGCCTGAGTGAGGCCTGAACAACAGGCCCTGAGCCAAAGGTGACCTCTGGGTGAACCTTTCAACCCAAGGTTATCTTTGTATCTGCTCATTAGTGAAATATGCATGATCATTAGTACTGTGATAGATGTATCCATTCATTAGTGAAACATGTATTGACCTTTCTGTGTTTGGAAGCTGGACAAGGCCATGAAATCTGATATCTGACCTTGTTTGGGGCTGTAGGGTCAAAGTCACCTCCCTTGGTTCCTCCTTGGGGCCTGGCCAGGCTTTGGGAGGGACCCAAGAGGAGGATGAATCCAGATGTTCCCACTCCAGAAGTGCTGTCATTTTGTTTATTCAGCACTATCAAAGCTGGGCCCTCTCCCAGCGAGGCTGGAGCCTCACCTGTGGCTGGAGGCACCTGCAGGAATTCCCATTGTCCGGGAGTGTCTCTGCAGTCCTTGGCTGTGACAGCTTCCCCCAGCTGAGGTGTGGGTGTGGGTGATGGGAAAGTCTGGGGGTCACTGCTGATGGATCTTTCTTACTCACTGCAGGCAATCTTTGGTAGTGATGGTTGGGTGCATTGCTGAGCTGCTCCTTTTGTGCTCCTTTGCGTCAGTTCCCACTCACCCCTGAGCTTCAGCCCTGGCTAGCAGTATGCTCGAGGGGAAACTGAGGCAAGGACAAAGATAAAAGACAAAAGGTGCTCTTAATCCTTCAGGAACACAGTCCCACAGTTTAATGCAGAACCTACTCCATGCAGCTTGGGGGATGTCACGATCCACTAATGCAGGGGGGAATCGTGATGGTTCGAGTTTGATCTCAAGGCGCAAAAGATATAACAAGGGACAATAATAATTTGCTCAAAAGCAGTACACTTTATTAAGTGCACTCTTGCACAGTATGCGATAAAAAAGAGAGGAAAGAGAAAGAGGGGATGGGGATAAAGTAAAAGAGAGAGAGAGAGAAAGGGGTATAGCTACCGACGGAGAGACGATATCCTCGTGGTGCACGCTGACCAATAGATCCGTCTTCTTCCGTGGGGAGATCTCAGAATTCGGGCGATTTTGAGGTATCTCTTATAGTCCTTTCTGAAGTGACAGGCAGTTCGCCAGAAGGTGAGCTCAGCATCAGGTGCATCAGGTGCAGCACTCCAGCGCTTAGAGCAAATAACCACCTCAGGAACAGGTACAGGTATAGGGCAAGCACAGGACAGGCCAGCCCAAGACCAGTCTGCCGTGAAGTCCTATTGTCCAAGCTGGTTCCTAGGGGGATGTATCGGTCCAACGAGCGCACCTGTGGACAATGGCTGGCAGTCTTCCCACCTTAGTCAGGCCAGAACTGCTGCATTGGGGGGGAGGTTTTAGTCCCAGTCCCTTTTGGGGTCTTCAGTCCTTGGCGATGATCGTGAGGCAGATGAGGAATTTAGGGACTGTCCCTTACACCACCCCGTGACTCACGATTGTCGACAGGACAGCTTCATCAGCAGTGTTGACACGAAGTCTTCAGGACTCGTCAATCGTTGGTAGCACAACCCAAGGAAAATAGAAGTGAGAAAAGGAAGAAAGAAAGGGATGGAGGAAAAAATCAAAACAATTAATAATCACAATGATTATTAGTCATAATTGATAATCATAATGATTGTTACAACAATTTCTTTCTCTTAATTGATTACAAACTTAAACATATAAAATCAATTCAAAATTTTAAAAGCAATTATAATTTCAATCACAAAATTAGGCATACAAAATTAACTCAACATATTAAGAACAACTACAATTTTTAGTTATACAAAATTAAGTCAAAATACTAAAACAATTACAATTTTCAAATAATCACAATAAATCAAAGCAAGGTTAATTTAAACAATATCTAAAGTTTTATAATTCAAGTTACAAACTACTTTGTTTCACGTCAATGGCTTTGGGCATATCTATAGGAAAAGGAACTCTAATCAAATTATGTGCTTTCATCGCAGTGGTCAATCTTGTCAATCTTTTTATCATTTTCCAAATTATTATATACAGGATTGTCTGCAAAACAAAACCAATCAAAACTAAAATCAAAAGAACAACAATGGGATGACACAGTCTGTTCAGGATACCTGTAGCAGTAGGTGACCACCCAAAAAGAGTATCCCACCACCTGTGTTCAGTATCTTTTATTACTCTCTCTGAGATGGAATGGATTTCTTTTACATCATGTTGGACTGCCACCAAGGTCTTTTGCCCATCTTCCTTGATTTTTTCTAAAATGTCAATTAAATCTTGGTGGAGCAGCAATTGCTTTACCAAAGTTAAGTCCATCCCAATGGGTGTAGGCAATAATTTGTGTATCAAAGTATAATTGGATTGTATAAGTTGAGTATAAGAGAAGTAACTGGAGCTAAATAGGAGAAATCACATCTAGTAATTTTAGTAAAATTGCAAACACAGAAATTTGAATGATTTTTGGTATCTACTAGCATATCTTCTACAAATATAGCATCACAAGCAGTCCTCAAGCATGCACATCCATGGCCTATGTATATAAGCACTGTTTCAGGAGTCTCATTAGGATGAACTTCAAAATGACAGATGTTTTGTTTCGTGTCCAAACAAATATCTTGAGCTATAATTGCATTACTATCACAAATGAATCCTTGTTGGCCCTGAGCTATGCAAGCTTCCAAGTTAACAGTTTGCCATTTCCCATCAACTTGACAGGCCCATTCTCTATGTTCTAAAGGATAGAGAACAGCTCCATCATGGTTTAATCCTAGAGCAATGATAGGAAATATCAAATGCACTGAAGCATTACGTATGGTTAACACAAAGGCTGTGGCTGTATTTGTAACAGGGTTATAGGTAAAATTCACTAATTTCCACTAGGAATGGAATTCTCTTTCAAAATCAGTGGCACTATCCCAGATTATTTTCCGAATTTCAGTAGGGATAGTACCTTCTTCCCCTTCTCTTATAATTGAAGCAGTAACTGACTGCATCCATAGTTGAGCCTGGATGCAGCTGAGAGCCTAAGAACCATTGGTTTGAGTAGCACCAAGCGCATCAACTATCAATTTGGAATCCTTTACATTTATTTTCTCCCAATCTGATACTACATTTGATAACAGCCACTGATGGGTTCCCAAGGCCAATAGGGAGGATTGCAGTGGTTGTTATAATTTGGCTAGATCTCTAGTTGTGGCAGTCCATTTGTTCATCAGTACCTCTGAATCAATACTATTTAGAATTCCCAGTCCTGTTCCCAGAATACCAGTGACATCTCTTGGCACTCGCTTCTTCGAAGGGATATGTTTCCGTAGCCAGTTAGTCTATCCTTCAAAGGAGGCTTGTAGGAAGGGTGAGCAAGCTGGCTGTATTTCTGAAACATTGTTTTGCATTAGTAGCTTAACTTTTTTAAGAGGCCATGATGGATTAGACATTATTTGCTCTTGGCCTGTTTTCCTAATAATGTATGATCTAGCACCATAAATTTTTGGGCTAAGAACCACAGGTGGTTGTGTTCAAGTAGTGGTAGGGGTTGTAACAGGTTGGGTTATGGCGTTTATTTTGAATTTAAAAGAAAGCCCTCTAATTGGGTTTTCATACCAACTGCATGTTACATAAGTCGGTTTGGTTAGGGTGAAATTATACCAACAATCAAATGCAGACTCATTATCACATTCTTTTATGATTACAACATTGTTGGCTTTTAGGCTCAGGGGGTGGTTATCAACATATTCTTGTCGACAACATAATTCTAAGGGTGTTTGTTTGGCACACCTCCATCTCTTTGTGGGACAAAGTTCTGATGAAATGTTGGGGTGAGAATCGCTTTTCCCATCTGGTTTTAGAAAATTACCAGCGATTCTAATGGTGGAAACTTTTTCATAAAAGGACCCGTCTACTTTTCTGCATCCTATAATTATTTTTTCACCAATTGTTCCTGTTAAAGTTCCAATCCACTCCCTTGGATCCCACTCCCATTCAATTGAACGGTATACCTCAGAGTTGTGCAGCACCACTGTTGCCAGGTTTGGGCGGCGATCTTCGGGATATGTTCCTAGAATATGAGTGTACCTGATGGTGGCTTCAGACCACGGCCATTCAGCTGGGTTTTGGCCACAGCATTGTGGTAGGATGCAGAAAAGTATCACTAGTCTTATCATGGTTGTGTAGTTTTCATGTCCCACGGAGTTCTCCTGTAAACAGCAAACACAACAGAGTCTGCCAACAAGAGGCAGAAGATTAGAATTTAGAGTGTACTTATCCGATGTTCTTTGCCCAGACCATCAAAAGTTCCACAGAAACAGGTTGTCCAGGGTAATGTGCTGGATTCTTGGTATCATCTGGTCCCTGTAGTGAGGGAATTATACTTGGAGCTGTTGGGTGAAAGGCAGTGGTTATAGGGCATCCATTTACCCCCCCATCTATCCTTTTAGCTAGAGGGTAGTAAGGGGAGTGAAAAGTCCATTTGATTCTCTCAGCCTTTGCCCAGTCTTGTACAACTCTGGCAGTAAAGTGGAAGTCGTTATCAGATTGAATTTCCTGTGGTTTTGGAAGAGTTCTAAACCATTCTTGCAATGCTTTAACAGTATTGTCACCTGTAGCTCTTTTAAGAGCTTCTGCTTGCACCAATCCAGATATAATTTCTACTGTTACTAACAAAAAATATTTATCGCTTGACTGCTTAGAAGAAGGTGAGTTTGGCTCATTTCCCAGAACAGGTGAAAAGGATTGCCTTGGCTCAGTGCCCCAGACCTGTGGAGGGAGGGGTGCACTGGGTGTACTAGGTTGTCCAGGATCGATAGAACCGGTTTGGTCACTCGGGTTTCCAAGGAATTTCTCCGACTTATTTACGGAGCTTAAAGCTATGATGGTTTTTTGTAAAGTCGTTGCAGTGGGTTTAAGTGTTTTGGGGAGTCCCCTAATTAGAGGAGTCATCATTTCAAGCTGGACAGGTAATTGCACTGGAGACTCAAATCTAGGAGCTAATCTCCTTTCATGTATCATTTGCAGGCAGGAGGCTTTGTGCACACTTTCTAGAAGTTGATCAGGGGTACTCACTATGGCTAGAGGGTCCCCTCATTTTAAAGGATTTATCCCCCCAGCCCAGAAAGCTGCACGCTGTGTCAGGGACCATGTGTCATGTTTATCTCCCGTTTTAAGAATACTCCATGTCCCCAGTAGCCACTTTGCCTCTTGTTCATTTAACTTAATTTTATCACTACTAGTAAGAGACACTCGGATGACATATTCTGTGTCCGATTCATGTGATAGCTGGCCGTATTCTTTCTTTAACTTGGCCAACTCGGTAGCACTGTATGGTATTTGTTTTGTGGTGATGTGGGGGTCAAAATCCTCATCATTAATATAATTGTATTCTATTTTGATCAGGGGTCTCATGCGTGGATAGCAATTCTCCCCACAATTTTTTACCGATTCCAGTTTCTTTCTGGGGGTATATTTGATTAATGTGGGGAACTTCTTTTTCCTCTGCCAGCTTTGGGGAGTCATCATTTTTTAAGTTCTTAAGATATTTCTCCCTCAAGGCAGCCTGTAATAAATGATTTTTATTTCTTTCTTCATTTAATTGTTTCTGCAAAATTTCCACTAAGTTTTGAAGGGAGTCTATTATTGCATTTTCTTTACTTGCCCGTTTAAAATTAGTTTCTATAGCTGCTGTAAGACAGGCTCCCAAAACTGAGCAAAGTACGGTTTTATTCTTGTCCAGTTTAAATTTTGCTTCAATTTGTAATGAACATATTCTGTCTACTACATTCTCTAAATTAAACCAGTTATTTTGAGCCCATTCTTCTCCTTCAGGAGACGGCTTGGCATTATGTTTTGCCAACGAAGCATACAATGCTTCTTTACCTTTTGCCCCGAAATTCTCATTCATCTTGCAAAGGAACTAAAACTATTTTAGGGAAGCACACACACACACACACTCCTGCTGTGTTTTTCCTCACTACCCTGGGTGTGTAAAAGGTTTTACTTGTTTAAAAGGTGTTACTTTGGGTTGTTAGACAAAACAAGAAGCGTCCCGTCTTTTGCGCAAAGAGATCTTTTTGTGAAATCCTGAAGACAGAGCCCTCAACTCGAGTATTGGGATGCTTTCCACCAAGGTGTGTACAGTTGTGGGAAATTCGAGTCGCCCCCCTTGCTTTCTAGACACCACTCACCCTTTCGAGGTGGCGTGCCCAGGTGTGGCTGGAGCGAAACGTCCTTCCCCTGTTACAGACTGTACACAACCTGCAACCCCTCTGTCTCAGGATCCTGTCCGTGACGCTAATTTATGTCATGACCCGCTAATGCAGGCGAGTTTGTGATGGTTCGAGTGATCTCCGAGGACAAAAGATATTACAAGGGACAATAATAATTTGCTCAAAAGCAGTACACTTTATTAAGTGCACTCAGCACTGTATGTGATAGAAAAGAGAGAGAGAGAGAGAGAGAGATAACGTAAAAGGGAGAGAGAGAAAAGGGGGTATAGCTACTGATGGAGGGATGAGATCCTTGTGGTCAACGCCAATAGATCCGTCTTCTTCAGTTGGGGAGATCTCAGAATTCGAGCGATCTCGAGGTATCTCTTATAGTCCTTTCTGAAGCAACAGGCAGTTGGCCAGAAGGTGGGGAGATCATCAGCAGGCGTGCTGAAACCAGGGTGCAGAGCTCCGGCGCTTAGAGCAAATGTTCACCTCAGGGAACAGGTACAGGTACAGGACAAGCACAGAACAGACCAACCCAAGACCAGCCTGCTGTGAAGTCCCATTGTCCAAGCTGGTTCCCATGGGGATGCATCGGTCCAACAAGCGCCCCTGTGGACAATGGCTGGCAATCTTTCCACCTCAGCCGGGCCAGAACTTCTGCCTTGGGATCTCAGGTTTTAGTCTCAGTCCCTTTTGGGGTCTTCAGTCCTTGGCGATGATTGTGAGGCAGATGAGGATCTTAGGGACCGTCTCTTACACCACCCCGTGACTCACGATTGTCGACAGGACAGCTCCATCAGCAAGGTTCTTCTGTAGTGTTGACACGAAGTCTTCAGGACTCGTCAATCGTCGGTAGCACAACCCAGGAAAGAGAAGCGAGAGAAAAAGAAGGAAAGGAATGGAGGGGAAGGAAAATCAAAACAATTAATATAATCACAATTTTTATTAATCATGATTGATCACAAAATAATCACAATGATTGTTATAACAATTTCTTTCTCTTAATAGATCACAAAATTGAACATATAAAAATTAATTCAAAATATTAAAAGCAATCACAATTTCAATTGCAAAATTAAACATACAAAATTAACTCAATAATGTTAAAAGCAATTACAATTTTAGTCATACAAAATTAACTCAAAATACTAAAAGCAATTACAATTTTCAAATAGTCATAATAAATCAAAGAAAGGTTAGTTTAAACAATATCTAAAGTTTTATAATTCAAGTCACAAACGACTCTGGCTCACATCGATGGGCATATCTATAGGGAAAGGAACACTAGTAAAATTGTGTGCATCCATAGCAGTGGTCATTCTTGTCAGTCGTTTCATCATTTCCAAAATTACAATGTATAAGATTGCCTGTAAAACAAAACCAATCAAAACTAAAATCAAAAGAACAACAATGGGATGACACAATCTATTCAGGATACCTGCAGCAGTAGGTGACCACCCGAAAATAGTATCTCACCACCTGTGTTCGGTATCCTTTATTACTCTCTCTGAGATGGAATGGATTTCTTTTACATCATGTTGGACTGTCACCAAGTTCTTCTGCCCATCTTCCTTGATTTTTTCTAAGATGTCAATTAAATCTTGGTGGAGCACGAATTGCTTTACCAAAGTTAGGTCCGTCCCAATGGGTGTCGGCAATAATTTGTGTATCAGAGTATAATTGGATTGCATAAGTTGGTGAGAAGTAACTGGGGCCAAATAGGAGAAATCTCATCTAGTTATTTTAGTAAAATTGCAAACACAGAAATTTAAATGATTTTTGGTATCTACTAGCATATCTTTTACAAATATTGCATTGCAAGCAGTTCTTAAGCATGCACATCCATGGCCTATGTATATAAGCACTGTTTCAGGAGTTTCATTAGGATGAACCTCAAAATGACAGATGTTGTGTTCCATGTCCAAACAACTATCTTGAGATATAATTGCATTACTTTCACAAATGAATCCTTTTTGGACCTAAGCTATGCATGCTTCCAACTAAACTGTTTGCCATTTCCCATCAACTTGACGGGCCCATTCCCTATGTTCTAAAGGATACAGAACAGCTCCGTTGCGATTCAATCCCAAAGCAATGATAGGGTATATCAGATGCACTGAAGCATTACGTAAGATTAACACAAAGGCTGTGGCTGTGTTTGTAACAGGGCTCTAGGTGAAATTCACTAATTTCCACTAGGACTGGAATTCTCTTTCAAAATCAGTGGCACTATCTAAGACTATTTTCTGAATTTCAGTAAGGAAAGTACCTTCTTCCCCTTCTCTTATAATTGAAGCAGTAACTGACTGCATCCATAGTTGAGCCTGGATGCAGCTGAGAGCCCAGGGAACATTGGTTTGTGTAGCACCGAGTGCGTCAATTATCAGTTTGGAATCATTTATATTTATTTTCCCCCTAATTTGGTAATACGTTTGATAACAGCCACTGATGGGTTCCCAAAGCCAATAGGGAGGATTGCAGTAGTTGTTGTAATTTGGCCAAATCTCTAGTGGTGGCAGTCAATTTGTTCATCAGTACCTCTGAATCAATGCTATTTAGAATTCCCAGTCCTGTCCCCAGAATACCAGTGACATCTCTTGGCACTCGCTTCTTCGAAGGGGTGTGCCTCCATAGCCAAGTAGTCCATCCTTCAAAGGAGGCTTTTAGGAAAGGTGAGCAAGCTGGCTGTATTTCTGAAACATTATTTTGCATTAGTAGCTTAACTTTTTTAAGAGACCATGATGGATTAGACATTATTTGCCCTTGGCCTGTTTTCCTAATAATGTATGATCCAACACCATAAATTTTTGGGCTAAGAACCAGAGGTGGTTGTGTTTGAGTAGTGGTAGGGGTCGTGACGGGTTGGGTTATGGCGTTTATTTTGAACTTAAAAGAAAGCCCTCTAATTGGATTTTCGTACCAACTGCATGTTATGTAAGTCAGTTTGGTTAACGTGAAATTATACCAACAATCAGCTGTAAACTCATTATCACATTTTTTTATGATTACGACATTGTCGACTTTTAGGCTCAGGAAGTGGTTATCAATATATTCTTGTCGACAACACAATTCCAAGGGTGTTTGTTTGGCACATGTCCATCTCTTTGTGGGACAAAGTTCTGCTGAAATGTTGGGGTGAGAATCGCTTTTCCCATCTGGTTTTGGAAAATTACCAGCGATTCCAATAGAGGAAGCCTTTTTCTAATGGGACCCGTCTACTTTTCTGCATCCTGTATTTATTTTTTCACCAATTGATTCAGTTAAAGTTCCAATCCACTCCCTTGGATCCCACTCCCATTCATTTGAGCGGTATACCTCAGAGTCGTGCGGCACCACTGTTGCCAGGTTTGGGTGGTGATCTCTGGGATATGTTCCTAGAATATGAGTGTACCTGATGGTGGCTTCAGACCACGGCCATTCAGCTGGGTTTTGGCCCAGTATTGTGGTAGGATGCAGAAAAGTATCACTAGTCCTATCACGGTTGTGTAGTTTTCATGTCCCACGGAGTTCTCCTGTAAACAGTAAACACAACAGAGTCTGCCAACAAGAGGCAGAAGATTAGAATTTAGAGTGTACTTGTCCGATACTCTCTCCCCAGAGCATCAAAAGCTCCACTGAAACAGATTGTCCAGGGTAATGTGCTGGATTCTTGGAATCATTTGGTCTCTGTAGTGAGAGAATTATGCTTGGAGCTGTTGGGTGAAAGGCAGTGGTTATAGGGCACCCATTTATCCCTCTATCTATCTCGTTAGCTTGAGGATAGTAAGGAGTGTGAAAAGTCCATTTGTTTCTCTCAGCTTTTGCCCAATCCTGTACAACTCTGGCAGTAAAGTGGGAGCCGTTATCAGATTGAATTTTTTGTGGTTTTGGAAGAGTTCTAAACCGTTCTTGCAATGCTTTAACAGTATTGTCACCTGTAGCTCTTTTAAAAGCTTCTGCTTGCACCAATCCAGATATAATCTCCACTCTTACTAACACAAAATGTTTACCACTTGACTGCTTAGAAGAAGGTGAGTTTGGCTCATTTACCAGAACAGGTGAAAAGGATTGCTTTGGCTCAGTGCCCCGGACCTGTGGAGGGAGAGGTGCACTGGGTGTACTAGGTTGTCCAGGATCGATAGAACCAGTTTGGTCACTCGGGTTTGCAAGGAATTTGTCCAACTTATTTACAGAGCTTAAAGCTATGATGGTTTTTTGTAAAGTAGTTGCAGGCTGGACAGGTAATTGCATTGGAGACTCAAATTCAGGAGCTAATTTCCTTTCATGTATTATTTGCAGGCAGGCAGCTTTGTGCACACTTTCTAGGAGTTGGTCAGGGGTACAGACTATGGCTAAAGGGTCTCCTCTCTCTGAGGATTTATTCCCCTGGCCCAGAAAGCTGCACGCTGTGTCAGGGGCCATGCGTCACGTTTATCTCCCATTGTTAAGAAGACTCCATGTCCCCAGTAGCCACTTGCTTCTTGTTCATTTAACTTAATTTGATCACCACCAGTGAGAGACACTCAGAAAACACATTCTGTCTCTGATTCACGTGAGAGCTGGCCGTATTCTTTCTTTAACTTGGCCAACTTGGTAGCACTGTATGGTATTTGTTTGGTGGTAATATAAGGGTCAGAATCTTCATCATTCATATCATTGTATTCTGTTTTGATCAGAGGTCTTAAGTGTGGATAGCAATTCTCCCCACAATTTTTTACTGATTCCAATTCTTTCTGGGGGTATATTTGATTAATGTGGGGAACTTCTTTTTCTTCTGCCACCTTTGGGGAGTCATCATTCTTTGAGTTCTTAAGATATATCTCCCTCAAGGCAGCCTGTAGCAAATGATTTTCATCTCTCAACAAATGATTTTTATTTCTTTCTTCATCTGATTGTTTCTGCAAAACTTCCACTAAGTTTTGAAGGGAGTCTATTATTGCATTTTCTTCACTTGCCCGTTTCAATAGAGTTTCTACAGCTGCTGTAAGACAAGCTCCCAAAACTGAGCAGGGTACGGTTTTATTCTTGCCCAGTTTATATTTTGCCTCATGTTGTCAAGAACATATTCTATCTACTACATTCTCTAAATTAAACCAGTTATTTTGAGCCCATTCTTCTCCTTCAGGAGAGGGCCTGGCATTGTGTTTTACTAACAGAGCATGAAATGCAGCTTTGTTTTCTGCACTAAGGTTTTTGGTCATTTTTGTGAAGGGATCAGAAATCACTACAGGGAGGTAAGACTTAATTACACACACAGCTCTGCTGTGTCTCACTTCGCTTCCCTCGGTGGGTGAAGAGACCAAATCTGCTTGGGAGGTACTCTTCTGAAGTTACTTATGGTTGTCTGTTCGCTACACCAAGCAGTCCAGACTAATTTACACACAAAACAAAATGAAACAAAACTAAACTGTCCTGTCTTTTGCACAGAGATATTTTGTGAAATCTCAAAGACAGAGCCCTCAACTCGAGTATGGGGATGCCTTTTCACCTAGGTGTGTACAGTTTGTGGGACATTCGAGTCACCCCCCTTGCTTTATAGACACCACTCACCCTTTCGAGGTGGCGGGCCCAGGTGCAGCTGGAGCGAAACGTCCTTCCCCTGTTACAGACTGTACACAACCTGCAACCCCTCTGTCTATCAGGATCCTGTCCATGACGCCAATTTATGTCACGACCCGCTAATGCAGGCAGAATCGTAATGGTTGGAGTGATCTCAGGGCACAAAAGATACGACAAGGGACAACCACAATTCGCTCAAAAAGCAGTACACTTTATTGAGTGCACGCAGCACTGTATGCGATAGAAGGAGAGGAGAGAGAGAGAGAGAGGGATAAAGGGAAAGAGAGAGAAAGAAAGGGTGTAGCTATCAACAGAGAGATGGAGTCCTTGTGGTGCTCGTTGACCAATAAACAACGTCTTCTTGTGTGGGGGAATCTCGAAATTGGGGCCATCTCGAGGGGGCTCTGATAGTCCTTTCCGAAGTGACAGGCAGTTGGCCCGGAGGTGAGCTCAGCATCAGCAGGTGGGCTGAGAGCAGGGCAAAGTGCCCTGGTGCTTAAGAGCAAATGTCCACTTCAGGGAACGGTACAGGGCGAGCACAGGACAGACCAGTCCGAAGCCATTCCGAAAACTGGTCCATCGTGAAGCCCATTGGCTGCACCCAGTTTCCATGGAGATGCAATGGTTCAGCGCGGGCTCCTGCAGGCAGCAAACATCCACCTCAGCCAGGCCAGAGCTCCTGTACTGGGGTCTTGGGTTTTAGTCCCAGTCCTTTTGGAGTTATCAGGATCTATCCTTGGCGATGGTGGTGAGGCAGATGAGGAACTTAGGGACTGTCTCTTACAAGGACGCAACAGAATTGGCTTTGAGATCAGACACACCCAGGTGCACATCAATGTCCTTTTTGTCCCCACACCTGCTGGTAGACAGAGAGTCCACTGGGCTCTGTTCTCAGCCCCACCAGGTCTGATCTGAGAGCACAGCACTGGCAGCTGTTCTGGGCAAGGAGCAGATTCAGTGACTTGTGCTGCAGAATCACCCAGGGCTTGATGTGTTTTCCTAGAGACTGAACTGAGCAGGGCTTGGGCCAGTGGGGTAGCATTCTAACAGTGATGGGAATGAGTGGGAATCAGGGATGAAAAAGTGCCATGGATCTGAGGAATATCCAGCAGTGGGGCTGGAGTCTGGCTCCCGAGAAATGCCTGCAGTGCAGTTTTATCTGATCATGCCACAGCAATGTGTCTCTTGGACACATCTTTAGAAGAACAAAACAGGGATATTAAATACAGATTGTTGTCCAAGCATCTGTTTTTTCATTGGGGCCACAATAAAGACACCTCTTCTTCTCTGTTTCTGCTGCCGCCTGATGTTCTTTCAAAGGAGTTCTCACTGACAAAAGTATAATATTGTTATTAAAAAAAGCTGTAGATGCAGTAGCGGTAATAAGAAGAGTCATAAAATGACACCAGAAAGACACATGGGGCAGAAGAGCTCCTTCAGGATGGAGAAAAAAACTCTACCCCAAAAAATCCACAAAAAAACCTCAAATTAAAACCAAAACCACAACCAAAAGACAAAGTGCCCCAACCAATCACATTCTGTGAAGACTTTTTGCTCTGATGATGGGTGAGAAGTCAGGAGTCTAAGGAGAATTTAGGAAGCTAACCATTCCATCCAGTTTGGCCACTGGCACACAGCACTTGCCCAGATCATTTGCTAGGTCACAGCCTTGTGCTGATGCAAGAACAATCCCTGCTTCCGTCTGGAGCAGAGAGGAAGCTCAGGCAAAGCCAAGCCCATCCAAGCTGCCCTCAGAGGCAGCAGGAACAGCCAGAGCACTCTCTTGCTGCCTTGGAGCACAGCATTTCCTGTGGGGACTCCTCAGTGTCCCTGTGACACCAAACTGAGGAGGATCATTGGGTGCAGCTCTGCTGACACGAGCACACAATGCACTGCCCCTCAGAGAAGAAAGACACCAGACGTACTCAGGAGCTCCAGGCACACATCCTCCATCTGCTGGTGCTGAGCAGCAGCTCTGTCAGGGCTGGAGATGAACAAACTGCCCAGGCTCCACTCTTCACGTTGGGCAGCAAAGGCTCCTTTAGGTGACACTGCTGCAGCTGCTGCAGCAGCAGGTTCAATAGAAGAGCCTGTGTAGAGCTGAGACAACAAAGGAGTTTGTGTCAGGAAAGTGGCTGGCAGAGATGAGCCCGAGATGCCATTGCAAATGCACGCCCTTAGGAAGATGCCACATGCAGGGCTCTGCCAGGGGTTTTTCCTGATGTCCACTTCCCAAACTGGATGGGTCAAACCCAAAGGCTGGTTTTACTCCAGTTCATGGCCAGATTCATTTCCCACTTTCTCCAAAATCCATTGTCATGGATTTTCTGAAGGGTGGCTGCCAAAATGACCATTCCACTTTCTCCCAAGGACTCTTTTCCCCCTCCAAGGGCTGCAGACACACTTGCCTTGTTCAAATGTTCTACCTCCTCCCACGGAGCCCTCTTTTCCTGCAGCATCTTCAGAACGGGCTCAACTGGCAGCACTTCTGCTTGGGACACTTGCTGTGCCTCACAGGAATCTTGGGGCTCCTCCTTGCCAGTCCCTTGCTGGAAATCTTTGCAGGCTGCCAGGCCAGATGTCCACACGCCCACCTCAAGTCACAGAGAACAAAGCAGTCAGAGAGTACAGCTTGTCCCTGTCAGCCCAGAGTCACAGACTGTGAGCAAAGGGGGAGCTCCAGATTCACAATGGACACAGACAGCTTGTTTCAAGATCCATCTGGGTCACCGTGTTCACCTGCCAGAACACCTCAAGAAACAAGGAGAGCAGGAAGAGGCCAGCAGGAATGCATTCAGATGACTGCTGGCCAAAAGGCCAAAGGACTAGGCCTGCTGTCCAGCACAGCAGCTGAGATTCAGCAGAGCAGGAAGTGTCCTTTGGAGTGGCTGGGATGGGCACTGGAGCAGGATGGCACTCAGAGGCATCACCCCAGCCCCCTGCTGCTCTGCAGGGCAAAGGCAAGAAGGGCAGAAAGCACCAGTTTGGTGACTGCAGAGGCTTTTGCTCTTTCACTCACTTGTTTTTCTAGAGCTTCTGGCTTCTCAAGGAGGAGAAGAATTTTCTCTTGTCTTTCTCTTCGAACTTTCATTTCGTCCTCCAGCCTCTTGTGCATTTCCTTGATCCTAGCCTCAGTTTTCTGCAGCTCTTCCTGCAGCTTCTCTCCAAAGTTCTTCTCTGTTGCCTTGATCTCAGCCTGAAATTTCTGCAGCTCTGCCTGCAGCTTCTCACCCAAGGTCTGCAAAGAAAGAGAGGGAGAAACTTGGGTGAGTGGAGTGGCTGCCACTCTAACACTCACCCGGTTTTGCTGATCAGGCCTCTCTTGAAGAAGGTTCTGGTGGTCTTGAGTTCTTGTCAAGTCCTCCGTGTTGGTCTTCACTGTCATGATGTTCTGTAGACACAAATACAGAGCAAGTGACTGGGAGCTGCCATTAGGCTCAGCTTTTCCTCTTTCAGCCTCCAAGTCACATTCGTTCAGCCCCTTCTTTCTGCTTCCCCTCCCACCTCTGCTTCCACTGCAACTCTGCCTGCAGAGGCAAAAGAACAACCTGGCACCAAAGGCACCAAAATCCCTGACTTCAAGCAGCAACTCCACGTCCCCAGGGTGTCTCTCAAATGCTCCCAGGTAAGCACACCCAAGAAGCCGGAGGGGACAAACCACCCCAAAGAGCTGCTGTTGTCAGATCAGTATCTTTGGTGCCTGTGGCTGCTTGGCCAGTCTGTGCAGGGGGTCAGGTGTCTCCAGACCACAGTGTCCCCTCTGTGTCCCACCAGGCTGAGCGCAGGGTCTGTGACATGCTCCCTCCTCTGCAGACAGGGAGCCTTCCTGCTCCAGGCTGGCCCCTCTCAGAATCCCAGCCAGCTGGGGCCTGAACATGACAGCTCCAAGTCCATGGTCCAGGTGTCCCTGGCTGAGGGGAATGGCTGGGTCCTGGCAGGACTGCAGCACTCAGCATCCTCAGCCACCAACAGCAAGTGCTGACTGCTCAGAAACTTGCAGCTCTGCCTTGCCCTAAAGACAGCCCCCTCCAGAAGTGGCACTTACTGTCCTGGAAAGGTCTGGCTGTGGTGTGACCACAGCTGGAGGATTGTGGTCATTTGGCTCCTCTTGGGCCTCTTCTGCAGGAGCAGAGGGAGCCAGAGGAGAGTCTGCCCTTGGTTCTGTGCTCTGTGGACAGACAGGAGTGTGAGGCACAGGCCATGACCTATCATTTATAACCTTCTTTCTCTTCAGCTCTACAACCAGCTCTCCTAAGGCACAAATCATCAACTCTGACAGCCATGGGATTCTAAGTCACTCAGAGTCAATTCAAATGGGCTGATTCAAGTGTACTGCTAATTGCTCTGAAGTAGATATTCCCCCTGGCTACTATGAGGAAGCAACGTTGTCTCTGCAAAACTGGGCTTTTAGTTCTTTTACAGCTCTGAAATGGAACATTAGGAAATAGCCAGTGATGCCTTTGCTCTTGCCAGCACAGACATGGAAATGGATTTTCTTTCAGCCTACTCAGCTGGCCCTCTACACTCTACTGCCACAGACCAAGCTCACAGCTTGCTCCACAATTCTCAAACAGAGGGAACATCAAATGTTCTTTCTCACTCACCTCAGGATCAGCACCTCTGAACACACGGCTCAGGTGACCTGCAGTGGGCAAGGGAAAATGAACCAGATTCCTTGAGAAAACTGGAGACAACCACAGCATTTTTAGAAGGTCTCCCAAGAAGGTCTCCCAGTCTACATTTTCCAAATTGTCCTGCTTGACCTAGCAAAGGGAGCAAATGACAGACTCTGCTGCCACAGACTCTCCCATGGAGGGAACACAACCCCTGCAGGTTCCCTTGCAAATGCTGCCCTCAGAGCCCTGGCTACAGACACCCCCTTTTTGGCTGAACACATTGACAGGAGCTTGACCCAAGTGCCATCCAAATGGTCTTCCTGTTTCTAAATCCACTCAGTCACTAAGAAAGAGCAGGAAGACAAAAGCCAGGTGAGGTTCTGCCCAGGGCAAAGCTCTACTTACGTGTCAGGTGAGTCAGGAAATAGGTGGAGTAGGCAGCGCCATACACAGAGCAAACTGCAGCAGCCAGTGGCCCAATCATGGTGGCAACTGCTGTGCAAGTTTGCAGACTGTGCTCTTAGACTATGCTCTAAGGCTGTTCTAACACTATTGTCTAACACTATGCTCTAACACTATACTCTAACACTATGCTCTAACACTATGCTCTAACACTATGCTCTAACACTATGCTCTAACACTATGCTCTAACACTATGCTCTAACACTATGCTCTAACACTATGCTCTAACACTATGCTCTAAGACTATGCTCTAACACTATTCTCTAACACTATTGTCTAACACTATGCTCTAACACTAGACTCTATGATCTAACACTATGATCTAACACTATAACACTATTCTCTAACCCTATGCTCTAACAGTATGATATAACCCTATGCTCTAAGGCTATGCTGTAAGAAAAACCAAGGCTCCTGTCAGCGCTCAGACCTCCCTCCCGGCCACTCGCAGCCTCCCGCGGGGCCGGTGCAGAGCAGGGGCGGCTCCGGGGCCGGGCTCCCATCGCAGGCAGCGCCAGAGCCATGCGGGCGGCCGAGCCCCTTTTATACTCCAGGCAAGCCCCGCCCTCTCAGCCACAGCCAATGGGAGCTCAGTGACGTTCCAGGCGGAGAGTCCCCGCCCTTTGTGATGTCACAATCGAGAGGCGGAGACAACCACACGGAGCCATCTGATTGGTCGGTGTGGGGTGGGGCGGAGCCGGGGCACAGCTCTGCCTCAAGCAGCTCAAAGTGACTCAGAGCACAGGAGATCTCTGTCCCAGCGCTGTCCGGGCCTCAGACCAACGCCGCAGCAAGGACGTGTGGCAGTCGGGCACTTTTCTCAAAACAAACTGCTGCTGCTTCTTTCTCCCCCTTCGCTCCCAGAACCATTTGAAAGGTACAGAATTGAATATACAACACAACAGAAGCAGACAACTGGGGATACAAGCATCATAAAGTCACACTAGCACATTATGCCAGGAAGGGATCCCAGGGAATTCTCTGGAATTCCGCTGGGCCCTCCCCCCACGCCCCCTCTGGCGCTTTCGCTTCCGCCTTCCCCCCCCCTCCGGGATCTGCCCGGCCAGCGGGATCTGCCCGGCCACCAGTGATGTCACTCCCAACTCGGGCTGCCATTGGCGGACAGCAAAGAGCGGCGCCAATGGCGGGGCCGGAGGAGGTTCTGGGGGCGGGGCCGGGGCTGTGGGCGGGGCCGCAGCGGAGCAGCGCGATGGCTCCGCGGCCAGGGGCGCTCCTTGGGCCCGGGGGGGCGGCGAGAGGTGAGGGGGACCCCCGGCACCGGGACTCTTGGATCGCCCATTCCGGAGCGCTGAGGGGCTCCCAAACCCCATTCCGGGGCGCCGTCATCCCCCTGAACCCCCATTCCCGGGCATGGCTTCCACCCTGCACCCCCTGATCCGGCACCCACAACCCCTGCACCCCTTTCCCGGCCATCCCGCCTCTCCCTGCCCCCAGAGCCCCCTTCTCCTCAACCCAGAGACCCCCTGGACCCCTATTCCTGCCTTTCCCAGCACCCAGCCCCTCCTTTCCTCACCACTGAGCACACCTGGGACCCCTATGCCCGGCCATCCTGGGTTTCCCACCTTTTGATGGGAATGGGGCGCTGGGGACCTTTGGAGCTCCCTTTCCTAAGTACAGGAACCAAATATCCCAGCATCCCTAAGCAGGCAGGTGGAAAAGGCAAAAATTTTTTTGATTCCTGGCACTCCCAGCAGCCTGGAGAGAGCAGGGGCCGAGTAGATGGAGGACCCCCAGTACAGACGTGACCCCCAGCAGCTGGGACAGGGAGGAACCCTCAAACACCAAAGGGGGGAGACCAGAGACAGGGAACTCCTGGGAGGCGTTTTCAGGGCTGAATCTTGGTCTTTGGGAGGTTTTTCTGGACCCCAGATATCTGGTGACTTGTAGAGTTGGACTTGGGTAGAGGCACCTTCAAACTCCACATGCTCATCCCTTGTTTTCCCCCAAACCAGGATTTCTCATTCCCAGAGCTTGGCCAGATGGAGGAGGAGGCTGTGAGGAAGAGGAACATGCCCCTGGACAGCCAGGCAGGTGAGGAGAAATTCAGTGCCCCTTTGCCCCTCTCTCCTGCTCCATCTCCCAGCCCAGCCTGGCCCCCGGCTGCAGGATAACCCTGCTGCTGACGCCGTCCTGCCGGGGACTGGAATGTTTCCAGGGATGGGGCATTGACCACCTGCAGCCCCCCACATCCCCCTGGCCATGGAACCTGGCTGCAGAAATGTCTCCTTGGGCTGCTTTCCTAGGAAACTGGAACTGATGGGGGTTGCTGTGGCACCCAAACCCAGCAGTGGGGTCAGGGCAGTGTCCATGGCCACAGCCCCTTGCAATGGCCCAGGGCAGGTTGGGATGATGATCCACCCTCACTGCTGGCCCAGGGCAGTGCTGGAAGGGTGTCCTAGGATGACTTTATGATGCTGGTATCCCCAATTGTCTGCTCTGGTTGTGCTGGATATTCAGTTCTGTACCTTTCAAATGGTTCTGGGAGCGAAGGGGGAGAAAGCAGCAGCGCGCAGTTTGTTTTGAGAAAAGTGCCTGAGTGCCACACGTCCTTGCTGCGGCGTTGGTCTGAGGCCCAGACAGCGCTGGGACAGAGATCTCCTGTGCTCTGAGTCACTTTGAGCTGCCTGAGGCAGAGCTGTGCCCCCGGCCCCGCCCCACCCCACACCGACCAATCAGATGGCTCCGTGTCGTTGTCACCGCCTCTCGATTGTGACGTCACAAAGGGCGGGGACTCTCCGCCTGGAACGTCACTGAGCTCCCATTGGCTGTGGCTGAGAGGGCGGGGCTTGCCTGGAGTATAAAAGGGGCTCGGCCGCCTGCATGGCTCTGGCGCTGCCTGCGATGGGAGCCCGGCCCCGGAGCCGCCCCTGCTCTGCACCGGCCCCGCGGGAGGCTGCGAGTGGCCAGGAGGGAGGTCTGAGCGTTGACAGGAGCCTTGGTTTTTCTTACAGCATAGCCTTAGAGCATAGGGTTATATCATACTGTTAGAGCATAGGGTTAGAGAATAGTGTTATAGTGTTAGATCATAGTGTTAGATCATAGAGTCTAGTGTTAGAGCATAGTGTTAGACAATAGTGTTAGAGAATAGTGTTAGACAAGTGTTAGAGCATAGTCTTAGAGCATAGTCTTAGAGCATAGTCTTAGAGCATAGTCTTAGAGCATAGTATTAGAGTATAGTGTTAGAGAATAGTGTTAGACAATAGTGTTAGAACAGCCTTAGAGCATAGTCTAAGAGCACAGTCTGCAAACTTGCACAGCAGTTGCCACCATGATTGGGCCACTGGCTGCTGCAGTTTGCTCTGTGTATGGCGCTGCCTACTCCGCCTATTTCCTGACTCACCTGACACGTAAGTAGAGCTTTGCCCTGGGCAGAACCTCACCTGGCTTTTGTCTTCCTGCTCTTTCTTAGTGACTGAGTGGATTTAGAAACAGGAAGACCATTTGGATGGCACTTGGGTCAAGCTCCTGTCAACAGGTTCAGCTAAAAAGGGGGTGTCTGTAGCCAGGGCTCTGAGGGCAGCATTTGCAAGGGAACCTGCAGGGGTTGTGTTCCCTCCATGGGAGAGTCTGTGGCAGCAGAGTCTGTCATTTGCTCCCTTTGCTAGGTCAAGCAGGACAATTTGGAAAATGTAGACTGGGAGACCTTCTTGGGAGACCTTCTAAAAATGCTGTGGTTGTCTCCAGTTTTCTCAAGGAATCTGGTTCATTTTCCCTTGCCCACTGCAGGTCACCTGAGCCATGTGTTCAGAGGTGCTGATCCTGAGGTGAGTGAGAAAGAACATTTGATGTTCCCTCTGTTTGAGAATTGTGAAGCAAGCTGTGAGCTTGGTCTGTGGCAGTAGAGTGTAGAGGGCCAGCTGAGTAGGCTGAAAGAAAATCCATTTCCATGTCTGTGCTGGCAAGAGCAAAGGCATCACTGGCTATTTCCTAATGTTCCATTTCAGAGCTGTAAAAGAACTAAAAGCCCAGTTTTGCAGAGACAACGTTGCTTCCTCATAGTAGCCAGGGGGAATATCTACTTCAGAGCAATTAGCAGTACACTTGAATCAGCCCATTTGAATTGACTCTGAGTGACTTAGAATCCCATTGCTGTCAAAGTTGATGATTTGTGCCTTAGGAGAGCTGGTTGTAGAGCTGAATAAAAAGAAGGTTATAAATGATAGGTCATGGCCTGTGCCTCACACTCCTGTCTGTCCACAGAGCACAGAACCAAGGGCAGACTCTCCTCTGGCTCCCTCTGCTCCTGCAGAAGAGGCCCAAGAGGAGCCAAATGACCACAATCCTCCAGCTGTGGTCACACCACAGCCAGACCTTTCCAGGACAGTAAGTGCCACTTCTGGAGGGGGCTGTCTTTAGGGCAAGGCAGAGCTGCAAGTTTCTGAGCAGTCAGCACTTGCTGTTGGTGGCTGAGGATGCTGAGTGCTGCAGTCCTGCCAGGACCCAGCCATTCCCCTCAGCCAGGGACACCTGGACCATGGGCTTGGAGCTGTCATGTTCAGGCCCCAGCTGGCTGGGATTCTGAGAGGGGCCAGCCTGAAGCAGGAAGGCTCCCTGTCTGCAGAGGAGGGAGCATGTCACAGACCCTGCGCTCAGCCTGGTGGGGCACGGAGGGGACACTGTGGTCTGGAGACACCTGTCCCCCTGCACAGACTGGCCAAGCAGCTACAGGCACCAAAGATACTGATCTGACAGCAGCAGCTCTTTGGGGTGGTTTGTCCCCTCCGGCTTCTTGGGTGTGCTTACCTGGGAGCATTTGAGAGACACCCTGGAGACGTGGAGTTGCTGCTTGAAGTCAGGGATTTTGGTGCCTTTGGTGCCAGGTTGTTCTTTTGCCTCTGCAGGCAGAGTTGCAGTGGAAGCAGAGGTGGGAGGGGAAGCAGAAAGAAGGGGCTGAACAAATGTGACTTGGAGGCTGAAAGAGGAAAAGCTGAGCCTAATGGCAGCTCCCAGTCACTTGCTCTGTATTTGTGTCTACAGAACATCATGACAGTGAAGACCAACACGGAGGACTTGACAAGAACTCAAGATCACCGGAACCTTCTTCAAGAGAGGCCTGATCAGCAAAACCGGGTGAGTGTTAGAGTGGCAGCCACTCCACTCACCCAAGTTTCTCCCTCTCTTTCTTTGCAGACCTTGGGTGAGAAGCTGCAGGCAGAGCTGCAGAAATTTCAGGCTGAGATCAAGGCAACAGAGAAGAACTTTGGAGAGAAGCTGCAGGAAGAGCTGCAGAAAACTGAGGCTAGGATCAACGAAATGCACAAGAGGCTGGAGGGAGAAATGAAAATTCAAAGAGAAAGACAAGAGAAAATTCTTCTCCTCCTTGAGAAGCCAGAAGCTCTAAAAAAACAAGTGAGTGAAAGAGCAAAAGCCTCTGCAGTCACCAAACTGGTGCTTTCTGCCCTTCTTGCCTTTGCCCTGCAGAGCAGCAGAGGCTGGGGTGATGCCTCTGAGTGCCATCCTGCTCCAGTGCCCATCCCAGCCACTCCAAAGGACACTTCCTGCTCTGCTGAATCTCAGCTGCTGTGCTGGACAGCGGGCCTAGTCCTTTGGCCTTTTGGCCAGCAGTCATCTGAATGCATTCCTGCTGGCCTCTTCCTGCTCTCCTTGTTTCTTGAGGTGTTCTGGCAGGTGAACACGGTGACCCAGATGGATCTTGAAACAAGCTGTCTGTGTCCATTGTGAATCTGGAGCTCCCCCTTTGCTCACAGTCTGTGACTCTGGGCTGACAGGGACAAGCTGTACTCTCTGACTGCTTTGTTCTCTGTGACTTGAGGTGGGCGTGTGGACATCTGGCCTGGCAGCCTGCAAAGATTTCCAGCAAGGGACTGGCAAGGAGGAGCCCCAAGATTCCTGTGAGGCACAGCAAGTGTCCCAAGCAGAAGTGCTGCCAGTTGAGCCCGTTCTGAAGATGCTGCAGGAAAAGAGGGCTCCGTGGGAGGAGGTAGAACATTTGAACAAGGCAAGTGTGTCTGCAGCCCTTGGAGGGGGAAAAGAGTCCTTGGGAGAAAGTGGAATGGTCATTTTGGCAGCCACCCTTCAGAAAATCCATGACAATGGATTTTGGAGAAAGTGGGAAATGAATCTGGCCATGAACTGGAGTAAAACCAGCCTTTGGGTTTGACCCATCCAGTTTGGGAAGTGGACATCAGGAAAAACCCCTGGCAGAGCCCTGCATGTGGCATCTTCCTAAGGGCGTGCATTTGCAATGGCATCTCGGGCTCATCTCTGCCAGCCACTTTTCTGACACAAACTCCTTTGTTGTCTCAGCTCTACACAGGCTCTTCTATTGAACCTGCTGCTGCAGCAGCTGCAGCAGTGTCACCTAAAGGAGCCTTTGCTGCCCAACGTGAAGAGTGGAGCCTGGGCAGTTTGTTCATCTCCAGCCCTGACAGAGCTGCTGCTCAGCAACAGCAGATGGAGGATGTGTGCCTGGAGCTCCTGAGTACGTCTGGTGTCTTTCTTCTCTGAGGGGCAGTGCATTGTGTGCTCGTGTCAGCAGAGCTGCACCCAATGATCCTCCTCAGTTTGGTGTCACAGGGACACTGAGGAGTCCCCACAGGAAATGCTGTGCTCCAAGGCAGCAAGAGAGTGCTCTGGCTGTTCCTGCTGCCTCTGAGGGCAGCTTGGATGGGCTTGGCTTTGCCTGAGCTTCCTCTCTGCTCCAGACGGAAGCAGGGATTGTTCTTGCATCAGCACAAGGCTGTGACCTAGCAAATGATCTGGGCAAGTGCTGTGTGCCAGTGGCCAAACTGGATGGAATGGTTAGCTTCCTAAATTCTCCTTAGACTCCTGACTTCTCACCCATCATCAGAGCAAAAAGTCTTCACAGAATGTGATTGGTTGGGGCACTTTGTCTTTTGGTTGTGGTTTTGGTTTTAATTTGAGGTTTTTTTGTGGATTTTTTGGGGTAGAGTTTTTTTCTCCATCCTGAAGGAGCTCTTCTGCCCCATGTGTCTTTCTGGTGTCATTTTATGACTCTTCTTATTACCGCTACTGCATCTACAGCTTTTTTTAATAACAATATTATACTTTTGTCAGTGAGAACTCCTTTGAAAGAACATCAGGCAGCAGCAGAAACAGAGAAGAAGAGGTGTCTTTATTGTGGCCCCAATGAAAAAACAGATGCTTGGACAACAATCTGTATTTAATATCCCTGTTTTGTTCTTCTAAAGATGTGTCCAAGAGACACATTGCTGTGGCATGATCAGATAAAACTGCACTGCAGGCATTTCTCGGGAGCCAGACTCCAGCCCCACTGCTGGATATTCCTCAGATCCATGGCACTTTTTCATCCCTGATTCCCACTCATTCCCATCACTGTTAGAATGCTACCCCACTGGCCCAAGCCCTGCTCAGTTCAGTCTCTAGGAAAACACATCAAGCCCTGGGTGATTCTGCAGCACAAGTCACTGAATCTGCTCCTTGCCCAGAACAGCTGCCAGTGCTGTGCTCTCAGATCAGACCTGGTGGGGCTGAGAACAGAGCCCAGTGGACTCTCTGTCTACCAGCAGGTGTGGGGACAAAAAGGACATTGATGTGCACCTGGGTGTGTCTGATCTCAAAGCCAATTCTGTTGCGTCCTTGTAAGAGACAGTCCCTAAGTTCCTCATCTGCCTCACCACCATTGCCAAGGATAGATCCTGATAACTCCAAAAGGACTGGGACTAAAACCCAAGACCCCAGTACAGGAGCTCTGGCCTGGCTGAGGTGGATGTTTGCTGCCTGCAGGAGCCCGCGCTGAACCATTGCATCTCCATGGAAACTGGGTGCAGCCAATGGGCTTCACGATGGACCAGTTTTCGGAATGGCTTCGGACTGGTCTGTCCTGTGCTCGCCCTGTACCGTTCCCTGAAGTGGACATTTGCTCTTAAGCACCAGGGCACTTTGCCCTGCTCTCAGCCCACCTGCTGATGCTGAGCTCACCTCCGGGCCAACTGCCTGTCACTTCGGAAAGGACTATCAGAGCCCCCTCGAGATGGCCCCAATTTCGAGATTCCCCCACACAAGAAGACGTTGTCTATTGGTCAACGAGCACCACAAGGACTCCATCTCTCCGTTGATAGCTACACCCTTTCTTTCTCTCTCTTTCCCTTTATCCCTCTCTCTCTCTCTCTCCTCTCCTTCTATCGCATACAGTGCTGCGTGCACTCAATAAAGTGTACTGCTTTTTGAGCGAATTGTGGTTGTCCCTTGTCGTATCTTTTGTGCCCTGAGATCACTCCAACCATTACGATTCTGCCTGCATTAGCGGGTCGTGACATAAATTGGCGTCACGGACAGGATCCTGATAGACAGAGGGGTTGCAGGTTGTGTACAGTCTGTAACAGGGGAAGGACGTTTCGCTCCAGCTGCACCTGGGCCCGCCACCTCGAAAGGGTGAGTGGTGTCTATAAAGCAAGGGGGGTGACTCGAATGTCCCACAAACTGTACACACCTAGGTGAAAAGGCATCCCCATACTCGAGTTGAGGGCTCTGTCTTTGAGATTTCACAAAATATCTCTGTGCAAAAGACAGGACAGTTTAGTTTTGTTTCATTTTGTTTTGTGTGTAAATTAGTCTGGACTGCTTGGTGTAGCGAACAGACAACCATAAGTAACTTCAGAAGAGTACCTCCCAAGCAGATTTGGTCTCTTCACCCACCGAGGGAAGCGAAGTGAGACACAGCAGAGCTGTGTGTGTGTAATAAAGTCTTACCTCCCTGTAGTGATTTCTGATCCCTTCACAAAAATGACCAAAAACCTTAGTGCAGAAAACAAAGCTGCATTTCATGCTCTGTTAGTAAAACACAATGCCAGGCCCTCTCCTGAAAGAGAAGAATGGGCTCAAAATAACTGGTTTAATTTAGAGAATGTAGTAGATAGAATATGTTCTTGACAACATGAGGCAAAATATAAACTGGGCAAGAATAAAACCGTACCCTGCTCAGTTTTGGGAGCTTGTCTTACAGCAGCTGTAGAAACTCTATTGAAACGGGCAAGTGAAGAAAATGCAATAATAGACTCCCTTCAAAACTTAGTGGAAGTTTTGCAGAAACAATCAGATGAAGAAAGAAATAAAAATCATTTGTTGAGAGATGAAAATCATTTGCTACAGGCTGCCTTGAGGGAGATATATCTTAAGAACTCAAAGAATGATGACTCCCCAAAGGTGGCAGAAGAAAAAGAAGTTCCCCACATTAATCAAATATACCCCCAGAAAGAATTGGAATCAGTAAAAAATTGTGGGGAGAATTGCTATCCACACTTAAGACCTCTGATCAAAACAGAATACAATGATATGAATGATGAAGATTCTGACCCTTATATTACCACCAAACAAATACCATACAGTGCTACCAAGTTGGCCAAGTTAAAGAAAGAATACGGCCAGCTCTCACGTGAATCAGAGACAGAATGTGTTTTCTGAGTGTCTCTCACTGGTGGTGATCAAATTAAGTTAAATGAACAAGAAGCAAGTGGCTACTGGGGACATGGAGTCTTCTTAACAATGGGAGATAAACGTGACGCATGGCCCCTGACACAGCGTGCAGCTTTCTGGGCCAGGGGAATAAATCCTCAGAGAGAGGAGACCCTTTAGCCATAGTCTGTACCCCTGACCAACTCCTAGAAAGTGTGCACAAAGCTGCCTGCCTGCAAATAATACATGAAAGGAAATTAGCTCCTGAATTTGAGTCTCCAATGCAATTACCTGTCCAGCCTGCAACTACTTTACAAAAAACCATCATAGCTTTAAGCTCTGTAAATAAGTTGGACAAATTCCTTGCAAACCCGAGTGACCAAACCGGTTCTATCGATCCTGGACAACCTAGTACACCCAGTGCACCTCTCCCTCCACAGGTCCGGGGCACTGAGCCAAAGCAATCCTTTTCACCTGTTCTGGTAAATGAGCCAAACTCACCTTCTTCTAAGCAGTCAAGTGGTAAACATTTTGTGTTAGTAAGAGTGGAGATTATATCTGGATTGGTGCAAGCAGAAGCTTTTAAAAGAGCTACAGGTGACAATACTGTTAAAGCATTGCAAGAACGGTTTAGAACTCTTCCAAAACCACAAAAAATTCAATCTGATAACGGCTCCCACTTTACTGCCAGAGTTGTACAGGATTGGGCAAAAGCTGAGAGAAACAAATGGACTTTTCACACTCCTTACTATCCTCAAGCTAACGAGATAGATAGAGGGATAAATGGGTGCCCTATAACCACTGCCTTTCACCCAACAGCTCCAAGCATAATTCTCTCACTACAGAGACCAAATGATTCCAAGAATCCAGCACATTACCCTGGACAATCTGTTTCAGTGGAGCTTTTGATGCTCTGGGGAGAGAGTATCGGACAAGTACACTCTAAATTCTAATCTTCTGCCTCTTGTTGGCAGACTCTGTTGTGTTTACTGTTTACAGGAGAACTCCGTGGGACATGAAAACTACACAACCGTGATAGGACTAGTGATACTTTTCTGCATCCTACCACAATACTGGGCCAAAACCCAGCTGAATGGCCGTGGTCTGAAGCCACCATCAGGTACACTCATATTCTAGGAACATGTCCCAGAGATCACCACCCAAACCTGGCAACAGTGGTGCCGCACGACTCTGAGGTATACCGCTCAAATGAATGGGAGTGGGATCCAAGGGAGTGGATTGGAACTTTAACTGGAACAATTGGTGAAAAAATAAATATAGGATGCAGAAAAGTAGACGGGTCCTTTTATGAAAAAGTTTCCACCATTAGAATCGCTGGTAATTTTCTAAAACCAGATGGGAAAAGCCATTCTCACCCCAACATTTCATCAGAACTTTGTCCCACAAAGAGATGGACGTGTGCCAAACAAACACCCTTAGAATTGTGTTGTCGACAAGAATATGTTGATAATCACCTCCTGAGCTTAGAAACCGACAATGTTGTTATCATAAAAGAATGTGATAATGAGTCTGCATTTGATTGTTGGTATAATTTCACCCTAACCAAACCGACTTATGTAACATGCAGTTGGTACGAAAACCCAATTAGAGGGCTTTCTTTTAAATTCAAAATAAACGCCATAACCCAACCTGTTACAACCCCTACCACTACTCGAACACAACCACCTGTGGTTCTTAGCCCAAAAATTTATGGTGTTGGATCATACATTATTAGGAAAACAGGCCAAGAGCAAATAATGTCTAATCCATCATGGTCTCTTAAAAAAGTTAAGCTACTAATGCAAAATAATGTTTCAGAAATAAACAGCCAGCTTGCTCACCTTTCCTACAAGCCTCCTTTGAAGGATGGACTACGTGGCTATGGAGACGCACCCCTTTGAAGAAGCGAGTGCCAAGAGATGTCACTGGTATTCTGGGAACAGGACTGGGAATTCTAAATAGCATTGATTCAGAAGTACTGACAAATAAATTGACTGCCACAACTAGAGATTTGGCCAAATTACAACAACCATTGCAGTTATTTCTAACAGCTTTGGGAACCCATCAGTGGCTGTTATCAAACAAATTACCAAATTGGGAGAAAATAAATATGAACAATTCCAAATTGATAATTGATGCACTCGGTGCTACACAAACCAATGTTTCTTGGGCTCTCAGCTGCATCCAGGCTCAACTATGGATGCAGTCAGTTACTGCTTCAATTATAAGAGAAGGGGAAGAAGGTACTTTCCCTACTGAAATTCGGAAAATAATTTGGGATAGTGCCACTGATTTTGAAAGAGAATTCCAGTCCTGGTGGAAATTAGTGAATTTCACCTATAACCCTGTTACAAACACAGCCACAGCCTTTGTGTTAACCATACGTAATGCTTCAGTGCATCTGATATTCCCTATCATTGCCCTAGGATTGAACCATGACAGAGCTGTTCTCTATCCTTTCAAGCATAGGGAATGGGCCCATCAAATCAGTGAGAAATGGCAAACTGTTCATTTAGAATTTTGTATTGCTTGGGTACAACAAGGGTTTATCTGTGAAAGTAATGCAATTGTAGCTCAAGACATTTGTTTGGACACAGAACAAAACATTTGGCATTTTGAAGTTCATTTTAACAAGACTCTTGAAACAGTGCTTGTGTATATGAGCAATGGATGTGCATGCTTGAGAACTGCTTGTGATCCTGTGTTTGTAGAAAATGTAGCAGTGAATACTAAAAATCATTTCAATATTTGTGTTTGTAATTTTACTAAGATTATAAGATGTGATTTTTCCTATTTAGCCCCAGTTATATCTTATCATCTTTTACAATCCAGTTACACACTGATCTACAAACTATGGTCTACCCCGACTAGAATGAACGATTAAGCAACTGTTGCTTCACGAAAATTTAATTGAAATTTTGGAAAAGATCAAGAAAAACAGACAGAAAACCTTGGTAACTGTTCTTCACAATGTAAAAGAAATTCATTGTGTTTTGGAAAGGGTAAGAAAAGATGCTGACTCTTTTTGGGTGACCACCTACTGCTACAGGTGTCCTGAATAAATTGTGTCATCCCATTATTGCTCTTTCGATTTTGGTTTTGATTGGTTTTATCAGCTATCTTATACATCATGAATTGGAAAATGATGAAATGATTAACACAATTGACATCTATAATAAATGCACACAGTTTGGTCAATGTCTTTTCCCCTGTGGAAACCCTAAGGTTACTGACACAAGATGAACTACACAAGTAAGCAGTATTATGGATTGTAAAATAGATTATATTAAAGTAAGATAAAGAAATGATAAGAAATTTGGATATATATTTTGGATTAAGTTTTTGTATTTTTTTTTGAATTTGTGGTTTGTTTTGATTAT
Source organism: Phylloscopus trochilus trochilus (assembly GCA_016584745.2). Taxonomy (NCBI): domain Eukaryota; kingdom Metazoa; phylum Chordata; class Aves; order Passeriformes; family Phylloscopidae; genus Phylloscopus; species Phylloscopus trochilus. The sequence goes on along the minus strand of WQNJ02000055.1, from coordinate 1,290,313 downwards.
TTGAAAAATTGTTTTAAAAATCGTTTTAATTAATATCATTGTGACTATGGTTAATTTTTTATTTTTGTGATTTGTTTTGATTATTTGAAAAAAATGTTTTAATTAATATTATGGTGATTATTTAATTAATATTATTGTGATTATTAGTAATTAATAATTATTGATTTTAACTGTATTATTGTTTTCTATTTCCTTCTTTTGTTCATTTTCTCTCTTTGAATTCTGTTCTCTCTCTGTTTTCCAGAATATGCTACTGACATTGACAAGTCCTGAAGACTTCACAACAATGCTACGGAATCTTGCTGGTCGAGCTCTCCTGTCGACAATCGTGAGTCACGGGATGGTGTAATGACGGTCCCTAAATTTCTCATCTGCCTCACGATCATCGCCAAGGAAGACCCCAAACAGGACTGAGACTGGGGCCTGGGACCCCAGGACAGGAGTTCTGGCCTGGCTGAGGTGGGATGTCTGCCAACCCCTGCCTGCAGGTGCACTCACTGGACCTTTGCATTTCCACGGGAACCCAGTGGAAACAATGGGTTTTCACAGCAGGCTGGTTTTGGGCCGGTCTGTTCTGTGCTTGCCCTGTACCTGTACCTGTTCCCTGAAGTGGACATCTGCTCTAAGCGCCAGAGCGCTGCGTCCTGTTTCAGCGTGACTGCTGATGTTGAGCTCACCTTCTGGCCAACTGCCTGTCGCTTCGGAAAAGGACTGTAAGAGACACCTCGAGACCGCCCGAATTCTGAGATCTCCCCAACAGAAGAAGATGGATCTATTGGCAGAACAGCCATGAGGACTTCGTCTCTCCATTGGTAGCTATAACTCCTTCTCTCTCTCTTTCTCTCTCTCTCTTACTTTATTTCTCTCTCTCTTTTTCTTCTTCTATCGCATAAGGTGTTGAGTGCACTTAATAAAGTTTACTGCTTTTGAGCAAATTATTGTTGTCCCTTGTCATATCTTTTGTGCCTTGAGATCACTCGAACCATCACAAACCCGCCAGCATTAGCGGGTCGTGACAACACCCCAGGCCAGCGTCCCACAGCCTCCTCATGCACCTGCCAACAACATCCCCCCTCTGCAGCCCTGGCCTCTCCCCCAGCTCACACAGCTGCCGCAGCCTTGCAGGCACAGCCACGGCAGCACTGCCTCAGGAGCCCCTGTTTGCCCTGCCCAGAGCAGGCCTGAGCACCCCCATGGGGTTGGTGTGGGGAGATGAAGCTGAGGGAGCACAAATGCCAGCAGCCCCTGGGGCCAGGAAGGCCTGGGAGAACAGCAGGGAAACCCCTCAGGTTTGTGGTGGCCTCTGAAGTCAGAGCCAGAAAGTTTGTTCCCATGAGCTGGGAGTTTCTGTACCACTGCACATGTTTCTCAGGACCAGCTGTCATAGGTTCAAGCAACAGTGATCATCGTGTCCAGGGAGGTTACAGCAGCTGGCAGAGAAACAGGCAGGACAAATCTCTTTTTTAAGCTCAAGAATCCATTTTATTCCCCCCACCCCAGGCTGGGGAGGAGATGAGGACCAAGAGGAAGAGCAGGGGCAGGGTTGTGACTTTTATTGGAAATTCAGGGAAGGAGTCTTAAGGTTTGGGTCAGGGGAGGAGATAACACAAGGACAGTAAGATCAGATTTCAGCCTCCTCAAAACGGGGGACTCCACAATTCCTCTATTCATAAATTGGTTATAACAAGGTGATTCTTGTGAATATGACCCCAATTGTCACTGAGGGATTGGCAGGAGGCATCCACCAGCCAGGGAATTCTGAATCACCTCAACACAAAATAGATTCCTATAAAATAACTGCAATGGAATAGATCACAGGCTTGTGGGTGACAACTGTGGGTACCTAAGCTTTGCAACATCAACAAGAAATGAGAACCATCCATTCCAAAAGGGATAAATAGAAGTAGGATGCTCCAACATAAAATCAAAAGCCAGTTCTACCTCTGGCTTTGGAGGGCTGTGGGAGAGGGATGAGGCCATGATACTCCTGACACTTTAGAGCATGCTGAGAATATGTTTCCACAAGGGGAAGAATCAAGGAGCAAGAATCTGAAGAACTTAACAACAGAAGACTGCATCCAAAGAGAAAAGAGACAGGCAATTGACTGAAAATATCCAGACCATTCCTGAAGGGCAGAATCCCCTCAGGAACCTCATTTCACTGCGTTCTCTTCACATCCAAGCTGGACGCCAGAATCTGTGGGTGCCCAGGGCCCCAGGATTCCATGGCTCCAGGAATCCCTGTGTGGAATCCATGGCTCTGTGACCTCACAGCCGGACTCCAGGGCTGTCTCCTGGGCAGCCAGAGAACGTTGGTGCCAGCGGGAGGGGTGGCAGTGCAGGCACACTGACACTTGAGAGGCACCTGCTGCTGCTGCTGGCACTGCTGCTGCTGCTGTTGGCACTGCTGGTGCTGGCACTGCTGCTGCCCCTGCTGGCAGTGCCCTGGGGTGGCAGAGCAGCAGCACCTGCAGCCCTGCAGCCTGCGAGGCGCTGGCAGCTCAGGGCAGAGCCCAATGACCCAGCTGGGATTGCACTTGAGGATGGACATGGAGAAGGGAATCTGTGCCCACACAGTGCTCAGAGCAGGTCTGGGGCAAGGAGGGAGGGAGGGAAGGAGGGTAGATGAATCCCCTTCCCACCACTACCAAGGGAAGGCCTTGGTGAGGGCAAGGGGGCCTTGCCCTGACACCCAGCCCTTCAGAGACCCAGCTGCCAGCTCCGGCTCAGCCCACACTGAGCGGGATTCCATCAGGCCTTGGCTCAAGGCAGTGGCAGGGGCAGAAGTGATGGCAGCAGCTGGAATGCAGGCCCATGCTTTCCTTCTCCCCAGCCCATTTGGCAACATCTGGGCAAGGTCTCCATTGTCTGTCTGCAGCCAGCTTGGGGGCCCTTCCTCTCCTCCCCCTGCTTGGGGGACTGAGCTTGGTTTCTCTGACATCCTCAGTGCTGAACTTCTGTCTCCCCCAGCCTGGCTGTTCAGGGTTTGTGTTTCCTGTGTCTCACACCTTCCTCCACTTCCTCCTTCCCACCTGCTCACGGAGCCTCTTTGGGCAGCTGGCTCTGGAACTTGCAGCAGCAAAGTTTTCCAAATTTCCCAAATTCCCCTCAAAAATTCCCCAAAATGAACCCCAAAATTTACCCAAAAAATTCCCCTCAAATTCTCCAAAACCTCCCAAATTTCCCCAGATTTTCCCCGAAATTCCCCAAAATCTCCCAAAATTCCTCAAAGTTTTCCTCAAAATTCCCCTAATTTTCCTCAATTCCCCCCAAATTCCCCAAAATTCTCCCAAAATTACCCCAAATTTTCCCCAAATTACCAAAATTTACCCTATTTCCATTAAAATCACCCAAAACTACCTCAAATGACCCAAAACTCGCCCAAATTCCCCAAAGTTTCTGAAATTTCCCCCCAAATTTGCCTCAAATTCTCCAAAATATCCAAAAGTTCCCCTAATTTTCCCCATAATTCCCCATAAGCTCCAAAAATTCCTCTTTTCCTCTGAATTTGTCAAATTTTCCTACATTCCCCAAAATGACCCAAAACTTCTCCAATTTTTTCCCTTAAATCCCCCAAAATCTCCAAAAATTCCCCCAAATTTCCCTCTACATCCCCCCAGTTTTCTCAAATTTCCTCCAAAATTCCCCTCAAATTCTCCAAAACCTCCCAAAATTCACCAAAACTTCACCCAAATTCCCTCAGGTGTCCCAAATCCCCCCAAATTTTCTTCAGAATTACCCAAATTTTCCTAAATTCCCCCCCAAATTTCTCAAAATGACCCCAAAATGACCCAAAACTTCCATCATATTCCCCAAATACAAAGGGAGGGGACAGACTACCTCCCAATGGGAGACAAGGTGGGAGTGGAACAGGGTTGGAGGGACATGTTGGGGAGCAAATGAGGGTGCCTGGGGAGGGATCCCCTCTGTCCTTGCCCTATCACTCAATGCTCCTCTCTGAACTTTCTGGAAGCTGGGAGGAGCAGCTGGGTGACAGACAAGGCCCAGAGGAGGGGGCTGGGGGGAGAACAGAAGGAGGATTGACAACTGGAACAGAACTGTCAGGGAAAGAGAGGGGAGACAAGGGAACAGACCATCAAACAGAATATAACAGGGAGCAAAACCAACAACACAATACAACACTTCTTGAGGCAGTACAGTCTGAATCTGGGCTCTTTCCTCCTTTCTCTCTCTTTCAGGGAAGAATCAGCCATGGGTGAAGGAATCCTGCACATGTGCCTGGTGCTGATGGCCTTGGTGGGCATCAACCAGCCGCTGCAGCCCTTGGAAAAGAAGGGAATTGTTCCCCAGGGTGGGGAAGAAACCCTCCAGAGGATGAAGATGTGCAAGGTGAGACTTGGGCTGCACCAGCTGCAGTTGGAGAAGGAAATTGCAGACCTGGAAGCCACCCAGGAGGCTCCAGCACAGCCTGCAGTGCACCTGGAGAGGAAGATCCAGCGGCACACGTGTGCCATGCTGGGCTTGGTCATCCCTGTGCTGCTCGTGCTCTGCAGGCAGCACTGGCAGGGAGCCACAGCACTGCACACAGGACAAGGACACCCTGACCTGGGGCTCCTGGCCAAAGCCTGCAGAGGAGTGACCCTCCTGACCAAGCCCTGTGTGCTGCTCAGGGCCATTTCCATCTCCATGGGCAGAACTCGAGGAGATCTCTGGGTACTTGCAGGGAGACTGCTCCGATTGCTCCTGAAATTACTTTGTTCCACCACCAAAGTCTTTGTGCTTTGTGAGGTGAGCTCTTTCCTTTTTGTATTGATAGTTAGAGATAGCCTATGTAGTGATTTATTAGTTTATTTAATGATTCGTGTAAGTAATGTGTGTAATTGTTACAGGCTTTGTATTGATTGTTAGAAATGCACCATAATAATTGCTAGAAATAGTCTCTGTATTGCTTCAAAAGCCTCTGTAATGAATCTTATAAATAATCAGTACAATTTTTATACTCTGTTTTGATTAGTGGAAGTAGTCTGTATTGGTTGTTAGAAATATGCTCTATTGGTTGTTAGAAATACTCTATAACTTTTTATAGTCTGTATAGATTGTTCACAATAGTCACTCAAATAATTCTTAGAAAAAAATGTCTTGATTGTTATAGTCTGTGTCGATTGCTAGAAATAGTCTCTGTCTTGATTCTGAAAAATATAGTAAGTAATAAATGATAATAAATAATTATAATAAATAATAATAAACAATAAATAAATAAATAAAAATATAAATAATAAACATTTCTCCTAAATACTCTGTATTGATTATGATGCTCTCCTTATTGATAAAAATAGCATCTGTCTTGATTCTGATAAACATAGTAAACATTAAATAATAATAAATAATTATAATAAATAGTAAAGAGTAAGAGTAAAGAGTAAATATTTCTCCTAAATAATCTGTATTGATTATGATGCTTTCCCTATTGATAAAAATAACCTCTGTCATGATAAACAGAGTAAATAATAAATAATAATAAATAATTACAGTAAATAATAATAAATAATAAATAATTATAGTAAATAATAAATAATAATAAATAATAATAAATAATAATTAAGAAATAATAAATAATAACCATTTCTCCTAAATAATCTGTATTGATTATGATACTCTCCCTATTGATAAAAAATAGGGAGATAGAAAAAGACTGTACTGATTGTTAGAACTACCAAGCTTCTGTAAGGAACGTGGATTCAAACGAAGATAAAATAGAATAAAAAATAAAGTAAAATGAAATAAATAAAATAAAAACAAAAAATATATTAGAACATAAAATAAAATAAAAAATAAGTAAATAAAAATAAAATAAAATAAAAAATATAATATAATATAATATAATATATTGTAATATAAATAAAATTTAAAAATAGAATAAAATAAATTACAATAAAATAAAATAAATTATAGAATACTTTCCCAAGTACACACCCCACAAAAATATTGGGCAAAACACTGATGGGGGAGGGCAGTGAAATATAAAATAAAAAATGTAAAACAGAATAAAAAAATTAAAATATAACAAATTAAATAAACATAAAAATAGAGTAGAATAAAATAATAAAAAATTAAAGTAATAATAAATAAAATTTAAAAATAATAAAAAATAAAATAAAATAAAATAAAATAAAATATAGAATACAAATAAAATAAAATTTAAAAAATTAAAATAAAATTTTAAAAAGTTAAATTAAAAAAAGAATAAAAATTAAATTAAATAAAAAATTAAAATAAAATAAAATAAAAAATTAAAATAAAATAAAATTAAAAAATTAAATAAAATAAAATAAAGTAAATTAATAAAATATAATGAAATATAATAAAATATAATCAAATATAAAGAAATATAATAAAATATAATAAAATATAAAAATTAAAAATTCCAGAATCTTCCTTTTTTTCCAGCTGGGAATTTTCCCCGGTAAAGAGGAAATTCTCATTCTCGAAAAAGAGAGCTTATTTCTTCTCTCTTGGCGAGATAAAGCAGAGCATTTAATCTCTTTTATGGGTACATGGTTAGTGCTCTCTATTCCTGGCCATTTTCAGAAAAATTCCAGAAACCCTTTTTTCCCCCCCTCTATATAAAAGAAAAAACATCACTGTTGGGTCTCAATGCTTTGGTTTATTTGTTTGCTCTTCTTACCTTGGGGTCATTAAAGCTGAGAACAGCCAAGTTCTAAAGGAGCAGTGGGGCTGTGACTCGATGATCTTTAGAGGTCCTTTTCAGCCCCAAGTATTCTGTGACATTGAGACTCCTCCCTGGGAGGGGTCAATTTCCCACTTGTTGTTTGGGCAACCTCTCCAGAGAGGTTTGTTCCCTTTTAACTTCTCACTTTCCATTTCTTCTGACCATTTTAAGTTGGAAAATCTTGCCTGACAACTCTTCAAATTTTTTATTTAGAATTGCAAATGAAAGCACCTGGGACATTTCTGACTTGAGCGACATGTTTCACGGAATTTTAAATGGCACTGCCCATCAAGATTTCTTTAAATTGCTTGCATATTTTATACTATGTACAGAATAATGACTGTACAATCCACTGTTCTAGCCAAGTATTTATCCTTGACAGATTGCACTGCATAGCACAGCCACAGGAAATAGGAAAAAGGTGTCAAAAGGCATCAAAATCACTCAAAAGCTCAAAAGGTCTTTAATCATTGCACAAAAAGGTTCCCAAAGGAAGTGTGGAAGTACAAAGTGGAAGCTCTATGTATAACTTAGTACAAAAGGAAATTCTTTGTCATTTAACCAAAGAAATTGATTGACATGTGTTGAAAAGATTTACTTTCCAAAAGCTCAATATGGAATCATTAAATATCAAGTTTTCTCATTCAAGCAGCAAATTTACACAGCTGGACATCTAGAGCAAAGTGCTGCTGGATATAATACAGGGACAGTCCTGATGAGATGGAAAGATAACCAGTTTTCCTGCCTTACACAAATATCTCAGATGTTACAGTAAAGCCCAGCTGACACTTTTAAAAGCTGTTAAGCCTAGTCCCACTTATATTCTCAAAACTGAGATAATTTTGTTCAGAGTACTCAGGAAAGCCAGGTTTAAGGACTTAAATTTGTGTTTAGGAGAGGCAGAGCCCAGCTTTTGTATTTGAACATCCAACTCTTGGGGAATATTAGCATTGGCCCCCAGCCTACTGTCACTTCTGTGGGGTAAGGGAATGTGGCACGACACCTTCCCTTGTTTTGATCTCAAATTCTGCCTTAAAAAAAAACATGAATGGCTGCAGTTGTGCCAAGATTTGCTTGTTTGATTGAAACAAAACAAACTCTTCTGGTCAAAACAGAAAATTTCTCTTCATCTCCAGAGTACATGATGTGACAGCAAGAAGAAAAAATTCCAAGCTAAAGCCTGATACAAATGGACCAGTCTGTTCCTTGGTGTTTTCTTATGGATAACACCTGTTACTGCTGTTAGATATTACACAAGCACGTGAAAAGGTTTATTTAGAAATCAGGAGGCAGAAATGCATCATCCTGGACACCAGTAAGTTAACTAATTTAAACTATAAACCTTAGTACAGAAGCAGACTCTTAACAGCCTCCCCCAAGACATGGAGTTATTTAGTGACCTATGGAAGTCTAACACCTCCAAATCAGACTCACCACTCGGCAGCCAACAAAGCCAGTGCCTAGAACACAGTAGTGGTTTTGGAGTGCCTACAAAACTTCCAGCAAATCTGCTCCAGCTTTTCTGGCACCCTTAGCACACCTGAATTTTCCATTACCTCTAGCCACAGCTCTAAAGAGAAGCTTGAATCACCATGAAACAGGGGATTCAAGGGTTAAAGGGAACTTTAGAACAGCTGAGGTGGTGTACATGAACATGTAGAATGAATTATCTCACTCTCCAAGGACTGAAGGAAAGTAGAAAGATAAGGGGGCCCCTTCGAAGGACACCTGGTGCCCATTAAAAGTTGCTGAGGTTGTGAAAATAAGAGGGGGCCTTTGCAAAATTAGAGGGGAACAACTTAGTAAAGAAGGAATATGCATGTGCAGATCCATTGGTTCAGAAGTTCACAAAGAGGAAGACGTTGGTTTCTTTATACCTTCAAGCCCCCTGACTCAATTGGGGACCACCAACCCAATAAAAAGGACTAAACCACGCAGCCGCAACTGATTTACATATGAAGCGGAGAGCGGGCGGGGACAGGTAATCAATATGTATGGGTGATATAGAATATACATGATTTTTGTAGATAAATAGAAGGATGAAAATTGTAAGAGGTACACAGGATTTGGGAAGATGCTCTCCCCCTGCATCCAGCGCTGAATAAAATATGTACCTACTTTACAACTTTACGAGTTGTGGAGTTTTATTACCACATATCATTTGGCACCCCAGATGGGACTTAGCTTGTCATCTACAAAGCCGGGCTGAGGGACGGAGAACTCTGTGGTGCGCCCTGGGATTTCCTGGAGGAGAACTCCGAGACCTCAGCTTGCCTATTGCAGGGACAGATAACGACCACTGGCTGGCAGCCTAAACAGTGAGTATTAATTCAATTCTAAGGGCTCGTAACATTTACGTGTGGGTAAAAGGGCTGTTGATAAATTGCAAGGGACATCCTGTGTACAACATAGTCCCTGGATAGATAAAAGCTTGCAAGCTGTTGGTGGAGGGATACAAACACCAGTGAGGCCTGCTCCACTCCTTCAGCCTCCACGGGTCAAGGAGGAGGAGGGGAGAGGAAGGAGGCTGGTGGTGGAGGGATTCACTGACTGATAGAGCAGCCACATAGCAACCCTAGGGTGCAGGTCGATTGAATTCCTGCTCCCGTGTTATCGGGGCTCAGGTGCGTTTGAGTCTGGAATTTGTGAGTGTGGGAACGTATGGATGAGTGAGTGGGACAAGTTTGTTTTAAGGTCACTGTCCCACTATTGTTTTCTTCCCTTATCGTCATTCTGTTGCAGCTTTATTGTTGTGTTATTGTGGTTTTATTGTTTTATTACTGTTCTATTACCGTACTGCTGTTGTTAACAACTCTGGGAAGGGGTAGTGGATTTTCTGAGGTAACACTACCATCTTGTGTTAAGAGTTATTATTGCAATAAGTGAATAGCTCGTTAAGTTCATTTGTGATACAATATTGCCATCTTGTGTCGAAAGTTGAAATTGAAGCAAATCGAGATTTTTAAAAGAATTATCAGTTTTAATTGATTGTTAAATGTGATCAGTGAAACACAGGTTTGAGTTATAAGACTGGCTATTTAGGGAAAACAATCTCTAAATAATTCCTTTTCACTAACTGTTTGAATTTGATTTTTTTAAGAATTAAGTGAACTTGGTGGACAACTAAATAGAGGGGGGAGATAATTGATTTAAGTATTATTCAAATCAGGTTGACTGTGAACTCAGGCTGGTGTGTGTCGCTGTGGGACACAATGAATGAGACAGGGACTCGTGATTCAGAAGGCTGATGCTCCGAAAAGGGGCTGGTTTATTCTCAGAACCTATTTTTATACTTTTTACAATGTGCCCACCTAAGAAGTGGGATCCTTGGACTCATTGGCCACATCAAGGGTCAACAAGCAAAGTCCCTCCTTAGGAGAGGGAAAAGTGAAAAACAAGATAGTTTACAGAGAGTGACTTTGTTTACGGTCTCAAATCCCTGGGAAAGAATTTAAGAATAACCCAAACATGGCAAACAGTGACTACATTTCACCCTTTTTGTTTTTAAAAAAAAGAAAAAGAAAAGAAAAAAACAGATTTCAGTGTCTGCTTGTGGAGGGGCCATCCGAGTGACCATCCGCATCATCTGCATCTGAGTCATCACTCAAAGGCTCCTCCACTTGCCGACTTTCACTCTGGTCACGGTCTCCAGGTGGCCTGTTGGCCCAATTCTGCCTTTGCGATTGCAGATCAGGACAAACACACTTTGCAGGTACCCATTGTTCCCCAGTATCTGTGACAACACATGCGTACCCACGACCCAACAGCTTAAGCTCAAATGGACCTTCCCACTGATGGGTGATCGGGTTCTTCACCCGAACCTTTGCTCGAAGCTGATGCATCCCGTCCGGACCTAGTATCGAAAGGTCATGATTCAAGATGACTGGATTATTTGAGTTCTGCGGTACCGTAAGGCGATTGATGGTGTACAAGGCCTTTGCCAACCGACTCTGCGGGGGTTCACCCTGCATTCCCCGTTTTTGTTTTTGGAGAACGTGCTTCAAAGTACGATGAGCACGTTCTACGATGGCTTGACCAGTTGGGGAATGTGGGATGCCAAACTTGTGTGACACACCCCACGCTCGTAGGAACTGCTGCACCTTCTGCGAGGCATAAGCAGGACCATTGGCGGTCTTCACAGTAGAAGGTGTACCTAAAAAGAGAAAAGCCTGCCTCCGGTGGGCAATGACATCGCGAGCCTTCTCTCCAGTGTGAGCGGACGCCCACATAGCAGAGGAGAAGGTGTCAACAGACACATGCACATACTTGAGCCGGCCAAATTCGGCAATATGGGTGACATCGGTCTGCCAAATCTGCAAGGCCTTCAGGCCTCTGGGGTTAACCCCTGCCGGCAAGGGCGCAGCCAGCGCGTGACAGTCATCACAGGAATTGACAATGTCACGAGCCTCAGTGGGTGTCAAGTGGAACTGCTTCTCCAAAGTATGCGCATTCTGATGAAAAAACTCATGCGATGCCTTGGCTTGCGCGAGTATGTCAGGCTGAGGCCCTACCCACGCGGGGTTAGCCAACTTGTCAGCCCTCGCGTTGCCTTCCGCTATGAAACCTGGCAAATTGGTGTGATTCCTTACATGTACCACAAAATAGGGATGGACTCGGGCCTGAATAGCACACCACAAGGCTTTCAGTAATTGAAACAAAGCAGGGTTACTGACTTCCCTCAAGACTGAATAGCCTAGTCGTTCAGCTATATCTGCCACGTAGGCGGAGTCCGTGACCAGATTGAAAGGAACCTCAGAAAATCGCTGAAATGCCATGACAGCAGCCTTCAATTCAACCAATTGGGCTGACCCTGCCTCATGACCTTTCAGCTCCTGCCACTCAGATCCATCCCGCCAAGTGACAATGGCTTTGCCTGTTCTTCCCGAACCGTCAGTGAAGACGGTGGGTCCTTGCACCGGCTCCGAACTATTTTTGGGCCGCAATGAGAGTTCAGCCAATTTCGCCACTTTTAGCAGCTCATGGCTGGGCAGATGATAAGTGATCTGCCCTGAAAAATTTGCCAGAGCACTCTGCAGGGATACATCGTTTGCGAGGCTCCAGTCAAAAGTCTCCCGCTCTGTGGGGATCACTATCTGTGCGGGATCTGCTCCCATCAATTGCAAACACCGTAACCGGCATTTGACTATCAGGCGAGCGATCAATTCAAATAGTGAAGTCGCCGTCTTGTGCGGCTGGTGGGGCAAAAAGACCCATTCCAAAACGTGCAAGGAATCAGACCATTTGTCACTCCATTGGCCAATAATACCTGTGGGATGTAGATCTGGAATGGTAATGAACACAGTGACATCAACGGACGGATCAATACGATGGACTTGGCGAGCAGAAACAGCTCGCTGAACCTCCTCCAATGCTCTTTTTGCTTCAGGGGTCAAGGTGCGTGGTGATCTTAAATCTGGGTCTCCTTTTAACAGATCAAACAATGGAGACAATTGTGTCTTGGTTAGCCCCAAATACGGATGTAACCCCATGATGACACCTACCAATTTTTTTGCATCATTCAATGTCTTAATCGAATGCACAAATTGCACCTCTTGATGCCGAACTGTCCGTTCCAAAATTTTGACCCCCAAGTATTTCCATGGAGGTTGCTGTTGAACCTTTTCTGGAGCCACCTGAAGCCCATGAGAATGCAATGCATCGAGGAGCTGAGGGTGTATCCTCAGCAACACCTCCTGAGTGGGCGCTGCCACCAGGATATCGTCCATATAGTGATAAAAATGGGCATCAGGAAACTGTCTGCGAACTCCAGACAAGGCGTGGGCCGCATACCATTGGCATATCACAGGACTGTTCCGCATACCTTGGGGAAGAACTGTCCATTGATATCTCTGCGCAGGCTTAGCATTGTTAATTGCTGGCACTGTGAAGGCAAATTTTGGTTTGTCATCAGGATGCAAAGGAATCGTAAGGAAACAATCCTTCAGATGGATGATGAGACCCAGCCAATCGGCAGGAAGCATGGTGGGTGACGGCATACCAGGTTGCAGCGTCCCCATGCCTTCCACTACAGCATTGATTTTCCAGAGATCTTGTAATAACCTCCATTTCCCAGATTTCTTCTTGATACAGAAAACTGCAGTGTTCCATGGACTAGTGGAAAACTCAAGATGGCCCTGGTCCAGTTGCTCCTGGACCAATTGTCGAAGGGCAACTAATTTCTCTTTTGGAAGGGGCCACTGGCATTCCCAAATGGGTTTGTCTGTCAGCCACTCTAAAAGAGGCGTGAGACACGGTGTGCCCTTTGACACAGTGGCCCCCTTTAAAAATCCGTCCCAATGCGCACCCCCCAAGCCGCCAGAACATCCCGCCCCCAGAGGTTCGTAGCAGTTTCAGTGACGTATGGTCGAACCATCACCGACTGTCCCTCTGAGTTCGTGATCATGACGGGTCTCTGGCTCACAAAGCATTGCTTCGTACCACCCAGTCCTGCGACGGACGACTGAACAGGATCCAGAGGCCAATGCGGGGGCCATGCAGCAGAAGAAAGGATGCAGACGTCGGCTCCCGTATCTATCAGGCCTTTGAGATGGATCTCTGAAGGGGTGGCCTCAGGAAGGTGCAGGGTACACCACATCTTGGGACGTTGATCGCTCAGGACTGCTGTCCACTGGGCGGACTTGTGGCCGCCCAGTAGATCCAAAGCAGCCATCTCCACGCCAGCGGTTCTCAGTCCTAGAAACAGAGGACTTAAAAAGGCACAAGTTGAGCGATTCGAGTGCCCTCAGGGATAGTGACAGGGGGAGTGGGTGTCGAAACCATAGCATACAGTTGTCCCGTGTAATCCGCGTCAATCAGTCCCAGATGCACATTGATACCCTGCTGGGTAGCACTCGAGCGCCCCATGACAAAGGCGCTTTTCCCTTCACCCAGGGGTCCAAAGGCATCCAGGGGGACCGTATGTGGCTTGCAAGAGTCTATAACGACTGTTGCAGCTGTGCAGACGTCAACACCGGCTGAGCCGCAGGTGCTGGCTGCAAGCCTGCTAAGCAAGCCTGCGTCTGCATCGGGAACTGGGGGAATCTTGGTGTCTGCGCGCGTTTCCCCCGGGCGCTCCGCTTCCCGTTTCCCGAATTCTGCAGAGACTGACCATTAACCGCGACTGTCGCCATGCAAACATCTGCAGTATGGTTCGGTTGTCCACACCGGGCACAGAGAAACAAGGGAGCGTTCGCTCTCTGCTTTTGCTTTCCTTGTTTTTTACCAGCCTGTGCCCTCCCCTGTGTCCACTGCCCACTGCTCTGGGGTTTCCAGGTTGACTGCAAGGCAGTAGCAAATGCAGCCATCTTGTGCTCCGTGGTGCCTACATTGGCACACACCCTGAGCATCTCCGTCACGTCCGGATCTCCAGGAAGGGCCTCAATCAGCTTTCAGCAATCGACATTAGCGTTGGCTTTCGCCAGCTGTTTGGTCAGCAGTTTCCTGCTGTCTGGATCGTCTATCTGCTTTTCAATTGCAATCAAAAGCCTGTCAACAAAGGTCAGAAAAGTCTCCTTCGCCCCCTGGACGATGGTTGCAAAACTCTGCTTCGGGGCAGCAAAGTCGATGGTCTTCAACAATGCCGTCATGCCCGTATTCTGGCACTGTTGCAGCACCAATAGAGGGAAACCCGCCTGAACATCAGGGTCAGAGTACTGGCCAATCCCCATGAAAGCATCGACCCCGGCTGCGCGCCTGGGGTCCTGCTCTGGCAATTGGGTGTTTTGGGTAGCCGCTTTTAGAGCTAACTGACTCCAAGTCTGCTCAAAGACTTCGAGCTGAATTGGCCTAAACAGCACCTGAGCGATATGTCTTATATCGTATGGTGCTAGGAGATCCACATTTAGAAGGCGGATCATCTGCATGACTTCGGGCGAGCCCAGGCCATATTTATCTACCTTTTCCCGCAAGTCCACCACGGCCTTCCATGACAACACATGGTGGGTGGCAGGCTGCCCTGTGGCAGGGTTTGCCCTGAGTACGGGAAAGGCCTGAACATCCCCTTGCAGGGTGACAGGATCTGTATGTGTCTGCTCTGTGGACATCACAGGAGCAGACAAAGATACCTGTCCCAGGTCCCTGGCAGCTGAGACCACTGCACTGTCAGTGCCAGCAAAGCCAGATAGACCTCCTGCAGCCCCACATAAACGCCCCGCGACGTCCCACTGTCCCATCTCCAAAGCCTTGGACCTCACTTCGTCCCAGAAACGCCTAGCGTCCCTGGGCCGCACGGTGACCTGGCAAGGAGGGAGGGTCCAGTGACTTGCCGAAGAGAGAGACCCAACTCGGGGCCCTTTGCTTCGGGCAAGCACAGGGCTCGTCTCAGCTGCGCTGCCTCCCGCCCCAAACGTGAGCAATGGGGGTGGCATAGACGAAACACTCCCAGAGTCACTGGATGTTGGGGGGTATGGGGGCAACACCGCAGCACCGGCGGCCGTAGAAACCGCTGGAGCCTGCAGCTGCGGGACTACAGATGACTGACCCGGCGCAGGAGCGGGGGCTGAGGCCAGAGGGGGATCGATCCCTCCGACCCGCTGCACCGGGGGTGGGGCTTGCATGGGGGGGGGTGAGCGAACCGGCAACAGGCCGGTCCCCCACCCGCTCTGCGGCCGGAAACCCGACGCGGGCGAAAGCGCTGCTGGCGCAGTCCCGTTTGTGTTGCTAAGCAACGGGAAACCCGTGAGTCCGGCGGGGGGGTGGGCAGTGGCTGACGGAGCCGCTGCCTCACTCCCGCTTTGTGCTGCTGGAAGAAGCGGTGGGGGCTGGACGCGCGGGCGCACCGCCGGCGAGAGGGAGGCGGGCTGGCCCCCCTCCGCCGCAGCGGCCGCCAGCACCGCCCCCCTGCTCGTGTGGGCGGGGTCTTCTGCCGGCTGCAGAGCCGCGCCGGACACCGTGGGGCCCGAAGGGGAAACCGCAACCCCCCCACGGCTCCCGCGGCGATCCCGCGGCGGCGACGCTCCGGCTCTGCTGACCGGAGGACCTAAATCTACATCCTCCTCCCCAAAGGGACAGCGCGCGTCTCTGTCACAATGCATTGCATTGTGACTGTGCCCTCAAAACTGGCACCACTCGGCCGCGCAGTAACATGCACGCGCCTAGTCTCCGCAACAAACGCCTTGGGTGTGGGTGAACCGCCCCCCTGCGCAGCTTTCCTGCGGGTCGCCCAGCCCCGTTCTTGTGGGGCGGGCCCAAGGGGCGGTGCCGAGGTCCCGGACTCCACCCACCCCCGCCCGTGGGCGCCCGCCCCCAGACGCAGCGACCGTGGGGGGGAACGAGCGGGCGTCGGGACTCGAGACTCCACCCACCCTCCGCTCGGGGGGGTAGAGGGGCGCGACTTCGGCGAGGCGGGAGGAGCGGGGCGCAGCTCTTGCGGGGCGGGACGAGGGGGCGTCGCGGGGACCCCGGGCCCCCCCCCTGCCCACGGCCGCGTATGTCGGTGGGCAGGCTCAAAAACTCGAGCGACGAACCCGCAGAGCACGGGGCCCACGAGGCGGAGCGCGGCGGGGTTCCAAGCCCCCTGGGCTCCCCCCACTCCCCCCGCGCAGTCAGCGCGCGGGGGGAGTCAGGGAGGGACCGCACTCGCGGCGCCCCGAGGTTCCCGATACCTCCCCACTCTTTTCAGCCGCCGTCACCCACGTGCAGGGGGCTCCAAGCCCCTCCCCAGAGACCGTAACCCCGGGGAGAGGCAAGGGGCGCCCCCGATACTTTTTGGCCCGAGCTGGTAATTTCTCGGTCCGCTGCCATCGGCGGTCTCGGGTTGTCCGTCCCTGGCTCCGGGTGGCCCCTCCAGTTCTTCCTCAGGCGATAGCTCAGCTATAGCTCCGTCGCCAGTCTCCGACGCGGGGAACTGAGAACTGAACTAAAGAGAGAACCCTCCCGGGAACTTCCCAGGACAGTAACAACTTTCTCCCAATTCATTGCTAACACTTTTGACTTTATCTGCCCAGAATTCAATTTTTCATAGATGTGTTCTCCCAAAACGAGCCACAATGGGTTCGACAGTGCGTCATAAGCACTTGGAAATACTCCATTCATTTTTCCCCAAATATACAGGGTTATGAAATCTTCCATGGGCATCTCAATTTGGGAGCGCTCAAAATGCTTCTCCCACATCTCCAAGACCAACAGGTCTTCACTATCTAGCATAGCGGTTATCTTTTCGAGTTCCATCTCCTTGTTACAGAGAGAAACTCTTTGGCACAGCACACGGGTCGGTTTCTCACCGAAAACCCTTTTTTTTTTTTCCTCAAAAGGCCAAGGTACAGTTTACCTGTCCCCACGGCTGCAAATCACGTCGGCGTCACCAGATGTCGCTGTGGGACACGATCAATGAGACACGGACTCGTGGTCCAGAAGGCTGATGCTCCAAAAAGGGGCTGGTTTAATCTCAGAACCTATTTTTATACCTTTTTACAATGTGCCCACCTAAGAGGTGGGATCCCTGGACCCATTGGCCACACCAAGGGTCAACAAGCAAAGTCCCTCCTCAGAAGAGGGAAAAGTGAAAAACAAGATAGTTTACATAGAGTGACCTTGTTTACTGCCTCGATCCCTGGGAAAGAGTTTAAGAAGAATGCAAACATGAGAAACAGTGACTACAATTATTTATTATTATTTATTGTTTACTATGTTTATCAGAATCAAGACAGACTATTTTTATCAACACGGAGAGCATCATAATCAATGAAGATTATTTAGGAGAAATGTTTATTATTTATTGTTTACTATTATTCACTGATTTATTTATTTATTATTTACTGTAATTATTTATTATTATTTATTATTATTTATTATTTACTATGTTTATCAGAATCAAGACAGAAACTATTTTTATCAACAGGGAGAGCATCAATCAATACAGATTATTTAGGAGAAATATTTATTAGTTATTAGTATTTATTAATCATTGTAATTATTTATTATTATTTATTATTTACTATGTTTTCCAGAATCAAGACAGAGATTATTTCTAGCAATCAACACAGAGTATAACAATCAACACATATTATTTCTAAGAATTAGTTGAGTGACTATTGTGAACAATCTATACAGACTATAAAAAGTTATAGAGAGTATTTCTAACAATCAATAAAGCATATTTCTAACAACCAATACAGACTACTTCTACTAATCAAAACAGAGTATAAAATTGTACTGATTATTTATAAGATTCATTACAGAGGCTTTTGAAGCAATACAGAGACTATTTCTAGCAATTATTACGGTGCATTTCTAACAATCAATACAAAGCCTGTAACAATTACACACATTACTTATACAAATCATTAAAGAAATGAATAAATCAATTCAACGGCTATCTCTAATTATCAATACAAAAAGGAAAGAGCTCACCTCACAAGGCACAAAGACTTTGGTGGTGGAACAAAGTAATTTCAGGGGCAATCGGAGCAGTCTCCCTGCAAGTACCCAGAGATCTCCTCGAGTTCTGCCCATGGAGATGGAAATGGCCCTGAGCAGCACACAGGGCTTGGTCAGGAGGGTCACTCCTCTGCAGCCTTTGGCCAGGAGCCCCAGGTCAGTGTGTCCTTGTCCTGTGTGCAGTGCTGTGGCTCCCTGCCAGTGCTGCCTGCAGAGCACGAGCAGCACAGGGATGACCAAGCCCAGCATGGCACACGTGTGCCGCTGGATCTTCCTCTCCAGGTGCACTGCAGGCTGTGCTGGAGCCTCCTGGGTGGCTTCCAGGTCTGCAATTTCCTTCTCCAACCGCAGTTGGTGCAACCCAAGTCTCACCTTGCACATCTTCATCCTCTGGAGGGTTTCTTCCCCGCCCTTGGGAACAATTCCCTTCTTTTCCAAGGGCTGCAGCGGCTGGTTGACGCCCACCATGGCCATCAGCACCCGGCACATGTGCAGGATTCCTTCACCCATGGCTGATTCTTCCCTGAAAGAGAGAGAAAGGAGGAAAGAGCCCAGATTCAGACTGTACTGCCTCAAGAAGTGTTGTATTGTGTCGTTGGTTTTGCTCCCTGTTATATTCTGTTTGATGGTCTGTTCCCTTGTCTCCCCTCTCTTTCCCTGACAGTTCTGTTCCAGTTGTCAATCCTCCTTCTGTTCCCCCCCACAGCCCCCTCCTCTGGGCCTTGTCTGTCACCCAGCTGCTCCTCCCAGCTTCCAGAAAGTTCAGAGAGGAGCATTGAGTGACAGGGCAAGGACAGAGGGGATCCCTCCCCAGGCACCCTCATTTGCTCCCCTACATGTCCCTCCAACCCTGTTCCACTCCCAACTTGTCTCCCATTGGGAGATAGTATGTACCCTCCCTTTGTATTCAGGGAATTTGAAGGAAATTTTGGGTAATTTGGGGGTCATCTTGAAGAATTTTGGGGGGAATTTAGGAAAATCTGGGGACATCTGAGGAAAATTTGGGGGGATTTGGGAGATCTGAGGGAATTTGGGTGAAGTTTTGGAGAATTTTGGGAGGTTTTGGAGAATTTGAGGGGAATTTCGGAGGAAATTTGAGAAAACTTGGGGGATGTAGAGGAAAATTTGGGGGAATTTTTGGAGATTTTGGGGGATTTAAGGGAAAAATTGGAGAAGTTTTGGGTCATTTTGGGGATTGTAGGAAAATTTGGGGAATTCAGAGGAAAACTGAGGAATTTTTGGGGATTTTGGGGAATTTAAGGGGAAAATTTGGGGAATTTTGGGAAATTTTGGAGAATCTGAGGTGAATTTTGGGGGAAATTTCAGAAACTTTGGGGAATTTGGGGGAGTTTTGGGTCATTTGAGGTAATTTGGGGTAATTTTAATGGAAATTTGGGTAAATTTGGGTAATTTGGAAAAAATTTGGGGTAATTTGGGGGGAATTGAGGAAAATTAGAGGAATTCTGAGGAAAACTTTGAGGAATTTCGGAAGATTTTGGGGAATTTGGGGGAAAATTTGGAGAATTTTGGGAGGTTTTGGAGAATTTGAGGGGAATTTTGGTGTAAATTTTGGGGTTCATTTTGGGGAATTTTTGAGGGGAATTTGGGACATTTGGAAAACATTGCTGCTGCAAGTTCCAGAGCCAGCTGCCCAGAGAGGCTTCATGAGCAGGTGGGAAGGAGGAAGTGGAGGAAGGTGTGAGACACAGGAAACACAAACCCTGAACAGCCAGGTTGGGGGAGACAGAAGTTCAGCACTGAGGATGGCAGAGAAACCAAGCTCAGTCCCCCAAGCAGAGGGAGAACAGGAAGGGCCCCCAAGCTGGCTGCAGACAGACAGTGGAGACCTTGCCCAGATGTTGCCAAATGGGCTGGGGAGAAGGAAAGCATGGGCCTGCATTCCAGCTGCTGCCATCACTTCTGCCCCTGCCACTGCCTTGAGCCAAGGCCTGATGGAATCCCGCTCAGTGTGGGCTGAGCCGGAGCTGGCAGCTGGGTCTCTGAAGGGCTGGGTGTCAGGTCAAGGCCCCCTTGCCCTCACCAAGGCCTTCCCTTGGTAGTGGTGGGAAGGGGATTCATCCACCCTCCTTCCCTCCCTCCCTCCTTGCCCCAGACCTGCTCTGAGCACTGTGTGGGCACAGATTCCCTTCTCCATGTCCGTCCTCAAGTGCAATCCCAGCTGGGTCATTGGGCTCTGCCCTGAGCTGCCAGCGCCTCGCAGGCTGCAGGGCTGCAGGTGCTGCTGCTCTGCCACCCCAGGGCACTGCCAGCAGGGGCAGCAGCAGTGCCAGCACCAGCAGAAATGCCAACAGCAGCAGCACCAGCAGTGCCAGCAGCACCAGCAGCAGCAGGTGCAGCAGCAGGTGCCTCTCAAGTGTCAGTGTGCCTGCACTGCCGCCCCTCCCGCTGGCACCAACGTTCTCTGGCTGCCCAGGAGACAGCCCTGGAGTCCAGCTGTGAGGTCACAGAGCCATGGATTCCACACAGGGATTCCTGGAGCCATGGAGTCCTGGGGCCCTGGGCACCCACAGATTCTGGTGCCCAGCTTGGATGTGAATGAGAACGCAGTGAAATGAGGTTCCTGAGGAGCCTCTGCCCTTCAGGAATGGTCTGGATAGTTTCAGTCAGTTGCCTCTCTCTTGTCTCTTTGGATGCACCCTTCTCTTGTTCAGTCCTTTAGATTCTTGCTCCTTGATTCTTACCCTTGTGGAAACATACTCCAAGCATGCTCTCAAGGGTCAGGAGTGTCACACCCACATCCCTCTCCCACAGCCCTCCAAAGCCAGAGCTGGAATTGGCTTTGGATTTTATGTTGGAGCATCCTACTTCTATTTATCCCTTTTGGAATGGATGGTTCTCATTTCTTGCTGATATTGCAAAGCTTAGGTACCCACAGTTGTCACCCACAAGCCTGTGATCTGTTCCATTGCAGTTATTTCATAGGAATCTATTTTGTGTTCAGGTGATTCAGAATTCCCTGGCTGGTGGATGCCTCCTGCCCATCCCTCAGTGACAATTGGGGTCATATTCCCAAGAATCACCTTGTTATAACCAATTTATAAATGGAGGAATTGTGGAGTCTCCCTGTTTTGAGGAGGCTGAAGTCTGATCTTACTGGACTTGTGTTACCTTCTCCCTTGACCCAAACCTTAAGACTCCTTACCTGAATTCCCAATAAAACTCACGACCCTGCCCCTGTTCTTCCTATTGGTCCTCACCTCCTCCCTGGCCTGGGGTGGGGGGAATAAAATGGATTCTTGAGTTTAACAAAGAGACTTGTCCTGCCTGTTTCCCTGCTGGAGGTTGTAACCTCCCTGGACATGATCACTGTTGCTTGAGCCCATGACAGCTGGATCTGAGAAACATCTACAGTGGCACAGCAAACTCCCAGCTGATGGGAACAAACTTTCTGGCTCTGACTTCAGAGACCACCACAAACCTGAGGGGTTTCCCTGCTGTGGCCCAGCCCTTCCTGGCCCCAGGCCCTGCTGGCATTTGTGCTCCCTCAGCTTCATCTCCCCACACCAAGCCCATGGGGGTGCTCAGGCCTGCTCTGGGCAGGGCAAACAGGGGCTCCTGAGGCAGTGCTGCTGTGGCTGTGCCTGCAAGGCTGCGGCAGCTGTGTGAGCTGGGGGAGAGGCCAGGGCTGCAGAGGGGGGATGTTGTTGGCAGGTGCATGAGGAGGCTGTGGGCCGCTGGCCTGGGGTGTCCAGCGCAGTGGGGATGGATCAGGCCCTGCTCTGCTGCTCCTTGCCGTGTGCTTGCCCAGGGCCCTTGCAGAGCCCCAGCCGTGCTGTTTGCCCCCAGCCTGCCCACGGCCAGCCTGGGGCTGCTGCCGGGGCTTTTCTCTGCTCAGCATTGGCCTGGGCAATGTGTTGTGGAGAGAGCCTGGGCAAGGAGCCTGCAGCCCCCAGGCCCTGGCCTGAGGCCTCAGCCCTGCTGCTGTGCCAGCAGTGCCCATGGCCTGTCCCTGCTGCAGCCCCGGCACTGCCACCCCCAGCCCTGTGCCCGGCCCCGAGAGCACTCAGGCCCTACAGCAACAGCAGGGCCAGGAGGGCAGCGGGGCAGGGCCACGGCAGCAGCACTGGCAGCACCAAGTGCTGCTGCTGCTGGGCACAGCTGCTGGGCACAGCTGCTGTGCCAGCACTGATCTGCCCCCAGCTCTGCACACAGACATTGCTGCTGCAGCTGCAGAGAAGGGAACCAAAGGGGCATCTCTGCAGAAAACTGGGCTGGGAGATCCTTGAGTTTCTTTGAAGACACCAAGTGCGCAATATATCATTGACACAGTCTGTAGCCAGAGTTGAGGTGGAGTGAAACAAAATGAGAAATGGCATACAGAGAGACAGTTGTTTTTGGAAAATATGAAAAAATAAAACAAAGAAAAAGACCCTCTAAAATGGAACAAACAATAAGTACCAAAGATGACTTTTATTACAGGTTATTTGCAGAAACAGGCCAGCAGTTTAATGTTTCTGAAATATGCCAGTGATCAGTCTCCATACTGCAGCCTTGAGCTCCTGGTTCCTCAGGCTGTAGATGAGGGGGTTCAGGGCTGGAGGCACCACCGAGTACAGAACTGACAGGGCCAGATCCAGGGATGGGGAGGACATGGAGGAGGGCTTCATGTAGGAAAACATAGCAGTGCTGAGAAATAGAGAGAGCACAGCCAGGTGAGGGAGGCAGGTGGAAAAGGCTTTGTGCCGTCCCTGCTCAGAGGGGATCCTCAGCACAGCCCTGAAGATCTGCAAATAGGAGAAAACAATGAACAGAAAACAGACAAAATATAGAAAAACACTTAGCACAATAAGCCCAAGTTCCCTGAGGTAGAATTTGGAGCAGGAGAGCTTGAGGATCTGGGGAACTTCACAGAAGAACTGGTCCAGGGCATTGCCATGGCACAGGGGCAGGGAAAATGTATTGGCTGTGTGCATGAGAGCATTGAGCAAGGCACTGGCCCAGGCAGCTGCTGCCATTTGAGCACAAGCTCTGCTGCCCAGGAGGGTCCCGTAGTGCAGGGGTTTGCAGATGGACACGTAGCGGTCGTAGCACATGACCGTCAGGAGGAAATATTCTGCTGTGATAAAGAACAGAAAGAAAAAGATCTGAGCAGCACATCCTGTGTAGGAGATGTTCCTGGTGTTCCAGAGGGAATTGTGCATGGCTTTGGGGACAGTGGTGCAGATGCAGCCCAGGTCAGTGAGGGCCAGGTTGAGCAGGAAGAAGAACATGGGGCTGTGCAGGTGGTGGCCGCAGGCTACGGCGCTGATGATGAGGCCGTTGCCCAGGAGGGCAGCCAGGGAGATGCCCAGGAAGAGGCAGAAGTGCAGGAGCTGCAGCTGCCGCCTGTCTGCCAATGCCAGCAGGAGGAAGTGGCTGATGGAGCTGCTGTTGGACATTTGCTGTGCCTGGCAATGGGCACCTGTTCATGGAGAAAGGACAGGGACAAGTCAGCAGAGGCTGCTTTGAGCCAAACCTGGGCCATCCCCTGTAGACTCTCTCGCTGTGACTTCCCCACCTTTTTTCCTGCTATGGGAAAACCTTCACCCAGGTCCCTGCCTGAGCTGCAGTTATGCTGAGTGTGCCAGGAGCAGCCAGGCCTGTGTGTGGGGGCTCTCCAAGAGCCATCCCTGCCCAGCTTCCCTGGGTTTGTGGCCATGTGGCAGAGGGACAAGGCTGGATATTCAGGATTTGTCAGGGTAATCACTCCTAATGCAGAAATGCTTGTTGCCATCTGCACTCCCAGGTGTACAGGACATGGACAGCAGGGAAGAGATGTATTTTCCTAACCACACATCATTCCTGGTTCTCTGAGGTCAAAAATAGATAAGACTACACAGTAGTTCAGGAATGTAATTAGAAGGTCAGCTTATTGTTCTAAAACTTTAAATAAAGGGTAGGAAACATGCTAGAATTAATTAAGAATTACACTTAAATAAGTATATGTATACTATAAGTATATAAGTATATATATGTATACTATACAATACTATACAATATATACTATAGTATATATACATATATTTACTATTTGTACATATATGTATATATACTGGAGTATATATGTATACTATAATAAGTATATGCAATAGTAGTTGAATGGAGTAAATTAAAAATTATAATTTTATAACGACATATTAGTAGTTAGCAGAGCTATGAATATATGAAAAATGTATAAAAAGCAGAATATCTATTTGTCATCACTCCAACTCTCTCATCCTTCTACAAGCAGGAAATTAAAACACTCTCAGGAACGCTCCTGATCTTTCCAGCAATTGCAGGCTCACCTTCTTTTGGGAAGTGTCCTCCAGAGCTGTGCCCAGGCTGGTGTGGAGCTGGGAGCAGCCCTGCCCGACACAGCACCTCTCAGCAGCAGCACCTGCCCTGCTCAGGGTGGCTCCTTCCCCCCACAGCTTCTCCCCAGTGCTGTGAGCAGCTCCCAGGGCTGGCTGAGAGCTGTCCCTGGCAGGCAGCAGAGTCCCTGGGCCAGCACAGAGCCCTGGGCTGCAGGAGCCTGCTCTGCAGGACAGCCCTGGGCAGCCCTGGCTGCAGCCCCGGCTGCTCAGCCCTGCAGCAGAGCCTGGCACAGGGAGCTGCCCTGTGCTGTGCCTGGGCTGCTGCAGCAGGGAAACCCAGCCCTGCCCCACGGCCACATCCCTGCCCTGCAGCAGCTCTGAGAGTCCTCCTGGAAGGGCCTCAGAGCTGTGGGATGTGGCAGCTTCAGGAGATCCCTGCAGGAAGTGCAGCTTATCTTCCCCCAGCCAGAGAGCGACTGTTCCAAATGATGTGAGGGTTTCTCCTCTAGTGAGCTGTGAGTGAGCTCTACTGGGCTGGGAAAAGAGTTGCTCAGCAAGAGAAATGTCTTTTGAAGCTCTTCTTGGTTGCCAGGAGCTGCCTCTGTGCCAGGAGCCCAGCCCAGCTCATCAGCACAGACACAGTAAAGGACTTTAATGACCCTCTTGGGGCTTGTGCTGAGGCCCTGAACATCAGTCCCTGACAGGGAGCTGATGAAACTTCTCCAGAACTCCAAGTCAGAATCCAACTCCAAAGTTTCTGCAAGTTTTAATGGGTCCCACTGAGGGAAACAACAGAGGAAAGTGTCCGCAGTCCTCACGCACAGCAGAGAACTGCAGGCAGTGATACCAGGAGGGGACAAAGAGAAGCCAAGTCTTGGTGCCCTGGGGCACAGCAGGGTCTGTGCCACCAAGGGCTGTCAGGAGACACCTTGTCCTGAGGCCCTGGGGCCTCCTGGCACAGCCCCAGCAAGGGTGGGCACTCTCAGCCCCTTGTCCTGCCCTCAGCATCCCCCTGACAGCCCAGTGGCCTCAAGGATGTGCTGGAAGGAGTCCCTGGGGAGCCTTGGTCAGGAATGGCCCTGGGGGTGGCTCCTTAATGCTCCCAGGCACTGCAGGTTCTTCAAAGGACTTTGGGTTTGGCTTTTGCCTTGGAGTTTCTGAGAGGTTTGTGCAATCATGGCCTCCAATTATCTGCTGTAATTAGTCCCTTGAGAGGCTTTGTCAGTAACAACACTCAGTGGGGCTCATTAATGCTTCAAGGTACTTCAGTTATTTGAAGGTACTTGGTATTTCCCTTTCAAATCTGATTCTGGGAGAAAAATTGCGCAATCCTGGCCCCAATTATCTACTTTAACAAGTCCCTTGGGATTCTTAGTCAGTAAAAACACTCAATGGGGCTCATTAGTACTTCAGGGTTATCAAAGTTTCATAAAGAACTTTTTTTGACACTGAGTCTGAGAAGTTTGTGAAATCATGGCCCCAATTATCTACTTTAAAAAGTCCCTTGGGATTCTTAGTCAGTAAAAACACTCAGTGGGGCTCATTAATACTTTAAGGTACTCAAAGTTTCTTAAAGAACTTTTTTTTGGCCACTGAGTCTCTAAGAAGTTTTTATGTCATCCTGGCCTCCAATTATCCGCTTTAATGAGTCCCTTGAGAGCTTTGCACTGACACTCAGTGGGGCTCATTATTACTTTGAGATACTCAAAGTTTTTAAGGTGCTTTGGAATTTCCTTCCCACACTGAGTCTGTGAGAGGTTTTTGTGCAATCCTGGCCTCCAATTCTCTCCTCCAAGGAGTCCATGAGGAGCCTGTGTTGGCGATGGACCTCAGTGCAACCCATGAATGCCTCAAGATACTTTGGGTTTTTCTTCTGACTTTGACTCCTGCAAAGGTTTGTGCAATCTCCTCTCAGGCCCTGAGGTTCCAGGGCTCAGCACCAAATGCACCAAGGGGCTCATTTGGATCAAACAAGTCCTGACAAACCATGGCTGTGCCTTGATTTCCCTCTGGTCTGGTGCAGTTCATTAGGAAAGTTTCCTGCTATAGTCATGGAGAAACATTTGAAAGAGTTTCTAAGAAATGCACATTCCTGATAAAAAGTGTTCTTATATTACTGATCTGTCTAGAGCAGAGCTAAATGCAGCATCCAGTGATGGATATTGATCCAGGGTCTCTCCTCAGGAGGTCTGGCCTGCTCAGAGAAGTTGTGCCTTGAGCTCTGACCCAGTGTGGACAACCTTGCTCCACATTCTCCAAGCCCATCCTGTCTCTCCTCACTCACCTGGGACCTGCTTTGCTTGGAGAGCTGCCCACACTCAGGCAAACAGGGGCTTCCAATTTTTTTTAGCAATGTAAAACTCCTGAGTTTCCCCACTGAAAACAGACACCCTCCTCAGGTGTGTGCCAGCCCAAGGTGCCAGATGTTCTCACTCTAGAAGTGCTGTCAGTTTGTTCATTCAGCCCTATCAAAGCTGGGCCCTCTCCCAGCGAGGCTGGAGCCTCACCTGTGGCTGGAGGCACCTGCAGGAATTCCCAATGTCCAGGAGTGGCTCTGCAGTCCTTGGCTGTGACAGCTTCCCCCAGCTGATGTGTGGGTGTGGGTGATGGGAAAGTCTGAGGGTCACTGCTGATGGATCTTTCTTACTCACTGCAGGCAATCTTTGGTAGTGATGGTTGGGTGCATTGCTGAGCTGCTCCTTTTGTGCTCCTTTGCCTCAGTTCCCACTCACCCCTGAGCTTCAGCCCTGGTTAGCAGTATGCTCGGGGGGAAACTGAGGCAAGGATGAAGATAAAAGACAAAAGGTGCTCTTAATCCTTCAGGAACACAGTCCCACAGTTTATTGCAGAACCTACTTCTTGCAGCTTGGGGAAGTTAAGAGAGGAGTTAAGAGAGGAATTAAGAGACAGATTCCCTGTCAGAGGGCAGTTTTATGCCCTCTGCCAAGGAGGGGGAGGGGAGGGGGTCTACCAGCCAGTGGGGGCTGACCTGGGGGAGGTGAGGCATAGGTGGTGTCAGGGAGAGGGGATTCAGTGGAGGGGCTCATGGGAAGGTACAGTAAATGCTTTGTGTGAACACATATAACAGAAACACCCAGTGCAATAGAACAAAGTGAACTAACTACTTAGTGCAATACAACATCTCACCCTTTTCTGTTGCAATAAAACTGAATGACACGCTTCGGGCCTATTCTTAGACAGAATATGTTTTTGCCCACCACTTTTGATTTGCAGGCAGTTTTAGCTGTTCTTGGCCTGCGAGCTCTGCATGGCTGACTTCTGAGGTGGTAGGGATTAAACCATTGAGGGCCTTTGAAACTAGGCAACGAAGAATTCCGAACGCCATCTGAATTAAAAACAAGTCAAGAAAAAACAACAGGATTTTAAAAGGAAACACAAACACAAAGCATATTAACAGTCTGAGATCTGCCAGAAGCAACCCAATTTTTAAGAAGCCTCTGTCTTCTCCTTCTGGCAGCGTCTTCTTTTTGAAGTGACGGCTGCTTGCTTCTCATCATCTTCCGTTGGTGCTGAGTTTTTGGGAACAAAAGGTTTCACCCACTTTTGGGGTATCCAGCGTGGGCCCCAGGGGGTGGATACGCAGGCGTAGCCACATCCCCAGGTCACGAGCTCATAGGGACCTTTGATCTCCCAGGTTTCTGGGTCCCTGATCAAAACTGGTGGGCGCTGTGACAGCTTAAACTGATTACTGCTGTTAAAGTGACGTACCACTGAAGGACTCCTGTTTTCAAATGAACAATTCAGAAAGTTAATGGTAAACATGGCTTTGCAGAGTTTTTGTGTTGGTGACATCCATGCTTTGGAACTGTCTTGCCCAGCCAGGACCTTTTTGAGCATCTGGTGGGCACGCTCGACCACAGCTTAGCCTGTGGGGGAGTGGGGGATGCCTGTTACATGTTCCATTCCCCACTGCTGGATAAACTGCAGGAATTCCTTGCTTTTGTCCACTTGGCCATTGTCAGTTTTGATTTTCTTAGGGAACCTCAGTAGTGAAAAGGCTTGCACGAGATGTTTCTTGGCATGTGCAGCCATTTCTCCTGCATGGGCAGAGGTATAAACTGCGTTTGAATAGGTGTCAATGCTCACATGCACATATTTTTGGCGGCTGAAACTAGGAATGTGTGTGATGTCTGTCTGCCACCCTTGGCATCTTCCAAGCCCTCTGGGGTTAACCCCCATTGTAGGGGAGTTTTTAGAAGAGCGAGGCCACAGTCTATTGATAGGAGGTTTGAACATTCCTTGCTGTCAGGGAACAGTATGAAGTCATGTACTGTGCCTGCTGTGTACTGTGCTGTTCCTACATTGCCTTGAATTAGCAAAAAAATAAGTAGCAAATGTGATAACTCATTGGTCCTTCTCACGGATGCTTCCTCTTGGAAGCTGAAGACATGTAACAACTTGTCGTACCTTCTCATAGATGCTGAAGACAGAACAAAGAAGAATTTGATACCAAAAGACATGAACTGATGAGCAGTAATTTAGAGTGCTTGAATATGAGATTTTAATCAATCAGCAAGAGTTTAGCTGTGCCTGCTTTTACTCTGTAACCACATAAATATAAGGAATAAAGAATAAACGAGGAGATCAAACCTAATCATATTGATGTCCATTTGATACTCAGCTCCTTCTTCGCAACAGTTTCCATGGGTCCCCACAGTGTCACAATGGCCCCTTGCTTCCATGAGGCCTTGCAGTGTCAAAATGGTTTCCTTGGTTCCATGGAATGGAACAATGCACAATGAACAATGAACAATGCACAACTGCACAATGACACAGTGGCCCCTTGGTTCCAGGAGGCCTCAGAGTTTCACAATGGTCTCCATGATTCCAGATAGTCCTGCAGTGTCACAGATGTGCCTTGCTTCATTTGGGCTCCTCAGGATCACAGTGGCCCCTTGGCTGCATGAGGCCCAGCTCTGTCACACTGGCCCCTTGCTTCCATTGGGCCCTGTGGTGTCGCAATTGTCCCCCCTTGCTTCCATGAGGCCTTGCCGTGTCACAGGGGTCTCCTTGGTATCACAGTATCACAACTGACCCTTGGTTCAGTGAAGCCCTGCAGTGTCACAATGGTCTCCTTGGTGTTGCCACGCTTCGTGCCTACCATGTTTTTGTTTTGGGAAATTCTGTTCCCAGGCACTCTCCTGGTACACAATGTCACATAATGTAAACTACTTTGTTTTGTACAATTTTCCCAGAGGAGGGATTTTCACGTGGTGGTCTCTGGAACTGAACAATGGTTCCCAAAGGTCCCACCTCTAAGGTGGGCACATCCGTAAAAGCATAAAAGTAGCCCGAAAAATAAACCGGTGGCTCCTCCTGGATGGGGAGTCCCACAGACTTCTAATCACTCCCTGCCTCCGTTTATTGTGTCCAACAGCGACACCGTGGCTCCGCAAGGTCCTGCAGAGCCCCTTGATTCAACAAGGCCTCAATGTATCATAATGTTCTCCAGGATTCCTTGAGGGCCTGCGATGTCACAATGGACCTTTGGTTCCATGATGCCCCAGAGTGTCACGATTGTATCCTTGGTTCCACAGTGTCAGAATGGACCCTTCATCCCATGCAAACCCACTGTGCTACCCTTGATTCCATGAGGCCCTGCTATGTCATAATGGCTCCTTGGTTCCAGTGGGTTCCAAAGTGCCATAAAAGTCTCCACTGTCCCATGAGGCCCTGCAATGTCACTGTGGTCCCCTTGGTTCCACAAGGCAGCAGAATGTAACAATGGACTCTGGGTTCCATGAGGTTCCTCAGTCACAATGGCTCCTTGGCTCCATGTGGCCAAGCTGTTTCACAGTGGCTCCTGGTTCTATGAGGCCCAACAGAGTTGCAGTGGACCCATGGTTCCATGAGACCTTGCTATGTCACAATGCAGTTCTGGTTCCATGAGCTTTCATACTGCCAACAACAGTCTCCTTGGTTCTGCAGTGTCACCATAAACCCTTGGTTCCATGAGGTCCCACAGTATAACATGGCCACTTTGGTTCTGTGAGGTTCAGCAGTGTCACAATGGCCTCCTTGGTTCTACAAGGCCTTACTGGGTCAGAATGGCCCCTTTGGTTCCACGAGGCCCCACAGTGTCACCATGGTCTCCTTGGATCCGCACTGTCATGATGGAACTTCCATTCCCTGCAGCCCTGGTGTGTCACAGTGGCCCCTTGGTTCCATGAGTTTCTGCACTATCAGCAATGGTTCCCTTGGTCAAACAAGGCCTTGCTGTGTCACAATGGACTCTTGGTTCCATGAAGCCTTTCTCTGTCACAAGGTACTTTTGATTCCATGAGGTTCCAGAGTGTCACAATGATCTCCTT
Source organism: Phylloscopus trochilus trochilus (assembly GCA_016584745.2). Taxonomy (NCBI): domain Eukaryota; kingdom Metazoa; phylum Chordata; class Aves; order Passeriformes; family Phylloscopidae; genus Phylloscopus; species Phylloscopus trochilus. The sequence goes on along the minus strand of WQNJ02000055.1, from coordinate 1,259,618 downwards.
GGATCTGTGGTATCACAATGGACCATTGGTTCCATGTGGTCCTGCTGTGTCAAAAAGGATTTTGGTTCCGTGAGGGTTCAAAGTTTCACCATAGACTCCTTGATTCTGTGAGGCCCTGCTGTAACCAAATTCCCAAATATCAGAATAAGACTCCTTAACAGTAATTTGGTGTTTAAGAGGGCATCATTTACTCAGGGTTGAGGTCCAATGTGTGGTAACTCATAACCTTACATGGATATGTGATTCTAAAACAGTGTTACTTGTATACAATCACTACACGTGTATTACAATTAAGCCATCACCATAAAACCCACCCCAAGTTTCCAGATTCACTCCTTGTTTTCTCTATCACTGCACTCGTGAGCCAGATGTCTTCTTCTCTTCCAAGCTTGCTGGGAAAGTAGGACCTGCATGCCTTCTTCCTATGATAGAAGTTTTCAGGCAGGGTAAAAATGGAATGAACCCTTTTGGTATCCAGCCCCAGGCTCTGTGTGCCCAGGCAGAGGCAGGCAGGACGCAGAGCTGTCAGCAAAGGAAGGGCCCAGCCAGGTGGGGCAGCCGCGGGTGACGACAGCCTGCAGGGACAGAGGCACAGGGCATGGACACCGTAGGACAGCCTGGGCTGCACAGGCCACAGGGATGGGCAGCAGCTGCAAGGCGCTGACACAGCCAACTCCTGCAGCACTTGGGCCATGGCTGCTGGCCCTGGGCCTGAGCCAGCAGGAGGGGACAAGTGACCCTTGCAGGCCTGCAAGGGCCTCATGGCCTCCTTGTCCCTGCTCAGCAGCCTGGCAGGGGCTGCCCCATGGTGCTGCCCTTGGCATTGCACATCCCCACATCCCAGTGGCCTGGGAAGAGGCCTGAGCAAGGAGGGAGGGACAGGATGTGCCTTGGCAGGGGCTGGGGCTCAGGCCTTGGCCCTTTGCATTGCTGAAACACATCCAGGTTTGCTCAGCACCTGAGACACCTTTGCCTTCTTTGTCCCCACCTGTCCTCACTGCCTGCAGGTTTCTGCTCTACCTGGAACCTGGGAACACTTTCTCAGTTGTGCTTCTCTGTGGGACCCATTTAAACTTCAGGAAACTTCAGTGTTTCAATCTCACTTTGAGTTCTGGAGATGTTTTTTGAACACACTCTGAGGGACTGTGTCTGATGTAAACAATATCAAATCCATGGGAGGATCATTAAAGTCCTTGTGCTGTGTCTGTGCTGCTCAGCTGGCCCAGGTTCCTGGCACAGAGGCTGCTCCTGGCAACCAAGAAAAGTTTCAAAAAGACATTTCTTCTGAGGAGAAATTCTCCTTCAGATGGGGCACCTGTGTTATTTGAAATGTAGACTCAGAGTGAAAGTTTACAGTGGCATAACAACCTTTTCTCTTCCTCTCTCAATAATTGTTAACCCTCTCTTTGTTGTTTCTTTTGGTTTAATTTTGCTCCTTACAGTATAGGACACAGTTCTGTTTCATGGAATATTAGCTTTTGCACTTAGGCCTTTTGATATCTATGCCTATGCAACCTATGCCTATGGAATACTAACTTTTGAATACAATACATATGTTTTACCTGCAAATAAATACATTGAACTGAATAAAACTAATCTGTCTCTAGCTCCCACTGCTGACTTACTAAATTCTCTTGTTCCTTTTTTAGTTTTTCTTGTTTTTGTCTTCAGCAATTTCAGTTCTTCCATTGGTTGAAGTAACATCTCTCATGCTGTTTCTCTCCCTCATGTCTTGGTCTTTTCAACGCTTCCCCTTGCGCAGTTCTAAACTCCTTTTCATAACGTTTCTTCTCTTCGAGTTTGGGCACCTCCTTTTTTTGCATTTTTGCATTAGTTGGTCACTCCAGGCTTTTCTTACCTTCCTTTTGTGCAGCTCCAACTCCTCCTCTCACAGCTCTGCAGCCGCTTCCAGCTCCGCTGTCCTGCTGCGAACACTGGCACGTGCCGCCCCAGGATCCCACAACCTGAGGCTGTACCTTGGGGTCGGTGTCTCATAAGTCTTATGGACTCTTGGGCTCTCAGGTGTGCCTACATTGCTTTTAGGCTCTCAGGTCCTCCTGGCTGCAACTCGTCTGGATTTTTAGGCTCTCAGGTTCACCTGCTCTGCTCTTTAGGCTCTTGATCTGCCTGGCTCAGTTGGGCTGGGCTCCACCATCTCACTGCTCTTAGGTCCATAGTCGTCTGCCAGGATCATGTCAGGGTCACCATTCATTGTTGCCCAGTCCTTGTAGGGGCACCACTTGAATCACAAGTGATGCAGGCGTCAGTCCCTTATTATCTAAAACTCTCACACCTTTCTCTCTGTAGCCTACCCACAGGCTGCTCCACACAGACTTCTGACTCCTTCTCTCTTTCTGCAGGACCAGCTCTTTCCTGTCCCTTGCATGACCACCTGACCCTGTCTGACCCCCACACACCTGCTTGACCCTTCTCCTGAACAGCATGGCCTGCAAACTCCAACTGACTCTCAACCAGCCAACCCACTGTTTTATAACACTCATTCTCTTTAGACATAGCTGTGATCTATTAAGGGCAATGCTCTTCCCACTCTTGGTAATTAGTACAGCTGTAGTTTATCAGGGGCGAGATTGCCTTCAGCACTGTCTCTATTCTCTTTACAAACTGCCCTCCCACACCAAGGAGAATCTGTGTACAGTACAGAACCTGATGGAACCAAGAGGCCATTGTGGCACAGCAGGGCCTTGTGGAACCGAAGAGACCACGGTGACACTACAGAACCTCATGGAACTACGGGTCCATTGTTCCACAGCAGGGCCACAGAACCAAGGAGTCCATTGTGACACTACAGAACCTCATGGGATCAAGGTGTCCATGTGACACCACTGAACCTCATGGAACAAAGGGTCGCTTGTGACACTGAGAAACCAGGGAGACTTGTTGCCAGTATGAAAGCTCATGGAACCAAAAGTCCATTGTGACACTGCGGGGCCTTGTGGAACCATGGAGACCATGATGACACCTCAGGACCCACTGGAACCAAGTGACCATTGTGACACTGCAGGGCCTTGTAGAACCAGGGGGCCATTGTAGCACAGCAGGGCCTGATGGAATCAAGGGCATTGTAGTGACACTGTGGGGCTCCATGAGACCATGGGGCCATTCTGACTCTCTGGAACCAAGGGCACCATTGTTACAGGATGGGGCATCATGGAACCAAGGAGGCCATTGTGAACTGGCAGGGGAACCCATTGAGGCTGTTATGACACTTCAAGGCCTTGTGACACCAAAGGGCCCTTGTGGAACTGCAGGGCCTCGTGGAACCAGTGAGACCATTGTGACATCCCATGGCCTCATGGGAACTAGGGGCTATTTTGACACTCTGGGGTCTTGTAGAACTGAGGAGCCGTTGTACAATACAGGGCTCCATGGAACTAAGAACTCATGTAACAGTGAGGGGCCCAATGGAATCAAGGGGCCATTCTGTACTTCAGCGCCTCATGGAACCTAAGTGCCCCTGTGACACTTCAGGGCCTCACGGAATCCTGGGGATCATTGTGGCACTTTGAGGCCTCGTTGAATCCACAGGCTCTTCAGGGCCTTGTGGAACCAAGGAGACATTGTGACACTGCAGGGCCTCATGGAAGCAATGAGACCATTCTGGCACTCTGAGTCCCCAGGGAACCAAGGGGCCATTGTGACACCACAGGGCCTCACGGAACCAAGGCAACCATTGTGACACTGCCAGGTCTCATGGAAGGAAGAGGCCATTGTGACACTGTGGAGACAAGGAGACCACTGTGATATTGCTGGGCCTCATGGAAACTAAGTTCTATTGTGATCCTATGGGGCCTCATGGAACCATGGGGAAATTGTGATGCTGCATATTCCAAGGATCCAAGAACAGGGAACAGTTCAGGCTGGCTTGGCCTCTGGGGGCTGCCTGACTTGTCCAGCTGACCTTAACATGTTGAGGGCTGCTTCTGATCTGTCCGTGAAACCCTGGAGTTCTGTGCTTTCCTTCCTGTGGGAAAGAACTGTCCTTCTCCTCCAGGTGCCCATGGCCAAAATTAGGATTCTACCTCCAAATTTGATTCTATCCATGGATTGTTCCCATATGAAACCTGGCAGGACAGATAGCTCTGGCTAGCTTTGGCCTCTTGAGGGCCACTTCTCATCTGCCTTCAAAACACCGGGGGGCCATGCTTCTCTTCCCATGGAAGAAATCATCTTTCATGTCCAGGTGTCCATGGCCACAACTGGGAATCTGCCTCCATAATTCCAGACATCCAAGGATAGATGCCAGACAAAAATTTCCTGGACAGTCTCGGTTCCTTTGGTGACCTGAGCCAGAGGAACCTCTGGCTCCCTCCTCTCATCTGCCTCCCTCCATCTCCTCCCCATCCCTGGATCTGCAGGTCCAACATAGTCCCTCCCCGGGTGTGCTCACTCACCAGCTGCGGCAAAAAGTTGTCCTCCATACACTCCAAAACCTTCCTGGGCTGCCTCTTTTCTGCTGAATTCAGTTCCCAGCAGATGGCTGGTAGGTTAAAGTCACGTCCAAGAACAAGGGCTGGTGGTCCTGAAACATTCTCCAGCTGCTCATAGAATAAGCTGTCCACCGGTTCTTCCTGACTGGGTGGATGATAACAGACTCCCAGTAGGATGTCAGCCTTGTTGGCCTTCCAACTGGGAGGATTGATTGATCCATAGGATCAACTGCCTGTGGATTCTTACCCATAGGCTTTCAACTCCATTGATTTCAATATGATCTCCCAGAGGAGATGGGACAGATTGGAGCAGAGACAAAGAATTCCTGCTGGATTCTTGATTGTGTTTGCTTATCCAGGTGACCTGGATCCATATGTAGAGGAGGTGTTTTGTGTCAGATAACACTGGAAGAGTGATAAGAATAATATTTTTTTAGCTGAAAATTGTATTTGATGCATAATACACAATGTGAAAAAGAGGACACATATGATCAGAAGAGCATCTGAGTTTTTCAGAGGATGAGAGACTCTTAGATGTTCCAGTAATCAAGCCTGTTTATATTTTTTCCTCAGGGCTTCCTTGAGATGAGAGGTGACCATCAGAGGCCAAGGCCAGCCAGAGCTTTCTGTCCTGGCAGCTTTCATCTGGGAGCAATGGAATAAATATCTTGGATTCTCTATCTCAGATATATGGAATTTGGGGGGCAAAGTCCTAATTTCAGCCATGAATGCCTGCATGGGAAGGCCAGTTCCTTCCCATAGGAAGGAAAGCAAAGAGCCCCAGGATCTCCAGGGCAGATTAGAGATGATCACCAGAGGCCAAGGTGAGACAGACCTATCTGTCCTGGCAGCTTTAGTCTGGGAGAAACCCTTGCATACAGTGAATTTGGGAGAAGTACCAATTTTGTCCATGGGTGCCTGGGCAGGAGGGATGGTTCTTTTCCATAGGAAGGAAAGCCCAGAGCCCCAGGGTTTCAGGGGCACATGAGAAGAGACCCCCAACATGCACATGTCAGTTGATCCAGTCAGGCCCAGCCAACCAGACCTGTTCCCTGTTCCCTTGGATCCATGGGGCCCCACAGTGTCACAATGGTGGTGTCAGATTGGATCCTTGGTTCTACAGGGCTCCACTGTGTCACACTGGCTCCTTGATTCCATGAGGCTCCACAGTGTCAAAATGGTCCCTTGCTTCCATGAGGCCTTGCAGTGCCAAAATGTTTTCCTTGGTTCCATGGAGCTGCACAATGACACAGTGGCCCCCTTGGTTGCATGAGGCCTCAGAGTGTCACAATTCTCTCCATGATTGCATATGTTCCTGCAGTGTCACAGTGGTGCCTTGGTTCTATTGGGCTCCTCAGGATAACAATGGCCCCTTGGCTGCATGAGGCCCAGCTCTGTCACACTGGCCCCTTGCTTCCATTGGGCCCCGTAGGGTCACAATTGTCCCCCCTTGCTTCCATGAGGCCTTCAGTGTCACAGGGGTCTCCTTGGTACCACAGTATCAAAATTGACCCTTGGATCAATGAAGCCTTTAAGTGCCACAATATTCTCCAGGATTACATGAGGCCTCGCAATGTCACAAGGGACCTTTGGTTCCATGACTCCCACACTGTTTCATGAATCTTCAGTTCCACGGGGCCCTGCAGTGTCTCATTTTTCTCCTTGATTCAATGGTGCCACACAGTGTCACAATGGCCCAGGGCCTCATAGTGTCTCAATGGACTCCTTGCTTCCAGGAGGCCTTGCAATATCACAATGGACTCCTTGGTTCCATGGGGATGCAAAGTGCTACAATGGCCCTTTGGTTTGACAAGGCCTCCAAGTGTAAAAATGGCCTCTGTGGTTTCATGTGGCCGTGCTGTGTCACAATGGACCTGTGGTTCCATGATGCCCCATGGTGTCACAACAGTCTCCTTGGTTCTGCACTATAAGATTCCCTCCTTGGTCCCTTGGAGCCCCAGAGTGTCACTATTGTGCCCTTGGTTCCATGAGGCCCTGCAGTGCCACAATGGTGCTTTGGTTCCACGAGGCCCCATGTGTCATAATGGTCTCCATGGTTCCATGAGGCCCTGCTGTGTCACAATGGTGCTTTGGTTCCATGGGGTCAGTATGGCCCCTTTGTCCCATGGAGCCCCACAGTGTCACTGTGGTCCCCTGGATTCCATCAGGCCCTGCAGTGTCACCATGGCCCCTTGGTTATACAAGGCCCTGCATTGTTACCATGGCCCCTTGGTTCCTGTGGGTTCCCAAGGGTCACAGTGGTCTCCAGTATTCCATGAGGCCCCACAATATCCCAATGGACCCTGGGTTCCAAGGGGAACTGCAGTGTCACAAGGCTGCCATAGTTTGACCAGGCCCTGCAGTGTGGTAGTGGCCCCTTGGTTCCATGAGGCAAAGCAGAATCAGAGTGGCCCCTTTGTTCCATGGAGTACCACAGTGTCACTGTGGTCCCCTTGGTTCCACATGGCCCCACAGTGTCACAATGGACCTTGGGTTCCATCAGGTCCCTCAGTGTGTCAGTGGCCCCTTGGCTCCATGTGGCCCTGCTGTGTCACAGTGGCAGGTGGTTCCATGAGGCCTCACAGTGTCCAAATGGTCTCCTTGGTTCTGTGAAGCCCTACAGAGCCACAATGGACCCTTGGTTCCATGAGGCCTTGCTCTGTCACAATGGACTTCTGGTTCCATGAGCTTTTGAACTGTCAGCAATGGTCTGAGTTCTGCAGTGTCACCAAGGATCCTTTGTTCCATGAGGTTCCATAGCATAACATGATCACCTTGATTCCAGAAGGTTCTGCAGTGTCACAATGGACCATTGGTTCCATGCAGCCTCACACCTTCACAATGATCCCATGAGCTTCCATACTGCCAGCAATGGTCTCCTGGTTTCCATGAGGCCCTGCTTTGATACAATGGACCATTGGTTCCATGGGATTCCACTGCATCACAATGGACCCTTTGTTCCATGAGGTTCCAAGGTGTCACAGCTGATTCCTTGAATCTGTGAGCCTCTGCTGTCACCAAATGTCCACAAAATCAGAATAAGACTCCTTAACACTGATTCGGTGTTTAAGAGGGCATCACTTATTCAGGCCTGAGGTCCACCATGGGATAACTCTTATCCTTATGTGGATGTGTAATTCTACAAGTGTATTGCTTATATACAGTCACTGAATGTGTATTACAATTTACCCATTTCCATAAAACCCACCCCAAGTTCCCAGATTCAGTCCTTGTATTCCCTATCACTGCACCCTTGAGCCAGACGTCTCCTTCTCTTCCAACCATCCCTGCAGGGAAAGCAGACCCTGCATGCCTTGTTCCTGTGCTAGAAGTTCAGAGGCACAGTAAAAATGGAATGAACCCTTTTGGTATCCAGCCCAAGGCTGTGTGTGCCCAGGCAGAGGCAGGCAGGAGGCAGAGCTGTCAGCAAAGGAAGGGCCCAGCCAGGTGGGGCAGCCGCGGGTGACGACAGCCTGCAGGGACAGAGGCACAGGGCATGGACACCGTAGGACAGCCTGGGCTGCACAGGGCACAGGCATGGGCAGCAGCTGCAAGGCCCTGACACAGCCAACTCCTGCAGCACTTGGGCCATGGCTGCTGGCCCTGGGCCTGAGCCAGCAGGAGGGGACAAGTGACCCTTGCAGGCCTGCAAGGGCCTCATGGCCTCCTTGTCCCTGCTCAGCAGCCTGGCAGGGGCTGCCCCATGGTGCTGCCCTTGGCATTGCACATCCCCACATCCCAGTGGCCTGGGAAGAGCCCTGAGCAAGGAGGGATGGACAGGATGTGCCTTGGCAGGGGCTGGCGCTCAGGCCTTGGCCCTTTGCATTCCTGAAACACATCCAGGTTTGCTCAGCATCAGAGACATCTTTGCCTTGTTTGTCCCCAGATGTCCTCACTGACTGCAGTGTTCTGCTCACAATGAAACCTGGGGACACTTTCATGTGAGTTGTGTCCCTCAGCAGGACCCATTAAAATTTCAAGAAAGTTTGGACTTTGAATCTGACTTGGAGTTCTTGAGAAGTTTTTTTTGCACACTCTGAGGGACTGAATCTGATGTAAACAGCACCAAAGCCCCAAGAGATTAATTAAAGTCCTTGTGCTGTGTCTGTGCTGATGAGCTGGGCTGGGCTCCTGGAAGAGAGGATGATCTCAGCAACCAAGAACAGCTTCAAAAACACATTTCTCTTGCTGAGCAGCTCTTCTCCCAGCCCTGCAGGGCTGGGGCACTGCCTGCAGCCACCCCAGGCACAGCACACAGGCACAGAGAGCTTCAATCACTCAGGACTGGGAAGGTGCTGAGAAGAGACTGTGGGAGAATCACTGCCAGCCCTTGGCACAGGAACCTCTGGCTGCAGGACAATGCAGCTGCAGCTCCTGCAGGGATCTCCTCAAGCTGGAACAGCCCAATGCCTACAGACTCTGTGAGTACATTCTCTGATTCTCTCTTGTGCAGAGCAGCCAGGGGTGCCCAGGGCTGTCCTGCAGAGCAGGGTCCTGCAGCCCAGGGTGCTGTGCTGGAGCAGGGACTCTGCTGCCTGACAGGGACAGCAATCAGCCAGCCCTGGGAGCTGCTCTCAGCACTGGGGGACAAGATCTGGGTGGAAGGAGACAGCTGGGAAGGCATGGAAGTGTTCTCCTTGTGTGGTGAGGATGCTGCATTGTTCAGGACTGCTCACAGCAGGACATTGAACTGCAGAACATTTCCAAGTAGATTATACAGGGAGCACAGCAAGGAAGGGGCTGCACAAAAGGGAAAATCCTGCTTTATAATTTCCTACTGTGTGTTGCCTGGATGGGAAATTGCACATAGATATTCATCTCTCAGTTCATGGTGAGAAAAATAAAACAATTCCCTCTCAGATCTTAATAAAGCAGGCAGTGACAGAAATCAGCAGAGGGTCCCTTGCAGGCAGCACCAGGGTTGCTTTTCCAGCCTCCTCAGCGTTGCTCTGAGGTTGCCATCAGAGCCTGCAGAGCCAGAGCTGCCCCTGGGCAGTGCCTGAGCTGGGAGGGCTGTGCAGGGCAGAGCTGAGCCCCCAGGGCTGGGCTGGGCTCTGGCAGCACTGGCAGAGCCCAGTCCTGGGCACAGAGAAGCAGCTGCAGGCAGGGGCAGCTCCAGGCAGCAGAGCCCTGGGCAGGAAGTGGGGGGAAGCTGTGCTGGGATATTGAAAGTCCTCTCCAAACCAAACTATTCCAGGATTACTTTTTTGACAGATCCCCATGCCAGGACACTGCAAATGGGGTGTCCCAGCTCCCTCTGCCTGGGGAGCTCTGGGCAGGGCAGGCTGGCAGGCTGGGAATGAGCTGACTCTCCCTGACTCTGGGAAAGGCAGGAGTTACTTTGTGTGCCAGGGATCCCTCTGCTCTCAGCAGTGTCTCCTGGCTTTCCAGGGTAACACGGGAATGGAGCTCAAAAGGTGCAGGTCCAGGGCAGCTGGGAACAGGAGAGAGGGACAGAGCAGCTCCCTTCACTCTGCACTGAGGCTCAGAAAATCCTCCTGCCTCACTGAATTCTCTGTTCTCCCCAGGTGCAGCAGAATCTCTCATTCTGCCTCCTGCAATCCCCAACCCTTTGCCCTGGCAGCTTCTGTGCCTTAGGAGCAGATTCTTTGTCCAAGTTCAAACACCAGGACTGGCCCCTGCCCTCACTGTTCCCCTGCACTGACTGGGGGTCAGGGCTGACTCCCAGGTGTCCTGCAGGTCAAGGTCTGGCTCATAACACAGGAGTGCTCAGCAGCAATCAGGGCTCCTGCAACCAAGGTAAAGGAAAATCTCCTGGACAGAGACAGGGGGGAGGTGTTTCATATCAGGAGAGGGTCTCTGAGCAAGGGCTTTGACTTTTCTGTGAGAAATCTTCTGTCAGTTTTCATTGCCTTCCCTCCTTCAAAAGGTTCCAATGTTTGGAGACAGGAAATGTCCAACAGCAGCTCCATCAGCCACTTCCTCCTGCTGGCACTGGCAGACAGGCGGCAGCTGCAGCTCCTGCACTTCTGCCTCTTCCTGGGCATCTCCCTGGCTGCCCTCCTGGGCAACGGCCTCATCATCAGCGCCGTAGCCTGCGGCCACCACCTGCACAGCCCCATGTTCTTCTTCCTGCTCAACCTGGCCCTCACTGACCTGGGCTCCATCTGCACCACTGTCCCCAAAGCCATGCACAATTCCCTCTGGGACACCAGGAACATCTCCTACACAGGATGTGCTGCACAGCTCTTTTTCTTTCTGTTCTTCATCTCAGCAGAATTTTCCCTCCTGACCGTCATGTGCTACGACCGCTACGTGTCCATCTGCAAACCCCTGCACTACGGGACCCTCCTGGGCAGCAGAGCTTGTGCCCACATGGCAGCAGCTGCCTGGGCCAGTGCCTTTCTCAATGCTCTCATGCAAATGGCCAATACATTTTCCCTGCCCCTGTGCCATGGCAATGCCCTGGGCCAGTTCTTCTGTGAAGTGCCCCAGATCCTCAAGCTCTCCTGCTCACACTCCAAACTCAGAGAACTTTGGGTCATTGCACTTATTGTCTGTTTGGTATTTGGTTGTTTTGTGTTCATTGTTTTCTCCTATGTGCAGATCTTCAGGGTTGTGCTGAGGATCCCCTCTGAGCAGGGACGGCACAAAGCCTTTTCCACCTGCCTCCCTCACCTGGCTGTGCTCTCCCTGTTTGTCAGCACTGGCTTTGTTACCTACCTGAAGCCCCCCTCCATGTCCTCCCCATCCCTGGATCTGGCCCTGTCAGTTCTGTACTCAGTTGTGCCTCCAGCCCTGAACCCCCTCATCTACAGCCTGAGGAACCAGGAGCTCAAGGCTGCAGTGTGGACACTGACCACTAGACTACTTCAAAAACATTAAATTGGTTGCCAATTTCTGCAAATCACTTGTAATAAAAGTCATCTTTATAGCACTTGGTTGGTTGGTTTTAAGATTTTTGTACTTTGTTTTAGTTTTCAATGATCAGTAAGGAATGCCAGTTTGTGCACTTTGTTACTTCGTTTCTCTCCACTTTTGCTCTGCCCACAGACTATGTCAAGGAGGGGCTGTGTTCTCAGTGGCTTTTAAACTAACTAAAGGGTCTCCCTCCAAAGTTTTCACTGGAAATCCCCCTTTGGTTCCCTCCTCTGGAGCTGCAGCAGCAATGTCTGTGTGCAGAGCTGGGGGCAGATCAGTGCTGGCACAGCAGCTGTGGCCAGCAGCAGCAGCAGCACTTGGTGCTGCCAGTGCTGCTGCCGTGGCCCTGCCCCGCTGCCCTCCTGGCCCTGCTGTTGCTGTAGGGCCTGAGTGCTCTCGGGGCCGGGCACAGGGCTGGGGGTGGCAGTGCCGGGGCTGCAGCAGGGACAGGCCATGGGCACTGCTGGCACAGCAGCAGTGCTGAGGCCTCAGCCCAGGGCCTGGGGGCTGCAGGCTCCTTGCCCAGGCTCTCTCCACAACACATTGCCCAGGCCAATGCTGAGCAGAGAAAAGCCCCGGCAGCAGCCCCAGGCTGGCCGTGGGCAGGCTGGGGGCAAACAGCACGGCTGGGGCTCTGCAAGGGCCCTGGGCAAGCACACGGCAAGGAGCAGCAGAGCAGGGCCTGATCCATCCCCACTGCGCTGGACACCCCAGGCCAGCGGCCCACAGCCTCCTCATGCACCTGCCAACAACATCCCCCCTCTGCAGCCCTGGCCTCTCCCCCAGCTCACACAGCTGCCGCAGCCTTGCAGGCACAGCCACGGCAGCACTGCCTCAGGAGCCCCTGTTTGCCCTGCCCAGAGCAGGCCTGAGCACCCCCATGGGCTTGGTGTGGGGAGATGAAGCTGAGGGAGCACAAATGCCAGCAGGGCCTGGGGCCAGGAAGGGCTGGGCCACAGCAGGGAAACCCCTCTAGGTTGGTGGTGGCCTTTGAAGTCAGAGCCAGAATTTTTTTTTCCCATGAGCTGTGAGTTTGCTGTGCCACTGCAGAGGTTGTTGCTCAGAGCCAGGGCTGCCTGGCAGCCACCTCCAACTGCCCTCACCATTTCCTTTGCTTCACCTTGGCTTTCTTTCTCCTTCCTGGTACAAATTTCTTCCTGTTGCCCACCCCTGTTCGCTGCCCTGCAAACATCCCATCCCTGATTGCCCTTTCCTCTCTGGCCCCACTCCCCATTTCAGTTCCTCACTTGGCACCATGGGAATATCCCTTGGGGAGCAGGATCATCCTTTCATCTTCTTCAGGAGTTGTCTACAGGCTCCTGCAGTTCCTCCTGCTGCTCCCTTGCCAGAGGCACCCCAGGCCAGGGGGGCACATCTGGGCTGCTGTGTCTCCCTGTGGGGCTCCCTGTTGTGGGCAATGAGGAGGAGCTGCAGAGGCTCTGCAGGACTGACAGGATGGGCTTTGGGGCTGGGAGGAAAAGCTGACAAACCTGGGCTGCTGCACCTTCTGCAGAGGAGGCCCAGGGCTCATCCTGCAACTGCTGCAAGGGTGGTTTCAGAGAATCCCAGAATCATCGAGATTGGAAAAGACCTTGGACATCATCAATCCAACCTGTGCCCTGACACTGCTTTGTCTCCCCTGAGCCTCCTCCAGGATAAACAACCCCAGCTCCCTCAGCTGCTCCTCACAGGACTTGTGCTCCAGACCCCTCACCAGCCTTGTTGCCCTTCTCTGGACACACTCCAGCCCTTCCATGGCCTTCCCAAATTGGGGGGCCCAGAACTGGACACAGCACTCAAGGTGCTGCCCAACCAGTGCCAAGCACAGGGGAAGAATCCCTGTCCTGCTCCTGCTGGCCACACAATTTCTGATCCAGGCCAGGAGCCATTGACCTTCTTGGCCACCTGGGCACACTGCTACCTCATGTCCAGCCTGCTGTCCATCAGTCCCTGCAGGTCCCTTTCTGCCTGGCTGCTGTCCAGCCACTCTGTCCCCAGCCTGTAGCACTGCAGGGGTTGTTGTGGCCAAAATGCAGGAGCTGGCCCTTGATCTTGTTCAAGCTGACATTGTTGGATTTGGGCCCTGGATCCAGCCTGTCCAGGGCCCTGTGCAGAGCCCTCCTGCCCTCCAGCAGATCCACCCACCCACTCACACCCACTTTGTTGTCATCTGCCATTTTGCTGATGCTGGACTCAATCCCCTCATCCAGATCATCAATGCAGATCTTGAAATCCAAGCAGGCTGGGTCTGATCCCTCAGCCATCCTGTGGGTGCCCTATGATGGCACTCAAGGTGATCTGTTCCATCACCTGGCCAGGCACCCAGGTCAGGCTGACAGGCCTGGACTTCCCCAGATCCTCCTTCCAGCCCTTCTTAGGGATGGGCTCCCATTGGCACCTCCAGTCCTCTGGGACCTCCCTGGTGAGCCCGGACTGATGAGAAATGATGGAGAGCAGCTTGTGGAGCTGATCCAGCAGCTCCCTCATGCCCCTGGGATGGATCCCATCTGTTCCCAAAGACGCCTGGGAGCATCTGAGTGGCTCAGCAGGTCAGCAGCTGCTTCCTCCTGGATTGCAGGGGGGCTCTTCTGCTTCCTGTCCCCATCTACCAGCTGAGGAGAACACTTGTCCTGAGCACAACCTGTCTGATTGTTGAAAACTGAGGCAAAGAAGGGGTTAAGTACCTCAGCCTTTTCCTCATCTCTTGTAATCATATCCCCCCAAACCATAAGGTTTTCCTTACCCTTCCTCTAGGCATTAATGTATTCATAAAAACATTTTTATTATCATTCACAGAAGTAGTCTGGTTAAGTTCTAATTCAGCTTCCATTTCTATGCTTTTCTTTCTGCATGACCTAACAACATCCTCTACTATTTCCTGAGTTTCCTGCTCTTCTGTCAAAAGGTTTTTCACTCTCTTTTTTTCCCTTGACTTCCTATAAAAACTCCATGTCCAGCCAAGCCAGTCGTTTTCTACTATGCATCATCTTTCAGTTGACAGGGACACCCTGCTCCTGTTCCTTCAAGATTTCTTTCTAAAAGTGTGTCCATCCATCCTGGACACCATTATTCTTTACGGCTGTTTCCCTTAAAAAAATCAGTACCTTTTTCAATGCTCCCCAAATCTGATTCCTGAACAGGCCAGAGTCTTCTCTCTGTAAGGCCAGTGTAGAAGTTTTGTTGATGCCCCTCCTTCTTTTTCACACAATATTTAAAAACAATATTTAAAAACTCAATTAAATATTGTGTGAATTAAAAATTCACACAGTATTTAAAAACTCAATCATTTCATGGGCACTGTGCCCCAAACAGTCTCTGACCAACACAGATCTCCCACCAACTCTTCTCTGTTTGTGAACAGCAGGAGACAGAGCTTTCCTTGACAGTGGGAAGAGAAGGAAACCTCCCCAAAGTGCAGCTGGGAAGGTTCAGCCTGGAGCTGAGGAAGAAGAGAAGTCCCTGCCAGGGTAGAATTTTGGTGCAGGAGGTGTCCCAGCGTGAGCCTGGGCCCTGCCCTGGCTCTGTGTGTCAGGAGCCGGCAGCGCTGGGTGCAGGGAGCCCAGGGAGGGCAGAGAAATGCTGGGCTGAGAAATGCTGGGGGGACAGCGAGATGGGCGTGTGCAGCCGGCCAGGGCACAGCAGCAGCAGCAGGCACAGGGGGCACAGGCTGCAGGAGAGATGGCCAAGGGCTGGGCAGGGCTGGCAGGGCCACAGGCACCCAGGCCTTTGTCCCCTGGGCTCTGCCAGCGCCTCTGCAGGCCCCACAGAAGGAACTTTCCTTGCAGGAAAGCCTGCACTTGGCTTCTGCCTGGCCCCTCCCTCAGCAGCCTGGCAGGCCTTGCAGCTTTAGGACATTTGTCCTTGCTGCCCCTGCCATCCCCCTGCCCCACCAACAGCCCCCAGCCAGCCGCGAGGGACAGGCCCTGCTGTGCCAGGCCTGGGCTCAGGCCTTGGCCTTTCTGCTCCCTCCAGCCAGCCCAGGCCTTGCTCAGCATTGCAGTCCCTGCTCACAGCCTTGGGCTCCCTGCAATCCTGGCCTCAAGGAGCTGCTCTCACCAGTGCCTGGGCAGCCTTTGGCACTCCCTGCCCTCCCTGGGGCCCAGGGATGCTCCAAGGGACTTGGGGTTTTGCTTCTGACTCCTTGAGCAGCTTCTTCAACATTCTCTCAGTGCCTGGTGATCCTGGACTCAGCCCCAAATCCAGCTTGGGGCTTCTTAAAATAAAGAAAGCCCTCAGGAGCTCTTTGACTTCCTTCAATTGTCTTTGAGTCTCCAGGGCTTGTGCAGCTGACGGGAGTCAGTTTGGAGTTGTGTTGAGGAGGGAGATTTGAAAGTGCACCTGATGAATTTTTCTTTTTTAGTCAAGCTTTTTTTATTTTTCAGATCAGTGAAGAGTGGATAGAAACATTCCCCAAGGGGTTTTGATGCTGACTGTCTTCTTAGGTGTGGGCACAGAGAAGAATGAGCCCCTTGCAGGCTGACCCTGTTGGGACAAGCTGCTCCTCACCCCAACCTCACCATCTCTGACATTGCCCACCTGGCACTGACATCCCTGGGCCCTGCAGCACAACCTTGTCCCCTGAGCTCTGCAGCTGCCTGTCCCAGCCCATTGCACCATGTCCCACCTGCTCTCCTCAGGCCTCTGCCTGCACACAGGCCCAGGAGAAGTTTTCCTCATGGTGAGGAAAGAATGGAAAAGCCTGAGCAGGTTTCCTAAACAACAAAGCTCACTCAGGAACCACATGCTCAGGACAGGCTGCCTGGAATGATGTCACCTTTCTACAAGGGACAGTGTCACCAGAAATGAGCTCTGCAAGCAGAATTCTCTGAGTCTTTCAGCTGCATTCTCTGTCCCTATCCTGGATGCTCTGTTGCAGATGGAAGCTGCTGGTGCCATCCTCAGCTTGAACCCTTCTTTGGAATGCAGACAGAGGTTCCCAGGTGTGTAAAGTAAGCATTGCTCAATGTTGGTGCAAAGCTTTTGTGTTCCTGATGGAACCAAGGAGACTCTTGAGACACTGCAAGGCCTTGTTTAACCAAGGGTCCATTGTGACACAGCAGGGGCTCAAGGAATCAAGGGGACAATTGTGACAGTAGGGAACCTCCTAGAAACAAGTCTCTGTTGTGGCAGTCATGGAATCAAAGAGACATTTGTGACACAGCCAGGCCATGTGGAACCAATGGTCCATTGTTACACTGCAGAGTCAAGAAGAACATGGTGACACCACAGAACCTCATGGAACCAAGGGTCCTTTGTGGCACAGCAGGGCCTCCTTGGAACCCAGGGGACCATTGTGACAAGGCAGGGCCTGATGGAACCATGGACACCATTGTGACACTAAGGAAACTCATGGAATGACTGTGACCATTGGGATGCTATGGAACCTCACAGAACCAAGGGTCCATTGTGACATTGTGGTGCCTCCTGGAATCCAACATTGTGAAACTGGGAGGCCTAATGGAACCAGGGTTTCTATTGAGACACATCAGAACCTCATGGAACCAAGGGGCCATTGTGACACTGTGGGGCATAATGGAGTCAAGGACACCACTGATAGTGGACAGAAAATTTGAAGACACTTTTGAGTATTTGAGAGCAGGTATTCTTTATTACAGTGTGCTGATCAGTCGGGCAATCCTTCCTCTACTGGAGTGCACTGAGCATCAAATGAACAGACTTTTGATCACACACACTGATTATGCATTCATTAGCTATCCCCACTTCCTCTGAATTTACTTGATATAGTTGCACCCCATCTCACAAGTTCTTATCTGGTTCTTTGGGGTTTGTCTTCAACATCCATTTTCCTTTCTAGGTGGCTGTTTCTCGACCCCACTTTTGAGTATGGGCAATATTATCATTTTGCAAACCTTCTGTTTTGTCTGCCTTGTAGAGCTGAGCTGACATTTTTCTTGCATTTTGAAAGACTTCTGTTTGCGGGAGTTACATCCTTGATCCATTTCCCCAAGGCTGTGCTGTTCTGTTCTACTGTCCTTGATAAGAGTCAATGTTGTTCTGTTCTCCTGCCCTTGTCACAGAGGTTACCCCGCCTGAGGTGTGTCTGAAACCCCCCAACCTATGGGCTTGGGGTGGGCAAGTGTTCCTGAGGGAACAGGGATGGGACAGCTGGGCTGGACTGACCCAAGGGATGTTCCATTGCATGTCACATCAGGATCAGCAATAAACTGCAGGCAGCAGAGGGGGCAAGGGGGGTAGGGGATTAATTTCTTTTTAGAGACATTTTTCTTTCAAAACATCACCGACACATAAAAATCCTCTCCTGCCATAAGGTGGTTAAACTTTTTCTGCTGATAGGAGATTTCCTGTGGATTTGCTTTCCTTCTGTTTGTGGCCTTTGCTTTTTGTTCTTAGTTTCTTTGTGGGGTTTCTGTGTTCTTGTGGGTGGGTCTTGCTTTGGGGTTTTGTTTTGTTAGGTTTGGGTTTTCCCTTTTGAACTGCCTTTTTTCTGGTGCATGACTTTTTTCTCCCTCTTCTTGTGGCTTGTTTGGCACCTGATGGCAAGACAAATTGACTCATCTCAGTCATCTTGCCCATAGGAAAGAAAAGCATAATGATGCCCAATTTTGTTTTGCAGTCACCATCAACTGGATGAGTTTGGTCACAGATTCCCTACAATTTGACAGTATCCACTAAGGAAATTAAAGTGCATTTGATGCCATTGCAGAGATAATAGAAATGTTCCCCAGTGGTGGTCAAGGGCTGGTCACTGAGGGATGTCACCAGGCAGTGGCTGCCAAGAGGATTCTGTACCATGGATTTGACATTTGACCCTCACTGTTCAGCCAAATTCCCACCCAGCCCATGTTCCATTTCTTCAGCCCAGCTCTCTCCAGTCTGGCTCTGAGGAGACCACAGCAGACCGTGTCACAGGCCTGGCTGAAGTCTGGGCACACAACATCCCCTTCTTTTCCCTCCCACCTGGGTTCTGCAATCCCTGCCTTGTCCTGCCAGTGCCTGGAATGGCTGCAGGAGGATTTGCCACATCCCCTTCCCTGCTGAGCCTGACCAGGCTGGGACTCTCCCAGATCCCCTCCCTGCTCTGTTTGCAGACTGGCTCCATGTCTGCCTTTCCCAGGTTCCCAGGACCCTCTGGAATGGCCCTGCCCTTTCCAAGGGGTTTGAGAGAGCTCTCCCAGTGACACTGCCCAGCCTTCTCAACAGCCCTGACACCAAAGGCCTTTTCCACATCCCTCAGTTCCAGGTCAGTGCCCAGAAGACAGCACAGTCCTGTCCAGGTCCTGGGGGTGGTTCAGAAGGGAGGCAGCTGAGATTTCTCCCCCCACACCCCACCCCAATGGTCTCTCTGGGCAGTCCTTGGCTGTGCTGAGCAGTTTCCCTGGAGCCTCCCTGCCCTGGATGTTTCTCTCTGCAGTCCCAAGCATAGCCCAATAAAGAATTCAGGTGGTTTCCCAGAGGATTTCACTCTCAGGGTGAAGTGGCCTCAAAGCCCTGTTTGTGCCTCTGGAATTGTGACAGCCCCGAGTGCTGCTGATGGTGTTTGTGCTCACTCTGCTTCATCTCCCCACACACACACACAGGATGCACTGCTGAAATCTCCTCAGGACAGAGCAAGCAGGCACTGCTGGCCTAGTCCCTTGGTGTCCCTCCATGCAGGGACAAACAACCTCCTGCAGGTGTGGGGAGAGGCCTGTGCTGGCCATGGTGGTTGCAGGGGCTGGTGTGGGACAATTGCCCTGGGGCACCTTGCCAGGCTGTCCCCAGAACAGAGGAAAAAAAAAAAAGGAAAAGGAAAAGGAAAAGGAAAAGGAAAAGGAAAAGGAAAAGGAAAAGGAAAAGGAAAAGGAAAAGGAAAAGGAAAAGGAAAAGGAAAAGGAAAAGGAAAAGGAAAAGGAAAAGGAAAAGGAAAAGGAAAAGGAAAAGGAAAAGGTAGGGGAAAAGGGGAAAAGAGGAGAGGAGAGGAGAGGAGAGGAGAGGAGAGGAGAGGAGAGGAGAGGAGAGGAGAGGAGAGAAGAGAAGAGAAGAGAAGAGAAGAGAAGAGAAGAGAAGAGAAGAGAAGAGAAGAGAAGAGAAGAGAAGAGAGAGAAGAGAAGAGAAGAGAAGAGAAGAGAAGAGAAGAGAAGAGAAGAGAAGAGAAGAGAAGAGAAGAGAATTGAGGAACAACCACCTAAAAAGGACACTGGATGTTGAAGACAGACCCCAAAGAACCAGATAAGAACTTGTGAGAAGGGGTGCAACGATGTCAAGTAAATTCAAAGGAAGTGGGGATAGCTAATGAATGCATAATCAGTGTATGTGATCAAAACTCTGTTCATTTGATGTTCAGTGCACTCAAATGGAGGAAGGATTGCCCAACTGACCAGCACGCTGTAATAAAGAATACCTGCTCTCAAATACTCAAACGTGTGTTCAAAAGTTTCTATCCGGTGGATTTCAGTATCAACAGTGTCCCTGACTCCATTATGCCCCACAGTGTCACAATGGCCCCTTGGTTCCATGCGGCCCTGCTGTAGAACAATGGACCCTTGGTTCCATTATCAAGTAAACCAAGCACGGACAAAGACTCTCCAACTAATTCAAGTTAAAAGTGTTATGTTTAATTCAGTGCCAGGCAACACAGGGAGTAACCTCCCAAAGAGGTGTGCAAAAGTCACAGAGCTCTGGCTCTCTGTTTCTCTACAAAATCTTACATATTCCTGTAATCATTCAACACGCCTCTATATACTTATTAATTTACCCCACCTTCTCGCCTCTTCATCATAAAATGAGCTCAAAGTCCTTTCATGCTTGTGCAGTCCTGCACTCAAATTGGGTCAGTGGGTTTTGAAATGGGTCAGTGGTGCTTTTGGATGGTCAGGAACATCATCCTCAAAGTAAACTTTTCACCTTGGTCTTGTTGGCAGGCTCTCTGACCCCTTGGGCATAGTTCAAGCTCTCCTGCCTGCTTCTGACTGGTTTGGGGCCCAGGTGCACCAACAGTTTCTTCATCTTTACTATACTCCATCCTCCCCTCATAACTTCTACAAACACAGCAAAGTCAGGCAAATGATATATTGTCTTCTCAAACTACCTCCATCTGGCAATGATCAACTATCCCGCACTACTTTTGCTCTAAACTGTTCATTTATATCCATTGTTCTTGCTTCGATCCCTTCAGCTAACCTCTTAACCTTTTGGATTCTTCTTGATTCAATTAGGGTCCATCGTGTCAAAATGGCCTCCTTGGTTCTGCACTGCCACAATGCTCTCCTTGGTTCCACAAGGCCTTGGTGTGCCACAACAGCCCCTTGGTTCCATGACCTGCCATAGGGTCACCACAGTCTCTTGCATCTGCAGTATCACAATGGACAATTGGTGACAAGCAGCCTCACTGTGTCACAAGGAATATTTGATTCCATGGAGCCCCACAGTGTCACACTGGCCCCTTGGTTCCCCCAGGCCTCGCTGTATAACAATGGCCCCTCAGTTCCATGAGGTTTTGTGTTGCCAACAATGGTCTCCTTGGTTCTGTCATGTGCAAATGGCTGCTTGGTTCCATAAAATTTCTCCGTGTCACAGTGGTCTCCTTTGTTCCATGAGGCTCTGCAGTGCCACAATATCCCACAGTTTCCATGAACATCTTCCATACGATCCAGAATGGCCTTTGTTTCAATGAGGCCCCACAGTGTGACAACGGCTCCTTGGATCCATGAGGTTCTGCAGTGTGACCATGATCTCCTTGTATCCGCATTGTCACAATGGACAATTGTTTCCTTGGTACCCACCTGAGTCACAATGGACCTTTGGTTCCATGAAGTTCTATAGTATCAGCATGGCCTCCTTGGATCCACAGTATCACCATGGACCATTGGTTCCATGTGGCCCTGCTGTGTCACAATGGCTTCTTGGTTCCATGAAGCCCAACTGTTTGACAAGTGACCCTGGATTCTATGAGGTTCTGTAGTGTAAAAATGGTCTTCTTGGTTCTGGACTGTAACAATGGACCCTTGGTTCCATGAGACTCCATAAGGTCACAATGGTCTCCTTGGTTCCACAAGGCCTTGCTGTGTCACAATGGCTACTTGGTTCCATGAGCTTCCCTAGTGTCACCATGGTCTCCTTGGATCTGCATTGTTACAATGGACCATTAGTTTCATGAAACCCTGCTGTGTTACAGTGAAGCCTTAGTGCCATGAGGTTCTGTAGTTGGACAATGATCTCTTTGGTTCAATGACACTTTGGAGTATAACAATTACTGCTTGGGTCCATGAGCTTCCATAGTGGTCTCCTCGTTTCTGCAGTGTCCTAATGAACCCTTGGTTCCATGAGGTTCCTAAATGTCACTGGTCTCCTTGATTCCATGTGTCCCTGCTGTGTCACCACAGCCCCTTGGTTCCATGAGTTTCTGTACTGTCAACAACGGTTCCTTTGTTCCAATCAGGCCTTGCTATGTCACAATGGACCCAGGGTTCCATGGAGTTCTTCGGTGGCACAATGGCCTCTTGGATCCATGAAGTTCCATAGTGTCTCCATGGTTTCCTTGGATCTGCATTGTCATCATGGACAATTCCTTCCATGCAGTCCCAATGGGTCAGAATGTCTCCTTAGTTCCATGAGGCCCTGCTTTGTCCCAATGGCAGGTTGGTTCCTTGGTTCCATAGGTTTGATGCTGTACCAATGGACTCCTTGGTTCTAGGAGTTACCCTGCTTTTAGCAGGGGTTTCTTTGGTTCCAGCAAGGCCCTGCTGTGCCTCAATGCACCCTTGGTTCCATGAGGCCCTGCTGTGTCACAATGGACCCTCTATTCCATGAGGCCCTACAGAGTCACAATGGACCCTTTCTTCCATGACCTTCTCTAATGTAACATGGTGACCTTGATTCCATGAGGTTCTGCAGTTGTCACAATAGAAACCCTTGTTCCATCAGGCCTCCAAGTTTCACAATGTTGGATTCCAGGAGGCACCACAATGTCACAATGGACCCTTGGTTCTGTGAGGTTCCATAGCATCCCAATGGTCACAGTCATTCCATGAGTTTCCTTAGTGTCACAAAGGTGTCCATGGTTCCAGTAGGCCCTGCCTTGTCACAATGATCTCCTTGGTTCCAAGGAGGTCCTGCTGTGCCACAAAGGACCCTTGGTTCCATGAGGTTCTGTGGTGTCACCAAGTTCTTCTTGACTCTGCAGTGTAACAATGGACCATTGGTTCCACATGGCCTGGCTGTGTCACAAATGTCTCTTTGATTCCATGACTGCCACAACAGAGACTTGTTTCTAGGAGGTTCCCTACTGTCACAACTCTCTCCTTGATTCCATGAGCCCCCTGCTGTGGCACAATGGACCCTTGGTTCAACAAGGCCTTGCAGTGTCTCAAGAGTCTCCTTGGTTCCAGGAGGAACACAGAAGCTTTGCATCAACATTGAGCAACGCTTCCTTTACACACCTGGGAACCTCTGTCTGCATTCCAAAGAAGGTTTCAAGCTGAGGATGGCACCAGAATCTTCCATCTGCAACACAGATCCAGGACAGGGACGGAGAATTCAGCTGAGAGACTCAGAGGATTCTGCTTCCAGAGCTCATTTCTGGTGACACTGTCCCTTGTAGAAAGGGGACATCATTCCAGGCAGCCTGTCCTGAGCATGTGGTTCCTGAGTGGGCTTTGCTGTTTAGGAAACCTGCTCAGGCTTTTCCATTCTTTCCTCACCAAGAGGAAAACTTCTCCTGGATCTGTGTGCAGGCAGAGGCCTGAGGAGAGCAGGTGGGACATGGTGCAATGGGCTGGGACAGGCAGCTGCAGAGCTCAGGGGACAAGGTTGTGCTGCAGGGCCCAGGGATGTCAGTGCCAGGTGGGCAATGTCAGACATGGTGAGGTTGGGGTGAGGAGCAGCTTGTCCAAACAGGGTCAGCCTGCAAGGGGCTCATTCTTCTCTGTGCCCACACCTAAGAAGACAGTCAGCATCAAAACCCCTTGGGGAATGTTTCTATCCACTCTTCACTGATCTGAAAAATAAAAAAAGCTTGACTAAAAAAGAAAAATTCATCAGGTGCACTTTCAAATCTCCCTCCTCAACACAACTCCAAACTGACTCCCGTCAGCTGCACAAGCCCTGGAGACTCAAAGACAATTGAAGGAAGTCAAAGAGCTCCTGAGGGCTTTCTTTATTTTAAGAAGCCCCAAGCTGGATTTGGGGCTGAGTCCAGGATCACCAGGCACTGAGAGAATGTTGAAGAAGCTGCTGAAGGTGTCAGAAGCAAAACTCCAAGTCCCTTGGAGCATCCCTGGGCCCCAGGGAGGGCAGGGAGTGCCAAAGGCTGCCCAGGCACTGGTGAGAGCAGCTCCTTGAGGCCAGGATTGCAGGGAGCCCAAGGCTGTGAGCAGGGACTGCAATGCTGAGCAAGGCCTGGGCTGGCTGGAGGGAGCAGAAAGGCCAAGGCCTGAGCCCAGGCCTGGCACAGCAGGGCCTGTCCCTCGCGGCTGGCTGGGGGCTGTTGGTGGGGCAGGGGGATGGCAGGGGCAGCAAGGACAAATGTCCTAAAGCTGCAAGGCCTGCCAGGCTGCTCAGGGAGGGGCCAGGCAGAAGGCAAGTGCAGGCTTTCCTGCAAGGAAAGTTCCTTCTGTGGGGCCTGCAGAGGCGCTGGCAGAGCCCAGGGGACAAAGGCCTGGGTGCCTGTGGCCCTGCCAGCCCTGCCCAGCCCTTGGCCATCTCTCCTGCAGCCTGTGCCCCCTGTGCCTGCTGCTGCTGCTGTGCCCTGGCTGGCTGCACACGCCCATCTCGCTGTCCCCCCAGCATTTCTCAGCCCAGCATTTCTCTGCCCTCCCTGGGCTCCCTGCACCCAGCGCTGCCGGCTCCTGGCACACAGAGCCAGGGCAGGGCCCAGGCTCACGCTGGGACACCTCCTGCACCAAAATTCTACCCTGGCAGGGGCTTTTCTTCTTCCTCAGCTCCAGGCTGAACCTTCCAAGCTGCGCTTTGGGGAGGTTTCCTTCTCTTCCCCCTGCCAAGGAAAGCTCTGTCTCCTGCTGGTCACAAACACAGAAGGGCTGGTGGGAGATCAGTGGTGGTCAGAGGCTGTCTGGGGTACAGTGACCATAAAATGACTGAGTTTTGAAATATTCTGTGGAAGGAGGTGAGGCATTAACAGAACTTCTACACTGGACTTACAGAGAGCAGACTTTGACCTATTCAGGATGTTGATTTGGAGATTACTGAATCAGGTACTTTTTTTTAAGTGAAGGAGCTGTTCAACAAAGGAGTCCAGGAAGGACTGATGTACTTCAAGAAAGAAATCTCTAAGACACCGAGCTGTGCTTCTGTGCCAAAAGATGAGGAGGCAAGGAGAATGACTGGCCTGGATGAGCCGGGAGCTTTTGCAGGAACTTGGCGCAAAAAAGAGGGTGCATTGCCTTTGGAAAGGGGGAAGGCTGCTCGGGAAATGTTTAAGGATGTTGTTAGGTCGTGAGAAAAAAAATTAGGAATGTGAAAACCCAATTCGGACTTAATCCTGACACTTCTGTGAAGGATAATAAAAATGCTTTTATAAATATATTAATGGCAAAAGGAGTGGCAAGGACAACCTGCACTCTTTATTGAATGCTGGGGGGAATACAATAACTTAAGATGAGGAAAAGGCTGAGGTACTGAACATCTTTGCCTCAGTTTTCAACAATCAGACAGTTTGTGCTCAGGACAAGTGTTCTCCTGAGCTGGTAGATGGGGACAGGGAGCAGAAGAGCCCCCCTGTCATCCAGGAGGAAGCAGCTGCTGACCTGCTGAGCCACTCAGATGCTCACAGGTGTCTCTGGGACCAGATGGGATCCATCCCAGGGACATGAGGAAGCTGCTGGATGAGCTCCCCAAGCTGCTCTCCATCATTTCTCATCAGTCCTGGCTCACCATGGAGGTCCCAGAAGACTGGAGGTGCCAATGTGAGCCCATCCCCAAGAAGGGCTGGAAGGAGGATCTGGGGAACTCCAGGCCTGTCAGCCTGACCTCGGTGCCTGGCCAGGTGATGGAACAGATCACCTTGAGTGCCATCACAGGGCACCCACAGGATGGCTGAGGGATCAGACCCAGCCAGCATGGGTTTGGGAGGGGCAGGTCCTGCCTGACCAACCTGATCTCCTGTTACACCCAGGTGACCTGCCTGGTGGATGTAGGAAAGGCTGTGGATGTGTCTACGTGGACTTCAGCAAAGCCTCTGACACCGTGAGCCACAGCATTCCCTGCAAAAGCTGCAGCCCCTGGCTTGGGCAGGTTCCCTCTTTGCAGGGAGAATGAAGAACTGGCTGGAGGCTGGGCCCAGAGAGTGCTGGGGATGGTGCTGCATCCAGCTGGTGCCCAGTCACTGGTGGTGTCCCCCAGGGATGTGTGTTGGGCCCAGTCCTGTTTAACATCTTCACTGATCATCTGGGTGAGGGCATCGAGTCCACCATGAACAAATTGCAGCTGAGACCAAGCTGGGTGTGAGTGTGGATCTGCTGGAGGGCAGGACAAGAAGACACAGCCTTGGGCTGCACCAGGGGGGTTTAGGCTGGAAAATAGGAAAAAGTTCTTCAGAGAAAAGGGGGATTGGGAACTGGAATGGGCTGGCCAGGGGGGAGGTGGCAGAGTCACTGTCCCTCTCCAGTAGCAGGTCTGGGTAATAAGGTGGTATTGGGGCATTGGTTGGACTTTTTGATCTCCAAGGTCTTTTCCAACCCATCTGCTTCTGTTGTTCTGTGATGCTTGGGACACTCTGGGGAAGCAAGGGGCCATTGTGACACTGTGGGGCCTGGTGGCACTAAGAGGACCACAGTGACACTGTGCAATCCCACAGAACCAAGAGTCCATTGTGGTACTGAGGGGCCAAATGGAACCAGGGAGTGCACTGTGCCACTCTGGGTCCTCGTGGAACCACAGAGGCCATTGTGACCCTTCAGGGCCTTGTGTGACACACGGGTTTCACCATTTTGACACTGCAAAACTGAGAGAGAGACCTTGAACTGTGTAAAGAGACCACTGTGAGACTCCAGGGCCCAGTGGAACCGTGGAGCCGTTCTGACACTGCAGGGCCTTGTGTAATCAGGGGGCCACTGTTACATTGCAGGGACTCATGGAGCTGAGGGAACAACCTGGAGAAGAGGAGGCTCAGGGGAGACAAGGTGGTGTCACGGCACAGGTTGGACTTGATGATGTCCAAGGTCTTTTCCAACTTTGCTGATTCTGGGATTCTCTGTGGACACTGTGGTGGAACAAAGAGGCCTTTGTGACACTGCAGATTTTGTGTGACCAGGGCTCCTCTGTGACACTGCACCACCAAGGAGAATATTTTGGAATTCTGTACAACACAGTGGCCTCATGCAACCAAGGGGCCACTGTGAGAGACACTATGGGGCCCCAAGGAATCTAGAATAGCTTTGTCATTCTCATGGAAATAAGGATTCCTTTGTAACACTGGGGGGACTTGTGGGAACAGAGACCATTGTGACAGTGTGGGACCTGATGTAACCATGGGGCCATTGTGACACCCTGGGGCCCCATGGAACCAAGGGGCCTCAGTGAAACTGGGGCACCAAAGTGAACCTTGTGAAACTGGGAAGCCCCATGGAACCAAGGAGTCTCCACTGTTACTCTGCCTGCAGGGTCTCGTGGAACCATGGAGACCAGTGTGAGAGCACAGGGGCTCGTGTAACCAAGAGGCCACTGTGACACTGAGGGGCCCCATCAAACCAAGGACATCTTTGCAGATGACACCAAGCTGGGTGAGAGTGTCAAACAACGGGAGCATGGGAGTGGTCTACAGAAACACCTGGACAGGCTGGATCCAGGGCCCAAATCCAACAATGTCAGGTGGAACAAGACCAAGGGTGGGGTCCTGCACTTTGGCCACAATAGTGGCCAAACAACCCCTGCAGTGCTACAGGCTGGGGACAGAGTGGCTGGACAGCAGCCAGGCAGAAAGGGACCTGCAGGGACTGATGGACAGCAGGCTGGACATGAGGCAGCAGTGTGCCCAGGGGGCCAAGAAGGCCAATGGCTCCTGGCCTGGATCAGGAATGGTGTGGCCAGAAGTAGCAGGGCAGGGATTCTTCACCCCGGCACTGGTTGGACAGCACCTCGAGTACTGTGTCCAGTTCTGGGCTCCCCAATTTGGGAAGGACATGGAGGGGCTGGAGCGTGTCCAGAGAAGGGCAACAAGGCTGGAGAGGGGTCTGGTGCACAAGTCCTGTGAGGAGCAGCTGAGGGAGCTGGGGTTGTTTATCCTGGAGGAGAGGAGGCTCAGGGGAGACAAGGCAGTCTCAGGGCACAGGCTGGACTTGATGATGTCCAAGGTCTTTTCCAACCTTGCTGATTCTGGGATTCACTGAAACCACCCTTGCAGCAGTTGCAGGATGAGCCCTGGGCCTCCTCTTCAGAAAGTACAGCAGCCCAGGTGCCTCAGCTTCTCCTCCCAGCCCCAAGGCCCATCCTGTCAGTCCTGCAGAGCCTCTGCATCTCCTCCTCACTGCCCACAACAGGGAGCCCCAGAGGCAGACACAGCAGCCCAGATGTGCCCCCCTGGTCTGGGGTGCCTCTGGCAAGGGAGCAGCACCAGGCACTGCAGGAGCCTGCAGACAATTCCTGAAGCACTTGGAGGATGATCCTGCTCCCCAAGGGACATTCCCATGGTGCCACCTCAGGAACTGAAATGCGGAGTGAGGCCAGGGAGGGAAGGGTAACCAGGGATGGGCTGTTTGCAGGGGAGGTAACAGTGGTGGGCAATAGGAAGAAATTTGGAGCAGGAGAAATGAAAGAAAGCCAAGGTGAAGCAAAGGGAATGGTCAGGGCAGTTTGGGGGTGGCTGCCAGGCAGCCCTGGCTCTGAGCAACAATGTCTGCAGTGCCACAGCAAACTCCCATCTCAGGGGAACAAACTTTCTGGCTCTGCCTTCAGAGGCCACCACAAACCTGAGGGGTTTCCCTGCTGTGGCCCAGCCCTTCCTGGCCCCAGGCCCTGCTGGCATTTGTGCTCCCTCAGCTTCATCTCCCCACACCAAGCCCATGGGGGTGCTCA
Source organism: Phylloscopus trochilus trochilus (assembly GCA_016584745.2). Classification (NCBI taxonomy): domain Eukaryota; kingdom Metazoa; phylum Chordata; class Aves; order Passeriformes; family Phylloscopidae; genus Phylloscopus; species Phylloscopus trochilus. The sequence continues at coordinate 1,231,299 of WQNJ02000055.1, read as the reverse complement.
GGCCTGCTCTGGGCAGGGCAAACAGGGGCTCCTGAGGCAGTGCTGCCGTGGCTGTGCCTGCAAGGCTGCGGCAGCTGTGTGAGCTGGGGGAGAGGCCAGGGCTGCAGAGGGGGGATGTTGTTGGCAGGTGCATGAGGAGGCTGTGGGCCGCTGGCCTGGGGTGTCCAGCGCAGTGGGGATGGATCAGGCCCTGCTCTGCTGCTCCTTGCCGTGTGCTTGCCCAGGGCCCTTGCAGAGCCCCAGCCGTGCTGTTTGCCCCCAGCCTGCCCACGGCCAGCCTGGGGCTGCTGCCGGGGCTTTTCTCTGCTCAGCATTGGCCTGGGCAATGTGTTCCTGAGAGAGCCTGGGCAAGGAGTCTGCAGCCCCCAGGCCCTGGCCTGAGGCCTCAGCACTGCTGCTGTGCCAGCAGTGCCCATGGCCTGTCCCTGCTGCAGCCCCGGCACTGCCACCCCCAGCCCTGTGCCCGGCCCCGAGAGCACTCAGGCCCTACAGCAACAGCAGGGCCAGGAGGGCAGCGGGGCAGGGCCACGGCAGCAGCACTGGCAGCACCAAGTGCTGCTGCTGCTGCTGGCCACAGCTGCTGTGCCAGCACTGATCTGCCCCCAGCTCTGCACACAGACATTGCTGCTGCAGCTGCAGAGAAGGGAACCAAAGGGACATCTCTGCAGAAAAATTGGCTGGGAGATGCTGGAGTTCCTTTAAAGCCACCAAGAGCTCAGCCCCTCATTGATATAGTCTGATGGAAGAAGGGAGTTGGAGACAAACAAAATGAGAAATGTTAGAATAAATGGCTTTTATTATTAAAATTATAAAATACAGGAAAAAAAAAAAAAGATCTAAAACAACAAGAAGTATCAAAGATGACTTTGAATACAAGTGATTTACAGAAACTGACCAGTACTTTATTGTTTCTGAAATAAGCCAGTCATCAGTCTCTGCAGTGCAGCCTTGAGCTCCTGGTTCCTCAGGCTGTAGATGAGGGGGTTCAGGGCTGGAGGCACCACCGAGTACAGAACTGACAGGGACAGATCCAGGGATGGGGAGGACATCGAGGGGGGCTTCAGGTTGGCAAATGTGATAGTGCTCATGAACAGAGAGACCACAGCCAGGTGAGGAAGGCAGGTGGAAAAGGTTTTGTGCCGTCCCTGCTCAGAAGGGATTCTCAGCACAACCCTGAAGATGTGCACATAGGAGAAAACTATGAACACAAAACAGCTCAAAGCTAAACAGGCACTAAGAGCCAGAAGCCCAAGTTCCCTGATTTTGGAGTGTGAGCAGGAGAGCTTGAGGATGTGTGGGATTTCACAGAAGAACTGGCCCAGGGCATTGCCATGGCACAGGGGCAGGGAAAATGTATTGGCTGTGTGCATGACAGCAGTGAGAAAGGCAGTGGCCCAGGCAGCTGCTGCCATGTGGGCACAAGCTCTGCTGCCCAGGAGGGTCCCGTAGTGCAGGGGTTTGCAGATGGACACGTAGCGGTCGTAGCACATGATGGTCAGGAGATAGTACTCTGCTCCAATGAAGAACAGAAAGAAAAATAACTGTGCAGCACATCCTGTGTAGGAGATGTTCCTGGTGTTCCAGAGGGAATTGTGCATGGCTTTGGGGACAGTGGTGCAGATGCAGCCCAGGTCAGTGAGGGCCAGGTTGAGCAGGAAGAAGAACATGGGGCTGTGCAGGTGGTGGCCGCAGGCTACGGCGCTGATGATGAGGCCGTTGCCCAGGAGGGCAGCCAGGGAGATGCCCAGGAAGAGGCAGAAGTGCAGGAGCTGCAGCTGCCGCCTGTCTGCCAATGCCAGCAGGAGGAAGTGCCTGATGGAGCTGCTGTTGGACATTTGCTATTTCAAAACATTGGAACCTTTTGAAGGAGGAAAGACAATGAAAAGTGACAGAAGATTTCTCACAGAAAAGGCAAAGCCCTTTCTCAAAGACCATCACTTGACACTAAACACCTCCCCCCTGTCTCTGTCCAGGAGATCTTCCTTTACCTTGGCTGCTGGAGCTCGCATTGCTGCTGGCCAATATTGTGTGAGGAGCCAGACCTGGACCTGCTGGACACCAGGGAGTCAGCCCTGACCCCCAGTCAGTGCAGGGGAACAGTGAGGGCAGGGGCCAGTCCTGGTGTTTGAACCTGGACAAAGAATCTGCTCCTAAGGCACAGAAGCTGTCAGGGCAAAGGATGGGGATTGCAGGAGGCAGAACGAGAGATTCTGCTGCACCTGGGGAGAACAGAGAGTCCAGTGAGGCAGGAGGATTTTCTGAGCCTTAGTGCAGACTGAGGGGAGCTGCTCTGTCCCTCTCTGCTGTTCCCAGCTGCCCTGGACTTGCACCTTTCTGAGCTCCACTCCCGTGTTTCCCTGGAAAGGCAGGAGACACTGCTGAGAGCAGAGGGATCCCTGGCACACAGAGTGGCTCCTGCCTTTCCCAAAGTCAGGGAGAGTCAGCTCATTCCCAGCCTGCCAGCCTGCCCTGTCCAGAGCTCCCCAGGCAGAGGGAGCTGGGACACCCCACTGCTGTGCTCAGCCTGAGCAGGAGGAGCCCAAGGGCTGGGCCTGAGCCTGCAGCTGGAAGTGCCATTCCCAGAGAGCCCCTCAGCAATGGCAGCAGCACCTGGGCAAGGCAAGGAGAGAGAGAGCCGGGCCCTGAGGAAAAGCCTTTCCCTGCCCAGCCCTGCCCAGCCCCTGCAGTGCAGGCAGCAGCAGTGCAGGACAGTGGCCCTCAGGCCCTGGGCAGCAGGCAATGGGCACATGGCAGCAGAGATGCCCTTCATCTCTGGAGCTGCTCTGCCGGCCCAGGAGGGGACTGAGGGCCCCCAGCCCCCGGGCTGAGGGCTGTGCTGGCTGCCAGGGGACACAGCAGCTGTGCTGCTCAGGCCAGTGTCTGCCCTGCAGGGCAGGGCTGGCAGCTGCCACATCTCCCCTGCAGCAGCAGCAGCAGCAGCAGCAGCAGCAGCAGCAGCAGCAGCAGCAGCAGCAGGGCTGCCCTCAGCACTGCCTCCCTCCCTCCCTGCCCAGGGCTCTGCTGCTGCAGCTGTCCCAGCCCGAGCTGTTCCTGTGGGCCCGGGCTCCTTCCCTGCCACAGCTGCCAGAGCCCAGCCCAGCCCCTGGGCCAGCTCTGCCCTGCAGCTGCTCCCGGCTGCAGGCATTAAAGAACAGCTCCCCCAGGCCTGGGCACCATGGAAAGCTGATGCTGCATGCATCTGCAGCCTGGGGAGCTGCAGGCACTTGCTGAGCTTCCCAGGAAAACTCAGTGGGATGGTTGAAGAGCCTCAGGCCCTGCTCTGCCCTGCACAGCTGAGTTTCCATTGCCACCAAGCTGAGCCAGGAAAAAGTGGGAGCACAGATTCAGGAAAGCAGAGACACAAGCAGGAAACTCCTGCCCTGAATGAGCTCATGACAAGTCCCCTTAGAAATGACCTGGACATGAGCTGGAGCTCTGAGCAGCCCTGGCACACACCGCACCCTCTCCACAGCAGCAGCAGCAGCAGGACCTGCCCTGGCAGGAGTCACTCCTTGCACCCACTGCTCCCCTCCAGCATCCATGGGAGCTCCCAGGCAGGCTGAGAGCTGCCCCTGGCAGGTGGCAGATGCCCTGGGCTGGCCAAGAGCCCAGAGGGCTGCAGGAGCTGCTGTGCAGGACAGCCCTGGGCAGCCCTGGCTGCAGCCCCAGCTTCAGCCCCTGCAGCCGTCCCTGGCAGCAGGAGCCGTCCTGCCCTGTCCCTCTGACGGTGCCCAGGGCAGCCCCGCTCTGGAGCACATCCTCCCCCAAAGCAGAAAGGGCAGCAGAGCCATCCTTACAGTCACATCAGTCCTGTCCTGGGTCAGCTTTAGGAGCTCCCTGCAGCCAGAGACTGACTGTGTTAAAAGCTGTGAAAATTTCTCCAGGAAGAAGCTCAGAATTTTCAAATGCTGTGCAGATTTCTCCATGAATAATCTCAGAATTGTCCTTCCAGTTTCTTTAAGCCTCTGTCTGCTTCACTGCTCTCAGGAACCTGCAGGCAGTGCCCTCAGCCCTGCTGGGCTGTGTCCAGGAGCTGCTCCGCAGCAGAAATATCCTTTTGTAGCTCTTCTTGGTTGCCAGGATCATCCTCTCTTCCAGGAGCCCAGCCCAGCTCATCAGCACAGACACAGCACAAGGACTTTAATTAACCTCTTGAGGCTTTGGTGCTGTTTACATCAGATTCAGTCCCTCAGAGTGTTCTCAAGAAACCTCTCAAGAACTCCAAATCAGATTCAGAGGCCAAAGTTTCTTGAAGTTTTAATGGATCCCACAGAGAAACATGACTGAGAAAGTTTCTCCAGGATCCTGGTAGAGCAGAACCCTGCAGGCTGTGAGGACAGGTGGGGACAAACAAGGCAAAGGTGTCTCTGATGCTGAGCAAACCTGGATGTGTTTCAGGAATGCAAAGGGCCAAGGCCTGAGCCCCAGCCCCTGCCAAGGCACATCCTGTCCCTCCCTCCTTACTCACGCCTCTTCCCAGGCCACTGGGATGTGGGGATGTGCAATGCCAAGGGCAGCACCATGGGGCAGCCCCTGCCAGGCTGCTGAGCAGGGACAAGGAGGCCATGAGGCCCCAGGCCTGCAAGGGTCACTTGTCCCCTCCTGCTGGCTCAGGCCCAGGGCCAGCAGCCATGGCCCAAGTGCTGCAGGAGTTGGCTGTGTCAGGGCCTTGCAGCTGCTGCCCATCCCTGTGGCCTGTGCAGCCCAGGCTGTCCTACGGTGTCCATGCCCTGTGCCTCTGTCCCTGCAGGCTGTCGTCACCCGCGGCTGCCCCACCTGGCTGGGCCCTTCCTTTGCTGACAGCTCTGCGTCCTGCCTGCCTCTGCCTGGGCACACACAGCCTTGGGCTGGATACCAAAAGGGTTCATTCCATTTTTACTGTGCCTGTGAACTTCTGGAACAGCAACAAGGCATGCAGGGCCTGCTTTTTCAGCAGGGATGGTTGGAAGAGAAGAAGAAAACATCTGGCTCAAGGGTGCAGTGACAGAAAAAACAAAGGGGGAATCTGGGAACTTGTGGTGGGTTTTATGTTAATGGCTAAATTGCTATACATATATGTTAAGTATATTTATAATGTATATAAGTAACATTCTTTTAGAATCACATATCCATGTAAGGTTATGAGTTACCAAATGTTGGACCTCAAGCCTGAATCAGTGATCCTTTCCTAAACACCAAGATAGTGTTAAGGAGTCTTATTCTGATATTTCAGGGATTTGGTTACAGTAGGACTTCACATAATCAAGGAGTCATGTGTGATACCTTGAACCCTGATGGAACCAAAATCCTTTGTGACACAGCAGGGCCACATGGAACCAATGGTCCATTGTGATACTGCAGATCCAAGGAGATCATTGAGACACTATGGAACCTCCTGGAATCAAATGTACATTGTGACAGAGGAAGGCTTCATGGAACCAAGAGTCCATTGTGGCACAGCAAGGCCTTGTTTGAGCAAGGGAACCATTGCTGATAGTCCAGAAACTCATGGAACCAAGGGGCCACTGTGACACACCAGGGCTGCAGGGAATGGAAGGTCCATCATGACAATGCAGATCCAAGGAGACCATGGTGACACTGTGGGGCCTCGTGTAACTAAAGGGGTCATTCTGACACAGGAAGGCCTTGTAGTACCAAGGAGGCCATTGTGACACTGCTGAACCTCTCAGAACCAAAGGGACCATGTTATACTGTGGGACCTCATGGAACCAAGTGTCCATGGTGACACTGCAGAACCAAGGAGACTGTTGTTGGCAGTATGAAAGCTCATGGAACCAGAACTCCTTTGTGACATAGCAAGGTCTCATGGAACCAGGAGTCCATTGTAACTCTTTTGGGCCTCATGGAACCACAAGCCATTGTGACACAGCATGGCTACATGGGGCCAAGGGGCCATTCTGAATGAGGAACCTCGTGGAACCAAGTGTCTATTGTTATATTCTGGGGCTTTGTGGAACCAAGGGGACCACAGTGACATTGCAGGGTTTCATGGAACAATGGACACGTTTCTGACACTTTGGGACTCACTGGAACCAAAGGCCTATTAGAGTATGGCCGAGTCCCATGGAATTAAGGGGGCTGCAGTGAAACTGTGGGTGTCCATGGGATGAAGGGTCCATTCTGACCCTGTGGAACCAAGGACACCATTGTGACACTATGGGGCATCATGGAACCAAAGGTCCATTGTGACTCAGCAGGGGCTCATGAAACCCTGCAGGCCATTTGTACACCTTGAGGCCCTGGGAAACCAAAGGGCCCCTGTGGCACTTCAGAGCCCTGGGGAGCCAAGGGGTCCATAGTGACACTGTGGGGCTTAATGGAACCAAGGGACAATTGTGGCACTGTGTGGCACCATTGAACCAAGGGGTTCATTGTGACACTGCAGGGCCCCATGGAACTAAGGATTCATGGAACAGCACGAGACCTCATGGAACCAAAGGTCCATTGTGACATTGCAGGCCCTCATGGAATCCTGCAGAACATTATGGATCTTTGCGGCCTCTTTTAACCAAGGGGCTCTGCAAGACCTTGTGGAGCCAAGGAGACCATTGTGACACTGCAGGGCCTCATTGAATACACCATTGTGATACTGCAGTACCAAGGAGACCACTGTGACACTGAAGTCCTCATGGAAGCAAGGGGGGACAATTGTGACACTATTGGGACTGAATGGAAGCAAGGGGTCAGTGTGACACAGCTGGGCCTCATGCAGCCAAGGGGCCATTGTGATCCTGAGGAGCCCAATAGAACCAAGGCACCACTGTGACACTGCAGGACTATCTGGAATTATGGAGACCATTGTGACACTCTGAGGCCTCATGGAACCAAGGGGCCACTGTGTCATTGTGCAGTTGTGCATTGTTCATTGTGCATTGTTCCATTCCATGGAACCAAGGAAACCATTTTGGCCCCGGAAGGCTTCATGGAAACAAGGGATCATTGTGACACTGTGGGGCCCCACGGAAACAAGGGGACAGGTAACAGGTCTGCTTGGCTGGGACTGGCTGAATTGACATCTGCATGTTGAGGCTCTCTTCTCATGTGCCTCTGAAACCCTGGGGCTCTGGGCTTTCCTTCCTATGGAAAAGAACCATCCCTCCTGCTCAGGCACCCATGGCCAAAATCGGTACTTCTCCAAAATTCACTGAATGTAAGGGTTTCTCCCAGACTAAAGCTGCCAGGACACACAGGCCTGGCTCACCTTGGCCTCTGGTGATCACCTCTAATTGGACCTGGAAATCCTGGGGCTCTGTGCTTTCCCTGCTATGGGAAAGAACTGGCATTCTCATGCAGGCACTCATGTCTTAAAGAGGGACTGTGCCCCCAAAATTCCATATATCCGGGACATGGAATCCAAGATGTTTATCATATTGCTCCCAGATGAAAGCTGACAAGACAGACAGCTCTGGCTGGCCTTGGCCTCTGGTGGCTGCTGTTCATCAGCCCCTGAAACATTGGGGCTCTGTGCTTTCCTTCCTGTGGAGACCAGGGTGACACTGTGGGGCCCCATGGAACCAAGGGGCCATTGTGACCCTGCTGAGCCTCAAGGAAACAAGGGGAGATGGAACAGATCTGGCTGGTTTGGCATCCCAGGGACCACCTGACAGGTCCAGCTGATCTTGGAATGATGAGGGCTGCCTCTCATCAGTCCCTGAAGAACTGAGCGACTCTGTGCTTTTCTTCCTATGGAAAAGAGCCATCTTTCTTTCCAGGTGCCCATGGCCAAAATTGATACTCCTCCTATGCAAGGGTTTTTCCAGAGAAAGGCTGCCAGGACAGTGAGCTCTGGCTGGCCTTGGCCTTTGCTGGTCACCTCTTATCTCAAGGAAGTTCTGAGGAAAGTATTTGAACAGGTTTGACTACTGGAACTTCAATGAGTCTTTCATCCTCTGAAAAACTCAGATGCTCTTCTGATCATATGTGTCTTTTTTTTTCTCATTGTTATGCAGGACATACTGTTTTAAGCTAAAAAATAAATTCTCGTAACTCTACCAGTGTTATCTGACACAAAACACCTCCTCTGCATATGGATCCAGGTCACCAGGATAAGCAAACACAATGAAAAATCCAGCAGGAATTCTTTGTCTCTGCTCCCATCTGTCCCATCTCCTCTGGGAGATTATATTGAAATTAATGGAGTTGAAAGCCTATGGGTAAGAATCCATAGGCACATGATCCTATGGATCAATCAATCCTCCAAGTGGGAAGGCCAACAAGGCTGACATCCTACTGGGAGTCTGTTATCATCCACCCAGCCAAGAAGAAGAGCTGCACAGCTTATTCTATGAGCAGCTGGATAATGTTTCAGGACCACCAGCCCTTGTTCTTGGAGGTGACTTTAACCTCCCACACATCTGCTGGGAACTGAATTCAGCAGAAAAGAGGCAGTCCAGGAAGGTTTTGGAGTGTGTGGAGGACAACTTTTTGTCACAGCTGGTGAGTGAGCACACCCGGGGAGGGCCTATGTTGGACCTGCCGATCCAGGGATGGGGAGGAGATGGAGAGAGGCAGATGAGAGCTGGCTCTCAGGTCACCAAAGGAACCGAGGCTGTCCTGGCAACTTTTATCTGGCAGCTATCCTTGGATGTCTGGAATTACGGAGGCAGATTCCCAGTTGTGGCCATGGACACCTGGATGTGAAAGATGATTTCTTCCATGGGAAGAAAAGCATGGCCTCCCAGTGTTTTGAAGGCAGATGAGAAGTGGCCCTCAAGAGGACAAGGCCAGCCAGAGCTGTCTGTCCTGCCAGGTTTCATATGGGAAAAATCCTTGGATGTAAGCAAATTTGGAGGTAGAATCCCAAATTTGGCCATGGGCACCTGGAGGAGAAGGACAATTCTTTCCCACAGGAGGGAAAGCACAGAACTCCAGGGTTTCACGGACAGATCAGAAGCAGCCCTCAACATGCCAAGGTCATGCCATGCCATGGACAAGTCAGGCGGCCCCCAGAGGCCAAGCCAGCCAGACCTGTTGCATGTTCCTGGATCCTTGGAACATGCAGCATCACAATTTCCCCATGGTTCCATAAGGCCCCATAGTATCACAACAGATCTTTGTTTCCATGAGGCCCAGCAATATCACAGTGGTCTCCTTGTCTCCACAGTGTCACAGTGGCCCCTTGCTTCCATGAGATCTGGCAGTGTCACAGTGGTGACCTTGGATCTGTGAGGCCCTGTGGTGTCACAATGGCCCCTTGGTTCCCTGGGGACTCAGAGTGCCAGAATGGTCTCATGGCTTCCATAAGGCTCTGCAGTGTCACAATGTCTCCTTGGTTCCACAAGGCCCTGAAGAGCCTCTTGATTCAACAACATCTCAAAGTGTCAGAATTCTCTCCAGGAGTCCATTAGGCCCCACAGTGTCACAGAGGCACCTTGGTTCCATGAGGCCTTGTAGTACGGAATGACCCCTTGATTCCATTGGGCCCCTCACTCTTCCATGTGTTCTTAGTTCCCTGGAGCCCTGTAGTGTCACAATGGTCTCCTTGGTTCCATGGTGCCACACAGTGCCACAATGGCCCCTCGGTTCTACAAGGTCCCAGAGTGTCACAATGGCCCCTTGCTCCTGTGAGACCATGTGATGTCACAATGGTCTCATTGGTTCCAGGAGGCCCTGCAGTTCCACAAGGGCCCTTTGGTGTCACAAGGCCTTGAAGTGTCATAACAGTCTCAGTGGTTCCCCTGCCAGTTCACAATTGCCTCCTTGGTTCCATGATGCCCCATCGTGTAACAATGGTGCCCTTGGTTCCAGAGAGTCAGAATGGCCCCATGGTCTCACGGAGCCCCACAGTGTCACTACAATGCCCTTGATTCCATCAGGCCCTGCTGTGCTACAATGGCCCCTTGGTTCTACAAGGCCCTGCAGTGTCACAATGGCCACTTGGTTCCAGTGGGTCCTGAGGTGTCATCATGGTCTCCATGGTTCCACAAGGCCCCGCAGTGTCACAATGGACTTTTGATTCCATGAGCTTTCATACTGCCAACAACAGTCTCCCTGGTTCCTCAGTGTCACAAGGGACCCTTTGTTCCATGAGGTTCAGTGGTGTCACATGGACACCTTGATCCCATGAGGTTCTGTAGTGTCACAATGGACTCCTTGGTTCTGTGGCCCTGCTGTGGAACAATGGACCCGTAGTTCCATGAGGTTCTGTAGTGTCACCGTGGTCTCTTTGGTTCCACAAGGCCCTGCTGTGCCACCATGGCCCCTTGGTTCCATGAGGTTCTGTACTGTACACAGATTCTCCTTGGTGTGGGAGGGCAGTTTGTAAAGAGAATAGAGACAGTGCTGAAGGCAATCTCGCCCCTGATAAACTACAGCTGTACTAATTACCAAGAGTGGGAAGAGCCTTGCCCTTCATGGATCACAGCTATGTCTAAAGAGAATGAGTGTTATAAAACAGTGGGTTGGCTGGTTGAGAGTCAGTTGGAGTCTGAAGGCTGTGCTGTGAGGAAGAAGCGTCAAGCAAGTGTGTGAGGGTCAGACAGGGTCAGGTGGTCATGCAGTGGACAGGAAAGAGTTCGCTGGTCCTGCAGAAAGAGAGGAGTCAGAAGGCTGCATGGTGCTGCCTGTGGGTAGGCTACAGAGAGAAAGGTGTGAGAGTTTTTAGAGAATAAGGAACTGACGCCTGCATCAGTCATGACTCCACTGTCAACTGGTGCCCCTCACAAGGACCGGGCAACAATGAATGGTGACCCCAATGTGATCCTGGCAGATGAGTACAGACCTAAGAGCAGTGAGATGGTGGAGCCCAGCCCAACTGAGCCAGGCAGACTAAGAACCTGAAGAACTGAGCCAAGCGGACCTGAGAGCAAAACAGGCTGACCTCAGAGCCTAAAAATCCGGATGAGTTGCAGCCAAAAGGACCTGAGAGCCTAAAAGGAATGTAGGCACACCTGAGAGCTCAAGAGTTTGGATGACTTATGAGACACCGACCCCAAAGTCCGGCCGCAGTTTCTGGGATCCTGGGGCGGCACGTGCCAGTGTTGGCGGGAGCATGGCGGAGCTGGAAGTGGTGGCAGAGCTCTGATAGGCAGAATCAGAGCTGCAAAAAAGGACGGTACGAAAAGCTTGGAGTTACCAAGTAATGCAAAAAAAAAAAAGCAAAAGAAAAAAAAAACCCAAACAAACGAACAAACAAACAAACAAAATTAAAAAAAAAGGAGGTGACCAAACTCAAAGAGAAGAAACATTATGAAAACAAGTTTAGAACTGCATGAGGGGAAGTGTTGAAAAGACCACGACATGAGGGAGAGAAAAAGCAAGCAGAGATGTTGCTTCAGCAGACAAAAGAACTGAATTTGCAGAAGACAAAAGCAAAAAAAACTGAAAAAGGAACAAGAGAATTTACGAAGGCAGCAATGGGAACTTGGGACAGATTAGTTCTATTATTCAGTTTAATGTGTTTATTTGCTGGTGAAACATACATATTGTATTCAATTACTATTCCATAGGCAAAAGTTCCATAGGCATGGATATCAATAGGCATAAGTGCAAAAGCTAATATTCCATGTAAGAGAATGATGTTCTATACTGTTAAGAGCAAAACTAAACCAAAACAAACAACAAAGAGAGGGTTAGCAATTAATGAGAAAGGTACAGAAAAGGTTGTTATGCCACTGTAAACTTTCACTCTGAGTCTACATTTCAAAGACAAAAGGTGTCCCATCTGAAGGAGGATTTCACCTCAGGAGAAATGTCTTTTTGAAACTCTTCTTGGTTGCCAGGAGCTGCCTCTGTTCCTGGTCCAGCTCAGCAGCAGAGACAAAGCACAAGGACTTTAATGACCCTCCTGTGGATTTGGTGTTGTTTACAGTGCCGCCAGTCCCTCAGAGTGTGTTCAAAACCTTCTAAAGAACTTTAAGTGAGATTGAAACTCCAAACTTTCTTTAAGTTTTAGTAGGTCTCACAGAGAAACTTGACTGAGAAAGTGTCCCCAGGTCCAGTTAGAGCAGAACACTGCAGGCAGTGAGGACAGGTGGAGACAAATAAGACAAAGTTGTCTCTGATGCTGAGCAAACCTGGATGTGTTTCAGGAATGCAAAGGGCCAAGGCCTGAGCCCCAGCCCCTGCCAAGGCACATCCTGTCCCTCCCTCTTTGCTCAAGCCTCTTCCCAGGCCACTGGGATGTGGGGATGTGCAATGCCTAGGGCAGCACCATGGGGCAGCCCCTGCCAGGCTGCTGAGCAGGGACAAGGAGGCCATGAGGCCCTTGCAGGCCTGCAAGGGTCACTTGTCCCCTCCTGCTGGCTCAGGCCCAGGGCCAGCAGCCATGGCCCAAGTGCTGCAGGAGTTGGCTGTGTCAGGGCCTTGCAGCTGCTGCCCATCCCTGTGGCCTGTGCAGCCCAGGCTGTCCTACGGTGTCCATGCCCTGTGCCTCTGTCCCTGCAGGCTGTCGTCACCCGTGGCTGCCCCACCTGGCTGGGCCCTTCCTTTGCTGACAGCTCTGCGTCCTGCCTGCCTCTGCCTGGGCACACACAGCCTTGGGCTGGATACCAAAAGGGTTCATTCCATTTTTACTGTGCCTGTGAACTTCTGGCATAGGAACAAGGCATGCAGGGCCTGCTTTCCCTGCAGGGATGGTTGGAAGAAAAGAAGAAGACATCTGGCTCAAGAGTGCAGTGATAGAGAAAACAAGGAGTGAGTCTGGGACCTTGGGGTGGATTTTATGGAAATGGGTAAATTGTAATATGCATTCAGTCACTGTACATAAGCAATACACTTGCAGAATTTCGCATCCACATAAGGTTAGGAGTTATCCCATGGTGGACCTCAGGCCTGAATAAGTGATGCCCTCTTAAACACCAAATTAGTCTTAAAGAGTCTTATTCTGATTGTTTGTATTTTTGGTGACAGCAGAGGCTCACAGAATCAAGGAGTCAGCTGTGACACCTTGGAACCTCATGGAACAAAGGGTCCATTGTGATGCAGTGGAACCCCATGGAACCAAAGGTCCATTGTATCAGAGCAGGGCCTCATGGAACCAAGGAGACCATTGCTGGCAGCATGGAAGCTCATGGGATCATTGTGAAGGTGTGAGGCTGCATGGAACCAATGGTCCATTGTGACACTGTAGAACCTTCTGGAATCAAGGGGATCATGGTCTGCTGTGGAACCTCATGGAACAAAGGATCCATGGTGACACTGCAGAACTCAGACCATTGTTGACAGTGCAAAAGCTCATGGAACCAGAAGTCCATTGTGACACAGCAAGGCCTCATGGAACCAAGGGTCCACTGGGCTCTGTTGAGCTTCACAGAACCAAGGAGACCATTTGGACACTGTGGGGCCTCATGGAACCACCTGCCACTGTGACACAGCGGGGCCACATGGAGCCAAGGGGCCATTGAGACAGTGAGGAACCTGATGGAACCAAAGGTCCATTGTGACACTGTGTGGCCCTGTGGAACCAAGGGGACTACAGTGACACTGTGCTACTCCATGGAACAAAGAGGCCACTCTGATTCTGCTTTGCCTCATGGAACCAAGGGGCCACTTGCAAACTCAGGGCCTCATCAAACTAAGGCAGCCTTGTGCAAATTCGGGCCACTTTGGAACCAAGAGTCTATTGGGATGTTGTGGGGCCTCCTGGAACAGTGGAGACCATTGTGACCCTTGGGAACCCACTGGAACCAAGGGGCTATGGTGACACTGCAGGGCCTTGTATAACCAAGGGGCCATTGCAGCACAGCAGGGCCTGATGGAATCCAGGGGACCACAGTGACACTGTGGGGCTCCATGGGACAAAGGGGCCATACTGACCCCATGGAACCAAGGAGACCTTTCTGACACTACATGGCCTTGTGGAACCAAGGAGGCCCTTGTTACACAGCAGGGCCCCATGGAACCATGGAGACCATTATGACACATGGGGCCTTGTGGAACCAAAGCACCATTGTGGCACTGCAGGGCCTCATGGAACCAAGGGCACAACAGTGACACTCTGGGGCTCCAAGGGACCAAGGGGAAATTCTTATAGTGCAGAACCAAGGAGACCATTGTGACACTATGGGGCATCATGGAACCAGAGGTCCACTGTGACTGAGCATGGCCACATGAAACCACAGAGGCCATTTTTACACTTGTAAGCCTTGTGAAACCAAAGGGTAATCGTGGCACTTTGCATCCGCATGGAACCAAGGAGTCCATTGTGATATTGCAAGGCCTCCTGGAAGCAAGGAGTCCATTGTGACACTCTGAGGCCCTGTTGTAACAAAGGGTAATTTTGGCCCTGTGTGGCACCATTGAACCAAGGAGACAAATGAGACACTGCAGGGCCCCATGGAACTGAGGATTCATGGAACATTGTGGGACTCATGGAACCAAAGGTCCATTGTGACATTGTGAGGCCTCATGGAATCCTGGAGACCATTGTGACACATCCAGGCTTCATTGAACCAAGGTGTTGTATCCCTCTGGCATCCCCTCCCTGTGAAACCCTACCTGCCCCTTGACTGTGACCTATGGCCTTTGGCCATAGGTAACCCCGCCCCCTACCCTGAAATGCATAAAACCCCCTTTCCCTCCGGGGTTCGCCCTCTTTCGCCTTGGGATCCCCTTCTTGGAATAAACCTTGGAACACATCTCAGGGTAAGAGCCTCTTTTGGTTTTACCTCTCTATTCTGAAGATTCCCCTCACCCTAACCTCCCTAAATCTGAGCTAGCAGCTGACCTCGGGGGGCTGAGGGAAGGGGAACACTTCAGTTGGCGTCCAACGTGGCCTGAAAACCACGCAAAGGCTGGAGTCTCTTTATCTTGAGATCTCAAAAGCTTTTGGACTGCTCAACTGCTTCTCCACTGATCCAGCTGCTTTTTGTGCAGTTGGGGGTGTTGAAGAAGAATCGGCAGCCTGTGTATCCACATAGGTCAATTCAGTAGGGAGTTTTTATAGGAAAAGACCAGGGCACCTCAAAAGCACGAGATCCTCCCCTCAGAAAAAAAAAAGGGGGGGAGGGCAGTCTCGGTGCGGCTGGGAAAAAGAAAAATCTTTTGCTGCAGGTGGGCATTGAGTCCATAGCCACGCAGTGAAGCCCTTTTAGAACCCACTGCAACATCTCAGAAGTTGTGATTGTGGTTCATCTCTGGCAAGCCAGGCGCCGGCTGTCCCGGAGATCCACGGCGTCTCGGGGTGTTGCGGGCTTTGAGGAGAATCCTGGACAACGGGGCGACCCCCTCACGGCCCCCGGAGCCAGGGAAGCTCGGCACGGTGCCGAATCCCCGCCTTGGAGTACACCCCCCCACGTCCCGGAGTTCTTGGAAGTGATAGTGGGACTGAGACAGAGCCGTGTGTGTGTGGTTTTATTTCTTCTTTTTTTAACGTTTTAACATCACAAATATGGGTTCTAACTTTTCCACTAAAGAAAGGAGCCTTTTAAAACAGCTTAAACCTGTTTTGAAAGATCTTAAAATCCCTAATAGTTTATTAAAAAATTTTTTCTGTTGGTTGTTTGCTGAGTTTCCAGATTTTAACCTGCATAATATTCATTCCGTGTTATTTTGGAATGATATTGGGCAATTACTCACCTTGAAAATTGAAAATGGAGACACAAAAGCTTCAAGATTTATCCCAATTTTCTTAAAAGCACGCAAGCATCTATTGGAATTAGAACGCAGCAAGCAGCCACAAAAAACCTCCTCATCCTCTTTCCCCTCCCAGCCTCCTATTCCCTACGAGAACACTCCCCAGCCACCCCAGTACACTGTGGAGAGGGGGAAAATGGCGGAGACCACATGCTCAGGTCTCCTTCCCATAGCCCATTCCTCCCCCACAGCCCCAACTCTCTCCCATACCCTGTACCTTGCCACCCCGCCCCCTGCCTTCCCTCCACACCCTGCTACCCTGGCAATGAGTGCAGCGTCCTTTTCCTCAACCCCCGGCCCGGCACGGGACACGGGGAAGGCGGGGGGGGGGGGGCGCAAACCCAGTGTGGCACGGGCGGTGCGGTGCCGGCGGCAGCAGCTGCTTTTGGTGCCAACGTCGACGGCGCTATGGCCGTGGAGTGCAGTGCGCATGGTGCTGCAGTCGCAGCCTCTGCGGGCAGCGCGGGCAGCGGCAGCGCGGCGGCAGTGGGCGCTTTCCGTGCCGGTGCCAGTGGTGCAGGTGGTGCGCACGGTGCCGGCGGAGCTGGCAGCCCCGTGCCGGCAGCGGCGGGCGAGCCCGGCGACGTGTTTACCAGCAGCATGTGTGGCTGCCACATGGGCGGCAGTGCGAGCAGCGGGGTGAGCGATCGCGCGGGCGGCGAGGCAGGCGCGCCCGGCATGCGTGGTGCTGGTGCATGCGGTGGCACGGGCAGCCCCGCGCCGGCGGCAGCGAGCAAGCCCCGCGACGCAGATACTGGCAGCACGTGTGGCTGCTGCATGGCAGCGCGCGGTGGTCCTGCAGCCGCCCGCGGCAGCAGTGGCACGGCAGGCGCCCGAGGCACGGCGGAGGGGCTTGCCCCCCCGCCCGAAAGCGGCGGCGGTCCCACCCCCCCTCCCCAGAGCGGGACCCCCTCCTCCCCACAGCCACTATGGGGACAGCAGCTCCCTCACAGCTCCAACCCAGGACCAGTCCAGCACGGGAATCCCGGGTGGGGGGAGGGGACTGCCTGCCATCATAGCCCAAAGGGGAGAAAGCACAATGCCTTCTACCTCTCAGCTTCATACAACAGCAATAGAACTTTCCCAAATCCAAACTAATTCTAATGAAAGCATTCCCCATGTTGCACCTGTAGTGTATCTTGGCAGGAAAAATGGTAGAAGAGATTATAAGCCATTTTCTTACCAAGACAAAAAAGAACTTTGTAAAATACAAAGAGAATTCGGCAGGGCCAGTGAAATTTTTAAAAGCATGATAACAGCTACATTCAGTTCAAATGAATTAGTACCAACTGATATTAAAGATTTGTTCAGATGTTTACTAACACTTTCAGAATATGAATTGTGGGAGTGCATGTGCAAAAAACCTTTAAAAAAAGTATTGCATGACATTCAACAAACCCCTGAAACAGCACAAGATAATGATGATAATGAGTTAACATTAGACCACCTGTGTGGGGAGGGTGAAATGCATTGTCCTGAAAAATAGACCAGATTACTATCAAAGCAAATTTTAGATAAGATTTGTATTGCCACAGAAAAGACCTTTTATCAATTACCAACTACTGAAAGTCAATGCAGTTTTATGGATGTTAAACAGTTTCCTTCAGAAAGTTTTTTGCAGTTTGTTGACCGCTTGAGAACACAGGTGGAAAGACAAGTGCCTGAACCTTCCATACAGACCACAATGATCAAAGAGATGGCTCAGAGAAATGCTAATGAAACCTGTCGCAGAATCATCCTTATCCTTCCCCTGGATCCACCACCATCCTTAACTCACATGATCGAAGCCTGTGCCATGAAAGCAGAGATGTTCAGCGAACCTGAAAGAAATCCAGGACCGGCACACCCCAGGACTGCAGCACCTGTGCTACCAGAACCAAGAAGGCAAACCACTACCTCCAGACCGCCTACAGCATATCATCTGCCATCTCTGCAAACAGCCCGGACATTTTGCAGTTTCCTGCCCTCAAAACCGGAACCAGAACCAGAACCAGAACCAGCAAAGGAAGCCCAACAAACAAAAAACCTAATTTCTCAGCGCGCCCCCCTTGTCAATGCGATCACGCGCGAGAACAAAAATATGCCGGGTCCTCCACCAGTTGATACCTCTCTCTTAGCAAAAAAGGGGGAGGGGGCGGGGGTAAAAGAAGGTGAAAATGTCAAAAGCTCAATTAACAAGGTTTGGCAGCCGCGAGGCCGGTATAGGCTCATGACTACCAAAGGTTTTCATTTCAGATCTACTGACTGGACATTAATTACAGTGCATCTGCCAGACATCTCACAAGAACTGATGGGTAACCACATGGAACAAGAGAGTGAGTATTTTGTTATTGGGGATACTGCACACACACCAGAGGAAATTGAGGTAGTTCCCATGACCATTAAGGGAAAGACTACATGCCTCATGCTGTTGGCATGCTGCGAACACCCACCACTCTACCTGGCAGAGGGGCAAATCCTTGCCCAAGCCATTCCCGTTCCGGCAGAGGTAATAGCAGATGGAAAATCACCGGAAGTCTACTGGGCAGAGGTGGTGGGAGAGGACAAACCTTCCATGGCATGCAATATAGCAAATGGGCCAGAGCGCCTCCATGTGGAGGGGGTCCTAGATACGGGGGCCAGCGTGACCGTTCTACCAGAGAGCAAGTGGCCATCACACTGGGAATTGCAACCTGTCGCAGGCAAACTTCAGGGTATAGGAAGAATCACATTGGCAAAAATTTCAAAAAACATCATACAAATTGAGGGACCTGACAGACAATTGGCAAGTGTCCGTCCATTCGTTGCAAACTACAAAACCCCCTTGTGGGGGAGAGACACCATGTCCCAATGGGGAGTCCAATTGGTCATTCCTAAGACACCCCAGGATTTTTAGAAATAGCCACTGTGACGCGCCCTGCCCACAAGTTAACATGGTTAGATAACACCCCAAAATGGGTAGCACAGTGGCCATTGAGCAAAGAAAAGCTCAAGGCGCTTGAGGAGCTTGTGGAGGAACAGGTGGCTCAAGGTCACCTGGAGGAAACAACAAGCCCTTGGAATTTCCCAGTCTTTGTAATAAAGAAACCGGGAAAAGACAAGTGGAGGCTCCTCCATGATCTCAGGGAAATAAAATGATAGAGGACATGGGACCACTTCAACCAGGGATGCCTTCTCCAACAATGCTCCCTCGAAATTGGCAATTGGCTGTTTTAGATATTAAAGATTGTTTCTTTCAAATTCCTCTACACCCAGAAGATGCCCCAAGGTTTGCATTCTCAGTTCCTACCCTGAATTGTCAAGCACCGATGAAAAGATATCACTGGAAATCCCTTCCCCAAGGTCTAAAATCAGCTCTTTTCATATGCCAACAGTATGTAGCATCTTTACTGTCACCTGTTCGTGCTGAGAGACAGGATGCCATCATCCTCCACTACATGGATGATGTGCTGGTGTGTGCCCCCAATGACTCTATACTCCAACACACGCTTGACCTAGTGGTTAAGGTTTTAACCTCTGCTGGATTTCCGTTACAGGAAGACAAAGTTCAAAGGATGCCACCTTGGAAGTACCTGGGCTTACAGATTACAGCGAGGACTGTTGTTCCTCAAAAATTGGAAATCGACTGTAATCCTAAAACCTTAGCAGATCTCCACTCCCTGTGTGGGTCATTGAATTTGGTAAGACCCTGGCTAGGCCTCACAAATGAGGACCTAGACCCTCTTTTCAATTTATTGAAAGGGGAGAGGGAGTTGGCCTCCCCCAGGGAGCTGACCCCAGAGGCAAGGACAGCAATCGAAAAGGTACAGAAAGCCTTGTCAGATAGACAAGCTCACAGATACGAACCAAGCTTACCTTTCCATTTCATTGTGCTAGGAAAGCTGCCACACTTGCATGGTTTGATTTACCAATGGATCAAGGGGCAGAGAGATTCACTCTTAATCAAAGAGTGGGTCTTTTCTCTCGCACCAAAGATCCAAGACCATCACTGAGCCACAAGAGTTGATAGCTCAATTTATTCAAAAGGCCAGGTTAAGACTATGTGAACTGGCTGGTTGTGACTTTGCATGTATTCACCTCCCAATCAAACTCTCAGAGGAGGGAAAGAACTCTCCAAAGAAACTAACCAAAGAGATGTTTGAGCATTTGCTCCAGAGCAATGCCAGTCTCCAATTATCTCTGGACAGCTACAGGGGACAAATATCAGTCCATGCCCCATCCCACAAGCTGTTCAATGAGGAATTCCACCTCATTCCTCGTGAGAAACAGAGTCGGAGACCACTCAAGGCTCTCACGGTGTTCACCGATGCTTCTGGGGCATCCCACAAGTCGGTGATGACTTGGAGAAATCCTCAGACTCAGCATTGGGAAGCTGATGTGGAGTTTGTGGAGGGATTGCCTCAGGTGGCTGAACTGGCTGCAGTGGTGAGAGCTTTTGAGAAGTTCTCAGAGCCAATTAACTTGGTGACTGACTCTGCATATGTAGCTGGGGTAGTGTCCAGAGCGGAGCAGGCTGTGCTCAAAGAGATCGAGAATGAGCACCTATTTAGGTTGCTTTCAAAGCTGATTTATTTGGTTTCTAATCGGGAATATCCATTCTTCGTGATGCATGTGAGGTCACACACCGATTTGCCAGGTGAAATTGCAGAAGGGAATCGTCGAGCAGACTCCCTTGCTGCACCAGTAGAAAAAGCACGTCTCCCTGACATCTTCCAACAGGCAAAACTGAGTCACCAACAGTATTATCAAAATGTGCCAGGTCTGATCCGTCAGTTCCAGCTAACACGGAGTCAGGCTCGAGCTATCGTGTCCACCTGTCCCAATTGCCAGCTCCAGGCCATGCCATCCATGGGTATGGGGGTTAATCCCCGAGGCCTTGGCAGTTGTGAGGTATGGCAGACAGACATCACACACATTCCTAGCTTTGGTCGCCTCAAATATGTCCATGTAAGTATTGACACACACTCAGGTGCAGTGTATGCCTCTGCCCATGCAGGAGAAAAAGCTGTACATGCCAAACAACATCTAGTGCAAGCTTTCTCGGTTTTGGGGATCCCAAAAGAAATTAAAACAGACAATGGCCCAGCGTACGTGTCCAAGGAGTTCCTGGAATTTGTCCAGCAGTGGGGAGTGGAACATAAGATAGGCATCCCTCACTCCCCCACAGGCCAAGCTGTGGTTGAACGGGTGCATCAGACACTCAAACAGGTTCTGGCTAAACAGAGCAGCACAACTGTGTGGATGTCTCCACAGCAGAAGCTCTGCAAAGCCATGTTTACCATCAATTTTCTTAACTGTTCTTTTGAAAACATGAGTCCACCTGTGGTTCGTCATTTTAACAGTGGCAATCAATTCAAACTGTCCCATCGTCCACCGGTCCTGATCAGGGATCCTGAAACTTGGGAAACCAAGGGTCCCTATGAGCTTGTAACCTGGGGTCGTGGCTATGCGTGCATAGCAATGCCCTCAGGCCCTCGGTGGATCCCCCAGAAGTGGGTAAAACCTTTTGACCCCAAAAATCCAGCTCCAGCAGAAGGGGATGGAAAGCAAGTAACCACTGCCTCCAAGAGGAGACGCCGTCGGATGGAGGAAAGAGAATCTTCCTAGGTGTGGACTCCTTCCGGCAGTGACAGAAACTTTTAACATGTTTTGAAATGTTTGTTTTTTCCCTTTTAGAGAAAACCTTCCTCCCATTCATCCCTGTGATGAACCTGAGTCAAATTGTCATCTTGTTAATGCTGAACAGTCTGGCAGCTGCATGGATCGTCCCTCAGCCACGTCAAAATGTCTGGGTGACCCTGGCACAGACACTTCAGCAGGAAAACATATGTTTGTCCACTGCGTCAGCAAAGAATCCTATGTCCACCTGTCTGGTAGGAATTCCATTGCAGGCTGGAGAGTTTCCTGTGGGATTGGACACTCATATGTCCAATAAAATTCCAAAGTCACTTCTCCTAAAACCATACAAAAATAATCAGCAGGAAGCTGTGGTAACCGCGAACCTCTTAGTGGAGTGGTTACCAAACTTGCCTGAGATGGCCCAGGAACCCCAAGAGTTAGAGCTATTGGGTTCCTCCCCTGCATCATACTGCGTACATTTTTCTGTCTATCCAAAACCCCCTAGCACTGATGAATACCACTACATAAAACAATATCGTGGGGAGTTTACTGCAAAAAGATGGTGTCATAACCTAAGCCACGTTGCAGCTGACAACCCACCTCACTCAAGTCCCAAAAGCCTCCCTAAGGGATTGTTCTTGATTTGTGGGGATCGAGCATGGGCAGGAATTACATCTCGGCTTTTAGGAGGACCATGTACTGTAGGGCAGTGGTCCATATTGACACCCAACAAAACTCTAACTGATGAATGGACTCACAAAAACAATTCGGCAAACAAAATTCATAAGAGAAGTGCTGACAATTTGGATTCAAATTGTAATTCAGACATTTTTCATTGGGCAAAGTCAAAAAGAGTTGCTGTGTCCTTATTTCTTCCGTGGGTCGCAGCAGCCAAAGCTCTAGGTGAATTGGGTCACCTCGAGTGCTGGGTGGTCAAACGGGCAAATCTGACCTCAACTGCCATCAGTGCCCTCCTAGAAGAGGAGGGAATTACTAGACAGGCCACGCTGCAGAACCGCACAGCGATCGACTTTCTCCTGTTACTTCATGGACATGAATGCCAGGAATTTGAAGGACTCTGCTGCATGAACCTGACGTCGAAAGCACCAAACGTCCACGCTGCCCTTCGGAGCATGAACAACCTGATCGGACAAGTGAAGCAAGAATCTGAGGACTGGTTCAAAGAACTGTTCAAGGGCTGGGGAGTCACAGGGTGGTGGATTTCTATAGTTAAAACAATTTTGTTAATCCTTGTTATTCTTTTCCTTGTAACCTTAGCATTCGGGATCGTACGTCGTTTAGTTTTCAAAGCTATCAATGGTCTCATACCTCCTACCTCAGAAGTCAACCACACAGAGTTGGCAAACCTAAAGCAAACTGATTTCCCCACCAGTTGTAAGTGGTGGGAAAGAGAAAACCCACACTCCATGTAACCTATTGTTTTTCCTTTAACTTTGTTAAACAAAAAAGGGTGAGATGTTGTATTCCCTTTGGTATCCCATCCCTGTGAAACCCTACCTGTCCCTTGACTCTGACCTATGGCCTTTGGCCATAGGTAACCCCGCCCCCTACCCTGAAATGCATAAAACCCCCTTTCCCTCCGGGGTTGGTCTCTTTTTTCGCCCTGGGATCCCCTTCTTGGAATTAAGCCTTGGAACACATCTCAGGGTAAGAGCCTCCTTTGGTTTTATGTCCCTATCCTGAGGTTTCCCTTCACCGTAACCTCCCTAAATCTGAGCTAGCAACTGATCTCGGGGGGCTGAGGGAAGGGGAACACTTCAACAGTGGTGGTGTCAGATTGGATCCTTGGTTCCACAGGGACCCACTGTGTCACACTGGCCCCTTGTTTCAATGGGTCCCCACAGTGTCACAATGGTCCGTTGCTTCCATGAGGCCTTGCAGTGCCAAAGTGGTTTCCTTGATTCCATGGAGCTGCACAATGACACAGTGGCCCCCTTGGTTCCATGGGGCTGCAGAGTGTCACAATGGTCTCCATGATTGCATATGTTCCTGCAGTGTCACAGTGGTGCCTTGGTTCTATTGGGCTCCTCAGGATAACAATGGCCCCTTGGCTGCATGAGGTCCAGCTGTGTCACACTGGCCCCTTGCTTCCCTTGGGCCCCGTAGGGTCACAATTGTCCCCCCTTGCTTCCATGGGGCCTTCACTGTCACAGGGGTCTCCTTGGTACTGCAGTATCACAACTGACCATTGGTTCAATGAAGCCTTGAGGTGTCACAATGGTCTCCAGTATTCCATGAGGCCCCACAATGCCACTATGGACCTTCCCTTCCGTGAGTCCCACATTGTTCTATGAATCTTCAGTTCCATGGGGCTCTGTAGTGTCACATTTGTCTCCTTGGTTCAATGGTGCCACACAGTGCCACAGTTACCCTTTTTCCAACAGGGCCTCATAGTGTCACAATGGACTCCAGCATTCCATGAGGCCTTGCAATATCACAATGGACTCCTTGGTTCCATGGGGATGCAAAGTTCCACAATGGCCCTTTGGTTTCACAAGGCCTCCAAGTGTAAAAATGACCTCTATGGTTTCATGTGGCCAGGCTGTGTCACAATCGGTTTTTGGTTCCATGATGCCTCATGGTGTCACAATGGTCTCCTTGGTTCTGCACTATAGGATTCCCCCCTTGGTCCCTTGGAGCCCCAGAGTGTCACTATTGTGCCCTTGGTCCCATGAGGCCCTGCAGTGCCACAATGCTGCTTTGGTTCCACAAGGCCCCATGTGTCATAATGGTCTCCATGGTTCCATGAGGCCCTGCTGTGTCACAAGGGCCTCCTTGGTTCCATGATGGCCTGTAGTTTCACAAAGGTCTCCTTGGTTCCATGGGGTCAGTGTGGCCCCTTCATCCCATGGAGCCCCACAGTGTCACTGTGGTCCCCTGGATTCCATCAGGCCCTGCTGTGCTGAAATGGCCCCTTGGTTATACAAGGCCCTGCAGTGTCCCAATGGCCCCTTGGTTCCAGTGGGTTCCCAATGGTCACAATGGTCTCCAGTGTTCCATGAGGCCCCACAGTGTCACAATGGACCCTTGTTTTGCCTTGGTTTGACCAGACCCTACAGTGAGGTAGTGGCTCCTTAGTTCCATGAGGCAAAGCAGAATCAGAGTGGCCCCTTTGTTCCATGGAGCACCACAGTGTCCCTGTGGTCCCCTTGGTTCCACAGGGCCCCACAGTGTCACAATGGACCTTTGGTTCCATGAGGTTCCTCAGTGTCTCAATGGCCCCTTGGCTCCATGTGGCCCTGCTGTGTCACAGTTGCAGGTGGTTCCCTGAGGCCCCACAGTGTCCAAATGGTCTCCTTGGTTCTGTGAAGCCCTACAGAGCCACAGTGGACCCTTGGTTCCATGAGGCTTTGCTGTGTCACAATGGCTCCAAGAGCTTTTGCACTGTCAACAATGGTCTGAGTTCTGCAGTGTCACCATGGATCCTTTGTTCCATGAGGTTTCAGAGCAGACCATGATCACCTTGATTCCAGAAGGTTCTGCAGTGTCACAATGGACCATTGGTTCCATGCAGCCTCACACCTTCACAATGATCCCATGAGCTTCCATACTGCCAGCAGTGGTCTCCTTGGTTCCATGAGGCCCTGCTCTGATACAATGGACCCTTTCGTTCCATGGGGTTCCACTGCATCACAATGGAGCCTTTGTTCCATGAGGTTCCAAGGTGTCACAGTTGACTCCTGTGTTCTGTGAGGCCCTGCTGTCACCAAATACCCCAAAAATCAGAATAAGACTCCTTAACACTAATCTGGTGTTTAAGAGGGCATCGCTTATACAGTCTTGAGATCCACCATGGGATAACTCCTAACTTTATGTGGATGTTGAATTCTACAAGTGTTTTGCTTATATACAGTCACTGAATATGTATTACAATTTACACATTTCCATAAAACCCACCCCAAGTTCGCAGATTCAGTCCTCATTTTCGCTATCACTGCACCCTTCAGCCAGATGTCTTCTTCTCTTCCAACTGCCCTTGCTGGGAAAGCAGGCCCTGCATGCCTTGTTCCCGTGCTAGAAGTTCACAGGCGCAGTAAAAATGGAATGAACCCTTTTGGTATCCAGCCCAAGGCTGTGTGTGCCCAGGCAGAGGCAGGCAGGACGCAGAGCTGTCAGCAAAGGAAGGGCCCAGCCAGGTGGGGCAGCCGCGGGTGACGACAGCCTGCAGGGACAGAGGCACAGGGCATGGACACCGTAGGACAGCCTGGGCTGCACAGGCCACAGGGATGGGCAGCAGCTGCAAGGCCCTGACACAGCCAACTCCTGCAGCACTTGGGCCATGGCTGCTGGCCCTGGGCCTGAGACAGCAGGAGGAGGGGACAAGTGACCCTTGCAGGCCTGCAAGGGCCTCATGGCCTCCTTGTCCCTGCTCAGCAGCCTGGCAGGGGCTGCCCCATGGTGCTGCCCTTGGCATTGCACATCCCCACATCCCAGTGGCCTGGGAAGAGGCCTGAGCAAGGAGGGAGGGACAGGATGTGCCTTGGCAGGGGCTGGGGCTCAGGCCTTGGCCCTTTGCATTCCTGAAACACATCCAGGTTTGCTGAGCACCAGAGACACCTTTGCCTTGTTTGTCCCCACCTGTCCTCACTGCCTGCAGTGTTCTGCTCTACCAGGATCCTGGAGAAACTTTCATAGTTGTGTTTCTCTGTGGGACCCATTAAAACTTGAATAAAGTTTGGACTTTGAATCTGACTTGGAGTTCTTGAGAAGATTTTTGAGCACACTGAGGAACTGAATCTGATGTAAACAGCACCAAAACCCCAAGAGATTAATTAAAGTCCTTGTGCTGTGTCTGTGCTGATGAGCTGGGCTGGGCTCCTGGAAGAGACGATTATCTTGGCAACCAGGAAGAGCTACAAAAGGACATTTCTCCTGAGGAGCAGCTCCTCTCCCAGCCCTGCAGGTACCTGAGAGCAGTGAAGCAGACAGAGGCTTAAAGAGACAGGAAGGACAATTCTGAGATTATTCACGGAGAAATCTTCACAGCTTTTGAAAACTCTGAGCTTCTTTCTGGGGAAATTTTTACAGCTTTTGGCACACTCATTCTCTGGCTGCAGGGATCTCCTCAAGCTGACCCAGGACAGCACTGAGGTGACTGTAAGGATGGCTCTGCTGCCATTTCTGCTTTGGGGGAGGATGTGCTCCAGAGCGGGGCTGCCCTGGGCACCGTCAGAGGGACAGGGCAGGACGGCTCCTGCTGCCAGGGACGGCTGCAGGGGCTGAAGCTGGGGCTGCAGCCAGGGCTGCCCAGGGCTGTCCTGCACAGCAGCTCCTGCAGCCCTCACGGCTCTTGGCCAGCCCAGGGCATCTGCCACCTGCCAGGGGCAGCTCTCAGCCTGCCTGGGAGCTCCCATGGATGCTGGAGGGGAGCAGTGGGTGCAAGGAGTGACTCCTGCCGGGGCAGGTCCTGCTGCTGCTTCTGCTGCTGTGGAGAGGGTGCTGTGTGTGCCAGGGCTGCTCAGAGCTCCAGCTCATGCCCAGGTCATTTCTGAGGGGACTTGTCAGCAGCTCATTCAGGGCAGGAGTTTCCTGCTTGAGTCTCTGCTTTCCTGAATCTGTGCTCCCACTTTTCCCTGGCTCAGCTTGGTGGCGATGGAAACTCAGCTGTGCAGGGCAGAGCAGGGGCTGAGGCTCTTCAACCATCCCACTGAGTTTTCCTGGGAAGCTCAGCAAGTGCCTGCAGCTCCCCAGGTTCCAGATCCATGCAGCATCAGCTTTCCATGGTGCCCAGGCCTGGGGGAGCTGTTCTTTAATGCCTGCAGCCGGGAGCAGCTGCAGGGCAGAGCTGGCCCAGGGGCTGGGCTGGGCTCTGGCAGCTGTGGCAGGGAAGGAGCCCGGGCCCACAGGAACAGCTCGGGCTGGGACAGCTGCAGCAGCAGAGCCCTGGGCAGGGAGGGAGGGAGGCAGTGCTGAGGGCAGCCCTGCTGCTGCTGCTGCTGCTGCTGCAGGGAAGATGTGGCAGCTGCCAGCCCTGCCCTGCAGGGCAGACACTGGCCTGAGCAGCACAGCTGCTGTGTCCCCTGGCAGCCAGCACAGCCCTCAGCCCAGGGGCTCGGGGCCCTCAGTCCCCTCCTGGGCCAGCAGAGCAGCTCCAGAGATGAAGGGCATCTCTGCTGCCATGTGCCCATTGCCTGCTGCCCAGGGCCTGAGGGCCACTGTCCTGCACTGCTGCTGCCTGCACTGCAGGGGCTGGGCAGGGCTGGCCAGGGAAAGGCTTTTCCTCAGGGCCCGGCTCTCTCTCTCCTTGCCTTGCCCAGCTGCTGCTGCCATTGCTGAGGGGCTGTCTGGGAATGGCACTTCCAGCTGCAGGCTCAGGCTCAGCCCTTGGGCTCCTCCTGCTCAGGCTGAGCACAGCAGTGGGGTGTCCCAGCTCCGTCTGCCTGGGGAGCTCTGGGCAGGGCAGGCTGGCAGGCTGGGAATGAGCTGACTCTGCCTGACTACGGGAAAGGCAGGATCCACTTTTTCTGCCAGGGATCCCTCTGCTCTCACCAGTGTCTCCTGGCTTTTCAGTGTTACACTGGAGTGGAGCTCAGAATGGTGCAACTCCAGGGCAACTGGAACAGGAGAGAGGGACAGAGCAGCTCCCCTCAGTCTGCCCTAAGGCTCAGACAATCCTCCTGCCTCACTGGACTCTCTGATCTCCCCAGGTGCAACAGAATCTCTCATTCTGCCTCCTGCAATCCCCATCCTTATCCCTGGCAGCTTCTGTGCCTTAGGGGCAGATTCTTTGTCCAAGTTCAAACACCAGGACTGGCCCCAGCCCTCACTGTTCCTCTGCACTGACTGGGGGTCAGGGCTGACTCCCAGGTGTCCTGCAGGTCAAGGTCTGGCTCCTCACACAACATTGGTCAGCAGCAATCAGGGCTCCAGCAACGCAAGTGAAGGAAGGTCACCTAGATACGGAGAAGGGGAAGGAGTTTAGTGGCAGGAAAAAGTCTGTGAGAAAGTGCTTTGACTCTTCTGTGAGAAATCTCCCCTCTTTTCTTCTTCAAAAGGTTGAAATATCCAGAAGCTGCAAATGTCCAACAGCAGCTCTATCAGCCACTTCCTCCTGCTGGCATTGGCAGACAGGCGGCAGCTGCAGCTCCTGCACTTCTGCCTCTTCCTGGGCATCTCCCTGGCTGCCCTCCTGGGCAACGGCCTCATCATCAGCGCCGTAGCCTGCGGCCACCACCTGCACAGCCCCATGTTCTTCTTCCTGCTCAACCTGGCCCTCACTGACCTGGGCTCCATCTGCACCACTGTCCCCAAAGCCATGCACAATTCCCTCTGGGACACCAGGAACATCTCCTACGTAGGTTGTGCTGCACAGCTCTTTCTGTTTGTGTTTTTCATTACATCAGAGTATTTCCTGCTGACCATCATGTGCTACGACCGCTACGTGTCCATCTGCAAACCCCTGCACTACGGGACCCTCCTGGACAGCAGAGCTTGTGCCCACATGGCAGCAGCTGCCTGGGCCAGTGCCTTGCTCACTGCTATGCTGCACACAGCCAATACATTTTCCCTGCCCCTGTGCCATGGCAATGCCCTGGGACAGTTCTTCTGTGATGTTCCTCAGCTTCTCAAGCTCTCCTGCTCACACTCCAAACTCAGGGAACTTAGGGTTTCATTTGTTGGTTCCTGTTTAGCACTTGGTTGTTTTGCGTTCATTGTTTTCTCCTATGTGCAGATCTTCAGGGTTGTGCTGAGGATCCCTTCTGAGCAGGGACGGCACAAAGCCTTTTCCACCTGCCTCCCTCACCTGGCCGTGGTCTCCCTGTTTGTCAGCACTGCAGTGTTTTCCTACCTGAAGCCCCCCTTCATCTCCTCCCCATCCCTGGATCTGGTCCTGTCAGTTCTTTACTCAGTGGTGCCTCCAGCCCTGAACCCTGTCATCTACAGCCTGAGGAACCAGGAGCTCAAGGCTGCAGTGTGGAGACTGATCACTGGGTGTTTTAAGGAACATTAAAACAGGCGGCCAATTTCTGCAAATCACTTGTAATAAAAGTCATCTTTGATACTTCTTGTTCGTTTAATTTAGGAGGTTCTTTTTCTTTGTTTTACTTTTTTAATATTGTCCAAAAGGAAATGCCATGGTTTGTGCCATTTCTCATTTTGTTTCTCTCCACCTCCCCTGTGGCCACGGACTCTGTCAATTTGGGGCAGAGCTCTTGGTGGGTTTAAAGGAAATAAAGGATCTCCCAGCCAAGTTTTCTGCAGAGATGCCCCTTTGGTTCCCTTCTCTGCAGCTGCAGCAGCAATGTCTGTGTGCAGAGCTGGGGGCAGATCAGTGCTGGCACAGCAGCTGTGGCCAGCAGCAGCAGCAGCACTTGGTGCTGCCAGTGCTGCTGCCGTGGCCCTGCCCCGCTGCCCTCCTGGCCCTGCTGTTGCTGTAGGGCCTGAGTGCTCTCGGGGCCGGGCACAGGGCTGGGGGTGGCAGTGCCGGGGCTGCAGCAGGGACAGGCCATGGGCACTGCTGGCACAGCAGCAGTGCTGAGGCCTCAGGCCAGGGCCTGGGGGCTGCAGGCTCCTTGCCCAGGCTCTCTCCAGAACACATTGCCCAGGCCAAGGCTCAGCAGAGAAAAGCCCCGGGAGCAGCCCCAGGCTGGCCGTGGGCAGGCTGGGGGCAAACAGCACGGCTGGGGCTCTGCAAGGGCCCTGGGCAAGCACACGGCAAGGAGCAGCAGAGCAGGGCCTGATCCATCCCCACTGCGCTGGACACCCCAGGCCAGCGGCCCACAGCCTCCTCATGCACCTGCCAACAACATCCCCCCTCTGCAGCCCTGGCCTCTCCCCCAGCTCACACAGCTGCCGCAGCCTTGCAGGCACAGCCACGGCAGCACTGCCTCAGGAGCCCCTGTTTGCCCTGCCCAGAGCAGGCCTGAGCACCCCCATGGGCTTGGTGTGGGGAGATGAAGCTGAGGGAGCACAAATGCCAGCAGG
Organism: Phylloscopus trochilus trochilus; assembly: GCA_016584745.2. Classification (NCBI taxonomy): domain Eukaryota; kingdom Metazoa; phylum Chordata; class Aves; order Passeriformes; family Phylloscopidae; genus Phylloscopus; species Phylloscopus trochilus. The sequence continues at coordinate 1,201,182 of WQNJ02000055.1, read as the reverse complement.
GCCTGGGGCCAGGAAGGGCTGGGCCACAGCAGGGAAACCCCTCAGGTTTGTGGTGGCCTCTGAAGTCAGAGCCAGAAAGTTTGTTCCCTTCAGCTGAGAGTTTCATGTGCCACTGCAGACATTGTTGCTCAGAGCCAGGGCTGCCTGGCAGCCACCCCCAAACTGTCCTGACCTTTTCCTTTCCTTCACCTTTGTTTCATTACCCTTCCTTGTACAAATTTCTTCCTGTTGCCTACTCCTGTTCCCTCTCCTGCAAACAGCCCATCCCTGGTTACCCTTTCCTCTCTGGCCCACTCCCCATTTCAGTTCATCACTTGGCACCATGGGAACAATGAGGAGGAGCTGAAGAGGCTCTGCAAGACTGACAGGATGGGCTTTGGGTCTGTGAGGAGAAGCTGAGGCACCTGGGCTGCTGCACCTTCTGAAGAGGAGGCCCAGGGCTCATCCTGCAACTCCTGCAAAGGCGGTTTCAGAGAATCCCAGAATCAGCAAGGTTGGAAAAGACCTTGGACATAATCAAGTCCAACCTGTCCCCTGAAGTCGCCTTGTCTCCTCTGAGCCTCCTCTTCTCCAGAATAGAGAACTTTAGCTCCTTCAGCCACTCCTCGCAGGACTTGTGTTCCAGACCCCTCACCAGCCTTGTTGCCCCTCTCTGGACACGCTCCAGCCCCTCCATGTCCTTCCTTAATTGGGGGCCCAGAACTGGACACAGCACTCGAGGTGCTGCCCAACCAGTGCTGAGCACAGGGGAAGAATCCCTGCCCTGCTCCTGCTGGCCACAACATTCCTGATCCAGGCCAGGAGCCATTGGCCTTCTTGGCCCCCTGGGCACACTGCTGCCTCATGTCCAGCCTGCTGTCCAGCAGTCCCTGCAGGTCCCTTTCTGCCTGGCTGCTGTCCAGCCACTCTGTCCCCAGCCTGTAGCACTGCAGGGGTTGTTGTGGCCAAAGAACAGGACCCGGCCCTTGGTCTTGTTCAAGCTGACATTGTTGGATTTGGGCCCTGGATCCAGCCTGTCCAGGGCCCTGTGCAGAGCCCTCCTGCCCTCCAGCAGATCCACACTCCCACCTGCAGGAGAGATGGCCAAGGGCTGGGCAGGGCTGGTAGAGCCACAGGCACCCAGGCCTTTGTCCCCTGGGCTCTGCCAGCGCCTCTGCAGGCCCCACAGAAGGAACTTTCCTTGCAGGAAAGCCTGCACTTGCCTTCTGCCTGGCCCCTCCCTGAGCAGGCTGGCTGGCCTTGCAGCTTTAGGACATTTGTCCTTGCTGCCCCTGCCATCCCCCTGCCCCACCAACAGCCCCCAGCCAGCCGCGAGGGACAGGCCCTGCTGTGCCAGGCCTGGGCTCAGGCCTTGGCCTTTCTGCTCCCTCCAGCCAGCCCAGGCCTTGCTCAGCATTGCAGTCCCTGCTCACAGCCATGGGCTCCCTGCAATCCTGGCCTCAAGGAGCTGCTCTCACCAGTGCCTGGGCAGCCTTTGGCACTCCCTGCCCTCCCTGGGGCCCAGGGATGCTCCAAGGGACTTGGAGTTTTGCTTCTGACTCCTTCAGCAGCTTCTTCAACCTTCTCTCAGTGCCTGGGGGATCCTGGACTCAGCCCCAAATCCGCTGTGGGTCTCATGAAAATACAGAAAGCACTGAGGAACTCCTTGTCTTCCTTCAATTGTATGTGAGTCTCCAGGGCTTGTGCAGCTGATTGGAGTCAGTTTGGAGTTCTGTTAAGGAGGGAGATTTCAAAGTGCATCTCATTAATTTTTTCCTTTCTTAATCAAGCATTTTTTATTTTGCAGATCAGTGAGGAGTGGATAGAAACATTCCCTAAGGGATTTTGATGCCGAATGTCTTTATAGATCAGGGCATGGAGAAGAATGAGCCCTTTTCAGGCTGACCCTGTTGGGACAACCTGCTGCTCTCCCCAACCTCATCATGTCTGACATTGCCCACCTGGCACTGACATCCCTGTGCCCTGCAGCACAACCTTGTCCCCTGAGCTCTGCAGCTGCCTGTCCCAGCCCATTGCACCATGGCCCACCTGCTCTCCTCAGGCCTCTGCCTGCACACAGGCCCAGCAGAAGTTTTCCTCTTGCTGAGGAAAGAATGGAAAAGCCTGAGCAGGTTTCCTAAACAACAAAGCCCACTCAGGAACCACGTGCTCAGGACAGGCTGCCTGGAATGATGTCACCTTTTTACAAGGGACAATGTCACCAGAAATGAGCTCTGTAAGGAGAATTCTCTGAGTCTCTCAGCTGAATTCTCTCTCCCTGTCCTGGATCTGTGTTGCAGATGGAAGCTGCTGGTGCCATCCTCAGCTTGAACCCTTCTTTGGAATGCAGACAGAGGTTCCCAGGTGTGTAAAGTAAGCATTGCTCAATGCTGATGCAAAGCTTTTGTGTTCCTCCTGGAACCAAGGAGTCTCTTGAGACACTGCAAGGCCTTGTTTAACCAAGGGTCCACTGTGACACAGTGGGGGCTCATGGAATAAAGGAGAGAATTGTGACAGTAGGGAACCTCCTAGAAACAAGTCTCTGGTGTGGCAGTCATGGAATCAAAGAGACATTTGTGACACAGCCAGGCCATGTGGAACCAATGGTCCATTGTTACCCTGCAGAGTCAAGAAGAACATGGTGACACCACAGAACCTCATGGAACCAAGGGTCCTTTGTGGCACAGCAGGGCTGCGTTGGAACCCAGGGGACCATTGTGACAAGACAGAGCCTACTGGAACCATGGAGACCATTGTGACACTGAGGAAACTCATGGAACCACGGTGACCATTGGGATGCTATGGAACCTCACAGAACCAAGGGTCCATTGTGACACTGTGGTGCCTCCTGGAATCCAACATTGTGAAACTTGGAGGCCTAATGGAACAAGGGTTTCCATTGTGACACTGCAGAACCTCATGGAAACAAGGTGACCATGTTACACTACAGAAGCTCCTGGAACCAAGGGACCACTGTGACACTGCAGAACCAAGGAAACTGTTGTTGACAGTACCAAAACTCATGGAATGAAAAGTCCAGTGGTACATGGTGGAACCCCATGGACCGAAGGGTGCATTGTGACTCTGTAGAGCCTCATGGAATAAAGGGTCCATTGTGACACAGCAGGGCCTTGTGGAACCAAGGGTGCGTTGAGGCACAGCCGGGCCTTGCTGGAACCAAAGAAACCACTGCTCAAAGAAGGGTAACTCCTAGAACCAAGGAGTCCATTGGTACAGCATAAAACCTATGGAACCAAGGGGCCAGTGGGACAAAGCAGGGCCTCATGGAACTGAGGGGACATTCTGACCCATTGGGACTGCATGGAAGGAATTTTCCATGACGACAATGTGGATCCAAGGAGACCATGGAGACACTGTGGAACCTCATGGATCCAAGGAGCCAGGATACATGGATCCGTTGTGACACCAAAGAACTTCATGGAACCCAGGGTCCATTGTGACATAGCAAGGCCTCATTGGAACAAAGGAACCATTGTTGACAGTACAGAAACTCATGGAACCATGGGGCTGTGGTGACACAGCAGGGACACATGGAACCAAGAAGACCAGTGACATTTTGGAACCTCACGGAATCAAGGATTCATTATGACCCTGCAGAAACAAGGAGACCATTGTTGACACTATGGAAGCTCAGGGAACAGAGCAGCCACTGTTACACTCCAAAGTGTCTTTGAACCAAATAGACCATTGTCCTGCTACAGAACCTCATGGCACTAAGGCTTCACTGTGACACAGCAGGGTTCCATGAAACCAAGTGTCCATTGTGACAATGCAGATCCAAGGAGACCATGGTGACACTAGGGAAGCTCATGGAACCAAGCAGCCATTGTGACACAGCAAGGCCTCGTGAAACCAAGGAGACAATTGTGACATCATGGAATCTAATGGAACCAAGGGTCCATTCTTACAGTCCAGAACCAAGGAGACCTGTACAGAACCTCATGGAATCACGGATCACTTGTTAAACAGTTGGGCTTCATGGAACCAAGAAGCCATTGTGAAACAGCAGGGCCACATGGAACCAATGGTCCATTCTGATACTGTGGATCCCAGGAGGCCACGCCAATACTATGGAACTTCATGGAACCAAAGTTTGTTTGTGACATAGTTGGGCTCCAAGGAACCAATTGTCCATTGTGACAATGCGGATCCAAGGAGATCATGGTGACACTACAGAACCTCATGGATCCAAGGAGCCATTGTGACACTGTGGGGCCTCCTTGGAACAAAGGGCATTGTTGATAGTATGGATGATGCTCATGGAAACTGTGGGACGCTGTGGCACTGCAGAGCCTCATGGAACAAAGGCGACCGCTGCAACACAGAGGAGCTTTATGGAACCAAGCAGCCATTTGCACACGACGGAACCAAGGACATGATGGAACCCCATGGACCCAAGGGTGCATTGTGACTCTCAACCAATTGTTGGCAGTACAAAACCTCATGGAACTGAGGGGCCATTGTTATACAGCGAGGCCTGGTGGAACCAAGGGGCCAGTGTGACACTGTGGGGCTCCATGGAATCAAATATTCCTCGTGACACAGTGGGGCTGCTTGTCACCAATTGTCCATTGTGATACTGCAGATCCCAGAGACTGTGTTGACACTATGGCAGGTCATGGAACCAAGGGGCTGTTGGGACCCACCAAGGCCTTGTGGAACCCAGGAGAGCTTTGTGGCAGTGCAGAACCAAGGAGGCCATTTTGACAGGACAGACCCTAATAGAATCAAGGGTTTAGAAGAATCCAAAGGGTTAAGAGTGCTCTACATGGCACAGCTCCCAGTACGGCACTCTGCACTTGTGCCCGAGCCCTTCCCTCTGCTGGGGCTGGCCTGGAGCTTTTCCTGCAGTGGGATCTGCCCTGGTCCTGGCACAGGAAAGGCAGTTCCTGCTGGAGAAGGAGGCTCTGCCTGCAATGGGCTCAAACAACTCCAGCAAGGCCCTGTTTGCAAAGCCCCCAGTGGGAAATGAAGGAGGGGATCATGCTGCTTTGGGGGTTAAGAATGCTGAAAGCAGCCTGACTCCTCCATCCCAAAGTTCCACATGCTGAGAGGGAGCTGAAGCTGTGGCAGAGCTGCTCAAATCCCCAGAAAAAGCAACAACCCAGTGACACCACTGAGAGCTTCTGCAGAGCTGCTGAGCTGGCCCAGCCTGGGCACATCTGACTGACAGGGCAGCACTTCAGACTAGAAAAGCCCCATCCCAAATTTTAACTGCAGCATCTCCCGACATTTCCCTTCTTGGGGTGGGGGTGGTGTGGAGATTCCTCCCTGGAGTGGGGACACCCCTCAAGGTCACTGCCTGAGGCTGAGCTAAAGAGATTTGCCCACGGTCGTTGGTCTGGGGGAGTGACACCCATCTCTGGTTAATAACTGGTTCTGCTTTAATACAATTGCTTCAAAATTGCTTCCTAGAGCACTATCTTCAAATAGATGTTAGAACTCCTGTATTGTGGAGTAAATCATTCTGATTAAGACTTTTTTGTCTAATCATGATCATAATCAGTCATATCTATATGTACATAAATACTTCTGGTTTGCCATCCTTAATGTTGTGGGACAAAGTTGTACAAAGGTTCAATTCCACCTGTATAATCCTTTAGGCAATAATCCATGACAAAGTCTGGGGCTGGGATTGGATCCAGGCACTGCTAGGATCCTCTCCCAGAAGGAGTTTAGAAAGCCTGGGGGTCCTGATTTGGGTCCTTTGTGAACCTTGTGACCCAACAGGAGCTTCTCTAATAAACTTTGCCTGAAGCTGCCACTCTGCCCATGACAGGAACCCCTGTGAGTGTCTGTGACATCCCAGCTCTTTGGCAGCCTGGACACTCCTGGGATGTTCCCATGGAGCCCCTGGGAGTGTTGGTGACCTCGCTGTTCTTTAGGAGCACAGGGATGTCACCACCGGACTCCTGCCACTGCCTGGGACAAATTGGCTCCTTGGCAGGGTACAGACACCTCTGTTGTCACTCTGCAGCCCTGGGACTGTCACTTCATGACCCTTAGGAAGATCAAGGAGCCCTTGGAAGTCACCACAGCACCCCTGTGACTGAGTGTGACCAAAGAGATCTTCAGGAACCCAGAGACCCCTCAGATGCCACCATGGAGCCCATGTGCCTGCACGTGAGCTCATAGCTCTTGAGCAGCTGGAAACTCCTGGAATCTCTTCAATCTGCTCTGCTGAGGATGGATCCTCAGCAACTTGGAGGTTCCCTGATGACTTTTAGCTCTGCAGAGGCTTGTTCAGTCTTCAGCTCTTCAGTTCAGGAATTCAGTGCCAAAGGCTCATTAACATTCCAAAGCACTGTAACAAGGAAAGCCCCTGGGAATAATTTCATTTCGAGTCTTCAATTCCTCTGTGGTTAACTGTACAGATTTCAGAAGTGTATTCAAAGAGAATATACTATTTTTTTAAAACATTCAGGGACTTTTTTGCCCTATTTTGTTGGATTATACCCTTTTGTGACTCAGAGATGGGGCAACTGGGAGGCATTTTAAAAACATTTATTTTATTTTCAGTCTCATGTGATGGGTGCGACAGTACAGATGTTACAGTTTATGCCATTACAATCAGAAGCCAGCTATTTCCTAATTACAATACTTTACAAGCATTTCTTGGCCTATCAGCTTTTGCCACACAATGCTGTTAATGCCCTAAAACAAATCATCTAAAATCACCCCTCGTGGGTCCTACTACAATGCACCTTGCATAGTTCTATTTCTCTAAATTATCTTGTCTTATTTGCAAGGCCATCCCTTGAAACTTGTTTCTAGTTCAGTTTCTCTCTCAACATGTCTGTCCTATTCCATGGCATTTCTAAGTCAGCATCTCTTATCTCAAGGTTTGCCTACAGATACACATTATATAAACATGATGTGAGCCTTCTGTCAGGCTTTGAGAAATCTCTACAAATCCATTTCCCATAATTCTCCCTCTCTCTTGAATGGAAAGACTTCTTTGATGGCCTTGTTCGTCGTTTACCATGCACAATGAAGTACACAAGGCACTATCACATTGTTACTATAACAATCAACGCCTATAAACCTGTTTTGCAAAGCTCCTTTAGCCAAGGTGCAAAGCTCCATCACTCAAACAAGTCATCCAACCATGATCCATCCTCTACTTTAATTTGATTTGGCAAATCTCTCGGGTTTTAAAGTTGTTTGGGGATGGATTCTGAATAGTCAAAGAACATGATCATTGAGAACTGTTTAAAAAATGCCCATCCTATTCCATGGCATTTCTAAGTCAGCTTTTCTTATCTCAGGGTTTGCCTACAGATGCACAGTAGGTGAGCCTTCTGTCAGGCTTTGAGAATTCTCTACAATCCATTTCCCACCGTGGGGCACTTTGGCTGTGGCCCAGCTCCATCCTCCTGCGGGGCTCAGGGCCTGTTCCCGGCCATGGCCAGCCCTGCGCGGCCTCTCTGCTGGCCCAGAGCCCGGCAGAGCCCGGGGCAGGGCTGTCTGTGCAGGCCCACAGGTGCCAGGGGCTGTGCAGGAGCTGGCAGAGGCTGCCCAGCAGGGAGGCCATGGGGCACAGAGCCCCAAGGCTGCTGTGGGCCCCACGGCAGAGGGGCCCTTCCCCCCGCAATGCTCCTGTCCTGCCCTGGGCCTGCACAGGCCCTGTGGCACCATGGCTGGGCCAGCGCCGCACAAAGGGGCCACGCAGCCGCTGCCGGGGCTGACAGCAAGGCCAGGCACACACAAGGAATTGCTGCCCATGGCCTGGCCTGGGCAGGGCTGCCTGTGCCAAAGGCACAGCTCAGCTGCCCTTGGGGGCTGCAGGAAAAGTGCAGAGCCCCAAGAGCCTCCCTGGCTGTGCTGGAGACCAAGGCTGGAGGAGGGAAAGGCAGGGCTGCTGTGGGATGGGGAGGGGAGCGAATTCCAGCAGACACTGATGTGTGGCTTAGGAAGGCTTGAAGAGAAGAGAAACTTCACAAGCCTCAAACCAGGGGATGTTACCAGATGAAACACCATCTCTACCTCGTGAGCACACACAAAGCTTGTTCTTCACAACCCACTCACCCATGGAACTGCACAATGTCCATTGGGTAAGATGGAGAATTTGAAAGTGACCAGCTGCAGCTGTGCAAACTTTTATCAGTCCATCAGGCAGTCAGGTGTGACTCTGGCATCACCAACCACCAGAGACCACCAAAGAGACCCCCAGGAAGAAAAACACTTCTGTAAAGGGGAGGGAAAATATGTTAATGATTTGAGGGAAATTATTATTATATGTATGTTCTGTGACAATCACTGAATATGTATGTAAAATACAGTCTGTAAGCAGGAACATTCCTGTACTCAGCATGCACAGCTTTGGGAGAAGCTATTCCCCCTTATGCATCTGCCTGAATAAGGAATATTGCTTCTTACTTTTCCCCTGGTTTGAAGCTGTTTCTTTTATTTTTCCCCATTTTTGGTAGCATTGTCACAATGGACCATCACTTCCATGGTACCCCATCATGTTGCAATGGTCGTCTTGGTTCCATGGAGCCCCAAATTGACACAATGGCCCCTTGGTTCCATGAGACCCTGTAGTGTCATCATGATCTCCTTGGCTCTGCAGTGTCACTGTTGGACTCCTGGTTACATGAGACCCCAAAGTGCCACAATGGATCCTTGTTTCCATAAGGTCTGATTGTGTCACCATATTCTCCTCAGTTCAATCAAGCCCCACAGTGTCCCAATGGTCTGCTTGGCTCTGCAGTTTTAAAATGGCCCTTGGTTCCATGAGGCCCTGCAGTACTGACGATTGATAGAGATACAGGAAGACTGATTCAGTGATCAGAATTCGATGCTACTCAGATTTTCCAAAAGCTTATATCCCATTTCAGGAAGGTTAATAATTTTCCACTACAATAATCCGGTTAAAGATCATACAGACAACTTAGACATTTTACAACATCTTCTGCTTGCAGTGTTTGATTGAATCTCCTCTCTTCCCGTAAGCAAGTTTAATCCCATCTTCTGTAATCTTCAGAGTTCTGTTTGTTCCTGCCATGGCATCTTGGTTATCAAACCAGCTATGCTAATTAAGCCTGTTTACTCTCTGTCCTGTGTATTCCCCCATGTGACTAACTGAATAAAGGTGATATTCTGTTTGTTTTAGCACCTGAGTTAGGTGTTAGGAGATCTCTTCTAGTTTTGTTTGGAGTGGAAAGATCCCCATGATGGTCAAGAGGCAGATGAGGGACTTTGGGACCATCTCTTACAGGTGGTCACTGGGGTGTAGTCATTGGGGTTGTGAGTGGGGTTGTTCATTGAGTTGGACAGAGCGGAGTGGTCAGTGGGGGGGTCAGTGAGGAGTCATCGTCAGTGGGTGTGCACAGAGGGTGTGGTCAATGGATGTGGTCAGTGAGGGATGGTCAATGAGTGTAGCCAGTGGGTGGGCTCAATGGTTGTGGTCATTGGGTTGTCCTTGTGGTAGGCAGTGGGTGTGGTCAGTGGGTATGATCAGGTGGATGGTCATTGGGGTGTGGGCTGTGGTGTGGTCAGTGGCTGTTATCAGTGGGGAGTGGTCATTGGGTTGGTCAGTGGGTGTGGTAAGTGAGGTGTTGTCAATGGGGGTAGTTAGTGGGTGTGCTCATTGGGGTGGTCATTTGGGTGGTCAGTGAGTGTGGTCAATGGGTGCAGTCATAGGATTGGTCAGTGGTTATGGTCAGTGGGGAGTGGTCAGTCGGGTGGGTGAGGTCATTAGGGTGTGGTCACTTGAGGGTGGGTGTGGTCACTGTGGTTTGTGTGGTCAGTATGGCTGTGCAGTCATTGGGATAGGAGTGGTCAGTGTCAGGGATGTGATCAATGGAGCAGCTGTGGCCATTTTAGGGTGTTGTCAAAGGGGTGGGTGTGGCCATTTTGATGGGTCTGGTCCATTGGGTGTGGTCAGTGGGGTGGATGTGGTCAGTGGGGGAGTGGTCAATCAGGGGGATGTGGTCACTGAGGTGGGTGTGATCAATGCAGTGGTCAGTGGATGGGTGCGGTCACTGCAGGGGGTGCATTCCATCAGAATCCATTGTGACACAGTTTCCTCCCAGGCCCCGTCAGGCCGTGCTGTGCAATGATGGAGCCTTGTTTCTACAAGGCCTGGCCATGGCCCAGGGGCACCTGTGTCCCAAGAGGCCCCACTTGGTGAAAGTGGAGCCTTGCTCCCATGGGATTCCAGGGTGTGCCAGTGGTGTCCTGGGTTCCATGAGGCCCCTCTTTGTAACAACTGAGGCTTGCTTCCTGATGCCTGACAAATGAACATAAAAGCACCTCTGTTTGGATCCATGGGGATCTTTCCACACCAAACAAAACTAGAAGAGATCTCCTAACACCTAACTCAGGTGCTAAAACAAACAAAACACCACCTTTATTCAGTTAGTCATGTGCCTCTGTGTCAGATCTGAGGATTGTTGGGCTCTGATACAGTGGGATTGCCTGTCTCTTTCCTGCTCCAAGGTCAGGGAGAATAAAACTCAGGAGATATTGTTTTTGAAGTTTCACTCTGAAATTATTATCCTTATCTCTTAAAAACTCAAGAGATGTGAGCTGTCTCTAACAGGTTGAGAAAGTGAGCTAAAAGTGAGCTGTCTATTTGAGGCTAATTTAGTCCTAATTATCCAATAATCAGGTGACATCTGATCAGGGGGTGAATTGGGTAAATCCTTGTTTATTGCTGCTGTTTTAGTGAGCCGTCTTTTTCTGCTTCTCCAATGTTTGTGAGTGTGTGTAAAGAGCTTTGGTCTTCCTACAACAGTTTTGCTGGTTATTGTGTATTTTTGAGGCAACGCTACCATCTTGTGTTAAAAGTTACAATTGCAACAGGTTTATAGCTCTCTAGTTCATTTATGATGTAACACTGACATCTTGTGTCAAAAGTTATAATTGCAGCAAGTTGGGAATTTTTGTATTAAAACGAGCTGTTTGTCCTCAGTGAATTGTTAAAGGTGGCCAGAGAAGCTCAGGCTTGAGCCACAAGAGCCTGGCCATCCAGGGAAGCATTGTCTAGGTGGTTTGGGCTTGAACTGAATGTATTTTTAAGAGGATTGTATTCAAGTTGAAGCAATATTCATTTGGCTTTTGTCTGGGAACTACCCCCAGTTGAGGATAATCTAAGAAACCCATGGCAGTGGGGACGAATAGGGGTGACCCCTTGCATTGTGTGGGCTGAGAATTTTTCTTTGGGAACCAGGATGGCATCCAGGTTGGGTCCTTCTCCACTGCAGAGGGTGCAAAAGGAGATGGTCTTGTGTATCCCACAGAAGAAGACCTAGATGCCCCAAGTGTATCCCAGAGCTCCCGAGATACTGTAATTGGGAAGTAGCACATGATCAGTGTCAGATAGTGAGTCCAGTCTGTGGGAAAAATTTAGAGCCCAAGGATTTGGATGTCTTTGGGTACCTTATTGCAGCTGATGTTATTATTAAAACAGAGGACAAATGGGAGGAGGTGACCTATGCTGATATGTCCTTCTCTCTCTGAAACTATCCAGAATGGCAGAGAAGTTGTGGGATTAGACTTCCCTCTGATCTTTGAATCTGAGTTCCCAGTCAAAAGCTAAATGAGTATTCGTTCAACTTGAACACAATCCTCCTAAAAGCACCTTCTATGTCTTTCTCTTCTTTCGATCAGCATTAACCCAGTCTCCTCCTAAATTCAAAAATACATTTGGTTCAAGCCCAAACCACTTGGAGAGTGCTTTCCTGGATGGCCAGGCTCTTGCGGCTGGAGCCTGAGATTCGCTGGCCGCTTTTAACAACTCACTGAGGACAAACAGCTCCTTTTAAAACAAAAATTCCCAACTTACTGCAATTATAACTTTTGACACAAGATGTCAGTGTTACATCATAAATGAACTAGAGAGCTATAAACCTGTTGCAATTGTATATTTTAACACAAGATGGTAGTGTTGCATCAAAAATACACACTAACCGGCAAAACTGTTGTAGAAAGAGCAAAGCTCGCTACACACACACACGCATTTCAGATGCAGAAAAAGGCAGCTCACCAAAACAGCAGCAATAAACAAGGATTTACCCAATTCACACTCCGAACAGAAGTCAATGATTATTGGATAACTGGGACTAAGTTAGCCTGAAATAGACACCATTTTAGCTCACTTTCTCAACTTGTTAGAGAGATCTCCCGTCTCCTGAGTTTCTAATAGATAAGGATAACAAATTTCAGAGTGAGACTTCAAAACCAATGTTACCTGAGTTTAATTCCCCTGACCTGAGAGCAGGAAAGAGACAGGCAATCCCACTGTATCAGAGCCCAGGAATCCTCGGATCTGACACAGAGGGACATGACTAAGTGAATAAAGGTGGTATTTTGTTTGTTTGAGCACCTGAGTTAGGTGTTAAGAGATCTCTTACACTTTCTTGCCATGGAAAGATCCCCATGGTACCAAATAGAGCTGCTCTTACATTCATTTGTCAGGCATCAGGAAGCAAGCCTCAGTTGTTACAAAGAGGGGCCTCATGGAACCCAGGACACCACTGGAACACCCTGGAATCCCATGGGAGCAAGGCTCCACTTTCACCAAGTGGGGCCTCTTGGGACACAGGTGCCCCTGGGCCATGGGCAGGCCTTGTAGAAACAAGGCTCCATCATTGCACAGCACGGCCTGACGGGGCCTGGGAGGAAACTGTGTCACAGTGGATTCTGATGGAATGCACCCCCTGCAGTGACCACACCCATCCACTGACCACTGCATTGATCACACCCACCCCAGTGACCACATCCCCCTGATTGACCACTCCCCCAATGACCACACCCACCCCACTGACCACACCCAATGGACCAGACCCATCAAAATGGCCTCACCCACCCCTTTGACAACATCCTAAAATGGCCACACCTGCTCCATTGATTACATCCTGCACACTGACCACTCCTATCCCAATGACCACACATCCACACTGACCACACAAACTGCAGTGACCACACCCATCCCAATGACCCACATTTTAGTGACCACACCCTAATGACCACACTGACCACACTCACCCAACTGACTACTCCCCACTGACCACACTCCACTGACCACCCCATGAAAATAACCACTGAGCATAATCACTGACCATTGACCACCTCAATGACCACACTCATTGACCACACCCACTGACCACCCCAAAGACCACCCCACTGAGCACACCCAATGACAACACCTCACCACACCCACTGACCAACTGAATGACCACTCCCCACTAACAGCCACTGACCATGCCACTACCCACACCCCAGTGACCACCCCATTGATCATACCCACTGACCACACCCACTGTCCACCACAAAGACAACCCAATGACCACACCCATTGAGCCCACCTACTGGCTACCCTCATTGACCTTTCCTCACTGACCACACCCAGTGACCACACCCAGTGACCACACCCACTGTGCACACCCACTGACAGTGACTCTCCACTGACCATCCCACTGACCACTCCACACTCTCCAAGTCAATGAACAACCCCACTCACAACCCCAATGACTACACCCCAGTGACCACCTGTAAGAGACAGCTCCAAAGTCCCTCATCTTCCTCATGACCATTGCCAAGGATGGAGACTGAAGACCCCAGAAAGGGCTGTGACAAAAACCTAAATCCCCAATACAGGAGTTCTGGCCTGGCTGAGGTGGGATGTCTGCCAACCATTGTCTGCAGGTGTGCTCGTTGGACCAATGCATCCCCATGGGAACCCACGTGGAAAAAACGGGCACACCACAGCAGACTGGTTTTGGACTGGTTTGTCCTGTACTTGCCCTGTACCTGTTCCCTGAGAGGACATTTGCTCTACACATGGACAAGAGTTGTAGCACTTCATCCTGTCTCAATGCACCTGCTGTTGGTCTCCCCACCTTCTGGCCAGCTGCCTTTTGCTTTGGAAAGGGTTATAAAGAGACCCCTCAAGAAGACCTGAACTGGAGATATCCCCATGGAAAAAGACACATTTATTGGTCAGAATGCACCACGAGGACTTTGTCTCTCTGTCAGTAGCTATATCCGTTCTTTCTGTCTCTCTCTCTCCTCCCTCTCCCTTTCCCTCTGTCACATATAGTGCTGTGTGCACTTAAGGAAGTGTACGGCTGTTGAGAGCAAATTGTTGTTGTCCCCTGCTGTGTTTCTTTTGTGCTCTGAGATCACTTGAACCATCACAACCCCTGCCTGCATTAGTGGGATGTGACAAGGGTCCCTGGTGACACTGCAGGATCTTGTGTGACCAGGGCTCCTCTGTGACACTGCAGCACCAAGGAATTCATGGTGGCCCTCTGAGGCCTCATGGAACCAAGAGGCCACTGTGACACTGCAGGGCCTTGTGGAACCATGCAGAGCATTGGAACAGAGCAGGACCTCGTGTCATGATGGGGCCATTGTGACACTGCAGGGCCCCATGGAACCAAGGGTCTAGGGTTGCTCCTCAGGGACTCCTGGAATGAAGGAAACATGTTGGACACCGTGGTGCCCCTTGGGACCAAGAGGCCATTGTGACACTGCAGGACCGGGATTAGGAATGGTGTGGCCAGCAGGAGCAGGGCAGGGATTCTTCCCCTCTGCTTGGCACTGGTTGGGCAGCACCTCGAGTGCTGTGTCCAGTTTTGGGCCCCCCAATTTAGGGAGGACAAGGAGGGGCTGGAGCAGGTCCAGAAAAGGGCAACAAGGCTGGTGAGGGGTCTGGAACACAAGTCCTGTGAGGAGTGGCTGAGAGAGCTGGGGTTGTTTATCCTGGAGAAGAGGAGGCTCAGGGGAGACAAGGCAGTGTCAGGGCACAGGTTGGACTTAATGATGTCCAAGGTCTTTTCCAACCTTGCTGATTCTGGAATTATCTGAAACCACCCTTGCAGCAGTTTCAGGATGAGCCCTGGGCCTCGTCTTCAGAAGGTGCAGCAGCCCAGGTGCCTCAGCTTCTCCTCACAGCCCCAAAGCCAATCCTGTCAGTCCTGCAGAGCCTCTGCAGCTCCTCCTCATTGCCCACAACAGGGAGCCCCACAGGCAGACCCAGCAGATGTGCCCCCCTTGCCTGGGGTGTCTCTGGCAAGGGAGCAGCAACAGGCACTGCAGGAGCCTGCAGACAACTCCTGAAGCACTTGGAGGAAGATCCTGCTCCCCAAGGGTTGTTCCCATAGTGCCAGCTCAGGAACTGAAATGGGGAGTGGGGCCAGAGAGGAAAGGGCAACCAGGGATGGGCAGTTTGCACGGGAGGGAACAGGGGTGGGCAAGAGGAAGAGATCTGTAACAGGGAAGGGTCAAGAAAGCCAAGGTGAGGCAAAGGAAATGGTCAGGGAAGTTTGGGGGTGGCTGCCAGGCAGCCCTGGCTCTGACCAACAACATCTGAAGAGCCACAGCAAATTCCCAGCTGATGGGAACAAACTTTCTGGCTCTGACTTCAGAGGCCACCATAAACTTGAGGGGTTTCCCTGCTGTGGCCCAGCCCTTCCTGGCCCCAGGCCCTGCTGGCATTTGTGCTCCCTCAGCTTCATCTCCCCACACCAAGCCCATGGGGGTGCTCAGGCCTGCTCTGGGCAGGGCAAACAGGGGCTCCTGAGGCAGTGCTGCCGTGGCTGTGCCTGCAAGGCTGCGGCAGCTGTGTGAGCTGGGGGAGAGGCCAGGGCTGCAGAGGGGGGATGTTGTTGGCAGGTGCATGAGGAGGCTGTGGGCCGCTGGCCTGGGGTGTCCAGCGCAGTGGGGATGGATCAGGCCCTGCTCTGCTGCTCCTTGCCGTGTGCTTGCCCAGGGCCCTTGCAGAGCCCCGGCCGTGCTGTTTGCCCCCAGCCTGCCCACGGCCAGCCTGGGGCTGCTGGCGGGGCTTTTCTCTGTTGAGCCTTGGCCTGGGCAATGTGTTGTGGAGAGAGCCTGGGCAAGGAGCCTGCAGCCCCCAGGCCCTGGCCTGAGGCCTCAGCACTGCTGCTGTGCCAGCAGTGCCCATGGCCTGTCCCTGCTGCAGCCCCGGCACTGCCACCCCCAGCCCTGTGCCCGGCCCCGAGAGCACTCAGGCCCTACAGCAACAGCAGGGCCAGGAGGGCAGCGGGGCAGGGCCACGGCAGCAGCACTGGCAGCACCAAGTGCTGCTGCTGCTGCTGGCCACAGCTGCTGTGCCAGCACTGATCTGCCCCCAGCTCTGCACACAGACATTGCTGCTGCAGCTGCAGAGAAGGGAACCAAAGGGGCATCTCTGCAGGAAACTTGGCTCGGAGATCCTTGAGTTCCTTTCAAGCCACCAACAGCACAGTCCCCCATTGACATAGTCTGTGGCCACAGGGCAGGTGGAGAGAAACAATAGGAAAAATGGCACAAAGAATGACATTTCTTTGTGAACAATATTTTAAAATCAAACAAAGAAAGAGCACCTCCATAATGAAACCAACAAGATGTATCAAACATGACTTTTATTACAAGAGATTTACAGAAATTGGTTAGCAGTCTAATGTTTCCTAAACCATGCAGTCATCATTATCCTCACTGCAGCCTTGAGCTCCTGGTTCCTCAGGCTGTAGATGAGGGGGTTCAGGGCTGGAGGCACCACTGAGTACAGAACTGACAGGGCCAGATCCAGGGATGGGGAGGAGATGGAGGGAGGCTTCAAGTTGGCAAATGTGCCAGTGCTGACAAACAGGGAGAGCACGGCCAGGTGAGGGAGGCAGGTGGAAAAGGCTTTGTGCCGTCCCTGCTCAGAGGGGATCCTCAGCACAGCCCTGAAGATCTGCACATAGGAGAAAACAATGAACAAAAAACAACCCAGTCCTAAACACACACTAACACCAAGAAGCCCAAGTTCCCTGAAGTAGGAATTGGAGCAGGAGAGCTTGAGGATGTGTGGGATTTCACAGAAGAACTGGCCCAGGGCATTTCCATGGCACAGGGGCAGGGAAAATGTATTGGCTGTGTGCAGCAGAGCATAGAGAAAGCCACTGGCCCAGGCAGCTGCTGCCATGTGGGCACAAGCTCTGCTGCCCAGGAGGGTCCCGTAGTGCAGGGGTTTGCAGATGGACACGTAGCGGTCGTAGCACATGATGGTCAAGAGATAGTACTCTGCTGAGATGAAGAACAGAAAGAAGAAGAGCTGTGCAGCACATCCTGTGTAGGAGATGTTCCTGGTGTCCCAGAGGGAATTGTGCATGGATTTGGGGACAGTGGTGCAGATACAGCCCAGGTCGGTGAGGGCCAGGTTGAGCAGGAAGAAGAACATGGGGCTGTGCAGGTGGTGGCCGCAGGCTACGGCGCTGATGATGAGGCCGTTGCCCAGGAGGGCAGCCAGGGAGATGCCCAGGAAGAGGCAGAAGTGCAGGAGCTGCAGCTGCCTCGTGTCTGCCAATGCCAGCAGGAGGAAGTGGCTGATGGAGCTGCTGTTGGACATTTGCTGTCTCTGGACATTCCAACCTGCAGAAGGAGGAAATACAGTGACATTTGAGGGGAGATTTCTCACAGAAAAGTCAAAGCCCTTTCTCATAGACCGTTTTCTGCCACTAAACTCCTCCCCCTTGTCTGCATCTGGGAGAACTCCCTTCACTTTTCTTACTTGAGCCCTGATTGCTGCTGGCAAATCTTGTGTGAGGAGCCAGATCTTGACCTGCAGGACACCTGGGAGTCAGCCCTGACCCCCAGTCAGTGCAGGGGAACAGTGAGGGCAGGGGCCATTCCTGGTGTTTGAACTTGGACAAAGAATCTGCCCCTAAAGCACAGGAGCTGCCAGTGCAAAGGATGCGGATTGCAGGAGGCAGAACGAGAGATTCTGCTGCACCTGGGGAGAACAGAGAGTCCAGTGAGGCAGGAGATTTGTCTGAGCCTTAGTGCAGACTGGGGGGGAGATGCTCTGTCCCTCTCTCCTGTTCCCAGCTGCACTGGACTTGTACTTTTCTAAGTCCCACTCCCATGTTTCCCTGGAAATCCAGGAGACACTGCTGAGAGCAGAGACATCCCTGGCACACAAAGTGACTCCTGCCTTTCCCAAAGTCAGGGAGAGTCAGCTCATTCCCAGCCTGCCAGCCTGCCCTGTCCAGAGCTCCCCGGGGCAGAGGGAGCTGGGACACCCCACTACTGTGCTCAGCATGAGCAGGAGGAGCCCAAGGGCTGGGCCTGAGCCTGCAGCTGGAAGTGCCATTCCCAGAGAGCCCCTCAGCAATGGCAGCAGCAGCTGGGCAAGGCAAGGAGAGAGAGAGCCGGGCCCTGAGGAAAAGCCTTTCCCTGCCCAGCCCTGCCCAGCCCCTGCAGTGCAGGCAGCAGCAGTGCAGGACAGTGGCCCTCAGGCCCTGGGCAGCAGGCAATGGGCACATGGCAGCAGAGATGCCCTTCATCTCTGGAGCTGCTCTGCCGGCCCAGGAGGGGACTGAGGGCCCCCAGCCCCCGGGCTGAGGGCTGTGCTGGCTGCTAGGGGACACAGCAGCTGTGCTGCTCAGGCCAGTGTCTGCCCTGCAGGGCAGGGCTGGCAGCTGCCACATCTCCCCTGCAGCAGCAGCAGCAGCAGCAGCAGCAGGGCTGCCCTCAGCACTGCCTCCCTCCCTCCCTGCCCAGGGCTCTGCTGCTGCAGCTGTCCCAGCCCGAGCTGTTCCTGTGGGCCCGGGCTCCTTCCCTGCCACAGCTGCCAGAGCCCAGCCCAGCCCCTGGGCCAGCTCTGCCCTGCAGCTGCTCCCGGCTGCAGGCATTAAAGAACAGCTCCCCCAGGCCTGGGCACCATGGAAAGCTGATGCTGCATGGATCTGCAGCCTGGGCAGCTGCAGGCACTTGCTGAGGTTCCCAGGAAAACTCAGTGGGATGGTTGAAGAGCCTCAGACCCTGCTCTGCCCTGCACAGCTGAGTTTGCATTGCCACCAAGCTGAGCCAGGGAAAAGTGGGAGCACAGATTCAGGAAAGCAGAGACCCAAGCAGGAAACCCCTGTGCTTAATGAGCTCATGACAAGTCCCCTCAGAAATGACCTGGGCATGAGCTGGAGCTCTGAGCAGCCCTGGCACACACAGCACCCTCTCCACAGCAGCAGCAGCAGCAGGACCTGCCCTGGCAGGAGTCACTCCTTGCACCCACTGCTCCCCTCCAGCATCCATGGGAGCTTCCAGGCAGGCTGAGAGCTGCCCCTGGCAGGTGGCAGATGCCCTGGGCTGGCCAAGAGCCCTGAGGGCTGCAGGAGCTGCTGTGCAGGACAGCCCTGGGCAGCCCTGGCTGCAGCCCCAGCTTCAGCCCCTGCAGCCGTCCCTGGCAGCAGGAGCCGTCCTGCCCTGTCCCTCTGACGGTGCCCAGGGCAGCCCCGCTCTGGAGCACATCCTCCCCCAAAGCAGAAAGGGCAGCAGAGCCATCCTTACAGTCACCTCAGTCCTGTCCTGGGTCAGCTTGAGGAGATCCCTGCAGCCAGAGACTGACTGTGTCAAAAGTGGTGAAGCTTTCCCCAGGAAGAAATTTAGAATTTTCAAAAGCTGTGAAGATTTCTTCATGAATAATCTCAGAATTGTCGTTCCAGTTTCTTTAAGCCTCTGTCTGCTTCACTGCTCTCAGGTACCTGCAGGGCCAGGAGAGGAGTTGCTCCTCAGGAGAAATGTCCTTTTGTAGCTCTTCCTGGTTGCCAAGATAATCCTCTCTTCCAGGAGCCCAGCTCAGCTCATCAGCACAGACACAGCACAAGGACTTTAATTAATCTCTTGGGGTTTTGGTGCTGTTTACATCAGATTCTGTCCCTCAGAGTGTGCAAAAAAAACTTCTCAAGAACTCCAAATCAGATTCCAAGTCCAAACTTTCTGTAAGTTTTAATGGGTCCCACAGAGAAACACAACTATGAAAGTTTCTCCAGGATCCTGATAGAGCAGAACCCTGCAGGCTGTGAGGACAGGTGGGGCCAATGAAGGCAAAGGTGTCTCTGATGCTGAGCAAACCTGGATGTGTTTCAGGAATGCAAAGGGCCAAGGCCTGAGCTTCAGCCCCTGCCAAGGCACATCCTGTCCCTCCCTCCTTGCTCAGGGCTCTTCCCAGGCCACTGGGATGTGGGGATGTGCAATGCCAAGGGCAGCACCATGGGGCAGCCCCTGCCAGGCTGCTGAGCAGGGACAAGGAGGCCATGAGGCCCTTGCAGGCCTGCAAGGGTCACTTGTCCCCTCCTGCTGGCTCAGGCCCAGGGCCAGCAGCCATGGCCCAAGTGCTGCAGGAGTTGGCTGTGTCAGGGCCTTGCAGCTGCTGCCCATCCCTGTGGCCTGTGCAGCCCAGGCTGTCCTACGGTGTCCATGCCCTGTGCCTCTGTCCCTGCAGGCTGTCGTCACCCGCGGCTGCCCCACCTGGCTGGGCCCTTCCTTTGCTGACAGCTCTGCGTCCTGCCTGCCTCTGCCTGGGCACACAGAGCCCTGGGCTTTGATATCAAAAGGGTTCATTCCATTTTTACTGTGCCTGTGAACTTCTAGCACAGGAACAAGGCATGCAGGGCCTGCTTTCCCAGCAAGGATGGTTGGAAGAGAAGAAGACATCTGGCACAAGGGTGCAGTGATAGAGAAAACAAGGAGTGAATCTGGGAACTTGGGGTGGGTTTTATGGAAATGGGTAAATTGTAATACTCATTCAGTGACTGTATATAAGCAATACACTTGTAGAATTACGCATCCACATAAGGTTAGGAGTTATCCCATGGTGGACCTCAGGCCTGAATAAGTGATGCCCTCTTAAACACCCAATTAGTGTTAAAGGAGTCTTATTCAGATATTTTGGACATTTGGTGACAGCAGAGGCTCACGGAACCGAGGAGTCAGCTGTGACACCTTGGAGCCTCATGGAACAAAGGGTCCATTGTGATGCAGTGGAACCCCATGGAACCAAAGGTCCATTGTATCAGAGCAGGGCCTCATGGAACCAAGGAGACCATTGCTGGCAGTAGGGAAGCTCATGGGATCATTGTGACAGTGTGGGGCTGCATGGAACCAATGGTCCATTGTGACACTGCAGTACCTTCTGGAATCAAGGTGATCATGGTCTGCTATGGAACCTCATGGAACAAAGGATCCATGGTGACACTGTGGAACTCAGACCATTGCTGACAGTGCAAAAGCTCATGGAGCCAGAAGTCCATTGTGACACATCAAGGCCTTAAGGAACCAAGGGTCCACTGTGGCTCTGTAGGACTTCACAGAACCAAGGAGACCATTTGGACACTGTGGGTCTCATGGAACTGTGACATAGTGGGGCCACATGTAGCCAAGGGGCCACTGAGACACTGAGGAACCTGATGGAACCAAAGGTCCATTGTCACCCTGTGGGGCCCTGTGGAACCAAGGGGACCAGAGTGACACTGTGGTACTCCATGGAACAAAGGGGCCACTCTGATTCTGCTTTGCCTCATAGAACCAAGGAGCCACTACCACACTGCAGGGCCTCGTCAGACCAAGGCAGCCTTGTGACACTACGGGACCCCTTGGAACCCAGGGTCCTTTGGGATGTTGTGGGGCCTCATGGAACACTGGAGACCATTGTGACCCTTCAGAACCCACAGGAACCAAGGGGCCATTATGAGACTGCAGGGCCTTTTATAACAAAGGAGCCATGGTGACACTGCAGGGCCTGATGGAATCCAGGGGACCACAGTGACACTGTGGGGCTCCATGGGACAAAGTGGCCACACTGACCCCATGGAACCAAGGAGAGCTTTGTGACACTGCAGGGCATCATGGAGCCAAGGAGGCCCTTGTGACACAGCAGGAACCATGGAGACCATTATGACACATGGGGCCTGGTGGAACCAAAGCACCATTGTGGCACTGCAGGGCCTCATGGAACCAAGGGCACAATAGTGACACTCTGGGGCTCCAAGGGACCAAGGGGGGAATCTTATAGTGAAGAACCAAGGAGACCATTGTGACACTATGGGGCATCATGGAACCACAAATCCATTGTGACACAGCATGGCCACATGAAACCACAGAGGCCATTTTGACACTTGGAGGCCTTGTGAAACCAAAGGGCCATTGTGGCATTTTGCATCCCCATGGAACCAAGGAGTCCATTGTGATATTGCAAGGCCTCCTGGAAGCAAGGAGTTCATTGAGACACTATGAGGCCCTGGGCCATTGTGACACTGTGTGGCACCATCAAATCAAGGAGAAAAATGTGACACTGCAGGGCCCCGTGGAACTGAGGATTCATGGAACAGTGTGGGAGTCATGGAACCAAAGGTCCCTTGTGACATTGCGAGGCCTCATGTAATCCTGGAGAACATTGTGGCACTTAAAGGCTTCATTGATCCAAGGGTCAATTTTGATACTGTGGTACCAAGGAGACCCCTGTGACACTGAAGGCCTCATGGAAGCAAGGGGTGGACAATTGTGACCCTATGGGGCCCAATGGAAGCAAGGGGCCAGTGTGACAGAGCTGGGCCTCATGCAGCCAAGGGGCCATTGTGATCCTGAGGAGCCCAATAGAACCAAGGCACTACTGTGACACTGCAGGAACATATGCAATCATGGAGAGAATTGTGACACTCTGAGGCCTCATGCAACCAAGGGGGCCACTGTGTCATTGTGCAGCTCCATGGAACCAAGGAAACCATTTTGGCACTGCAAGGCCTCATGGAAACAAGGGACCAATTTGACACTGTGGAGCCTCATGGAATCAAGGGGCCAGTGTGACACAGTGGAGCCCAGTGGGACCAAGGATCTAAAATGTCACCACCGTTGTGACACTGTGGGGCCCCATGGATCCAAGGGAAAAGGGAACAGGTCTGGTTGGCTGGGCCTGACTGGATCAACTGACATGTGCATGTTGGGGGTCTCTTCTCATGTGCCCCTGAAACCCTGGGGCTCTGGGCTTTCCTTCCTATTGAAAAGAACCATCCCTCCTGCCCAGGCACCCATGGACAAAATTGGTATTTCTTCTAAATTCACTGTATGCAAGGGTTTCTCCCAGACTCAAGCTGCCAGGACAGACAGGTCTGGCTCACCTTGGCCTCTGGTGATCACCTCTGATCTGCCCTGGAGATCCTGGGGCTCTTTGCTTTCCTTCCTATGGGAAAGAACTGGCCTTCTCATGCAGGCACTCATGGCTGAAATTGGGACTTTGCCCTCCAAATTCCATGTATCTGATATACAGAATCCAAGATATTTATTCCATTGCTCCCAGATGAAAGCTGCCAGGACAGAAAGCTCTGGCTGGCCTTGGCTTCTGGTGGTCACCTCTCATCTCAAGGAAGCCCTGAGGAAAAAATATAAACAGGCTTGATTACTGGAACATCAAAGACTCTCTCATGCTCTGAAAAACTCAGATGCTCTTCTGATCATATGTGTCCTCTTTTTCACATTGTGTATTATGCATCAAAAACAATTTTCAGCTAAAAAAGTATTATTCTTATCACTCTTCCAGTGTTATCTGACACAAAACACCTCCTCTACAGATGGATCCAGGTCACCTTTATAAGCAAACACAATGAAGAATCCAGCAGGAATTCTTTGTCTCTGCTCCAATCTGTCTCATCTCCTCTGGGAGATTATATTGAAATCAATGGAGTTGAAAGCCTATAGGTAAGAATCCATAGGCAGTTGATCCTATGGATCAATCAATCAATCAATCCTTCCAGTTGGAAGGACAACAAGGCTGACATCCTACTGGGAGTCTGTTATCATCCACCCAGCCAAAAAGAGGAGGTGGACAACTTATTCTATGAGCAGCTGGAGAATGTTTCAGGACCACCAGCCCTTGTTCTTGGAGGTGACTTTAACCTACCAGCCATCTGCTGGGAACTGAATTCAGCAGAAAAGAGGCAGTCCAGGAAGGTTTTGGAGTGTATGGAGGACAACTTTTTGCCACAGCTGATGAGTGAGCACACCCAGGGAGGGACTATGTTGGACCTGCAGATCCAGGGATGGGGAGCAGATGGAGAGAGGCAGATGAGAGCTGGCTCTCAGGTCACCAAAGGAACCGAGGCTGTCCTGGCAACTTTTGTCTGGCAGCTATCCTTGGATGTCTGGAATTATGGAGGCAGATTCCCAGTTGTGGCCATGGACACCTGGACATGAAAGATGATTTCTTCCACGGGAAGAGAATCATGGCCCCCCAGTGTTTTGAAGGCAGAGGAGAAGTGGCCCTCAAGAGGCCAAGGCCAGCCAGAGCTGTCTGTCCTGCCAGGTTTCATATGGGAACAATCCTTGGATAGAATCAAATTTGGAGGTAGAATCCTAATTTTGGCCATGGGCACCTGGAGGAGAAGGACAATTCTTTCCCACAGGAAGGAAAGCACAGAACTCCAGGGTTTCACGGACAGATCAGAAGCAGCCCTCAACATGTTAAGGTCAGCTGGACAAGTCAGGCGGCCCCCAGAGGCCAAGCCAGCCTGACCTGTTCCATGTTCTTGGATCCTTGGTGCCCTGCAGCATCACAATTTCCCCATGGTTCCATGAGGCCCCATAGGATCACAACAGAATCTTTGTTTCCATGAGGCCCAGCAATATCACAGTGGTCTCCTTGCCTCTACATTGTCACAATGGACCCTTCCTTCCATGAGACCTGGCAGTG
This sequence comes from Phylloscopus trochilus trochilus, assembly GCA_016584745.2. Classification (NCBI taxonomy): domain Eukaryota; kingdom Metazoa; phylum Chordata; class Aves; order Passeriformes; family Phylloscopidae; genus Phylloscopus; species Phylloscopus trochilus. The sequence continues at coordinate 1,176,731 of WQNJ02000055.1, read as the reverse complement.
TCACAATGGTTGTCTTGGTTCCGTGAGGCCCTGTGGTGTCACAATGGTCCCTTGGTTCCCTGGGGACTCAAAGTGCCAGAATGGTCTCATTTCTTCCATAAGGCTCTGCAGTGTCACAATGGCTTCTTGGTTCCACAAGGCCCTGAAGAGCCTGTGGATTCAATGAGGCCTCAAAGTGCCACAATGGTCTCCAGGATTCCATGAGGCCCTGAAGTGTCACAGGGGCACTTAGGTTCCATGAGGCGCTGAAGTATGGAATGGCCCCTTGATTCCATGGGGCCCCTCACTATTACATGAGTTCTTAGTTCCATGGAGCCCTGTAATGTACAACGGCTCCTCAGTTCTACAAGACCCCAGAGTGTCACAATGGCCCCTTGCTCCCATGAGGCCATGTATGTCACAATGGTCTCATTGGTTCCACGAGGCCCTGCAGTTCCACAAGGGCCCTTTGGTGTCACAAGGCCTTGAAGTGACATAATACTCCCATTGGGTTCCCCTGCCAGTTCACAATGGCCTCCTTGGTTCCATGATGCCCCATTGTGTAACAATGGTGCCCTTGGTTCCAGAGAGTCAGAATGGCCCCATGGTCTCATGGAGCCCCACAGTGTCACTGCAATGTCCTTGATTTCATCAGGCCCTGCTGTGCTACAATGGCCCCTTGGTTCTACAAGGCCCTGCAGTGTCACAATGGCCACTTGGTTCCAGTGGGTTCTGAAGTGTCATCATGGTCTCCTTGGTTCCACAAGGCCCCGCAGTGTCACAATGGACTTTTGGTTCCATGAGCTTTCATACTGCCAACAACAGTCTCCCTGGTTCCTCAGTGTCACAAGGGACCCTTTGTTCCATGAGGTTCAGTGGTGTCACATGGACACCTTGATCCCATGAGGTTCTGGAGTGTCACAATGGACTCCTTGGTTCTGTGGCCCTGCTGTGGAACAATGGACCCATAGTTCCATGAGGTTCTGTAGTGTCACCATGGTCTCTTTGGTTCCACAAGGCCTCGCTGTGCCACAACGGCCCCTTGTTTCCATCAGGTTCTGTACTGTACACAGATTCTCCTTGGTGTGGGAGGACGGATTGTAAAGATAACAGAGACAGTGCTGAAGGCAATCTCGTCCCTGATAAACTGCAGCTGTACTAATTACCAAGAGTGGGGATGGCCTTGCCCTTCATAGATCAGAGCTATGTCTAAAGAGAATGAGTGTTATAAAACAGTGGGCTAGCTGGTTGAGAGTCAGTGGGAGTCTGCAGGCCATGCTGTTCAGGAGAAGGGTCAAGCAGGTGTGTGGGTGTCAGACAGGGTCAGGTGGTCATGCAAAGGTCAGGAAAGAGCTGGTCCTGCAGAAAGAGAGGAGTCAGAAGGTTGTGTGGAGCTGCCTGTGGGTTGGCTACAGAGAGAAAGGTGTGAGAGCTTTTAGATAATAAGGGACTGATGCCTGCATCAGTTGTGACTCCACTGTCAACTGGTGCCCCCTATGAGGACTGGGCAACAATGAATGGTGACCCTGACATGATCCTGGCAGACGACTCCAGACCTAAGAGCAGTGAGATGGTGGAGCCCAGCCCAACTGAGCCAGGCAGACCAAGAGCCTGAAGAACTGAGTCAGGCAGACCTGAGAGCCTGAAAGCAATGTACGTGCACCTGAGAGCCCAAGAGTCCAGATGACTTCTGAGACACCGACCCCAAGGTACATCCGCAGGGTGCGGGATCCTGGGGCGGCACGTGCCAGTGTTCACGGCAGCACGGCGTAGCTGGAAGTGGCTGTAGAGCTCTGAGAGGAGGAGTTGGAGTTGCACAAAAGGATGGCAAGAAAATCTTGGAGTAACCAACTAATGCAAAAGAACCCAAACCAAAACAAAACAAAAAAACAACAAACCAAAAAAAACCCACAAAAAAAGTGGTGACTGAACTTGAAGAGAAGAAATGTGTTATGAAAACGACTACAGAACTGCACAGGTGGAAGCGTTGAAAAGAACAAGACAAGAGGGAGAGTAACAGCAAGCAGAGATGTTGCTTCAGCTGACAGAAGAACTGAAATTGCAGAAGACAAAAGCCACAAAAGCTGATAAAAGGACAAAAGAATTTACTAAAGCATCAATGGGAGCAAGAGACAAAGTAGTTTTATTATTTAATTCAAATGTAGTCAGTATTTATTTGCTGGTTAGATATATGTATTTTATTCAAGACTTAATATGCCATAGGCCTAAGGTCTATAGGCGTAGGTATCAATAGGCATAAGTGCAAAAGCTAATACTCCACGTAAGAGAATGATATTCTATACCATTAAAAGCAAAGCTAAAGCAAAATGAACAAAAAAGAGAGGGTTAACAACTAAAGAGAAAGAAACAGAAAAGGTTGTTATGTCATTGTAAACTTTCAGCCTGAGTCTACATCTCAAAGAACAAAGTAAGGAGGATTTCTCCTCAGGAGAAATGTCTTTATGAAACTTTTCTTGGTTTCCAGGAGCTGCCTCTGTGCCAGGAACCTGGCCAAGCTCAGCAGCACAGACACAGCACAAGGACTTTAATGACCCTCCCATGGGTTTAGTGTTGTTGACATCTGCCTGAGACCCTGAGAGTGTGTTTAAAAACTTTCTCAGAAACTCCAAGTGAGATTGAAACACTAAAATTTCTTTAAGTTTTAATGGGTCCAACTGTGGGACACGACTGGGAGAGTGTCTCCAGGTTCCAGTTAGAGCAGAACACTGCAGGCAGTGAGGACAGGTGGGGACAAACAAGGCAAAGGTGTCTCTGATGCTGAGCAAACCTGGATGTGTTTTAGGAATGCAAAAGGCCAAGGCCTGAGCCCCAGCCCCTGCCAAGGCACATCCTGTCCCTCCCTCCTTGCTCAGGCCTCTTCCCAGGCCACTGGGATGTGGGGATGTGCAATGCCAAGGGCAGCACCATGGGGCAGCCCCTGCCAGACTGCTGAGCAGGGACAAGGAGGCCATGAGGCCCTTGCAGGCCTGCAAGGGTCACTTGTCCCCTCCTGCTGGCTCAGGCCCAGGGCCAGCAGCCATGGCCCAAGTGCTGCAGGAGTTGGCTGTGTCAGGGCCTTGCAGCTGCTGCCCATCCCTGTGGCCTGTGCAGCCCAGGCTGTCCTACGGTGTCCATGCCCTGTGCCTCTGTCCCTGCAGGCTGTCGTCACCCGCGGCTGCCCCACCTGGCTGGGCCCTTCCTTTGCTGACAGCTCTGCGTCCTGCCTGCCTCTGCCTGGGCACACAGAGCCTTGGGCTGCATACCAAAAGGGTTCATTCCATTTCTCCTGTGCCTGTGAACTTCTAGCACAGGAACAAGGCCTTGAGGGGCTGCTTTTTCATTAAGATGTTTGGAAGAGAGGAAGAAGACATGTGGCTCAATATTCTATCATGCAGTGATAGAATAAACAAGGACTGAATCTGGGAAGTTCAGGGGGGTTTTATGGTGATGGCTGTATTTTAATGCACATGTAGTGACTTTATACAGGTAACACTTTTAGAATCACATGTCCATGTAAGGTTAGGAGTTAGCACAGGTTGGACCTCAAGCCTGAATAAATGATTCCCTCTTAAACACCAAATTAGTTTTAAGGAGTCTTATTCTGATATTTGGGATATTTGGTGAGAGCTGGGCCTCACAGAACCAAGGAGTCTACTGTGTCACCTTTGAATCTCATGGAACCAAAATCCTTTTTGACACAGCAGGGCCACATGGAACCAATGGTCCATTGTGATGCTGCAGATCCAAGAAGACCATTGGGACAAATATGGAACCTCATGGAATCCAAAGTACATTGTGACAGAGAAAGGCTTCATGGAACCAAGAGTCCATTGGGACACAGCAAGGCCTTGTTTGAGCAAGGGAACCATTGCTGAGAGTCCAGTAACTCATGGAACCAAGGGGCCACTGTGACACACTGGGGCTGCAGGGAATGGAAGGTCCATTGTGACAATGCAGATCCAAGGAGACCATGGTGACACTGTGGGGCCTTGTGGAACCAAAGGGGCCATTCTGACACAGCAAGGCCTTGTAGAAGCAAGGAGGCCATTGTGACACTGCTGAAGCTCACAGAACCAAAGTGACCATGTTATACTGTGGGACCTCATGGAACCAAGGGTCCATGGTGACACTGCAGAACCAAGGAGACTGTTGTTGGCAGGATGAAAGCTCCTGGAACCAGAACTCCATTGTGACACAGCAAGGTCTCATGGAACCAAGGCTCCATTGCAACTCTGTTGGGCCTCAAGGAACCACGAGCCACTATGAAACAGCTTGGCCACATGGAGCCAAGGAGCCATTGTGACTGAGGAACCTCATGGAACCAAGAGTCCATTGACACACTGCAGGGCCCTGTGGAAGCCAGGCGACCACAGTGACATTGCAGGGCCTCATGGAACAACGGAGACTATTCTGACACTTTGGGACCCACTGGAACCAAGGGGCCATTAGAGAATAGAAAGGCCTCATGGAATCAAGGGAGCTGCAGTGAACACTGTGGGTGTCCATGGGATGAAGGGTCCATTCTGACGCCATGGAACCACGTATACCGTAGTGACACTACGGGGCATCATGGAATCAAAGTTCCATTTTGACACAGCAGGGCTTCATGAAGCCCTGGGGACCATTTGTACACCTTTAGGCCCTGGGAAACCAAAGGGCCACTGTGGCACTTCAGAGCCCTGGGGAGCCAAGGGGTCCAGAGTGACACTGTGGGGCTGAATGGAGCCAGTGGTCTGTTGTGACACTGCAAGGCCTTATGGAATCATGGAGACTATTGTGACACTAAAGGCCTCCTTGAACCAAGGGGCCATTGTGACGCTACAAGGCCTCATGGAAACAAGGAACCATTGTGACACTGGTGTCTTGGCAGGCTGAGGGGCAGTTGTCACACTGTGTGTCACCATTGAACCAAGCAGTCCATTGTGATACTACAGGGCCCCATGGAACTGAGGATTCATGTAACAGTGCAGGACCCCACGGAACCAAAGGTCCATTGTGACATTGCAGGTCCTGTTGGAACCCTGGAGGCCATTATGACACTGAGGCCTCTTTGAATCAAGTGGCTCTGCAGGGCCTCATTGAACCAAGGAGACCCTTTGGACATGGTGAGTCCCCATGGAACCAAGGGTCCATTGTGATACTGTGGCACCAAGGAGACCCTTGTGACACTGGAGGGCCTCATGGAAGCAAGGGACCATGGTGACACTGTGGAGCACCATGGAAACAAGGGGCCAGTGTGACACTGCAGGGCCCCATGAATTCAGGGGAACAGGTAACAGGTCTGGTTACCTTGGCCTGACTGGTCCAACTGACCTTGGCATATCAAGGAATCATCTCTTCTGATGTACCCCTGAAACACTGGGGCTCTTGGCTTTCCTTCAAATGGAAAAGAACTGCCCTTCTCATTCAAGCATCCATAGCCAAAATTGGATTCCCCCTGCAAATTTCCCATTATCCAGGGATTGATCCCAGATAAAAGCTGCCATTACCAACAAGTCTGGCTGACCTTGTCTTCCTGAGAGCTGGGTCTCACCTGCCTTCAAACACTGAGGCTCTGTGCTTTCTTTCCTATGGAAAAGAACTGTCCTCCATGGACAGGTACCCATGGCCAAAATTGGTACTTCTCCTCCAAAGTTCCTATGTGCAAGGGTTTCTCCCAGACAAAAGCTGCCAGCACAGACAGCTCTGGCTGGCCTTGGCCTCCTGAGGGTCAGTTCTCACCTGCCTTCCAAACACTGGGGCTCTGCCCTTTCCTTTCTGTGGAAAAGTATTGGCCTTCTCCTCCAGGCAAAAAGGGCTGAAATTGGGATTCAACATTCCAGATTTCCAATATGCAAGGGTTTCTCCAGAAAAAAACTGCCAGGATAGACAGCTCTGGCTGGCCTTGGCTTTGGGTGACTGCAGTTCATCAGCCCCTGAAACACTGGGGCTCTGTGGTTTCCTTCCTGTGGATACCATTGGAACACAGTGGGGCCCCATGGAACCATGGAGACCATTGGAACCCTTTGAGGCCTTCTGACATGAAGGGGCCATTGTGACACTGTGGGGACACCCTGGAACCAAGGGGCCCTTGTGACACTGCAGGGTACCATGGATCCCAGATCCCAGTGTGACACTGTGGGAATTCATGGAATCAAGGAGATCATTGTGGCTCTGTTGGGCTGCATGGTCCCAAGGGGCCAGTGTGAGGCAGCAGGGCTTTGTGGAACCAAGAGGCCATTGTTGCATTACAGGGCCTTGTGGAACCAGAGGGCCATTGTGATCCTGTGGGGCACCATGGATCCATGGAGACCATTGTGACATTGCAAGGCCCCATGGAATCATGGAGACCATGGTGACACTGCAGGGCCCCACAGAACCAAAGGGCCATTTTGACACCTTGGGAGAGGAGTCTCTCTTAGTGTCCCATGGATCCCACTGACAACGACCACCAGAGACAACTGCACAGGCACAAAGGACGATAAGATAATCAGCATATGGAGCAGGACAGGGGTGGAACCAGGGAATCAATATGCATGGGGGCATTGTGAAACTTAATGCATATGCAACTTCTTAGAGGATAAAAGAGAATGTGAACAAATGGGCATGCAGGACTTTGATGGAAATATCCTCCATGCCTCCAGCTGCTGAATAAATACATACCTACTTTAAAATTCACTTTGCCTTTGAGTTTTAGAGTCTTTCCACAAATCAGTCAAAACTCCTGACCTTGAACATTTCTTGGGATGGGGCATTCACTTCTATGGACAACCTGTCTCCATTTGTCAACCTCATCATAAAATATTTCTTTCTTAGATCAAATCTGAATTTATCCTTGACCATTTTAAAGGGTATGTCCCTTGCTCTGCCACTACAGGCCTATAAAAATATTTCAATTTTTCTTGGAATATGACCACAATGTTTTAATCTGAAAAGACCTAAAAATGGCCCAAGATGGATTGGAGGCCTAAAGCACATGACCCATAGAGACTGAGGGCCCTGGGCTCAGCCCTAGTGTGAAGACTGAAGAGAGAAAAGGAGAAGCCTGACAGGGCTTGAAGGATGGATTCAGAGATGGTGGAGCTTTCCTTCATTGTATGAAACTGCCTGAGAAAGAAATAATGCCACACAGACCAGCTGGGAAGGCCCAGACGGGACACCAGGAGAAGGGAATTTCTCTCCAAGGGCAGGGCTCTGGTGCAACACATCCCCCAGAAGGAGTCTGGAGCAGCCCAAGGCTGTGTGTGCCCAGGCAGAGGCAGGCAGGACGCAGAGCTGTCAGCAAAGGAAGGGCCCAGCCAGGTGGGGCAGCCGCGGGTGACGACAGCCTGCAGGGACAGAGGCACAGGGCATGGACACCGTAGGACAGCCTGGGCTGCACAGGCCACAGGCATGGGCAGCAGCTGCAAGGCCCTGACACAGCCAACTCCTGCAGCACTTGGGCCATGGCTGCTGGCCCTGGGCCTGAGCCAGCAGGAGGGGACAAGTGACCCTTGCAGGCCTGCAAGGGCCTCATGGCCTCCTTGTCCCTGCTCAGCAGCCTGGCAGGGGCTGCCCCATGGTGCTGCCCTTGGCATTGCACATCCCCACATCCCAGTGGGCTGGGAAGAGGCCTGAGCAAGGAGGGAGGGACAGGATGTGCCTTGGCAGGGGCTGGGGCTCAGACCTTGGCCCTTTGCATTCCTGAAAGACATCCAGGTTTGCTCAGCATCAGAGACACCTTTGCCTTGTTTGTGCCCACCTGTCCTCACTACCTGCAGTGCTCTGCCCTAACTAAACCTGGGGACACTTTCTCAGTCCTGTCCCTCACCGGGACCCATTAAAACTTCACAAAACTTCAGTATTTCAATCTCACTTTGAGCTCTTGAGAAGTTTTTTGAACTTCTGAAGTCTGTCTAATTGACCATAGAAGAATTGAGAACTCTTTTTTTTTCCCCAGGGGCATGTCTTGTTTGGGTGTTTTGAAGAAATGTTTAGGAGTTTTTCTCACTGAATTCCTGAAATGAAGAGCTCAGGAAAGAAGAGGCCTATGGAAAAGTAAAATTCACCAGCAGCCTCCAAGGGGCTAAGGATCCATCCTCATCAGAGCAGCAATGGACAGAAATGGGCACAGCTTTCTGGCTGCCCCAGCTTTCCCTTGTTTGTCTCCACTGGTCACCACTGCCTGCCAGGGAGCCTGCTCTAACTGAAACCTGGGGACACTTTCTCAAGTTGTGTTTCTCTGTGGGACCCATTAAAACTTCAAGAAACTTCAGGGTTTCAATCTCACTTTGAGTTCTTGAGAAGTTTTTGAACTTCTAAATTCTAATAAACCACAGAAGAATTGAAAACTTAATTTTTTTTCCCAAGGGGCTTTTTTGTTAAGGTGTTTTGAACAAATGTTTATGAGCAATTCTCACTGAATTCCTGAACTGGAGAGCTCAAGAAAGAAGAAGCCTCTGGAAAAGTAAAATTCACCAGCAGCCTCCAAGAGGCTGAGGACCCATCCTCATCAGAGCAGCAAGGAACAGAAATGGGCACAGCTTTCTGGCTGCCCCAGCTCTGGGATGGGCCCTGGGCCTGCAGCAGGAGCAGCTCTGCAGGGCCCCAAGGCCGCGGCTGTTGTGCTGGCCTGGGCAGATGGGATGGCAGCAGGGGCTGCAGAGCTCTCAGGAGCTGAGGGAGAGGGCAGCAGGGCACCCAGGGAGCCTGGTTTTGCCTTGGGCCAGCACCTTGGCCATGGCTGGGGCTGAGCCCTGTGGGAGCTGCAGCTGCTGCTGTGCCCTTGCCAGGGGCTGAGGCCGTGGGGCCCCTGGCCAGAGCAGCCTGGCCTGAGCAGAGCTGTGGGGCCAGAGCCGGCTGGGCTGTGCTGGGGAGAGGCCCTTGGTGCTGCAGAGAGCTCAGGGCAGGTGGCAGAGCTTGCAGGGAGCTGGGCTGGGCTGAGAGAGCCTGGCACAGACACCATCAGTGTCCATCTCAGCCTGGGTGACCCTGCAGGGGCAGGACTCAGCCCAGGCCTTGTGGGGCAGGGCCAGTGCCTGTGGAAGGCATTGAAAACAGGCAAACGGCCCAGAGAGGAGGCTGCTCTGTGCCCTTCGTGTCACAGACAGAGCAGGGAGGGGGCCCAGGACATTTGTCAGCCCTGCCAGCCTCTGTGTCCAGGCACTGGCAGCCCCGGCTGGAAGACTGATATGAATAATATTTTTTTAGCTGAAAATAGTATTTCATGCATAATACACAATGAGAAAAAGAGGACACATATGATCAGAAGAGCATCTGAGTTTTTCAGAGGATGAGAGACTCACTGTTGTTTTAGCAGTCAAACCTGTTCAATCCTTTCCCTAGGGCTTCCTTGAAATGAGAGATGACCACCAGAGGCCAAGGCCAGCCAGAGCTCTCTGTCCTGGAAGTTTTTGTCTGGGAGAACCCTTGCATTGAGGGAATTTTTCAGGAGGAGTATCAATTTTGGCCATGGGCACCTGTAAAAAACAGATAGTTCTTTTCCATAGGAAGGAAAACACAGAGCCCCTCAGCTCTCCAGGGGCTGATGAGAGGCAGCCCTCAGCATTCCAAGATCATCTGGACCTGTCAGGTGGCCCGTGGAAAGCCAAACCAGCCAGACCTGTTCCGTCTTCCCTTGCTTCCATGAGGCCGTGCAGGGTCACAGTGGCCCTTGGCTTCTGTGGAGCCCCAAAGTGTCACCATGGTCTCAACAATTCCATGGGGCCTTGCAATGTCACAGTGGTCTCCATGGATCCAGGGTGCCCTGCAGGATCACAATGGCCTTATGGTTCCACAAGGCCACAGAGTGTCACAGTGGCCCCTTGGATCCACAAGGCCCAGCTGTGTCACACTGGCCCCTTGCTTCCATTGGGCCCCAAAGCATTCCTGTTGTCCCCTCTTGCTTCCATGAGGTCTTTCCATGTCACAGGGGTCTCCTTGTACCACAGTATCACGACTGACCCTTGGTTCAATGAAGCCTTGAGGTGTCACAATGGTCTCCAGTATTTCATGAGGCCCGACAATGTCACAATGGACCTTTCCTTCCATGAGTCCCACATTGTTCCATGAATCCTTAGCTCCATGGGACCCTGTAGATGTCACAATGAACCCCTTGGTTAAATGGTGCCACAGAGTGCCACAACTGTCCTTTTTTTCCAACAGAGCCCCATGATGTCACAATGGACTCCAGTATTCTATAAGGCCTTGCAATATCTCAATGGACTCCTTGGTTCCATGGGGATGCAAAGTGCCACAATGGCCCTTTGGTTTCACAAGGCCTCCAAGTGTCAAAATGGCCTCTGTGGGTTCATGTGTCCAGGCTGTGTCACAATGGATCTGTGGTTCCATGATGCCCCATGGTGTCACAATGGACTCCTTGATTCTGCACTATAAGATTCCCCCCTTGGTCCCTTGGAGCCCCACAGTGTCACTATTGTGCCCTTGGTTCCATGAGGCCCTGCAGTGCCACAATGGTGCTTTGGTTCCAAAAGGCCCCATGTGTCATAATGGTCTCCATGGTTCCACGAGGCCCTGCTGTGTCACAAGGGCCTCCTTGGTTCCATGATGCACTGTAGTGTCACAAAGGTCTCTTTGGTTCCATGGGGTCAGTATGGCTCCTTTGTCCCATGGAGCCCCACAGTGTCACTGTGGTCCCCTGGATTCCATCAGGCCCTGCCGTGCTGCAATGGCCCCTTGGTTATACAAGACCCTGCAGTGTCACCATGGCCCCTTGGTTCCAGTGGGTTCTGAAGGGTCACAATCGTCTCCAGTGTTCCATGAGGCCCCACAATATCCCAATGGAACCTTGATTCCAAGGGGTCCCTCAGTGTCACAAGGCTGCTGTGGTTTGATGAGACCCTGCAGTGTGGTAGTGGCCCCTTGGTTCCATGAGGCAAAGCAGAATCAGAGTGGCCCCTTTGTTCCAGGGAGAACCACAGTGTCACTGTGGTCCCCTTGGTTCCACAGGGCCCCACAGTGTCACAATGGACCTTTGGTTCCATCAGGTTCCTCACTGTCTCAATGGCCCCTTGGCTCCATGTGGCCCCACTGTGTCACAGTGGCAGGTGGTTCCATGAGGCCCCACAGTGTCCAAATTGTCTCCTTGGTTCTGTGAAGCCCTACAGAGCCACAGTGGACCCTTGGTTCCATGAGGCCTTGCTGTGTCACAATGGACTTTTGGTTCCATGAGCTTTTGCACTGTCAACAATGGTCTGAGTTCCACAGTGTCACCATGGATCCTTTGTTCCATGAGGTTCCATAGCAGAACATGATCACCTTGATTCCAGAAGGTACTGCAGTGTCACAATGGACCATTGGTTCCATGCAGCCTCACACCTTCACAATGATCCCATGAGCTTCCATACTGCCAGCAATGGTCTCCTTGGTTCCATGAGGCCCTGCTCTGATACAATGGACCCTTTGGTTCCATGGGGTTGCACTGCATAACAATGGACCCTTTTCTTCCATGAGGTTCCAAGGTGTCACAGCTGATTCCTTGATTCTGTGAGCCTCTGCTGTCACCAAAAATACAAACAATCAGAATAAGACTCTTTAAGACTAATTTGGTGTTTAATAGGGCATCACTTATTCAGGCCTGAGGTCCACCATGGGATAACTCCTAACCTTATGTGGATGCGTAATTCTGCAAGTGTATTGCTTATGTACAGTGACTGAATGCATATTACAATTTACCCATTTCCATAAAATCCACCCCAAGGTCCCAGACTCACTCCTTGTTTTCTCTATCACTGCACCCTTGAGCCAGATGTTTTCTTCTTTTCTTCCAACCATCCCTGCAGTGAAAGCAGGCCCTGCATGCCTTGTTCCTGTGCTAAAAGTTCACAGGCACAGTAAAAATGGAATGAACCCTTTTGGTATCCAGCCCAAGGCTGTGTGTGCCCAGGCAGAGGCAGGCAGGACGCAGAGCTGTCAGCAAAGGAAGGGCCCAGCCAGGTGGGGCAGCCGCGGGTGACGACAGCCTGCAGGGACAGAGGCACAGGGCATGGACACCGTAGGACAGCCTGGGCTGCACAGGCCACAGGGATGGGCAGCAGCTGCAAGGCCCTGACACAGCCAACTCCTGCAGCACTTGGGCCATGGCTGCTGGCCCTGGGCCTGAGCCAGCAGGAGGGGACAAGTGACCCTTGCAGGCTTGCAAGGGCCTCATGGCCTCCTTGTCCCTGCTCAGCAGCCTGGCAGGGGCTGCCCCATGGTGCTGCCCTTGGCATTGCACATCCCCACATCCCAGTGGCCTGGGAAGAGGCCTGAGCAAGGAGGGAGGGACAGGATGTGCCTTGGCAGGGGCTGGGGCTCAGGCCTTGGCCTTTTCGATTCCTGAAACACATCCAGGTTTGCTCAGCATCAGAGACATCTTTGCCTTGTTTGTCCCCACCTGTCCTCACTGCCTGCAGTGTTCTGCTCTACCAGGATCCTGGAGAAACTTTCATAGTTGTGTTTCTCTGTGGGACCCATTAAAACTTAAAGAAAGTTTGGACTTGGAATCTGACTTGGAGTTCTTGACAAGTTTTTTTTGCACACTCTGAGGGATTGAATCTGATGTAAACAACACCAAAACGCCAAGAGGTGAATTAAAGTCCTTGTGCTGTGTCTGTGCTGATGAGCTGGGCTGGGCTCCTGGAAGAAAGGATGATCTTGGAAACCAGGAAGAGCTACAAAAGGACATTTCTCCTGAGGAGCAGCTCCTCACTCAGCCCAGCAGGGCTGAGGGCACTGCTTGCAGATACCTGAGAGCAGTGAAGGAGACAGAGGCGTAAAGAGACAGGAAGGACAATTCTGAGATTATTCACGGAGAAATCTTCACAGCTTTTGAAAACTCTGAGCTTCCTTCTGGGGAAATTTTTACAGCTTTTGGCACAGTCATTCTGTGGCTGCAGGGATCTCCTAAAGCTGACCCAGGACAGGACTGAGGTGACTGTAAGGATGGCTCTGCTGCCCTTTCTGCTTTGGGGGAGGATGTGCTCCAGAGCGGGGCTGCCCTGGGCACCGTCAGAGGGACAGGGCAGGACGGCTCCTGCTGCCAGGGACGGCTGCAGGGGCTGAAGCTGGGGCTGCAGCCAGGGCTGCCCAGGGCTGTCCTGCACAGCAGCTCCTGCAGCCCTCAGGGCTCTTGGCCAGCCCAGGGCATCTGCCACCTGCCAGGGGCAGCTCTCAGCCTGCCTGGGAGCTCCCATGGATGGTGGAGGGGAGCTGTGGGTGCAAGGAGTGACTCCTGCCAGGGCAGGTCCTGCTGCTCCTGCTGCTGCTGTGGAGAGGGTGCTGTGTGTGCCAGGGCTGCTCAGAGCTCCAGCTCATGCCCAGGTCATTTCTGAGGGGACTTTCCATGAGCTCATTCAGGGCAGGAGTTTCCTGCTTGTGTCTCTGCTTTCCTGAATCTGTGCTCCTACTTTTCCCTGGCTCAGCTTGGTGGCATTGGAAACTCAGCTGTGCAGGGCAGAGCAGGGGCTGAGGCTCTTCAACCATCCCACTGAGTTTTCCTGGGAAGCTCAGCAGGTGCCTCCACCTCCCCAGGTTCCAGATCCATGCAGCATCAGCTTTCCATGGTGCCCAGGCCTGGGGGAGCTGTTCTTTAATGCCTGCAGCCGGGAGCAGCTGCAGGGCAGAGCTGGCCCAGGGGCTGGGCTGGGCTCTGGCAGCTGTGGCAGGGAAGGAGCCCGGGCCCACAGGAACAGCTCGGGCTGGGACAGCTGCAGCAGCAGAGCCCTGGGCAGGGAGGGAGGGAGGCAGTGCTGAGGGCAGCCCTGCTGCTGCTGCTGCTGCTGCTGCTGCAGGGGAGATGTTGCAGCTGCCAGCCCTGCCCTGCAGGGCAGACACTGGCCTGAGCAGCACAGCTGCTGTGTCCCCTGGCAGCCAGCACAGCCCTCAGCCCGGGGGCTGGGGGCCCTCAGTCCCCTCCTGGGCCGGCAGAGCAGCTCCAGAGATGAAGGGCATCTCTGCTGCCATGTGCCCATTGCCTGCTGCCCAGGGCCTGAGGGCCACTGTCCTGCACTGCTGCTGCCTGCACTGCAGGGGCTGGGCAGGGCTGGGCAGGGAAAGGCTTTTCCTCAGGGCCTGGCTCTCTCTCTCCTTGCCTTGCCCAGCTGCTGCTGCCATTGCTGAGGGGCTCTCTGGGAATGGCACTTCCAGCTGCAGGCTCAGGCCCAGCCCTTGGGCTCCTCCTGCTCAGGCTGAGCACAGCAGTGGGGTGTCCCAGCTCCCTCTGCCCTGGGGAGCTCTGGGCAGGGCAGGCTGGCAGGCTGGGAATGAGCTGACTCTCCCTGACTTTGGGAAAGGCAGGAGCCACTTTGTGTGCCAGGGATCCCTCTGCTCTCAGCAGTGTCTCCTGCCTTTCCAGGGTAACACGGGAGTGGAACTCAGAAAGGTGCCAGTCCAGGGCAGCTGGGAACAGGAGAGAGGGACAGAGCAGCTCCCCTCAGTCTGCACTGAGGCTCAGAAAATCCTCCTGCCTCACTGGACTCTCTGTTCTCCCCAGGTGCAGCAGAATCTCCCCTTCTGCCTCCTGCAATCCCCATCCCTTTCCCCTGGCAGATTCTGTGCCTTAGGAGCAGATTCTTTGTCCAAGTTCAAACACCAGGACTGGCCCCTGCCCTCACTGTTCTCTTGCACTGACTGGGGGTCAGGGCTGACTCCCAGGTGTCCTGCAGGTCCAGGTCTGGCTCCTGATATAATGTTGGCCCACAGCAATCCAGGTCTCCAGCAACCAAAGTGAAAGAGATCTCTGGGACATAAACAAGGGGGCGGTATTTAGTGGTATAGAATGCTCTGTGAGAAAGGGCTTTGACTTTTCTGTCAAAAATCTCCCTTCTAATGTCACTGTCTTTCCTCCTTCCTCAGGTTAAAATTTCCAATCACAGTAAATGTCCAACAGCAGCTCCATCAGGCACTTCCTCCTGCTGGCATTGGCAGACAGGCGGCAGCTGCAGCTCCTGCACTTCTGCCTCTTCCTGGGCATCTCCCTGGCTGCCCTCCTGGGCAACGGCCTCATCATCAGCGCCGTAGCCTGCGGCCACCACCTGCACAGCCCCATGTTCTTCTTCCTGCTCAACCTGGCCCTCACTGACCTGGGCTGCATCCTCACCACTGTCCCCAAAGCCATGCACAATTCCCTCTGGGACACCACGAACATCTCCTATACAGGATGTGTTGCACAGCTCTTTTTCTTTCTCTTCTTCATCTCAGCAGAGTACTACCTCCTGACTGTCATGTGCTACGACCGCTACGTGTCCATCTGCAAACCCCTGCACTACGGGACCCTCCTGGGCAGCAGAGCTTGTGCCCACATGGCAGCAGCTGCCTGGGCCAGTGCCTTTCTCAATGCTTTCATGCACACAGCCAATACATTTTCCCTGCCCCTGTGCCATGGCAATGCCCTGGGACAGTTCTTCTGTGAAATGCCCCAGATCCTCAAGCTCTCCTGCTCCAATTCCTACTTCAGGAAATTTGGGCTCCTTGCATTTTCCATCTGTTTAGGACTGGGTTGTTTTGTGTTCATTGTTTTCTCCTATGTGCGGATCTTCAGGGTTGTCCTGAGGATCCCCTCTGAGCAGGGACGGCACAAAGCCTTTTCCACCTGCCTCCCTCACCTGGCCGTGCTCTCCCTGTTTGTCAGCACTGTTATTTTTGCTCACATGAAGCCCCCCTCTATCTCCTCCCCATCCCTGGATCTGGCCCTTTCAGTTCTGTACTCGGTGGTGCCTCCAGCCCTGAACCCCCTCATCTACAGCCTGAGGAACCAGGAGCTCAAGGCTGCAGTATGGAGACTGATGACTGCATGTTTTAAGGAACATTAAACTGGCTGGCCAGTTTCTGGAAATCCCTTATATATCAGTAATTATTGTCTATTTATTATATATGTACTGTATATTTATTGGATATTGATTTAAATAATATCTGTATTACTTCATTTACATGTCATCTTTGATACCTTTTGTTGATTTCATTTTGGAGATTCTTTTCCTTAATTTTAGTTCATAAATCTTGTCCTCAAAAAAAGTCAGTTTTTGTGACCTTTCTCATTTTGTTTCCCTCCACCTTCCCTGTGCCCACAGGTTGTATCAATGAGGGGCTGTGCTGTTGGTGGCTTTAAAGGAACTCAAGGATTTCCCAGCCAAGTTTCCTGCAGAGATGCCCCTTTGGTTCCCTTCTTTGCAGCTGCAGCAGCAATGTCTGTGTGCAGAGCTGGGGGCAGATCAGTGCTGGCACAGCAGCTGTGGCCCTGAATCCCCTCATCTACAGCCTGAGGAACCAGGAGCTCAAGGCTGCAGTGTGGACACTGATCACTGGGTGTTTTAAGAAACATTAAACAGGCGGCCAATTTCTGCAAATCACTTGTAATAAAAGTCATCTTTGATACTTCTTGTTCGTTTAATTTAGGAGGTTCTTTTTCTTTGTTTTACTTTTTTAATATTGTCCAAAAGGAAATGCCATGGTTTGTGCCATTTCTCATTTTGTTTCTCCCCACCTCCCCTGTGGCCACAGACTGTGTCAATGAGGGGCTGAGCTTGTGGTGGCTTTAAGGGACTGGACACATCTCCAAGCAAAGTATTCTGCAGAGATGCCCCTTTGGTTCCCTTCTCTGCAGCTGCAGCAGCAATGTCTGTGTGCAGAGCTGGGGGCAGATCAGTGCTGGCACAGCAGCTGTGGCCAGCAGCAGCAGCAGCACTTGGTGCTGCCAGTGCTGCTGCCGTGGCCCTGCCCCGCTGCCCTCCTGGCCCTGCTGTTGCTGTAGGGCCTGAGTGCTCTCGGGGCCGGGCACAGGGCTGGGGGTGGCAGTGCCGGGGCTGCAGCAGGGACAGGCCATGGGCACTGCTGGCACAGCAGCAGTGCTGAGGCCTCAGGCCAGGGCCTGGGGGCTGCAGGCTCCTTGCCCAGGCTCTCTCCACAACACATTGCCCAGGCCAAGGCTCAGCAGAGAAAAGCCCCGGCAGCAGCCCCAGGCTGGCCGTGGGCAGGCTGGGGGCAAACAGCATGGCTGGGGCTCTGCAAGGGCCCTGGGCAAGCACACGGCAAGGAGCAGCAGAGCAGGGCCTGATCCATCCCCACTGCGCTGGACACCCCAGGCCAGCGGCCCACAGCCTCCTCATGCACCTGCCAACAACATCCCCCCTCTGCAGCCCTGGCCTCTCCCCCAGCTCACACAGCTGCCGCAGCCTTGCAGGCACAGCCACGGCAGCACTGCCTCAGGAGCCCCTGTTTGCCCTGCCCAGAGCAGGCCTGAGCACCCCCATGGGGTTGGTGTGGGGAGATGAAGCTGAGGGAGCACAAATGCCAGCAGGGCCTGGGGCCAGGAAGGGCTGGGCCCCAGCAGGGAAACCCCTCAGGTTTGTGGTGGCCTCTGAAGTCAGAGCCAGAAAGTTTGTTCCCATGAGCTGGGAGTTTGCTGTGCCACTGCAGACATTGTTGCTCAGAGCCAGGGCTGCCTGGCAGCCACCGCCAAACTGCCCTGACCATTTCCTTTGCTTCACCTTGGCTTTCCTGACTCTTCCCTGGTACAAATTCCTTCCTCTTGCCCACCCCTGTTTCCTGCCCTGCAAACAGCCCATCCCTGGTTGCCCTTTCCTCTCTGGCCCCACTGCCCATTTCACTTCCTCATTTGGCACCATGGGAACGTCCCTTGGGGAGCAGGATCATCCTCCAAGTACTTCAGGAATTATCTGCAGGCTCCTGAAGTGCCTCCTGCTGCTCCCTTGCCAGAGGCACCCCAGGCCAGGGGGGCACATCTGGGCTGCTGTGTCTGCCTGTGGGGCTCCCTGTTGTGGGCAATGAGGAGGAGCTGCAGAGGCTCTGCAGGACTGACAGGATGGGCTTTGGGGCTCTGAGGAGAAGCTGAGGCACCTGGGCTGCTGCACCTTCTGAAGAGGAGGCCCAGGGCTCATCCTGCAACTGATGCAAGGGTGGTTTCAGAGAAACACAGAGTTAGCAAGGTTGCAAAAGACCTTGGACATCATCAAGTCTAACCTCTGCCCTGACACTGCCTTGTCTCCCTTGAGCCTCCTCTTCTCCAGGATAAACAATCCCAGCTCCTTCAGCTGCTCCTCACAGAACTTGTGCTCCAGACCCCTCACCAGCCTTGATTGCCCTTCTCTGGACAGGCTCCTGCCCCTCCATGTCCTTCCTAAATTGGGGGCCCAGAACTGAACACAGCACTCGAGGCACTGCCCAACCAGTGCTGAGCACAGGGGAAGAATCCCTGCCCTATTCCTGCTGGCCACACCATTCCTGATCCAGGCCAGGAGCCATTGGCCTTCTTGGCCACCTGGGCACACTGCTGCCTCATGTCCAGCCTGCTGTCCAGCAGTGCCTGCAGGTCCCTTTCTGCCTGGCCACTGTCCAGCCACTCTGTCCCCAGCCTGTAGCACTGCAGGGGTTGTTGTGGCCAAAGTGCAGGACCCAGCCCTTGGTCTTGTTCAACCTGACATTGTTGGATTTGGGCCCTGGATCCAGCCTGTCCAGGGCCCTGTGCAGAGCCCTCCTGCCCTCCAGCAGATCCACACTCCCAGCTACCTTGGTGTCACCACGGTTCCAGGAGGCCCTAGATTGTCACAATTATCTCCATGATTCCATGGGGCCTCCCAGTGCCACAATGTCCCTTTGGTTCCATGGGACCCCTTGTTGTCACCAAGTCCCTTGGATCCTTGGGCCCTGCAGTGTCTCAATGGTGCCTTGGTCCCCCAAGGCCCTGCAGTGTAACAATGGATCTTTGGATCCAGGAGGTCTGGCAGTGCAGCGATGGTCTCCTTGGTTCCACTGTGTCACAATGGCCCCATCATGACACCAGGTCCTGCTCTGTTCCAATGCTCTGCATGGTTCCACAAGGCCCTGCAGTGTCACAGTGGCCTCTTGGTTCCATGAGGCCTCAGAGGGCCACCAGGAAGTCCTTGGTGCTGCAGTGTCACAGAGGAGCCCTGGTCACACAAGATCTGCAGTGTCACAAAGGCCCCTTGGTTCCACCACAGTGTCTCAGTTGTTCCCTCAGTTCCATGAGTCCCTGCAGTGTAACAGTGGCCCCCTGATTACACAAGGCCCTGCAGTGTCAGAACGGCTCCACGGTTCCACTGGGCCCTGGAGTCTCACAGTGGTCTCTTTACACAGTTCATGGTCTCTCTCTCTCAGTTCTGCAGTGTCAAAATGGTGAAACCCGTGTGTCACACAAGGCCCTGCAGGGTCACAATGGCCTCTGTGGTTCCACGAGGACCCAGAGTGGCACAGTGCACTCCCTGGTTCCATTTGGCCCCTCAGTACCACAATGGACTCTTGGTTCTGTGGGATTGCACAGTGTCACTGTGGTGCTCTTAGTGCCACCAGGCCCCACAGTGTCACAATGGCCCCTTGCTTCCCCAGAGTGTCCCAAGCATCACAGAATGACAGAATCAGATGGGTTGGAAAAGACCTTGGAGATCAAAAAGTCCAACCAATGCCCCAATACCACCTTGTCACCCAGACCTGCCACTGGAGAGGGACAGTGACTCTGCCACCTCCCCCCTGGCCAGCCCACTCCAATTCCCAATCCTCCTTTCTGTGAAGAACTTCTTCCTATTTTCCAGCCTAAACCTCCCCTGGTGCAGCCCAAGGCTGTGTCTTCTTGTCCTGCCCTCCAGCAGATCCACACTCACACCCAGCTTGGTCTCAGCTGCAATTTGTTCATGGTGGACTCGATGCCCTCACCCAGATCATCAGTGAAGATATTAAACAGGACTGGGCCCAACACACATCCCTGGGGGACACCACCAGTGACTGGGCACCAGCTGGATGCAGCACCATCCCCAGCACTCTCTGGGCCCAGCCTCCAGCCAGTTCTTCATTCTCCCAGCAAAGAGGGAACCCACCCAAGCCAGGGGCTGCAGCTTTTCCAGGGAATGCTGTGGCTCACGGTGTCAGAGGCTTTGCTGAAGTCCACGTAGACACATCCACAGCCTTTCCTACATCCACCAGGCAGGTCACCTGGGTGTAACAGGAGATCAGGTTGGTCAGGCAGGACCTGCCCCTCCCAAACCCATGCTGGCTGGGTCTGATCCCTCAGCCATGCTGTGGGTGCCCTGTGATGGCACTCAAGGTGATCTGTTCCATCACCTGGCCAGGCACCGAGGTCAGGCTGACAGCCTGGAGTTCCCCAGATCCTCCTTCCAGCCCTTCTTGGGGATGGGCTCACATTGGCACCTCCAGTCCTCCGGGGCCTCCCTGGTGAGCCAGGGCTGATGAGGAATGATGGAGAGCAGCTTGGGGAGCTCATCCAGCAGCTTCCTCATGTCCCTGGGATGGATCCCATCTGGTCCCAGAGACACCTGTGAGTATCTGAGTGGCTCAGCAGGTCAGCAGCTGCTTCCTCCTGGATGACAGGGGGGCTCTTCTCCTCCCTGTGCCCATCTACCAGCTCAGGAGAACACTGTCTTGGTTTGGAAAGACAGGTATCTGCCAGGGAAACTGAGGTTCCCCTAGGATGGAGAATACCAACCCCTCACACCCCGACGAATTATAATTTTGCAATCAAGGGCTCTCAGGCAAAGATGTTGGGAATAGGAATAACAGTTCTTTACTAGGAGATATTAACAATACAAATATGATAGGAAACAAAGCCACCCAACCAAACAAACAAATAAACAAATAAACAATAATTTTGGAAGAAAACCCTGACAGAGTCAGAGTTTCAATCTGACCCTGTGATTCAGGATGTTGAAAGCAGTCCAAAAGTAAAGTCCTTCTGAAGTGGCAGATGTGATCCTGTTGGAGCAGAGATGATTCTGCGAAGAAACCGGTTCAGGGGCGGCGAGGAGGGAGGCAGGAATGGCGAGCAGAGGAGACGAAGAAGATCTTGCCACACCGCAGGGAAGGAAGCGCCGAGCCCCCAGCTCCTGCAGCAGGGCAGCAGCGGCGACTCCCGGCCACCTCCCCTCCCCCCCACCCCCCACCGCCAGGGCATGAGATGTATAGAAATGCAAATGCACCCCACAGGCTGGGGAAGGTAACAATGGCCTATCAAGGTGAGTCATCAGGCCCCAAAACAGATGTAAATAGAATATACAAAACCCGGGTCCACAGCCCAGGACATTAACCACCCCTTATTCTATTATCATCTGTATCATACCTAAATTAATAAACTCCACTATACACAATGAACCCTCACACTCAGTTCTCACTTAGGATTAGGTTTTCCTGTGGTACACAACTGGTTTTCCCATCTTTCTGCATTACCCACCAAGTGTTACCAGGTCCTTGAGCAAAAACAATCCCACGGGTGGGTTCACCTTTGCCCAAGGTGGGGTTTACCCAAACAGTCTTTCCTAAGATACCTCTCATATGTACCACAGGGACTTTGTCTCCATCCACTGTGTGCAAAGGGGTAGACTGGGCAGGACCAGCTCGATTAATAGAGCCTCGGGTGTTGACCATCCAGGTGGCCTTTGCTAAGTTCACTTCCCAATTTTTGAAGGTCCCCCCGCCAAGTGCCTTCAGGGTGGTCTTAAGTAGTCCATTGCACCGTTCAACTTTCCCGGCAGCTGGTGCATGATAAGGGATGTGATATATCCATTCAATGCCGTGTTCCTTAGCCCAGGTATTTATGAGGCTGTTCTTGAAATGAGTCCCGTTGTCCGACTCAATTCTCTCAGGGGTGCCATGTCTCCACAGGACTTGTTTTTTCAGGCCCAGGATGGTGTTCCGGGTGGTGGCATGAGGCACAGGATAGGTCTCCAGCCACCCAGTGGTGGCTTCCACCATGGTCAGCACGTAGCGCTTGCCTTGGCGGGTTTGGGGCAGTGTGATGTAATCAATCTGCCAGGCCTCCCCATACTTGTACTTGGACCACCGTCCACCGTACCAGAGGGGCTTCACCCGCTTGGCCTGCTTGATGGCAGCACACGTCTCACAGTCATGGATGACCTGTGAAATACTGTCCATGGTTAGATCCACCCCTTGGTCACATGCCCACTTATAGGTGGCATCTCTGCTCTAATGACCTGAAGCATCATGGGCCCACCGAGCTAGGAACAACTCTCCCTTGTGTTGCCAATCCAAGTCTACCTTGGATACCTTTATCCTCGCAGCTTGATCTACTTGCTCGTTGTTCCGGTGCTCCTCATTAGCCTGACTCTTGGGGACATGGGCATCCACATGGTGGACTTTCACAGGTAGTTTCCCTACCCTGATGGCAATGTCCTTCCACTCATCAGCAGCCCAGATTGGTTTTCCCCTACGCTGCCAGTTGGCTTTTTTCCACCTTTCCAGCCAGCCCCACAGAGCATTAGCCACCATCCACGAATCAGTGTAGAGGTAGAGCTTCGGCCACTTCTCTCTTTCAGCAATGTCCAGGGCCAATTGAACAGCTTTGAGTTCAGCAAGCTGGCTTGACCCACCTTCTCCTTCAGTGGCGTGTGCAACCTGTCGTGTGGGGCTCCATACGGCTGCTTTCCACTACCGGTTCATCCCTACGATGCGACAGGAACCGTCAGTGAAAAGAGCATAGCGTGTTTCTTCTGCTGGAAGTTGGTTGTATGGTGGAGCCTCTTGTTCTTCCTCATCAGTGAGACTGAAGCTTTCTGTTTCCGGCCAGTTGGTGATCACTTCCAAAATTCCTGGGCGATTTGGGTTTCCAATACGGGCACGCTGAGTGATGAGGGCGATCCATTTGCTCCATGTAGCATCGGTGGTGTGGTGGGTGGAGGGAACCTTTCCTTTAAACATCCATCCCAGCACTGGTAGTCGGGGTGCCAGGAGGAGTTGTGCCTCAGTGCCAACCACCTCTGAGGCGGCTTGAACTCCTTCATAGGCGGCCAAGATTTCCCTCTCTGTGGGAGTGTAGTTGGCTTCGGTCCCTTTGTAGCTTCGGCTCCAGAATCCCAGTGGCCGGCCTCGAGTCTCACCTGGCACCTTCTGCCACAGGCTCCAGGACAGACCATGGCTCCCGGCTGCAGAGTAGAGCACATTCTTTACCTCTGGTCCCGTCCTGACTGGGCCAAGGGCTACTGCATGAGCGATCTCCTGCTTGATCTGGGCAAAGGCGTGTTGCTGTTCAGGGCCCCAGTGGAAATCGTTCTTCTTGCGAGTAACCAGGTACAGAGGGCTCACAATTTGACTGTATGCGGGGATGTGCATCCTCCAAAAGCCAATGGCCCCTAGGAAAGCTTGTGTTTCCTTCTTGTTGGTTGGTGGGTACATGGCGGTGATCTTATTGATGACCTCTGTGGGAATCTGACGCCGTCCATCTTGCCATTTCACTCCCAGGAACTGAATCTCTTGGGCAGGTCCTTTGACTTTGCTTTTCTTGATGGCAAAACCAGCTTCCAGGAGAATCTGGATGATCTTCTCTCCTTTCTCAAAGACTTCAACTGCCGTGTTCCCCCACACAATGATGTCATCGATGTACTGTAGATGATCTGGAGCCTCACCCTTTTCCAGTGCACTCTGGATCAGTCCATGGCAGATGGTGGGACTGTGCTTCCACCCCTGGGGCAGTCGGTTCCAGCTTAGCTGCTGGCTTCATAACTGGGGGGCTGGCTGCAGACTGAGTGACTGGGGTAGCTGTTGATTTACATTCCTGCCCCCCTGCCTCTATCTGCTGCCCTACAGTATCCAGCAGCGCGCGATAGGCATATGCCAGGGCCCAGCTTACTGCAATGATCTTTTCCCTCTTAGAGTTATTATGATACTTCTCTTTCAGGTATTTCCCCACCTCAGCTGGATTCCGAATTTGTTCACGTGGGAAGTCCCAGACTATGGGGTCAGAAAATTCCTTCAGGAGTTGGCCCATATCCTCCCATTCCCCACACCACTCAGGCTTTTCTACACCTGGGTCAGGGGTTTTCTCAGCCCCTCTAGAAATCTCAGCCCTCATTCTAGAGAAACTGCAGACTGTATAGAGGAAGCTAACCAGATTAAACAACAGAAAGATGGTTTCTTTAACACTTAGGGGAAACTGAGCATTCTGCAACACTGAGGTAACAGATGTAGAGGAGAAGAAGGAAATGAGAGATTCCAACACTTCATCCCCTGCCTCTCTTCCAACAAACAGGGTAAATAACCACAACCATGAACTATATATACCTGGAGTAGATTCCAGCACCTTTATAAACCTCCTACAAATCATTATCACCAAGCCAAGGCCAATAGCTACTCTAGTTCGTGCCCCTCTGTGGTAAAAACTACATATTAGGGACAATATCGGGGCTATTTCTGAATATGAGAATAAACCTAGGGACCACAAAGGTATTAGGACCTCAAAGAAGCCCAGGGACCCAAAACACATCAAGGCCCCCACCCCGACAGACAGGAAATCAAACAGCATAGCTACTAATTGCTCTATACCGGTACAAAGTACTTGCAACAAGAAATACAACCAGTGCAGGGTTTTTCCACTCTCTCTCTGTCGGCCTCGAGCTCCCCGTACGGGCCACCAGGAAAGCTGTGATGGTTTGAGGCCAATTTGGGAGGAGAATTCCGAGGGAAAACCCTTCCCCCACCCCCCTCCCCTCTCCCAGCCGGTTCGGGAGAAAACTCGTTGGAGAGAGAAAGTGGAAAGAAACCTGTTTATTAAACCAGCAAAACACTCCCCCAGTGCAATAGATCAAACAATACCAGATGATGACTTATGGAAAGCAAAGTCCCTTTTATAGATGGTTTCTCCTCTCGGTTCTTTTCCGCAGTGGTGGATGTTGCTGCGAAGGGTAGCTCCCAGTGGATCCAGGTGTCGGCTCCCCCGGCGGCCCCCGCCGGGTCCTCGGTGTGGGGGAGATTTGAACCGTTCCAAAAAACAGGTAGAAAAAAGGGAAAAAAGAAAAGAAGGGGAAAAAAAAGGAAGGAAAAAAATTGCGAAGCTTTTCAGCCCTAACTAAGCTAAGCTAACTACAGCAAAAGCAAAGCGAAAAGAGAGTGCCTCCAGGGAAAAAAAAAACTGCATCTCCACGCCTGTGACTCATATTCTCAAGGCCAGTCTGTGCAATTCCTGAAAACAACTTTGCACTTTCTCCCTGTTACTCTCAGATCTGACATAAACCAAACAGACGATTGGGGATACAGTGTAGCATCAACCCAGGACAGGGAGGCAGGTGGAAAAGGCTTTGTGCCGTCCCTGCTCAGAGGGGATTCTCAGCACAACCCTGAAGATCTGTGCATAGGAGAAAACTATGAACACAAAACAGCCAAGTCCTAAAGAGATGGAAAATGCCATGAGCCCAACTACCCTGAGGTAGGAATTGAAACAGGAGAGCTTGAGGATGTGTGGGATTTCACAGAAGAACTGGCCCAGGGCATTGCCATGGCACAGGGGCAGGGAAAATGTATTGGCTGTGTGCATGAGAGCATTGAGAAAGGCACTGGCCCAGGCAGCTGCTGCCATGTGGGCACAAGCTCTGCTGCCCAGGAGGGTCCCGTAGTGCAGGGGTTTGCAGATGGACACGTAGCGGTCGTAGCACATGATGGTCAGCAGGGAAAGCTCTGCTGAAATGAAAAATACAAACATAAAGAGCTGCACAGCACATCCTTTGTAGGAGATGTTCCTGGTGTCCCAGAGGGAATTGTGCATGGCTTTGGGGACAGTGGTGCAGATGCAGCCCAGGTCGGTGAGGGCCAGGTTGAGCAGGAAGAAGAACATGGGGCTGTGCAGGAGGTGGCCGCAGGCTACGGCGCTGATGATGAGGCCGTTGCCCAGGAGGGCAGCCAGGGAGATGCCCAGGAAGAGGCAGAAGTGCAGGAGCTGCAGCTGCCTCGTGTCTGCCAATGCCAGCAGGAGGAAGTGGCTGATGGAGCTGCTGTTGGACATTTGCTCTGGCTGCACATGGGGACCTGTCTATGAAGAAAAGGACATTGAAGAGTTACAGGAGATACCTGGAACCAAAATCAAAGCCATTTTCCAAACACCCTCCTCTGGAACACACAGACAGTCTTTTGTGTTTTATGAGTTTTGCAAGTTTATTTTTAAGCTCCCCTATATCTTCCCTGGTATTTTGGAAATCAAACCCTCAGAATTTCCGCTGCCCCCAGGGAGAACAGAGCAAGATCTGTGAGCCAAAATAATGAGTGGGGAGTGAGGGGACATGGTCTGTCATTCTGACCTGCTCAGAATTTCCCTGGGCTTTAACCTTTCTCAGGTGGAGAGTGATCACCTTCCCATGTTTTCCCTAAAAAATCCCCAGGTACTGCTGAGAGCAGATGGATCCACCACAGCCCAGCCCCACTTTTGTATCCAAGGACTCACGTTGCTCATTTTACCAACCCAACAGCATTTTCAGTGTCAGAACACCTCTGCCTTTCCCCAGGGGTCTTTCAGATAAACACAAAGATGTTGCAGGACAGGTTTGCATCCTGGATTGAAGCTCCCAGCTTGGACTGAAATCTCTGGGAGACTTCCAAGTGTCCTTGTGCTGGCATTGGACTGAGGGAGATGCAGCTCCTGCCCTGGCTGCACTGACAGCATTGCCCAGAGCCGGGCACTGGGGACAGCGTCACCCTGAGCCAGCTGTGCCCCCTCCCAGAGCCCCCCAGGGCCGGGCAGCTGCTCCCAGCCCTGTGCTCTGCAGAGGGAACTGGGCCCGAGGCTGCAGAGCTGCCCCAGGGCTCTGCTGCAGCTCTGCCTGCACAGGAGGGGCTTCAGGCCTTGGAGCCCCAGCCCTGAGGGTAGAGGCTTGGGTGGGGGACAGGAGGGAGGGGGCTTGTTCAGAGGGAGGGGCTGCACTGGAGGGGCTCCTGTGGAGATCTCTGAACTCTCCCTGCCACAACATTGCTGGCGTTTGTTTTCTCTCATTGCCTCATCTTCTCTCTGCTTCCTGCAGATTTTCCTCCTGCAGGGGTTTCCCTGTGCCTGAGCTCTCCCTGCCAGCACTCCCAGACCCCAAATCTCTGTGCACTCTCCTTGGCCCTACAGAACCCTGCCTGTTTGTAGGGCACTGGCTGGGGGCAGGTTCTGTTGGCAGCCTGGAGAAAGGACAGCTCAGACTAAGCCTGATGGGCCCAGAAAAGGTGATGTTGGTGCTGTCCCTGGGCAGAGGAGTGGCTGAAAGCACATCAGGGATCTCCTGCACATCTGCTGATCACTGACAGTTCAGATGTCCCAGGGATTTATCAAAATTAATGATACCTTTTATCAATTGTTCTCCATCTCCCCCATTATCTAATATTAAGAAATGACAACAAAGTCTCAGGAAATGTCCCCATTCTAAAATAAATCCTTGTCTTGGAAATATTTTGGGAGTGGGGAGAAGCTCTCAGTGTGTCAGAGCTTCATGAGCATTTCAGCTCCCCTTCAGAAGAAATACTCAGAGACTTGTACTCACAGAGTCTGTAGGCATTGGGATGTTCCAGCTTCAGGAGATCCCTGCAGGAGCTGCAGCTGCATTGTCCTGCAGCCAGAGGTTCCTGTGCCAAGGGCTGGCAGTGATTCTCCCCCAGTCCCTTCTCAGCTCCTTCCCAGCCCTGAATGATTGAAGCTCTCTGTGCCTGTGTGCTGTGCCTGGGGTGGTTGCAGGCAGAGCCCCAGCCCTGCTGGGCTGGGAGAAGAGCTGCTCAGCAAGAGAAATGTGGTTTTAAGCTCTTCTTGGTTGCCAGGAGCTGCCTCTGTGCCAGGAGCCCAGCCCAGCTCATCAGCACAGACACAGCACAAGGACTTTAATTAACATTTTGGGCTCTGTGCTGAGGCCCTGAGAAGGGAGATGACGAAACCTCTCAAGAACTCCAAGTCAGAATCCAACTCCAAAGTTTCTGCAAGTTTTAATGGGTCCCACTGAGGCACACAACAGAGAAAGTGTCCCCAGTCCTCACGCACAGCAGAGAACTGCAGGCAGTGATGCCAGGAGGGGACAAAGAGAAGCCAAGTCTTGGTGCCGTGGGGCACAGCAGGGTCTGTGCCACCAAGGGCTGTCAGGAGACACCTTGTCCTGAGGCCCTGGGGCCTCCTGGCACAGCCCCAGCAAGGCTGGGCACTCTCAGCCCCTTGTCCTTCCCTCAGCATCCCCCTGACAGCCCAGTGGCCTCAAGGATGTGCTGGAAGGAGTCCCTGGGGAGCCCTGGTCAGGAATGGCCCTTGGGGGGGGCTCCTGAATGCTCCCAGGCACTGCAGGTTCTTCAAAGGACTTTGGGTTTGGCTTTTGCCTTGGAGTTTCTGAGAGGTTTCTGCAATCATGGTCTCCAATTATCTGCTGTAATTAGTCCCTTGAGAGGCTTTGTCAGTAACAACACTCAGTGGGGCTCATTAATGCTTCAAGGTACTTCAGTTATTTTAAGGTACTTGGTATTTCCCTTTTAAATCTGATTCTGTGAAAAAGATTGTGCAATCCTGGCCCCAATTATCTACTTTAACAAGTCCCTTGGGATTCTTAGTCAGTGAAAACACTCAGTGGGGCTCATTAGTACTTCAGGGTACTCAAAGTTTCTTAAAGAACTTTTTTTTGACACTGAGTCTGAGAAGTTTGTGAAATCATGTCCCCCAGTTATCTACTTTAACAAGTCCCTTGGGATTCTTAGTCAGTAAAAACACTCAGTGGGGCTTATTAATACTTCAAGATACTCAAAGTTTCTTAACTTTGAGTTGACTTCTTTTTGGCACTGAGTCTCTGGAAAGTTTTTGTGCAATCATGGCCTCCAATTATCTGCTTTAATGAGTCCCTTGAGAACTTTGCACTGACATTCAGTGAGGCTCATTATTACTTTGAGATACTCAAAGTTTTTAAGATACTTTGGATTTTCCTTCTCACACTGAGTCTCTGAGAGGATTTTGTGAAATCGTGGCCTCCAAATTGTCTCCTCCAAGGAGTCCATGAGGAGCCTGTGTTGGGGATGGACCTCAGTGCAACCCATGAATGCCTCAAGACACTTTGGGTTTTTCTTCTGACTCTGACTCCTGCAGTCTCCTCTCAGGCCCTGAGGGCTCAGCACCAAATGCACCATGGGGCTCATTAGGATCAAGCAATTCCTGACAAACCATGGCTGTGCCTTGATTTCCCTCTGGTCTGCTGCAGTTCATTAGGAAAGTTTCCTGCTACAGTTATGCAGAAAGTTTTTAAATAGTTTCTAAGAAATGCACATTCCTGTTATAGAGGGTGTCTTTTGTTACTGCTTTGTTTAGAGCAGAAGTGATTGCAGCATTCAGTGATTGATATTGAGCCAGGGTCTCTCCTCAGGAGGTCTGGCCTGCTCAGAGAAGCTGTGCCTTGAGGTCTGACCCAGTGTGGACAACCTTGCTGCATATCCCCCAACTCATCATGTCTCTCCTCACTCACCTGGGACCTGCTTTGCTTGGAGAGCTGCCCACACGCAGGCAAACAGCGATTTCCTATTTTTTTTAGCAATGTGAAACTCCTAATTTTCCCCACTGAAAACAGACACCCTCCTCAGGTGTGTGCCAAGCCGAAGGTGCCACCAAGGCCACTCCAGCTCTGCCCTGGGCCAGGAGTGAGGGTGGATCATCATCCCAACCTGCCCTGGGCCATTGCAAGGGGCTGTGGCCATGGACACTGCACTGACCCCACTGCTGGCTTTGGGTGCCACAGCAACCCCCATCAGTTCAATCTTCCTTGGAAAGCAGCCCAAGGAGCCATTTCTGCAGCCAGGTTCCATGGCCAGGGGAATGTGGGGGGCTGCAGGTGGTCAATGCCCCATCCCTGGAAACATTCCAGT
Organism: Phylloscopus trochilus trochilus; assembly: GCA_016584745.2. Classification (NCBI taxonomy): domain Eukaryota; kingdom Metazoa; phylum Chordata; class Aves; order Passeriformes; family Phylloscopidae; genus Phylloscopus; species Phylloscopus trochilus. The sequence continues at coordinate 1,147,178 of WQNJ02000055.1, read as the reverse complement.
CCAGCTGGGACAGGGCTCTGAACAACCTGATCTGGTGAAAGATGTCCCTGCTCATCCCAGGCCTGGACAAGAGGCCCGAGTGAGGCCAGAACAACAGGCCCTGAGCCAAAGGTGACCTCTCAATGAACCTTCCAACCCAAGGTTATCTTTGTATCTGCTCATTAGTGAAATATGCATGGTCATTAGCACTGTGATAGATGTATCCACTCATTAGTGAAACATGGATTGACCTTTCTGTGTTTGGAAGCTGGACAAGGCCATGAAATCTGACATCTGGCCTTGTTTGGGGCTGTATGGTCAGAGTCACCTCCCTTGGTTCCTCCTTAGGCCCTGGCCAGGCTTTGGGAGGGACCCAAGAGGAGGATGAATCCAGATGTTCCCACTCTAGAAGTGCTGTCAGTTTGTTTATTCAGCACTATCAAAGCTGGGCCCTCTCCCAGCAAGGCTGGAGCCTCACCTGTGGCTGGAGGCACCTGCAGGAATTCCCAGTGTCCAGGAGTGGCTCTGCAGTCCTTGGCTGTGACAGCTTCCCCCAGCTGATGTGTGGGTGATGGGAAAGTCTGAGGGTCACTGCTGATGGATCTTTCTTACTCACTGCAGGCAATCTTTGGTAGTGATGGTTGGGTGCATTGCTGAGCTGCTCCTTTTGTGCTCCTTTGCCTCAGTTCCCACTCACCCCTGAGCTTCAGCCCTGGCTAGCAGTATGCTCAGGGGGAAACTGAGGCAAGGATGAAGATAAAAGACAAAAGGTGCTCTTAATCCTTCAGGAACACAGTCCCACAGTTTAATGCAGAACCTACTCCATGCGGCTTGGGGGAGTAAGAGAGGAATTAAGAGGGTGATTCCCTGCCAGAGGGCAGTTTTATGCCCTCTGCCAAGGAGGGGGAGGGGAGGGGGTCTACCAGCCAGTGGGGGCTGACCTGGGGGAGGTGAGGCATTGGTGGTGTCAGGGAGAGGGGATTCAGTGCAGGGGCTCATGGGAAGGTACAGCAAGTGCTTTGTGTGAACACATATAACAGAAACACCCAGTGCAATAGAACAAAGTGAACTAACTACTTAGTGCAATACAACATCTCACCCTTTTCTGTTACAATAAAACTGAACGACACGCTTCAGGCCTATTCTGAGACAGAATATGTTTTTGCCCACCACTTTTGATTTGCAGGCAGTTTTGGCTGCTCTTGGCCTGCAAGCTCTGCATGGCTGACTTCTTAGGTGGTAGGGATTAAACCATTGAGGGCTATTAAAACTAGGCAGTGAAGAATTCCGAACCCCAACACAATTAAAAACAAGACAACAAAAACCAACAGGATTGTAAAAGGAAATATGCACATAAAGCATATTAACAATCTGAGATCTGCTGGAAGTAACCTAATTTTTAAAAAGGCTCTGTCTTCTCTTTCTGGCGGTGTCTTCTTCTTGAAGTGACAGCTGCTTGCTTCTCATCATCTTCCGTTGGTGCTGAGTTTTTGGGAACAAAAGGTTTCACCCACTTTTGGGGTATCCAGCCTGGGCCCCAGGGGGTGGATACACACAGGTAGCCACATCCCCAGGTCACGAGCTCATCGGGACCTTTGATCTCCCAGGTTTCTGGGTCCCTAATCAAAACTGGTGGGCGCTGTGACAGCTTAAATTGATTACTGCTGTTAAAGTGACACACCACTGAAGGACTCAGGTTTTCAAATGAACAATTCAGAAAGTTAATGGTAAACACGGCTTTGCAGAGTTTTTGTGTTGGTGACATCCATGCTGTGGAACTGTCTTGCCCAGCCAGGACCTTTTTAAGCGTCTGGTGGGCACGCTCAACCACAGCTTGGCCTGTGGGGGAGTGGGGGATGCCTCTTATATGTTCTATTCCCCACTGCTGGACAAACTCGAGGAACTCCTTGCTTTTGTACCCTGGGCCATTGCCAGTTTTGATTTTTCTTAGGGATCCCCAGTACTGAAAAGGTAGATGCACGAGATGTTTCTTGGTATGTTCAGCCATTTCTCCTGCATGGGCAGAGGCATAAACTGCATTTGAATAGGTGTCAATGCTCACATGCACGTATTTTTGGCAGCTAAAACTAGGAATGTGTGTGATGTCTGTCTGCCATTCTCGGCAGCTTCCAAGCCCTCTGGGGTTAGCCCCCATTGTAGGGGAGTTTTTAGAAGAGTGAGGTCACAGTCTATTGATAGGAGGTTTGAACAATCCTTGCTATCAGGGAACAGTAGGGGTTCTTGTACTGTGCCTGCTGTGTACTGTGGTGTTCCTACATTGCCTTGAAGTAGCAAAAAGGTAGCAAATGTAATAACTCATTGGTCCTTCTCATGGATGCTTCCCTTCAGAAGCTGAAGACATGTAACAACTTGTTGTACCTTCTCATAGATGCAGAAGACAGAAATGCTGATCATAAGACAGAACAAAGAAGAAGTTGCTGCCAAAAGACGTGAACCAATGAGCAATGATTTAGAGTGCTTGAACATGAGATTTTAACCAATCAACAATTGTTTAGTTGTGCCTACTTTTACTCTGTAACCTCATAAATATAGGGAATAAAGAATAAATGAGGAGATCAAACCTAATCATATTGATGTCCATTTGATACTCGGCTCCTTCCTCACAACAGTTTCCATGGGTCCCCACAGTGTCACAATGGCCCCTTGCTTCCATGAAGCCTTGCAGTGTCAAAATGGTTTCCTTGGTTCCATGGAAAGGAACAATGCACAAAGAACAATGCACAACTGCACAATGACACAGTGGCCCCTTGGTTCCATGAGGCCTCAGAGTGTCACAATGGTCTCCATGATCCCAGATAGTCCTGCAGTGTCACAGTGGTGCCTTGGTTCTATTGGGCTCCTCAGGATCACAATGACCCCTTGGCTGCATGAGACCCAGCTGTGTCACACTGGCCCCTTGCTTCCATTGGGCCCCGTAGGGTCACAATTATTCCCCCTTTACTTCAATGAGGCCTTCAGTGTCACAGTGGTCTCCTTGGTACCAGAGTATCACAATGGACCCTTGGTTCAATGAGGACCTGCAGTGTCACAATGGCCTCATTTGCTCCACAAGGCCCTGCAGAGCCCCTTGGTTCAACAAGGCCTCAAAGATTCATAATGTTCTCCAGGATTCCATGAGGGCCCTTCAATGTCACAATGGACCTTTTGTTCCATGGGATCTCGCGCTGTTCCATGAATCCTTAGTTCCATGGGGCCCTGTAGTGTCACAATGGACCCCTTGGTTCAATGGTGCCACACAGTGCCACAATTGTCCCTTGGTTCCATTAAGCCCCACAGTTTCACTATGGACCCCTTGGCTCCCCAGGGCCCTGAAGTGCCACAATGGCCCTTTGGTTTCCCAGGGCCTCAAGGTGTGCAAATGGCCTCCAGGGTTTCATGGGGCCCTGCTGGGTCAAAATGGACCTTTGGTTCCGTGATGCCCCAGAGTGTCACCATGGTATCCTTGGTTCCACGGTGTCAGAATGGATCCTTCATCCCATGGAGACCCACAGTGTTCACTGCAGCCCCCTTGATTCCATGAGGCCCTGCTATGTTATAATGGCTCCTTGGTTCCAGTGGTTTCTAAAGTGTCAGAATGGTCTCCATTTTTCCATGAAGCCCCATGACATCACTGTAGTCCCTTAGTTACACAGGGCCACACAGTGGAACAATGGACTCTTGGTTCCATGAAGTTCCTCAGTCCCAGTGACTCCTTGGCTCCATGTGGCCACACTGTGTCACAATGGCTTGTGGTTCCATGAGGCCCTACAGGTTTGCAATGGACCCTTGGTTCCATGAGACCTTGCTGTGTCACAATTCTGTGCTACAGTAAGAGTTCTGGTTCCATGAGCTTTCCTACAGCCAACAGTCTCCTTGTTTTTGCAGTGCCACCATGGACCCTTGGTTCCAGGAGGTCCCACAGTATAACATGGTCACTTTGGTTCTGTGAGGTTCAGTAGTGTCACAATGGCCTCCTTGATTGTACAAAGCTTTGCTGTGTCAGAATGGCCCCTTTGGTTGCACAAGGCCCCACAGTATCACCATGGACACCTTATGTTGGAGTCCAGGGCATTCCTTTGGATACCCTGGACAGTCAGAAACCTGTACAGGGGGGTTTAAAACCTGTACACAGGAGTGCAGGATCTGTACAGGGGGGTTGGAGACCCTGGAACAGAGCCCAGAAAGGCAAGGCCTTTGACTTTGGTCAATGGGAGGGACTTACAACATTGGGAGAGGTGTTATAAGCCACAAAGTGTAATAAAGAATAGTATAGTTTTCACATTTGGGTTTCTAGAATAGGGGTGAATGGGGACAAGATGGAGGATTCTGGGCAGTGCCCTGGGGTCTTCTTCTTCTTCTTTTTCTCCATCTTCTGCTGTGATGGTGGCACAAAGTAGCTTTAGAGGGACTGGGTTAGTGTAGAAGTAACCTGTTTAGTATAGAATGTAGATATTGGTTTGTAATTGTAAATAATAGACACGTAATAATCTGTAAAAGAGATGACGAGCCTTCGTCAAGGGCAGGAGTCTACGCCTGATGCCCGCTGTGGAGACCTTGGCTTGGCACAGGGAAAAATGAAATGATAAGAAATAAAAAAACCCAAGAAAATCCTAGAAAAAGAACATCTGAAGACTCCGGTTTATTCCTGCGTCTGGCTTGGGGCTTTCAGAGGGCAAAGGACACTCAACTATCCTAATCTCAGGTGACCAGCCAAACCCGAGATCCTTGGATCCCCATTGTCATGATGGGCCTTCCACTCCATGCAGCCCTGGTGTGCCACAGTGGCCCCTTGGTTCCATGAGTTTCAACATGGACTATCAACAATGGTTCCCTTGCTCAAACAAGGCCTTGCTGTGTCCCAATGGACTCTTGGTTCCATGAAGCCTTTCTCTGTCACAATGTACTTTGGATTCCATGAGGTTCCATAGTGTCACAATGGTCTCCTTGGATCTGCAGTATCACAATGGACCATTGGTTCCACGTGGCCCTGCTGTGTCAAAAAGGATTTTGGTTCCATGAGGGTCCAAGGTGCCACAGTAGATTCCTTGGTTCTATGAGCCACTTCTGTCATCAAATGTCCAAATTATCAGAATAAGACTCCTTAACACTAATTTGGTGTTTCAGAGGGCATCATTTATTCAAGCTTGAGGTCCAACATTTGGTAACTCATAACCTTACATGGACATGTGATTCTAAAAGAGTGTTACTTATATAAAGTCTTATATGTGTATTACAATTTAGCCATCACCATAAAACCCACCCCAAGGTCCCAGATTCACTCCTTGTTTTTTCCATCACTGCACTCTTGAGCCAGATGTCTTCTTCTCTTCCAACCATCCTTGCTGGAAAAGCAGGCTCTGCATTCCTTATTCCTGTGCTAGAAGTTCACAGGCACAGTAAAAATGGAATGAACCCTTTTGGTATCCAGCCCAAGGCTGTGTGTGCCCAGGCAGAGGCAGGCAGGACGCAGAGCTGTCAGCAAAGGAAGGGCCCAGCCAGGTGGGGCAGCCGCAGGTGACGACAGCCTGCAGGGACAGAGGCACAGGGCATGGACACCGTAGGACAGCCTGGGCTGCACAGGGCACAGGGATGGGCAGCAGCTGCAAGGCCCTGACACAGCCAACTCCTGCAGCACTTGGGCCATGGCTGCTGGCCCTGGGCCTGAGCCAGGAGGAGGGGACAAGTGACCCTTGCAGGCCTGCAAGGGCCTCATGGCCTCCTTGTCCCTGCTCAGCAGCCTGGCAGGGGCTGCCCCATGGTGCTGCCCTTGGCATTGCACATCCCCACATCCCAGTGGCCTGGGAAGAGCCCTGAGCAAGGAGGGAGGGACAGGATGTGCCTTGGCAGGGGCTGGGGCTCAGGCCTTGGCCCTTTGCGTTCCTGAAACACATCCAGGTTTGCTCAGCATCAGAGACACCTTTGCCTTTTTTGTGCCCACCTTTCATCACTGCCTGCAGTGTTCTGCTCTAACAGGAACCTGGGGACACTTTCTCAGTCCTGTCCCTCACCGGGACCCATTAAAACTTCATGAAACTTCAGTATTTCAATCTCACTTTGAGCTCTTGAGAAGTTTTTTGAACTTCTGAAGTCTGTCTAATTGACCACAGAAGAATTGAGAAGGTTTTTTTTTCCCCAGGGGCATGTCTTGTTTGGGTGTTTTGAAGAAATGTTTAGGAGTTTTTCTCACTGAATTCCTGAAATGAAGAGCTCAGGAAAGAAGAGGCCTATGGAAAAGTAAAATTCACCAGCAGCCTCCAAGGGGCTAAGGATCCATCCTCATCAGAGCAGCAATGGACAGAAATGGGCACAGCTTTCTGGCTGCCCCACCTTTCCCTTGTTTGTCTCCACTGGTCACCACTGCCTGCAGGGCTCTGCTCTAACTGAAACCTGGGGACACTTTCTCAAGTTTTGTTCCTCTGTGGGACCCATTAAAACTTCAAGAAACTTCAGGGTTTCAATCTCACTTTGAGTTATTGAGAAGTTTTTTGAACTTCTAAATTCTAATAAACCACAGAAGAATTGAAAACTTAATTTTTTTTTCCCAAGGGGCTTTTTTGTTAAGGTGTTTTGAACAAATGTTTATGAGCAATTCTCACTGAATTCCTGAACTGGAGAGCTCAAGAAAGAAGAAGCCTCTGACAAAGTAAAACTCACCAGCAGCCTCCAAGATGGTGAGGACCCATCCTCATCAGAGCAGCAAGGAACAGCAATGGGCACAGCTTTCTGGCTGCCCCAGCTTTGGGATGGGCCCTGGGCCTGCAGCAGGAGCAGCTCTGCAGGGCCCCAAGGCCGCGGCTGTTGTGCTGGCCTGGGCAGATGGGATGGGAGCAGGGGCTGCAGAGCTCTCAGGAGCTGAGGGAGAGGGCAGCAGGGCACCCAGGGAGCCTGGTTTTGCCTTGTGCCAGCACCTTGGCCATGGCTGGGGCTGAGCCCTGTGGGAGCTGCAGCTGCTGCTGTGCCCTTGCCAGGGGCTGAGGCCGTGGGGCCCCTGGCCAGAGCAGCCTGGCCTGAGCAGAGCTGTGGGGCCAGAGGCGGCTGGGCTGTGCTGGGGAGAGGCCCTTGGTGCTGCAGAGAGCTCAGGGCAGCTGGCAGAGCCTGCAGGGAGCTGGGCTGGGCTGAGAGAGCCTGGCACAGACACCATCAGTGTCCATCTCAGCCTGGGTGACCCTGCAGGGGCCAAGAAAAGCACCCCAGGCTGCACAAGTTCTCTGTGTGGGAGCTGAGCTTGTGACCCCTGGAGCCCTCCCAAGTGCTGGGGCTGCACCTCCAGCTGCAGAGGAGATGGGACAGATGGGAGCAGACACAAAGAATTCCTGCTGGATTCTTTTTTGTGTTTGCTTATACAGGTGTATTCATATGTAGAGGAGGTGTTCTGTGTCAGATAACAATGGAAGAAGGATAAGAATAATATTTTTTTAGCTGAAAATAGTATTTCATTCATAATACACAATGAGAAAAAGAGGACACATTTGATCAGAAGAGCATCTGAGTTTTTCAGAGGATGAGAGACTCACTGACGTTTTAGCAGTCAAACCTGTTCAATCCTTTCCTCAGGGCTTCCTTGAAATGAGAGGTGACCACCAGAGGCCAAGGCCAGCCAGAGCTCTCTCTCCTGGCAGCTTTTGTCTGGGAGAACCCTTGCATTGAGGGAATTTTTCAGGAGGAGTATCAATTTTGGCCATGGGCACCTGTAAAAAACAGATAGTTCTTTTCCATAGGAAGGAAAACACAGAGCCCCTCAGCTCTCCAGGGGCTGATGAGAGGCAACCCTTAGCATTCCAAGATCATCTGGACCTGTCAGGTGGCCCATGGAAAGCCAAACCAGCCAGACCTGTTCCGTCTTCCCTTGCTTCCATGAGGCCGTGCAGGGTCACAGTGGCCCTTGGCTTCTGTGGAGCCCCAAAGTGTCACCATGGTCTCAACAATTCCATGGGGCCTTGCAATGTCACAGTGGTCTCCATGGATCCATGGTGCCCTGCAGGATCACAATGGACCTATGGTTCCACAAGGCCACAGAGTGTCACAGTGGCCCCTTGGATGCACAAGGCCCAGCTGTGTCACACTGGCCCCTTGCTTCCTTTGGGCCCCAAAGCATTCCTGTTGTCCCCCCTTGCTTCCATGAGGTCTTTCCATGTCACAGGGGTCTCCTTGTACCACAGTATCACGACTGACCCTTGGTTCAATGAAGCCTTGAGGTGTCACAGTGGTCTCCAGTATTTCATGAGACCCCACAATGTCACAATGGACCTTTCCTTCCATGAGTCTCACATTGTTCCATGAATCCTTAGCTCCATGGGATCCTGTAGATGTCACAATCAACCCCTTGGTTCAATGGTGCCACAGAGTGCCACAACTGTCCTTATTTCCGACAGAGCCTCGTGATGTCACAATGGACTCCAGTATTCTATAAGGCCTTGCAATATCTCAATGGACTCCATGGTTCCATGGGGATGCAAAGTTCCACAGTGGCCCTTTGGTTTCACAAGACCTCCAAGTGTAAAAATGGCCTCTGTGGTTTCATGTGGCCATGCTGCGTCACAATGGACCTCTGGTTCCATGATGTCCCATGGTGTCACAATGGTCTCCTTGGTTCTGCACTGTAAGATTCCCCCCTTGGTCCCTTGGAGCCCCAGAGTGTCACTGTTGTGCCCTTGGTTCCATGAGGCCCTGCAGTGCCACAATGGTGCTTTGGTTCCACAAGGTCCCATGTGTCATAATGGTCTCCATGGTTCCATGAGGCCCTGCTGTGTCACAAGGGCCTCCTTGGTTCCATGATGCCCTGTAGTGTCACAAAGGTCTCCTTGGTTCCATGGGGTCAGTGTGGCCCCTTTGTCCCATGGAGCCCCACAGTGTCACTGTGGTCCCCTGGAGTCCATCAGGCCCTGCTGTGCTACAATGGCCCCCTGGTTATACAAGGCCCTGCAGTGTCACAATGGCCCCTTGGTTCCAGTGGGTTCTGAAGGGTCACAATGGTCTCCAGTGTTCCATGAGGCCCCACAATATCCCAATGGAACCTTGATTCCAAGGGGACCTGCAGTGTCACAAGGCTGCCGTGGTTTGATGAGACCCTGCAGTGTGGTAGTGGACCCTTGGTTCCATGAGGCAAAGCAGAATCAGAGTGGCCCCTTTGTTCCACAGAGAACCACAGTGTCACTGTGGTCCCCCTGGTTCCACAGGGCTCCACAGTGTCACAATGGACCTTTGGTTCCATCAGGTTCCTCAGTGTCTCAGTGGCCCCTTGGCTCCATGTGGCCATGCTGTGTCACAGTGGCAGGTGGTTCCCTGAGGCCCCACAGTGTACAAATGGTCTCCTTGGTTCTGTGAAGCCCTACAGAGCCACAGTGGACCCTTGGTTCTATCAGGCTGTGCTGTGTCACAATGGACTTCTGGCTCCATGAGCTTTTGCACTGTCAGCAATGGTCTGAGTTCCACAGTGTCACCATGGATCCTTTGTTCCATGAGGTTCCATAGCATAACATGATCCCCTTGATTCCAGAAGGTTCTGCAGTGTCACAATGGACCATTGGTTCCATGCAGCCTCACACCTTCACAATGATCCCATGAGCTTCCATACTGCCAGCAATGGTCTCCTGGTTTCCATGAGGCCCTGCTCTGATACAATGGACCATTGGTTCCATGGGATTCCACTGCATCACAATGGACCCTTTTCTTCCATAAGGTTCCATGGTGTCACAGCTGATTCCTTGAATCTGTGAGCCTCTGCTGTCACCAAATGTCCACAAAATCAGAATAAGACTCCTTAACACTGATTCGGTGTTTAAGAGGGCATCACTTATTCAGGCCTGAGGTCCACCATGGGATAACTCCTAACCTTATGTGGATGTGTAATTCTACAAGTGTATTGCTTATATACAGTCACTGAATGTGTATTACAATTTACCCATTTCCATAAAACCCACCCCAAGTTTCCAGATTCAGTCCTTGTTTTCTCTATCACTGCACCCTTGAGCCAGATGTCTTCTGCTCTTCCAACAATCCTTGCTGGGAAAGCAGGCCCTGCATGCCTTGTTCCTGTGCTAGAAGTTCACAGGCACAGGAAAAATGGAATGAACCCTTTTGGTATCCAGCCCAAGGCTGTGTGTGCCCAGGCAGAGGCAGGCAGGACGCAGAGCTGTCAGCAAAGGAAGGGCCCAGCCAGGTGGGGCAGCCGCGGGTGATGACAGCCTGCAGGGACAGAGGCACAGGGCATGGACACCGTAGGACAGCCTGGGCTGCACAGGCCACAGGGATGGGCAGCAGCTGCAAGGCCCTGACACAGCCAACTCCTGCAGCACTTGGGCCATGGCTGCTGGCCCTGGGCCTGAGCCAGCAGGAGGAGGGGACAAGTGACCCTTGCAGGCCTGCAAGGGCCTCATGGCCTCCTTGTCCCTGCTCAGCAGCCTGGCAGGGGCTGCCCCATGGTGCTGCCCTTGGCATTGCACATCCCCACATCCCAGTGGCCTGGGAAGAGGCCTGAGCAAGGAGGGAGGGACAGGATGTGCCTTGGCAGGGGCTGGGGCTCAGGTCTTGGCCCTTTGCATTCCTGAAACACATCCAGGTTTGGTCAGCATCAGAGACACCTTTGCCTTGTTTGTCCCCACCTATCCTCACTGCCTGCAGTGTTCTGCTCTACCTGAAACCTGGGGACACTTTCTCTGTTGTGTTTCTCTGTGGGACCCATTAAAACTTCAAGAAAGTTTGGACTTTGAATCTGACTTGAAGTTCTTGGGAAGTTTCTTGAACACACTCTGAGGGACTGAATCTGATGTAAACAGCACCAGATTCCCAAGAGATTAATTAAAGTCCTTGTGCTGTGTCTGTGCTGATGAGCTGGGCTGGGCTCCTGGAAGAGAGGATGATCTTGGAAACCAGGAAGAGCTACAAAAAGCCATTTCTCCTGAGGAGCAGCTCCTCTCCCAGCCCAGCAGGGCTGAGGGCACTGCCTGCAGGTACCTGAGAGCAGTGAAGCAGACAGAGGCTTAAAGAAACTTCAAGGACAATTCTGAGATTATTCACGGAGAAATCTTCACAACTTTTGAAAACTCTGAGCTTCCTCCTGGAGAAATTTTCACAGCTTTTGACACAGTCAGTCTGTGGCTTCAGGGATCTCCTCAAGCTGACCCAGGACAGGACTCATGTGACTGTAAGGATGGCTCTGCTGCCCTTTCTGCCTTGGGGGAGGATGTGCTCCAGAGCGGGGCTGCCCTGGGCACCGTCAGAGGGACAGGGCAGGACGGCTCCTGCTGCCAGGGACGGCTGCAGGGGCTGAAGCTGGGGCTGCAGCCAGGGCTGCCCAGGGCTGTCCTGCACAGCAGCTCCTGCAGCCCTCAGGGCTCTTGGCCAGCCCAGGGCATCTGCCACCTGCCAGGGGCAGCTCTCAGCCTGCCTGGGAGCTCCCATGGATGCTGGAGAGGAGCAGTGGGTGCAAGGAGTGACTCCTGCCAGGGCAGCTCCTGCTGCTGCTGCTGCTGTGGAGAGGGTGCTGTGTGTGCCAGGGCTGCTCAGAGCTCCAGCTCATGCCCAGGTCATTTCAGAGGGGACTTTTCATGAGCTCATTCAGGACAGGGGTTTCCTGCTTGTTTCTCTGCTTTCCTGAATCTGTGCTCCCACTTTTCCCTGGCTCAGCTTGGTGGCAATGGAAACTCAGCTGTGCAGGGCAGAGCAGGGGCTGAGGCTCTTCAACCATCCCACTGAGTTTTCCTGGGAACCTCAGCAGGTGCCTGCAGCTGCCCAGGCTCCAGATCCATGCAGCATCAGCTTTCCATGGTGCCCAGGCCTGGGGGAGCTGTTCTTTAATGCCTGCAGCCGGGAGCAGCTGCAGGGCAGAGCTGGCCCAGGGGCTGGGCTGGGCTCTGGCAGCTGTGGCAGGGAAGGAGCCCGGGCCCACAGGAACAGCTCGGGCTGGGACAGCTGCAGCAGCAGAGGCGTGGGCAGGGAGGGAGGGAGGCAGTGCTGAGGGCAGCCCTGCTGCTGCTGCTGCTGCTGCTGCTGCTGCTGCAGGGGAGATGTGGCAGCTGCCAGCCCTGCCCTGCAGGGGAGACACTGGCCTGAGCAGCACAGCTGCTGTGTCCCCTGGCAGCCAGCACAGCCCTCAGCCCGGGGGCTGGGGGCCCTCAGTCCCCTCCTGGGCCAGCAGAGCAGCTCCAGAGAATGAAGGGCATCTCTGCTGCCATGTGCCCATTGCCTGCTGCCCAGGGCCTGAGGGCCACTGTCCTGCACTGCTGCTGCTGTCCTTGGGATGACATGCAAGCTGTGAGCTGCCTCCAGGGGACAGTGGGGGACAGGAGTGTCCTTGGCCAGGGCTGGGGCTGAGACTCTGAGAAAGACTGAGCCACTTTGCTCTGCTGTGGCTCCCTCTGCTCTCAGCTGTGTCAGGCTGATTTCCAGGGGAGCACAGTGACTGGCCTCGATCCCAAAAAGGGCAGCTGGGGACAGATGGAGTGACAGAGCAGCTCCCCTCACCCTTCACTGAGTTACAGCCAATGCTCTTGCATTGCAGAGTTCTCTCTGATCTCCCTGGGCACAGCAGGAAACCCTCTCAAACTGCCTTTGGCCATCCTTCCCTTTGACCATTCCTTAGCCCTGGCACAGGAGATGCTGCCAAGCTCCTCTGCCTCAGCAGCACTTTGGGCTGATGAAGTCCAACCCCAGGACTGGCCTCTGTTCCCATTCCCATGGCCCCACTGCTGCAGAGCAGAGCTGAGCCCTGGGTGTCCATGGGCAGAGCCCCTGCTGGTCACAGCAATGGAACCAGATCTCAGTAGAGCTCCAGGCACAAGGCTGAAGGAAGGGGTCTGAGAAAAGGGGAATTGGGTGGCACAGAGCAGCAGGGGCAGGACTGGGAGAAAGGGCTTGGGAATCACTCAGGAATATCTCCCCTGACTTGTCACTGTGTCCTCCATCACCAGGACTGCATAGGCAGAGTGAGCAAATGTCCAACAGCAGCTCCACCAGCCACTTCCTCCTGCTGGCATTGGCAGACAGGCGGCAGCTGCAGCTCCTGCACTTCTGCCTCTTCCTGGGCATCTCCCTGGCTGCCCTCCTGGGCAACGGCCTCATCATCAGCGCCGTAGCCTGCGGCCACCACCTGCACAGCCCCATGTTCTTCTTCCTGCTCAACCTGGCCCTCACTGACCTGGGCTCCATCCTCACCACTGTCCCCAAAGCCATGCACAATTCCCTCTGGGACACCAGGAACATCTCCTACGCTGGATGTGCTGCTCAGGTGTTTTTCTTTCTCTTCTTTATGGGAGCAGAATTTTCCCTCCTGACCGTGATGTGCTACGACCGCTACGTGTCCATCTGCAAACCCCTGCACTATGAGACCCTCCTGGGCAGCAGAGCTTGTGCCCACATGGCAGCAGCTGCCTGGGCCAGTGGCTTTCTCAATGCTCTCATGCACACAGCCAATACATTTTCCCTGCCTCTGTGCCATGGCAATGCCCTGGGTCAGTTCTTCTGTGAAATCCCACACATCCTCAAGCTCTCCTGCTCACACTCCAAACTCAGGGAACTTTGGGTAATTGTGGTTGGTGTCTGTTTATCTTCTGGCTGTTTTGTTTTCATCGTTGTTTTCTCCTATGTGCAGATCTTCAGGGCTGTGCTGAGGATCCCCTCTGAGCAGGGACGGCACAAAGCCTTTTCCACCTGCCTTCCTCACCTGGCCGTGGTCTCCCTGTTTCTCAGCAGTTGCTTTTTTGCCTACCTCAAGCCCCACTCCATGTCCTCCCCATCCCTGGATCTGGCAGTGTCATTTCTGTACTCGGTGGTGCCTCCAGCCCTGAACCCCCTCATCTACAGCCTGAGGAACCAGGAGCTCAAGTCTGCAGTGTGGACACTGATCACTGGATGGTTTCGGAAACATTGAATTGGTTTTGTATTTCTGCAAATCACTTGTAATAAAAGTAATCTTTTATATCTCTTGCTGGTTTCATTTCGGCTGTTCTTTCTCTCTGTTACAGTTTTTGAATATTTTCCAAAAGGAAATGCCATAGTTTGTTCCATTTCTCATTTTGTTTCTCTCCACCTTCCCTGTGGCCACAGACTGTGTCAATGAGGGGCTGCACTCTCGGGGGCTTTAAAGGAACTCTAGGGTGTCCCAGCCAAATTTTCTGCAGAGATGCCCCTTTGGTTCCCTTCTCTGCAGCTGCAGCAGCAATGTCTGTGTGCAGAGCTGAGGCAGATCAGTGCTGGCACAGCAGCTGTGGCCAGCAGCAGCAGCAGCACTTGGTGCTGCCAGTGCTGCTGCCGTGGCCCTGCCCCGCTGCCCTCCTGGCCCTGCTGTTGCTGTAGGGCCTGAGTGCTCTCGGGGCCGGGCACAGGGCTGGGGGTGGCAGTGCCGGGGCTGCAGCAGGGACAGGCCATGGGCACTGCTGGCACAGCAGCAGTGCTGAGGCCTCAGGCCAGGGCCTGGGGGCTGCAGGCTCCTTGCCCAGGCTCTCTCCACAACACATTGCCCAGGCCAAGGCTGAGCAGAGAAAAGCCCCGGCAGCAGCCCCAGGCTGGCCGTGGGCAGGCTGGGGGCAAACAGCACGGCTGGGGCTCTGCAAGGGCCCTGGGCAAGCACACGGCAAGGAGCAGCAGAGCAGGGCCTGATCCATCCCCACTGCGCTGGACACCCCAGGCCAGCGGCCCACAGCCTCCTCATGCACCTGCCAACAACATCCCCCCTCTGCAGCCCTGGCCTCTCCCCCAGCTCACACAGCTGCCGCAGCCTTGCAGGCACAGCCACGGCAGCACTGCCTCAGGAGCCCCTGTTTGCCCTGCCCAGAGCAGGCCTGAGCACCCCCATGGGCTTGGTGTGGGGAGATGAAGCTGAGGGAGCACAAATGCCAGCAGGGCCTGAGGCCAGGGAAACCCCTCAGGTTTGTGGTGGCCTCTGAAGTCAGCCAGAAAGTTTTTTCCCATGAGCTGTGAGTTTGCTGTGCCACTGCAGCTGTTGTTGCTCAGAGCCAGGGCTGCCTGGCAGCCACCCCCAGACTGCCCTGATAATTTTCTTTGCTTCACCTTGGCTTTCTTTTGTCTTCCTGCTACAAAATTCTTCCTATAGCCCACCCTTGTTCCCTCCCCTGCAAACATCCCATCCCTGGTTGCCCTTTCCTCTCTTCCTTCTCCTTTCCCCACTCCCCATTTCAGTTCCTCACTTGGCACCATGGGAACATCCCTTGGGGAGCAGGATCATCCTCCAAGTGCTTCAGGAATTGTCTGCAGGCTGCTGCAGTGCTTCCTGCTGCTCCCTTGCCAGAGGCACCCCAGGCCAGGGGGCACATCTGGGTTGCAGTGTCTGCCTGTGGGGCTCCCTGTGGTGGGCAATGAGGAGGAGCTGCAGAGGCTCTGCAGGACTGACAGGATGGGCTTTGGGGCTGTGAGGAGAAGCTGCTGAGGCAGCTGGGCTGCTGTACCTTCTGAAGAGGAGGCCCAGGGCTCATCATGCAACAGCTGCAAGGGTGGTTTCAGAGAATACTAGAATCAGCAAGGATGGAACAGATCTTGGACATCATCAAGTCCAACCTGTGCCCTGACACTGCCTTGTCTCCCCTGAACCTCCTCCTCTCCAGGATAAACAACCCCAGCTCCCTCAGACACTCCTCACAGGACTTGTGTTCCAGTCCCCTCATCAGCCTTGTTGCCCTTCTCTGGACACGCTCCAGCCCCTCCATGTCCTTCCTAAATTGGGGGGCCCAGTATTGGACACAGCACTCGAGGTGCTGCCCAACCAGTGCCCAGCACAGGGGAAGAAGAATCCCTGCCCTGCTCCTGCTGGCCACACCATTCCTGATCCAGACCAGGAGCCATTGGCCTTCTTGGCCCCCTGGGCACACTGCTGCCTCATGTCCAGCCTGCTGTCCATCAGTCCCTGCAGGTCCCTTTCTGCCTGGGCACTGTCCAGCCACTCTGTCCCCAGCCTGGAGCACTGCAGGGGTTGTTGTGGCCAAAGTGCAGGACCCGGCCCTTGGTCTTGTTCAAGCTGACATTGTTGGATTTGGGCCCTGGATCCAGCCTGTCCAGGGCCCTGTGCAGAGCCCTCCTGCCCTCCAGCAGATCCACACTCCCACCTGCAGGAGAGATGGCCAAGGGCTGGGCAGGGCTGGCAGGGCCACAGGCACCCAGGCCTTTGTCCCCTGGGCTCTGCCAGCGCCTCTGCAGGCCCCACTGAAGGAACTTTCCTTGCAGGAAAGCCTGCACTTGGCTTCTGCCTGGCCCCTCCCTGAGCAGGCTGGCAGGCCTTGCAGCTTTAGGACATTTGTCCTTGCTGCCCCTGCCATCCCCCTGCCCCACCAACAGCCCCCAGCCAGCCGCGAGGGACAGGCCCTGCTGTGCCAGGCCTGGGCTCAGGCCTTGGCCTTTCTGCTCCCTCCAGCCAGCCCAGGCCTTGCTCAGCATTGCAGTCCCTGCTCACAGCCTTGGGCTCCCTGCAATCCTGGCCTCAAGGAGCTGCTCTCACCAGTGCCTGGGCAGCCTTTGGCACTCCCTGCCCTCCCTGGGGCCCAGGGATGCTCCAAGGGACTTGGGGTTTTGCTTCTGACTCCTTCAGCAGCTTCTTCAACCTTCTCTCAGTGCCTGGGGGTCCTGGACTCAGCCCCAAATCCAGTGTGGGGCTGATGAAAATACAGAAAGCCCTCAGGAGCTCCTTGTCTTCCTTCAATTGTCTTTGAGTATACAGGACTTGTGCAGCTGACTGGAGTCAGTTTGGAGTTCTGTTAAGGAGGAAGATTTCAAAGCGAATCTCATGATTTTTGGTTTTTTAAACCCGTGAGTATTTCTTAGTTTTCAGTTCAATGTAAAGGTGACTGAAGGATTCTCCAAGTGATCTTGATGCTGAATGTTCCTTTAGAAGGTTTTGGCATGGAGAAGAATGAGCCCCTCGCAGGCTGACCCTGTTTGGACAAGCTGCTCCTCACCCGAACCTCACCATGTCTGACATTGCCCACCTGGCACTGACATCCCTGTGTCCTGCAGCACAACCTTGTCCCCTGAGCTCTGCAGCTGCCTGTCCCAGCCCATTGCACCATGTCCCACCTGCTCTCCTCAGGCCTCTGCCTGCACACAGGCCCAGGAGGAGTTTTCCTGTTGCTGAGGAAAGAATGGAAAAGCCTGAGCAGGTTTCCTAAACAACAAAGCCCACTCAAGAATCACATGCTCAGGACAGGCTGCCTGGAATGATGTCACCTTTCTACAAGGGACAGTGTCACCAGAAATGAGCTCTATGAGCAGAATTCTCTGAGTCTTTCAGCTGAATTCTCTGTCCCTGTCCTGGATGCTCTGTGGAAGCTGCTGGTACCATCCTCAACTTGAACCCTTCTTTGGAATGCAGACAGAGGTTCCTAGGTGTGTAAAGTAAGCGTTGCTCAATGTTGGTGCAAAGCTTTTGTGTTCCTCCTGGAACCAAGGAGACTCCTGAGACACTGCAAGGCCTTGTTTCACCAAGGGTCCATTGTGACACAGCAGGTGGCTCATGGAATCAAGGAGACAATTGTGACAGTACAGACCCTCCTAGAAACAAGTCTCTGTTGTGGCAGTCATGGAATCAAAGAGACATTTGTGGCACAGCCAGGCTGTGTGGAACCAATGGTCCATTGTTACCCTGCAGAGTCAAGAAGAACATGGCGACACCACAGAACCTCATGGAACCAAGGGTCCTTTGTGGCACAGCAGGGCCTCCTTGGAACCCAGGGGACCATTGTGACAAGGGAGGGCCTAATGGAACCATGGAGACCATTGTGACACTAAGGAAACTCATGGAACCACGGTGACCATTGGGATGCTATGGAACCTCACAGAACCAAGGGTCCATTGTGACATTGTGGTGCCTCCTGGAATCAAACATTGTGAAACTTGGAGGCCTAATGGAACAAGGGTTTCTATTGTGACACTGCAGAACCCCATGGAATCAAGGTGACCATGTTACACTGCAGAAGCCCATGGAACCAAGGGGCCATTGTGACACTGCGGAACCAAGGAAACTGTTGTTGACAGTACGAAAACTCATGGAGTGAAAAGTCCAGTGTGACATGACAGAGCCTCATAAACCCAAGGGTGCATTGTGACTCTGTAGGGCCTCATGGAATAGAGGGTCCATTGTGACACAGCAGGGCCTCGTGGAACCAAGGGTGCATTGAGGCACAGCTGGGCCTTGCTGGAACCAAAGAAACCCCAGCTAACAGCAGGGTTACTCCTGGAACCAAGGAGTCCATTGGTACAGCATAAAACCTATGGAACCAAGGGGCCATTGGGACAAAGCAGGGCCTCATGGAACTGAGGGGACATTTTGACACATTGGGACTGCATGGAAGGAATTGTCCCTTATGATAATGCAGATCCAAGGAGACCACAGAGACACTATGGAACCTCATGGATCCAAGGGGCCATTGTGACACTGAAGAATTTCATGGAACCCAGTGTCCTTTGTGACATAGCAAGGCCTCATTGGAACAAAGGAACCACTGTTGACAGTACAGAAACTCATGGAACCAAGGGTCTGTGGTGACACAGCAGGGACACATGGAAGCAAGGAGACCAGTGACATTTAGGAACCTCATGGAACCAAGGGTTCATTAGGACACTGCAGAAACAAGGAGACCATTGTTGGCACTATGGAAGCTCATGGAACCGAGTGGCCATTGTTACACTTCAAAGTGTAATTGAACCAAAGAGACCATTGCCCAACTACAGAACTTCATGGCTCTGAGGCTTCACTGTGACACAGCAGGGTTCCATGAAACCAATTGTCCATTGTGACAATGCAGATCCAAGGATACCATGGTGACACTTGTGAAGCTCATGGAACCAAGTGGCCATTGTGACACAGCAAGGCCTCCTGGAACTAAGGACACCATTGTGACATAATGGAATCTCATGGAACCAAGGGTCCATTGTTACAGTCCAGAACCAAGGAGACCATTTTTACACTACAGAACCTCATGGAATCAAGGGTCACTTGTGAAACAGTTGGCCTTCATGGAACCAAGAAGCCATTGTGACACAGCAGGGCCACATGGAACCAATGGTCCATAGTGATACTCTGGATCCAAGGAGGCCATGCCGATAGTAGGGAATGTGATAAATGAATGATTTTGTGCTAACTGAATTGTAACTATAGCAATATTTTAGAAAAAGGCAAATGATATGTGATTAGTGTCACAAAACTGATGTTTGCACATGTTTACGAAAAATAATTAAAAAAAAGATACAGGATGTAATTTCAGGTAATTAATATTCCAGAACAGAATAGGCCTTGGGATAATCAGAAGATCAGCCTTGAGATGGACAATTGGGATGGTTCCATGGTTCCAGAATCTCAGTTGTGTTTTTAAGGCTTATTTTTGGAATATGATACTGGCTAACATAACACAGGGTTTGGGGTGCCTGTGCAACCTTTAAGGTTAGCCAGAGGACAATGAGAAAGACTGTGAGCCTTCATCCAAAAGAAGACCCCCAACAACAAGTGAAGCATGCGCCTTGAAGTACAGTGATGTAGATTTTTAGAATTGAAAATAGGAGGAAATTTATGGGAAACATTGATGAATATGTATTAGCAGATAGTATATAAGTGTAGTCTGAATTGCCCTGTTTTGTACCTGAGGCAGGGTGAGAAGCCCTCTCTGTATCCCAGAAAGTTTTGCTTATGCTTTATCAGAACCTTAACCAGACTTAATTAATCATTGCAAAATTTTGTATATGTTTAATTTTGTATTAAATTGCTTTTAAAGTTGCTGGTAAATTTTAAACTTGTTGTTTATTTTATTTATATTTCTAACATGTGCCTGCCTTGTTCCAGGGCTGCCACATGGCCTTGGGGCTGCCCTGCATCCTCCTGGGGAAGTTCCCTGAGGCTCAGAGCACTCAGTGCCCAGACTCCTTTCCCTGTGCCTGCTGTGTCCCCTGGGGCTGCAGAGCTCTCCTGGCTCACAGCAGACATTCAGTCCTTGATCACGGGCTGACCCCACACTGGCCAGGCCTGTGCCCAGGGAGCTCCACTCCCTGCTGCTCCCTGGCACACACTGTCCCTGCAGGTGCCCTGTGCTCTCCTGGCAGCTCCCCAGGCCCTCCAGACAAACATTCCCCTGCCATCAGCCCTGGCACAAGCTGCACAGCCCCAGGAAGGTTCAGCACAGATCCTTCACCATCTGATGGGCTCTGGCCACCAACAAGCAGAGCCTGACCCAGACCTGAGTCCCCTGAAGGCCACCCTGGGACCCTGATCTCATCCCAGTGAGCCCTGGGAGAACAAGGAACACAAGAAGCCTCTTCAGAGTCTGTTCCTTGGGCCTGTTGCTGATTGTGACTCTGCAGGGAGAGCAAAGCCTTCCTGGGCTGCCCTCAGGAGATGATGATGCCCTTTGCTGCTGGAGCTGCTGTGCTGGAGCCCAGCTGTGTCCCAGCAGTGCCCATGGCCTGGCCCTGCCTGTGCTCACAGCACGCACACGCAGCAGGACAGTGACCAAGCTGCCACAGCCCTGCGGCCTGACAGCCACAGAAGGGCTGGGAAGGAGAGGCTGCACTTGGGAAGAGCAGCTGTGGGAAGAGCCAGGGCCATTGTCCCTGGCTGTGCTGCTGGGCTGGGAGTCTCTGCCCTGCACCTCTGCTCACAGGCACTGGCCCTGCAGAGACAGAGAGGGGCTGAGGGAACATCTTGGGCACACAGGGCAGAGCAGGACACTTTATTTGACAGAAATGCAGAGTGATCAGGGCTCCTTACTGTCTGTGCTTGACACAGGCAAGGTAGATACTGATGTAGAAATACTGGGACTAATGGCATCCCTTTATGGAAAATAAGCGTAAAAAAAAATCAAAAGAAAAAATAGAACTCACCAAATAGAATAACAAACGATTCACACAGCAGAAAGCAGTCTGGGCCTGGAATGAGTTCCATTCTGAATGCTGTGCACAAACAAAAAGGCACCTGATTGTTTCTGAAAAGCACACAGTGGTCATATTCCTCAGGGCATCCTCCAGCTCCTGGTTCCTCAGGCTGTGGATGAGGGGGTTCAGTGTTGGAGGCAGCAGCCAGCACAGAAGTGACAGTGCCAGAGCCAGGGATGGGCACCAGGCTGGCACAGGTGACCTTGAGGCTCTGCAGGGCTCAGGCCCAGGGGCTGTGCCAGAGTCAGGGCTGAGCTGACACTCTGTGGGCTGGGGCAGAGCCCAGGCAGAAATGAGCCCTGAGCCAGCAGCTCTGCACTGGTGGCCACCAGGCCCGGTGGCCAAGGGAGGCTTCTGGCCATGGCCTGGAAGCAGCTGCTGCTGCCCAGGGGCCTTTGGTGCCTCAGGCTCTCCCTGGCACAGCTCCCAGCACGGCACTCTGCACTTGTGCCTGAGCCCTTCCCTCTGCTGGGGCTGGCCTGGGGCTTTTCCTGCAACAGGATCTGCCCTGGTCCTGGCACAGGAAAGGCAGTTCCTGCTGGAGCAGGAGGCTCTGCCTGCAATGGTCTCCAACAGCTCCAACAAGGCCCTGTTTGCAAAGCCCCCAGTGGGAAATGAAGGAAGGGATCATGCTGCTTTGGTGGGTGAAGAATGCTGAAAGCAGCCTGACTCCTCCATGCCAAAGTTCCACATGCTGAGAGGGAGCTGAAGCTGTGGCAGAGCTGCTCAAATCCCCAGAGAAAGCAACAACCCAGTGACACCAGTGAGAGCTTCTGCAGAGCTGCTGAGCTGGCCCAGCCTGGGCACATCTGACTGACAGGGCAGCACTTCAGACTAGAAAAGCCCAATCCCAAATTTTAACTGCAGCATCTCCTGACATTTCCCTTCTTGGGGGTGTGTGGAGATTCCTCCCTGGATTGGGGACACCCCTCAAGGTCACTTCCTGAGGCTGAGATAAAGAGCTTTGCCCACGGTCGTTGGTCTGAGGGAGTGACACCCATCTCTGGTTAATAACTGCTTTTGCTTTAATCCAATTGCTTCAAAATTGCTTCCTAGAGCACAGTAACACTTTTTGAGGAGGATTTTGGGGTTTTTTGCGGGGATTTTAAGGGGATTTTGGGGGGGTTTTTTGGGGATTTTTTGGGGTTTTTTTTGGGATTTTTTCCCTGGGAATTTTGGGGGTTTTTTGGGGATTTTTTCTGGGATTTTTGAGTTTGTTTTTTTTTATTTTCTGTGATTTTTGGAGTTTTTTCTCGGATTTTTTGGGGTTTTTTAGGGGATTTTTTTTGATTTTTTGGGGGGTTTTTTTCAGGGGTTTGGGTTTTTTTTAAAGGGTTTTTGGAAGGGTTTTTTAAGGGATTTTTTGGGATTTGGGGTTACAGCTCATCTACTATGGAGAACACAATTCTAATTAAGACCTTTTTGTCTAATCATGATCATAATCAGTCATAGCTATATGTACATAAATACTTCTGGTTTGACATCCTTAATGTGGTGGGACAAAGTTGTACAAAGTTTCAGTTCCACCTGTATAATCCTTTAGGCATAAATCCTTGAGAAAATCTGGGGCTGGGATTGGATCCAGGCACTGCCAGGATCCTCTCCCAGAAGGAGTTTAGAAAGCCTGGGGGTCCTGGTTTGGGGAAGCTTGGGGGTATAATGTGGTCATTGGGGGTTCTTTGTGAACCTTGTGACCCAACAGGAGCTTCTCTAATAAACTTTGCCTGAAGCTGCCACTCTGCCCATGACAGGAACCCCTGTGAGTGTCTGTGACATCCCAGCTCTTTGGCAGCCTGGACACTCCTGGGATGTCCCCATGGAGCCCCTGTGAGTGTCTGTGACATCCCAGCTCTTTGGCAGCCTGGACATTCCTGGGATGTCCCCATGGAGCCCCTGGGAGTGTCGGTGACCTCGCTGTTCTTTAGGAGCACAGGGATGTCACCACTGGACTCCTGCCACTGCCTGGGACAAATTGGCTCCTTGGCAGGGCACAGACACCTCTGCTGTCACTCTGCAGCCCTGGGACTGTCACCTCATGACCCTTAGGAAGATTAAGGATCCCTGGGATGTCACCACAGAGCCCCTGTGACTGAGTGTGACCAAAGAGATCTTCAGGAGCCCAGAGACCCCTCAGATGCCACCATGGAGCCCCTGTGCCTGCGCGTGAGCTCACAGCTCTTGAGCAGCTGGAAACCCCTGGAATCTCTTCAATCTGCTCTGCTGAGGATGGATCCTCAGCAACTTGGATGTTCCCTGATGGATTTAAACTCTCCAGAGGCTTGTTCAGTCTTCAGCTCTTCAGTTCAGGAATTCAGTGCCAAACACTAATTAACATTCCAAAGCAGTCTAACAAGAAAAGCCCCTGGGAATAATTTCATTTTAAGTCCTCAAATCTTCTTTGGTTAATTGTACAGATTTCAGAAGTGCATTCAAAAAGAATATACTATATATATGTTATTTTTTAATGCAGGGTTGTGTTTGTTTTTTGTTGGTTTTTTTTGTCCTCTTTAGTTTTGTTTTCTTGTTTATAGATTGGTATCAGCAATCTCCAGTTTATATTGATCCCCAGCACCTCCTAAGGTGCTCTGAATAGATATGAACATCAAGACCCTTTATGGCTGACAATCAAACACACTTTGTCCCCATCCCCACCCCACCATTTCCCTCATCCAGCCCCTGGCACAACCAGGCCTGGCCAGGGTGGGGTCACCCTGAGATCAAGGACTGAATGTCTGCTGTGAGCCAGGAGAGCTCTGCAGCCCCAGGGGACACAGCAGGCACAGGGAAAGGAGTCTGGGCACTGAGTGCTCTGAGCCTCAGGGAACTTCCCCAGGAGGATGCAGGGCAGTCCCAAGGCCATCTGGCAGCCCTGAAACAAGGCAGACACCTGTTATAAATACAAATAAAATAAACAACAAATTTAAATTTAGCAACATTTTTAACAGAAATTTAATATAAAATTAAACATATAAAAAACTTTGGCAATAATTAATTTAATCTGGTTAAGGTTCTGATAAGGCAGAAGCAAAACTGACTGGGGTACAGGGATGGCTTCTCACCCCACCTCAGGTACAAAACAGAGCAATTCAGACTACACTTATATACTATCTGCTAATACAGATTCATCAATGTTTCCTGTCAGTTTCCTCTATTTCCCATTCTAAAAATCTACCTCACTGTACTTCATGGTACATGCTTCACTTGTTGTTAGGGGCTCTTCTGCCTTCTTCTGGTGGTCTTTTGGATGAAGGCTCACAGTCTACCTCATTGTCCTGTGGATAACCTTACAGGTTGTGCATGCACCCCAAGCTTTGTCTTATGTTGGCCAAGATCATATTTCAAAAATAAGCCTTAAATAAAAACACAACTTAAATTCTGTACCTGGAACCATCCCAATTGTAATTCCAAGGCCTAGCTTCCAATTATCGCAAGGCCTATTCCGTTTTGGGATATTACTTATCTGAAATTACATCCTGTATCCTATTTTTTTTTCATTAACTTCTGCAAACATCACTTTTGTGAAACTAATCATATATAATTTGTCTTTTTCTAAAATATTAATTCAGTTACAATTTAGTTAGCACAAAATCATATTCATTTATCATATTCCCTAGTATTGGCATGGTCTCCTTGGATCCAAAGTATCACTATGGACCATTGGTTCCATGTGGTCCTGCTGGGTCACAATGGCTTGCATGAAGCCCACCTGTTTCACAAGTGACCCTTGATTCCATGAGGTTCTGTAGTGTCAAAATGGTCTCCTTGGCTCTGGACTGGAAAAATGGACCCTTGGTTCCATGAGATTCCATTAAGTCACAATGGTCTCCTTGGTTCCACAAGGTCTTGTTGTGTCACAATGGCTGCTTGGTTCCATGAGCTTCCCTAGTGTCACCATGGTCTCCTTGGATCTGCATTGCCACAATGGACAATTGGTTTCATGGAACCCTGCTGTGTCACAGTGAAGCCTCAGTGCCATGAGGTTCTGTAGTTGGACAATGGTCTATTTGGTTCAAAGACACTTTGGAATGTAACAATGGCCGCTCGGTTCCATGAGCTTCCATAGTGTCAACCATGGTCTCCCTGTTTCTGCAGTGTCCTAATGAACCCTTGGTTCCATGAGGTTCCTAAATGTCACTGGTATCCTTGGTTCCATGTGTCCCTGCTGTGGCACCACAGCCCCTTGGTTCCATGAGTTTCTGTACTGTCAACAATGGTTCCCTTGTTCCAATGAGGCCTTGCTATGTCACAATGGACCCTGGGTTCCATGAAGCTCTTTGGTGTCAGAATGGCCCCTTGGATCCATGACGTTCCATAGGGTCTCCATGGTCTCCTTGGATCCACAATTCCTTCCATGCAGTCCCAATGGGTCAGAATGTCCCCTTAGTTCCATGAGGCCCTACTTTGTCCCAATGGCCCCTTGGTTCCATAGGTTTTATGCTGTACCAATGGACTCCTTGGTTCTAGGAGTTACCCTGCTCTTAGCAGTGATTTCTTTGGTTCCAGCAAGGTCCTGTTGTGCCTCAATGGTTCCACGAGGCCCTGCTGTGTCACAATGGACCCTCTATTCCATGAGGCCCTACAGAGTCACAATGAACCCTTGGGTCCATGGGTTTCCATCATGTCACACTGGACTTTTCATTCCATGAGTTTTCATACTGTCAACAACAGTTTCCTTGGTTCTGCAGTGTTACAATGGCCCCTTGGTTCCATGAGCTTCTTTAGTGTAACACGGTCACCTTGATTCCATGAGGTCCTGCAGTGTCACAATAGAAACCCTTGTTCCATCAGGCCTCCAAGTTTCACAATGTTTGATTCCAGGAGGCACCACAATGTCACAATGGACCCTTGGTTCTGTGAGGTTCCATAGCATCCCAATGGTCACCGTCATTCCATGAGTTTCCTTAGTGTCACAATGGTCTCCATGGTTCCAGTAGGCCCTGCCTTGTCACAATGGTCCCCTGGGTTCCAACAAGGCCCTGCTGTGCCACAAAGGACCCTTGGTTCCATGAGGTTCTGTGGTGTCACCATGTTCTTCTTGACTCTGCAGTGTAACAATGGACCATTGGTTCCACATGGCCTGGCTGTGTCACCAATGTCTCTTTGATTCCATGACTGCCACAACAGAGACTTGTTTCTAGGAGGTTCCCTACTGTCACAATTGTCTCCTTGATTCCATGAGCTGAGTCACAATGGACCTTTGGTTAAACAAGGCCTTGCAGTGTCTCAAGAGGCTCCTTGGTTCCAGGAGGAACACAAAAGCTTTGCATCAACATTGAGCAATGCTTCCTTTACACACCTGGGAACCTCTGACTGCATTCCAAAGAAGGGTTCAAGGTGAGGATGGCACCAGCAGCTTCCATCTGCAACAGAGATCCAGGACAGGGACACAGAATTCAGCTGAGAGACTCAGAGAATTTGACTTCCAGAGCTCATTTCTGGTGACACTGTCCCTTGTAGAAAGGTGACATCATTCCAGGCAGCCTGTCCTGAGCATGTGGATCCTGAGTGGGCTTTGTTGTTTAGGAAACCTGCTCAGGCTTTTCCATTGTTTCCTCAGCAACAGGAAAACTTCTCCTGGGCCTGTGTGCAGGCAGAGGCCTGAGGAGAGCAGGTGGGACATGGTGCAATGGGCTGGGACAGGCAGCTGCAGAGCTCAGGGGACAAGGTTGTGCTGCAGGGCCCAGGGATGTCAGTGCCAGGTGGGCAATGTCAGACATGGTGAGGTTGGGGTGAGGAGCACCTTGTCCAAACAGGGTCAGCCTGCAAGGGGCTCATTCTTCTCCATGCCCAGACCTTCTAAAGAAACCTTCAGCATCAAGATCACTTGGAGATTGTTTCTGTCATCTCTTCAATGAACAAAAATTTTTAAAAATACTCATTTGTTTAAAAAACCAAAAATCATGAGATGGACTTTCAAATCTCCTTAATACAACACCAAACTGACTCCAGTAAACTGCTCAAGCCTTGGAGGCTCAAAGACAATTCAAGGAAGACAAGGATCTCCTGAGGGCTTTCTGTATTTTCATGAGACTCCTGGTGAATTTGGGGCTGAGTCCAGGACCCCAAAGCACTGAGAGAAATTTGAAGAAGCTGCTCAAGGAGTCAGAAGCAAAACTCCAAATGCCTTGGAGCATCCCTGGGCCCCAGTGAGGGCAGGGAGTGCCAAAGGCTGCCCAGGCACTGGTGAGAGCAGCTCCTTGAGGCCAGGATTGCAGGGAGCCCAAGGCTGTGAGCAGGGACTGCAATGCTGAGCAAGGCCTGGGCTGGCTGGAGGGAGCAGAAAGGCCAAGGCCTGAGCCCAGGCCTGGCACAGCAGGGCCTGTCCCTGGCGGCTGGCTGGGGGCTGTTGGTGGGGCAGGGGGATGGCAGGGGCAGCAAGGACAAATGTCCTAAAGCTGCAAGGCCTGCCAGCCTGCTCAGGGAGGGGCCAGGCAGAAGTCAAGTGCAGGCTTTCCTGCAAGGAAAGTTCCTTCAGTGGGGCCTGCAGAGGCGCTGGCAGAGCCCAGGGGACAAAGGCCTGGGTGCCTGTGGCCCTGCCAGCCCTGCCCAGCCCTTGGCCATCTCTCCTGCAGCCTGTGCCCCCTGTGCCTGCTGCTGCTGCTGTGCCCTGGCCGGCTGCACACGCCCATCTCGCTGTCCCCCCAGCATTTCTCAGCCCAGCATTTCTCTGCCCTCCCTGGGCTCCCTGCACCCAGCGCTGCCGGCTCCTGGCACACAGAGCCAGGGCAGGGCCCAGGCTCACGCTGGGACACCTCCTGCACCAAAATTCTACCCTGGCAGGGACTTTTCTTCTTCCTCAGCTACAGGCTGAACCTTCCAAGCTGCACTTTGGGGAGGTTTCCTTCTCTTCCCAGTGCCAAGGAAAGCTCTGTCTCTTGCTGTTCACAAACACAGAAGGTCTGGTGGGATATCAGTGGTGGTCAGAGGCTGTTTGGGCTACAGTGACCATGAAAGGATTGATTTTTTAAATATTCTGTGAAGGAAATCAAACAAAACTTCTACAGTGGACTTGCAGAGAGCAGACTTCAGCCTATTCAGAATGCAGATTTGGGGAGTATTGAAACAGGTACTGATTTTTTGAAGGGAAACAGCCCTTAAAAACAAGAGTGTCCAGGAAGGATGGACACACTTTGAGAAATAAATTTTAAAGGAATAGGAGCAGACTGTTTGCCCAAAGATAAGTCAGTGAAATAAATGACTGGCTTTGCTGGACATGGACGTTTTTGAGAAACTTAGGGAAAAAAAATAGGGTGCATCACCTTTGGACAGATGGACAGGTACCTCAGAAAATGCTTAAGGATGTAGCTAAGTCATGCAGAAAGAAAGGGCTTTTCTCTGCTCAGCATTGGCCTGGGCAATGTGTTCTGGAGAGAGCCTGGGCAAGGAGCCTGCAGCCCCCAGGCCCTGGCCTGAGGCCTCAGCACTGCTGCTGTGCCAGCAGTGCCCATGGCCTGTCCCTGCTGCAGCCCCGGCACTGCCACCCCCAGCCCTGTGCCCGGCCCCGAGAGCACTCAGGCCCTACAGCAACAGCAGGGCCAGGAGGGCAGCAGGGCAGGGCCACGGCAGCAGCACTGGCAGCACCAAGTGCTGCTGCTGCTGCTGGCCACAGCTGCTGTGCCAGCACTGATCTGCCCCAGCTCTGCACACAGATATTGCTGCTACAGCTGCAGAGAAGGGAACCAAAGGGGCATCTCTGCAGAAAACATGGCTGGGAGATCCTTGAGCTCCTTTAAAGCCACCAAAAGCACAGCCCCTCATTGACACAGTCTGTGGCCACAGGGAAGGTAGAGAGAAACAAAATGAGAAATGGCACCAAGAATGGCTTTTATTTGTGGACAAGATTAAAAATATTAACTACAGGAAAAACAACTATAACCAAATATACAAGATGTATAAAAGATGACTTTTATTACAAGTCATTTGCACAAACTGGCCAGCAGTTTAATGTTTCTGAAATCGTCCAGACATCAGTCTCCACATGGCAGCCTTGAGCTCCTGGTTCGTCAGGCTGTAGATGAGGGGGTTCAGGGCTGGAGGCACCACCGAGTACAGAACTGACAGGGACAGATCCAGGGATGGGGAGGACATGGAGGGGGGCTTCAGGTAGGCAAATGCACCAGTGCTGAGGAACAGGGAGACCACAGCCAGGTGAGGGAGGCAGGTGGAAAAGGCTTTGTGCCGTCCCTGCTCAGAGGGGATCCTCAGCACAGCCCTGAAGATCTGCACATAGGAGAAAACAATGAACACAAAGCAACCACATGATAAAGAGATGGAAAACACAAGGAGCGCAACTTTCCTGAGGTAGGAGTCTGAGCAGGAGAGCTTGAGGATGTGTGGGATTTCACAGAAGAACTGTCCCAGAGCATTTCCATGGCACAGGGGCAGGGAAAATGTATTAGCTGTGTGCATGAGAGCATTGAGAAAGGCACTGGCCCAGGCAGCTGTTGCCATGTGGGCACAAGCTCTGCTGCCCAGGAGGGTCCCGTAGTGCAGGGGTTTGCAGATGGACACGTAGCGGTCGTAGCACATGACGGTCAGGAGGGCAAGCTCTGCTGAGATGAAAAAGAGAAAGAAAAAGGCCTGTGCAACACATCCTGTGTAGGAGATGTTCCTGGTGTCCCAGAGGGAATTGTGCATGGCTTTGGGCATGGTGGTACAGATGCAACCCAGGTCAGTGAGGGCCAGGTTGAGCAGGAAGAAGAACATGGGGCTGTGCAGGTGGTGGCCGCAGGCTACGGCGCTGATGATGAGGCCGTTGCCCAGGAGGGCAGCCAGGGAGATGCCCAGGAAGAGGCAGAAGTGCAGGAGCTGCAGCTGCTGCCTGTCTGCCAATGCCAGCAGAAGGAAGTGCCTGATGGAGCTGCTGTTGGACATTTGCTCTGGCTGCACATGGGGACCTGTTCATGGAGAAAGGACAGGGACAAGTCAGCAGAGGCTGCTTTGAGACAAACCTGGGCCATTCCCTGTCCACTCTCCTGCTGTGCCTCTCCAAACCTTGTTCCTGCTCTGGGAAAACCTTCACCCAGGTCCCTGCCTGAGCTCCAATTGTGCTGTCTGAGTGTGCCAGGAGCAACCAGGCCTGTGTGTGGGGGCTCTCCAGGAGCCATCCCTGCCCTGCTGCCCTGGGTTTGTGGCCATGTGGGAAAGGGACAAAGCTGGATATCCAGGATTTGTCATGGGAATCACTCTGAATGCAGAAAAGCTTGTTGCCATCTGCACTCCCAATTCTAAAGGACACAGAGAGAAGGAAGGAATTTTAGCTTCTATTTTCCTGCCCACACATCATATCTGGTTCTCTGAGGTCAGAAATCCCCAGCATTTCTTCTGCACTCAGAGTTTGCCACTGAGAGATGTGAGAGGCAAAGGATTCCCTGTGCCTTGGGCAAGGTGAGGGGCTGGATGGGCTTGTTCCCAACTGCCCTGGGTTTGCAGCTTTGGCTGCAGTCAGAGCACAGTCACACTCCTGGGTCACCCTGGGATAAACCAGACCCTGCCTAGAGCAGAGGGATCCCTGAATGTCTCCCCCTCTCCAAAGGGCTCTGGGCAAGGTCTCAGCACCCCCTTCTGCCAAGGACACTCACGGCTCCCTTGGCAAACCCAGCAGCATTTCCTCAGCTCTGGCATCTCTGCACTTCCCCGGGGCACATTCAGGGAACTGCGAGGGGCTCTGGCACAGATTTGCAGCCAGGAGGGCAGCTCAGAGCTTGCAAGGACACAGCAAGGAGATCCCTGGGTGTGCCCATGATGGGATCTCAGGGAGGGGGCTCAGCCCATTCCCCTTTCCCATGGACTGCTCTGCCCACAGCCCCACAGCTCCCAGGGAAGCTTGGACACCCCATGGCCATGGCCACAGCTGCCTGGCAGCAATGCCAAGGGCAGTTCCTGACTCAGCTGCTGCAAATGCCAGAGCCTCCCTGAGAGCACCAGATGACAGGGACAATCTCAGGACAGTGCAGAAGCCAGAGAAGATGTGGTGGGGCTGTGCCTGGGAGGGCAGGGCAGAGACAGCCGGGCACTCAGGACAGTGTTCCTGTGCCCAGCTGTGCACGGCACCTCCCACACACCCACAGTGCCCTCCTGCCCCCAGCACTGCTCTCTTCAGCCCCCTCTCCTTCCCTCAGCATCTCCCTGGGCCTGGACATTTCCCTGCTGAGAGGAGCCTTGTCCCTGCCAGTGCTGACAGAGCCCATCCCAGCCTCTGTGCCCTGGGCCCGGCCCTACAGAAACCTGCCTGTCTGCAGGGCCCTGGCTGGGGCAGGCTCTGTCTGCAGCTGGGCAAGGGCAGCTCAGGAGAGCCCTGCTGGGCCCTGCTAAGGTGATGCTGCTGCTGCTGCTGCTGTCCAGGGCTGAGGAGGGGCTGAAGGCCCTTTAGGAGCCTCCCAGCAGAGAGACTGACCACCCAAAGTGACAGTGCTGGAGTCTCTGTAAATGTTCAGACATTCCTTTGATGATCCTGAGTGTCCCTTTCATCTCAGAATGTTCTGTGGTTCTGTGATTGCAATTCCTGTTCTGTTGCTCTCATCCTCCTGTTGCCTATAATGAAAAGAGGAAAAAAGAAAAATTACCCTTGTAACAGCATTAGGACAGTAAAGTAAAAACCAGACCATTACTGGAAGCTTCCAGGTGTCCCAGTGGGGATGGGGCACACCCAGCCCCTGATTTCAACAATTTATTGAGGTTGATTAATTAGGATATTTAACAGGAACATCCAATAGGTGATTCAGTTGCCCCTGTTACACATCTCCGGGACAACCCATTGGAGTTGGTCCAAGGGCTTCTTTGCCCCATTTTTTTTATGACTTCTCACAGTCTGGTTGAAAAACCAAGATGATCTTTTTGTAGAATCTTCCTGATAATAAGACTCTACAGTAGTTCAGGAATGTAATTAGAAGGTCAGCTTATTGTTCTAAAACTTAATAGAAAGGGTAGGAAACATGCTAGAATTAATTAAGAATTATACTTAAATAAGTATATGTATACTATAGGTATATATAAGTACATGTATACTATACAATATATACTATAGTATATAAGCATATGTACCTATATGTATATGAATATGTATATGTATATGTACTGGAGTATATAAGTATATGTACACTATAATAAGTATATGCAATAGCAGTTGAATAGAGTAATTTAAAGATTATAGTTTTATAACAACATAACAATAGTTAACTGGGCTATGAATATATGAAAAATGCATAAAACGCAAAAATCTTTTTGTCATCACCCCAACTCTCCCACACTGCTCCAAGCAGGAAATTGAAAACACTCTCAATAAAGCTCCTGATCTTTACAGCAATCCCAGGCTCACCTTGTTTTGGCAAATATCCTCCAGAGCTGTGGGATGTGGCAGCTTCAGGAGATCCCTGCAGGAACTGCAGCTTATCTTCCCCCAGCCAGAGAGTGACTGTTCCCAAGGCTGTGAGGATTTCTCCTCCAGTGAGCCCTGAGTGAGCTCTGCTCTGTGCTGCCAGCTCAAGCTGAGCTGAATCCCTCTGTGCCTGTGTGCTGTGCCTGGGGTGGCTGCAGGCAGTGCTCCAGCCCTGCTGGGCTGAGAGAAAAGCTGCTCAGCAAGAGAAATGTGGTTTTAAGGTTCCTCTTGGTTACCAGGAGCTGCTGCCTCTGTGCCAGGAGCCCAGCCCAGCTCATCAGCACAGACAAAGCACAAGGACTTTAATTAACCTCTTGGGGCTTGTGCTGAGGCCCTGAACATCAGTCCCTGACAGGGAGATGAAGAAACCTCTCAAGAACTGCAAGTCAGAATCCAACTCCAAAGTTTCTGCAAGTTTTAATGGGTCCCAGTGAGGGACACAACAGAGCAAGTGTCCCCAGACTCAGGCAGAGCAGAGAACTGCAGGCAGTGATGCCAGGAGGGGACAAAGAGAAGCCAAGTCTTGGTGGCCTGGGGCACAGCAGGGTCTGTGCCACCAAGGGCTGTCAGGAGACACCTTGTCCTGAGGCCCTGGGGCCTCCTGGCACAGCCCCAGCAAGGCTGGGCACTCTCAGCCCCTTGTCCTGCCCTCAGCATCCCCCTGACAGCCCAGTGGCCTCAAGGATGTGCTGGAAGGAGTCCCTGGGGAGCCTTGGTCAGGAATGGTCCTGGGGGGCTCCTGAATGCTCCCAGGCACTGCAGGTTCTTGAAAGGACTTTGGGTTTGGCTTTTGCCTTGGAGTCTCTGAGAGGTTTGTGCAATCATGGCCTCCAATTATCTGCTGTAATTAGTCCCTTGAGAGGCTTTGTCAGTAACAACACTCAGTGGGGCTCATTAATGCTTCAAGGTACTTCAGTTATTTGAAGGTACTTGGTGTTTCCCTTTTAAATCTGATTCAGTGAGAAAGATTGTGCAATCCTGGCCCCAATTATCTACTTTAACAAGTCCCCTGGGATTCTCAGTCAGTAAAAACACTCAGTGGGGCTCATTAATACTTTAAGGTACTCAAAGTTTCTTAAAAAACTTTTTTTTGGCACTGAGTCTCTGAGAAGTTTTTGTGCCATCCTGGCCTCCAATTATCTGCTTTAATGAGTCCCTTGAGACCTTTGCACTGACACTCAGTGGGGCTCATTAATAGTTTGAGATACTCAAAGTTTTTAAGGTACTTTGGAATTTCCTTCCCACACTGAGTCTGTGAGAGTTTTTTGTGCAATCCTGGCCTCCAATTCTCTCCTCCAAGGAGTCCATGAGGAGCCTGTGTTGGGGATGGACCTCAGTGCAACCCATGAATGCCTCAAGACACTTTGGGTGCTTCCTTCTGACTTTGACTCCTGGAAAGGTTTGTGCAATCTCCTCTCAGGCCCTGAGGTTCCAGGGCTCAGCACCAAATGCACCAGGGGGCTCATTAGGATCAAGCAAGTCCTGACAAGCCATGGCTGTGCCTTGCTTTCCCTCTGGTCTACTGCAGTTCATTAGGAAGTTTTTTTTCCTGGAGTTATGGAGAAATATTTCAAAGAACTTCTACTAAATTCACATTTCTATTTTCAAGAGTGTATTTTTCTCTTTAGAAAAAGCTGTTTGCAGCATTCAGTGGTTGATATTGATCCAGGGACTGTCCTCAGGAAGTCTTGTCTGGTCAGAGAAGCTGTGCCCTGAGCTTTGACCCAGTGTGGACAACCTTGCTCCACATTCTCCAACCCCATCCTGTCTCTCCTCATTCACCTCGGAACTGCCTTGCTCAGAGAACTGGCTGCACTCAGCCAAAGAGGGGTTTAATTCCTTTTTTAGCAACCTAAACTCCCGAGTTTCAGACCATCTCCTCAAGTGTGTGCCAAGCCCACGATGCCACCAAGGAGGTTCCCGTTTCCCAAGGCAGAACCATGCAAGAAATGTTTGAGACACACAGGAAGTTCTACAATAAACCCAAATACAGAGTTGGCTGAAGGCAGAATTAGACCAACTCCTGAAGGACAGACAAGCTGTGAACTCCTTGCAGCTGAAAGCTCTAGGTGGGTTATTGGGAGTTGTGTGAGTGAGCCAAGAGTGAGGAGAAGGGAAATGCAGAGAGGCCAGGAAGTGCTTCAGTGCAGACAGGCTGTGGGGAAGGGCACTGCAGGCCTGCCCTGGGCCAGGAGTGAGGGTGGATCATCATCCCAACCTGCCCTGGGCCATTGCAAGGGGCTGTGGCCATGGACACTGCCCTGACCCCACTGCTGGGTTTGGGTGCCTTGGCAACCCCCATCAGTTCAAATGTCCTTGGAAAGCACCCCAAGGAGCCATTTCTACAGCCAGGTTCTGTGGCCACTTGCATGCAGAGCTGTTGCTGTCCTGGGCTGCCATGGCACCCCTCAGGACACAGCGGTGCTGGGGCTGTTCCAGGTACAATTGCATTGGCACTCGTTGGTGCCCTCAGGTGCCACGGCAGCGGCCACAGGGACCAGTTCCTCAGCTTGGTGCCATGGCAACCAAGGCCTGGAGCCCTTGGGATGGTTGGTTGCCATGGAAAGCTGCCCCAGCCCTTTGCTCAGGGGTGGTGTCACTGCCCAGAGCCAGAGGGGATCCCTTGCTGGGGGCTTGTGCCATGGCCACCTGCCCTGTGCCATGCTGGCTGCTCAGGTGCCATGGAACCAGCAGCAAACAGCACTGCTGGGCCAAAGGCCAGCTCAGCCAGACAGAAAGGGGCAGTGCTGGCCACTGTGTCCATGGCAACCCTCACTGGGACACCACACCTGGGTCACCTGTCCTGGCAATTGCCATGGAAACCTGGCTCATTGGGAATGCAACGGTGGACAAAGGTTTTGGTAGGGCCTGTCACAATAGGACAGAGGGTGGTGGTTTTAAACTAAAGGAAGGGAGGTTCCTATGAGGAGAGAGGAGGAGGAAATTTTTGATGGTGAGGTTGGTGAGACACCAGGACAGGTTCCTAGAATAGTGGTCAATGTCCCATCCCTGGAAACCTTCCAGTCCTTCCAGTCCAGCTGGGACAGGGTTCTGAAAAACCTGATCACTGAAAGATGTGCCCTGGGATGTCACCATGGAATGACTGTGACTGACTCTGACTACAGGGCTCTTGACCATTCTCAGAAAGCCCTGGGAGGTCTCCATGGACCCCCTGTCTCTGCCTGTGACATTCCAGCTGTAGAACAACTTGGAGACTTTTGGAAAGTCCCCACGGAACCCCTCTGAGGGGCTGTGACAACTCGGTTCCTTAGCAGACAAACATCACCAGCCCCCTGTTGCTGTGGTCAGTCCCTTGGCAGCTCCATGGAGACCCCATGCCAGGGCTGGTTGCCATGGACACCAGGGCTGGCACCAGCTGGGATGCTCGGTTTCCACGGCCAGGGTTTGGGAATGGGATTCCCCAATTTCCTCCTCCTGCTAAAACTGCTCCGCCACTTGCTGCCCTCCATCCTCCCATGGAAAGGACAAAAGGCAAAGATCCCAGGCTGGGATAAGAACAATTTACTGGGAACAGCAACAAGATAAGCAACAAACAGGAACAGAAACAATATTGATAACAGAAGGGATAAGAGAAATGATATACAGGGAAAGCTGCAACACCGACTGGCTCTTCCCGGCCATGTATTTCCTCCTGCCTGGAAAGGACATCCTTCTCCTTGGGTGGTCATTGGGGTGGGCAGTGGGGTGTGGTCATTGGAAGTAGTCAATGGGGTGATCATTGGGGTGTGGGCATTGTGTTGGTCAGTGGGGAGTGGTCAGTGTGCAGGTCAGTGGGGTTTTGATTGGGGTGGTCAGTGGGTGTGGTCAGTGGGAGTGGTCAGTGGGGTTGTTATTGGGGTGGGCAGTGGGTGGGGTCAATGTGTGCGGTCATCGAGGTAGTCAATGGGGTGGTCAGTGCGTGTGGTCAGCAGGTGTGTTCAGTGGGTATCATCAGTGGGGTGGTCAGTGGGGTCTGGGCAGTAGATGTGTCATTGGGGTAGCCAGTGGGTGCCATCAGTGTGTGTGGTCATTGGGCTGTGGTCAGTGGGGTGGTCATTGGCGAGTGGTCATTGAGTCTGTCATTGGGTGTGCACAGTCAAATGGTCCTTGGGGTATTCAGTAGGTGTGGTCACTGGGGTGGTCAGTGGAAATGGACACTGGGGTGAGGTCATTGGGGTGGTCGATGGAGTTGTCATTGGGATGGGAAGTGCATGGGGTTGTCAGTGGAGTGTGGTCATTGGGGAGTGGTCAGTGTGTGTGGCCAGTGAGGTGTGGTCAGTGGATTTGGTTAGTGGGTTTGGTCAGTGGTGTGTGGTAAATGGGTGTGGTCAGTGTCGTAGTAATTGGGTGCAGTCAGAGGGTGTGGTCAGTGGGTGTGGTCAGTGGAGAGTTTTCGGTTGGTGTAGTTAATTGATGTGGTCAGTGGGGTGGAAACTAGGGTGAGGTCATTGGAGTGATCAGTGAGGTGAGGTCATTGGGGTGGTCAGTGAGGTGAGGTCATTGGGGTGGTCAGTGAGGTGCAGTCATTTGGTTGGTCAGTGGGGAGTGGTTAGTGGGGTATTCAGTGGGGAGTGGTCAGTGGGTGTGGGCACTGGGTGTTGTCACTGGGTGTGGCCAAAGGGTGTTGTCAGTGAGGGATGGTCAGTGGGGGTTATCAGTGGATTTGGTCAGTGGAGTGGTCAGAGGGGTGGTCAGTGGGGTGGTCATTAAGGTAGGAAGTGGGTGTGGTCAATGGGTGTGGTCAATGGGTGTGGTCAATGGGTGTGGGATAAGTATGGTCAATGTGAGGGATGTAATCAATGGAGCAGTTGTGGCCATTTTAGGGTGTTGTCAAAGGGGTGAGTGAGGCCATTTTGATGGGTCTGGCCAATTGGGTGTGGCCAATAGGGTGGGTGTGTTCAGTGGGGTGTGTTCAGTGGGGTGGTCAGTGTGTGTGGTAAGTTGGTGTGGTCAGTAAGTGTGATCATTGGGATGGTCAGTGTGTGTAGAAGGTGGCTGTAGTCAGTTGGTGTGGTCAATGGGTGTAATCAGTGGGTGTGGTCAGTGGGGTGGGGTCAGTGTGCAATGGACAGTGGGGTGTGGTCAGTAAGCTGTAGTAAGTGGGTGTGGTCAGTGGGTGGTCACTTTGGTGTGGTTAGTGGTGTTGGTCAGTGGGGTGGTCACTGGGTGTAGTCATTTGGGTTGTGAGTGAGGTTGTTCATTGAGTTGGTCAGTGCAGAGTGGTCAGTGGGGTGGTCATTGGGTTGTCCTTGTGGTGGGCAGTGGGTGTGGTCAATGGGCATAATCAGTGGGATGGTCATTGGGGTGTGGGCAGTGGTGTGGTCAGTGGCTGTGGTCAGTGGGGAATGGTCAGTGGAGAGTGGACAGTGGGTGTGGTCAATGGGTGTTGTCAGTGGGGAGTGGTCAGTGGGTGTGCTCAGTGGGGTGGTCATTGGGGTGGTCAATGGGTGTGGTCAGTGGTTATGGTCAGTGGAGTGGTCAGTGGAGTGTGGTCAGTGGGGAGTGGGCAGTGGGGTGGGTGTGGTCAGTGTGGTCATTAGGGTGTGGTCACTGGAGGGTGGGTGTGGTCATTGGGAGGGGTGTGTGAAGTACTCCCCCCTGCCCGCCCCCCTGGGCTCCTGTGCTAGCTCAGTCTTCTGGGGAGCTTTGGGGGAAATACCTCAGGGGATAGGATAAAAGATTCAAAAGAGGCTCTTACCTCAGGATTATTCCAAGGCTTTATTCTCCAAGGGGGCCCAGGGTAAAGAGACCAAACAAGGAAGAGCACAGGTTTATCCAGACTCTCTGTCTCAGGACAGATAGCTGGCACTGAGCCAATATCAATAAGGGTAGGTAGGGTCAAACTAAGTAGTTACAGGCTTTAGGGGGTTCTGGGGAAAAACCATTTCCCCAGAGGAATCCAACAGGTGTGGTCGCTGTGGTTTGTGTGGTCAGTATGGGTGTGTGGTCATTGGGATAGGAGTGGTCAGTGTCAGCGATGCAATCAATGGAGCAGGTGTGCCCATTTTAGGGTGTTGTCAAAGGAGTGGGTGAGGCTATTTTGATGGGTCTGGTCCATTCGGTGTTGTCAGTGGGGTGGGTGAGGTCAGTGGGGTAATGGTCAATCAGGGGGATGTGGTCACTGAGGTGGGTGTGATCAATGCAGTGGTCAGTGGATGGGTGTGGTCACTGCAGGGGGTGCATTCCATCAGAATCCATTGTGACACAGTTTCCTCCCAGGCCCCGTCAGGCCGTGCTGTGCAATGATGGAGCCTTGTTTCTACAAGGCCTGGCCATGGCGCAGGGGCACCTGTGTCCCAAGAGGCCCCACTTGGTGAAAGTGGAGCCTTGCTCCCATGGGATTCCAGGGTGTTCCAGTGGTGTCCTGGGTTCCATGAGGCCCCTCTTTGTAACAATTCAGGCTTGCTTCCTGATGCCTGACAAATGAACATAAAAGCAGCTCCGTTTGGACCCATGGGGATCTTTCCACACCAAACAAAACTGTAAGAGATCTCCTAATACCTACCCCAGGTGCTAAAAGAAACAAAATACCACCTTTATTCAGTTAGTCACGTGCCTCTGTATCAGATCTGAGGATTCTTGGGCTCTGATACAGTGGGATTGCCTGTCTCTTTTGTGCACTCAGGTCAGGGGAATTAAACTCAGGAGACATTGTTTTTGAAGTCTCACTCTGAAATTTATTATCTTTATCTATTACAAACTCACGAGATGTGAGCTGTCTCCAGCAAGTCAAGAAAGTGAGCTAAAATGGTGTCTATTCAAGGCTCTTTTAGTCCCAATTATCCAATAAACTGTTGACATCTGTTTGGGGGGTGAATGGGGTAAATCCTTGTTTATTGCTGCTATTTTGGTGAGATGCCTTTTTCTGCTTCTCGAATGTGAGTGTGTGAGTGTGTGTGAAGTGAGCTTTGGTCATTCTACAACAGTTTTGCCCGTTATTGTGTATTTTTGAGGCAACGCTACCATCTTGTGTTAAAAGTTACAATCGCAAAAGGTTTATTGATCTCTAGTTAATTTATGATGTAACACGGCCATCTTGTGTCAGAAGTTATAATTGCAGTAAATTGGGAATTTTTGTATTAAAACGAGCTGTTTGTCCTCAGTGAATTGTTAAAGGTGGCCAGAGAAGCTCAGGCTTGAGCCACAAGAGCCTGGCCATCCAGGGAAGCACTCTCTAGGTGGTATGGGCTTGAACTGAATGTATTTTTAAGAGGATTGTATTCAAGTTGAACAAATACTCATTTGGCTTTTGACTGGGAACTACCCCCAGCTGAGGATAATCTCAGAAACCCACGGCAGTGGGGATGAATAGGGGTGACCCCTTGCATTGTGTGTGGGCTGACAATTTTTCATTGGGAACCAGGATGGCATCCAGGTTGGGTCCTTCTCCACTGTAGAGGGTGCAAAAGGAGATGGTCTTGTCTATCTCACAGAAAAAGACCTAGATGCCCTAAGTGTATCCCAGAGCTCCTGAGATACTATAATTGGGAAGTAGCACATGATCAGTGTGAGAGAGTGAGTCTAGCCTGTGGAAAAAATTTGGACCCCGAGGATTTGGATATCTTTTGATACCTATTGCAGCTGCTGATGTTATTTTTAAGAAGGGAGGAAAAACGGGAGGAGGTGACCTATGCTGATGTGTCCTTCTCTCTCCAAAACCACCCAGAGAAGTTGTGGGATTAGACCTCCCTCTGACCCCTTTGTACTAGCTTTGGAAAAAGACAACAACGGTAATAGAGGGAAACCCAGGCAATGCTGTGATGCCTGCTCTGTAGACCAGAGGTGCACACAGCCTGGTAAAGTCCATCATGCAGAAAAGCAAGAACAGGAGTGAGCAGATCTGTTCAAACCACTTCCTAAAAGGCAGGGTAGATGAAGGGAAGAAATGGATTTAAGAGAATTGTCCCACTTAACCCCCACCTCAGTTCCCCTAGGAAAGGAAAAGACTGAGCAGCCTATTCCCTCACCTGCCAAATCATCACACCCAAGTAGCAGTGATAGTGATGATGAGTTGTGTTTCCCCCATAGCCCACCTCCCCAAAGCAGTCCCATAGCAACCCAAACTAGAAGCCAAACAAAAGGGGTGATACAAGCACCCTTACGAGAGGCAGTGGGATCAGAAGGAATGAGGATGTAAGTTAAAAAAGCATTTTCTACAGTCAATTGAGAGGCATGGGAGAAAGTTGCTGAGATCGATCTGAGTGATCCGATATGGACCACCAAGAAATTCAGATGTATGATCAAACAGCCTAACTCAGACTGGGCAGATATCCAGCTGGAAGATTTAACTGAAACAGAAAAACAACTAATTTTGAAAACAGCAGGGGATTTAACAGAGGATGCTTTTAGAGGAACAAATCCAGATATTAAAGAAATTTTCCCCCTCCGGAATCCAAATTGGGATCTGAACAATCGACTCCATAAAGACATACGAGAGAATTATCAAGGATTTATAATAAGAAGAATGGAGAGGGCACTACCTAAAACCATAAATTGGTCAGCCCTTCATGCAGTTGAGCAAGGTCCTTCAGAAAGCCCTTTTGAATTTTTAGATAAATTACGAGATGCAATGTAACATCACACGTCCCTAGATCCTGCATCTGAAGAAGGGATACAGCAGTTGGTGAATTTATTTTCAGGACAATCCACGGGAGACATTAGGTGGAACCTCCAGAAGATTAAGGGGCCAATAGGACGGAACTTAGAGACCTTACTAGATGAATCATGGAGAGTTTCTAGCAATCAAGAAGAAAAATATAAACAAGGGATGAGGAAGTTGATGACGGTAGCAAGAGAAGAAGGAACAGGGAGACGTAGGCAAGGACCACTTAAACAAGGTCCACCAATGGACCAATGGTCTTTCTTAGGAAAGACCAATGTGGACTTTGCAGGAAATTTGATCACTGGAAAAACCAATGTCCTGAATGGAGAGAAGGCAATGAACAAAGAAGAGGGAACTCGAAAAGGGAGGGGTGGTTGCTCAAGTCAGAGAAGACTGAGGAGGACCGGAGGGTCTTGCCCTGGCAGACTCCGTGGTTATAATCGAGCTAGGGAATCAGAGAAAAAACTGGAATTTTTGATAGATACTGGAGCAACATATTCACTGTTTCATAAGGCTTTAATGGCTATAACAGATGATTATGTTATGGTAAGAGGAGCAACTGGCCAAGCCAAGAAAACATAATTTTGCAAACCATTAAAATACAAACTTGGGAAGCAATGGGGGAGCCTTCAATTTTTATACATGCCCAATGGCCCTAAAGCACTTTGAGACAGAGATTTATAGGAGTAGCTAGAAGCAATAATCATATTTAAGAACAGAGAGATTCTTCTGGAAGTCAAAGATCAACAGAACGTAGAAATATTAAGCCTAATATTGACAAATAATGAGGCAATTAATGAGGATAAAACTAAAGACGAAGAAAAAACTTACAGGAAAATAATGTATCAGGTATTTGTGGGAGTATGGGCATCTAGCACAACTGGAAGGGCAAAGAATGCACCCCCTGCACAGGTCAAGCTTAAGGCAGGAAAGCAACCACCTAGGGTCAAAGAGTATTCCCTGAAAAAGGAAGATAGGGAAGGAATCAGCCCAATAATTGAAAAATTTTGCAGGTAGGAT
Source organism: Phylloscopus trochilus trochilus (assembly GCA_016584745.2). Taxonomy (NCBI): domain Eukaryota; kingdom Metazoa; phylum Chordata; class Aves; order Passeriformes; family Phylloscopidae; genus Phylloscopus; species Phylloscopus trochilus. The sequence continues at coordinate 1,105,338 of WQNJ02000055.1, read as the reverse complement.
TATTGAAAGAATATCAATCTGACTTTAACACTCCCATTTTACCAGTTAAAAAGCTGAATGGATGGTATAGATTAGTACAGGATTTGAGAGCTGCTAACAAAATAACTGAGGACTTATACCATTTGGTTGCAAACCCAGTTGTTCCCCTCACCCACCTCCCCCCTTCCTGCTGTGCCTGCAGCTGCCCCCACCCCAGGCCCACATGGCAGAGGTGGTGTGGCAGAGCTGGGCAGCCCCGAGGGAGAGCCAGGCCCTGCCCTGCCAGCTCCACCACTGCTGCTTTCACCCTTCCTCGCTTCACAGTCATCGTCATCAACCCAACAGAGAACACCTGCAGCACCAGTACCAGACCTGAGACCAAACACTGAGAACTGTGCCCCTTGTGAAGAGGAGATGAAGGAACTGCACCCCTTCTGCTGAGAAGATCAAAAGCCAAGGAGATTGAACTATTAGCTCATTAAGTGAAAATGTATTAATTTAATTCAGTATCATCATTTCTGTTACTTTACCCTCTGTAATTAAGTCTGAAATGCCTTTCTATTGCTTGTTGATTCAGCTTAAAAATGTTCATTTTAGTTTTGTAAATCATATTCCCGAGAATCCACTTGTTACAACCAATTCAAAAACAGAGAAGTTGTCGAGTCCCTTGTACCACTAAAGGAATTTCCAGCTGCCTTGCCCTGGAAAAGCGACCCCTCCCAGATGGAAAAAAGGCTTCTCCCCCATAGTTCCCTGCAAACATTGTGTACTCTTCTCCCTGGGTTTCTCAAGCCCATCACCCCCCCATGGTATCCCCTTTCCCTATTTCCCCATTGGCTATGGGGGCCTGGTGTCCAGTTTCTGTCTTCCCTATGGTCAGTTGCCCCCTGCCCTGCTCCCTGTACCACCCAGGAACCTGAGACACTATATAACTGAGAAAAACCACATGATCAACCCTCTTCATCCTCACCCCCTTCCCAGTTCGGGGTGGGGGGAATAAAAATGGATTCTTGAGCTTAAGAAAGAGACTTGTCTCGTTTGCTTCCCTGCCAGAGGCTGAACCTCCCTGGACACGATGATCACTGCTGCCACACGCTGTTACACACCATGACCTTGTGTGTACAGGAACAGGAGATACCCTGGAATTCCTTCAGGAATGTGGGATACCCCAGAACCCACTCAGGATCAGGGTCTCACTCGGCCTCATCATCCTCAGCTTTCAGCTGGGGCAGCTCCCACCTCTGCCCCGGGGCAGCAGCAGGGACAGCAGCCGAGGGAAGGGCTGGGGCTGGGCCAGGCCAGGGCTGGGCTGCACAGCAGCAAAAGCTTCTTCCCCCACAGGGGGCTCAGCCACTGCCCAGGCTCCCCAGGGAATGGGCACAGCCCCGAGGCTGCTGCAGCTCCAGGAGCCTTTGGACACCGCTCCCAGGGATGCCCAGGCTGGGATTGTTGGGCTGTCTGTGCAGGGCCGGGCCTTGGACTCCATGATCCCGGTGGGTCCCTCCCAGCTCAGCCCATTCTGCAATTCTCACCCTTTGGCTCAGCCTTTGTGTCCCCAGCAGGAGCTGGCAGAGCTGCTGGGCTGGGGCAGGAGCAGGGCAGCCCCAGCGTTCCCCTCTCTGTGACACCACAGCAGCGACAGCCCCAACATTCCATGCCTGGAGACGCTCCAAGGGAAGTGTCCAGAGCCGTGTCCAGTCAACAGAACTGCCCGGCCACTGCCCCTGAGTGACCATGGCCCTGCCAGCTCGGAGGCACCGCTGGGGCAGCTGCACCTCAGCCCTGTGATAAATGAATGATTTTGTGCTAACTGAATTGTAACTATAGCAATATTTTAGAAAAAGACAAATGATATATGATTAGTATCAGAAAACTGCAGTTTGCAGATGTTTATGAAAAAAATGGGATACAGGATGCAATTTGAGATAAGCAAAACCCCAAAAAATGAATAGGCCTTGGGATAATTGAAAGATGGGCCTTGAGATGGACAATTGGGATGGTTCCAGGTACAGAATTTAAGTTGTCTTTTTTTTAAGGCTTATTTTTGGAATATGACGCTGGCTAACAAAACACAAGGCTTGGGGTGCATGCACAACCTGTAAGGTTATGCAGAGGACAGTGAGGAAGACTGTGAGCCTTCATCCAAAAGACCACCAAAAGAGGACAGAAGACCCCCTGGAAACAAGTGAAGCATGCACCATGAAGTACAGTGAGGTAGATTTTTAGAATTGGAAAGAGGAGGAAACTTAGGGGAAATATTGATAAATATGTGCTGGGGATCAATATCAGCTGGAGATTGCTGATATCAATCTAGAAACAGGAAAACAAAACTAAAGAGGAAAAAAAAGCACCCCCTGCTTTTTTTAAAAACATATAATATATTCTCTTTGAATACACCTCTGAAATCTGAACAATTAACCACAGAAGAATTGAAGACTTAAAATTAAATCATTCCCAGGGGTGTTTCTTGTTAGAGTGCTTTGCAATGTTAATGAACCTTTGGCACTGAATTCCTGAACTGAAGAGCTGAAGACTGAACAAGCCTCTGGAGAGCTAAAATTCATCAGGGAACCTCCAAGTTGCTGAGGCTCCATCCTCAGCAGAGCAGATTGAAGAGATTCCAGGAGTTTCCAGCTGCTCAAGAGCTGTGAGCTCACGTGCAGGCACAGGGGCTCCATGGTGGCATCTGAGGGGTCTCTGGGCTCCTGAAGATCTCTTTGGTCACACTCAGTCACAGGGGCTCTGTGGTGACATCCCAGGGATCCTTCATCTTCCTAAGGGTCATGAGGTGACAGTCCCAGGGCTGCAGAGTGACAACAGAGGTGTCTGTACCCTGCCAAGGAGCCAATTTGTCCCAGGCAGTGGCAGGAGTCCAGTGGTGACATCCCTGTGCTCCTAAAGAGCAGCGAGGTCACCGACACTCCCAGGGGCTCCATGGGGACATCTTAGGAGTGTCCAGGCTGCCAAAGGGCTGGGATGTCACAGACACTCCCAGGGGCTCCATGGGGACATCCCAGGAGTGTCCAGGCTGCCAAAGAGCTGGGATGTCACAGACACTCACAGGGGTTCCTGTCATGGGCAGAGTGGCAGCTTCAGGCAAAGTTTATTAGAGAAGCTCCTGTTGGGTCACGAGGTTCACAAAGAACCCAAACCAGGACCCCCAGGCTTTCTAAACTCCTTCTGGGAGAGGATCCTGGCAGTGCCTGGATCCAATCCCAGCCCCAGGCTTTGTCAAGGATTTATGCCTAAAGGATTATACAGCTGGAATTGAAGCTTTGTAGAACTTTGTCCCACAACATTAAGGATGGCAAACCAGAAGTATTTATGGACATATAGATATGACTGATTATGATCATGATTAGACAAAAAGGTCTTAATCAGAATTATTTACTCCACAGTACAGGAGCTGTAGCATCTACTTATTATAGTGCCCTATGAAGCAATTTTGAAGCAATTCTATTAAAGCAAAAGCAGTTACTAACCAGAGATGGGTGTCACTCCCCCAGACCAATGACCCTGGGCAAATCTCTTTAGCTCAGCCTTAGGCAGTGACCTTGAGGGGTGTCCCCACTCCAGGGAGGAATCTCCACACCCTCCCCGCCAAGAAGGGAAATGTCAGGAGATGCTGCAGTTAAAATTTGGGATGGGGCTGTTCTAGTCTGAAGTGCTGCCCCGTCAGTCAGATGTGCCCAGGCTGGGCCAGCTCAGCAGCTCTGCAGAAGCTCTCAGTGGTGTCACTGGGTTGTTGCTTTCTCTGGGGATTTTAGCAGCTCTGCCACAGCTTCAGCTCCCTCTCAGCATGTGGATCCCAGCTCCCTCAGCCTCTCCTGAAAACCCAAAGGCTGCAGTCCCACCTTGGAGCCCTTCCCTGAGCCTGCTCAGCTGCCAGACATCTTTCCTGCCCTGGGGAACCCAACCCAGGCCACAGTGACCTGGAGAATCCCTGTCCTTGATGTCCTGGGCACACAGCCCATCCCCTTTTCCCTGTGTCAGGCTCTGGGGTCCATCCTGTGGAACATCCTTTGGTGGAGGCTGTGGCTCCAGGTGCACTGGGGGGTTTCCAAGGCACAGGGGACCCTTCTCGGCACAGGCAGGGCCAGGCCATGGGCACTGCTGGGACACAGCTGGGCTCCAGCACAGCAGCTCCAGCAGCAAAGGGCATCATCTCCTGAGGGCAGCCCAGGAAGGCTTTGCTCTCCCTGCACAGCTGCTCTCAGCAAGGTGCTCCAGGAATGCCCTGGCAAAGCAAAGCCCAGTGCCCAGGGGCAGAGGGGCAGGGTGCAGGGGGGCACCCAGCAGTGTCCTGGCACAGCCAGAGCTCCTGGCATGGACCTGAGGGAGCAGCAGAGCAGGGCCTGGGCTGTGTCTCTCTTCTGGGGACAGCCTGGGAAGGTGCCCCAGGGCAATTGTCCCACACCAGCCCCTGCAACCACCATGGCCAGCACAGGCCTCTCCCCACACCTGCAGGAGGTTGTTTGTCCCTGCATGGAGGGACACCAAGGGACCAGGCCAGCAGTGCCTGTTTGCTCTGTCCTGAGGAGATTTCAGCAGTGCATCCTGTGTGTGTGTGTGTGGGGAGATGAAGCAGAGTGAGCACAAACACCATCAGCAGCACTCGGGGCTGGCACAATTCCAGAGGCACAAACAGGGCCTTGAGGCCACTTCACTCTGAGAGTGAAATCCTCTGGGAAACCACCTGAATTCTTTACTGGGCTGTGCTTAGGACTGCAGAGAGAAACATCCAGGGCAGGGAGGCTCCAGGGAAACTGCTCAGGACAGCCAAGGACTGCCCAGAGAGACCATTGGGTTGGGGGTGTGTGGGGAGAAATCACAGCTGCCTCCTTTGTGAACCACCCCCAGGACCTGGACAGGGCTGTGCTGTGTTCTGGGCACTGACCTGGAACTGAGGGATGTGGAAAAGGCCTTTGTTGTCAGGGCTGTTGAGAAGGCTGGGCAGTGTCACTGGGAGAGCTCTCTCAAACCCCTTGGAAAGGGCAGGGCCATTCCAGAGGGTCCTGGGAACCTGGGAAAGGCAGACATGGAGCCAGTCTGCAACCAGGGCAGGGAGGGGATCTGGGAGAGTCCCAGCCTGGTCAGGCTCAGCAGGGAAGGGGATGTGGCAAATCCTCCTGCAGCCATTCCAGGCACTGGCAGGACAAGGCAGGGATTGCAGAACCCACGTGGGAGGGAAAAGAAGGGGATGTTGTGTGCCCAGACTTCAGCCAGGCCTGTGACACGGTCTGCTGTGGTCTCCTCAGAGCCAGACTGGAGAGAGCTGGGCTGAAGAAATGGAGCATGGGCTGGGTGGGAATTTGGCTGAACACTGAGGGTCAAATGTCAAATCCATGGTACAGAGTCCTCTTGGCAGCCACTGCCTGGTGACATCCCTCAGTGACCAGCCCTTGACCACCACTGGGGAACATTCCTATTATCTCTATAATGGCACGAAATGCACTTTCATTTCCTTTGTGGATACTGCCAAACTGTAGGGAGTCTGTGACCAAACTCATCCAATTGATGGTGAATGCAAAGGATAATTGGGCATAATTGTGCTTTTCTTTCCTATGGGCAAGATGACTGAGTTGAGTCAATTTGTCTTACCATCAGGTGCCAACCAAGCCACAAGAAAAGGGAAAAAACCTCATGCATCAGAAAAAAGGCAGTTCAAAAGGGAGAACATCCAAACCCAACCAAAAATAAAACCCAAATCAAGACCAACCCACAACTACACAAAACCCCACAGACAAACCAATAACAAAAAGCAAAGGCCACAAAGAGAAGAAAAGCAAATCCACAGGAAATCTCCTATCAGCAGAAAATATTTAACCATCTTGTGGCAGGAGAGGATTCTTTATGTGTCAGTGATGTTTTCAAAGAAAAATGTCACTAAAAAGAAATTAATCCCCTACCCCCCTTGCCGCCGCTGCTCCCTGCAGTTTATTGCTGATCATGGTGTGACATGCAATGGAACATCCCTTGGGTCAGTCCAGCCCAGCTGTCCCATCCCTGTTCCCTCAGGAACACTTGCCCACCCCAAGCCCATAGGTTGGGGGGTTGCAGACACATCTCAGGTGGGGCGAGCACTGTGACAAGGACAGGAGAAGAGAACAACATTTACTCTTATCAAGGACAGTAGAACAGAACAGCACAGCCTTGGAGAAATGGATCAAGGATGTAACTCCGGCAAACAGAAGTCATTCAAAATGTAAGAAAAATGCCAGCTAAGCTGACATTTGTCAAGGCTGACAAATCAGAAGGTTTGCAAAACAATAATATTGCCCATACTCAAAAGTGGGGGCCAAGGAACAGCCACCTAGAAAGGACACTGGATGTTGAAGACAGACCCCAAAGAACCAGAGAAGAACTTGTGAGAACTTGCACTTGGGTGCAACTATGTCAAGTAAATTCAAAGGAAATGGGGATAGCTAAAGAATGCATAATCAATGTGTGTGATCAAAACTCTGTTCATTTGATGTTTAGTGCACTCAAATGGAGGAAGGATTGTCCAAGTGACCAGCACGCTGTAATAAAGAATACCTGCTCTCAAATACTCAAAAGTGTGTTCAAAGGCTTCTATCCAGTGGATTTCAGTATCAGTGGTGTCCTTGACTCCATTATGCCCCACAGTGCCACAATGGCCCCCTGGTTCCATGAGTCCCTGCTGTAGAACAATGGACCATTGGTTCCACTATCAAGTAAATAAAGCACAGACAAATACTCTCCAACTAATTAAAGTTAGAAAATGGTATGTTTAATTCAGTACCAGAAAACATGGGGAGTAACCTCCCAAAGACGTGTGCAGAAATCGCAGAGCTCTGGCTCTCTATTTATCTACAAAATCTTACATATTCATGTAATCATTCAACACACCTATACATACTTATTACTTAACCCCACCTCTCCTCTTCATCATAAAATGAGCTCAAAGTCCTTTCACACTTGTGCAGTCCTTCACTCAAATTGGGTCGGTGGGTTTTGAAATGGGTCAGTGGTGCCTTAGGATGAAGTCAGGAATGTCTTCCTCAAGTTTACCTCAAGGTAAACTTTTCACCTTGGTCTTGTTGGCAGGCTCTCTGACCCCTTGGGCATAGCTCAAGCTTTCCTGCCTGGTTCTGACTGGTTTCGGGGCCCAGGTGCACCTACAGTTTCTTCCCCTTTAAAATACTCCATCCTCCCCTCAGAACTTCTACAAACACAGCAAAGTCAGGCAAATGATAAATTGTCTTCTCAAACTAGCTTCATCTGGCAATGATCAACTATCCTACATTGCTTCTCCTCTAAACTCTTCATTAATATCCATTGCTTCTTCCTTCTATCCCTTCAGCTAAACTCTTAACCCTTTGGATTCTTCTAAACCCTTGATTCAATTAATGTCTATCCTGTCAAAATGGCCTCCTTGGTTCTGCACTGCCACAATGCTCTCCTTGGTTCCACAAGGCCTTGGTGTGTCACACCAGCCCCTTGGTTCCATGAACTGCCATAGTGTCACCACGGTCTCTTGCATCTGCAGTATCACAATGGACAATTGGTGACAAGCAGCCCCACTGTGTCACAAAGAATATTTGATTCCATGGGGCTCCACAGTGTCACACTGGCCCCTTGGTTCCTCCAGGCCTTGCTGTATAACAATGGCCCCTCAGTTCCATGAGGTTTTGTACTGCCAACAATGGCCTCCTTGGTTCTGCAGTGTGCAAATGGCTGCTTGGTTCCATAAAATTCCTCTGTGTTGCAGTGGTCTCCTTTGTTCCATGAGGCTCTGCAGTGCCACAATATCCCACAGTTTCCATGAGCATCTTCCATACTATCAACAATGCCCTTTGTTCCAAGGAGGCCCCACAGTGTCACAATGGTTCCTTGGATCCATGAGGTTCTGTAGTGTCACCATGATCTCCTTGGATCTGCATTGTCACAATGGACAATTGGTTCCTTGTGGCCCAACTGTGTAACAATGGACCCTTGGTTCCATGAAGTTCCATAGTATCGGCGTGGCCTCCTTGGATCCACAGTATCACTATGGACCATTGGTTCCATGTGGCCCAGCTGTGTCACAATGGCTTCTTAGTTCCATGAAGCCCAACTGTTTCACAAGTGACCCTTGATTCCACGAGGTTCTGTAGCGTCAAAATGGTCTCCTTGGTTCTGGACTGTAACAATGGACCCTTGGTTCCATGAGATTCCATGTCAGTATGGTCTCCTTGGTTCCACAAGGCCTTGCTGTGTCACAATGGCCACTTGGTTCCATGAGCTTCCCTAGTGTCACCATGGTCTCCTTGGATCCGCATTGTCACAATGGACAATTGGTTTCATGGAACCCTGCTGTGTCAGAATGTCCCCTTAGTTCCATGAGGCCCTGCTTTGTCCCAATGGCCCCTTGGTTCCATAGGTTTTATGCTGTACCAATGGACTCCTTGGTTCTAGGAGTTACCCTGCTTTTAGCAGGGGTTTCTTTGGTTCCAGCAAGGCCCAGCTGTGCCTCAATGCACCCTTGGTTCCTCAAGGCCCTGCTGTGTCACAATGGACCCTCTTTTCCATGAGGCCCTGCAGAGTCACAATGGACCCTTGGGACCATGGGGTTCTATCATATCACACTGGACTTTCCATTCCATGAGTTTTGGTACTGTCAACAACAGTTTCCTTGGTTCCACAGTGTCACAATGGCCCCTTGGTTCCAGGAGCTTCTGTAGTGCAACATGGTCACCTTGATTCCATGAGGTTCTGCAGTGTCACAATAGAAACCCTTGTTCCATTAGGCCTCCAAGTTTCACAATATTTAATTCCAGGAGGCATCACAGTGTCACAATGGACCTGAGGTTCTGTGAGGTTCCATAGCATCCCAATGGTCACCATGGTTCCATGAGTTTCCTTAGTGTCACAGTGGTCTCCATGGTTCCAGTAGGCCCTGCCTTGTCACAATGGTCCCCTGGGTTCCAACGAGGCCCTGCTGTGTCACAAAGGACCCTTGGTTCCATGAGGTTCTGTGGTGTCACCATGTTCTTGAATCTTGAATCAGTGTAACAATGGACCATTGGTTCCACACAGCCTGGCTGTGTCACAAAAATATCTCTTGGATTCCATGACTGCCACAACAGAGACTTGTTTCTAGGACGTTCCCTACTGTCACAATTGTCTCCTTGAATCCATGAGCCCCTTGCTGTGTCACAATGGACCCTTGGTTAAACAAGGCCTTGCAGTGTTTCCAGAGGCTCCTTGGTTCCAGGAGGAACACAAAAGCTTTGCATCAACATTGAGTAACACTTCCTTTACACACCTGGGAACCTCTGTCTGCATTCCAAAGAATGGTTCAAGGTGAGGATGGCACCAGCAGCTTCCATCTGCAACAGAGATCCAGGGCAGGGACAGAGGATTCGGCTGAGAGACTCAGAGAATTCTGCTTCCAGAGCTCATTTCTGGTGACACTGTCCCTTGTAGAAAGGTGACATCATTCCAGGCAGCCTGTCCTGAGCATGTGGTTCCTGAGTGGGCTTGGTTGTTTAGGAAACCTGCTCAGGCTTTTTCATTCTTTCCTCACCAACAGGAAAACTTCTCCTGGGCCTGTGTGCAGGCAGAGACCTGAGGAGAGCAGGTGGGACATGGTGCAATGGGCTGGGATAGCCAGGTGCAGAGCTCAGGGGACAAGGTTCTGATGCAGGGCACAGGGATGTCAGTCCCAGGTGGGCAGTGTCAGACGTGGTGAGGTTGGGGTGCTGAGAAGGTTGTCCAAACAGGCTCAGCCTGCAAGGGGCTCATTCTTCTCCATGCCCAGACCTTCTAAAGAAACATTCAGCAGCAAGATCCCTTAAGAAATATTTCTATCCACTCCTCACTGATCTGGAAAATATAAAAAGCTTGATTAAAAAAAAAAAAAAAAAAGTCATGAGATGTACTTTCAAGTCTCCCTCCTTCACAGGACTCAAAACTGACTCCAGACACCTGCAGAATCCCTGGAGACTCAAAGACAATTGAAGGAAGACAAAGAGCTCCTGAGGGCTTTCTGTATTTTCAACAGCCCCACTCTGGATTTGGGGTGAGTCCAGGACCCCCAGGCACTGAGAGAAAGTTGAAGAAGCTGCTGAAGGAGTCCGAAGCAAAACTCCAAGTCCCTTGGAGCATCCCTGGGCCCCAGTGAGGGCAGGGAGTGCCAAAGGCTGCCCAGGCACTGGGGAGAGCAGCTCCTTGAGGCCAGGATTGCAGGGAGCCCAAGGCTGTGAGCAGGGACTGCAATGCTGAGCAAGGCCTGGGCTGGCTGGAGGGAGCAGAAAGGCCAAGGCCTGAGCCCAGGCCTGGCACAGCAGGGCCTGTCCCTCGCGGCTGGCTGGGGGCTGTTGGTGGGGCAGGGGGATGGCAGGGGCAGCAAGGACAAATGTCCTAAAGCTGCAAGGCCTGCCAGCCTGCTGAGGGAGGGGCCAGGCAGAAGCCAAGTGCAGCCTTTCCTGCAAGGAAAGTTCCTTCAGTGGGGCCTGCAGAGGCGCTGGCAGAGCCCAGGGGACAAAGGCCTGGGTGCCTGTGGCCCTGCCAGCCCTGCCCAGCCCTTGGCCATCTCTCCTGCAGGTGTGAGTGTGGATCTGCTGGAGGGCAGGAGGGCTCTGCACAGGGCCCTGGACAGGTTGGATCCAGGGCCCAAATCCAACAATTTTAGCTTGAACAAGACCAAGGGCCAGGTCCTGCCTTTGGCCAAAACAACCCCTGCAGTGCCACAGGCTGGGGACAGAGTGGCTGGACAGCAGCCAGGCAGAAAGGGACCTGCAGGGACTGCTGGACAGCAGGCTGGACATGAGGCAGCAGTGTGCCCAGGGGGCCAAGAAGGCAAATGACTCCTGGCCAGGATCAGGAACAGTGTGGGCAGCAGGAGCAGGGCAGGGATTCTTCCCCTGTGCTCGGCACAGGTTAGGCAGAACCTCGAGTGCTGTGTCCAGTTCTGGGCCCCTCAATTTAGGAAGGACATGGAGGGGCTGGAGTGAGGCCAGAGAAGGGCAAAACGGCTGGTGAGGGTGTGGAACACAAGTCCTGTGAGGAGTGCCTGAAGGAGCTGGGATTGTTTATCCTGGAGAAGAGGAGGCTCAGGGGAGACAAGGCCGTGTCAGGGCACAGGTTGGACTTGATGATGTCTAAGGTCTTTTCCAACCTTGCTGATTCTGTGATTCTCTGAAACCACCCTTGCAGCACCTGCAGGATGAGCCCAGGGCCTCCCCTTCAGAAGGTGCAGCAGTCCAGGTGCCTCAGCTTCACCTCACAGCCCCGAAGCCCATCCTGTCAGTCTTGCAGAGCCTCTGCAGCTCCTCCTCATTGCCCACAACAGGGAACCCCACAGCCAGACAGAGCAGCCCAGATGTGCTCCCATGGCCTGGGGTGCCTCTGGCAAGGGAGCAGCACCAGGCACTGCAGGAGCCTGCAGGCAATTTCTGAAGCACTTGGAGGATGATCCTGCTCCCCAAGGGATGTTCCCATGGTGCCAAGTGAGGAACTGAAATGGGGAGTGGGGCCACAGAGGAAAGGGAAAACAGAGATGGGCTCTTTACCGGGTAGGGTACAGGGGTGCGCCAGAGGAAGAAATTTGGAGCAGGAGAAAAGAAAGAAAGCAAAGGTGAAGCAAAGGAAATTATTAGGGAAATTTGGGGGTGGCTGCCAGGCAGCCCTGGCTCTGACCAACAACGTCTGCACTGGCACAGCAAACTCCCAGCTCATGGGAAAAAACTTTCTGGCTCTGACTTCAGAGGCCACCACAAACCTGAGGGGTTTCCCTGCTGTGGCCCAGCCCTTCCTGGCCCCAGGCCCTGCTGCCATTTGTGCTCCCTCAGCTTCATCTCCCCACACCAACCCCATGGGGGTGCTCAGGCCTGCTCTGGGCAGGGCAAACAGGGGCTCCTGAGGCAGTGCTGCCGTGGCTGTGCCTGCAAGGCTGCGGCAGCTGTGTGAGCTGGGGGAGAGGCCAGGGCTGCAGAGGGGGGATGTTGTTGGCAGGTGCATGAGGAGGCTGTGGGCCGCTGGCCTGGGGTGTCCAGCGCAGTAGGGATGGATCAGGCCCTGCTCTGCTGCTCCTTGCCGTGTGCTTGCCCAGGGCCCTTGCAGAGCCCCAGCCGTGCTGTTTGCCCCCAGCCTGCCCACGGCCAGCCTGGGGCTGCTGCCGGGGCTTTTCTCTGCTGAGCCTTGGCCTGGGCAATGTGTTGTGGAGAGAGCCTGGGCAAGGAGCCTGCAGCCCCCAGGCCCTGGGCTGAGGCCTCAGCACTGCTGCTGTGCCAGCAGTGCCCATGGCCTGTCCCTGCTGCAGCCCCGGCACTGCCACCCCCAGCCCTGTGCCCGGCCCCGAGAGCACTCAGGCCCTACAGCAACAGCAGGGCCAGGAGGGCAGCGGGGCAGGGCCACGGCAGCAGCACTGGCAGCACCAAGTGCTGCTGCTGCTGCTGGCCACAGCTGCTGTGCCAGCACTGATCTGCCCCCAGCTCTGCACACAGACATTGCTGCTGCAGCTCCAGAGCAGGGAACCAAAGGGGCATCTCTGCAGAAAACTTGGCTGGGAGATCCTTGAGTTCCTTTAAAGGCACGAAAAGCATAGCCCTTTATTGACTCTGTGTTTGGCACAGTCAAGGTGGAGAGAAACAACATGAGAAATGGGATAATCACTGACATTTCTTTGCGGACAATATTAAAATAGTAAAACAAGGGAAAAGAACCTCCAAAATGAAATCAACAAGAATTATCTAAGATGATTTTTATTACAAGTGATTGGAAGAAATTGGGCAGCAGTTTAATGTTTCTGACACCATCCAGTCATCAGTCTCCACACTGCAGCCCTGAGCTCCTGGTTCCTCAGGCTGTAGATGAGGGGGTTCAGGGCTGGAGGCACCACCGAGTACAGAACTGACAGGACCAGATCCAGGGATGGGGACGAGATGGAGGGGGGCTTCAGGTAGGTAACAAAGCCAGTAATGACAAACAGGGAGATGACAGCCAGGTGAGGGAGGCAGGTGGAAAAGGCTTTGTGCCGTCCCTGCTCAGAGGGGATCCTCAGCACAGCCCTCAAGATCCGCACATAGGAGAAAACAATGAACACAAAACAACCAAAAGCTATACAGACACTAACAGCAAGAAGCCCACGTTCCCTGAAATAGGATTTGGAGCAGGAAAGCTTGAGGATCTGTGGCACTTCACAGAAGAACTGGCCCAGGGCATTGCCATGGCACAGGGGCAGGGAAAATGTATTGGCTGTGTGCAGCAGAGCATTGAGAAAGGCACTGGCCCAGGCAGCTGCTGCCATGTGGGCACAAGCTCTGCTGCCCAGGAGGGTCCCGTAGTGCAGGGGTTTGCAGATGGACACGTAGCGGTCGTAGCACATGACGGTCAGCAGGGAAAACTCTGATGTAATGAAAAATACAAACATAAAGAGCTGAGCAACACATGCTGTGTAGGAGATGTTCCTGGTGTCCCAGAGGGAATTGTGCATGGCTTTGGGGACTGTGGTGAGGATGGAGCCCAGGTCGGTGAGGGCCAGGTTGAGCAGGAAGAAGAACATGGGGCTGTGCAGGAGGTGGCCGCAGGCTACGGCGCTGATGATGAGGCCGTTGCCCAGGAGGGCAGCCAGGGAGATGCCCAGGAAGAGGCAGAAGTGCAGGAGCTGCAGCTGCCGCCTGTCTGCCAATGCCAGCAGGAGGAAGTGGCTGATGGAGCTGCTGTTGGACATTTGCTGTCTCAAAACACTGGAACCTTTTGACAGAGGAAACACAGTGAATACTAACAGAAGATTTCTCACAGAAAAGTCAAAGCCCTTGCTCACAGGTTCTCGCCTGACACATAACACCTCCCCTCTGTCTATGTCTAGGAGATCTTATTTTTCCTTGATTGCTGGAACCTTGATTGCTGCTGGCCTATGTTGTGTGAGGCGCCAGACCTTCACCTGACCCCCAGGAAGTGCAGGAAAACAGTGAGGGCAGGGGCCAGTCCTGGTGTTTGAACTTGGACAAAGAATCTGTCCCTAAGGCACAAAAGCTGCCAGGGCAAAGGGATGGGGATTGCAGAAGGCAGAACAAGGGATTCTTCTGCACCTGGGGAGAACAGAGAGTCCAGTGAGGCAGGTGATTTGTCTGAGCCTTGGTGCAGAGTGAGGGGAGCTGCTCTGTCCCTCTCTCCTGTTCCCAGCTGTCCTGGACTTGCACCTTTCTGAGCCCCACTTCCATGTTACCCTGGAAAGGCTGGAGACACTGCTGAGAGCAGAGGGATCCCTGGCACACAGAGTGGCTCCTGCCTTTCCCAAAGTCAGGGAGAGTCAGCTCATTCCCAGCCTGCCAGCCTGCCCTGCCCAGAGCTTCCTGGGGCAGAGGGAGCTGGGACACCCCACTGCTGTGCTCAGCCTGAGCAGGAGGAGCCCAAGGGCTGGGCCTGAGCCTGCAGCTGGAAGTGCCATTCCCAGAGAGCCCCTCAGCAATGCCAGCAGCAGCAGCTGGGCAAGGCAAGGAGAGAGAGAGCCGGGCCCTGAGGAAAAGCCTTTCCCTGCCCAGCCCTGCCCAGCCCCTGCAGTGCAGGCAGCAGCAGTGCAGGACAGTGGCCCTCAGGCCTTGGGCAGCAGGCAATGGGCACATGGCAGCAGAGATGCCCTTCATCTCTGGAGCTGCTCTGCAGGCCCAGGAGGGGACTGAGGGCCCCCAGCCCCCAGGCTGAGGGCTGTGCTGGCTGCCAGGGGACACAGCAGCTGTGCTGCTCAGGCCAGGGTCTGCCCTGCAGGGCAGGGCTGGCAGCTGCCACATCTCCCCTGCAGCAGCAGCAGCAGCAGCAGCAGCAGCAGCAGCAGCAGCAGCAGCAGCAGCAGCAGGGCTGCCCTCAGCACTGCCTCCCTCCCTCCCTGCCCAGGGCTCTGCTGCTGCAGCTGTCCCAGCCCGAGCTGTTCCTGTGGGCCCGGGCTCCTTCCCTGCCACAGCTGCCAGAGCCCAGCCCAGCCCCTGGGCCAGCTCTGCCCTGCAGCTGCTCCCAGCTGCAGGCATTAAAGAACAGCTCCCCCAGGCCTGGGCACCATGGAAAGCTGATGCTGCATGGATCTGGAGCCTGGGCAGCTGCAGGCACTTGCTGAGGTTCCCAGGAAAACTCAGTGGGATGGTTGAAGAGCCTCAGCCCCTGCTCTGCCCTGCACAGCTGAGTTTCCATTGCCACCAAGCTGGGCCAGGGAAAAGTGGGAGCAGAGATTCAGGAAAGCAGAGACACAAGCAGGAAACTCCTGCCCTGAATGAGCTGATGCAAAGTCCCCTCAGAAATGACCTGGGCATGAGCTGGAGCTCTGAGCAGCCCTGGCACACACAGCACCCTCTCCACAGCAGCAGCAGCAGCAGGAGCTGCCCTGGCAGGAGTCACTCCTTGCACCCACTGCTCCCCTCCAGCATCCATGGGAGCTCCCAGGCAGGCTGAGAGCTGCCCCTGGCAGGTGGCAGATGCCCTGGGCTGGCCAAGAGCCCTGAGGGCTGCAGGAGCTGCTGTGCAGGACAGCCCTGGGCAGCCCTGGCTGCAGCCCCAGCTTCAGCCCCTGCAGCCGTCCCTGGCAGCAGGAGCCGTCCTGCCCTGTCCCTCTGACGGTGCCCAGGGCAGCCCCTCTCTGGAGCACATCCTCCCCCAAAGCAGAAAGGGCAGCAGAGCCATCCTTACAGTCACATCAGTCCTGTCCTGGGTCAGCTTGAGGAGATCCCTGCAGCCACAGACTGACTGTGACAAAAGCTGTAAAAATTTCCCCAGAAAGAAGCTCAGAGTTTTCAAAACCTGTGAAGATTTCTCCGTGAATAATCTCAGAATTGTCCTTCCTGTCTCTTTAAGCCTCTGTCTGCTTCACTGCTCTCAGGTACTTCCTGGGCTGGGAGAGGAGCTGCTCCTCAGGAGAAATGTCCTTTTGTAGCTCTTCCTGGTTTCCAAGATCATCCTCTCTTCCAGGAGCCCAGCCCAGCTCATCAGCACAGACACAGCACAAGGACTTTAATTAATCTCTTGGGGTTTTGGTGCTGTTTACATCAGATTCAGTCCCTCGGAGTGTGCAAAAAAAACTTCTCAAGAACTCCAAATCAGATTCCAAGTCCAAACTTTCTTTAAGTTTTAATGGGTCCCACAGAGAAACACAACTGGGAAAGTTTCTCCAGGATCCTGATAGAGCAGAACACTGCAGGCAGTGCTGACCAGTGGAGACAAACAAGAGAAAGATGTCTCTGATGCTGAGCAAACCTGGATGTGTTTCAGGAATGCAAAGGGCCAAGGCCTGAGCCCCAGCCCCTGCCAAGGCACATCCTGTCCCTCCCTCCTTGCTCAGGCCTCTTCCCAGGCCACTGGGGTGTGGGGATGTGCAATGCCAAGGGCAGCACCATGGGGCAGCCCCTGCCAGGCTGCTGAGCAGGGACAAGGAGGCCATGAGGCCCTTGCAGGCCTGCAAGGGTCACTTGTCCCCTCCTGCTGGCTCAGGCCCAGGGCCAGCAGCCATGGCCCAAGTGCTGCAGGAGTTGGCTGTGTCAGGGCCTTGCAGCTGCTGCCCATCCCTGTGGCCTGTGCAGCCCAGGCTGTCCTACGGTGTCCATGCCCTGTGCCTCTGTCCCTGCAGGCTGTCGTCACCCGTGGCTGCCCCACCTGGCTGGGCCCTTCCTTTGCTGACAGCTCTGCGTCCTGCCTGCCTCTGCCTGGGCACACACAGCCTTGGGCTGGATACCAAAAGGGTTCATTCCATTTTTACTGTGCCTGTGAACTTCTAGCACAGGAACAAGGCATGCAGGGCCTGCTTTCCCAGTGAGGATGGTTGCAAGAGACAAAGAAGACATCTGGCTCAAGAGTGCAGTGATGGAAAAAACAAAGAGGGAATGGGGGAAACTGGGGTGGGTGTTATGGTGATGGCTAAATTGTAATACACGTGTAGTGATTGTATACAGGTAACACTGTTTTAGAATCACATGTCCATGTAAGGTTATGAGTTACCACACATTGGACCTCAGGCCTGAATAAATTATGCCCTCTTAAACAGCAAGTTTGTGTTAAGGAGTCTTAGTCTGATATTTGGGAATTTGGTGACAGTGGGGCCTCACAGAACCAAGGAGTCTACAGTGACACCTTGGACTCTCACGGAACCGAAATCTTTTTTGACACAGCAGGGCCACATGGAACCAATGGTCCATTGTGATACTGCAGATCCAAGGAGACCATTGGGACACTCTGGAACCTCATGGAATCCAAAGTACATTGTGTCAGAGAAAGGCCTCATGGAACCAAGAGTCCATTGTGACACAGCAAGGCCTTCTTTGAGCAAGGGAACCATTGCTGATAGTCCAGAAACTCATGGAACCAAGGGGCCACTGTGACACACCAGAGCTGCAGGGAATGGAAAGTCCATCGTGACCATGCAGATCCAAGGAGACCATGGTGACACTGTGGGGCCTCGTGGAACCAAAGGGGCCATTCTGACCCAGCAGGGCCTTGTAGAACCAAGGAGGCCATTGTGACACTGCTGAAGCTCACAGAACCAAAGTGACCATGTTATACTGTGGGACCTCATGGAACCAAGTGTCCATGGTGACACTGTAGAACCAAGGAGACTGTTGTTGGCAGTATGAAAGCTCATGGAACCATAACTCCATTGTGACACAGCAAGGTCTCATGGAACCAAGGGTCCATTGCAACTCTCTTTGGCCTCATGAAACCATGAGCCACTATGAAACAGCTTGGCCACATGGAGCCAAGGACCCATTGTGACTGAGGAACCTCATAGAAGCAAGGGTCCATTTATACATTCTGCTGCCCTGTGGAACCAAGGGGATCACAGTGACATTGCAGGGCCTCATGGAACAATGCAGACTATTCTGACACTTTGGGACCCACTGGAACCATGGAGCCATTATAACATAGCAGGGCCTCATGGAATCAAGGGAGCACAGTAAACAATATGCATGGGATGAAGGGTCCATTCTGACACTGTGGAATCAAGGTCACCATTGTGACCCAGCAGGGCCTCATGAAACCCTGGGGGCCATTTGCACACCTTGAGGCCCTGGGTCCAAAGGGCCATTGTGGCACTTCAGAGCCTTGTGGAGCCAAGGGCACCGTAGTGACACCGTCTGGCACCGTAAGGAAACCAATGGCCTTTTGTGACAGTGCAAGGCCTCATGGAAACAAGGAGACATTGTGACATTGGTGTCTTGGCAGGCCAAGGGGCAGCTGTCACCATTGAACCAAGGAGTCCATTGTGACACTACAGGGCCTCATGGAACCAAGGATTAATATAACAGTGTAGGACCCCATGGAACCAAAAGTCCATTGTGACACAGCAGGGCCTATTGGAATTCTGGAGGCCATTATGCCACTTTGGGGCCTTGATGAATCAAGTGGCTCTGCAGAGCCTTGTGGAACCAAGGAGACCTTTTGGACATGGTGAGACCCCATGGAACCAAGGGTCCATTGTGATACTCTGGTGCCAAGGAGACCCCTGTGACACTGCAAGGCCTCATGGAAGCAAGGGACCATGGTGACACTTTGGACCCACATGGAAACAAGGGGCCAGTGTGCCCCATGAATCCAGGGGAACAGGTAACAGGTCTGGTTATCTTGGCCTTCCTGGTCCAACTGACCTTGGCATATCAAGGAACCATCTCTTCTGATGTTTCCCTGAAACACTGGGGCTCTGGACTTTCCTTCAAATGGAAAAGAACTGCCCTTCTCATTCAAGCATCCATGGCCAAAATCAGATTCCCCCTGCAAATTTCCCATTATCCAGGGATTGCTGGATAGAAGCTGCCATTACCAACAAGTCTGGCTGACCTTGTCTTCCTGAGAGCTGGGTCTCACCTGCCTTCAAACACTGAGGCTCTGTGCTCTCCTTCCTATGGAAAAGAACTGTCCTCCATGCACAGGTACTCATGGCCAAAATTGGTACTTCTCCTCCAAAGTTCCTATGTGCAAGGGTTTCTCCCAGACAAAAGCTGCCAGCACACACAGCTCTGGCTGGCCCTGGCCTCCTGAGGGCCAGCTCTCACCTGCCCTTTCCTTTCTGTGGAAAAGTATTGGCCTTCTCCTCCAGGCAAAAAGGGTTGAAATTGGGATTCAGCATTCCAAATTTCCAATAGGCAAGGGTTTCTCCCAGACAAACCTGCCAGGACAGACAGCTCTGGCTGGCCTTGGCTTTGGGTGACTGCAGTTCATCAGCCCCTGAAACACTGGGTCTCTCTGGTTTCCTTCCTGTGGAGACCATTGGAACACAGTGGGACCCCATGGAACCATGGAGACCATTGGAACCCTTTGAGGCCTTCTGACATGAAGGGGCCTTGGTGACACTGTGGGGACCCCATGGAACCAAGGGGCCCTTGTGACACTGCAGGGTACCATGGATCCCAGGGCCCAGTGTGACACTGTGGAGCCTCATGGAATCAAGGAGATCACTGTGCCACTTTATGGTCGCATGGTCCCAAGGGGCCAATGTGAAGCAGCAGGGCTTTGTGGAACCAAGAGGTCATTGTTGCATTACAGGGCCTTGTGGAACCACAGGGCCATTGTGATCCTGCAGGGCACTGTGGATCCATGGTGAGCATTGTGGCATTGAAAGGCCCCATGGAATCATGGAGACCATGGTGACACTGCAGGGCCCCACAGAACCAAAGGGTCTTTGTGACCCTGCAGGGCCTCATGGAAGCAAGGGGAGATGGAACAGGTCTGGCTGGTTTGGCCTCCCAGGGGCCACCTGACAGGTCCAGCTGATCTTGAAATGCTGAGGGCTGCCTCTCATCAGCCCCTGGAGCACCAGGGCTCTGTGTTTTACTTTCCTATGGAAAAAAACCATCTTACCTGCCTAGGTGCCCACAGCCAAAATTTTTACTCCCCCTGAAAAATTCTATCTATGCAAGGGTTCCCACAGACAAAAGCTGCCAGGACAGAGAGCTCTGGCTAGCCTTGGCCTCTGCTGGACACCTCTCATCTCAAGGAAGCCCTGAGGAAAGGATTTGAACAGGTTTGACCACTGGAACATCAATGAGCCTCTCATCCTCTGAAAAACTCAGATGCTCTTCTGATCATATGTGTCTTCTAATTGTGTATTATACTTAAAATTTTATTTTCAGTTGAAAAAAATATTATTCTTATCACTTTGCCAGTGCTATCTGACACAAAACACCTCCTCTACAGGTGGATCCAGGTCACCTGGATAAGCAAACACAATGAAGAATCCAGCAGGAATTCTTTGTCTCTGCTCCCATCTGTCCCATCTCCTCTGGAGCTGGCGGTGCAGCCCCAACACTTGGGAGGACTCCAGGGGTCACAAGCTCAACTTCCACACACAGAACTTGTGCAGCCTGGGGTGCTTTCCTTGGCCCCTGCAGGGCCACCCAGGCTGAGATGGACACTGATGGTGTCTGTGCCAGGCTCTCTCAGCCCAGCCCAGCTCCCTGCAAGCTCTGCCAGCTGCCCTGAGCTCTCTGCAGCACCAAGGGCCTCTCCCCAGCACAGCCCAGCCGCCTCTGGCCCCACAGCTCTGCTCAGGCCAGGCTGCTCTGGGCAGGGGCCCCACGGCCTCAGCCCCTGGCAAGGGCACAGCAGCAGCTGCAGCTCCCACAGGGCTCAGCCCCAGCCATGGCCAAGGTGCTGGCACAAGGCAAAACCAGGCTCCCTGGGTGCCCTGCTGCCCTCTCCCTCAGCTCCTGAGAGCTCTGCAGCCCCTGCTGCCATCCCATCTGCCCAGGCCAGCACAACAGCCACGGCCTTGGGGCCCTGCAGAGCTGCTCCTGCTGCAGGCCCAGGGCCCATCCCAGAGCTGGGGCAGCCAGAAAGCTGTGCCCATTTCTGTTCCTTGCTGCTCTGATGAGGATGGATCCTCAGTCCCTTGGAGGCTGCTGGTGATTTTTATTTTTCCAGAGGCTTCTTCTTTCTTGAGCTCTCCAGTTCAGGGATTCAGTGAGAATTGCTAATAAACATTTGTTCAAAACACCTTAACATAAAATCCCCTTTGGAAAAAAAAAAAGTTTTCAATTCATCTGTGGTTTATTAGAATTTAGAAGTTCAAAAAACGTCTCAAGAACTCAAAGTGAGATTGAAACACTGAAGTTTTTGAAAATTTTAATGGGTCCCACAGAGAAACACAACTTGAGAAAGTGTCCCCAGGTTCCTGTTACAGCAGAACACTGCAGGCAGTGGTGACCAGTGGAGACAAACAAGGGAAAGATGTCTCTGATGCTGAGCAAACCTGGATGCATTTCAGGAATGCAAAGGGCCAAGGCCTGAGCCCCAGCCCCTGCCAAGGCACATCCTGTCCCTCCCTCCTTGCTCAGGCCTCTTCCCAGGCCACTGGGGTGTGGGGATGTGCAATGCCAAGGGCAGCACCATGGGGCAGCCCCTGCCAGGCTGCTGAGCAGGGACAAGGAGGCCATGAGGCCCTTGCAGGCCTGCAAGGGTCACTTGTCCCCTCCTGCTGGCTCAGGCCCAGGGCCAGCAGCCATGGCCCAAGTGCTGCAGGAGTTGGCTGTGTCAGGGCCTTGCAGCTGCTGCCCATCCCTGTGGCCTGTGCAGCCCAGGCTGTCCTACGGTGTCCATGCCCTGTGCCTCTGTCCCTGCAGGCTGTCGTCACCCGCGGCTGCCCCACCTGGCTGGGCCCTTCCTTTGCTGACAGCTCTGCGTCCTGCCTGCCTCTGCCTGGGCACACACAGCCCTGGGCTGGATACCAAAAGGGTTCATTCCATTTTTACTGTGCCTGTGAACTTCTAGCACAGGAACAAGGCATGCAGGGCCTGCTTTCCCAGTGAGGATGGTTGCAAGAGACAAAGAAGACATCTGGCTCAAGAGTGCAGTGATGGAAAAAACAAAGAGGGAATGGGGGAACCTGGGGTGGGTTTTATGGTGATGGCTAAATTGTAATACACGTGTAGTGATTGTATACAGGTAACACTGTTTTAGAATCACATGTCCATGTAAGGTTATGAGTTACCACACATTGGACCTCAGGCCTGAATAAATTATGCCCTCTTAAAGAGCAAGTTTGTGTTAAGGAGTCTTAGTCTGATATTTGGGAATTTGGTGACAGTGGGGCCTCACAGAATCAAGGAGTCTACAGTGACACCTTGGACTCTCACGGAACCGAAATCTTTTTTGACACAGCAGGGTCACATGGAACCAATGGTCTATTGTGATACTGCAGATCCAGGGAGTTCATTGTGACCCTAAGGAACCTCATGGAATCCAAAGTACATTGTGTCAGAGAAAGGCCTCATGGAACCAAGAGTCCATTGTGACACTTCAAGACTTTTTTTGAGCAAGGGAACCATTGCTGATAGTCCAGAAACTCATGGAACCAAGGGGCCACTGTGACACACCAGAGCTGCAGGGATTGGAAAGTCCATCGTGACAATGCAGATCCAAGGAGACCATGGTGACACTGTGGGGCCTCGTGGAACCAAAGGGGCCATTCTGACACAGCAAGGCCTTGTAGAACCAAGGAGGCCATTGTGACACTGCTGAAGCTCACAGAACCAAAGTGACCATGTTATACTGTGGGACCTCATGGAACCAAGTGTCCATGGTGACACTGCAGAACCAAGGAGACTGTTGTTGGCAGTATGAAAGCTCATGGAACCAGAACTCCATTGTGACACAGCAAGGTCTCATGGAACCAAGGGTCCATTGCAACTCTCTTTGGCCTCATGAAACCATGAGCCATTATGAAACAGCTTGGCCACATGGAGCCAAGGACCCATTGTGACTGAGGAACCTCATAGAAGCAAGGGTCCATTTATACATTCTGCTGCCCTGTGGAACCAAGGGGATCACAGTGACATTGCAGGGCCTCATGGAACAATGCAGACTATTCTGACACTTTGGGACCCACTGGAACCATGGAGCCATTATAACATAACAGGGCCTCATGGAATCAAGGGAGCACAGTAAACAATATGCATGGGATGAAGGGTCCATTCTGACACTGTGGAACCAAGGTCACCATTGTGACCCAGCAGGGCCTCATGAAACCCTGGGGGCCATTTGCACACCTTGAGGCCCTGGGTCCAAAGGGCCATTGTGGCATTTCAGAGCCTTGTGGAGCCAAGGGCACCGTAGTGACACCGTCTGGCACCGTAAGGAAACCAATGGCCCTTTGTGACAGTGCAAGGCCTCATGGAAACAAGGAGACATTGTGACACTGGTGTCTTGGCAGGCCAAGGGGCAGTTGTCACCATTGAACCAAGGAGTCAATTGTGACACTACAGGGCCTCATGGAACCAAGGATTAATGTAACAGTGTAGGACCCCATGGAACCAAAAGTCCATTGTGACACAGCAGGGCCTATTGGAATTCTGGAGGCCATTATGCCACTTTGGGGCCTTGTTGAATCAAGGGGCTCTGCAGAGCCTTGTGGAACCAAGGAGACCCTTTGGACATGGTGAGACCCCATGGAACCAAGGGTCCATTGTGATGCTGTGGTGCCAAGGAGACCCCTGTGACACTGGAGGGCCTCATGGAAGCAAGGGACCATTGTGACACTTTGGACCCACATGGAAACAAGGGGCCAGTGTGCCCCATGAATCCAGGGGAACAGGTAACAGGTCTGGTTATCTTGGCCTGCCTGGTCCAACTGACCTTGGCATATCAAGGAACCATCTCTTCTGATGTACCCCTGAAACACTGGGGCTCTGGGCTTTCCTTCAAATGGAAAAGAGCTGCTCTTCTCATGTAGGCATCCATGGCCAAAATCAGATTCCCCCTGCCAATTTCCCATTATCCACGGATTGATCCCAGCTAAAAGCTGCCATTACCAACAAGTCTGGCTGACCTTGTCTTCCTGAGAACTGGGTCTCACCTGCCTTCAAATACTGAGGCTCTGTGCTTTCCTTCCTATTGAAAATAACTGTCCTCCATGCACAGGTACCCATGGCCAAAATTGGTACTTCTCTTACAAAGTTCCTATGTGCAAAGGTTTCTCCCAAAAAAAGCTGCCATTACAGACAGCTCTGGCTGGCCTTGGCCTCCAGCAGATGAGGGCCAGATGAGGGCCAGCTCTCATCTGCCTTCCAAACACTGGGGCTCTGCCTTTTCCTTTCTTTGGAAAAGAATTGGCCTTCTCCTCCTGGCAAAAAAGGGCTGAAATTGGGATTCAACATTCCAAATTTCCAATATGCAAGAGTTTCTCCAGAAAAAAACTGCCAGGAAACAGGTCTGGCTGGCCTTGGCTTTGGGTGACTGCAGGTCATCAGCTCCTGAAACACTGGGGCTCTGTGCTTTTCTTCCTGTGGATACCATTGGAACACAGTGGGGCCCCGTGGAATCTTGGAGACCATTGTCACCCTTTGAGGCCTTCTGACATGAAGGGGCCATGGTGACACTGTGGGGACCCCGTGGAACCAAGGGGCCCTTGTGACACTGCAGGGTACCATGGATCCCAGGGCCCAGTGTGACACTGTGGGAATTCATGGAATCAAGGAGATGATTGTGGCACTGTTGGGCTGCATGGTCCCAAGGGACCAGTGTGAGGCAGCAGGGCCAAGTGGAACCACAGGGCCATTGTGATCCTGTGAGGCACCGTGGATCAATGGAGACCACTGTGACATTGCAAGGCCCCATGGAATCGTGGAGACCATGGTGACACTGCAGGGTCCCACAGAACAAAAACGCCATTTTGACACCTTGGGAGAGGAGTCTCTCTTAGTGTCCCATGGATCCCACTGACAACGAGCACCAGAGACAACTGCACAGGCACAAAGAATAATAAGAATGAGCATATGCAGCAGGACGGGGGTGGAACAAGGGAATTAATATGCATGGGGGCATTGTGAAACTTGGTGCATATGCAACTTCTTAGAGGATAAAAGAGAATGAGAACAGATGGCTTGGCATGCAGGACTTTGATGGAGATATCCTCCATGCCTCCAGCTGCTGAATAAATACATACCTACCTTAAAACTCCTTTTGCCTTTGAGTTTTAGAGTTTTTCCACAAATCAGTCAAAGCCCCTGACCTTGAACACTTTTTGTGATGGGGCATTCACTTCTATGGACAACCTGTCTCCATTTGTCAACCTCATCATAAAATATTTCTTTCTTAGACCAAATCTAATTTATCCTTGACCATTTTAAAGGGTATCCCCCTTCCTCTGTCACTACATGCCTATAAAAATATTTCCATTTTTCTTGGAATATGACCACAATGTTGTAATCTGAAAAGACCTTGAAAGGACCCAAAAATGGCCCAAGATGGGATTTGGAGGCCTAAAGCACATGACCCATAGAGACTGAGGGCCCAGGGCTCAGCGGTGTGAAGACTGAAGACAGAATAGGAGAAGCCTGAGAGGGCTTGAAGGGTGGAATCAGAGATGGTGGAGCTTTCCTTCATTGTATGAAAGTGCCTGAGAAAGAAATAATGCCACACAGATCAGCTGGGGAGGCCCAGACTGGACACCAGGAGAAGGGAATTTCTCTCCCAGGGAAGGGCTGTGGTACAACAACACATCTCCCAGAAGGAGCCTGGAGGAGCCCAAGGCTGTGTGTGCCCAGGCAGAGGCAGGCAGGACGCAGAGCTGTCAGCAAAGGAAGGGCCCAGCCAGGTGGGGCAGCCGCGGGTGACGACAGCCTGCAGGGACAGAGGCACAGGGCATGGACACCGTAGGACAGCCTGGGCTGCACAGGGCACAGGGATGGGCAGCAGCTGCAAGGCCCTGACACAGCCAACTCCTGCAGCACTTGGGCCATGGCTGCTGGCCCTGGGCCTGAGCCAGCAGGAGGGGACAAGTGACCCTTGCAGGCCTGCAAGGGCCTCATGGCCTCCTTGTCCCTGCTCAGCAGCCTGGCAGGGGCTGCCCCATGGTGCTGCCCTTGGCATTGCACATCCCCACATCCCAGTGGCCTGGGAAGAGGCCTGAGCAAGGAGGGAGGGACAGGATGTGCCTTGGCAGGGGCTGGGGCTCAGGCCTTGGCCCTTTGCATTCCTGAAACACATCCAGGTTTGCTCAGCATCAGAGACACCTTTGCCTTGTTTGTGCCTACCTTTCATCACTGCCTGCAGTGTTCTGCCCTAAGTGGAACCTGGGCACACTTTCTCAGTCCTGTCCCTCACCGGGACCCATTAAAACTTCACGAAACTTCAGTTTTTCCATCTCACTTTGAGCTCTTGAGAAGTTTTTTGAACTTCCGAAGTCTGTCTAATTGACCACAGAAGAATTGAGAACATTTTTTTTTCCCCAGGGGCATGTCTTCTTTGGGTGTTTTGAAGAAATGTTTAGGAGTTTTTCTCACTGAATTCCTGAAATGAAGAGCTCAGGAAAGAAGAAGCCTATGGAAAAGTAAAATTCACCAGCAGCCTCCAAGGGGCTGAGGATCCATCCTCATCAGAGCAGCAATGGACAGAAATGGGCACAGCTTTCTGGCTGCCCCACCTTTCCCTTGTTTGTCTCCACTGGTCACCACTGCCTGCCAGGGAGCCTGCTCTAACTGAAACCTGGGGACACTTTCTCAAGTTGTGTTTCTCTGTGGGACCCATTAAAACTTCAAGAAACTTCAGTGTTTCAATCTCACTTTGAGTTATTGAGAAGTTTTTTTAACTTCTAAATTCTAATAAACCACAGAAGAATTGCAAACTTAATTTTTTTTCCCAAGGGGCTTTTTTGTTAAGGTGTTTTGATCAAATGTTAGTGAGCAATTCTCACTGAATTCCCGAACTGGAGAGCTCAAGAAAGAAGAAGCCTCTGGAAAAGTAAAATTCACCAGCAGCCTCCAAGAGGCTGAGGACCCATCCTCATCAGGGCAGCAAGGAACAGCAATGGGCACAGCTTTCTGCCTGCCCCAGCTTTGGGATGGGCCCTGGGCCTGCAGCAGGAGCAGCTCTGCAGGGCCCCAAGGCCGTGGCTGTTGTGCTGGCCTGGGCAGATGGGATGGCAGCAGGGGCTGCAGAGCTCTCAGGAGCTGAGGGAGAGGGCAGCAGGGCACCCAGGGAGCCTGGTTTTGCCTTGTGCCAGCACCTTGGCCATGGCTGGGGCTGAGCCCTGTGGGAGCTGCAGCTGCTGCTGTGCCCTTGCCAGGGGCTGAGGCCGTGGGGCCCCTGCCCAGAGCAGCCTGGCCTGAGCAGAGCTGTGGGGCCAGAGGCGGCTGGGCTGTGCTGGGGAGAGGCCCTTGGTGCTGCAGAGAGCTCAGGGCAGCTGGCAGAGCTTGCAGGGAGCTGGGCTGGGCTGAGAGAGCCTGGCACAGACACCATCAGTGTCCATCTCAGCCTGTGTGACCCTGCAGGGGCAGGACTCAGCCCAGGCCTTGTGGGGCAGGGCCAGTGCCTGTGGAAGGCATTGAAAACAGGCAAGCGGCCCAGAGAGGAGGCTGCTCTGTGCCCTTCGTGTCACAGACAGAGCAGGGAGGGGGCCCAGGACATTTGTCAGCCCTGCCAGCCTCTGTGTCCAGGCATTGGCAGCCCTGGCTGGAAGACTGATATGAATAATATTTTTTTAGCTGAAAATAGTATTTCATGCATAATACACAATGAGAAAAAGAGGACACATATGATCAGAAGAGCATCTGAGTTTTTCAGAGGATGAGAGACTCACTGATGTTTTAGCAGTCAAACCTGTTCAATCCTTCCCTCAGGGCTTCCTTGAAATGAGAGATGACCACCAGAGGCCAAGGCCAGCCAGAGCTCTCTGTCCTGGCTGCTTTTGTCTGGGAGAACCCTTGCATTGAGGGAA
The DNA here is from genome assembly GCA_016584745.2 of Phylloscopus trochilus trochilus. Lineage (NCBI taxonomy): Eukaryota > Metazoa > Chordata > Aves > Passeriformes > Phylloscopidae > Phylloscopus > Phylloscopus trochilus. Next base: position 1,077,731 of record WQNJ02000055.1, on the reverse strand, counting down.
TTTTTCAGGAGGAGTATCAATTTTGGCCATGGGCACCTGTAAAAAACAGATGGTTCTTTTCCATAGGAAGGAAAACAAAGAGCCCCTCAGCTCTCCAGGGGCTAATGAGAGGCAAACCTCAGCATTCCAAGATCATCTGGACCTGTCAGGTGGCCCCTGGAAAGCCAAACCAGCCAGACCTGTTCCATCTTCCCTTGCTTCCATGAGGCCGTGCAGGGTCACAGTGGCCCTTGGCTTCTGTGGAGCCCCAAAGTGTCACCATGGTCTCAACAATTCCATGGGGCCTTGCAATGTCACAGTGGTCTCCATGGATCCATGGTGCCCTGCAGGATCACAATGGCCCTATGGTTCCACAAGGCCACAGAGTGTCACAGTGGCCCCTTGGATCCACAAGGCCCAGCTTTGTCACACTGGCCCCTTGCTTCCATTGGGCCCCAAAGCATTCCTGTTGTCCCCCCTTGCTTCCATGAGGCTTTCCATGTCACAGGGGTCTCCTTGTACCACAGTATCATGACTGACCCTTGTTTCAATGAAGCCTTGAGGTGTCACAATGGTCTCCAGTATTTCATGAGGCCCCACAATGTCACAATGGACCTTTCCTTCCATGAGTCCCACATTGTTCCATGAATCCTTAGCTCCATGGGACCCTGTAGATGTCACAATGAACCCCTTGGTTCAATGGTGCCACAGAGTGCCACAACTGTCCTTTTTTCCGACAGAGCCTCGTGATGTCACAATGGACTCCAGTATTCTATAAGGCCTTGCAATATCTCAACAGACTCCTTGGTTCCATGGGGATGCAAAGTGCCACAGTGGCCCTTTGGTTTCACAAGACCTCCAAGTGTAAAAATGGCCTCTGTGGTTTCATGTGGCCATGCTGTGTCACAATGGATCTGTGGTTCCATGATGCCCCATGGTGTCACAATGGTCTCTTTGGTTCTGCACTATAAGATTCCCCCCTTGGTCCCTTGGAGCCCCCGAGTGTCACTGTTGTGCCCTTGGTTCCATGAGGCCCTGCAGTGCCACAATGGTGCTTTGGTTCCACAAGGTCCCATGTGTCATAATGGTCTCCATGGTTCCATGAGGCCCTGCTGTGTCACAAGGACCTCCTTGGTTCCATGATGGCCTGTAGTGTCACAAAACTCTCCTTGGTTCCATGGGCTCAGTGTGGCCCCTTTGTCCCATGGAGCCCCACAGTGTCACTGTGGTCCCCTGGATTCCATCAGGCCCTGCTGTGCTACAATGGCCCCTTGGTTATACAAGGCCCTGCAGTGTCACAATTGGTTCCACTGGATTCCCAAGGGTCACAATGGTCACCAGTGTTCCATGAGGCCCCACAATATCCCAATGGAACCTTGGTTCCAAGGGGACCTGCAGTGTCACAAGGCTGCCTTGGTTTGAGGAGGCCCTGCAGTGTGGTAGTGGCCCCTTGGTTCCATGAGGCAAAGCAGAATCAGAGTGGCCCCTTTGTTCCATGGAGTACCACAGTCTCACTGTGGTCCCCCTGGTTCCACAGGGCCCCACAGTGTCACAATGGACCTTTGGTTCCATCAGGTTCCTCAGTGTCTCAATGGCCCCTTGGCTGCATGTGGCACCGCTGTGTCACAGTGGCAGGTGGTTCCATGAGGCCCCACAGTGTCCAAATGGTCTCCTTGGTTCTGTGAAGCCCTACAGAGCCACAGTGCACCCTTGGTTCCATGAGGCCTTGCTGTGTCACAATGGACTTCTGGCTCCATGAGCTTTTGCACTGTCAACAATGGTCTGAGTTCTGCAGTGTCACCATGGATCCTTTGTTCCATGAGGTTCCACAGCATAACACAATCACCTTGATTCCAGAAGGTTCTGCAGTGTCACAATGGACCATTGGTTCCATGCAGCCTCACACCTTCACAACGATCCCATGAGCTTCCATACTGCCAGCAATGGTCTCCTTGGTTCCATGAGGCCCTGCTCTGATACAATGAACCTTGGGTTCCATGGGGTTCCACTGCATCACAATGGACCCTTTTCTTCCATGAGGTTCCAAGGTGTCACAGCTGACTCCTTGATTCTGTGAGCCTCTACTGTCACCAAAAATACAAACAATCAGAATAAGAGTCTTTAAGACTAATTTGGTGTTTAAGAGGGCATCACTTATTCAGGCCTGAGGTCCACCATGGGATAACTCCTAACCTTATGTGGATGCGTAATTCTGCAAATGTATTGCTTATGTACAGTGACTGAATGCATATTACAATTTACCCATTTCCATAAAATCCACCCCAAGGTCCCAGACTCACTCCTTGTTTTCTCTATCACTGCACCCTTGAGCCAGATGTCTTCTTTTCTTCCAACCATCCCTGCAGGGAAAGCAGGCCCTGCATGCCTTGTTCCTGTGCCAGAAGTTCACAGGCACAGTAAAAATGGAATGAACCCTTTTGGTATCCAGCCCAAGGCTCTGTGTGCCCAGGCAGAGGCAGGCAGGAGGCAGAGCTGTCAGCAAAGGAAGGGCCCAGCCAGGTGGGGCAGCCGCGGGTGACGACAGCCTGCAGGGACAGAGGCACAGGGCATGGACACCGTAGGACAGCCTGGGCTGCACAGGGCACAGGCATGGGCAGCAGCTGCAAGGCCCTGACACAGCCAACTCCTGCAGCACTTGGGCCATGGCTGCTGGCCCTGGGCCTGAGCCAGCAGGAGGGGACAAGTGACCCTTGCAGGCCTGCAAGGGCCTCATGGCCTCCTTGTCCCTGCTCAGCAGCCTGGCAGGGGCTGCCCCATGGTGCTGCCCTTGGCATTGCACATCCCCACATCCCAGTGGCCTGGGAAGAGGCCTGAGCAAGGAGGGAGGCTCAGGATGTGCCTTGGCAGGGGCTGGGGCTCAGGCCTTGGCCCTTTGCATTCCTGAAATACATGAGAGACACCTTTGCCTTGTTTGTCCCCACCTGTCCTCACTGCCTGCAGTGTTCTGCTCTACTTGGAACCTGTGGACACTTTCTCAGTTGTGTTTTTCTGTGGGACCCATTAAAACTTAAAGAAAGTTTGGAGTTTCAATCTCACTTAAAGTTCTTGAGAAGTTTTTTTAGCACACTCTAAGGGACTGAATCTGATGTAAACAGCACGAAAGTCCCAAGAGATTAATTAAAGTCCTTGTGCTGTGTCTTTACTGCTGAGTTGCATCAGTATCCTGGCAATCAAGAAGAGCTTCAAAAAGACATTTCTCTTGCTGAGCTGCTCCTTTCCCAGCTCAGCAGGGCTGAGGGCACTAACTCCAGGTTCCTGAGAGCAGTGAAGGAGACAGAGGCTTAAAGAAACTGCAAGGGCTATTCTGAGATTATTCATGGAGAAATCTTCACAACTTCTGAAAATTCAGAACTTCTTCATTTAGAAATCTTTACCACTTCTGACACAATCAGTCTCTGGCTGCAGGGATCTCCTAAAGCTGACCCAGGACAGGACTGAGGTGACTGTAAGGATGGCTCTGCTGCCCTTTCTGCTCTGGGGGAGGATGTGCTCCAGAGCGGGGCTGCCCTGGGCACCGTCACAGGGACAGGGCAGGACGGCTCCTCCTGCCAGGGACGGCTGCAGGGGCTGAAGCTGGGGCTGCAGCCAGGGCTGCCCAGGGCTGTCCTGCACAGCAGCTCCTGCAGCCCTCAGGGCTCTTGGCCAGCCCAGGGCATCTGCCACCTGCCAGGGGCAGCTCTCAGCCTGCCTGGGAGCTCCCATGGATGCTGGAGGGGAGCAGTGGGTGCAAGGAGTGACTCCTGCCAGGGCAGGTCCTGCTGCTGCTGCTGGTGTGGAGAGGGTGCTGTGTGTGCCAGGGCTGCTCAGAGCTCCAGCTCATGCCCAGATCATTTCTGAGGGGAATTTTCATGAGCTTATTCACGGCAGGGGTTTCCTGCTTGGGTCTCTGCTTTCCTGAATCTGTGCTCCCACTTTTCCCTGGCTCAGCTTGGTGGCAATGGAAACTCAGCTGTGCAGGGCAGAGCAGGGGCTGAGACTCTTCAACCATCCCACTGAGTTTTCCTGGGAAGCTCAGCAAGTGCCTGCAGCTGCCCAGGCTCCAGATCCATGCAGCATCAGCTTTCCATGGTGCCCAGGCCTGGGGGAGCTGTTCTTTAATGCCTGCAGCCGGGAGCAGCTGCAGGGCAGAGCTGGCCCAGGGGCTGGGCTGGGCTCTGGCAGCTGTGGCAGGGAAGGAGCCCGGGCCCACAGGAACAGCTCGGGCTGGGACAGCTGCAGCAGCAGAACCCTGGGCAGGGAGGGAGGGAGGCAGTGCTGAGGGCAGCCCTGCTGCTGCTGCTGCTGCTGCTGCTGCAGGGGAGATGTGGCAGCTGCCAGCCCTGCCCTGCAGGGCAGACACTGGCCTGAGCAGCACAGCTGCTGTGTCCCCTGGCAGCCAGCACAGCCCTCAGCCCGGGGGCTGGGGGCCCTCAGTCCCCTCCTGGGCCGGCAGAGCAGCTCCAGAGATGAAGGGCATCTCTGCTGCCATGTGCCCATTGCCTGCTGCCCAGGGCCTGAGGGCCACTGTCCTGCACTGCTGCTGCCTGCACTGCAGGGGCTGGGCAGGGCTGGGCAGGGAAAGGCTTTTCCTCAGGGCCCGGCTCTCTCTCTCCTTGCCTTGCCCAGCTGCTGCTGCCATTGCTGAGGGGCTCTCTGGGAATGGCACTCCCAGCTGCAGGCTCAGGCCCAGCCCTTGGGCTCCTCCTGCTCAGGCTGAGCACAGGAGTGGGGTGTCCCAGCTCCCTGTGCCTGGGGAGCTCTGGGCAGGGCAGGCTGGCAGGCTGGGAATGAGCTGACTCTCCTTGACTTTGGGAAAGGCAGGAGCCACTTTGTGTGCCAGGGATCCCTCTGCTCTCAGCAGTGTCTCCTGCCTTTCCAGGGTAACATGGGAGTGGAGCTCAGAAAGGTGCAAGTCCAGGGCAGCTGGGAACAGGAGAGAGGGACAGAGCAGCTCCCCTCAGTCTGCACTAAGGCTCAGACAATCCTCCTGCCTCACTGGACTCTCTGTTCTCCCCAGGTGCAGCAGAATCTCTCGTTCTGCCTCCTGCAATCCCCATCCTTTGCCGTGGCAGCTTCTGTGCCTTAGGAGCAGATTCTTTGTGCCTTAGGAGCAGATTCAAACTCCAGGACTGGCTCCTGCCCTCACTGTTCCCCTGCACTGACTGGGGGTCAGGGCTGATTCCCAAGTGTCCTGCAAGTCCAGGTCTGGTTCCTCACACAGGAGTGGCCAGCACCAATCAAGGCTCCAGCAACCAAGGTAAAGGAAGTTCTCCTAGACATAGAGAGGGGGAGGTGTTTAGTGTCAGTAGAGGATCTCTGAGAAGGGCTTTGACTTTTCTCTGAGAACTCTTCTGTCAGTTTTCCCTGTCTTTCCTCCTTCTGCAGGTTGGAATGTCCAGAGACAGCAAATGTCCAACAGCAGCTCCATCAGCCACTTCCTCCTGCTGGCATTGGCAGACAGGCGGCAGCTGCAGCTCCTGCACTTCTGCCTCTTCCTGGGCATCTCCCTGGCTGCCCTCCTGGGCAACGGCCTCATCATCAGCGCCGTAGCCTGCGGCCACCACCTGCACAGCCCCATGTTCTTCTTCCTGCTCAACCTGGCCCTCACCGACCTGGGCTGCATCTGCACCACTGTCCCCAAAGCCATGCACAATTCCCTCTGGGACACCAGGAACATCTCCTACACAGGATGTGCTGCACAGCTCTTCTTCTTTCTGTTCTTCATCTCAGCAGAGTACTATCTCCTGACCATCATGTGCTACGACCGCTACGTGTCCATCTGCAAACCCCTGCACTACGGGACCCTCCTGGGCAGCAGAGCTTGTGCCCATATGGCAGCAGCTGCCTGGGCCAGTGCCTTTCTCTATTCAATGCTGCACACAGCCAATACATTTTCCCTGCCCCTGTGCCATGGCAATGCCCTGGGCCAGTTCTTCTGTGAAATCCCACACATCCTCAAGGTCTCCTGCTCCAATTCCTACTTCAGGGAACTTGGGCTTCTTGGTGTTAGTGTGTGTTTAGGACTGGGTTGTTTTTTGTTCATTGTTTTCTCCTATGTGCAGATCTTCAGGGCTGTGCTGAGGATCCCTTCTGAGCAGGGACGGCACAAAGCCTTTTCCACCTGCCTCCCTCACCTGGCCGTGCTCTCCCTGTTTGTCAGCACTGGCACATTTGCCTACTTGAAGCCTCCCTCCATCTCCTCCCCATCCCTGGATCTGGCCCTGTCAGTTCTGTACTCGGTGGTGCCTCCAGCCCTGAACCCCCTCATCTACAGCCTGAGGAACCAGGAGCTCAAGGCTGCAGTGAGGATAATGATGACTGCATGGTTTAGGAAACATTAGACTGCTAACCAATTTCTGTAAATCTCTTGAAATAAAAGTCATCTTTGATACATCTTGTTGGTTTCATTTTGGAGGTGCTCTTTCTTTGTTTGATTTTAAAATATTGTTCACAAAGAAATGTCATTCTTTGTGCCATTTTTCCTATTGTTTCTCTCCACCTGCCCTGTGGCCACAGACTATGTCAATGGGGGACTGTGCTGTTGGTGGCTTGAAAGGAACTCAAGGATCTCCCAGCCAAGTTTTCTGCAGAGATGCCCCCTTTTGTTCCCTTCTCTGCAGCTGCAGCAGCAATGTCTGTGTGCAGAGCTGGGGGCAGATCAGTGCTGGCACAGCAGCTGTGCCCAGCAGCAGCAGCACTTGGTGCTGCCAGTGCTGCTGCCGTGGCCCTGCCCCGCTGCCCTCCTGGCCCTGCTGTTGCTGTAGGGCCTGAGTGCTCTCGGGGCCAGGCACAGGGCTGGGGGTGGCAGTGCCGGGGCTGCAGCAGGGACAGGCCATGGGCACTGCTGGCACAGCAGCAGTGCTGAGGCCTCAGGCCAGGGCCTGGGGGCTGCAGGCTCCTTGCCCAGGCTCTCTCCACAACACATTGCCCAGGCCAATGCTGAGCAGAGAAAAGCCCCGGGAGCAGCCCCAGGCTGGCCGTGGGCAGGCTGGGGGCAAACAGCACGGCTGGGGCTCTGCAAGGGCCCTGGGCAAGCACACGGCAAGGAGCAGCAGAGCAGGGCCTGATCCATCCCCACTGCGCTGGACACCCCAGGCCAGCGGCCCACAGCCTCCTCATGCACCTGCCAACAACATCCCCCCTCTGCAGCCCTGGCCTCTCCCCCAGCTCACACAGCTGCCGCAGCCTTGCAGGCACAGCCACGGCAGCACTGCCTCAGGAGCCCCTGTTTGCCCTGCCCAGAGCAGGCCTGAGCACCCCCATGGGCTTGGTGTGGGGAGATGAAGCTGAGGGAGCACAAATGGCAGCAGGGCCTGGGGCCAGGAAGGGCTGGGCCACAGCAGGGAAACCCCTCAGGTTTGTGGTGGCCTCTGAAGTCAAAGCCAGGAAGTTTGTTCCCATCAGCTGGGAGTTTGCTGTGCCACTGCAGACGTTGTTGCTCAGAGCCAGGGCTGCCTGGCAGCCACCACCAAACAGCCCTCACCATTGCCTTTGCTTCACCTTAGCTTTACTCTTCCCTGGTACATATTTCTTCCTATTGCCCACCCCTGTTCCATCCTCTGCAAACAGCCCATCCCTGGTTGCCCTTTCCTCTCTGGCCCAACTCCCCATTTCAGTTCCTCACTTGGCACCATGGGAACATCCCTTGGGGAGCAGAATCATCCTCCAAGTGTTTCAGGAATTGTCTGCAGCCTCCTGCAGTGTCTCGTGCTGCTCCCTTGCCAGAGACACCCCAGGCCAGGGGGGCACATCTGGGCTGCTGTGTCTGCCTGTGGGGCTCCCTGTTGTGGGCAATGAAGAGGAGCTGCAGAGGCTCTGCAGGACTGACAGGATGGGTTTTGGGGCTGTGAGGAGAAGCTGCTGAGGCTCCTGGGCTGCTGCACCTTCTGAAGAGGAGGCCCAGGGCTCATCCTGCAACTGCTGCATGGGTGGTTTCAGAGAATCACAGAATCAGCAAAGTTGGAAAAGTCCTTGGACATCATCAAGTCCAACCTGTGCCCTGACACTGCCTTGTCTCCCCTGAACCTCCTCTTCTCCAGGATAAACAACCCCAGCTCCCTCAGCTGCTCCTCACAGGACTTGTGCTCCAGACCCCTCACCAGCCTTGTTGCCCTTCTCTGGACACACTCCAGCCCCTCCATGTCCTTCCTAAATTGCGGGCCCAGAACTGGACACAGCACTCGAGGTGCTGCCCAACCAGTGCTGAGCACAGGAGAAGAATCCCTGCCCTGCTCTTGCTGGCCACACCATTCCTGATCCAGGCCAGGAGCCATTGGCCTTCTTGGCCGCCTGGGCACACTGCTGCCTCATGTCCAGCCTGCTGTCCATCAGTCCCTGCAGGTCCCTTTCCGCCTGGCTGCTGTCCAGCCACTCTGTCCCCAGCCTGGAGCACTGCAGCATTTGGGTTTGCCAAAGTGCCCTTGGACTTTTTAAATGTGATATTGTTGGATTTGGGCCCTGGCTCCAGCCTGTCCAGCGCCCTGTGCAGAGCCCTCCTGCCCTCCTGCAAATCCACACTCCCAGCAAACTTGGTTTCACCACAGTTCCATGAGGCCCTAGAGTGTCACCATGGTCTCCATGATTTAATGAGGCCTCCCAGTGTCACAGTGTACTTTTGGTTCCATGGGACCCCATTGTTGTCACAAAGTCCCTTGGATCCTTGGGCCCTGCAGTGTCACAATGGATCCTTGGTTCCAGGAGGTCTGGCAGTGCAGCAATGCTCTCCTTGGTTCCACAGGGTCACAATGGCCTCTTGCTACCAAGGGGCACCACGGTGTCAAACACATTTCCTTAATTCCAGGAGTCCCTGATGAGCAACCCTGGCCCCTTGGTTCCATGGTATCCTGCAGTGTCACAATGGCCCCATCGTGACACCAGGTCCTGCTCTGTCCCAATGCTCTGCATGGTTCCACAAGGCCCTGCAGTGTCACAGTGACCTCTTGGTTCCATGAGGCCTCAGAGGGCCCCCATGAATTCCTTGGTGCTGCAGTGTCACAGAGGAGCCCTGGTGACACAAGATCCTGCAGCGTCACCAGGGACCCTTGGTTCCATGAGGTACCACAGGGTCACAGTTGTTCCCTCAGTTCCAAGAGTCCTTGCCATGGAACAATGGCCCCTTGATTCCATTGGGCCCCAGGCTCTCCCAAGGCTCTCCTTGGCTCTGCAGTGGCACAATGGCCCCTTGGTTCCACAAGGCCCCTCAGTGCCACAGTGGCCTCTGTGCTCCCACCAGGACCCAGACTGTCACCATGGACTCCTTGCTTCCATCCAGCCCCACAGTGTCACAGTGGCCCCTGGGCTCTGTGGTGCCATGTTGTACACAGTGTCACTCTGGTCCTCTGAGTGCCACCAGGCCCCGCAGTGTCACCATGGCCCCTTGCTTCCCCAGGGCCCTGCAGTGTCACCATCATCAGAGAGTTGTTACAAATAAGGTCACTCAACTTGGTCTATTTTAGTTAGCAGCATTTTTATTGAATAACCATTTAGTATAAATGAATACAATTTAGTAAATATATTCAAGTATATATATATGGCAGTTATAAATTAAGTGTGATTAAGGTTTGTATAAAGTTTTGGATAAAACATAAGCAAAACCAGCTGGGATACAGGGAGGGCTTCTCACTCTGCCTCACATACAAAACAGAGCAATTAAAACTAAAGTTATGTACTATATATCTTATTAATATATATATATATTTATATATGTATTACATATTACATATATTATAATATATGTAATATATTAATATATATTATATATTATATATTATATAATATATAATATATATCATATATATGTTATTATATAATTAAAATATATATTATATATCATTAATTTTTCCCCTAAATTTCCACCTATTTTTGATTCATGACGAGGTAATATCTCAAACACTCACACAAACATAAAATCACCTCTCCTCAGCTGCCTGAGCCCCTTGCAGGACCACGACTCCTGCGGCCCTTGGAGTGTGAGCTCACATTATCAGCGAGCCTTCACATACACATAAACACAAACACAGACACACACCTGCCTCTACCTCACCCAACCCCGTGGTACTCACAGTCTCCTTTTCTCACAAGGATCTTTGTACACAAAGAAGTTTTATAGGTACCTCCACCTTTAGCCAGCACTCTTTAAGAGAGCCTTTCTGCTTGTGTGTTATTGTAATTGGAACTCCTTCTCCAAGGGAGCTCGGTCTGGCCTTGGAACCATCTTATCTTAATGGTGGGGAGCTCCCTCCCCAGGACTAGCTGTCCTTCCCCCAGACTTGGAGTTCCTAGGTTTCAGCATCAAATTTGTTAAAAATGTAAATAAAATGACCAACAAATTTAAAATTTAGCAGCAATTTTAATAGCAAGGTAATAAGCATATACAAAAATTTGGCAATGACTAATTAAGTCTGGTTAAGGTTCTCATAAGACAGAAGCAAAACCGACTGGGGTATGGTGAGGGCTTCTCACCCCACCTCAGTTACAAAACAGGGCAATTCAGACTACATTTATATACTATCTGCTAATACATATTCATCAATGTTTCCTGTCAGTTTCCTCCTATTTCCCATTCTAAAAATCCACGTCACTGTACTTCATGGTGCATGCTTCACTTGGTGTTAGGGGGTCTTGTGTCTTCTTTTGGTGGTCTTCTGGATGAAGGCTCACAGTCTTCCTCATTCTCCTCTGGATAACCTTACAGGTTGTGCATGCACCCCAAGCCTTGTGTTACATTAGCCAACATCATATTCCAAAAATAAGCCTTAAATAAAAACACAAATTCTGTACCTGGAACCATCCCAATTGTCCATCTCAAGGCCAATCTTCCAATTATCCCAAGATCTATTCAGTTTTGGGGTTTTACTTATCTCAAATTACGTCCTGTATCCATAAATGATATGTAATTTGTTTTGTGACACTAATCACATATATTTTGCTTTTTTCAAAAATATTGATAGAGTTAAAATTTAGTTAGCACAAAATCATATTCATTTATCACAATAAATACTCCTGGTTTACCATCCTTAGTGTTGTGGGACAAAGTTGTACAAAGGTTCAATTCCACCTGTATAATCTTTTACATATAAATCCTTGAGAAAATCTGGTGCTGGGATTGTGATGGCGATGACAAAGAGACGTGGACTCCATACATTGCCCATATGAAGCCATTTATTGATCCACCTAGCTGTGCTTTTATACCCACGCATTATATAACAAGTAATACATGCCAAGTGATATTGCTTAACATATGCCTCGTACTAACTAACACAGGTATGCCTAAAATGCACTATCACAGCAACTTTCTCAAAATCCCGCTTTGCCATGCCAAGGCTTGAGGCCTAGCTCCTCTGCTCTTGACATGAGTGCAGCCATACTTCCAGTTCAGCTCTCTAGCTCCAGGCCCTGCAGGCCCACATCTCCCCCTTTCTGTTCTACCAAGAGGATCTTCTTGGTGGTCTTGTCAATCAGTCTCTGCACACATTGCAAGATACATGGCAAGCAAATCATCATTAGCAACAATATGGCTAAGATATAAATTCCTGTTTTAGCTAAATGTTTAAGCCAGCCAGTGAGTCCCCATCCGCCAAGCAAGTGTCCAAGCCAGTCACTATCATCTACCACTCTTAATTTGGTCACGCTGTCCCGAAGAGCTTATATGCTAGCATGAATAGACAAGGAGTTGTCCGACAGATTCATACAGCATAAGCCTTCAAAATCTTCGCAGCCGTGTCCATGGGCTAAAAGCAAAAAATCAATCGCAGCCCTGTTCTGAAGGGTTGCATGCCTAATACTATCAACATCTGTTAGCAAGCCTGTTAAAGCAGAGCTAGTAACATTAGTTTGTTTCGCAAGCCAGCAGCCAAGATTATTCAAAGTCTTCAATGCATGTGCTGTACCTATAGCCGGAATGATAGAGGCAAAGATTCGGGCTCCAAGGTTCCAGGACTCCACATTATCATTACAGTCAGGGCTGTATGTGTGTGTGCTGCGTTTTGCTCTCACTAAGCTGTGCAGCATTGGCAAGTTATCCCGAAAAGAGTGAAACATGGTTAACCTCCCAAAGGTACAAGGTCCTCCTACAGACCTTCCTGGTATTCCCTTCCAAGCTCTGTTTCCACATATCATAAATATATTATCCATCAAGCCAATAGAAGCAGTCCCAGGTGTAATGGGCTGCGGCAGGGTATGATTGCACCAGGCAGAGGCATTGGCATAAATCCCCGTGCCTGAAACTTCCTGAAAAGGCCCAGCGGTGTAGTTTAAGTAAAAACATGCAAAAGCTTGCATGGATCCAAAAATGTCCAATTCCTGGGGTGGCAAGGAAAGGGGGGAGAAATCAGAAACCTTGTTCACCCCCAACCCTTTATCATTAACAAAGTACCACCCAGCATTTCTATTATTTTGTTTTCGATATCTATCATAACACCACCACAGTGGCTCAATTCGGCCTGGGGCAGTACAATCCCTGTGCATTGTTTCATTGTATAGGGTATCCCATTCAGTTTTCCCCAAAGGTATAGCTATCAGGCAAGTCTGGAAAGGATCACCAGGAGAGGTCATGGACAGGCACAGTGTAGACTCATTCAAAGCTTCAGCAAGCGTAAGCCATACATTGCGTTCAGGAAGGGGTGGCATGGCAGTCACTTCCTCTATATAAAGAATCCTTAAGTATAAAAGAGTTAATAGATGAATTTTCCACATTTTGTTTTGATTATAGTTTGCTTATCCCACAACTTAACAATCAGGTTATCTCTTGTTTGATTATACACAGTAATAGCTAAAGCACGTTGATCTAACGATTCTATTCTCTGCAAAAATCTCTGTAAATTAAAGCGTGAAAAATGTCTAGGACCAGACAGGTGCTGCCGAAGCACTTCAGGCCCTAATTGATCCCTAATAAATGCAAGTGGAGTAAATGTTGTATTAATATCTCGAAAGCAAAAGAAACATAAAATACTAGCAATATATGAAATTCTACGAGTAGTTCGTACACCACACTGCAGACAAACAGCAGTCACAACAGGGTTACAGCTAAAATTATGTGACCGACACCGTGCTTCCCTTTCTACACGTCTTTCTGCACGAACTTGAGCATAAAGCAATTCATGTATTATATCATCAACATTACCATCACTATGTTTCTGCAATAGCGAACTAAGCACTCTGCGAGTTCTTTGAATGTGTCTTTCGACTGCTTCTGGGTCTTCCAGTTTGCAGATCAGCAGGTATCACAGCATGCCTGCGGCATGTAGCTTCCCACTCACTATCCTCTATCTGCCAAATTTGTGGAATCTTTAAGCCTACCTTACACCTATGTTCTAATACTTGAGTATTCTTTTCTGCTGTTAACCGATTCACAAGGCGATCCAGGCGCCAAGCCAAATGCAATCTCTCTCGGGCCGCTAGATCTTCAATCAAGCTTAACCCTTTATACCAAGGCAATCCAGTGTACTTACTTATAGCATTGTACCAAGTATCTCTGCTCCAATTATGAAAACAAGTCCCACAAAGGAGGTAATTTCTCCAATGGTTCTGAAACACCCACACCTTATGGCCACAACCCCCACAATAGATTTTTATCCAAGCAGCACAATCGCGTTTTCCGCAATGCAAGCAGGTGTGATATGGGATAGGATTATCACCACAAGTAAATACAGTTATTATCTGTCCCAAATCTTCCTCATTTGTCCAACGCAAGCGTCGTTGCAAAAGCTGTTCGAGTTGTTGTAGGGGTTTCTGTGTCAGCAGTCGAAGACGATGTAGGTGCCTTCGTCGTTCTTCGCTTGGCATAGGTGGGTGCAGGCTCTCAGCAGTCTCTGGATTCAGCTGTCTGAGAGGGGAGAAGGCGAGGGTGGAGCAGGCGAAACTGCAGGCGGAGTGCCAGGTTGATTAGGATCCTCAGGGGAGGTCTGCAGAGGTTCTCTGAAAGGTCTCACATTCTTGGCCGGAAGCCATCTGGGGCCGATCTCTGTGGAGACACAAGCAAAACCTCTTCCCCATGTGACAAGGGGATAGGGTCCCATAATTTTACCCGTCTCAGGATCCTTAATTAAAACCGGGGCTTTCTGCTTTACTTCCAGCTTGGGGCTGCTGCCAAAATGCCTTACAATCGGTGGATTCGGATCCATGAGTGAGCAATTTAAAAAGTTAAACACATACAATGCTTTCTGCAACCGTTCTGCCGGGGTGGAATTCCCCATTCCCCCTTTCTGTTGCAACAAAAGGCGTTTAAGTGAAGCATGAGCCCTTTCAATAATAGCTTGTCCTGTGGGAGAGTGAGGAATCCCCGTCTTGTGTGTTACTCCCCAGAGAGCGAAAAAGTTCGCAACTCTCTGGGAAATGTATGCTGGCCCATTATCAGTTTTGACCTGTAAGGGAACACCAAGAACTGCAAAAGCATTTGAAAAGTGACGGCACACGTCCTTTGCTGATTCTCCTGTGTGGCAGGAGGCAAATAAGGCACCTGAAAAGGTATCAATAGAGGAGTGAATGTACTTGAGTCTCCCAAATTCAGGGAAGTGAGTTACATCTGTTTGCCAAATCTGGAGGCTTTCGAGTCCTCTAGGGTTAACACCTCCAGCAAGGGCAGGGAAGGAGTGCCTCTGGCAATCTGGGCACACAGCCACAATACTAGCAGCTTGGCGTGTAGTCAAATCAAAGGTGCGAGCAAGTGCAGCAGCATTCTGATGAAAGAAAGAGTGGCTAAGTTTAGCCTGAGAGAAGCGATCTGGTAAATGAACGGTTAAAGTAAGCAAGTCTGCCTGGCGGTTTCCTTCTGCAATAAAACCAGGCAAAGTAGTGTGAGACCTAACATGCATAACAAAATAGGGGTGCTGTCTGTTATCTAAAAGGTAAACAAGTTGTTGCAACCAGTAAAACAGATCCTTGTTAGGTACATCTTTTAAAACAGCAGCTTCAGCTCTCTCCACAAGGCCTGCAACATAAGCAGAATCTGTTATTAAGTTTAAAGGAGCAACAAAACGTTGAAAGGCTCGAACAACAGCTGCTAATTCAGCAATCTGGGGGGAACCCGAGACTGTAGCGACATCTGAGTCCCACCGGGCGAGATCGGTGTTCCACCACAGCAGTACTGACTTCTGAGTGCGTCCGGAACCATCTGTAAAAACAGTTAAAGCTTGTAAAGGGATCTCACTTCTTTTAGGACGCATCAGGAGGTTAAAACTGGTGGCTACAAGTCTGTGCTTTGGGGGATGTGTAGAAAGCTGTCCAGAAAAGTCTGCGAGGGCAATTTGAAAAACTTCAGATTGTTGCATCAGCCACTGTAAATAAAAAGTAGTAACAGGCAAACAAATATAACAGAAATCCACACCTCCAAGTGTGGTAAGTCTCTGTCTTGCTTTAACAATAAGCATAGCAAACATTTCATGTTGTGTAGTTACAGTTTTAGACATCTGATGTGGCAAAAAGATCCATTCAATAATCAGCAAGGGGTCGGGCGCTTTAGGATCCCACTGAAAAATTAAAGCATGAGGTTGTTTACCTGGATTCAGAATTATCAGTGAAAAAGGCAACTCAGGGGCCCATCGGGCTGCTTGCCGACTGGAAATAGCATCAGCTACCAATTGCAGTGCTTGGCAGGCCTCTGGTGAGAGGTGCCGGGGTGAAAGGAGATCAGACTCCCCCTTCAGCAACTCAAACAGAGGGGCTAATTCAGTGTTCGAAATTCCCAATAAGGAACGAACCCAATTTATCTTTCCCAGAAGTTTCTGGGCATCATGCAAAGTACGAATGTCAGCATGAATTTGCAAAGGCTGAGGAGAAATACTCTGGGTCCTAATGCGCCATTCCAAATATTTCCAGGGGGGCTGACGCTGAATTTTTTCAGGAGAAATACAAAGTCCTGCTTGGGTTACAGCAGCAGTGACAAGGGCTAGGGCTTCCTCCATGATTTCCTGTTGTTCTGCTGCAACAAGAATGTCATCCATATAATGATATATCAAAGCAGCGGGCATTTGCTTACGAATGGGGGCTAGGACCCCTGCAACAAACCACATACATATCGTCGGAGAGTTTTTCATTCCTTGGGGAAGAAAACGCCAATGGTACCTTTGCAGGGGGGCTTGTAAATTAAGGCTAGGAACAGAAAAGGCAAATTTAGGAGCATCATCAGGGTGCAAAGGAATATCAAAGAAGCAGTCCTTTAAATCTATTACTGTGAGATGCCAATCACGGGGAATCATAGTAGGGGAAGGTAAGCCAGGCTGAAGGGTCCCCATGTCCTCAATAACATCATTAACTTTACGGAGATCTTGGAGCAAGCGCCACTTGCCACTTTGTTTTTTAACAACAAACACAGGTGAGTTCCAGGGACTGGTAGAGGGGACTATACGTCCCTTCTCCAGCTGCTCCTGGACAAGGTCAGTGAGTGCGCGTAATTTGGGAAAGGGAAGGGGCCATTGATCCACCCAGACAGGTGTCTCAGTTTTCCAGGTTAATTTCAGGGTGCTACGCGCCGCAATGGCCCCAATTAAAAATCTGACTGCATTTTTATTCCCCATTGAGAGAGCACATCCCGTCCCCACAATACCATAGGCACAGGTAACACAAATGGCCTAACAGAGGCTATGCGACCATCAGGTCCTGTCACCTGTATGGGACAGAGACTTTGATGACTGTTGCTATGTCCCCCAATCCCAGTGAGGGTTTGTGATACCTCGGTGAGGGGCCAAGTGGGGGGCCACTTGGCCTGAGAGACTATACTCACGTCCGCACCCGTATCCAGAATCCCGGTGACTGTCACCTGCCGTCCCCGCAGTGTCAAGGTGCATGTATACACAGGACGTTTATTAGAAATCTCCTGCACCCACAATATTTCCGGGGTACCTGTGGAACCAAACCCTCCCTCTCGTGTGTTACACTCTGGTACAGGGGGTGTTAAACTGTGTGTAAAGGGGATCAATTGTGCAATGCATGCCCCTCGTGGAACAGTACAAGGTGGAAAAGGAGTCCAAGCCATTATTTTTATTTCCCCTACAGAGTCCGAGTCTATGACTCCTGGCAAAACAAAAAGTCCTTGGATGGTAGTTGAGGACCTGCCCACGAGCAAGGCACTCGTCTGGGGTCCCGGTGGACCAAAAATTCCTGTAGGGAGTAAATGAACAGTAGAATCAAGCAACGTTACTGTGTCTGAGGTTGCCAGGTCCATGGCGAAGCTGCCTGGGGTTGCTGGACGTAGGCTTGAGATGGTCCTTGGCTGGGCTGTGGCTGCGGGGCTGGCGGAGCTGGCGCTGGCGTCTGTGGTCGGACGTACTGTGCCGGGGGCCGGGGGGGGATTTGTATCGTCACGCGTCTCCGGCCATCCGCGCTCCTGTTCCAGTTTCCCTGGATCGGGCGACCTTCAGAATCATACTTAGAATGACATTCATTAGGAAAATGACGACCCTTACGACACCGAGGGCATATATCAGGGATCTTAGACTTGGCTCCGTCCCGAGCAACGCAGTGTTTTTTCAGGTGACCGGGCTTATGACATTTATAGCAAACGGGGGTCGTACCCTTAGCTGCTGCAAAAGCTGCAGCCATAGCCTCATACTGATGTTCCAAAGTCCCAATACGATTACACGCCTCAACCATTTCGACAATGGTTGGTTCCTGGTTCGGCAGGGACTTTAGGAGTTTTTTACAGTCAGCATTTGCATTTTCAACAGCAAGTTTTAAAAGCAAAATTTCACGAGCATCTGCATTATCAATCTGACGTTCCAGTGCCTGCTTAAGGCGATCAATAAATTGCATATACGGCTCCTGGGGTCCCTGGACAATAGTTGTAAATGCCTTCAGGGGTGTTTTTGCATCAGGGACCTTAAGGAAAGCCTGGCGCGCCGCATCACGAGCCCCATCTAGAGCCTACCGCGGGCATTCACGCACCTGGGTAGCAGGGTCAGAAAATGGACCTGTTCCCATTAGCTGCCTGATAGTAAGAGCAGCCAGGGCTGGATTTGCATGGCCCATATAAGTTAACAACAGGCTTTGCAAGCCCTTTTCCCACTCCTTTTCCCATAAGCTGTATTGTACGGGCGTTAACAGTATTCTGGAGAGGGTTTTTAAATCATACGGGGTCATAGTGTGGGCAGCAAATACGGAATCAAGCAAACTTGTAAAATGCGGTGACCCAATACCATGATCTGTAGCTGCTCGCCGCAACTCTTTAATCTCAGAGAAAGAAAGCTGTTCCCAGTGCGCTGAACGTTTCCTAGTACCACTATAAATCACCGGAGCCACAATCCTCCCAGCAACCTCAAAATCCCCCTCTCTTAATGCCTGTTGTTTTAAGCGGAGCCAGTAGTCATGGGGGTCAGGGGGAAACAAATTAGGCTCCTTGTCAGGGTCTATGAGTCCAGGGTCGAAGGGATCCTCCTCCGGACCACTGTCTTCATCGTCATAGTTAGCAGCAAAAGCCTTTACAGGTCGGCGCGAGGGACCCCCCTCCCTTTTTCCCTCAACACACAATGCAGAAGCAGCAGGGGATTTGTGCGGCGGGAGGGGGGGTGAAGTAGACAAGCACTGGGATGCAGTTTCCTCGGAATTCAAGGAATTTGGGGAGTCTTCCGAGATAGCAGCAGTTTTAGAGATAGCAGCGTTCTGGTTTTGAGCAGCAGTCTCTTCGAGTTTTAAGGTAGACTGAGAATCAGCAGTAGCAGTACAAGATTTCTCTACCTTTTGAGAATTTCTCTGAGCCTTCAAGGCTTCAAAAATCACCCTCCAAGAGGGCAGCATTTGTGCAACAGCTTTGTTTCCTTTCGTGGCAGAGTCCCATAACTTAACTCCCGCCTCATCCCACAGATCTAAGGTAAAGACCGTGGATTCCGTTACTCCCGGGACTTCTGCCGCTACCCAGCGTAATATAAGTTTTAAATCATGCGAAGGCAGAGTTTTATCATGTTGCTGTAAGAGCTTAAGCATACGTTCATAAACGTCTCTTTCCGGACCAGAAATTCCCTGACCCATCGTTCCCTGCAGCGCTACCCCAACCCAGCAGGGGTTAGCTCACCTCCTTTTCCCGGAGGAATTGATTGCCGGCCGGCCTCCGCTTCCTTTCAGCGGTCTCGTCCTGCAGGGCGTCGCCACCCGGTCGCACAGCTAGGCGATTATCGCTCCTCACACGAGGGCACCATTTGATGGCGATGACAAAGAGACGTGGACTCCATACATTGCCCATATGAAGCCGTTTATTGATCCACCTAGCTGAGCTTTTATACCCACGCATTATATAACAAGTAATACATGCCAAGTGATATTGCTTAACATATGCCTCGTACTAACTAACACAGGTATGCCTAAAATGCACTATCACAGCAACTTTCTCAAAATCCCGCTTTGCCGTGCCAAGGCTTGAGGCCTAGCTCTTCTGCTCTTGACATGAGTGCAGCCATACTTCCACTTCGGCTCTCTAGCTCCAGGCCCTGCAGGCCCACACGTGAACTCATAGCTCTTGAGCAGCTGGAAATCCCTGGAATCTCTTCAATCTGCTCTGCTGAGGATGGATTCTCAGCTACTTGGAGGTTCCCTGATGAATTTTAGCTCTCCAGAGGCTTGTTCAATCTTCAGCTCTTCAGTTTAGGAATTCAGTACCAAAGGCTCATTAACATTCCAAAGCACTCTAACAAGAAAAGCCCCTGGGAAAAAATTCATTTTAAAGTCTTGAATTCTTCTTTTGTTTATTGTATAGATTTCACAGGTGTATTCAAAGAGAATATATTATAATTTTTTAGAAAATTGAGGGGGGCTTTTTTGTCCTCTTTCGTTTTGTTTTACTGTTTATAGATTGATATCAGCAATCTCCAGCCGATATTGATCCCCAGCACATATTCATCAATATTTCCCCTAAGTTTCCTCCCTGTTTCCAATCTGAAAAATCTATGTCACTGTACTTCAACGTGCATGCTTCACTTGTTGCCAGGGGGTCTTCTGTCCCCTTTTGGTGGTCTCTTGGATGAAGGCTCACAGTCTTCTTCATTGTCCTCTGAATAACCTTACAGGTTGTGCATGCACCCCAAGCCTTGTGTTTTGTTTGCCAGCGTCATATTCCAAAAATAAGCCTTAAATAAAAACACAACTTCAATTCTGTACCTGGAACCATCCCAATTGTCCATCTCAAGGCCGATATTCCAGTTATCCCAAGGACTATTCTGTTTTGGGATTTTACTTATATTACATCCTGCATACTATTGTTTTCATAAATATCTGCAAACATCAGTTTTCTGACACTAATCATATATCATTTGTCTTTTTCTAAAATACTGATATAGTTACAATTCAGTTAGCACAAAATCATTCATTTATCACAGGGCTGAGGTGCAGCTGCCCCAGCGGTGCCTCCGAGCTGGCAGGGCCATGGTCACTCAGGGGCAGTGGCCGGGCAGTTCTGTTGACTGGACACGGCTCTGGACACTTCCCTTGGAGCGTCTCCAGGCATGGAATGTTGGGGCTGTCACTGCTGTGGTGTCACAGAGAGGGGAACGCTGGGGCTGCCCTGCTCCTGCCCCAGCCCAGCAGCTCTGCCAGCTCCTGCTGGGGACACAAAGGCTGAGCCAAAGGGTGAGAATTGCACAATGGGCTGAGCTGGGAGGGACCCACCGGGATCATGGAATCCAAGCCCCGGCCCTGCACAGACAGCCCAACAATCCCAGCCTGGACATCCCTGGGAGCGGTGTCCAAAGGCTCCTGGAGCTGCAGCAGCCTCGGGGCTGTGCCCATTCCCTGGGGAGCCTGGGCAGTGGCTGAGCCCCCTGTGGGGGAAGAAGCTTTTGCTGCTGTGCAGCCCAGCCCTGGCCTGGCCCAGCCCCAGCCCTTCCCTCGGCTGCTGTCCCTGCTGCTGCCCCGGGGCAGAGGTGGGAGCTGCCCCAGCGCTGCCCCTCGGGAGGAGCCGCAGCCCCCGGGGAGCTCTGAGCTCCGTCTGCTGGGCTGCGGCCGAACCGAGCCAGCGCCCGCAGAGCTCCAGGGAAAGGTCCTGCCCCTGGCTCAGGGCTGGCCCGGGGCCACGGGGAGAAAATCAACTTCCAACTTCTGCCCCACGGCAGGGAGGAGCAGCAATTCTTGGAGAAGAGAGACTCTTTCCAAGGGCCTGCAGGGACAGGACAAGGGCGAATGGCTTCCCACTGCCTGAGGGCAGGGCTAGATTGGATGTTGGGAAGGAATTCTTCCCTCTGAGGGTGCTGAGGCCCTGGCACTGGTTGCCCAGAGAAGCTGTGGCTGCTCCATCCTTGGAAGTGTCCAAGGCCAGGCTGGATGGCACTTCCTGCCCAGGAGCAGTGGGATGTGGTGGGATGAGGATTGTGAGGGTGGGATGGGGTCTGGTCAGCTGAAAGCTGAGGATGATGAGGCCGAGTGAGACCCTGATCCTGAGTGGGTTCTGGGGTATCCCACATTCCTGAAGGAATTCCAGGGAATCTCCTGTTCCTGTACACACAAGGTCATGGTGTGTAACAGCGTGTGGCAGCAGTGATCATCGTGTCCAGGGAGGTTCAGCTGCTGGCAGGGAAGGAAATGAGACAAGTCTCTTTCTTAAGCTCAAGAATCCATTTTTATTCCCCCCACCCCGAACTGGGAAGGGGGTGAGGATGAAGAGGGTTGATCATGTGGTTTTTCTCAGTTATATAGTGTCTCAGGTTCCTGGGTGGTACAGGGAGCAGGGCAGGGGGCAACTGACCATAGGGAAGACAGAAACTGGACACCAGGCCCCCATAGCCAATGGGGAAATAGGGAAAGGGGATACCATGGGGGGGTGATGGGCTTGAGAAACCCAGGGAGAAGATTTCACAATGTTTGCAGGGAACTATGGGGGAGAAGCCTTTGTTCCATCTGGGAGGGGTTGCTTTTCCAGGGCAAGGCAGCTGGAAATTCTTTTAGTGGTACAAGGGACTCCACAACTTCTCTGTTTTTGAATTGGTTGTAACAAGTGGATTCTCGGGAATATGACTTAATGGTTTACAAAACTAAAATGAACATTTTTAAGCTGAATCAACAAGCAATAGAAAGGCATTTCAGACTTAATTACAGAGGGTAAAGTAACAGAAATGATGATACTGAATTAAATTAATACATTTTCACTTAATGAGCTAATAGTTCAATCTCCTTGGCTTTTGATCTTCTCAGCAGAAGGGGTGCAGTTCCTTCATCTCCTCTTCACGAGGGACACAGTTCTCAGTGTTGTGTCTCAGATCTGGTACTGGTGTTGCAGGTGTTCTCTGTTGGGTTGATGACAATGACTGTGAAGCAAGGAAGGGTGAAAGCAGCAGTGGTGGAGCTGGCAGGGCAGGGCCTGGCTCTCCCTCGGGGCTGCCCAGCTCTGCCACACCACCTCTGCCATGTGGGCCTGGGGTGGGGGCAGCTGCAGGCACAGCAGGAAGGGGGGAGGTGGGTGGGGGGAAAGGGCAGGCACAGGACTGGAAAAGATGGACTGGTGGGAAAGAGGGAATATCAAAACCACATGGTCAGTGTCATTTTTAGAAGGAGTGCCCAGGATGGCACGGCCACTGCATTCCTGGGCAGGGAACGGGGGATATGGAAAGACACGGGGGAGAAGGAGAACACAGGACAGTGGGAGGATGGTAGGGCACCTGTGTCACTTCTGGACTGTTTCTGACCTTTTCCTGCCTTCAGTGAAAGGGGGATAGGGCTGGAGAGGGGCACGGGGTGATGCAGAGACGGTAGCAACTCCGTGCTGTCCTGGCAGTTTTCACTCCTTGCCGCACTCTTAGGAACAAAGGGTAAGGAAAGAGGCAGCTTCACAGAAACTGAAAAACGTGAGGTTTCACAGAGAGAGGACCACTGATCTAGGGCACCAACACTTTGCATGCAATTGTCCATAATCGTCCATAAGTGGCCACCAGGGCTTTATTGTCCATAAGCTGCAGCAAACATGTCAGAAGAGTTGGTGAGAGTCCCAGCATGATCCTTTCTGCAGGCAGACCAGCTGCTTGTAGCTCTTAACAACTCCCTCCCATGAAGAATGAGAAGACTTGTGATGGTAGATGTCAGTCTCATCTCTCGGTCCCAGTAAGCCAGTCCACTTACTGGGTATTTCCCTCCCCGTAAGCCTTTTATCCTCATGTTTTTAAGATCATTCTTAATCTGATCTCCATCCATGGTACTCTGGAGTCTTCCTTTTTAGGATGGGTGTCCCACAGGGGGTGACTTACGGGGTGCTGCTCGTGCTGTCCTCACTGGTTGCTCACAATTCTCCACCATTTGTAGCAGCATGTGGCAGCAGTGATCATCGTGTCCAGGGAGGTTCAGCTGCCAGCAGGGAAACAGATGGAACAAGCCTCTTTCTTAAGCTCAAGAATCCATTTTTATTCCTCCCCCACCCCAGACCGGGCAGGAGGTGAGGATGAAGAGGGCCAGAGCAGGGGCAGGGTCATTCGTTTTTTTGGGTATTCAGGGGAGGAGTCTTTGGGGTTGGGTCAAGGGAGGAGATAACACAAGGAGAGTAAGATGAGGTTTCAGCCTCCTCAAAATGGGAGGACTCCACACCAGACCTCCCTAGGAAATGGAGAATTCAAATCTTCCCCCCCCTCCAAATTATTATAATTTAGAAAATTAAAGGACCTTTCAGGCAGAGGTATGGGGATAGGAATAACAGTTCTTTACTAGTATGTATGACAAGACAAACAAACAACAACAGCTACAGCATTAATAATAAATTGAACCAGGAAAAAAACCTCAAGGCGTTTTGTTTCACAAAGCCTGGGGCAGTCTGATCTCTTGAGAGCACCAGGCAGGAATGGTGAAAAAATCCTGGACGGGTGGGTGAGATCAGAAGCTCCGCTGGTGGTAGCTGGAATGGTGGAGATGTGTCCCAGCAGGGAAGGGCAGTGGGGGGCTACAGAGTAGCAAAAAGAGCAGTGCTGAAGAAACAGTGGTGGCAGGACAGGGCCAGCCCAGCAGGGCAGGAGGAGGCTGCTCGCAGTTCCAGGGCACACGAGCAGATGATGGTAGATTTCCCAGGACCAGAGTTTCTGGTGACAGTGAACTCCTCCTGCAGCAAGCAGCAGCCTGGCCCTCCTCCCTCCAATGCCAAGAGCAAGAGAGAGCAGCTGCCCCCAGCCCTGCCCTTTACCTGCCCCAAAACTCACTTTATCTCCCCCTCCCAACTTTTGGCCACCTTTTTGTTTTGGTCAAGCACCCATAAGCACGCAGTAGTTAGTCACCTAGCAATTTTGTGGGGAAAAATTCTCTAAGTAAGAAGGAACAAACCTAACCCCCAACCAAGTTGCAGTAAATTTGTTTATTAACACTTCTGAGTCCACTGTGCTCAAAATCCCCAATCCTGTTCCTAATATCCCTGGAAGGTCTCTTTTCTCCCTGGAATGGGGAATGGGGTACACTCTGATCCAATGGTAGAAGCATTTACCTACATTTCCATCTCATTTCAGGGACCATTCTGGATTCAGTAATAGTCTTTGAGTCCCTACCCTCTTAATAGCATTAGGTCCAATTTTGGTGACTGTAGGCCGAATCACTATCCTTAGGGTAGTTTGAGTTTGAGTGACTGTGGTCTCTTCTGGTCTTTGGGTTGGTGGATTTATTCCAACCTCATCTTTATGGGGATCAACACAATCCTAAGTAATATTATAATCCAGGCTATAACCCTTCACTGCACTCCCCTCTATTTTAAGTCTAAATTTGGGACAGATAGATAAGCATGTATCACAGCATCTGGAGTCAATTCGAATCAGCTCCGTAGGTTTCTGATTGTACTTATGGAATCCAACCTGAACAAATGCATATTCGCCGCCCCAAATATTTTTCCCCTCCCAGACAAGTTGCATTTGTAACCTTCATCATCTGAGAGAGCATTTTATGGGAGTAAGCATCATAAGCTTTTCCTTGGCAAAAATATCTCCCAATCCTATGAGATACAGGTGGGATTGCTTTAGCTTTGGGTATGGCCATGGCTATAATCACGAGAAATACAATATTCCAGGCTAATATCTCTACCCAAAATCTACTCATCTTTCTTGGGTAAGTTCCAATTTTAGTTCATTGTCACCCAGTGTCGCTTTCCAAGGAGCTTCTGGAGACTTCTTCACTTGCATATGATGAATCCAAGCCTTCTGTTCCTTAATCTTGATTGCAGTATCAGTGGTGAGAAGCACCTGGAATGGTCCTTCCCACTGAGGTTTCAAGGTCTTTTCTTAAGTAAAATACTTAACACACACACAATCTCCAGGTTGTATGTCATGTACCGGGTCATCTAATTCTCTGCTTTGAGCCCCAGCCACATGCTTTTCAATTTCTCTGAATTAATTACTCAGGGCCACCATGTACCTGTGTAGGGTTTCTTCCCCCACTTGGGTCAGTGTTCCCTGTTGTACCCCATATGGTCTTCCATAGAGAATCTCAAAAGGGCTCAATTTCTCTTTTGTCCTTGGTTTAGCTCGAATCCACAGCAATGCTAATGGAAGAGCCTGGGGCCAAGGTAATTGAGCTTCTTGTCCTTATCTCACAATTTGCTGTTTAATCAAGGGATTTATTTTTCCACTGAGGGTGATAGGGGGTGTGAAGTTCCCAATCGATACCCAAAAGGCAGCTAATTTGCTGTACAACTTTTGAAAGAAAATGTGTCCCTCTGTCTGAGGAGATTGGGACTCCAAAGGATGGTATTATCTCTTGTAACAGTACTTTGGTGACCTCCTGTGCTTTGGCTGTTCTGGTAGGGAAGGCTTCTGACCACCCTGAGAAGGTATCTGTTACTACTAACAAATATTGGTTCCCCTCTTTTCTTGGACGTTCCGAAAAATCAATTTGCCACTGCTGCCCAGGACCATAGCCTCTTGCAATTTGCCCAAGTTTTGGGTTGGGGATATTTTTGGGATTGGTTTGGAGGCAAAGACTACATTGTTGGGTCACATGGATAACTGTGCTCTGTAAATTTCTGGCAACAATTCTGTCTCTCAGGTAATTATACAGGGGATCTATTCCCCAATAGGTTTTCTGATGTTCCTCTTTTACTAATGACCACAACAGATATGAGGGAACCACGAGCTTTCCATTCCCTTCTTGGGTAATGGCCCATCCTTTTTTGTTGTAACTTCCATTTTCTGTTTTAATGAGCCTCTTATCCTTTTTGCTAAAATTTGGCTTACCTTCTAGGGAAATCTGTCCATCTGGAATTAAAGCTGCTTCAATGGATACCTCACCTTTGGGTGCTTCTTTTGCCTCTCTGTCTGCCAGCTCATTTCATTCTTCCAATTCAGAGCTTACCTTCTGGTGTGCCCTAATACGCATAATAGAGGAGTTGAACAGCATCTTATTTTTTTATCTTCTTATTTCCTGTGCTTCTTTAATGCTCTTTCCTTGTGAATTCAAGAGTCTTCTTTCTCTCCAAATAGCTCCATGTGCATTCACAACCCCAAATGCATCTCTTGAATCTGTATAGATGTTGATTTCTTTTCCCTTTGCCAGTTCTAAGGCACGAGTTAGGGCAATTATTTCAGCCTTCTGTGCAGAGATGTTTGCTGGTAATGGTCCAGACTCTATCACCTCCCTGCCAGTGGTAACCACATACCCAGCCTGCCTTTTTCCACTGATGACAAGGCTGCTTCCATCAGTGAACCAGGTCTCAGTGTCCTTGAGAGGGGTGTCCTTCAGGTCTGGGGCACTGGAGTAGGTGGCCTCGATAGTCTCCAGGCCATCATGGATCACTGGTTCTCTCATCTTCCCACTGAGAAAAGAAGCTGGGTTCACAAGATTAGTGACCTTAATTTCAACACCATCTTGTTCTACCGTTACAGCTTGGTACTTCAGGAATCTCTGTGGGGAGAGCCAATGTCCCCCTTTTACCCCCAGTACTGCAGACACTGTGTGAGACACTGGCACAGTCATCTTCTGGCCCAGGGTGAATTTGTGTGCTTCCTGGATGTTCAGCACCGCTGCAGCAATGGCTCTGAGACACCCTGGCCATCCTTTGCTGCTGCCTCTAATTGTTTGGAGAAGTAAGCAACTCCCCTCTGGTATGGGCCCAAGTCCTGTGCCAGTATTCCTAGGGAGATGCCCTGCTTCTCATCAGCAAACAGAAAGAATGATTTACTCACATCTGGGAGCCCTAGGGCTGGGGCTGACATAAGGGCTTTCTTTAATTGGTCAAAGGCTCGGGTAGTGTCTTCTGTCCATTGAAGATCTCTGTTTCCTTCCCTGATCAGGGCATACAGGGGTTTAACCAATAGCCCGTAATTATAAATCCACAGTCTGCACCATCCTGTCATCCCCAAAAAGGTTCTCAGTTCCTTTACTGATTGGGGTCCTGGTGTCTGGCATATTGCCTCTTTATGGCCTTGCCCTGGAGTCCTCTGTCCAGCACTGATCTCAGAACCCAGATAGAGAACTGTTTGTTTCACCATTTGAGCCTTCTTCTGAGATACCCAGTACCTGTTGGAGTTCAGGGCATGTGGAAAATCCCTGGGGGGTCCAAGACCCTGGCTGGGACCCCTGAAAAGCACTGCCTTTGACCTTAGTCCATGTGAAAAAACTTCCAACACTTAGAGATAAATTGAAAGCAACAAAGGTGTGAAAGAAATAGTAGTCTAGTTTGTCAGAGGGTGAAAATTTGTAGTTTGGGGTTTTTAGTATGGAGACAGATTAGAGCAAGATGCAGAATTTTGGGCGGTGTCTCATATTCTTCTGCTCCATTTTCTGCTGTGACGGTGGCACAGAGACATTGGTAGAATGGGTTTGACACAGAGGTTGTGTGTTTAGAATAGGTAGCGATTATTGGCACAGAACAATAAGCATGCCATGTTTTAAGAGTTAATTGGACTTAGAAACGTTTAAGAACCTTGGAATCTTCAGTCTGAGGATGGTTTACAACTGTGTTTCTGGTGCGTTAAGCCAGGTTTGGGTAGCACACAGAACGTGAGATAAGAAATAGAATAAACAACTCTGAAGTCTGAAGCTGCAAGTCTCATTTATATTTTGAACCCTGGTATTGGACTTTTGGAGGAAAAAGATTGCCTCCAGTTAGGGACTCCCAAAAGGGAGTTTCCCACAGGTACCCTTGAAATTTCCAAAAGTTCAAGAGGCTTACTGTCCAGTCTATAGATGCCTCTTGGGTTTGAGTAGCTATCAGGAGGTCATCTACATACTGCAATAGTTGCCCTTCTTCTGATGGTGCTTCCCAGGATTCCAGGGCCCTTGCAAGTTGTTCTCTGAATATGGTGGGACTATTTTTGAAGCCCTGAGGCAGAACTGTCCATGTGAGCTGGGACTTATGGCCTGTCTTTGGGCACTCCAAAGGCAAAAATTTCCTGGCTGTTTCTGTGCAGAGAGAGGCAAAAGAAAGCATCCTTCAAATCAAAAACAGTGAACCAAGTTAGTTCAGGGGTCAAGCATGTTAATAACGTGTATGGGTTTGCAACCACTGGATACAAGTCCACAGTGATTTTGTTAATAGCTCGCATATCCTGTACTAATCTATACAATTCATCAGGCTTTTAAATCTGCAAAATAGGAGTCTTAAAGTCAGATTGACATTCTTTCAATAATCCTATCTGCAAAAATTTTCATTTATTAGGCTGATTCCTTCCCTATCTTCCTTTTTCAAAGGATACTTTTTGACCCTAGCTGGTTGCTTTCCTTCCTTAAGCTTGACCTGCACAAGGGGTGCATTCTTTGCCCTTCCAGGTGTGCTAGATGCCCATACTCCAGGAAACACCTGATCCATTATTTTCCTGCAAGTCTTTTCTTTGTCTTTATTTTTATCCTCATTAATTGCCTCATTAATTGTCAATATTAGGCTTAATATTTCTATGTACTGTTGATCTTTGACTTCCAAAAGAATCTCTCTGTTCTTAAAGATGATTTTTTCTTCTAACTGCTCCAATAAATCTCTACCCCAAGGTGCTTTAGGGCCATTGGGCATGTATAAAAATTTCAGGATCCCCCATTGCTTCCCAAGTTTGTATTTTAACAGTTTGCAAAAGTACGCTTTCTCCGTTTGGCCAGTTGCTCCTCTTACCATAACATAATCATCTGTTATAGGCATTAAAGCTTTATTCAACACTTAATATGTTGCTCCTGTACCTATCAAAAATTCCAGTTTCTTTCCTTGATTCTCTAGCTCAGTTATAACCAGGGGGTCCACCAGGGTTAGACCCTCCGGTCCCCCTCAGTCTTCTCTGACATGAGCAACCACCCCCTCTCTTTTAGAGTTCCCTCTGCTTTGTTCATCACCTTCTCTTTGGTCAGGACATTGGTTTTTCCAGTGCCCAAATTTCCTGCAAAGTGCACTTTGGTCTTTTCCAAGCTGAGTTGGACCTTGTTTAGGTGGTCCTTGCCCACGTCTCCCTGTTCCTTCTTCTCTTGCTACCGCCACCAACTTTCTCATCCCTTGTTTATATTTTTCTTCTTAATTGCTCAAAACTCTCCATGCTTCATCTAGTAAAGTCTCTACATTCTGTCCCATTGGCCCCATTAACCTTCTGGAGTTTCTGCCTAATATCTCCCATGGATTGTCCTAAAAAAAAATTTCACCACCTGCTGTGTCCCTTCTTCAGATGCAGGATCTAGGGATGTATGACGTCGCATTGCATCTCGTAATTTATCTAAAAATTCCGAAGGGCTTTCCAAAGGACCTTGTTTAACTGCATAAAGGGCTGATAAATTTATGGTTTTAGGTATTGCCCTCTCCATTCCTTCTTTTATAAATCCTTGAAAATTCTCTAATATGTCTTTATGGAGTTGATTGTTCTGATCCCAATTTGGATCCTGGAGGGGGAAAAATTCTTTAATATCCGGATTTGTTCCTCTAAAAGCATCCTCTGCTAAGTCCCCTGACATTTTCTAAATTAATTGTTTTTTCTGTTTCAGTTAAAGCTTCCAGTATTAACTGGATATCCACCCAGCTGGGTTATGCTGTTTAATCCTAAACCTGAATTCCTTAGCGATACCTATCAGATCACCCCAATAGTTCTCAGCAACTTTCTCCCGTGCCTCTAAATGGACTGTAAAAAAGGGCACTTTAACTGACATCCTTGTTCCCTCTGATCCCACTGCCTCTCGTAAGGGTGCTTGTATCACCCCTTTTGTTTGGCTTCTAGTTTGGGTTGCTCTGGGACTGCTTTGGGGAGGTGGGCTATGGGGGAAACACAACTCATCATCACTATCACTGCTACATGGGTGTGGTGGTTTGGCAGGTGAGGGAATAGGCTGCTCAGTCTTTTCCTTTCCTAGGGGAACTGAGGTGGGGGTTAAGTGAGACAATTCTCTTAAACCCATTTCTTCCCTTAATCTACCCTGCCTTTTAGGATGTGCTGTGAACAGATCTGCTCACTCCTGTTTATGCTTTTCTGCATGATGGACTTTATCAGGCTGTGTGCACCTCTGGTTTGTAGAGCAGACATCACAGCATTGCCTGGGCTTCCCTCTATTAGCCTTGTTGTCTTTTTCCAAAGCTAGTACAAAGGGGTCAGAGGGACATCTAATCCCACAACGTCTCTGCCATTCCGGATGGTTTTTGAGACAGAAGGACATATCAGCATAGGTCACCTCCTCCCATTTTTCCTCCCTTCTTAAAAATAACATCAGCTGCAATAAGGTATCATAATCCAAAGAGCCAGTGGGTGGCCACCAACAGCCTTCTCCCAATTTATGAAGTGGCCAGCACTGTGTATAAAATTTCACAAGATTTCTTTTATTCTCAATCCCCCCATATCCCCCTAGTTCTCTCCAGTGTGCCAAAATACAGCCCAAAGGACTGGCTCTAGAAATGTCGTTGCTCTGGCCAGTACCCATTGTCTTTTTCTTCCCTGGCACATCTTTATTTTATCTCAGCCCTTTGTCTTGACCTAGCAATCGCAGGCTATGAAAATATACTGGGCACACTCAGTTCTGATTATCCCTATCTTTTCCTCTAGGCTATTTAAACCCCCACACCCCTTCCCCACTAGATCAAGCAACTAGCCACTTCTCAAATATCAAAAAGCTAAAATAAACCACAAGGGGGAGTCTTCTAAATCGTTTTACCCAGGTGGCAGCATTCCCAGTCTTTTTCAAAGATATCCAAATCCTCGGGGTCCAAATTTTTCCCACAGACTAGACTCACTATCTCACACTGATCATGTGCTACTTCCCAATTATAGTATCTCGGGAGCTCTGGGATACACTGGGGGCATCTAGGTCTTCTCCTGTGGGATATACAAGACCATCTCCTTTTGCACCCTCTCCAGTGGAGAAGGACCCAACCTGGATGCCATCCTGGTTCCCAATGAAAAATTGTCAGCCCACACACAATGCAAGGGGTCACCCCTATTCGTCCCCACTGCTGTGGGTTTCTGAGATTATCCTCAGCTGGGAGTAGTTCCCAGTCAAAAGCCAAATGAGTATTTGTTCAACTTGAATACAATCCTCCTAAAAGCACCCTCTCTGTCTTTGGTTCTTTCATTCAACATTAACCCAGTTGCCTCCTAAATTCAAAAATACATTCAGTTCAAGCCCAAACCACCTAGAGAGTGCTTCCCTATGGCCAAGCTCTTGTGTCTCGAACCCGAATTTCGCTGTCCACCTTTACCAATTCACTAAGGACAAACAGCTCGTTTTATTACAAAAATTCCCAACTTACTGCAATTATAACTTTTGACACAAGAGCGCAGTGTTACATCATAAATGAACTAGAGAGCTGCAAACCTGTTGCAATTGTAACTTTTAACACGACATGGTAGCGTTGCCTCAAAAATACACAATAGCTGGCAAAACTGTTGTAGAAAGCCCAAAGCCACTTCACACATGCACGCACACACACACACACACACTCACACACTCACATTCAAGATGCAGAAAAAGCCGGCTCACCACTACAGCAGCAATGAACAAGAACTTATCCAATTCACCCCCCGAACAGATGTCAACTTTTTATTGGATAATTGGAACTAAAATAGCCTTGAATAGACACCATTTTAGCTCACTTTCTCAACTTGTTAGAGAGAGCTCACATCTCATGAGTCTATAATAGATAAGGAAAACAAATTTCAGAGTGAGACTTCCAAAACAATGTCTCCTGAGTTTTATTCGCCCTGACCTTGGAGCAGGAAAGAGACAGGCAATCCCACTGTATCTGAGCCCAAGAATCCTCGGATCTGACACAGAGGCACGTGACTAACTGAATAAAGGTGGCATTTTGTTTGTTTTAGCACCTGAGTTAGGTGTTAGGAGATCTCTTCTAGTTTTGTTTGGTGTGGAAAGATCCCCATGGGTCCAAATTGAGCTGCTTTTACATTCATTTGTCAGGCATCAGGAAGCAAGCCTCAATTGTTACAAAGAGGGGCCTCATGGAACCCAGGACACCACTGGAACACCCTGGAATCCCATGGGAGCAAGGCTCCACTTTTACCAAGTGGGGCCTCTTGGGACACAGGTGCCCCTGGGCCATGGCCAGGCCTTCTAGAAACAAGGCTCCATCATTGCACAGCACGGCCTGACGGGGCCTGGGAGGAAACTGTGTCACAATGGATTCTGATGGAATGCACCCCCTGCAGTGACCACACCCATCCACTGACCATTGATCACACCCACCTCAGTGACCACATCCCCCTGATTGACCACTCCCCCACTG
This sequence comes from Phylloscopus trochilus trochilus, assembly GCA_016584745.2. Taxonomy (NCBI): domain Eukaryota; kingdom Metazoa; phylum Chordata; class Aves; order Passeriformes; family Phylloscopidae; genus Phylloscopus; species Phylloscopus trochilus. Next base: position 1,045,195 of record WQNJ02000055.1, on the reverse strand, counting down.
ACCACACCCACCCCATTGACCACTCCCAATAGACCAGACCCATCAAAATGGCCTCACCCACCCCTTTGGCCACACCCTAAAATGGCCACAGCTGCTCCATTGATCACATCCCTGACACTGACCACTCCTATCCCAATGACCACACATCCACACTGACCACACCCACTGCAGTGACCACACCCATCCTCCAATGACCACACCCTAATGACCAAACTGACCACACCCACCCCACTGACCACTCCCCACTGACCACTCTCCACTGACCATCCCACTGACTATAACCACTGACCACACCCACTGACCACCCCAATGACTGCACCCATTGACCACACCCACTGCCCACCCAAAAAACCACCCCACTGAGCACACCCACTGACCACCCCCATTGACAACAATTCACTTACCACACCCACTGACCAACCCAATGACCACTCCCCACTGATAACAGCCACTGACCACACCACTGCCCACATCCCAGTGACCACCCCACTCATACCCACTGACCACACCCACTGCCCACCACAAGGACAACCCAATGACCACACCCATTGAGCCCACCCACTGGCTACCCTCATTGACCATCCCTCACTTGACCACACCCACTGTGCACAGCCACTGACGATGACTCCTCACTGACCCCCCCACTGACCACTCCACACTCTCCAACTCAATGAACAACCCCACTCACAACCCCAATGACTACACCCCAGTGACCACCTGTAAGAGACGGTCCCAAAGTCCCTCATCTGCCTCATGACCATTGCCAAGGATGAAGACTGAAGACTCCAAAAGGGACTGGGACAAAAACCTAAAACCCCAATACAGGAGTTCTGGTCTGGCTGAGGTGAGATGTCTGCCAACCATTGTCTGCAGGTGTGCTCGTTGGACCAATGCATCCCCATGGGAACCCCCGTGGAAACAACAGGCACACCACAGCAGACTGGTTTTGGGCTGGTTTGTCCTGTACTTGCCCTGTACCTGTTCCCTGAGTGGACATTTGCTCTACACATGGACAAGAGTTGTAGCGCTTCGTCCTGTCTCAGTGTACCTGCTGATGGTCTCCCCACCTTCTGGCCAGCTGCCTTTTGCTTTGGAATGGGTTTTAAAGAGACCCCTCAAGAAGACCCGAACTGGAGATATCCCCATGGAAAAAGACACATTTATTGGTCAGAATGCACCACGAGGACTTTGTCTCTCTGTCAGTAGCTATATCCGTTCTTTCTGTCTCTCTCTCTCTCTCCTCCCTCTCCCTTTCCCTCTGTCACATATAGTGCTGTGTGCACTTAATAAAGTTTACTGCTGTTGAGAGCAAATTGTTGTTGTCCCCTGCTGTGTCTTTTGTGCTCTGAGATCACTCGAACCATCACGACCCCGCCTGCATTAGTGGGTTGTGACAATGGTTCCTGGTGACACTGCAGGATCTTGTGTGACCAGGGCTCCTCTGTGACACTGCAGCATCAAGGAATTCATGGTGGCCCTCTGAGGCCTCATGGAACCAAGAGGCCACTGTGACACTGCAGGGCCTTGTGGAACCATGCAGAGCGTTGAGACAGAGCAGGACCTGGTGTCATGATGGGGCCATTGTGACACTGCAGGGCCCAGTGGAACCAAGGGGCCAGGGTTGCTCCTCAGGGACTCCTGGAATGAAGGAAACATGTTTGACACCGTGGTGCCCCTTGGGAGCAAGAGGCCATTGTGACCCTGCATGGCCCAAGGATCCAAGGGACTTGGTGAAACCAAGGTCTCCCATGGTACCTAAGGGACATTGTGACACTGAGAGGACTCATAAAATCATGGAGATCATGGTGACACTCTAAGGACTCATAGAACTGTGGTGACAACAAATTGGCTGGGAATGTGGATCTGCTGGAGGGCAGGAAGGCTCTGCACAGGGCCCTGGACAGGCTGGATCCAGGGCCCAAATCCAACAATATCAGGTTGAACAAGACCAAGGGCCGGCTCCTGCACTTTGGCCACAACAACCCCTGCAGTGCTACAGGCTGGGAACAGAGTGGCTGGACAGCAGCCAGGCAGAAAGGGAGCTGGGGCAATGCTGGACAGCAGGCTGGACATGAGGCAGCAGTGTGCCCAGGTGGCAAGAAGGCCAATGGCTCCTGGCCTGGATCAGGAACGGAGTGGCCAGCAGGAGCAGGGCAGGGATTCTTCCCCTGTGCTTGGCACTGGTTGGGCAGCACCTTGAGTGCTGTGTCCAATTCTGGGCCCCCCAATTGAGGAAGGACATGGAGGGGCTGGAGTGTGTCCAGAGAAGGGCAACAAGGCTGGTGAGGGGTCTGGAGCACAAGTCCTGTGAGGAATGGCTGAGCAAGCTGGGGTTGTTTATCCTGGAGAAGAGGAGGCTCAGGGGAGACAAGGCGCTGTCAGGGCACAGGTTGGATTTGATGATGTCCAAGGTCTTTTCCAACCTTGCTGATTCTGGGATTCTCTGAAAGCACCCTTGCAGCAGTTGCAGGATGAGGCCTGGGCCTCCTCTTCAGAAGGTGCAGCAGCCCAGGTGCCTCAGCTTCTCCTCACAGCCCCAAAGCTCATCCTGTCAGTCCTGCAGAGCCTCTGCAGCTCCTCCTCATTGCCCACAACAGGGAGCCCCACAGGCAGACACAGCAGCCCAGATGTGCCCCCCTGGCCTGGGGTGCCTCTGGCAAGGGAGCAGCAGCAGGCACTGCAGGAGCCTGCAGACAATTCCTGAAGCACTTGGAGGATGATCCTGCTCACCAAGGGATGTTCCCATGGTGCCAAGTGAGGAACTGAAATGGGGAGTGGGGCCAGAGAGGAAAGGGCAACCAGGGATGGGCTGTTTGCAGGGGAGGGAACAGGGGTGGGCAAAAGGAAGAAATTTATACCAGGAAGAGTAAAAAAAGCCAAGGTGAAGCAAAGGAAATGGTCAGAATAGTTAGGGGGTGGCTGCCAGGCAGCCCTGGCTCTGAGCAACAACGTCTGCAGTGGCACAGCAAACTCCCAGCTCAGGGGAACAAACTTTCTGGCTGACTTCAGAGGCCACCACAAACCTGAGGGGTTTCCCTGCTGTGGCCCAGCCCTTCCTGGCCCCAGGGGCTGCTGCCATTTGTGCTCCCTCAGCTTCATCTCCCCACACCAAGCCCATGGGGGTGCTCAGGCCTGCTCTGGGCAGGGCAAACAGGGGCTCCTGAGGCAGTGCTGCCGTGGCTGTGCCTGCAAGGCTGCGGCAGCTGTGTGAGCTGGGGGAGAGGCCAGGGCTGCAGAGGGGGGATGTTGTTGGCAGGTGCATGAGGAGGCTGTGGGCCGCTGGCCTGGGGTGTCCAGCGCAGTGGGGATGGATCAGGCCCTGCTCTGCTGCTCCTTGCCGTGTGCTTGCCCAGGGCCCTTGCAGAGCCCCAGCCGTGCTGTTTGCCCCCAGCCTGCCCACGGCCAGCCTGGGGCTGCTGCCGGGGCTTTTCTCTGCTCAGCCTTGGCCTGGGCAATGTGTTGTGGAGAGAGCCTGGGCAAGGAGCCTGCAGCCCCCAGGCCCTGGCCTGAGGCCTCAGCACTGCTGCTGTGCCAGCAGTGCCCATGGCCTGTCCCTGCTGCAGCCCCGGCACTGCCACCCCCAGCCCTGTGCCCGGCCCCGAGAGCACTCAGGCCCTACAGCAACAGCAGGGCCAGGAGGGCAGCGGGGCAGGGCCACGGCAGCAGCACTGGCAGCACCAAGTGCTGCTGCTGGCCACAGCTGCTGTGCCAGCACTGATCTGCCCCAACTCTGCACACAGACATTGCTGCTGCAGCTGCAGAGAAGGGAACCAAAGGGGCATCTCTGCAGAAAACTTGGCTGGGAGATCCTTGAGTTCCTTTCAATCCACCAACAGCACAGTCCCCCATTGACATAGTCTGTGGCCACAGGGCAGGTGGAGAGAAACAATAGGAAAAATGGCAAAAAGAATGACATTTCTTTGTGAACAATATTTTAAAATCAAACAAAGAAAGAGCACCTCCAAAATGAAACCAACAAGATGTATCAAAGATGACTTTTATTACAAGAGATTTACAGAAATTGGTTAGCAGTCTAATGTTTCCTAAACCATGCAGTCATCATTATCCTCACTGCAGCCTTGAGCTCCTGGTTCCTCAGGCTGTAGATGAGGGGGTTCAGGGCTGGAGGCACCACTGAGTACAGAACTGACAGGGCCAGATCCAGGGATGGGGAGGAGATGGAGGGAGGCTTCAAGTTGGCAAATGTGCCAGTGCTGGCAAACAGGGAGAGCACGGCCAGGTGAGGGAGGCAGGTGGAAAAGGCTTTGTGCCGTCCCTGCTCAGAAGGGATCCTCAGCACAGCCCTGAAGATCTGCACATAGGAGAAAACTATGAACAAAAAACAACCCAGTCCTAAACACACACTAACACCAAGAAGCCCAAGTTCCCTGAAGTAGGAATTGGAGCAGGAGACCTTGAGGATGTGTGGGATTTCACAGAAGAACTGGCCCAGGGCATTGCCATGGCACAGGGGCAGGGAAAATGTATTGGCTGTGTGCAGCATTGAATAGAGAAAGGCACTGGCCCAGGCAGCTGCTGCCATGTGGGCACAAGCTCTGCTGCCCAGGAGGGTCCCGTAGTGCAGGGGTTTGCAGATGGACACGTAGCGGTCGTAGCACATGATGGTCAGGAGATAGTACTCTGCTGAGATGAAGAACAGAAAGAAGAAGAGCTGTGCAGCACATCCTGTGTAGGAGATGTTCCTGGTGTCCCAGAGGGAATTGTGCATGGCTTTGGGGACAGTGGTTAGGATGCAGCCCAGGTCAGTGAGGGCCAGGTTGAGCAGGAAGAAGAACATGGGGCTGTGCAGGTGGTGGCCGCAGGCTACGGCGCTGATGATGAGGCCGTTGCCCAGGAGGGCAGCCAGGGAGATGCCCAGGAAGAGGCAGAAGTGCAGGAGCTGCAGCTGCCTCGTGTCTGCCAATGCCAGCAGGAGGAAGTGGCTGATGGAGCTGCTGTTGGACATTTGCTGTCTCTGGACATTCCAACCTGCAGAAGGAGGAAATACAGTGACATTTGAGGGGAGATTTCTCACAGAAAAGTAAAAGCCCTTTCTCATAGACCCTTTTCTGCCACTAAACTCCTCCCCCTTGTCTGCATCTGGGAGAACTCCCTTCACTTTTCTTACTTGAGCCCTGATTGCTGCTGGCAAATCTTGTGTGAGGAGCCAGATCTTGACCTGCAGGACACCTGGGAGTCACCCCTGACCCCCAGTCAGTGCAGGGGAACAGGGAGGGCAGGGGCCACTCCTGGTGTTTGAACTTGGACAAAGAATCTGCCCCTAAGGCACAGGAGCTGCCAGTGCAAAAGATGGGGATTGCAGGAGGCAGAACGAGAGATTCTGCTGCACAGGGGGAGAACAGAGAGTCCAGTGAGGCAGGTGATTTGTATGAGCCTTGGTGCAGACTGGGGGGAGCTGCTCTGTCCCTCTCTCCTGTTCCCAGCTGCACTGGACTTGTACTTTTCCAAGTCCCACTCCCATGTTTCCCTGGAAATCCAGGAGACACTGCTGAGAGCAGAGGCATCCCTGGCACACAAAGTGACTCCTGCCTTTCCCAAAGTCAGGGAGAGTCAGCTCATTCCCAGCCTGCCAGCCTGCCCTGCCCAGAGCTCCCCGGGGCAGAGGGAGCTGGGACACCCCACTGCTGTGCTCAGCCTGAGCAGGAGGAGCCCAAGGGCTGGGCCTGAGCCTGCAGCTGGAAGTGCCATTCCTAGAGAGCACCTCAGCAATGCCAGCAGCAGCTGGGCAAGGCAAGGAGAGAGAGAGCCGGGCCCTGAGGAAAAGCCTTTCCCTGCCCAGCCCTGCCCAGCCCCTGCAGTGCAGGCAGCAGCAGTGCAGGACAGTGGCCCTCAGGCCCTGGGCAGCAGGCAATGGGCACATGGCAGCAGAGATGCCCTTCATCTCTGGAGCTGCTCTGCCGGCCCAGGAGGGGACTGAGGGCCCCCAGCCCCCGGGCTGAGGGCTGTGCTGGCTGCCAGGGGACACAGCAGCTGTGCTGCTCAGGCCAGTGTCTGCCCTGCAGGGCAGGGCTGGCAGCTGCCACATCTCCCCTGCACCAGCAGCAGCAGCAGCAGCAGCAGCAGCAGCAGCAGCAGCAGCAGCAGCAGCAGCAGGGCTGCCCTCAGCACTGCCTCCCTCCCTCCCTGCCCACGCCTCTGCTGCTGCAGCTGTCCCAGCCCGAGCTGTTCCTGTGGGCCCGGGCTCCTTCCCTGCCACAGCTGCCAGAGCCCAGCCCAGCCCCTGGGCCAGCTCTGCCCTGCAGCTGCTCCCGCCTGCAGGCATTAAAGAACAGCTCCCCCAGGCCTGGGCACCATGGAAAGCTGATGCTGCATGGATCTGCAGCCTGGGCAGCTGCAGGCACTTGCTGAGGTTCCCAGGAAAACTCAGTGGGATGGTTTAAGAGCCTCAGCCCCTGCTCTGCCCTGCACAGCTGAGTTTCCATTGCCACCAAGCTGAGCCAGGGAAAAGTGAGAGCACAGATTCAGGAAAGCAGAGACCCAAGCAGGAAACCCCTGCCCTGAATGAGCTGATGAAAAGTCCCCTCAGAAATGACCTGGGCATGAGCTGGAGCTCTGAGCAGCCCTGGCACACACAGCACCCTCTCCACAGCAGCAGCAGCAGCAGGACCTGCCCTGGCAGGAGTCACTCCTTGCACCCACTGCTCCCCTCCAGCATCCATGGGAGCTCCCAGGCAGGCTGAGAGCTGCCCCTGGCAGGTGGCAGATGCCCTGGGCTGGCCAAGAGCCCTGAGGGCTGCAGGAGCTGCTGTGCAGGACAGCCCTGGGCAGCCCTGGCTGCAGCCCCAGCTTCAGCCCCTGCAGCTGTCCCTGGCAGCAGGAGCCGTCCTGCCCTGTCCCTCTGACGGTGCCCAGGGCAGCCCCGCTCTGGAGCACATCCTCCCCCAAAGCAGAAAGGGCAGCAGAGCCATCCTTACAGTCACCTCAGTCCTGTCCTGGGTCAGCTTGAGGAGATCCCTGCAGCCAGAGACTGACTGTGTCACAAGTGGTGAAGCTTTCCCCAGGAAGAAATTTAGAATTTTCAAAAGCTATGAAGATTTCTTCATGAATAATCTCAGAATTGTCCTTGCTGTTTCTTTAAGCCTCTGTCTGCTTCACTGCTCTCAGGTACCTGCAGGGCCAGGAGAGGAGCTGCTCCTCAGGAGAAATGTCCTTTTGTAGCTCTTCTTGGTTGCCAAGATCATCCTCTCTTCCAGGAGCCCAGCCCAGCTCATCAGCACAGACACAGCACAAGGACTTTAATTAATCTCTTGGGGTTTTGGTGCTGTTTACATCAGATTCAGTCCCTCAGAGTGTGCAAAAAAAACTTCTCAAGAACTCCAAGTCAGATTCCAAGTCCAAACTTTCTTTAAGTTTTAATGGGTCCCACAGAGAAACACAACTATGAAAGTTTCTCCAGGATCCTGATAGAGCAGAATGCTGCAGGCAGTGAGGACAGGTGGGGACAAACAAGGCAAAGGTGTCTCTGGAGCTGACCAAACCTGGATGTGTTTCAGGAATGCAAAGGGCCAAGGCCTGAGCCCCAGCCCCTGCCAAGGCACATCCTGTCCCTCCCTCCTTGCTCAGGCCTCTTCCCAGGCCACTGGGATGTGGGGATGTGCAATGCCAAGGGCAGCACCATGGGGCAGCCCCTGCCAGGCTGCTGAGCAGGGACAAGGAGGCCATGAGGCCCTTGCAGGCCTGCAAGGGTCACTTGTCCCCTCCTGCTGGCTCAGGCCCAGGGCCAGCAGCCATGGCCCAAGTGCTGCAGGAGTTGGCTGTGTCAGGGCCTTGCAGCTGCTGCCCATGCCTGTGGCCTGTGCAGCCCAGGCTGTCCTACGGTGTCCATGCCCTGTGCCTCTGTCCCTGCAGGCTGTCGTCACCCGCGGCTGCCCCACCTGGCTGGGCCCTTCCTTTGCTGACAGCTCTGCGTCCTGCCTACCTCTGCCTGGGCACACACAGAGCCTTGGCCTTGATGCCAAAATGGTTCATTCCATTTTTACTGTGCCTGTGAACTTCTAGCACAGGAACAAGGCATGCAGGGCCTGCTTTCTCAGCAGGGATGGTTGGAAGAGAAGAAGAAGACATCTGGCTCAAGAGTGCAGTGATGGAAAAAACAAAGAGGGAATGGGGGAACCTGGGGTGGGTTTTACGGTGATGGCTAAATTGTAATACACGTGTAGTGATTGTATACAGGTAACACCGTTTTAGAATCACATATCCATGTAAAGTTATGAGTTACCACACTGTTGCTGATACGGCACAAAGTGAGGCCCGGTGCGATTGAATGACACGGCTGCTACACTCCAGCTCGCTCGGTCCATTGCTCACAGAACACCAATGTGGTGGATGGCAAAATGGCGTTTATTGAAACTTGCACAGAGTTTTTATAACTTTTGCTACCAAAACTCCACCTGTCTGCTTGGGTCATCCTTCATATGTGATTGGCTGACCCAGCAAGCCTACCAATGGAAAAGCCTAACCTTATCACCTACCCGTACACCCGAGATCTTGCGAAGCACCTGTCCCTAGCTGCTACATTTCCCCCCCTCTATGATTAACTAAACATGCTAAAACTTATAAACGCAAAACTTTTAAAATTAGTATCTTAAATGACTAAATCATCAAGTTGTTAGTAAACTACAAAACTGGTTAACTTCAAACTAAATAACTATAACATTCTTAAAACTGGTAGGTACTTGTCACTTATCTCTAACCACTTAAAAAAGCTGCTGACGTTGCACTAACATTATGTCAAATCGCTCTAAGCGATTTCTAGCAAATTGCACTAACTTATTCAGTACACAAGGCCCAAAAATCAACACAAGCAGAATCATCACAATCGGTCCGATCAACGTGGACACCAGAGTGACAAGCCATGGTGACCGATCGAACAAGGACTTGAACCACCCTTGCTGGGCTTCTCTTTCTTCCCTTCTGTGGGCAAGTCTCTGCCTCAATTCTGCCATCGTGTCCCGAACAAGACCTATGTGATCAGCATAAAAACAACACTCTTCTCCCAGGGCTGCACAAAGGCCTCCTTGTTGCATGAGCAAAAGATCAAGACCTCGTCGGTTCTGCAAAACAACTTCAGAAAGAGAAGACAGTGATTTTTCTAGAAAGGATATGGATTTCTCAATTCTCTGCAGGTCTTCGTCGATTGCCGTTTGGAGCTCCTGCAAATCGTGATGCTGGGTCGCAAGGGCAGAAACACCTGTGGCGGCACCGGTCGCTCCCAGACCGAGTAGCATTGCTACTGTCGCACCTGCTATGAACGCTCTTTTCCGGAGCCGAAGAGATGGTGCAGAATCGATGAAGTTGTCCATCATGCGATCCACTTCTTCTTCAGAGTGGTACAAAATCCTGGGAACGATAACAACTTGCACACAGAAATCGTTAGAGATGTCAAAAGATGAGAGAAGCACACAAGGACTCACCCCTGATCGGTGGCAAACCCAAGTACCCGAAGCAAACGGGATAGCCCATTTGCGACGTTTATTGATGCTGACAAAAGTTTTGCAGCTGCGGGTACTTTGCTTTGCCAGAGCTTCATTGCCAAAACGCAGTCCTTGACCTATCACATGGCTCAAGGTGATTCCTCTCCGTGGTGAATCCCACCTGCACCGGACTGGGTTACTAGTGTCTGAATAAGTGAAAAAAGCATCCAAAGCAATGCCTTCATAAAAGGGTGGTTGTGCATCGAAGCACAGCCAACAAGAACTTGTAAAATTGGAATTGGTTTGGTTCAGTGACAGAAACGTTATGTTCACCATGTGGTAAAGCACGTCATAAGGGGCTATTTGTGGTTCTTGCCAAGATGGCAATGCACCGACTGAGCCAGTGGCCTTGGACCATTCCTCTGTTAAAATTTTGTTGGGCCCAATCACTTTGGGAATTTGAGGTACAATTTTGACAATTTGCACTAACATGCCTGGGTCTTGAAAAGGGTGATGGATGAACACTGACCACTTTTTCCCCGCCATCCAACCAGGGTCCTCCGGATGCAATATATCCACTTCAAAATGACTGCAATTGCCAAACGTGCGTGCCCTTCCATTGCTAGCAAAGTCTGGAAGTGCACAACCTCTCGGTCCCCACTTGGCTTGTAAAAACTCATCTCTCTTCTCCGGCTTCCACGAACAACTACTACTCAAGACAATCGTTTCACATCCCCAATACCCACAAAAATAATACCTTGGATAATTGCAGTAACTCTTCCCTGGATACACACTGGGACACCAATAGGTTTCCCAACAAACTGGATGGAGGGCAATAGGTGGTCTCAAGGAGGACATGACACTACAAGTTTTCTGGCCAGGAAACAAGTCTTCTATTGTTACTATGAATTTGGGGGCACCTGCGGTCACAATTTCTTTTATGATTCTGTTCCCTGAAAGGTCTCGAAAAACTCACTTTACTGGCTGGTAAGGATGGTGCTCCACCCACACCGGGTCGGAGGATTTCCATGTCAACTTGATTGGCAAGCATGGGTGTAAAGCAGTGGCCCTCAGGGTAAATTTGTCACCCTGATTTTCAGTAGGGATAGGGCATCTCTCCCTAGCAAAGGCGGGACCCCTGACATGACAAATGGGTACAGAGCGATGGATCTCTCACGCCCTCCCTCAGTGAAGAGTGTTATTGCGATCAGCTGAGTGCTTTTCCGAGCTTGAGACAAACCCCCAACTCCACTCACGACGGAGGCTTCTTCCAGCTCCCAGCTTGGGGGCCATTCCACCTCTGGAATCACTGAAACGTCCGCTCCAGTATCTAGGAGAAAGGGAAGACTAATAGCACAGTTAGTATTTCTTAAAAGTTTCCAGTGGGGCGCGGAAGGATTATAAAGAGTGCAGATTCCCCAGATTATTGGGGGGCTGTTGGTGCATTCCACGGCCAGGGCCACCCAGGGGCTTCTGTTCCAGGGGGTGGCGCTTGCGTAGCAGAGTTCGGCTGGGTTACCTGATGAGGTGTAAGGTTGGTCATCTCTTGTGGAGGTGGTGGGTTCGGGAGATGCTCGCCACCCCATGGGTTTGCATAGTTGAGTCGTCTCACTCCCCAGGTGGGGGGTGGGTTGACAAAGTTGGGCCACCTCGCATTCCAAGTGGGAGAAGGCTGTGTGCGGCCCTGCTGCCTCCTCCCCCTCCCGTTTCCCTGAAAATTTGCTTTCTGGCATTCCCTGGACAGGTGCCCTCTCTTGCCACAGGCCCAGCATGGCCCTTTGGGTTGGTTTTGAGGTGAGGGGGGCACTGGTGGTGGGTTTTCTGCCTTTGGACAATTTGCTGCAATATGACCTGCTTGGTTACATTTGGCACATGTCATTACACTGGTTATTGCAGTGCGAACTGCTGCTTGAATTGGTGCTAGGTGTTCCTCGCTGGTGACATGTTTGATCATGGTTGCAATGCTTGACCCTGCTGGCAGTGAACGCAGGATTTCTTTTGTGGCTGAATTGCACTGTTGGCGTAGGCACTCTGCCACAACTGGGTCTTTGGCTTCAGGAGGCAAGGCTGAGGAGTCAACTGCAGCCTGAAGCCGATCTACAAACTGGGTAAAACTTTCAGTCTCACTTTGCTTTATTGTGGACCACGGTGCTGGCTTAGCAATCACTCTGCAGGCTGTGTGAATGGCCTCTCTGGCAGCACGAGTGGTTGCTGCAACCTCCTCTGCACGCATGTGTTGTGCCTGTGCTTGGGGTGTAATCATGGTTGGGTCTGTGCCTATCAGTCTCTGCAGGCTAGAGTTTTGCAGTGGATGGTCAGGACCAACTGCTTGAGCTAGCAGTTTTAAACAATTGTCCCCCCACTCTTGCCTAAATACAATCATCCCTGCCCCTTCAAACATCAGCTTGCATTTTGCATAATATCAAATGGGAGCATATCATCTCCTCCAAAAATGCTATCCACGAGAGTAGAAACCATGGCAGAGTTAATACCTTTATCAGCAATTGCCTTAACAATTGCCTGTACTTCTTTGGGGTTCACAGGAGTATAGACTCTGCTCATTTCGCCCAGCCCCAGTTATTCGGACTGGAAAAGCCAAAGCAGCTGAAGGAGCCCAGTGAGCACAACTGGCTTTTATTTTCCTCCAGTCTGTAAGGGGAACCTCCTTTAAATATCTATCTTTAAGTTCAAGTTTAGTGGGTTGCATTTTAGGTTTGCTTTTAATTGGTTTTTCAACATCTGAATCAGAATCACTAAGTGTCCACCCACTCAGCCATTCATCTCCGGTGCTGTCTGTGTCAGTGCTAGAGCTAGAATGATCAGGCACTTCCGGATTGCAGCTTGCTTTTGTTGGACTCCTCCCCCGCTCACACCCCCTGTGGGCAGAGCGTTCCTTCCCCCTCTGGTCACTCCGCCTTCTGCTGGCCGAAGCCCCTGCCCTGCAAGGCGGTGCTTTGACACAGACACCTCTATTGTTTTCCGTCTCTGGGCAACCCCCTGCAGCTTCTCTGCTGTCAGCACTGAAATGTGTCTCCTTATCTAAACCCAAGGCCGCGTTGCTTGGCAATCTCTCTTTCTCAGGAATATTAGAAACAGCAAAAGTTCTTTCAGCAGCGTGTGTCCTCCCCCCTCCCCCCTGCAGCTCAGCCCTATCTTTGGGACTGTAGGGAGGGGGTCTGAGGGGTCTCTCGCAATTCTCCCGGTCACTCTCGATAGAAACCTTCTTAGCCTCTTCTAATAATTTTTCCCAAGCTGGCTCCACCTGTCCCTCGGGCAGGCCAGGAGCTGAGGGGTGTTCAGGGGCTGGATCAGGTGGATCAGGGGGCGGCCGGAAATCTCCCTGCCTTTCTTCCACTTCCCCCCCTAGCTCGGTAGAGGTTTGGGTGGCAGCACCGATGCCCAGCCTCGGAATTGCATATAAACAAGTCTGGGCTGCCTGCCAAGTTTGTTTTTCTGTCAAGGCTTTCTGCAGAGCTTTCATAACTTTTCCCCACGCTTTTAACTTTTTCCCTGTGCCAGAGGATATAACGTCCTCGGCTAATGACTTTGTACACTTATCCCAAATATCTGGATGTAACACATCCACCGGTTGCTCTATCGCACCTATTTCTAGCAATCTCGAAACCGAAGAAACAAAATCTTTAGACTTAATTTCAATTCCCCATTGTCAATGAATTTGAGACACGACCTTAATCAGGGCTTCCATTGTCCCACGCAGTCACTCCCGAGGGCGTCCCCTCCGCCAGGCAGTCCAGCTGTCCTGGCCGCCGCTCACTCGCTCGGACGACTCCCGAATCCCGGCCACGCTGTCCGGTCAAGGCTTTCCCGGTTGGCACCGGGTCCTCCTCTTGGCATTCGCGTGCGTTTTCCCGGGTTTCGGCACCACTTGTTGCCGATACGGCACAAAGTGAGGCCCGGTGCGATTGAACGGCACGGCTGCTACACTCCAGCTCGCTCGGTCCATTGCTCACAGAACACCAATGTGGTGGATGGCAAAATGGCGTTTATTGAAACTTGCACAGAGTTTTTATAACTTTTGCTACCAAAACTCCACCTGTCTGCTTGGGTCATCCTTCATATGTGATTGGCTGACCCAGCAGGCCTACCAATGGAGAAGCCTAACCTTATCACCTACCCGTACACCCGAAATCTTCCGAGAACGCCTGTCCCTAGCTGCTACAGTGTCCATGGGATGAGTGGTCCATTCTGACACCCTGGAACCGCGTATACCATAGTGACACTATGGGGCATCATGGAACCAAAGGTCCATTGTGACCCAGCAGGGCTTCATGAAGCCCTGGGGGCCATTTGTACACCTTTAGGCCCTGGGAAACCAAAGGGCTACTGTGGCACTTCAGAGCCCTGGGGAGCCAAGGGGTCCAGAGTGAAACTGTGGGGCTGAATGGAGCCAGTGGTCTGTTGTGACACCGCAATGCCTTATGGAATCATGGAGACTATTGTGACACTAAAGGCCTCCTCGAACCAAGGGGCCATTGTGACACCACAAGGCCTCATGGAAACTAGGAACCATTGTGACACTGGCATCTTGGCGGGCCAAGGGGCAGTTGTCACACTGTGTGTCACCATTGAACCAAGCAGTTCATTAGGATACCACAGGGCCCCCTGGAACTAAGGATTCATGTAACAGTGCAGGACTCCATGGAACCAAAGGTCCATTGTGACCATTGCAAGGCCTATTGGAATTCTGCAGGCCATTATGACACTTTGAGGCCTCATTGAATCAAGGGGCTCTGCAGGGCCTCAAGGAACGAAGGAGACCCTTCTGACACTGCGAGTCCCCATGGAACCAAGGGTCCATTGTGATACTGTGGCACCAAGGAGACCCCTGTGACACTGCAAGGCCTCATGGAAGCAGGGGACCATGGTGACACTGTGGACCCCCATAGAAACAAGGGGCCAGTGTGACACTGCAGGGCCCCATGAATCCAAGGGAGCAGGTAACAGGTCTGGTTATCTTAGCCTGACTGATCCAGCTGACTTGGCATGTCAAGGGTCTCTTCTGATGTAGCCCTGAAACACTGGGGCTCTGGACTTTCCTTCAAATAGAAAAGAGCTGCCCTTCTCATTCAAGCATCCACGGCCAAAATGGAATTCCCCCTGCAAATTTCCCATTATCCAGGGATTGCTCCCAGACAAAAACTGCCATTATCAACAAGTCTGGCTGACCTTGTCTTCCTGAGAGCTGGGTCTCACCTGCCTTCAAACACTGAGGCTCTGTGCTTTCTTTCCTATGGAAAAGAACTGTCCTCCACACACAGGTACCCACGCCCAAAATTTGTACTTCTCCTCCAAAGTTCCCATGTGCAAGGGTTTCTCCCAGACAAAAGCTGTCAGCACAGACAGCTCTGGCTGGCCTTGGCCTCCTGAGGACCAGCTCTCAGGAAGAGAGCTTCTAAAGGAAGCTCTCTTCTCAGGAAGAGAGCTTCTAAATACCTGGGCTCCTCCCTTTCCTATCTATGGAAAAGAATTGGCCTTCTCCTCCATGCAAAAAGGGCTGAAATTGGGATTCAGCATTCCAAATTTCCAATATGCAAGGGTTTCTCCCAGACAAACCTGCCAGGACAGACAGCTCTGGCTGGCCTTGGCTTTGGGTGACTGCAGTTCATCAGCCCCTGAAACACTGGGGCTCTGTGCTTTCCTTCCTGTGGATACCATTGGAACACAGTGGGGCTCCATGGAACCATGGAGACCATTGTCACCCTTTGAGGCCTTCTGACATGAAGGGGCCATGGTGACACTGTGGGGACCCTGTAGAACCAAGGGGCCCTTGTGACACTGCAGGGTACCATGGATCCCAGGGACCACTGTGACACTGTGGAGCCTCATGGAATCAAGGAGATCATTGTGGCACTTTTGGACTGCATGGTCCCAAGGGGCCAGTGTGAGGCAGCAGCAGGGCTTTGTGGAACCAAGAGGCCATTGTTGCATTACAGGGCCTTGTGGAACCACAGGGCCATTGTGATCCTGCAGGGCACTGTGGATCCATGGTGACCATTGTGGCATTGAAAGGCCCCATGGAATCATGGAGACCATGGTGACACTGTAGGGCCCCACAGAACCAAAGGGTCTTTGTGACCCTGCAGGGCCTCATGGAAGCAAGGGGAGATGGAACTGGTCTGGCTGGTTTGGCCTCCCAGGGGCCACCTGACAGGTCCAGCTGATCTTGAAATGCTGAGGGCTGCCTCTCATCAGCCCTTGGAGCACCGGGGCTCTGTGGTTTACTTTCCTATGGAAAAAAAACATCTTGCCTGCCCAGGTGCCCACAGCCAAAATTTTTACTCCCCCTGAAAAATTCTATCTATGCAAGGGTTCCCACAGACAAAAACTGCCAGGACAGAGAGCTGTGGCTGGCCTTGGCCTCTGCTGGACAACTCTCATCTCAAGGAAGCCCTGAGGAAAGGATTTGAACAGGTTTGACCACTGGAACATCAATGAGTCTCTCATCCTCTGAAAAACTCAGATGCTCTTCTGATCATATGTGTCTTCTTTTCTAATTGTGTATTATACTTAAAATTTTATTTTCAGTTGAAAAAAATATTATTCTTATCACTTTGCCAGTGCTATCTGACACAAAACACCTCTACAGGTGGATCCAGGTCACCTGTATAAGCAAACACAATGAAGAATCCAGCAGGAATTCTTTGTCTCTGCTCCCATCTGTCCCATCTCCTCTGGAGCTGGAGGTGCAGCCCCTGCACTTGGGAGGACTCCAGGGGTCACAAGCTCAGCTCCCACACACAGAACTTGTGCAGCCTGGGGTGCTTTTCTTGGCCCCTACATGCTCACCCAGGCTGAGATGGACACTGATGGTGTCTGTGCCAGGCTCTCTCAGCCCAGCCCAGCTCCCTGCAAGCTCTGCCAGCTGCCCTGAGCTCTCTGCAGCACCAAGGGCCTCTCCCCAGCACAGCCCAGCCGCCTCTGGCCCCACAGCTCTGCTCAGGCCAGGCTGCTCTGGCCAGGGGCCCCACGGCCTCAGCCCCTGGCAAGGGCACAGCAGCAGCTGCAGTTCCCACAGGGCTCAGCCCCAGCCATGGCCAAGGTGCTGGCACAAGGCAAAACCAGGCTCCCTGGGTGCCCTGCTCCCCTCTCCCTCAGCTCCTGAGAGCTCTGCAGCCCCTGCTGCCATCCCATCTGCCCAGGCCAGCACAACAGCCGTGGCCTTGGGGCCCTGCAGAGCTGCTCCTGCTGCAGGCCCAGGGCCCATCCCAAAGCTGGGGGAGCTAGAAAGCTGTGCCCATTTCTGTTCATTGCTGCTCTGATGAGGATGGATCCTCAGCCTCTTGGAGGCTGCTGGTGAATTTTACTTTTCCAGAGGCCTCTTCTTTCCTGAGCTCTTCAGTTCAGGAATTCACTGAGAATTGCTCATTAACATTTGTTCAAAACACACAAACAAGACAAGCCCATGGGAGTCATTTAAGTTTTAAAGTCTTTTGTGGTTAATTAAACAGATTTCAGAAGTGTATTCACAGTGAATATATTATATTGAAAACAATGAAGAGAGAATAGTTTTGTCCTGTGAAGTTTTCTTTTCCTGTTTATCCTTTGATATCAGCAATCCCGAGGGGACATTGATTCCCAGCACCTCCTTGTGCAGACTGAATAGATCTGAAAATCAAGAGCCTTCATGGCTGATGTGATGGTTTTATAACTTGCTATTTTTATATGATTAGGAGAACATAGAGAGTAAAATGGGCTTACTTTAAAATTACAAGGCTAGTTTATTTATACACACTGAAATAATGAAAATCAGAACAAAAAAGGAAAAAAAAACAGATGAAACTTTTGAAAGATCCTTTTTTTCTTCTACAAGTGTTCACTTTTTTGCCTACATAAAAACACAAAACTTGTAATTTCAGTCAGTTTTATTATTTGAAATTTTTTTTTTTTTTGGAAACGAGATTTTGGGGTTTTACAGAGACATTGTTACAAGAGGAATGGCTTTTTGGTGGTTTTTATGTTATACATTTGTAATGACTTTAAAGGAATTTTTGTAAAATGTGAAATTTTACTTATTAGCATTTTTTTAATATTGCACATGGGCTAATTTGCTTATTAAGGGTATTGTTTTAAGGATGCTTTTGAAGTATAATACAAAAATCTTTTTTATTTTTTAAATTATTTTCATTTCAAGAACTACAAGGGGTTTTTTTCCTTTAGGAGCAAAGAGCTTTGTATTACTTTTAACTAGAAATTTATAATTTATTTTAAACAGTATTCATATATTACAGGAAAAACTGTTTATTTTTTATCATTTATTAGAAATGTTTTGCTAAATTAGGTTACTTTTTTTGGGTTAAATAGTTTTTATAGTTTTTGTTAATTGACTTTAATTTCATGTTGTGTTTTTTTTATGGTTTAATTATTTCATTTGTCCTCACTCCGGGAAGGGCCGGTGCTTTGGAAGTTTCTTTGCTGGCAGAAAGAGTTAAAGCTCGCTCAGACTGGCGGTGGGTACGTGGTCCCTGCCTGCGGGAGCTGCAAAGATCTCAAGGCCGTGCCACTGGAGAGGCTGCTGGATGCTTTTTTTTTAGCTTTGGATTTTGTGTCTTGGGCCGCTCCGAGCTGCTCCCTGAGGCCTGAGGAAGGAGCAGGGGGGAAGGAACATCCCCCCCAGCCCCGGCCGGCGACACGGGCAGCTGCCGGGGCTTTTCCTCCCCTCCCTGGCTGCTGCTGCTCTCGGGCCCAGGCAGGGCCGGGCTGCTCCCCCGCGGGGCAGCGGCTCCCGGAGGCCCGGCCGGGCCCGGCCCGGCTGCTGAGGGGCAGCGGGGCCTGGCCCAGCCCGACTCCCGCAGGATGGGACCTGGTCGCTCACCCGGGGAAAAGAGGGCGGCTCCTGCACATTTGCAGTTTGGTGTGGGTATTACCAAAAGTGGCATTTTGTTTTCTCAGGGGTTAAACTACATGCCAATAGCCAAGAGCTGGTTCTTGATAGGTTTATTCTTTTAAAAGAAATGTAAAGGTTTTAACTGGAACTAAACTGTGTTAACTTACGACAATATCCAACCACCGCCTTCTGTGAAATATACATTTAGAAATTATTATTAAAACTACATAATTTTATGTACTTAAACAATAAACGATTTTATTTTTGGATAGTTTACTATAATTTTACTTAACATACTAATACTTGCTTTGCTTTTAGATTTTTTCAGTTAATTTTATCATTTTTATTAAATTGTTATTAAATGTTCGTATTTTTTACCAAAAGTCACATTTTGTTTTCTCAGTAGTTAAACTACATGCCAATAGTCAAAACCTAATTCTTGATAGGTTTGTTGTTTTTAAAGAAATTTAGAAGTTTTAACTAAAACTAAACTGCATTGACTTATACCAGCTGACAATCAATCAGACTTTGTCCCTGCTCCACCCCAGCATTTCCCTCATCCAGCCCCTGGCACTCAGAGCAGCTGAGGAATGGAGTCACATCCAGGGCTGTCCCCAGGGCTCAAGACTGGGGCCAGCTCAGGTCAATCTCTTGAGGGATGATCTGGACGAGGCCATCGAGGGCACCCTCAGTCAGTTCCCAGGGAGCCCAGGCTGGCTGGGAGTGTGGCTGTGCTGGAGGGCAGGAAGCTCTGCAGAGGGATCTGGACAGGCTGGAGCCCTGGGCCCAGGACAATGGGATGAGGTTCAGCAAGGCCAAGGGCCGGGTCCTGCCCTGGGCTCACAAGCACCCCAAATCCCTGGCCGTGCCCTGCCCCTGATCCCCACAGCCTGTCCTGTTCCTGATGTGCGGTTCAAAACTCCACAACTCCAAAACTTTAAAGTTGTAAAGTAAGTATGTATTTCATTCAGCACTGGATGCAGGGGGAGAGTCCCTTCCCAAATCCTGCATACCTCTTACAATTTTCATCCTTCTATTTATCTACAGAAATCATGCACATTCTATATCACCTATACATATTGATTACCTGTCCCCGCCCGCTCTCCGCGTCGTGTGTAAATCAGTTGTGGCTGCGTGGTTCAGTCCTTTTATTGGGTCAGTGGTCCCTGAATTGGGTTGGAGGGCTGGAAGGTATGAAGGAACCAACGTCTTCCTCCTTGTGAACTTCTGAACCAGCAGATCTGCACATGAGTATCCCTTCTTTACCAAGATGTTCCCTCTAATTTTGCAAAGGGCCCCCTCTAATTTTCACAACCTCAGCAACTTTTAATGGGCACCAGGTGTCCTTCGAAGGGGCCCCCTTATCTTTCTACTGCCCTTGGAGAGTGAGATAATTCATTCTACATGTTCATGTACACTACCTCAGCTATTCTAAAGTTCCCTTTAACCCTTGAATCCCCTGTTTCAACTGGTTTGAACTGGGAAGTCCCTGGGGGGCATTACTGGGTTACACTGGGAGGGGACTGGGTGGTTCTGGGATAAACTGGGACAAACTGGGACAAACTGGGGACATCACTTTATTGAACCCTGGGAAGGGGCGGAGCCAAACCCGGAAGTGACCGCTACGAGATCAGAAAGGGGCGGAGCCAAAACAAACCACGCCCCAACCTGGAAGAAAGTTGTATCGGGAAAGGGGCGTGGCCAAACTGGATGAGGCGTGGCCAGCAGCAGCACCAGCCAATCAGCTGAAGGTGATGTCAGTGCCTGGGAGGAGCTCGGCCAGGAGGGCGGGGCTGTCGGGGGCAGAGCCCAGTGGGGTCTCAGCCAATCCCAGCCAGGCCAGGCAAAGCCAGGCAGCCAATGGGGGAAGAGCAGTGGCATAGCCAATGGCTGTGTGTGGGGCTGGTTAGGCCACACCCACTTCAGGCCATGGCCCCACCCCCTAGTGGGGAGAATGCCTGCCCAGTATGGACCAGTATAAACCAGTATGGACCCACAGGGCTGCCCAGTTCCCTCCCAGTTCCCTCCCAGTATAAACCAGTCCCTCCCAATCCCTCTTAGTTCCCTCCCAGTCTCTCCCAGTCCCTCCCAGTCCTTCCCAGTCCCTCCCAGTATAAACCAGTTCCCTCCCAGTATAAACCAGTCCTTCCCAGTCCGTACAGTTCTGGTCCAGCCGCAGCAGCTGCAGGTGGGGGAGGAGGGGCAGGGCCGCGCCCAGTTCAGACACTCGGTTATCAGAGAGATCCAGTTCCTGTGGGACTGGGGTTACTGGGAGCACTGGGAAGGACTGGGAGGGAACTGGGAGGGACTGGGAGGGACTGCGAGGGAACTGGGAGGGGCTTCATGTGTTACTGGTGTCAGTGGTGGCACGGGGAGGCCTTACTGGTGTAACTGCGAGTCCTTACTAGTGTCACTGGTGTCACTGGGAGGTGCTACTGGTGTTACTGGGAAGGGGTTGGTGGTGTTACTGGTGTTACTGGGAAGGGGTTACTGGTGTTACTGGTGTCACTGGTTTCTCACCCGCAGTCTCCGCAGCGCCCTCATTGCTGGTGGCAGTGCCTGTAGCTCGTTCCCACACAGCTCCAGCAGGGTCAGCACAGCCAGCCGCTCCAGGAGGGGCACTGAGGTGAGAGCCTAAACCAGTACAGACCAGTACAGACCAGTATGGGCCACTATAAACCAGTATAAACCCATACACAACACTATAACCCAGTATAAATCCTGTGTAAACCCAGTATAAACCAGTATGACCCATTATAAACCAGTGTAAGCCAATATAAACTAAGAGAAACCAATATAAACCAGTATAAACCAGTATGGACCAGTATAAACCAGTATACAGCAATATAAACTCCAAACCCCTCCCAACACAAACCAGTATAAACCAGTAAACCCGCAACCTCTCCCAGTACAAACCAGTAACCCCCAAACCCCTCAGACTCGCTCCCAAAGACACTCCCAGTCCAAACCAGTCCAAACCAGCATAAACCACTCCAAACCAGTATGAACCACTCCAAACCAGTTCAAACCAGTACAAACCAGTTACCTTGGCACTCAGGCTCAGCTGCTCCCCAGCTCCCAGCACAGCCAGTGCGGCCTCCAAGTGTGAACAGACATCGGCCACGAACCCCGAGCGAAGTGGGTCAGCTCCTGCACCAGTGCAGACCAGTATGGACCAGTATAGACCAGTACGGACCAGTATGGACCAGTACAGAACAGTATGGACCAGTACAGAACAGTATGGACCAGTATGGATCGGTATGGACCGGTATTGTCCGGTATGGACCAGTATTGACCAGTATGGACCAGTATGGACCAATTTTGCTGAGATTTTTGGGTTTTGGGGGGGATTTTAGGGTTTTTAGGGAGTTTTGGAGTTTTGTGGGGGGTTGGGTTCTTTGCGGCTTGGGGGCAGATTTGGGGTAACTTTGGGGTATTTGGGGGGTATTTTGGGGCCTTTTTTGGGTATTATTTTTGGGGTATTTTGTTTTTTTTTTTTTCTGGTGGTTTGGGGGTATTTTGGGGGTATTTTTGGGGGTGTTTCTGGGGTATTTTGGGGGTGGTTTGGGGGTATTTTTGGGAGGTTTTTTTGGGTGGTTTTGGGGTAATTTTGGGAGGTTTTTGGGGGTAATTTGGGGTGTTCCGGGATATTTTGGGGGGTATTTTTGGGGGTGTTTCTGGGGTATTTTTGGGGTGGTTTTGGGGTAATTTTGGGAGGTTTTGGGGGGTAATTTGGGGTGTTCTAGGGTAGTTTTGGGAGGGTTTTTGGGGGTATTTTGGGGGCTCTCACCACGGCTCTGGGGCTCAAGCTCCAGCTGTTCCTGGCACATCCACACCTGCTCCTGCAGCACCTGAGCCTTGGCCACACCCAGCTACGACCTGGGGGTGGGGCCAAACACTGACAAAGGGGTGTGGCTTGGGTGGAAAGGGGTGTGGCCTCACTATATAAGGCATTGGTGGACGTGGCTTGAACCCAGAGGACAAATGGCAGCTGGAGGTGGGCGTGGATTTGGTGTAAAGGGGCGTGGCTTAACCCCATAAGGATAAAGGACAGCTCTGTGTGGGCGTGGCTTAAGAACAGGGGTGTGGCTTTGAACAGGGGGCGTGGCTTAACCCAATGGGGCAGAGCTTGTGCTCCATAGGGATAAATGGCAGCTCCAGGTGGGCGTGGCTTGTTAAAAAGAGGTGTGGCTTAGCGCACAGGGCTGGACAGCTCAATGTGGGTGTGGCTTAAGCAAGGGGGCGTGGCTTGTGAAAAGGGGCGTGTCTCACCAGAACAGCTCCCGCTCCACAACTGGCTCCTGCCACCAAGTCTTGGCCTCACCTGGGAGAGAAAAAGGCGTGGCCAGGTGAAGAAGGGGTGTGGCTAGAAGTAGGCGGGGCCAAAGGGGGCAAGGCCTCACCTGGCTGCAGCGTCACCTCGTGGAGCGTGGAGTCAGGTTCCCAGGTGACCTCCAGGTGGGCAGGATGGTTGCTGGGTGGGACAGGGAGGTGGCAGAGCTGATGTCACCCATCAAGGTGTGCCAGGTGTCCAGTGGCCATGCCCACCGTGGCCCTGCCCTCCTGCCCTCAGGGCGAGGATACCCAGGTGTGGCTGGGGCGTGACTGCCCCTCCTCTGAGTGCCAGGGCCTGGCCAGGGCGGAGCTGTCCAGCATCCCCCTCAGCTCTGGGCACTCGGGTTCACCTTTGGAGGAAAAAGAACAAAATTTAGGTCATTTTCCCAACAAAACTTGGGAAATTCCACCCCCAAAATTGGTGGGTTTAACCCCAAAACTTTTGGGATATCAGGTGTATCCATTGAAATGGATAGGGTTTATTTTGGACATCAGGTCTAGCCATTGAAATGAATGGAAAGGAAAGGACATCAGGTCTACCCCATTAAGGTAATGGGGAATTAGGGAAACCAGGTCTACCCAATAAAAGTCAATGCAGGTTTAGGGACACCAGGTGTACCCCATTAAAATCTGGAGATTTAGGGAGACCAGGTCTACCCAATAAAAGTCAATGGGGGTTTAGGGACACCAGTTCTACCCCATTAAAGCCAATGAAATAGATGGGACACCAGGTCTACCCAGTCAAAGCAACGGATTCATGACCACCAGTTTGGAGGGGGGTGGCCAAGGATTTTTTGGGGGGTTGCCAGGAGTTCTGGGTGATCCAGGTGTCCAAGGGGTACCCAGATGTATCCAGGTGATTGCTGGGAAGGATCCAGGTGGTTTTTGAGGGTACCCAGGTGATTTGGGGGGTTCCCAGGTGTCCCCACTCACCCTGACGGGCCAGGAGAAGATGACGGCCACCATCACGTCCTCCCGGTCAACGTGGACGCAGATGACCCTCGGCGGTGGGGGGGCTGCTGGGGGACACCCCAACATTCAGGGGACACCCCAAAATTCCAGGGGAGGGCCCCAGGGCTGGGAGGGAGCCCCCAGTTACTTCATGAGAGGGTGCAGCACAGGTACACCCAGGTGCTCTGGTCTGTGGGGTTGGTGAAGACGGTGTTCTGCACCAGCTCCAGCTCTGGGGGGTGAGCAAAGGGGGGCACCCAAAATCTCAGGGGGGCAGCTGGGAACACCCCGAGATCTGAATGGGGGCACACAGGTGTGGGGGAGGGTCAGGGCTACCCAGGAAAGGCAATGGGGATTTACAGACAACAGGTCTACCCATTGAAACCAATGGGGATTTTTAGGGACAGCAGGTCTACCCCATTAAATTCAACAGGGAGATAAGGAGCATCAGGTCTGCCCATAAAAACCAATGTGGACTTTAGGGCCATCAGATCTACCCCCATGAAGGTAAATGGGGTATTTAGGACACCAGGTCTACCCACTCAAGTAAATGGAAGTTTAAGGACACCAGGTTCACCTTAAAAGTCACAGGGTATTTTGGGACTCCAGGTGTACCCATTGAAGCCAATGGGCTCAGTGAGACACCAGGTCTGCCCATTCATGTGAACAGGAAATTTAGAAAATTGGGTCCAGCCATTCATGTAAACAGGAATTTTGGGACACGAGGACTACCCATTAAAGACAATAGGGATTTTAGGGAAACCAGGTCTACCAATGAAAAGCTTTAGGGTTACCAGGTCTACCCTCCTTAAAGTCAATTGGGGTTTAGGGAGACCAGGTCTACCCACATCAAAGTGAATTGGGGGGATTAGGACCCAATGGGGATTTAAGGACACCAAGTCTATCCATTAATGGCAATGGTGATTTGGGGACACCAGGTCTACCATTCACAGCTACAAGGATACCAGGTCTACCCACTGATGGCAGATTTTGGGACACCAGGTCTATCCACTGAAGTCAATAGGAATTCTTGGAGCCACCAAGTCTACCCATTAAAGTCAATGGGGACTTGGAGCCACCAGGTCTGCCCATTGAAGTCAATGGGGATATCTGGGGACACCAGGTCTACCCACTGAGAGCAATGGAGTTTTTGGGACACCAGGTCTACCCATTCAACCCAACAGAGCCCAACACCTCCCCTTTAAACAAGGGGCTGGAAAATTTTGGGGGAACCGAGGAAATCCCAGGAATTCTTCCAGGGGGAACCTCTCACCTTCCTTCAGCCTTTCAGGGGCAGTGCCCTGGCCTCGCCCTTCCCACAGTTCCTGGCAGGTGCCAGCAGCCACAGCCGGTGGTGCCAGGCCGAGAAGTTGGAGAAGTCACAGCTCAGCAGGGCCCCAGCGAAGGCCAGCTCGGCCCCAGGGTCCTGCCCGGCTGCCAGCGCCCGCCAGTGCTCCCAGGCATGGACTGGAAGGGCACCAGTATAAACCAGTAAGCACTGGGAGCCGCCCCTGAGCCCCTGCAGCCCATGGTGGCAGCTCCCAGTATAAACCAGTAAGGGTTGATGTGCCCAAACCCATTCCCAGTATGGGATTTAGGGACACCAGGTCCACCCAGTTAAAGTCAAGGGAGACTTTTGGACACCAGGTCTACCTATTCAAGCCAATGGAGATTTAGGGACATCAGGTCTACCCATTGAAGGCGGGACAGGGCTCCCAGTACGGCCTTGGGGCTCCGAGGTTTATACTGGGAGGGCACCAGTATAAACCAGGAAGCACTGGGAGCCGCCCCTGAGCCCCTCAGCCCCGTGGCAGCAGCTCCCAGTATAAACCAGTAAGGCCAGCACAATCTGAAGTCACTCCCAATAGCTCCCAAGCCCCATGCCAGTATAGCCCACTAAGCCCCTGTACCCCATCCCAGTACAAACCAGTATAACCAGTACACACAGCTCCAGGTCCTCCTGGCCAGCAGGGAGTGCTCACACACCCGCCCACTCCCTCTCCCAGTATAACCCAGTACAAACCAGTGACCACAACCCTGTCCCAGCACCCTTCTGGACCCCATCCCAGTATAAACCAGTATAAACCAGTATAAACCAGTATAAACCACTCACAGTTGCGGGAGTCGGCTGTCAGGAGGCGCTCGCACAGCACCAGGTCCTCCCAGCCAGCAGGGGGCGCCAGGGCATGGCCCAGCACCCAGCCCCGGTGGTGCCACGTCCCGTAGGATTTGGGGTTCACCCCCAGGCACTGTGCCAGGAACGACAGCTCCGAGGGCACCCTGGAACCAGTATGGACCAGTATGAACCAGTATGAATCAGTATAAACCAGTAAAAGTGGTAAGAAAGTAAGAAAAAGTCCAAACCAGTACAAACCAGTACAAACCAGTAAAAGGCCAATTGGTAGAGACCACGATAAACCAGCACAAACCAGTATAAACCAGTAGGGGTCAGTATAGACCGGTATAAACCAGTAGAAGTTGTAAAAACCAGTAAAAACCAGTAAAGACCGGTAAAACCAAACCAATATAGCCCAGCATAAACCAGTAAAAACCAGTACAGACCAGTAAAGGCTCTCCCAGTCCTTCCCAGTCCCCCTTTAACCCTTCCCAGTGCCCTCCCAGTATAAACCAGTATAAACCAGTTCCAATCAAGGACAACACCTCAGCAGACGGCGCCCCCTGCTGGGCAGGTGAATCCCAGTTCAAACCCGTCCGAACCAGTCCGAACCAGTAGAGCCCCAGTAAATCCCAGTGACCCTCCCAGTCCAAACCAGTGACCTCCCAGTATAAACCAGTATGGCCCAGTTCTCTCCAGTCCCTCCCAGTTCCCTCCCAGTACAAACCAGTGACCTCCCAGTCCCTCCCAGTCCATCCCAGTCCAAACCAGTGACCTCCCAATCCCCTCCGAGTACAAACTAGTACAAAACCAGTACAAACTGAAAGAAATAGCCCCAGGTTATGCACTCCTAAGTTGTATTGTTATACTGTTTTGCTGTAAAATTAAAGTTGCACTGTTACTTGCCTGTTTTAAACTGTTCATGTTGAATCTGTACCCTGAATTTCTGCTCGTTATGTCCAAGTTCTGTACCCTTTCTCCCTAAGTTCTGGGTTTTCCCCTCTCCACTGACTAAAGCCCGCCACCACTTCCTGCTACCCCCCTGCTGCTCCCTGCCTGCCTGCCGTCGAGCTGTGGACACCGCCCAGTATGGAGATGAGAGAGCTCCCATGGTGCCTGGCTGCGACCGGGAGTCCAGTTGGAGCTAGAAAAGCCCCTGGGACAGCGAGCCGACACAGAAACTGGACCTAAGAAGGACAAAGCTGTGCGAGGCACACGTCCAGCTACCTGCAGGTAGCAGGTATTCTTTTGTTACTTTCTCACCATGACCTGAAAGGAACTGGAGAGAGGTGACCCCCCTGGACCACACGAGCCAACGTGATTCTATTGGAACCCCCGTAAAGAAAGAATCCCGACTCTGCAGCAGCACCAGCAGCAGCCGATTCGACCTGCACCTCCTCCTCCGTGGTGTCTACTAAGAGCAGCGGCGGCGTGCGCAGCCCCTCGGGCCCCCTACCCAGAGCTGATTTCTAATAAAGGCTTTTTCAAAAGAGCTGGTCTCCTAGCCAATTTATAACACCACTCAGGATCAGGGTCTCACTTGGCCTCATCATCCTCAGCTTTCAGCTGACCAGACCCCATCCCTCCCTCACAATCCTCACCCCACCACATCCCACTGCCCCTGGGCAGGAAGTGCCATCCAGCCTGGCCTTGGCCACTTCCAAGGATGGGGCAGCACCAGCTTCTCTGGGCAACCAGTGCCAGGGCCTCAGCACCCTCAGAGGGAAGAATTCCTTCCCAACATCCCATCTAACCCTGCCCTCAGGCAGGGGGGAGCCATTCTCCCTTGTCCTGTCCCTGCAGGACCTTGGAAAGAGTCTCTCTTCTCCAAGAATTGCTGCTCCTCCCTGCCGTGGGGCAGAAGTTGGAAGTTGATTTTCTCCCCGTGGCCCCGGGCCAGCCCTGAGCCAGGGGCAGGACCTTTCCCTGGAGCTCTGCGGGCGCTGGCTCGGTTCGGCCGCAGCCCAGCAGACGGAGCTCAGAGCTCCCCGGGGGCTGCGGCTCCTCCCGAGGGGCAGCGCTGGGGCAGCTCCCACCTCTGCCCCGGGGCAGCAGCAGGGACAGCAGCCGAGGGAAGGGCTGGGGCTGGGCCAGGCCAGGGCTGGGCTGCACAGCAGCAAAAGCTTCTTCCCCCACAGGGGGCTCAGCCACTGCCCAGGCTCCCCAGGAAATGGGCACAGCCCCGAGGCTGCTGCAGCTCCAGGAGCCTTTGGACACCGCTCCCAGGGATGCCCAGGCTGGGATTGTTGGGCTGTCTGTGCAGGGCCGGGGCTTGGACTCCATGATCCCGGTGGGTCCCTCCCAGCTCAGCCCATTCTGCAATTCTCACCCTTTGGCTCAGCCTTTCTGTCCCCAGCAGGAGCTGGCAGAGCTGCTGGGCTGGGGCAGGAGCAGGGCAGCCCCAGCGTTCCCCTCTCTGTGACACCACAGCAGTGACAGCCCCAACATTCCATGCCTGGAGACGCTCCAAGGGAAGTGTCCAGAGCCGTGTCCAGTCAACAGAACTGCCCGGCCACTGACCCTGAGTGACCATGGCCCTGCCAGCTCGGAGGCACCGCTGGGGCAGCTGCACCTCAGCCCTGTGATAAATGAATGATTTTGTGCTAACTGAATTGTAACTATATCAGTATTTTAGAAAAAGGGAAATGTGGTATGATTAGTGTCAGAAAACTGATGTTTGCAGATATTTAATAAAAAAACAAGATACAGGACATAATATGTAATTTGAGATAAGTAAAACACTAAAACTGAATAGGTCTTGCGATAATTGGAAGATTGGCATTGAGATGGACAATTGGGATGGTTCCAGGTAGAGAATTTAGGTTGTGTTTTAATTTAAGGCTTATTTTTGGAATGTGATGTTGGCTAACATAACACAAAGCTTGGGGTGCATGCACAACCTGTAAGGTTATCCAGAGGACAACGAGGAAGACTGTGAGCCGTCCTCCAAAAGACCACCAAAAGAAGACAGAAGACCCCCTAACACCAAGTGAAGCATGCACCATGAAGTACAGTGATGTAGATTTTTAGAAGGGGAGATAGGAGGAAACTGACAGGAAACATTGATGAAAATGTATTAGCAGATAGTATATAAGTGTAGTCTGAATTGCTGTTTTCTACCTGAGGTGGGGTGAGAAGCCCTCCCTGTACCCCGCTCAGTTTTGCTTATGCCTTATCAGAACCTTAACCAGACTAAAATAATTATTGCCAGATTTTTTACTATCTTTAATTTTATATTAAATTCCTATTAAAATAATTGCTAAATTTAAAAATGTTGTTTATTTTATTTCTATTTATAACAGGTGCCTGCCTTGTTCCAGGGCTGGCAGATGGGCTTGGGGCTGCATCCTCCTGGGGATCAATATCAACTGGAGATTGCTGATATCAATCTAGAAACAGGAAAAAAAAACTAAAGAGGACAAAAAAGAATAACCCCTTGCATTTAAAAAAATTACAGTATATTCTCTTTGAATTTACATCTGAAATCTGTACAATTAACCACAGAAAAACTGAAGGCTTTATGTATTCCTAGGGGCTTTTGTTGTTAGAGTGCTTTGGAATGTTAATGAGCCTTTGGCACTCAATTCCTGAACTGAAGAGCTGAAGACTGAACAAGCCTCTGGAGAGCTAAAATTCATCAGGGAACCTCCAAGTTGCTGAGGATCCATCCTCATCAGAGCAGACTGAAGAGATTCCAGGGGTTTCCAGCTGCTCAAGAGCTGTGAGCTCACGTGCAGGCACAGGGGCTCCAGGGTGGCATCTGAGGGGTCTCTGGGCTCTTGAAGATCTCTTTGGTCACACTCAGTCCCAGGGGCTCTGTGGTGACATCCCAGGGCTCCTTTATCTTCCTAAGGGCCATGAGGTGACAGTCCCAGGGCTGCAGAGTGACAGCAGAGGTGTCTGTACCCCTACAAGGAGCCAATTTGTCCCAGGCAGTGGCAGGAGTCCAGTGGTGACATCCCTGTGCTCCTAAAGAACAGCGAGGTCACCGACACTCCCAGGAGCTCCATGGGGACATGCCAGGAGTGTCCAGGCTGCCAAAGAGCTGGGATGTCACAGACACTCACAGGGGCTCCATGGGGACATCCCAGGAGTGTCCAGGCTGCCAAAGAGCTGGGATGTCACAGACACTCACAGGGGCTCCTGTCATGGGCACAGTGGCAGCTTCAGGCAAAGTTTATTAGAGAAGCTCCTGTTGGGTCACGAGGTTCACAAAGGACCCAAACCAGGACCCCCAGGCTTTCTAAACTCCTTCTGGAAGAGGATCCTGGCAGTGCCTGGATCCAATCCCAGCCCCAGACATTCTCAAGGATTTATGCCTAAAGGATTATACAGGTGGAATTGAACCTTTGTACAACTTTGTCCCACATTAAGGATGGCAAACCAGAAGTATTTATGTACATACAGATATGACTGATTATGATCATGATCAGACAAAAAGGTCTTAATCAGAATTATTTTCTCCACAGTACAGGAGGTGTAGAATCCATTTTAATATAGTGCTCTAGGAAGCAA
Source organism: Phylloscopus trochilus trochilus (assembly GCA_016584745.2). Classification (NCBI taxonomy): domain Eukaryota; kingdom Metazoa; phylum Chordata; class Aves; order Passeriformes; family Phylloscopidae; genus Phylloscopus; species Phylloscopus trochilus. Next base: position 1,014,999 of record WQNJ02000055.1, on the reverse strand, counting down.
TTTTGAAGCAAATGGATTAAAGCAAAAGCAGTTATTAACCAGAGATGGGTGTCACTCCCCCAGACCAATGACCATGGGCAAATCTCTTTAGCTCAGCCTCAGGCAGTGACCTTGAGGGGTGTCCCCACTCCAGGGAGGAATCTCCACACCCCCCCAAGAAGGGAAATGTCAGGAGATGCTGCAGTTAAAATTTGGGATGGGGCTTTTCTAGTCTGAAGTGCTGCCCTGTCAGTCAGATGTGCCCAGGCTGGGCCAGCTCAGCAGCTCTGCAGAAGCTCTCAGTGGTGTCACTGGATTGTTGCTTTCTCTGGGGATTTCAGCAGCTCTGCCACAGCTTCAGCTCCCTCTCAGCATGTGCAGCTTTGGGATGGAGGAGTCAGGCTGCTTTCAGCATTCTTCACCCCCAAAGCAGCATGATCCCCTTCTTCATTTCCCACTGGGGGCTTTGCAAACAGGGCCTTGTTGGAGCTGTTTGAGCCCATTGCAGGCAGAGCCTCCTGCTCCAGCAGGAACTGCCTTTCCTGTGCCAGGACCAGGGCAGGTCCTGCTGCAGGAAAAGCCCCAGGCCAGCCCCAGCAGAGGGAAGGGCTCGGGCACAAGTGCAGAGTGCAGTGCTGGGAGCTGTGCCAGGGAGAAATTTTGTCTTTCTTCTGGGGACAGCCTGGGAAGGTGCCCCAGGGCAATTGTCCCACACCAGCCCCTGCAACCACCATGGCCAGCACAGGCCTCTCCCCACACCTGCAGGAGGTTGTTTGTCCCTGCCTGGAGGGACACCAAGGGACCAGGCCAGCAGTGCCTGTTTGCTCTGTACTGAGGAGATCTCAGCAGTGCATCCTGTGTGTGTGTGTGGGGAGATGAAGCAGAGTGAGCACAAACACCATCAGCAGCACTCGGGACTGGCACAATTCCAGAGGCACAAACAGGGCCTTGAGGCCACTTCACTCTGAGAGTGAAATCCTCTGGGAAACCACCTGAATTCTTTACTGGGCTGTGCTTGGGACTGCAGAGAGAAACATCCAGGGCAGGGAGGCTCAAGGGAAACTGCTCAGCACAGCCAAGGACTGCCCAGAGAGACCATTGGGGTGGGGGTGTGTGGACAGAAATCACAGCTGCCTCCCTTCTGAACCACCCCCAGCACCTGGACAGGGCTGTGCTGTGTTCTGGGCACTGACCTGGGACTGAGGGATGTGGAAAAGGCCTTTGGTGTCAGGCATGTGGAGAAGGCTGGGCAGTGTCACTGGGAGAGCTCTCTCAAACCCCTTGGAAAGGGCAGAGCCATTCCCAGAGTGTCCTGGGAACCTGGGAAAGGCAGACATGGAGCCAGTCTGCAACCAGGGCAGGGAGGGGATCTGGGAGAGTCCCAGCCTGGTCAGGCTCAGCAGGGAAGGGGATGTGGCAAATCCTCCTGCAGCCATTCCAGGCACTGGCAGGACAAGGCAGGGATTGCAGAACCCAGGTGGGAGGGAAAAGAAGGGGATGTTGTGTGCCCAGACTTCAGCCAGGCCTGTGACACGGTCTGCTGTGGTCTCCTCAGAGCCAGACTGGAGAGAGCTGGGCTGAAGAACTGGAACATGGGCTGGGTGGGAATTTGGCTGAACAATGAGGGTCAAATGTCAAATCCATGGTACAGAGTCCTCTTGGCAGCCACTGCCTGGTGACATCCCTCAGTGACCAGCCCTTGACCACCACTGGGGAACATTTCTATTATCTCTACAATGGCATCAATGCACTTTCAATTCCTTTGTGAATACTGCAAAATTGTAGGGAGTCTGTGACCAAACTCATCCAGTTGATGATGACTGCAAAAGATAATTGGGCATAATTGTGCTTTTCTTTCCTATGGGCAAGGTGACTGAGTTGAGTCAATTTGTCTTGCCATCATGTGCCAAAACAAACCACGAGAAAATTGGAGAAAAAGCTCATGCATCAGAAGAAAGGCAGTTCAAAAGGGAAAAACCCAAACCCAACCAAAATCTCAAAGCAAGGCCCACCCGCAAGAACACAAAAACCCCACAAACAAGCCACCAACAAAAAGCAAAGGCCACAAATCGAAGAAAAGCAAATCCAGAGGAAATCTCCTATCAGCAGAAAATATTAACCACCTTGAGGCAGGTGAGGGTTCTTTATGTGTTGGTGATGTTTAGAAAGAAAAATGTCTCTAAAAATAAATTAATCCCCTTCCCCCTTTGCCCCCTACCACCCTTGCCGCCGCTGCTCCCTGCAGTTTATTGCTGATCATGGTGTAACATGCAATGGAACATCCCTTGGGTCAGTCCAGCCCAGCTGTCCCATCCCTGTTCCCTCAGGAACACTTGCCCACCCCAAGCCCATAGGTTGGGGGGTTGCAGGCACGCCTCAGGTGGGGCGAGCGCTGTGACAACGACAGGAGAACAGAACAACGTTTACTCTTCTCAAGGAGAATAGAACAGAACAGCCTTGGTGAAATGGATCAAGGATGTAACTGTGGCAAACAGAAGTCATTCAAAATGCAAGAAAAATTTCAGCTCAGCTCTACGAGGCTGACAAAACAGAAGGTTTGCAAAACAATAATATTGCCCATACTCAAAAGTGGGAGTCGAGGAACAGCCACCTTAAAAGGACACTGGATGTTGAAGACAGACCCCAAGGAACCAGATAAGAACTTGTGAGAAGGGGTGCAACTATGTCAAGTAAATTCAAAGGAAGTGGGGATAGCTACTGAATGCATAATCAGTGTATGCGATCATAACTCTGTTCATTTGGTGCTCAGGGCACTCCAATGGAGGAAGGATTGCCCAAGTGACCAGCACACTGTAATAAATAATATCTGCTCTCAAATATTCAAAACTGTGTTCAAAATTTCTATCCAGTGGATTTCAGTATCAACAGTGTCCTTGGCTCCATTATGCCCCACAGTGTCACAATGGCTCCTTGGTTCCATGAGGTCCTGCTGTAGAACAATGGACCCTTGCTTCCATTATGAGGTAAATCAAGCACGGACAAAGAGTCTCCAGCTAACTGAAGTTAGAAAGCGGTATGTTTAATTCAGTGCCAGGCAACATGGGGAGTAACCTCCCAAAGACGTGTGCAAAAATCACAGAGCTCTTGCTCTCTCTTTATCTACAAAATCTTACATATTCAAGTAATCATTCCACACACCTATACATACTTATTACTTAACCCCGCCTTCTCCCCTCTTCATCATAAAATGAGCTCAAAGTCCTTTCACACTTGTGCAGTCCTGCACTCAAATTGGGTCAGTGGGTTTTGAAACGGGTCAGTGGTGCCTTAGGATGAAGTCAGGAACATCTTCCTCGAGGTAAACTTTTCACCTTGGTCTTGTTGGCAGGCTCTCTGACCCCTTGGGCATAGTTCAAGCTCTCCTGCCTGCTTCTTACTGGTTTGGGAGCCCAGGTGCACCTACAGTTTCTTCATTTTTACAATATTCCATCCTCCCCTCATAAGTTTCACAAACACAGTAGACAGGAAAATTATATATTGTCTTCTCAAACTAGCTTCATCTGGCAATGATCAACTATCCTACATTGCTTCTACTCTAAACTCTTCATTAATATCCATTGCTTCTTGCTTCTATCACTTCAGCTAAACTCTTAACCCTTTGGATTCTCCTAAACCCTTGATTCAATTAGGGTCCATCCTGTCAAAATGGCCTCCTTGGTTTTGCACTGCCACAATGCTCTCCTTGGTTCCACAAGGCCTTGGTGTGCCACAACAGCCCCTTGGTTCCATGAACTGCCATGGTGTCACCACAGTCTCTGGGATCTGCAGTATCACAATGGACAATTGGTGACAAGCAGCCCCACTGTGTCACAAGGAATATTTGATTCCATGGGGCCCCACAGTGTCACACTGGCCCCTTGGTTCCACCAGGCCTCGCTGTATAACAGTGGGCCCTCAGTTTCATGAGGATTTTTACTGCCATCAATGGTCTCCTTGGTTCTGTTGTGTGTAAACGGCTGCTTGGTTCCATAAAATTCCTCCATATTGCAGTGGTCTCCTTTGTTCCATGAGGCTCTGCAGTGCCACAATGTCCCATAGTTTCCATGAGCATCTTCCATACTAGTAACAATGGCGTTTGTTCCAAAGAGACCCCACAGTGTCACAATGGCTCCTTGTATCCATGAGGTTCTGGAGTGTCACCATGATCTTCATGGATCTGCATTGTCACAATGGACAATTGGTTCCTTGGGGCCCAACTATGTCCCAAGGAACACTTGGTTTCATGAAGTTCTCTAGTATCGCCATGGCCTCCTTGGACCTACAGTATCATTAGGGACCATTGGTTCCATGTGACCCTGCTGTGTTGCAATGGCTTCTTGTTCCATGAAGCCCATCTCTTCAACGACTGACCCTTGATTCCGTGCGGTTCTGTACTGTCACAATGGTGTCCATGGTTCTGGACTGTAACAATGGACCCTTGGTTCCATGAGATTCCATGATGTCACAATGGTCTCCTCGGCTCCACGAGGCCTTGCTGTGTCACAATGGCCGCTTGGTTCCATGAGCTTCCCTAGTGTCACCATGGTCTCCTTGGATCTGCATTGTCACAATGGACAATTGGTTTCATGGAACCCTGCTGTGTCACAGTGAAGCCTTAGTGCCATGGGGTTCTGTAGTTGGACAATGGTCTATTTGGTTCAACAACACTTTGGAGTGTAACAATGGCTGCTCAGTTCCATGAGCTTCCATAGTGTCAGCAATGATCTCCTTGTTTCTGCAGTGTCCTAATGAACCCTTGGTTCTATGAGGTTCCTAAATGTCACTGGTCTCCTTGGTTCCAGGTGTCCCTGCTGTGTCACCACAGCCCCTTGGTTCCATGAGTTTCTGTACTGTCAACAATGGTTCCTTTGTTCCAATGAGGCCTTGCTATGTCACAATGGATCCTGGGTTCCATGAGGTTCTTTGGTGTCACAATGGCCCCTTGGATCCATGAGGTTCCATTGTGTCTCCGTGGTCTCCTTGGATCCGCATTGTCATCATGGACAATTCCTTCCATGCAGTCCCAATGGGTCAGAATGTCCCCTTAGTTCCATAAGGCCCTGCTTTGTCCCAATGGCCCCTTGGTTCCATAGGTTTTATGCTGTACCAATGGACTCCTTGGTTCTAGGAGTTACCCTGCTTTTAGCAGGGGTTTCTCTGGTTCCAGCAAGGCCCTGCTGTGCCTCAATGCACCCTTGGTTCCATGAGGCCCTACAGAGTCACAATGGACCCTTGGGTCCATGGGGTTCTGTCAGGTCCCACTGGACTTTTCATTCCGTGAGTTTCTGTACTGTCAGCAACAGATTTCTTGGTTCTTCAGCATCACAATGGCCCCTTGGTTCCATGAGCTTCGGTAGTGTAACATTGTCGTCTGGATTCCATGAGATTCTGCAGTGTCACAATAGAAACCCTTGTTCCATTAGGCCTCCAAGTTTCACAGTGTTTGATTACAGGAGCCACCACAATGTCACAATGGACCCTTGGTTCTGTGAGGTTCTATAGCATCCCAATGGTCACCATGGTTCCATGAGTTTCCTTGGTTTCACAATGGTCTCCATGGTTCCATTAGGCCCTGCCTTGTCACAATGGTCCCCTGGGTTCCAATGAGGCCCTGCTGTGCCACAAGGGACCCTTGGTTCCATGAGGTTCTGTGGTGTCACCATGTTCCTCTTCAATGTGCAGGGTAACAATGCCCCATTGGTTCCACACGGCCTGGCTGTGTCACAAATGTCTCTTGGATTCCATGACTGCCACAACAGAGACTTGTTTCTAGGAGGTTCCCTACTGTCACAACTGTCTCCTTGATTCCATGAGCCCTCCGCTGTGTCACAATGGACCCTTGGTTAAACAAGGCCTTGCAGTGTCTCAAGAGTCTCCTTGGTTCCAGGAGGAACACAAAAGCTTTGCATCAACATTGAGCAACACTTCCTTTACACACCTGGGAACCTCTGTCTGCACTCCAAAGAAGGGTTCAAGCTGAGGATGGCACCAGCAGCTTCCATCTGCAACAGAGATCCAGGACAGGCACAGAGAATTCAGCTGAGAGACTCAGAGAATTCTGCTTCCAGAGCTCATGGCTGGTGACACTGTCCCTTGTAGAAAGGTGACATCATTCCAGAAAGCCTGTCCTGAGCATGTGGATCCTGAGCGGGTTTTGTTGTTTAGGAAACCTGCTCAGGCTTTTCCATTCTTTCCTCACCAACAGGAAAACTTCTCCTGGGCCTGTGTGCAGGCAGAGGCCTGAGAAGAGCAGGTGGGACATGGTGCAATGGGCTGGGACAGGCAGCTGCAGAGCTCAGGGGACAAGGTTGTTCTGCAGGGCACAGGGATGTCAGTGCCAGGTGGGCAATGTCAGACATGGTGAGGTTGGGGTGAGGAGCAGCTTGTCCCAACAGGGTCAGCCTGCAAGGGACTCATTCTTCTCCATGCCCAGACCTTCTAAAGAAATCTTCAGCATCAAGATCACTTGGAGATCATTTCTGTCACCTGTTCAATGAACAAAAAATTTTAAAAATATTAATGTGTTTAAAAAACCGAAAATTATGAGATGGACTTTCAAATCTCCCTCCTTACTACAACACCAAACTGACTCCAGTAAACTGCACAAACCTTGGAGGCTCAAAGACAATTGAAGGAAGGTAAGGAGCTCCTGAGGGCTTTCTGTATTTTCATGAGACCCATGGTGAATTTGCGGCTGAGTCCAGGATCCCAAAGCACAGAGAGAAGGTTGAAGAAGCTGCTGAAGAAGTCTGAAGCAAAACTCCAAGTCCCTTGGAGCATCCCTGGGCCCCAGTGAGGGCAGGGAGTGCCAAAGGCTGCCCAGGCACTGGTGAGAGCAGCTCCTTGAGGCCAGGATTGCAGGGAGCCCAAGGCTGTGAGCAGGGACTGCAATGCTGAGCAAGGCCTGGGCTGGCTGGAGGGAGCAGAAAGGCCAAGGCCTGAGCTCAGGCCTGGCACAGCAGGGCCTGTCCCTCGCGGCTGGCTGGGGGCTGTTGGTGGGGCAGGGGGATGGCAGGGGCAGCAAGGACAAATGTCCTAAAGCTGCAAGGCCTGCCAGCCTGCTCAGGGAGGGGCCAGGCAGAAGCCAAGTGCAGGCTTTCCTGCAAGGAAAGTTCCTTCTGTGGGGCCTGCAGAGGCGCTGGCAGAGCCCAGGGGACAAAGGCCTGGGTGCCTGTGGCCCTGCCAGCCCTGCCCAGCCCTTGGCCATCTCTCCTGCAGGTGTGAGTGTGGATCTGCTGGAGGGCAGGAGGGCTCTGCACAGGGCCCTGGACAGGCTGGATCCAGGGCCCAAATCCAACAATGTCAGCTTGAACAAGACCAAGGGCCGGGTCCTGCACTTTGGCCACAACAACCCCTTCAGTGCTACAGGCTGGGGACAGAGTGGCTGGACAGCAGCCAGGCAGAAAGGGACCTGCAGGGACTGCTGGACAGCAGGCTGGACATGAGGCAGCAGTGTGCCCAGGGGGCCAAGAAGGCCAATGGCTCCTGGTCTGGATCAGGAACAGTGTGGCCAGCAGGAGCAGGGCAGGATTCTTCCCCTGTGCTCAGCACTGGCTGGGCAGCACCTCGAGTGCTGTGTCCAGTTCTGGGCCCCGCAATTTAGGAAGGACATGGAGGGGCTGGAGCGTGTCCAGAGAAGGGCAACAAGGCTGGTGAGGAGTCTGGAACACAAGTCCTGTGAGGAGTGTCTGAGGGAGCTGGGGTTGTTTATTCTGGAGAAGAGGAGGCTCAGGGGACACAAGGCGGTGTCAGGGCACAGGTTGGACTTGATGATGTCCAAGGTCTAGGTTGGACTTGATGATGTCCAAGGTCTTTTCCAACCTTGCTGATTCTGGGATTCTCTGAAACTGCCCTTGCAGCAGGATTGCAGGATGAGCCCTGGGCCTCCTCTTCAGAAGGTGCAGCAGCCCAGGTGCCTCAGCTTCTCCTCACAGCCCCAAAGCCCATCCTGTCAGTCCTGCAGAGCCTCTGCAGCTCCTCCTCATTGCCCACAACAGGGGGCCCCACAGGCAGACACAGCAGCTCAGATGTGCCCCCCTGGCCTGGCCAGGGTGCCTCTGGCAAGGGAGCAGCAGGAGGCACTGCAGGAGCCTGCAGACAATTCCTGAAGCACTTGCAGGATGATCCTGCTCCCCAAGGGACGTTCCCATGGTTGCAAGTGAGGAACTGAAATGGAGAGTGGGGCCAGAGAGGAAAGGGCAACCAGGGATGGGCTGTTTGCAGGGGAGGTGACAGGGGTGGGACACAGGAAGAAATTTGTACCGGGAAAGAGAAAAGAAAGCCAAGGTGGAGCAAAGGAAATGGTCAGGGCAGTCTGGGGGTGGCTGTCAGGGAGTCCTGGCTCTGAGCAACAACATCTGCAGTGGCACAGCAAACTCCCAGCTCATGGGAACAAACTTTCTGGCTCTGACTTCAGAGGCCACCACAAACCTGAGGGGTTTCCCTGCTGTGGCCCAGCCCTTCCTGGCCCCAGGCCCTGCTGGCATTTGTGCTCCCTCAGCTTCATCTCCCCACACCAAGCCCATGGGGGTGCTCAGGCCTGCTCTGGGCAGGGCAAACAGGGGCTCCTGAGGCAGTGCTGCCGTGGCTGTGCCTGCAAGGCTGCGGCAGCTGTGTGAGCTGGGGGAGAGGCCAGGGCTGCAGAGGGGGGATGTTGTTGGCAGGTGCATGAGGAGGCTGTGGGCCGCTGGCCTGGGGTGTCCAGCGCAGTGGGGATGGATCAGGCCCTGCTCTGCTGCTCCTTGCCGTGTGCTTGCCCAGGGCCCTTGCAGAGCCCCAGCCGTGCTGTTTGCCCCCAGCCTGCCCACGGCCAGCCTGGGGCTGCTGCCGGGGCTTTGCTCTGCTGAGCCTTGGCCTGGGCAATGTGTTCTGGAGAGAGCCTGGGCAAGGAGCCTGCAGCCCCCAGGCCCTGGGCTGAGGCCTCAGCACTGCTGCTGTGCCAGCAGTGCCCATGGCCTGTCCCTGCTGCAGCCCCGGCACTGCCACCCCCAGCCCTGTGCCCGGCCCCGAGAGCACTCAGGCCCTACAGCAACAGCAGGGCCAGGAGGGCAGCGGGGCAGGGCCACGGCAGCAGCACTGGCAGCACCAAGTGCTGCTGCTGCTGCTGGCCACAGCTGCTGTGCCAGCACTGATCTGCCCCCAGCTCTGCACACAGACATTGCTGCTGCAGCTCCAGAAAATGGAACCAAAGGGGCATCTCTGCAGGAAACTTGGCTGGGAGATCCTTGAGTTCCTTTAAAGCCACCAAGAGTGCAGCCCCTCATTGACACTGTCTGTGGCTACAGGGAAAGTAGAAGGAAACAAAATGAAATATGGCACAGAAAATAAGATTTCATTGTTGACAAGATCAAAAAATAAATCCAAGAGAAAAGAACCCCCAAAATGAAACCAACAATAAATATAAAATATGAGTTATATTTAAAGCAATATACATATCCAATACATATCCAATACATATACAATAAATATACAATAATCACTTGTATATAAGTAATTTCTAGAAAATGGCCAGACAGTTTAATGTTCCTTATAACATGCAGTCATCAGTCCCCACACTGCAGTCTTGAGCTGCTGGTTCCTCAGGCTGTAGATGAGAGGGTTCAAGGCTGGAGGCACCACTGAGTACAGAACTGACAGGGTCACATCCAGGGCTGGGGAGGACATGGAGGGGGGCTTCAGGTTTGCAAACATGACAGTGCTGATGAACAGGGAAACCACAGCCAGGTGAGGGAGGCAGGTGGAAAAGGCTTTGTTCCGTCCCTGCTCAGAGGGGATTCTCAGCACAACCCTGAATATCTGCACATAGGAGAAAACAATGAACACAAAACAGCCAAGTACGAATGAGGAAGTAAAAATGGAAAGCCGAAGTTCCCTGAGGTAGGATTTGGAGCAGGAGAGCTTGAGGATCTGTGGGATTTCACAGAAGAATTGGCCCAGGGCATTGCCATGGCACAGGGGCAGGGAAAATGTATTGGCTGTGTGCATGAGAGCATTGAGAAAGCCACTGGCCCAGGCAGCTGCTGCCATGTGGGCACAAGCTCTGCTGCCCAGGAGAGTCCCGTAGTGCAGGGGTTTGCAGATGGACACGTAGCGGTCGTAGCACATGACGGTCAGAAGGAAATACTCTGCTGACATGAAAAAGACAAAAAAAAATATTTGGACTGCACATCCTGTGTAGGAGATGTTCCTGGTGTCCCAGAGGGAATTGTGCATGGCTTTGGGGACAGTGGTGAGAATGGAGCCCAGGTCAGTGAGGGCCAGGTTGAGCAGGAAGAAGAACATGGGGCTGTGCAGGTGGTGGCCGCAGGCTACGGCGCTGATGATGAGGCCGTTGCCCAGGAGGGCAGCCAGGGAGATGCCCAGGAAGAGGCAGAAGTGCAGGAGCTGCAGCTGCCTCGTGTCTGCCAATGCCAGCAGGAGGAAGTGGCTGATGGAGCTGCTGTTGGACATTTGCTGTCTCAAAACATTGGAACCTTTTGAAAGAGGAAAGACAATGAAAACTGACAGAAGATTTCTCACGGAAATGTCAAAGCCCTTTCTCACAGACCCTCTCCTGACAAAAAATACCTCCCCCCTGTCTATGTCTAGGAAATCTTCCTTTACCTTGGTTGCTGCTGGACAATGTTGTGTGAGGAGGCAGACCTTGATCTGCAGGACACGTGGGAATCAGCCCTGACCCCCAGTCAGTGCAGGGGAATACTGAGGGCTGGGGTCAGACCTGATGTTTGAACTTGGACAAAGCATCTGCTCCTAAGGCAGGGGAGCTGCCAGGGCAAAGGATGGGGATTGCAGGAAACAGAACGAGAGATTCTGCTGCACCTGGGAAGAACAGAGAGTCCAGTGAAGCAGGAGGGTTGTCTGAGCCTCAGTGCAGACTGAGGGGATCTGCTCTGTCCCTCTCTCCTGTTCCCAGCTGCCCTGGACTTGCACCCTTCTGAGTTCCACTCCCATATTTCCCTGGAAAGCCAGGAGACACTGCTGAGAGCAGAGGGATGCCTGGCACACAAAGTGCTTCCTGCTTTTCCCAAAGAGAGGGAGAGTCATTTCATTCCCCACCTACCCGCCTGCCCTGCCCAGAGCTCCCCAGGCAGAGGGAACTGGGACACCCCACTGCTGTGCTCAGCCTGAGCAGGAGGAGCCCAAGGGCTGGGCCTGAGCCTGCAGCTGGAAGTGCCATTCCCAGAGAGCCCCTCAGCAATGCCAGCAGCAGCAGCTGGGCAAGGCAAGGAGAGAGAGAGCCGGGCCCTGAGGAAAAGCCTTTCCCTGCCCAGCCCTGCCCAGCCCCTGCAGTGCAGGCAGCAGCAGTGCAGGACAGTGGCCCTCAGGCCCTGGGCAGCAGGCAATGGGCACATGGCAGCAGAGATGCCCTTCATCTCTGGAGCTGCTCTGCCGGCCCAGGAGGGGACTGAGGGCCCCCAGCCCCCGGGCTGAGGGCTGTGCTGGCTGCCAGGGGACACAGCAGCTGTGCTGCTCAGGGCAGTGTCTGCCCTGCAGGGCAGGGCTGGCAGCTGCCACATCTCCCCTGCAGCAGCAGCAGCAGCAGCAGCAGCAGGGCTGCCCTCAGCACTGCCTCCCTCCCTCCCTGCCCAGGGCTCTGCTGCTGCAGCTGTCCCAGCCCGAGCTGTTCCTGTGGGCCCGGGCTCCTTCCCTGCCACAGCTGCCAGAGCCCAGCCCAGCCCCTGGGCCAGCTCTGCCCTGCAGCTGCTCCTGGCTGCAGGCATTAAAGAACAGCTCCCCCAGGCCTGGGCACCATGGAGCGCTGATGCTGCATGGATCTGGAGCCTGGGCAGCTGCAGGCACTTGCTGAGGTTCCCAGGAAAACTCAGTGGGATGGTTGAAGAGCCTCAGCCCCTGCTCTGCCCTGCACAGCTGAGTTTCCATTGCCACCAAGCTGAGCCAGGGAAAAGTGGGAGCACAGATTCAGAAAAGCAGAGACCCAAGCAGGAAACTCCTGCTCCGAATGAGCTCATGAAAAATCCCCTCAGAAATGACCTGGGCATGAGCTGGAGCTCTGAGCAGCCCTGGCACACACAGCACCCTCTCCACAGCAGCAGCAGCAGCAGGACCTGCCCTGGCAGGAGTCACTCCTTGCACCCACTGCTCCCCTCCTCCATCCATGGGAGCTCCCAGGCAGGCTGAGAGCTGCCCCTGGCAGGTGGCAGATGCCCTGGGCTGGCCAAGAGCCCTGAGGGCTGCAGGAGCTGCTGTGCAGGACAGCCCTGGGCAGCCCTGGCTGCAGCCCCAGCTTCAGCCCCTGCAGCCGTCCCTGGCAGCAGGAGCCGTCCTGCCCTGTCCCTCTGACGGTGCCCAGGGCAGCCCCGCTCTGGAGCACATCCTCCCCCAAAGCAGAAAGGGCAGCAGAGCCATCCTTACAGTCACCTCAGTCCTGTCATGGGTCAGCTGTAGGATATCCCTGCAGCCAGAAGCTGATTGTGTCAGAAGTGGTGAAAATTTCCCCAGGAAGAAATTCAAAGTTTTCAAAAGCTGTGAAGATTTCTGAGTGAATAATCTCAGAATTGTCCTTGCAGTTTCTTTAAGCCTCTGTCTGCTTCACTGCTCTCAGGTACCTGCAGGGCTGGGAGAGGAGCTGCTCCTCAGGAGAAATGTCCTTTTGTAGCTCTTCTTGGTTACCAGGATCATCCTCTCTTCCAGGAGCCCAGCCCAGCTTATCAGCACAGACACAGCACAAGGACTTTAATTAATCTCTTGGGGTTTTGGTGCTGTTTACATCAGATTCAGTCCCTCAGAGTGTGCAAAAAAAACTTCTCAAGAACTCCAAGTCAGATTCCAAGTCCAAACTTTCTTGAAGTTTTAATGGGTCCCACAGAGAAACACAACTATGAAAGTTTCTCCAGGATCCTGGTAGAGCAGAACACTGCAGGCAGTGAGGACAGGTGGGGACAAACATGGCAAAGGTGTCTCTGATGCTGAGCAAACCTGGATGTGGTTCAGGAATGCAAAGGGCCAAGGCCTGAGCCCCAGCCCCTGCCAAGGCACATCCTGTCCCTCCCTCCTTGCTCAGGCCTCTTCCCAGGCCACTGGCATGTGGGGATGTGCAATGCCAAGGGCAGCACCATGGGGCAGCCCCTGCCAGGCTGCTGAGCAGGGACAAGGAGGCCATGAGGCCCTTGCAGGCCTGCAAGGCTCACTTGTCCCCTCCTGCTGGCTCAGGCCCAGGGCCAGCAGCCATGGCCCAAGTGCTGCAGGAGTTGGCTGTGTCAGGGCCTTGCAGCTGCTGCCCATCCCTGTGGCCTGTGCAGCCCAGGCTGTCCTACGGTGTCCATGCCCTGTGCCTCTGTCCCTGCAGGCTGTCGTCACCCGCGGCTGCCCCACCTGGCTGGGCCCTTCCTTTGCTGACAGCTCTGCGTCCTGCCTGCCTCTGCCTGGGCACACACAGAGCCTTGGGCTGGATACCAAAAGGGTTCATTCCATTTTTACGGTGCCTGTGAACTTCTAGCACAGGAACAAGGCATGCAGGGCCTGCTTTCTCAGCAGGGATGGTTGGAAGAGAAGAAGAAGACATCTGGCTCAAGAGTGCAGTGACAGAAAAAACAAAGAGGGAATGGGGGAACTTGTGGTGGGTTTTATGTTTATGGCTAAATTGCTATACATATATGTTAAGTATATTTATAATGTTTATAAGTAACAGTGTTTTAGAATCACATGTCCATGTAAGGTTATGAGTTACCAAATGTTGGACCTCAAGCCTGAATCAGTGATCCCCTCATAAACACCAAGATAGTGTTAAGGAGTCTTATTCTGATATTTCAGGGATTTGGTTACCGTAGGACCTCACAGAATCAAGGAGTCAGGTGTGATACCTTGAACCCTGATGGAACCAAAATCCTTTGTGACACAGCAGGGCCACTTGGAACCAATGGTCCATTGTGATACTGCAGATCCAAGGAGATCCTTGAGACACTATGGAACCTCATGGAATCCAAAGTACATTGTGACAGACAAAGGCTTCATGGAACCAAGAGTCCATTGTGACACAGCAAGGCCTTGTTTGAGCAAGGGAACCATTGTTGATAGTCCAGAAACTCATGGAACCAAGGGGCCACTGTGACACACTGGGCCTGCAGGGAATGGAAGGTCCATCATGACAATGCAGATCCAATGAGACCAGGGTGACACTGTGGGGCCTCATGGAACCAAAGGGGCCATTCTGACCCAGCAAGGCCTTGTAGAACCATGGAGGCCATTGTGTCACTGCTGAACCCCACAGAACTGAAGTGACCATGTTATACTGTGGGACCTCCTGGAACCAAGGGTCCATGGTGACACTGCAGAACCAAGGAGACTGTTGTTGGCAGTATGAAAGCTCATGGAACCAGAACTCCATTGTGACACAGCAAGGTCTCATGCAGCCAAGGGTCCATTGCAACTCTGTTGGGCCTCTTGGAACCAGAAACCATTGTGTCACAGTGTGGCCACATGGAGCCAAGAGTCCACTGTGACTGAGGAACCTCACTTAACCAAGAGTCCATTGTTACATTCTGCTGTCCTGGGGACCACAGTGACATTGCAGGGCGTCATGGAACAATGGAGACTATTCTGACACTTTGGGACCCACTGGAACCAAGAGGCCATTAGAGCATGGCAGGGCTTCAAGGAATCAAGGGGGCTGCAGTGAACACTGTGGATCTCCATGGGATGAAGGACCCATTCTGACACTGTGGAACCAAGGAGACCATTGTGACACTTTGGGGCATCATGGAACCAAAGGTCCATTGTGGCACAGCAGGGCCTCATGAAACCCTGGAGGCCATTTGTACACCTTGAGGACCTGGGAAACCAAAGGGCCATTGTGGCACTTCAGGGCCCTGGGGAGCCAAGGGGACCATAGTGACACTGTGGGGCATCATGGAACCAGAGGTCTATTGTGACACAGCAGGGCCTCATGAAACCCTGGTGGTCATTTGTACACCTTGAGGCCCTGGGAAACCAAAGGGCCATTGTGGCACTTCAGAGCCTTGTGGAGCCAAGGGGACCATAGTGACACTGTGAGGCTCAATGGAACCAAAGGACAATTGTGGCACTGTGTGACACCATTGAACCAAGGGGTCCATTGTGACACTGCAGGGCCCCATGGAACTAAGGTTTCATAGAACAGCACAAGACCCCATGGAACAAAAAGTCCATTGTGACATTGCAGGCCCTCATGGAATCCTGCAGAACATTATGGATCTTTGAGGCCTCTTTTAACCAAGGAGCTCTGCAAGACCTTTTGGAGCCAAGGAGCCCATTGTGACACTGCAGGGCCTCATTGAATACACCATTGCGATACTGCAGTACCAAGGAGACCCCTGTGACACTGAAGTCCTCATGGAAGCAAGGGGGGACAATTGTGACACTATTGGGACTGAATGGAAGCAAGGGGTCAGTGTGACACAGCTGGGCCTCATGCAGTCAGGGGGCCATTGTGATCCTGAGGAGCCCAAAAGAACCAAGGCACCACTGTGACACTGCAGGACTATCTGGAATCATGGAGACCATTGTGACACTCTGAGGCCTCATGGAACCAAGGGGCCACTGTGTCATTGTGCAGTTGTGCATTGTTCATTGTGCATTGTTCCTTTCCATGGAACCAAGGAAACCATTTTGACACTGCAAGGCCTCATGGAAGCAAGGGGCCATTGTGACACCGTGGGGACCCATGGAAACTGTTGTGAGGAAGGAGCCGAGTATCAAATGGACATCAATATGATTAGGTTTGATCTCCTCATTTATTCTTTATTCCCTATATTTTTATGTGGTTACAGAGTAAAAGCAGGCACAACTAAACAAGTAATGATTGGTTAAAATCTCATGATCAAGCACTCTAAATGATTGCTCATTGGTTCACATCTTTTGGTAGCAACTTCTTCTTTGTTCTTCTTATGATCAGCATTTCTGTCTTCAGCATCTATGAGAAGGTACAACAAGTTCTTACATGTCTTCAGCTTCTGAGTGGAAGCATCCGTGAGAAGGACCAATGAATTATTACATTTGCTACCTTTTTGCTAATTCAAGGCAATGTAGGAACAACACAGTTCACAGCAGGCACAGTACAAGAACCCCTCCTGTTCCCTGATAGCAAGGAATGTTCAAACCTCCCATCAATAGACTGTGGCCTCACTCTTCTAAAAACTCCCCTACAATGGGGGTTAACCCCAGAGGGCTTGGAAGCTGTGAAGAGTGACAGACAGACATCACACACATTCCTGGTTTCGGCCACCAAAAATACGTGCATGTGAGCATTGACACCTATTCAAACGCAGTTTATGCCTCTGCCCACACAGGAGAAATGGCTGCACATGCCAAGAAACATCTCGGGCAAGCCTTTTCAGTACTGGGGATCCCTAAGAAAAATCAAAACAGACAATGGCCCAGGGTACAAAAACAAGGAGTTCCTTGAGTTTGTCCAGCAGTGGGGAATGGAACATATAACAGGCATCCCCCACTCCCCCACAGGCCAAGCTGTGGTCGAGCGTGCCCATCAGACATTCAAAAAGGTCCTGGCTGGGCAAGACAGTTCCACAGCATGGATGTCACCAACACAAAAACTCTGCAAAGCCATGTTTACCATTAACTTTCTGAATTGTTCATTTGAAAACATGAGTCCTCCAGTGGTACGTCACTTTAACAGCAGTAATCAGTTTAAGCTGTCACAGCGCCCACCAGTTTTGATTGGGGACCCAGAAACCTGGGAGATCAAAGGTCCCTATGAGCTCGTGACTTGGGGATGTGGCTACGTGTGCGAATCCACCCTCTGGGGCCCAGGCTGGATACCCCAAAAGTGAGTGAAGCCTTTTGTTCCCAAAAACCCAGCATCAACGGAAGATGATGAGAAGCAAACAGACATCAATTAAAAAAGAAGACACCACCGGAAAGAGAAGACAGAGCCTTCTTAAAAATTGGGTTACTTCCAGCAGATCTCAGATTGTTAATATGCTTTATGTTTGTGCTTCCTTTTACAATCCTGTTGTTTTGTGTTGTCTTGTTTTTAACTGTGCTGTTGTTCGGAATTCTTCACTGCCTAGTTTCAAAGGCCCTCAATGGTTTAATCCCTACCACCTCAGAAGTCAGCCATGCAGAGCTTGAATGCCAAGAGCAGCCAAAACTGCCTGCAAATCAAAAGTGGTGGGCAAAAACTACTCTGTCTCAGAATAGGCCCGAAGCGTGTCTTTCAGTTTTATTGTAACAGAAAAGGGTGAGATGTTGTATTGCACTAAGTAGTTAGTTCACTTTGTTATATTGCACTGGGTGTTTCTGTTATATGTGTTCACACAAAGCATTTGCTCTACCTGCCCATGAGCCCCTGCACTGAATCCCCTCTCCCTGACACCACCTATGCCTCACCTCCCCCAGGTCAGTCCCCATCGACTGGTAGACCCCCTCCCCTCCCCCTCCTTGGCAGAGGGCATAAAACTGCCCTCTGGCAGGGAATCTGTCTCTGAATTATTCTCTTAATTCCTGTCTTAACTCCCCCAAGCTGCAAGGAGTAGGTTCTGCATTACACTGTGGGACTGTGTTCCTGAAGGATTAAGAGCACCTTTTGTCTTTTACCTTTGTCCTTGCCTCAGTTTCCCCCTGAGCATACTGCTGGCCAGGGCTGAAGCTCAGAGGCAAGCAGGAACTGAGGCAAAGGAGCACAAAAGGAGCAGCTTAGCAATGCACCCAACCATCACTACCAAAGATTGCCTGCAGTGAGTAAGAAAGATCCATCAGCAGTGACCCTCAGACTTTCCTATCACCCACACCCACACATCAGCTGGGGGAAGCTGTCACAGCCAAGGACTGCAGAGCCACTCCTGGACACTGGGAATTCCTGCAGGTGCCTCCAGCCACAGGTGAGGCTCCAGCCTCGCTGGGAGAGGGCCCAGCTTTGATAGTGCTGGATAAACAAACTGACAGCACTTCTGGAGTGGGAACATCTGGATTCATCCTCCTCTTGGGTCCCTCCCAAAGCCTGGCCAGGGCCCAAGGACAAACCAATGGAGGTGACTTTGACCATACAGCCCCAAACAAGGCCAGATGTTGGACTTCATGGCCTTGCCCAGCTTCTAAACACAGAAAGGTCAATCCATGTTTCACTAATGAGTGGATACATCAATCATAGTGCTAATGACCATGCATATTTCACTAATGAGCAGATACAAAGATAACCTTGGGTTGGAAGGTTCACCCAGAGGTCACCTTTGGCTCAGGGCCTGTTGTTCTGGCCTCACTCGGGCCTCTTGTCCAGGCCTGGGATGAGCAGGGACATCTTTCACCAGATCAGGTTGTTCAGAGCCCTGTCCCAGCTGGACTGGAATTTTTCCAGGGATGGGGCATTGACCACCTGCAGCCCCCCACATTCCCCTGGCCATGGAACCTGGCTGCAGAAATGGCTCCTTGGGCTGCTTTCCAAGGAAGATTGAACTGATGGGGGTTTCTGTGGCACCCAAAGCCAGCAGTGGGGTCAGTGCAGTGTCCATGGCCACAGGCCCTTGCAATGGCCCAGGGCAGGTTGGGATGATGATCCACCCTCACTCCTGGCCCAGGGCAGAGCTGGAGTGGCCTTGGTGGCACCTTCGGCTTGGCACACACCTGAGGAGGGTGTCTGTTTTCAGTGGGGAAAATTAGGAGTTTCACATTGCTAAAAAAAATAGGAAATCGCTGTTTGCCTGCGTGTGGGCAGCTCTCCAAGCAAAGCAGGTCCCAGGTGAGTGAGGAGAGACATGATGAGTTGGGGGATATGCAGCAAGGTTGTCCACACTGGGTCAGACCTCAAGGCACAGCTTCTCTGAGCAGGCCAGACCTCCTGAGGAGAGACCCTGGCTCAATATCAATCACTGAATGCTGCAATCACTTCTGCTCTAAACAAAGCAGTAACAAAAGACACCCTCTATAACAGGAATGTGCATTTCTTAGAAACTATTTAAAAACTTTCTGCATAACTGTAGCAGGAAACTTTCCTAATGAACTGCAGCAGACCAGAGGGAAATCAAGGCACAGCCATGGTTTGTCAGGAATTGCTTGATCCTAATGAGCCCCATGGTGCATTTGGTGCTGAGCCCTCAGGGCCTGAGAGGAGACTGCAGGAGTCAGAGTCAGAAGAAAAACCCAAAGTGTCTTGAGGCATTCATGGGTTGCACTGAGGTCCATCCCCAACACAGGCTCCTCATGGACTCCTTGGAGGAGACAATTTGGAGGCCACGATTTCACAAAATCCTCTCAGAGACTCAGTGTGAGAAGGAAAATCCAAAGTATCTTAAAAACTTTGAGTATCTCAAAGTAATAATGAGCCTCACTGAATGTCAGTGCAAAGTTCTCAAGGGACTCATTAAAGCAGATAATTGGAGGCCATGATTGCACAAAAACTTTCCAGAGACTCAGTGCCAAAAAGAAGTCAACTCAAAGTTAAGAAACTTTGAGTATCTTGAAGTATTAATAAGCCCCACTGAGTGTTTTTACTGACTAAGAATCCCAAGGGACTTGTTAAGGTAGATAACTGGGGGACATGATTTCACAAACTTCTCAGACTCAGTGTCAAAAAAAAGTTCTTTAAGAAACTTTGAGTACCCTGAAGTACTAATGAGCCCCACTGAGTGTTTTTACTGACGGAGAATCCCAAGGGACTTGTTAAAGTAGATAATTGGGGCCAGGATTGCACAATCTTTTTCACAGAATCAGATTTAAAAGGGAAATACCAAGTACCTTAAAATAACTGAAGTACCTTGAAGTATTAATGAGCCCCACTTAGTGTTGTTACTGACAAAGCCTCTCAAGGGACTAATTACAGCAGATAATTGGAGACCATGATTGCAGAAACCTCTCAGAAACTCCAAGGCAAAAGCCAAACCCAAAGTCCTTTGAAGAACCTGCAGTGCCTGGGAGCATTCAGGAGCCCCCCCCAAGGGCCATTCCTGACCAAGGCTCCCCAGGGACTCCTTCCAGCAGATCCTTGAGGCCACTGGGCTGTCAGGGAGATGCTGAGGGCAGGACAAGGGGCTGACAGTGCCCAGCCTTGCTGGGGCTGTGCCAGGAGGCCCCAGGGCCTCAGGACAAGGTGTCTCCTGACAGCCCTTGGTGGCACAGACCCTGCTGTGCCCCAGGCCACCAAGACTTGTCTTCTCTTTGTCCCCTCCTGGCATCACTGCCTGCAGTTCTCTGCTCTGCCTGGGGTCTGCGGACACTTTCTCTGTTGTGATCCTCACTGGGACCCATTAAAACTTGCAGAAACTTCGGAGTTGGATTGTGACTTGGAGTTCTTGAGAGGTTTCTTCATCTTCCTCTGAGGGACTGATGTTCATGGCCTCATCAAAAGCCCCAAGAGGGTCATTAAAGTCCTTGTGCTGTGTCTATGCTGCTGAGCTGGGCTGGGCCAGGCAGAGAGGCAGCTCCTGGCAACCAAGAGGAACCTTAAAACCACATTTCTCTTGCTGAGCAGCTTTTCTCTCAGCCCAGCAGGGCTGGGGCACTGCCTGCAGCCACCCCAGGCACAGCACACAGGCACAGAGGGGTTCAGCTCAGCCTGGGCTGGCAGCACAGAGCAGAGCTCATTCCGGGCTCACTGGAGGAGAAACCCTCACAGCATTTGGAACAGTCACTCTCTGGCTGGGGGAAGATAAGCTGCAGTTCCTGCAGGGATCTCCTGAAGCTGCCACATCCCACAGATCTGGAGGATATTTGCCAAAAGAAGGTGAGCCTAAGATTGCTGTAAAGATCAGGAGCTTTATTGAGAGTGTTTTCAATTTCCTGCTTGGAGCAATATGGGAGAGTTGGGGTGATGAAAAAAAGATTTCTGCGTTTTATGCATTTTTTGTATGTTCATAGCTCTGTTAACTACTGTTAAGTAGTTATAAAACTATAATCTTTAATTTACTCTATTCAACTACTATTGCATATACTTATTATAGTGTACATATATACTATAGTATATATAGGTATACATTTATGTACATCTACTTATATACTATAGTATATATTGTATAGTATACATATATATACTTATATACTCCTAGTATGCATATACTTATTTAAGTATAATTCTTAATTAATTCCAGCATGTTTCCTATCCTTTCTATTAAGTTTTAGAACAATAAGCTGACCTTCTAATTACATACCTGAACTACTGTATAGTCTTATTATCAGGAAGATTCTACAAAAAGAACATTTTGGTTTTTCAACTAGAGTGTGAGCAGTCATAAAAATAAGTGGGGCAAAGAAGCCCTTGGACCTACTCCAATGGGTTGACCCAGAGATGTGTAACAGGGACAACTAAATCTCCTATTGGATGTTCCTGTTAAATATCCTAATTAATCAACCTCAATAAATTGTTGAAATCAGGGGCCGGGTGTGCCCCATCCCCACTGGGACACCTGGAAGCTTCCAGTAATGGTCTGGTTTTTACTGTTCTAACACTGTTACAAGGGTTATTTTTTTTTCCTGTTTTGATTATAGGCAACAGGACGATGAAAGCAGCAGAACAGGAATTGCAATCCCAGAATCACAGGACATTCTGATTTGAAAGGGACACTCAGGATCATCAAAGGAATGTTTGAACATTTACAGAGACTCCAGAGCTGTAACTTTGGGTGGTCAGTCTTTCTGCTGGGAGGCTCCTAAAGGCCTTCAGCCCCTCCTCAGCCCTGCACAGCAGCAGCAGCAGCATCACTTCTGCAGGGCCCAGCAGGGCTCTCCTGAGCTGCCCTTGGCCAGCTGCAGACAGAGCCTGCCCCAGCCAGGGCCCTGCAGACAGGCAGGTTTCTGTAGGGCCGGGCCCAGGGCACAGAGGCTGGGATGGGCTCTGTCAGCGCTGGCAGGGACAAGGCTCCTCTCAGGAAGGAAATGTCCAGGCCCAGGGAGATGCTGAGGGAAGGAGAGGGGGCTGAAGAGAGCAGTGCTGGGGGCAGGAGGGCACTGTGGGTGTGTGGGAGGTGCTGTGCACAGCTGGGCACGGGAACACTGTCCTGAGTGCCCGGCTGTCTCTGCCCTGCCCTCCCAGGCACAGCCCCACCACATCTTCTCTGGGTTCTGCACTGTCCTGAGATTGTCCCTGTCATCTGGTGCTCTCAGGGAGGCTCTGGCATTGGCAGCAGCTGAGTCAGTCACTGCCCTTGGCATTGCTGCCAGGCAGCTGTGGCCATGGCCAGGGGGTGTCCAAGCTTCCCTGGGACCTGTGGGGCTGTGGGCAGAGCAGTCCATGGGAAAGGGGAATGGGCTGAGCCCCCTCCCTGAGATCCCATCATGGGCACACCCGGGGATCTCCTTGCTGTGTCCTTGAAGCTCTGAGCTGCCCTCCTGGCTGCAAATCTGTGCCAGAGCCCCTTGGAGTTCCCTGAATGTGCCCTGGGGAAGTGCAGAGATGCCAGAGCTGAGGAAATGCTGCTGGGTTTGCCAAGGGAGCCGTGAGTGTCCTTGGCAGAAGGGAGTGCTGAGACCTTGCCCAGAGGCCTTTGGAGAGGGGGAGACATTCAGGGATCCCTCTGCTCTGGGCAGGGTCTGGTTTATCCCAGGGGGACCCAGGAGTGTGACTGTGCTCTGACTGCAGCCAAAGCTGCAAACCCAGGGCAGTTGGGAACAAGCACATCCAGCCCCTCACCTTGCCCAAGGCACAGGGAATCCTTTGCCTCTCACATCTCTCAGTGGCAAACTCTGAGTGCAGCAGAAATGCCGGGGATTTCTGACCTCAGAGAACCACAAATGATGTGTGGGCAGGAAAATAATGGCCAAAATTCCTTCCTGCTCTCCATGCCCTTTAAAAGTGGGAGTGCAGATGGCCAGAACCCTTTCTGCATTAGGAGTGATTCCCCTGACAAATCCTGAATATCCAGCCTTGTCCCTCTGCCACATGGCCACAAACCCAGGGCAGCAGGGCAGGGATGGCTCCTCAAGAGCCCCCACACACAGGCCCTGCTGCTGCTGGCACAGTCAGACAGCACAACTGGAGCTCAGGCAGGGACCTGGGTGAAGGCTTTCCCAGAGCAGGAACAAGGGTGATTGAGGCACAGCAGGACAGTCTATAGGGAATGGCCCAGGTTTGGCTCAAAGCAGCCTCTGCTGACTTGTCCCTGTCCTTTCCCCATGCACAGGTCCCCATGTGCAGCCAGAGCAAATGTCCAACAGCAGCTCCATCAGCCACTTCCTCCTGCTGGCATTGGCAGACAGGCGGCAGCTGCAGCTCCTGCACTTCTGCCTCTTCCTGGGCATCTCCCTGGCTGCCCTCCTGGGCAACGGCCTCATCATCAGCGCCGTAGCCTGCGGCCACCACCTGCACAGCCCCATGTTCTTCTTCCTGCTCAACCTGGCCCTCACTGACCTGGGCTGCATCCTCACCACTGTCCCCAAAGCCATGCACAATTCCCTCTGGGACACCAGGATCATCTCCTACACAGGATGTAATGCACAGGCCTTTTTCTTTCTGCTCTTCATTTCAGCAGAGTATTTCCTGCTGACCATCATGTGCTACGACCACTACGTGTCCATCTGCAAACCCCTGCACTACGGGACCCTCCTGGGCAGCAGAGCTTGTGCCCACATGGCAGCAGCTGCCTGGGCCAGTGCCTTTCTCAATGCTCTCATGCACACAGCCAATACATTTTCCCTTCCCCTGTGCTATGGCAATGCCCTGGGTCAGTTCTTCTGTGAAATCCCACACATCCTCAAGCTCTCCTGCTCACTGTCCTACTTCAGGGAAGTTGGAGTTACTGTGTTAAGTGCATTTTTTTTATTGTGTTGTTTTGTGTTCATTGTTTTCTCCTATGTGCAGATCTTCAGGGTTGTGCTGAGGATCCCCTCTGAGCAGGGACGGCACAAAGCCTTTTCCACCTGCCTCCCTCACCTGGCTGTGCTCTCCCTGTTCATCAGCACTGGCACATTTGCCTACCTGAAGCCCCCCTCCATCTCGTCCCCATCCCTGGATGTGTCAGTGCCATTTCTGTACTCGGTGGTGCCTCCAGCCCTGAACCCCCTCATCTACAGCCTGAGGAACCAGGAGCTCAAGGCTGCAGTGTGGACACTGATCACTGGACAATTTCAGAAACATTAAACTGCTGACCAGTTTCTGTAAATCATTTGTAATAAAAGCCATCTTTGATAGCACTTGTTGGTTTGGTTTTCAAGGATTTTTCTCCTTTGTTTTAGTTTCTCAACACTGTCCACAAATAAAGGCCATTGTTTGTGCCATTTCTCATTTTGATTCTCCACACCTTTACTCTTCCCACACTGTGTCAATGGGGAGCTCTGCGCTCTGTGGTTTTAAATGAAATGAAGGTTCTCCCAGAAAAGTTTTCACTGGAGATCCCCCTTTTGTTCCCTTCTCTGGAGCTGCAGCAGCAATATCTGTGTGCAGAGCAGGGGACAGGGCAGGGGTGGCACAGCAGCTCTGCTCCTGCTGGCCACACCATTCCTGATCCAGGCCAGGAGCCATTGGCCTTCTTGGCCCCCTGGGCACACTGCTGCCTCATGTCCAGCCTGCTGTCCAGCAGTCCCTGCAGGTCCCTTTCTGCCTGGGCACTGTCCAGCCACTCTGTCCCCAGCCTGGAGCACTGCAGGGGTTGTTGTGGCCAAAGTGCAGGACCTGGCCCTTGGTCTTGTTCAAGCTGACATTGTTGGATTTGGGCCCTGGATCCAGCCTGTCCAGGGCCCTGTGCAGAGCCCCCCTGCCCTCCAGCAGATCCACACTCCCACCTGCAGGAGAGATGGCCAAGGGCTGGGCAGGGCTGGCAGGGCCACAGGCACCCAGGCCTTTGTCCCCTGGACTCTGCCAGCACCTCTGCAGGCCCCACAGAAGGAACTTTCCTTGCAGGAAAGCCTGCACTTGGCTTCTGCCTGGCCCCTCCCTGAGCAGGCTGGCAGGCCTTGCAGCTTTAGGACATTTGTCCTTGCTGCCCCTGCCATCCCCCTGCCCCACCAACAGCCCCCAGCCAGCCGCGAGGGACAGGCCCTGCTGTGCCAGGCCTGGGTTCAGGCCTTGGCCTTTCTGCTCCCTCCAGCCAGCCCAGGCCTTGCTCAGCATTGCAGTCCCTGCTCACAGCCTTGGGCTCCCTGCAATCCTGGCCTCAAGGAGCTGCTCTCACCAGTGCCTGGGCAGCCTTTGGCACTCCCTGCCCTCACTGGGGCGCAGGGATGCTCCAAGGCACTTGGTGTTTTGCTTCTGACTCCTTCAGCAGCTTCTTCAACCTTCTCTCAGTGCCTGGGGGTCCTGGACTCAGCCCCAAATTCACCACGGGGCTGATGAAAATACAGAAAGCCCACAGGAGCTCTTTTTATTCTTTGAAATGCCTTTGAGTCTCCAGGGCTTGTGCAGCTGACTGGAGTCAGTTTGAAGTCCTGTGAAGGAGGGAGATTTGAAAGTGCACCTCATAAATTTTTCTTTTTTTAATAAAGCATTTCTTATTTTCCAGATCAGTGAGGATTGGATAGAAACATTCCCCAAGGGATCCTGATGCTCAGTGTCTCCTTAGGAGATTTGGGCACAGAGAAGAATGAGCCCCTTGCAGGCTGACCCTGTTTGGACAAGCTGCTCCTCACCCCAACCTCACCATGTTTGACATTGCCCACCTGGCACTGACATCCCTGGGCCCTGCAGCACAACCTTGTCCCCTGAGCTCTGCAGCTGCCTGTCCCAGCCCATTGCACCATGTCCCACCTGCTCTCCTCAGGCCTCTGCCTGCACACAGGCGCAGGAGAAGTTTTCCTGTTGCTGAGGAAAGAATGGAAAAGCCTGAGCAGGTTTCCTAAACAACAAAGCCCATTCAAGAACCACATGCTCAGGACAGGCTGCCTGGAATGATGTCACCTTTCTACAAGGGACAGTGTCACCAGAAATGAGCTCTGTTAGCAGAATTGTCTGAGTCTCTCAGCTGAATTCTCTGTCCCTGTCCTGGATCTGTGTTGCAGATGGAAGCTGCTGGTGCCATCCTCAGCTTGAACCCTTCTTTGGAATGCAGACAGAGGTTCCCAGGTGTGTAAAGGAAGCGTTGCTCAATGTTGGTGCAAAGCTTTTGTGTTCCTCCTGGAACCAAGGAGACTCTTGAGACACTGCAAGGCCTTGTTTAACCAAGGGTCCATTGTGACACAGCTCATGGAATCAAGGAGACAATTGTGCCAGTAGGGAACCTCATAGAAACATGTCTCTGTTGTGGCAGTCATGGAATCAAAGAGACATTTGTGACACAGCCAGGCCGTGTGGAACCAATGGTCCATTGTTACCATACAGATTCAAGAAGAACATGGTGACACCACAGAACTTCATGGAACCAAGTGTCCTTTGTGGCACAGCAGGGACTCCTTGGAACCCAGGGGACCATTGTGACAAGGCAGGGCCTAATGGAACCATGGAGACCACTGTGACACTGAGGAAACTCATGGTGACCATTGGGATGCTATGGAACCTCACAGAACCAAGGGTCCATTGTGACATTGTGGTGCCTCCTGGAATCAAACATTGTGAAACTTGGAGGCCTAATGGATCAAGGGTTTCTATTGTGACACTGCAGAACCTCATGGAATCAAGGTGACCATGTTACACTAGAGAAGCTCCTAGAACCAAGGGGTCATTGTGACACTGTGGAACCAAGGAAACTGTTGTTGACAGTATGAAAACTCATGGAATGGAAAGTCCAGTGTGACATGATGGAACCCCATGGACCCAAGGGTCCATTGTGACTTGGTAGGGTTTCATGGAATAGAGGGTCCATTGTGACACATCAGGGCCTCGTGGAACCAAGGGTGCATTGAGGCACAGCTGGGCCTTGCTGGAACCAAAGAAACCCCTGCTCAAAGCAGGGTAACTCCTAGAACCAAGGAATCCCTTGGAACAGCATAAAACCTATGGAACCAAGGGGCCATTGGGGCAAAGCAGGGCCTCATGGAACTAAGGGGACATTCTGACCCATTGGGACTGCATGGAAGGAATTGTCCATTATGATAATGCAGATCCAAGGAGACCATGGTGACACTATGGAAGCTCATGGAACCAAGTGGCCATTGTGACACAGCAAGGCCTCGTGGTACCAAGGAGACCACTGTGACATAATGGAATCTCATGGAACCAAGGGTCCATTGATGCAGGCCAGAACCAAGGAGGCCATTTTGACATTTCAGAACCTCATGGAATCAAGGGTCACTTGTGAAACAGTTGGGCTTTATGGAACCAAGAAGCCATTGTGACACAGCAGGGCCACTTGGATCCAGTGGTCCATAGCGATACTGTGGATCCAAGGAGGCCATGCTGATACTATGAAACTTCATGGAACCAAGGGTCCATTGTGACACTGTTGGGCACCAAAGAACCAATTTTCCACTGTGACAATGTGGATCCAAGGAGATCATGGTGACACTACAGAACCTCATGGATCCAAGGAGCCATTTTGACCCTGTGGGGCCTCCTTGGAACAAAGGGCATTGTTGATAGTATGGAAGATGCTCATGGAAACTATGGGACACTGTAGCACTGCAGAGCCTCACAGAACAAAGGAGACCACTGTGACACAGAGAAATTTTATGGAACCAAGCAGCCATTTGCACACAGCAGAACCAAGGAGACCGTTGTTGGCAGTACAAAACCTCATGGAACTGAGGGGCCATTGTTATACAGGGAGGCCTGGTGGAACCAAGGGGCCAGTGTGACACCGTGGGGCCCCATGGAATCAAATATTCCTTGTGACACAGTGGGGCTTCTTTTAAACATTTGTCCATTGTGATACTGCATAATCAAGAGACCGTGGTGATGCTATGGCAGTTCATGGAACCAAGGAGCTGTTGTGGCACACCAAGGCCTTGTGGAACCAAGGAGAGCATTGTGGCAGTGCAGAACCAAGGAGGCCATTTTGACAGGATGGACCCTCATTGAATCAAGGGTTTAGAAGAATCCAAAGGGTTAAGAGTTTAGCTGAAGGGATAGAAGCAAGAAGCAATGGATATTAATGAAGAGTTTAGAGTAGAAGCAATGTAGGATAGTTGATCATTGCCAGATGGACCTGGTTTGAGAAGTCAATATATAATTTGCCTGACTTTGCTGTGTTTGTAGAAGTTCTGAGGGGACGATGGAGTATTGTAAAGATAAAGAAACTGTAGCTGCACCTGGGCCCCAAACCCAGTCAGAAGCAGGCAGGAGAGCTTGAACCATGCCCAAGGGGTCAGAGAGCCTGCCAACAAAACCAAGGTGAGAAGTTTACCTTGAGGAAGACGTTCCTGACTTCATCCGAAGGCACCACTGACCCATTTCAAATCTCACCAACCCAATTTAAGTGAAGGACTGCTCAAGTGTGAAAGGACTTTGAGCTCATTTTATGATGAAGAGGAGAGAAGGCAGGGTTTAGTAATAAGTATGTATAGGCATGTTGAATGATTACATGAATATGTAAGATTTTGTAGATAAAGAGGGGGCCAGAGCTCTGTGATTTTGTGTGATTTTTACACGTCTTGGGGAAGTTACTCCCCATGTTGCCTGGCACTGAATTAAACATACCACTTTCTATCTTTAATTAGTTGGAGAGTCTTTGTCCATGCTTGATTTACTTGATAATGGAACCAAGGGTCCATTGTTCTACAGCAGGGCTTCATGGAATCAAGGGGCCATTGTGACACTGTGGGGCATAATGGAGTCAAGGACACTGCTGCTACTGAAATCCACTGGATAGAAACTTTTGAACACAACTTTGAATATTTGAGAGCAGTGTGAGTGTTTGAGAGAGTGTGCTGGTAACTTGGGCAGTCCTTCCTCCATTTGAGTGCCCTGAGCATCAAATGAACAGAGTTTTAATCACACACACTGATTATGCATGCAGTAGCTATCCCCACTTCCTTTGAATTTACTTGACATAGTTGCACCCCTTCTCACAAGTTCTTATCTGGTTCTTTGGGGTCTGTCTTCAACATTCAACGACCTTTGTAGGTGGCTGTCCCTTAACCCCCACTTTTGAATATGGGCAATATTATTGTTTTGCAAACCTTCTGTTTTGTCAGCCTTGTAGAGCTGAGCTGACATTATTCTTGCATTTTGAATGACTTCTGTTTGCCAGTTACATCCTTGATCCATTTCTTCAAGGCTGTGCTGTTCTGTTCTGCTGTCCTTGATAAGAGTCAATGTTGTTCTGTTCTCCTGTCCTTGTCACAGCACTCACCCCGCCTGAGTTGTGTCTGCAACCCCCCAACCTATGGGCTTGGGATGGGCAAGTGTTCCTGAGGGAACAGGGATGGGACAGCTGGGCTGGCCTGACTCAAGGGATGTTGCATTGCATGTCACACCATGATCAGCCATGAACTGCAGGAAGCAGGGGTGGGCAAGGGTGGTAGGGGATTAATTCCTTTTTAGAGACATTTTTCTTTCAAAACCTCAGCGACACATAAAGCATCCTCTCCTGCCACAAGATGGTTGAATATTTTCTGCTGATAGGAGATTTTCTGGCGATTTCTTTTTTCTTCTTTTTGTGGCCTTTGCTTTTTTGTTGTTGGTTTGTTTGTGGAATTTTTGTGTTGTTGCAGTGCGTCTCGATTTGGAGTTTTTTTGTTGGGTTTGGGTTTTCCCCTTCTGAACTGCCTTCCTTCTGATGCATAAGTTTTTTCTCCCCTTTCTCATGGCTTGGTTGGCATCTGATAGCAAGACAAATTGACTCAACTCAGTCATCTTGACCATAGAAAAGAAAAGCACAATTATGCCAAATTATGTTTTGCAATCACCATCAACTGGATGAGTTTGGTCATAGACTCCCTACCATTGGGCAGTATCCACAAAGGAATTGAAAGTGCATTTCATGCCATTGTAGATATAATAGAAATGTTCCCCAGTGGTGGTCAAGGGCTGGTCACTGAGGGATGTCACCAGGCAGTGGCTGCCAAGAGGACTCTGTACCATGGATGACATTTGACCCTCACTGTTCAGCCAAATTCCCACCCAGCCCATGTTC
Organism: Phylloscopus trochilus trochilus; assembly: GCA_016584745.2. Taxonomy (NCBI): domain Eukaryota; kingdom Metazoa; phylum Chordata; class Aves; order Passeriformes; family Phylloscopidae; genus Phylloscopus; species Phylloscopus trochilus. Next base: position 985,141 of record WQNJ02000055.1, on the reverse strand, counting down.
CATTTCCTCAGCCCAGCTCTCTCCAGTCTGGCTCTGAGGAGACCACAGCAGACCGTGTCACAGGCCTGGCTCAAGTCTGGGCACACAACATCCCCTTCTTTTCCCTCCCACGTGGCTTCTGCAATCCCTGCCTTGTCCTGCCAGTGCCTGGAATGGCTGCAGGAGGATTTGCCACATCCCCTTCCCTGCTGAGCCTGACCAGGCTGGGACTCTCCCAGATCCCCTCCCTGCCCTGGTTGCAGACTGGCTCCATGTCTGCCTTTCCCAGGTTCCCAGGACCCTCTGGGATGGCTCTGCCCTTTCCAAGGGGTTTGAGAGAGCTCTCCCAGTGACACTGCCCAGCCTTCTCAACAGCCCTGACACCAAAGGCCTTTTCCACATCCCTCAGTTCCAGGTCAGTGCCCAGAACACAGCACAGCCGTGTCCAGGTCCTGGGGGTGGTTCAGAAGGGAGGCAGCTGTGATTTCTCCCCACACACCCCCACCCCAATGGTCTCTCTGGGCAGTCCTTGGCTGTGCTGAGCAGTTTCCCTGGAGCCTCCCTGCCCTGGATGTTTCTCTCTGCAGTCCTAAGCACAGCCCAGTCAAGAATTCAGGTGGTTTCCCAGAGGATTTCACTCTCAGGGTGAAGTGGCCTCAAGGCCCTGTTTGTGCCTCTGGAATTGTGCCAGCCCCGAGTGCTGCTGATGGTGTTTGTGCTCACTCTGCTTCATCTCCCCACACACACACACAGGATGCACTGCTGAGATCTCCTCAGGACAGAGCAAACAGGCACTGCTGGCCTGGTCACTTGGTGTCCCTCCATGCAGGGACAAACAACCTCCTGCAGGTGTGAGGAGAGGCCTGTGCTGGCCATGGTGGTTGCAGGGGCTGGTGTGGGACAATTGGCCTGGGGCACCTTCCCAGGCTGTCCCCAGAAGAGAGACACAGCCCAGGCCCTGCTCTGCTGCTCCCTCAGGTCCATGCCAGGAGCTCTGGCTGTGCCAGGACACTGCTGGGTGCCCCCTGCACACTGCCCCTCTGCCCCTGGGCACTGGGCTTTGCTTTGCCAGGGCATTCCTGGAGCACATTGCTGACAGAAGTTGTGCAGGGAGAGCAAAGCCTTCCTGGGCTGCCCTCAGGAGATGATGCCCTTTGCTGCTGGAGCTGCTGTGCTGGAGCCCAGCTGTGTCCCAGCAGTGCCCATGGCCTGGCCCTGCCTGTGCTCACAGCACGCACACGCAGCAGGACAGTGACCAAGCTGCCACAGCCCTGCGGCCTGACAGCCACAGAAGGGCTGGGAAGGAGAGGCTGCAGTTGGGAAGAGCAGATGTGGGAAGAGCCAGGGCCATTGTCCCTGGCTGTGCTGCTGTGCTGGGAGTCTCTGCCCTGCACCTCTGCTCACAGGCACTGCCCCTGCAGAGACAGAGAGGGGCTGAGGGAACATCTTGGGCACCCAGGGCAGAGCAGAGCAGGACACTTTATTTGACAGAAATGCAGAGTGATCAGGGCTCCTGATTGTCTGTGCTTAACACAGGCATGGTAGATACTGATGTAGCAATACTGTGACTAATGGCATCCCTTTATGGAAAATAGAAAAAAAGAAAGAAAAAGAGGAAAAATATAATTTACCAAATAGAATAACAAACAAGACACACATGGCACAAAGCAGTCTGGGCCTGGAATGAGTTCCATTCTGAATGCTATGCAGAAACAAAGAGGCACCTGATTTTTTCTGAAAAGCACAGAGTGGTCATATTCCTCAGGTCATCCTCCAGCACCTGGTTCCTCAGGTTGTAGATGAGGGGGTTCATTGTTGGAGGCAGCAGCCAGCACAGAAGTGACAGTGCCAGAGCCAGGGATGGGCACCAGGCTGGCACAGGTGACCTTGAGGCTCTGCAGGGCTCAGGCCCAGGGGCTGTGCCAGAGTCAGGGCTGAGCTGACACTCTGTGGGCTGGGGCAGAGCCCAGGCAGAAATGAGCCCTGAGCCAGCAGCTCTGCAGTGGTGGCCACCAGGCCCGGTGGCCAAGGGAGGCTTCTGGCCATGGCCTGGAAGCAGCTGCTGCTGCCCAGGGGCCTTTGGTGCCTCAGGCTCTCCCTGGCACAGCTCCCAGCACGGCACTCTGCACTTGTGCCCGAGCCCTTCCATCTGCTGGGGCTGGCCTGGGGCTTTTCCTGCAGCAGGAGCTGCCCTGGTCCTGGCACAGGAAAGGCAGTTCCTGCTGGAGCAGGAGGCTCTGCCTGCAATGGGCTCAAACAACTCCAACAAGGCCCTGTTTGCAAAGCCCCCAGTGGGAAATGAAGGAGGGGATCATGCTGCTTTGGGGGTGAAGAATGCTGAAAGCAGCCTGACTCCTCCATCCCGAAGTTCCACATGCTGAGAGGGAGCTGAAGCTGTGGCAGAGCTGCTCAAATCCCCAGAGAAAGCAACAACCCAGTGACACCACTGAGAGCTTCTGCAGAGCTGCTGAGCTGGTCCAGCCTGGGCACATCTGACTGACAGGGCAGCACTTCAGACTAGAAAAGCCCCATCCCAAATTTTAACTGCAGCATCTCCTGACATTTCCCTTCTTGGGAGGGTGTGGAGATTCCTCCCTGGAGCGTGGACACCCCCCAAGGTCACTGCCTGAGGCTGAGCTAAAGAGATTTGCCCAGGGTCGTTGGTCTGGGGGAGTGACACCCATCTCTGGTTAATAACTGGTTTTGCTTCACTACCATTGCTTCAAAATTGCTTCCTAGAGCACTATCTTAAAATAGATGTTACAGCTCCTATACTATGGAGTAAATAATTCTGATTAAGACCTTTATGTCTGATCATGAACATCATCAGTTATTCTGTATGTCCATAAATAATTCTGGTTTGCTATCCTTAATGTTGAGGGACAAAGTTGTACAAAGTTTCAATTCCAACTGTATAATCCTTTAGGCATACATCCTTGAGAAAGTCTGGGGCTGGGATTGGATCCAGGCACTGCCAGGATCCTGTCACAGAAGGAGTTTAGAAAGCCTGGGAGTCCTGGTTTGGGTCCTTTGTGAACCTCATGACCCAACAGGAGCTTCTCTAATAAACTTGACCTGAAGTTGCCACTCTGCCCATGACAGGAACCCCTGTGAGTGTCTGTGACATCCCAGCTCTTTGGCAGCCTGGACACTCCTGGGATGTCCCCATGGAGCCCCTGGGAGTGTCTGTGACATCCCAGCTCTTTGGCAGCCTGGACACTCCTGGGATGTCCCCATGGAGCCCCTGGGAGTGTCGGTGACCTCGCTGTTCTTTAGGAGCACAGGGATGTCACCACTGGACTCCTGCCACTGCCTGGGACAAATTGGCTCCTTGGCAGGGTACAGACACCTCTGCTGTCACTCTGCAGCCCTGGGACTGTCACCTCATGACCCTTAGGAAGATTAAGGCCCCTGGGATATCACCATGGAGCCCCTGTGACTGAGTGTGACCAAAGAGATCTTCAGTAGCCCAGAGACCCCTCAGATGCCACCATGGAGCCCCTGTGGCTGCACGTGAGCTCACAGCTCTTGAGCAGCTGAAAACCCCTGGAATCTCTTCAATCTGCTCTGCTGAGGATGGATCCTCAGCAACTTGGAGGTTCCCTGATGAATTTTAGCTCTCCAGAGGCTTGTTCAGTCTTCAGCTCTTCAGTTCAGGAATTCAGTGCCAAAGGCTCATTAACATTCCAAAGCACTCTAACCAGAAAAGCTTCTGGGAATAATTATATTTCAAGTCTTCAATTCTTCTGGGGTGGGTTGTACAGATTTCAGAGGTGTATTCAAAGAGAATATACAATTTTTTTTAATGCAGGTTTGTTTGGTTTGGGTTTTTTTTTTTTTTTTGTCCTCTTTTATAAATTTGTATCTATAAAATAGGTATTATTTATTATAATAAACAATAAATTTTATAGAATGATATCAGCAATCTCCAGTTGATATTGATCCCCAGCACCTCCTAAGCTGCTCTGAATAGATATGAACATCAAGACCCTTCATGGCTGACAATCAATCACACTTTGTCCCCATCCCCACCCCACCATTTCCCTCATCCAGCCCCTGGCACTCAGAGCAGACTTGTGCAAATCTGAGCTCCCTCCACTCCAGGCTGCACCTGCAGCTTTCACCTCCTTGGCACCAACTCCCACCTGCTTTGCTTGCAGAAGGAGCTGCCCGAGACACAGAGGGATGTTCATTTCTTGTCAGCCAACAAAGCCAAAGGAAGGCACAGCTCCATGAAAAACACAAGTCCAGCCAGTGACACAAAGAGAGGGCAAGATCAGGATTTCTTCTCCTGCCATTGTACAGTTCCAAGAAATTCCTGGTCTCTCCTGCTGGTGGGAAAACTTGGACATTTCTTAGAAGTGCTCCAATGACCCAGCTAATGAAGATGTGCTTGTGCACCTGGCAAGCTGCAGGTCCCCTCCAGCCCTGCAGGGCTCCTGTCCCATCTGCTCTGCTCCAGTCTAAATCATGGAGCTGCATTCTTTAGTTGGAAGACTGCTTGTCCTCAGGACAGCTGCCCTCCTGGGCTGGTAAATGGTTTCAAGTAGCAGAATGGTGCCCCTGTTATCCAGGAGGAGGCAGTCAGAGAACTGCTGAGCCACTTGGATGTTCATAAATCTCTGGGCACAGATGGGATCCACCCCAGGGTGAGGAGGGAGCTGCTGGCAGATGAGCTTGCGAAGCTGCTTTACATCATTTACCAACAGCCCTGGCTCACTGGTGAGGTTCCAGGTGACTGGAAGCTGGCCAATGTGACAAGAAGTGTGGGAAGGAGGATCCTGGTAATTACAGGCCAGTCAGCCTGACCTCAGTACCTGGTAAGGTCCTGGAGCAGTTTCTATTGAGTGTCATCACACAGCACCCACAGGATGGCCAGGGTATCAGAGCCAGCCAGCACGGGTTTAGGAGGGGTAGGTCATGTTTGACCAACCTGGTCTCCTTTTATGACCAGGTGACCCACCTGGTGGATGCAGGAAAGGCTGTGGGTGTTGTCTACTTGGACTTCAGCAGGGCCTTTGACACTGTCTCCCACAGCACACCCCTGGAAAAGCTGGCAGCCCACGGCTTGGACAGGAGCACTCTCTGCTGGGTTCAGAACTGGCTGCATGGCCGGGCCCAGAGGGTGGTGGGGAACGGTGCTGCATCCAGCTGGCAGCCAGTCAGGAGTGGTGCTCCTCAGGGCTCTGTGCTGTGGCCAGCTCTGTTCAATATTTTTATTGATGACATGGATGAGGGCATTGAGTCTTCCATTAGTAAATTTGCAGAGGACACTAAGCTGGGAGCGTGTGTCAATCTGTTGGAAGGGAGGAGGGCTCTGCAGAGAGACCTGGAATGGTTGGACGGATGGGCAGAGTCCAAAAAGATGAAGTTTAATAAGTCCAAGTGCCCAGTCCTGAATTTTGGCCACAACAACCCCTGCAGTGCTACAGGCTGGGGATGGTGTGGCTGGACAGTGCCCAGGCAGAAAGGGACCTGCAGGGACTGATGGACAGCAGGCTGGACATGAGGGAGCAGTGTGCCCAGGTGGCCAAGAAGGCCAATGGCTCCAGGCCTGGATCAGGAATGGTGTGGCCAGCAGGAGCAGGGAGGTCATTCTGCCCCTGTCCCAGGCACTGGTGAGGCTGCACCTCGAGTGCTGTGTCCAGCTCTGGCCCCTCAGCTCAGGAAGGACAGTGAGACGCTGGAGCGCGTCCAGAGGAGGCAACGAGGCTGGTGAGGGACTTGGAACACAACTCCTGTGAGGAACGGCTGAGGGAGCTGGGGTTGTTCAGCCTGGAGAAAAGGAGACTCAGGGGTGACCTTATCACTCTCTGCAACTTCCTGAAAGGTGGCTGTAGTCTGGAGGGGGTTGGTCTCTTTCTCCAGGCAAAAACAGACAGAAGGAGAGGACACAGTCTCAAGGTGCATCAAGGGAAATATAGGTTGGATATCAGGAAAAAGTTTTTCACAGAAAGGCTGATAAAGTCCTGGAATGTCCTGCCCAGGGAGGTGGTGGCGTCACCATACCTGGATGTGTTTAACAAAAGACTGGATGTGGCACTTGGTGCCATGGTTTAGTTGAGGTGTCAGGGCCTGGGTTGGACTCGATGATCTTGAAGGTTTCTTCCAACCTGGTCATTCTGTGATCCTGTGATCTCCCAGCAGCCCTGCTCTGTCTGTGAACAGCAGCAGACAGAGCTTTCCTTGGCAGTGGGAGTGTTACTAAAAGTTCAGTAAAATCAAAAACTCCTTCACCCCAATGCAGCATTCAGAAGCAGCATTCTTTATTCAGCTGGATGCATGGGGGGACAGCTCCTCCAAAGCCGTGTGTGCTGAGCACAGGAAAGTTTCTGTTTATATTCTGTATTTTGGATACATATTCATTGCTTGTCCCAGACTAAACAGACATATGATAATCATTTCCCTGAAACCATTAACACATTTCCCCTCCCCTTTTGCATGCCCTCTTCTGCCCTGGGGGTCTCTCTGGTGGTCCCTGGTGGTCACAGACCCCAATGTTCCAGTGGGCCTGGCTGAGCTGGCAGGACACTGAGGCTGCTGAACTTCCAGCTCCCCTTCTTACCCAATGGGCATTGTGTGGTTTCCATGGGCCATGGTTTTGGAGAGTGAGCATTGTGTCAGCTCACCAGGTGCAGACCATTGATCATCTGGAACCATGAGGTGACAGTGTGGGCTATGACATCTCAGAGTGGGTTATGTGAGGTCATTGAGGAGCTGCAGCATCATGGGCCATGTCTGTGACATCACAGAGCCAGCTGTGACATCACAGGGCAAAGGTCTGACATGATAGAGCAGGCTATGACATCACAGAGTTGGCTGTGACATCATAGGATGGCTGTGTGACATCACAGAGTGGGTTGTGACATCACAGACCATCTGTGTGACATCATGGGGGACTGTGTGACATCTCAGCAAGGCTGTGTGAGGTCACTGGGTTGGTCACTCTGCCCCAGCTCCCCCTCACAGTTTCCCCCAAGAACTCCAATGCTGTTCATGCCCAGAAGGGTCCCCTGTCCCCTGGTACCCCCCCAGTGCACCTGGAGCCACAGCCTCCACCAAAGGATGTTCCACAGGAGCAACCCCAGAGCCTGACACGGGGACAAGGGGCTGGGCTGTGTGACCAGGACATCAAGGACAGGGATTCTCCAGGTCCCTGTGGCCTGGGTTGGGTTCCCCAGGGAAGGAAAGATGTCTGGCAGCTGCAGCAGACTCAGGGAAGGGCTCCAAGGTGGGGCTGCAGCCCTTGGGCTGTCAGGAGAGGCTGAGGGAGCTGGGCTTGTCCAGCCCTGAGCAGGGAAGGCTGAGGGGCTCCTCATCCCAGCCTGGCAGTGCCCCTGAGGAGGTGCTGGAGAACACAGAGCCAGGCTCTTCACTGGGGGCCTGCTGGGAGACAAAAGACAATGAGCAGAGGGTGAAAGAGGGGAGGCTCAGCCAGGACAGGAGGAAACCTTTGTTCCCATGGGCTCAGCCAGCTGCTGAGATGCTGCCCCCTAATCCCTGTTTTTTGGGATTTTCCAATCCAGACCAAATCAAGCCTTGAACCACTTGGTCTGACCCAGTTTCTGACACCTTGGGCTGCTGACTTGCTGAGGTCCTTTCCAATTCAGCTCTCTAATGGTGCTGGGACAATGCTGATCCCTGTTTTAGACTGGAGCAGAGCGGATGGGACAGGAGCCCTGCAGGGCTGTAGGAGACCTGCAGCTTGCCAGGTGCACGAGAACATCTTCATTAGCTGGGTCATGGGAGCACTTTTAAGAAATGTCCAAGTTTTCCCATCAGCAAGAGAGACCAGGAATTTCCTGGAACTGTACAATGGCAGGAGAAGAAATCCCGATCTTCCCCTCTCTTTGTGTCACTGGCTGGCTGGAGCTGTGCCTTCCCTTGGCTTTGTTGGCTGACAAGGAATGAACATCCCTCTGTGTCTGGGGCAGCTCCTTCTGCAAGGAGAGCAGGTGGGTGTTGATGCCAAGGAGCTGAAAGCTGCAGGTGCAGCCTGGAGTGGAGGGAGCTCAGATTTGCACAAGGCTGCTGTGAGTGCCAGGGGCTAGAAGAGGGAAATGGTGGGGTGGGGATGGGGACAAAGTGTGATTGATTGTCAGCCATGAAGGGTCTTGATGTTCATATCTATTGAGAGCACCTTTGGAGGTGCTGGGGATCAATATAACTGGAGATTGCTTATATCAATCTATAAACAGGAAAAAAAAGAGAAACAGGACAAAAAATAAAAACAACCTGCATTTAAAAAAATTATAGTATCATACCTTTGAATCAACTTCTGAAATCTGTACAATTAACCACAGAAGAGTTGAAGACTTAAATTATTCCCAGGGGCTTTTCCTGTTAGAGTGCTTTGGAATGTTAATGAGCCTTTGGCACTGAATTCCTGAACTGAAGAGCTGAAGACTGAACAAGCCTCTGGAGAGATAAAATTCATCAGGGAACCTCCAAGTTGCTGAGGATCCATCCTCAGCAGAGCAGATTGAAGAGATTCCAGGGATTTTCAGCTGCTCAAGAGCTGTGAGCTCACGTGCAGGCACAGGGGCTCCATGGTGGCATCTGAGGGGTCTCTGGGCTCCTGAAGATCTCTTTGGTCACACTCAGTCACAGGGGCTCTGTGGTGACATCCCAGGGGGCCTTCATCTTCCTAAGAGTCATGAGGTGACAGTCCCAGGGCTGCAGAGTGACAACAGAGGTGTCTGTAGCCTGCCAAGGAGCCAATTTGTCCCAGGCAGTGGCAGGAGTCCAGTGGTGACATCCCTGTGCTCCTAAAGAACAGCGAGGTCACAGACACTCCCAGGGGCTCCATGGGGACATCCCAGGAGTGTCCAGGCTGCCAAAGAGCTGGGATGTCACAGACACTCACAGAGGTTCCTGTCATGGGCAGGGTGGCAGCTTCAGGCAAAGTTTATTAGAGAAGCTCCTGTTGGGTCACGAGGTTCACAAAGGACCCAAACCAGGACCCCCAGGCTTTCTAAACTCCTTGTAGGAGAGGATCCTGGCAGTGCCTGGATCCAATCCCAGCCCCAGATTTTCTCAAGGATTTATGCCTAAAGGATTATACAGGTGGAATTGAACCTTTGTACAACTTTGTCCCTCATCATTAAGGATGGCAAACCAGAAGTATTTATGTACATAGAGATATGACTGACTATGATCATGATTAGACAAAAAGATCTTAATCAGAAGGATTTACTCCACAGTACAGGACCTGTAACATCTATTTTTAGATAGTGCTCTAGGAAGCAATTTTGAAGCAATTGTATTAAAGCAAAGCCATTTATTAACCAGAGATGGGTGTCACTCCCTCAGACCAACGACCCTGGGCAAATCTCTTGAGCTCAGCCTCAGGCAGTGACCATGAGGGGTGTCCCCATTCCAGGGAGGAATCTCCGCACCCCCCCAAGAAGGGAAATGTCAGGAGATGCTGCAGTTAAAATTTGGGATGGGGTTTTTCTAGTCTGAAGTGCTGCCCTGTCAGTCAGATGTGCCCAGGCTGGGCCAGCTCAGCAGCTCTGCAGAAGCTCTCAGTGGTGTCACTGGGTTGTTGCTTTCTCTGGGGATTTCAGCAGCTCTGCCACAGCTTCAACTCCCTCTCAGTATGTGGAACTTTGGCATGGAGGAGTCAGGCTGCTTTCAGCATTCTTCACCCCCAAAGCAGCATGATCCCCTCCTTCATTTCCCACTGGGGGCTTTGCAAACAGGGCCTTGTTGGAGTTGTTTGAGCCCATTGCAGACAGAGCCTCCTGCTCCAGCAGGAACTGCCTTTCCTGTGCCAGGACCAGGGCAGGTCCTGCTGCAGGAAAAGCCCCAGGCCAGCCCCAGCAGAGGGAAGGGCTCGGGCACAAGTGCAGAGTGCCGTGCTGGGAGCTGTGCCAGGGAGAGCCTGAGGCACCAAAGGCCCCTGGGCAGCAGCAGCTGCTTCCAGGCCACGGCCAGAAGCCTCCCTTGGCCACCCGGCCTGGTGGCCACCACTGCAGAGCTGCTGGCTCAGGGCTCATTTCTGCCTGGGCTCTGCCCCAGCCCACAGAGTGTCAGCTCAGCCCTGACTCTGGCACAGCCCCTGGGCCTGAGCCCTGCAGAGCCTCAAGGTCACCTGTGCCAGCCTGGTGCCCATCCCTGGCTCTGGCACTGTCACTTCTGTGCTGGCTGCTGCCTCCAACACTGAACCCCCTCATCCACAGCCTGAGGAACCAGGAGCTGGAGGATGCCCTGAGGAATATGACCACTCTGTGCTTTTCAGAAACAATCAGGTGCTTCTTTGTTTCTGCACAGCATTCAGAATGGAACTCATTCCAGGCCCAGACTGCTTGGTGCCATGTGTGGGGTTTGTTATTCTTTTTGGCGAGTTCATTTTTCCTTTTTTTTTTTTCTTTATTTATAATTTTCATAAAGGGATGCCATTAGTCACAGTATTGCTGCATCAGTATCTACCATGCCTGTGTTAAGCACAGACAGTACGGAGCCCTGATCACTCTGCATTTCTGTCAAATAAAGTGTCCTGCTCTGCCCTGGGTGCCCAAGATGTTCCCTCAGCCCCTCTCTGTCTCTGCAGGGGCAGTGCCTGTGAGCAGAGGTGCAGGGCAGAGACTCCCAGCACAGCAGCACAGCCAGGGACAATGGCCCTGGCTCTTCCCACAGCTGCTCTTCCCAACTGCAGCCTCTCCTTCCCAGCCCTTCTGTGGCTGTCAGGCCGCAGGGCTGTGGCAGCTTGGTCACTGTCCTGCTGCGTGTGCGTGCTGTGAGCACAGGCAGGGCCAGGCCATGGGCACTGCTGGGACACAGCTGGGCTCCAGCACAGCAGCTCCAGCAGCAAAAGGCAGCATCTCCTGAGGGCAGCCCAGGAAGGCTTTGCTCTCCCTGCACAGCTGCTCTCAGCAAGGTGCTCCAGGAATGCCCTGGCAAAGCAAAGCCCAGTGCCCAGGGGCAGAGGGGCAGTGTGCAGGGGGGCACCCAGCAGTGTCCTGGCACAGCCAGAGCTCCTGGCATGGACCTGAGGGAGCAGCAGAGCAGGGCCTGGGCTGTGTCTCTCTTCTGGGGACAGCCTGGCAAGGTGCCCCAGGGCAATTGTCCCACACCAGCCCCTGCAACCACCATGGCCAGCACAGGCCTCTATCCACACCTGCAGGAGGTTGTTTGTCCCTGCTGGGAGGGACACCAAGTGACCAGGCCAGCAGTGCCTGTTTGCTCTGTCCTGAGGAGATTTCAGCAGTGCATCCTGTGTGTGTGTGAGGGGAGATGAAGCTGAGTGAGCACAAAAACCATCAGCAGCACTCGGGGCTGGCACAATTCCAGAGGCACAAACAGGGCCTTGAGGCCACTTCACTCTGAGAGTGAAATCCTCTGGGAAACCACCTGAATTCTTGACTGGGCTGTGCTTGGGACTGCAGAGAGAAACATCCAGGGCAGGGAGGCTCCAGGGAAACTGCTCAGCACAGCCAAGGACTGCCCAGAGAGACCATTGGGGTGGGGGTGTGTGGGGAGAAATCACAGCTGCCTCCCTTCTGAACCACCCCCAGCACCTGGACAAGGCTGTGCTGTGTTCTGGGCACTGACCTGGGACTGAGGGATGTGGAAAAGGCCTTTGGTGTCAGGAATGTTGAGAAGGCTGGGCAGTGTCACTTGGAGAGCTCTCTCAAACCCCTTGGAAAGGGCAGAGCCATCCCAGAGGGTCCTGGGAACCTGGGAAAGGCAGACATGGAGCCAGTCTGCAACCAGGGCAGGGAGGGGATCTGGGAGAGTCCCAGCCTGGTCAGGCTCAGCAGGGAAGGGGATGTGGGAAATCCTCCTGCAGCCATTCCAGGCACTGGCAGGACAAGGCAGGGATTGCAGAACCCAGGTGGGAGGGAAAAGAAGGGGATGTTGTGTGCCCAGACTTCAGCCAGGCCTGTGACACGGTCTGCTGTGGTCTCCTCAGAGCCAGACTGGAGAGAGCTGGTCTGAAGAAATGGAACATGGGCTGGGTGGGAATTTGGCTGAACAGTGAGGGTCAAATGTCAAATCCATGGTACAGAGTCCTCTTGGCAGCCACTGCCTGGTGACATCCCTCAGTGACCAGCCCTTGACCACCACTGGGGAACATTTCTATTATCTCTACAATGGCATGAAATGCACTTTCAATTCCTTCCTGGATACTGCCAAACTGTAGGGAGTCTGTGACCAAACTCATCCTGTTGATGGTGACTGCAAAACATAATTGGACATAATTGTGCTTTTCTTTCCTATGGGCAAGGTGACTGAGTTGAGTCAATTTGTCTTGCCTGAGTTGAGTCAATTTGTCTTGCCAGCAGGTGCCAAACAAGCCACAAGAAAAGGCAAAAAAACCTCATGCATCAGAAAAAAGACAGTATAAAAGGGAAAAAAACAAACCCAACAAAAAAACCAAAGCAAGACCCACCCACAACAACAGAAAACCCCCACAAATAAACCAACAACCAAAAAGCAAAGGCCAAAAACAGAAGAAAAGCAAATCTACAGGAAATCTCTTATCAGTGGAAATTGTTTAGCCACCTTATGGAAGGAGAGGATTCTTTATGTGTCAGTGACTTTTTGAAAGAATTTTTTTTAAAAAAGAAATTAATTCCCTGCCGCCCTCTCCACTCCTGCTCCCTGCAGTTCATTGCTGATCATGGTGTGACATGCAATGGAACATCCCTTGGGTCGGTCCAGCCCAGCTGTCCCATCCCTGTTCCCTCAGGAACACTTGCCCACCCCAAGCCCATAAGTTGGGGGGTTGCAGACACACCTCAGGCGGGGTGAGCACTGTGACAAGGACAGGAGAACAGAACAACATTGACTCTTATCAAGGAGAGTAGAACAGAACAGCACAGCCTTGGAGAAATGGATCAAGGATGTAACTCCGGCAAACAGAAGTCATTCAAAATGCAAGAAATAGGTCAGCTCAGCCCTACGAGGCTGACAAAACATAAGGTTTGCAAAAAAATGATATTGCCCATACTCAGAAGTGGGGGTCGAGGAACAGCCACCTAGAAAGGACACTCGATGTTGAAGACAGACCCCAAAGAATCAGAAAAGAACTTGTGAGAAGGGGTGCAACTATGTCAAGTAAATTCAAAGGAAGTGGGGATAGCTAATGAATGCATAATCAGTGTGTGTTATCAAACCTCTGTTCATTTGATGCTCAGTGCACGCAAATGGAGAAAGGTTGGCCCAAGTGACCAGCAGGCTGTAATAAAGAATACCTGCTCTCAAATACTCAAAAGTGTGTTCAGAAGTTTCTATAGGGTGGATTTCAATATTAACAGTGTCCTTGACTCCATTATGCCCCACAGTGTCACAATGGCCCCTTGGTTCCATGAGGCCCTGCTGTAGAACAATGGATCCTTGGTTCCACTATCAAGTAAACCAAGCACGGACAAAGACTCTCCAACTAATTAAAGTTAGAAAGTGGAATGTTTAATTCAGTGCCCAGCAACACGGGAAGTAACCTCCCAAAGATGTGTGCAAAAATCACAGAGCTCTGGCTCTCTATTTATCTACAAAATCTTACATATTCATGTAATCATTCAACACACTTATACATACTTATTACTTAATCTCACCTTCTCTTCTCTTCATCATAAAATGAGCTCAAAGACCTTTCACACTTGTGCAGTCTTGCACTCAAATTGGGTCGGTTGGTTTTGAAATGGGTCAGTGGTGCCTTAGGATGAAGTCAGGAACGTCTTCCTCAAGGTAAACTTCTCACCTTGGTCTTGTTGGCAGGCTCTCTGACCCCTTGGGCATGGTTCAAGCTCTCCTCCTTGCTTCTGACTGGTTTGGGGGCCCAGGTGCACCTACAGTTTCTTCATCTTTACCATACTCCATCCTCCCCTCAGAACTTCTAAAAACACAGCAAAGTCAAGCAAATGATATATTGTCTTCTCAAACTAGCTCCATCAGGCAATGATCAACTATCCTACATTGCTACTACTCTAAACTCTTCATTAATATCCATTGCTTCTTTCTTCTATACCTTTAGCTAATCTCTCAACCCTTTGGATTCTTCTAAACCCTTGATTCAATTAGGGTCCGTCTTGTCAAAATGGCCTCCTTGGTTCTGCACTGCCACAATGCTCTCCTTGGTTCCACAAGGCCTTGGTGTGCCACAACAGCCTCTTGGTTCCATTACCTGCCATAGTGTCACCACGGTCTCTTGCATCTGCAGCATCACAATGGACAATTGGCTACAAGCAGCCTCTCTGTGTCACAAGGAATATTTGATTCCATGGGGCCTCACGGTGTCACACTGGCCCCTTGGTTCCACGAGGCCTGGTTGTATAACAGTGGCCCCTCAGTTCCATGAGGTTTTGTACTGCCAGCAATGGTCCCCTTGGTTCTGTCGTGTGTAAATGCTGCTTGGTTCCATAAAATTCCTCTGTGTCACAGTGGTCTCCTTTGTTCCATGAGGCTCTGCAGTGCCACAATGTCCCATAGTTTCCATGAACATCTTTCATACTATCAACAATGCCCTTTGTTCCAAGGAGGCCACACAGAGTCACAATGGCTCTTTGGATCCATGAGGTTCTGTAGTGTCACCATGATCTCCTTGGATCTGCATTGTCACAATGGACAATTGGTTCCTTGGGGCCCAACTGTGTCACAATGGTCCCTTGGTTCCATGAAGTTCCATAGTATCAGCATGGCCTCCTTGGATCCAGAGTATCGCTATGGACCATTGGATTCAAGTAGCCCTGCTGTGTCACAATGGCTTCTTGGTTCCATGAAGCACAACTGTTTAACAACTGACCCTTGATTCCATGAGGTTCTGTAGTTTCAAAATGGTCTCCTTGGTTCTGGACTGGAACAATGGACCCTTGGTTCCATGAGATTCCATTATGTCACAGTGGTCTCCTTGGTACCACGAGGCCTTGCTGTGTCACAAGGGCCGTTTGGTTCCATGAGCTTCCATAGTGTCACCATGGTCTCCTTGGATCTGCATTATCATAATGGACAATTCCTTCCATGCAGTCCCAATGGGTCAGAAGGTCCCCTTAGTTCCATGAGGCCCTGCTTTGTCCCAATGGCCCCTTGGTTCCATAGGTTTTATGCTGTACCAATGGACTCCTTGGTTCTAGGAGTTACCCTGCTCTTAGCAGGGGTTTCTTTGGTTCCAGCAAGGCCCAGCTGTGCCTCAATGCACCCTTGGTTCCACGAGGCCCTGCTGTGTCCCAATGGACCCTCTATTCCATGAGGCCCTACAGAGCCACAATGGACCCTTGGGTCCATGGGGTTACATCATGTTGCACTGGACTTTTCATTCCATGAGTTTTGGTACTGTCAACAACAGTTTCCTTGTTTCCGCAGTGTCACAATGGCCCCTTGGTTCCATGAACTCCTGTAGTGTAACATGGTCACCTTGATTCCATGAGGTTCTGCAGTTGTCACAATAGAAACCCTTGTTCCATTAGGCCTCCAAGTTTCACAATGTTTGAGTCCAGGAGGCACCACAATGTCACAATGGACCCTTGGTTCTGTGAGGTTCCATAGCATCCCAATGGTCACTGTGGTTCCATGAGATTCCTTAGTGTCACAATGGTCTCCATGGTTCCAGTAGGCCCTGCCTTGTCACAATGGTCCCCTGGGTTCCAAGAAGGCCCTGCTGTGCCACAAAGGACCCTTGGTTCCATGAGGTTCTGTGGTGTCACCATGTTCTTCTTGAATCTGCAGGGTAAAAATGGACCATTGGTTTTACACAGCCTGGCTGTGTCAGAAAGGTCTCCTTGATTCCATGACTGCCACAACACAGACTTGTTTCTAGGAGGTTCCCTACTGTCACAATTGTCTCCTTGATTCCATGAGCCCTCTGCTGTGTCACAATGGACCCTTGGTTAAACAAGGCCTTGCAGTGTCTCAAGAGTTTCCTTGGTTCCAGGAGGAACACAAAAGCTTTGCATCAACATTGAGCAACGCTTACTTTACACACCTGGGAACCTCTGTCTGCATTCCAAAGAAGGGTTCAAGCTGAGGATGACACCAGCAGCTTCCATCTGCAACACAGATCCAGGACAGGGACAGAGAATTCAGCTGAGAGACTCAGAGAATTCTACTTCCAGAGCTCATTTCTGGTGACACTGTCCCTTGAAGAAAGGTGACATCATTCCAGGCAACCTGTCCTCAGCATGTGGTTCCTGAGTGGGCTTTTTTGTTTAGGAAACTGCTCAGGCTTTTCCACTCTTTCCTCACAAAGAGGAAAACTTCTCCTGGGCCTGTGTGCAGGCAGAGGCCTGAAGAGAGCAGGTGGGCCATGGTGCAATGTGCTGGGACAGGCAGCTGCAGAGCTCAGGGGACAAGGTTGTGCTGCAGGGCACAGGGATGTCAGTGCCAGGTGGGCAATGTCAGACTTGGTGAGGTTGGGGTGAGGAGCAGCTTGTCCAAACAGGGTCAGCCTGCATGGGGCTCATTCTTCTCTGTGCCCAGACCTGAGAAGACATTCAGCATCAAGATCCCTTGGAGAGTGTTTCTATCCACTCTTCACTGATGTGGAAAATAAAAAATGCTTGATTGAAAAAGGAAAAATCACGAGATGCACTTTCAAATCTCCCTCCTTCACAGGACTCCAAACTGACTCCAGTCAACTACACAAGCCCTGGAGAATCAAAGACAATTGTAGGAATACAAAGAGCTTCTGAGGGCTTTCTGTGTTTTTAAGAACCCCACACTGAATTTGGAGCTGAGTCCAGGACCCCCAGACACTGAGAGAAGGTTGAAGAAGCTGCTCAAGGAGTCAGAAGCAAAACTCCAAGTCCCTTGGAGCATCCCTGGGCCCCAGTGAGGGCAGGGAGTGCCAAAGGCTGCCCAGGCACTGGTGAGAGCAGCTCCTTGAGGCCAGGATTGCAGGGAGCCCAAGGCTGTGAGCAGGGACTGCAATGCTGAGCAAGGCCTGGGCTGGCTGGAGGGAGCAGAAAGGCCAAGGCCTGAGCCCAGGCCTGGCACAGCAGGGCCTGTCCCTCGCGGCTGGCTGGGGGCTGTTGGTGGGGCAGGGGGATGGCAGGGGCAGCAAGGACAAATGTCCTAAAGCTGCAAGGCCTGCCAGCCTGCTGAGGGAGGGGCCAGGCAGAAGCCAAGTGCAGGCTTTCCTGCAAGGAAAGTTCCTTCTGTGGGGCCTGCAGAGGCGCTGGCAGAGCCCAGGGGACAAAGGCCTGGGTGCCTGTGGCCCTGCCAGCCCTGCCCAGCCCTTGGCCATCTCTCCTGCAGCCTGTGCCCCCGTGCCTGCTGCTGCTGCTGTGCCCTGGCCGGCTGCACACGCCCATCTCGCTGTCCCCCCAGCATTTCTCAGCCCAGCATTTCTCTGCCCTCCCTGGGCTCCCTGCACCCAGCGCTGCCGGCTCCTGGCACACAGAGCCAGGGCAGGGCCCAGGCTCACGCTGGGACACCTCCTGCACCAAAATTCTACCCTGGCAGGGACTTTTCTTCTTCCTCAGCTCCAGGCTGAACCTTCCAAGCTGTACTTTGGGGAGATTTCCTTCTCTTCCCACTGCCAAGGAAAGCTCTGTCTCCTGCTGTTCACAAACAGAGAAGAGTTGGTGGGAGATCTGTGTTGGTCAGAGACTGTTTGGGGCACAGTGCCCATGAAATGATTGAGTTTTTAAATACTGTGTGAATTTTTAATTCACACAATATTTAATTGAGTTTTTAAATATTGTTTTAAATATTGTGTGAAAAAGAAGGAGGGGCATCAACAAAACTTCTACACTGGCCTTACAGAGAGCAGACTCTGGCCTGTTCAGGATGCAGATTTGGGGAGCATTGAAACAGGTACTGATTTTTTTAAGGGAAGCAGCCGTAAAGAATAACTGTGTCCAGGAAGGATGGACACACTTTAAGAAAGAAATCTTGAAGGAACAGGAGCAGGGTGTCCCTGTCAACTGAAAGATGATGCAGAGTAGAAAACGACTGGCTTGGCTGGACATGGAGTTTTTATAGGAAGTCAAGGGAAAAAAGAGAGTGAAAAACCTTTCGACAGAAGAGCAGGAAACTCAGGAAATAGTAGAGGATGTTGTTAGGTCATGCAGAAAGAAAAGCATAGAAATGGAAGTTGAATTAGAACTTAACCAGACAACTTCTGTGAATGATAATAAAAATGTTTTTATGAATACATTAATGCCTAGAGGAAGGGTAAGGAAAACCTTATGGTTTGGGGGGATATGATTACAAGAGATGAGGAAAAGTCTGAGGTACTTAACCCCTTCTTTGCCTCAGTTTTCAACAATCAGACAGGTTGTCCTCAGGACAAGTGTTCTCCTGAGCTGGTAGATGGGGACAGGGAGCAGAAGAGCCCCCCTGTCATCCAGGAGGAAGCAGCTGCTGACCTGCTGAGCCACTCAGATGCTCACAGGTGTCTCTGGGACCAGATGGGATCCATCCCAGGGGCATAAGGGAGCTGCTGGATGAGCTCCCCAAGCTGCTCTCCATCATTTCTCCTCAGTCCTGGCTCACCAGGGAGGCCCCAGAGGACTGGAGGTGCCAATGTGAGCCCATCCCCAAGAAGGGCTGGAAGGAGGATCTGGGGAACTCCAGGCCTGTCAGCCTGACCTCAGTGCCTGGCCAGGTGATGGAACAGATCACCTTGAGTGCCATCACAGGGCACCCACAGGATGGCTGAGGGATCAGACACAGCCAGCATGGGTTTAGGAGGGGCAGGTCCTGCCTGACGACCTGATCTCCTGTTACACCCAGGTGACCTGCCTGGTGGATGTGGGAAAGGCTCTGGATGTGTCTACGTGGACTTCAGCAAAGCCTCTGACACCGTGAGCCACAGCATTCCCTGGAAAAGCTGCAGCCCCTGGCTTGGGCAGGTTCCCTCTTTGCTGGGAGAATGAAGAACTGGCTGCAGGCTGGGCCCAGAGAGTGCTGGGGATGGTGCTGCATCCAGCTGGTGCCCAGTCACTGGTGGTGTCCCCCAGGGATGTGTGTTGGGCCCAGTCCTGTTTAACATCTTCACTGACCATCTGGGTGAGGGCATGGAGTCCACCATGAACAAATTGCAGCTGAGACCAAGCTGGGTGTGAGTGTGGATCTGCTGGAGGGCAGGACAAGAAGACACAGCCTTAGGCTGCACCAGGGGAGGTTTAGGCTGGAAAATAGGAAGAAGTTCTTCAGAGAAAAGGGGGATTGGGAATTGGAATGGGCTGGCCAGGGGGAAGGTGGCAGAGTCACTGTCCCTCTCCAGTGGCATGGTCTGGGTGATAAGGTGGTATTGGGGCATTGGTTGGACTTTTTGATCTCCAAGGTCTTCTCCAACCCATCTGATTCTGTCATTCTGTGATGCTTGGGACACTCTGGGGAAGCAAGGGGCCATTGTGACACTGTGGGGCCTGGTGGCACTAAGAGGACCACAGTGACACTGTGCAATCCCACAGAACCAAGAGTCCATTGTGGTACTGAGGGGCCAAATGGAACCAGGGAGTGCACTGTGCCACTCTGGGTCCTCGTGGAACCACAGAGGCCATTGTGACCCTGCAGGGCCTTGTGTAACACACGGGTTTCACCATTTTGACCCTGCAAAACAGAGAGAGAGAGACCATGAACTGTGTAAAGAGACCACTGTGAGACTCCAGGGCCCAGTGGAACCGTGGAGCCGTTCTGACACTGCAGGGCCTGGTGTAATCAGGGGGCCACTGTTACACTGCAGGGACTCATGGAGCTGAGGGAACAACTGTGACACTGTGGTGGCACCAAGGGGCCTTTGTGACACTGCAGATCTTGTGTGACCAGGGCTCCTCTGTGACACTGCACCACCAAGGAGAATATTTTGGAATTCTGTACAACACAGTGGCCTCATGCAACCAAGGGGCCACTGTGAGTGACACTATGGGGCCTCAAGGAATCTAGAAGAGCTTTGTCATTCTCATAGAAATAAAGATTCCTTTGTGACACTCAGGGGACTTGTGGGACCAGAGACCATTGTGACAGTGTGGGACCTGATGTAACCATGGGGCCACTGTGACACCCTGGGGCCCCTTGGAACCAAGGGGCCTCAGTGAAACTGGGGCACCAAGGTGAACATTGTGAAACTGGGAAGCCCCATGGAACCAAGGAGTCTCCACTGTTACGCTGCCTGCAGGGTCTCGTGGAACCATGGAGACCATGGTGAGAGCTCAGGGGCTCGTGTAACCAAGAGGCCACTGTGACACTGAGGGGCCCCATGGAACCAAGGACATCTTTGCAGATGACACCAAGCTGGGTGAGAGTGTCAAACTATGGGAGCATAGGAGGGCTCTGTGCAGGGTCCTGGACAGGCTGGATCCAGGGAACAACTCCAACAACGTCAGGTTGAACAAGACCAAGGGCCGGGTCCTGCATTTTGGCCACAACAACCCCTGCAGTGCTACAGGCTGGGGACAGAGTGGCTGGACAGCAGCCAGGCAGAAAGGGACCTAGGGCAGTGCTGGACAGCAGGCTGGACATGAGGCAGCAGTGTGCCCAGGGGGCCAAGAAGGCCAATGGCTCCTGGCCTGGATCAGGAATGGTGTGGCCAGCAGGAGCAGAGCTGCTGTGCCATCCCTGCCCTGTCCCCAGCTCTGCAGACAGACATTGCTGCTGCAGCTCCAGAGAAGGGAACAAAAGGGGGATCTCCAGTGAAAACTTTGCTCGGAGATGCTTTAGTTTTTTAAGAGCCATTGAGAACACAGCTCCTCCTTGACACAGTCTGGAGTCACAGCTAAGGTGGAGAGAATCAAATTGAGAAATGGCACAATCAGTGGCCTTTCTTTTTGGGCAATGTTGAAAAAGTAAATGACTGTAAAAAAAAAAAAAAGAGGCACAACCAAACTACAACAACTATCAAAGATTACTTTTATTACAAGTGATTTGCAGAAATTTGCCAGCAGTTTAATGTTTCTTACACCATCCAGTCATTAGTGTCCATACTGCAGCCTTGAGCTCCTGGTTCCTCAGGCTGTAGATGAGGGGGTTCAGGGTTGGAGGCACCACCGAGTACAGAACTGATAGGGACAGATCCAGGGATGGGGAGGAGATCGAGGGGGGCTTCAGGTGAGCAAAAATAACAGTGCTGACAAACAGGGAGACCACGGCCAGGTGAGGGAGGCAGGTGGAAAATGCTTTGTATCGTCCCTGCTCAGAGGGGATCCTCAGCACAACCCTGAAGATCTGCACATAGGAGAAAACAATGAACACAAAACAACCCAGTCCGAAACAGATGGAAAATGCAAGGAGCCCAAATTCCCTGAAGTATGAGTTGGAGCAGGAGAGCTTCACGATCTGGGGAACTTCACAGAAGAACTGGCCCAGGGCATTGCCATGGCACAGGGGCAGGGAAAATGTATTGGCTGTGTGCATGAGAGCATTGAGAAAGGCACTGGCCCAGGCAGCTGCTGCCATGTGGGCACAAGCTCTGCTGCCCAGGAGGGTCCCGTAGTGCAGGGGTTTGCAGATGGACACGTAGCGGTCGTAGCACATGACGGTCAGGAGGGAAACCTCTGCCGACACGAAAAAGACAAAATAAAACAGTTGGACTGCACATCCTGTGTAGGAGATGTTCCTGGTGTCCCAGAGGGAATTGTGCATGGCTTTGGGGACAGTGGTGAGGATGCAGCCCAGGTCGGTGAGGGCCAGGTTGAGCAGGAAGAAGAACATGGGGCTGTGCAGGTGGTGGCCGCAGGCTACGGCGCTGATGATGAGGCCGTTGCCCAGGAGGGCAGCCAGGGAGATGCCCAGGAAGAGGCAGAAGTGCAGGAGCTGCAGCTGCTGCCTGTCTGCCAATGCCAGCAGGAGGAAGTGCCTGACGGAGCTGCTGTTGGACATTGGCTCTGGCTGCACATGGGCACCTGTTCATGGAGAAAGGACAGGGACAAGTCAGCAGAGGTTGCTTCGATCCAAAAATGGGACATTCCCTGTAGACTGTCGCACTGTGCCTCACCCACTCTTGTTCCTGCTCTGGGAAAACCTTCACCCAGGTCCCTGCCTGAGCTCCAGTTGTGCTGTCTGAGTGTGCCAGGAGCAGCCAGGCCTGTGTGTGGGGGCTCTCCAGGAGCCCTCCCTTCCCTGCTGTCCTGGGTTTGTGGCCATGTGGCAAAGGGACAAGGCTGGATATTCAGGATTTGTCAGGGGAGTCACTCCTAATGCAGAAAGGCTTGTTGCCATTTGCATTCCCACTTCTAAAGGACATGGAGAGCAGGAAGGTATTTTGGCCATTATTTTCCTGTCCACACATCATTGCTGGTTCTCTGAGGTCAGAAATCCCCAGCATTTCTGCTGCACTCAGAGTTTGCCACTGAGAGATGTGAGAGGCAAAGGATTCCCTGTGCCTTGGGCAAGGTGAGGGGCTGGATGGGCTTGTTCCCAACTGCCCTGGGTTTGCAGCTTTGGCTGCAATCAGAGCACAGTCACACTCCCGAGTCACCCTGGGATAAACCAGACCCTGCCCAGAGCAGAGGGATCCCTGAATGTCTCCCCCTCTCCAAAGGGCTCTGGGCAAGGTCTCAGCACCCCCTTCTGCCAAGGACACTCACGGCTCCCTTGGCAAACCCAGCAGCATTTCCACAGCTCTGGCATCTCTGCACTTCCCCGGGGCACATTCAGGGAACTGCAAGGGGCTCTGGCACAGATTTGCAGCCAGGAGGGCAGCTCAGAGCTTGCAAGGACACAGCAAGGAGATCCCTGGGTGTGCCCATGATGGGATCTCAGGGAGGGGGCTCAGCCCATTCCCCATTCCCATGGACTGCTCTGCCCACAGCCCCACAGGTCCCAGGGAAGCTTGGACACCCCATGGCCATGGCCACAGCTGCCTGGCAGCAATGCCAAGGGCAGTGCCTGACTCAGCTGCTGCCAATGCCAGAGCCTCCCTGAGAGCACCAGATGACAGGGACAATCTCAGGGCAGTGCAGAACCAAGAGAAGATGTGGTGGGGTTGTGCCTGGGAGGGCAGGGCAGAGACAGCCGGGCACTCAGGACAGTGTTCCCGTGCCCAGCTGTGCACGGCACCTCCCACACACCCACAGTGCCCTCCTGCCCCCAGCACTGCTCTCTTCAGCCCCCTCTCCTTCCCTCAGCATCTCCCTGGGCCTGGACATTTCCCTGCTGAGAGGAGCCTTGTCCCTGCCAGCGCTCACAGAGCCCATCCCAGCCTCTGTGCCCTGGGCCCGGCCCTACAGAAACCTGCCTGTCTGCAGGGCCCTGGCTGGGGCAGGCTCTGTCTGCAGCTGGGCAAGGGCAGCTCAGTGTTATAAATTTGGGCCAGGAGACCAGCTCCTTTGAAAAAGCCTTTATTAGAAGTCAGCTCTGGGTAGGGGCCCGAGGGGCTGCGCACGCCGCCGCTGCTCCCTGAAGACACCACGGTGGAGGAGGTGCAGTCAAATCTGCCGCCGCTGGTGCTGCTGCAGAGTCGGGATTCCGTCCTCACGGGGGTTCCAATAGAATCACTTTGGCTGGTGTGGTCCAGGGGCGTTACCTTTCTCTAGTTTCTTTCAAGCCATGGCGACAAAGTAACAAAAGAATGCCTGCCGCCTGCAGGTAGCTAGACATGTGCCTCGCACAGTTTTGTCCTTCTTAGGTCCAGTTTCTGTGTCGGCTCGCTGTCCCAGGGGTTTTTTAGCTCTAACTGGACTCTCGGCTGCAGCCAGGCACCATGGGAGGTCATATCCATATTGGGCGGAGCCCACAGCTCGACGGCAGGCAGGCAGGGAGCAGCACGGAGCAGCAGGGGGCAACAGGAAGTGGCAGGGGGAGCTACAAGGCAGCGGCGTGCTTTCCTCGGGGGAGGGGAAAGCTCAGGATTTAGGGAGAAAGGGTACAGAACTTGGACATAACGAGCAGAAATTTAGGGTACAGATTCAACATGAACAGTTTAAAACAGGCAAGTAACAGTGCAACTTTAATTTTACAGAAAAACAGTGTAACAGCACAACTCGGGAGTGCATAGCCTGGGGCTAATTTCTTTCAATCCCCCCTCTATTTCTTTGATCGGGCTTTAGCCCGCATCAATTGGCCATGTCTGATTCAAGGGAATAAATCTGTTTTAATTTTTGGTATTGGTCATAAATTCTTTTTGCTGTGCTCAGTTCTTCTTGGGGTTGTAATCTAATTGTATTTGTAGGTTTCTGAATCTTTACTTTAGGGATTTGGAGACTAGCTGGAACAGTAGTGGCTACAGTTCGAATTAGACAGGGAAGTATGCAGGGGAGAAGTAGGAGGCTGACAAAGGCACTTATTGCAATGAACACTACTTTTTCCCACCAGGTCCCTTCAAAGGACCAGAAGTTGTCCCACCAGTCTATATTAATTAAGGGCTTCCATTCCTGGGTACTTACATATGCAATTTTTTGTATTCTTTTGGAAATATTTTTTATTACCTTACTTTCATAATCGACTGCTAGTTTGATTTGATAAACTACTGCTCTTGTCTGTGCCAATTGGTTACTGATATGATCAAGGGCAAGGGCTGTTTTGTTTGATAACCTGATAATTGTATTCAACATGTAAATTGGAATTCGGCACCTCCATGATTTATCTTGTGTCCAAGTTGCTGGCTTATATGTTTTCACTATTCTTTTTGGTGTCTGTATTTTACTTTTCCATGTTTGTGTGCTGCCCCTCCTCCCCTTTTGGTATTTTCTTTTTATCAGATCTGCTACTCCCTCTGTATTTCTTAACTTTTTAAAACAGAACCACTCTCTGATAGGGCACTCCCCGGTCAGGCACTGCTTAAATGTGGCAGCATTTTTTGCAATCCAATATTGTTTTTTCTCTTTTTGACAGGTGGATAATTGGATCATGTCAAAACATGTGGGATTCACATGGGTGTGAACTCTCATAAGGGATTGTAGATTCTCCCCATCACAAACTGAATGACAGCATTCGGAGTAAGCCCCATCTGTAAACTTGGTTATCAATAGGACTACTATCAGTCCCTCCAAGAGTCCAGTATGAACCATTCTATTTGTGGATCCTTTGGTCTCACCTGGCCTTGCCTCTTGGGTCAGGGGGTTCTTTCTCCTCATCATATCAATAGGACTACTATTAGTCCCTCCAAGAGTCCAGTATGAACCTGCCCCCATCTCGCTCTGAGGGTTCTCTTTGGTCTCACCTGGTCTTGCCTCTTGGGTCGGGGAGTTCTTAGGCTGGATTTGTGGAGTTCTCCCTTGTTTATTCCCACTTTCCACCTTTTTCTTAGTTTTAGTTAGCTCCCTTTGGGTGTGCCCTATGAGAGATTTAATTTTTAAATTAAGAATTACTGTTACTTATTACTTTTACATTAACACATTGTGGCTCATTATAACAAGTTATAACATCAGATTTAACCATTATTTTACACTTTTATATTAACACTTTTTAACCTCTTGTAACAATGTGGATTTTTAACAATGGTAACGACAGCTTGTAATAACTGTTATTGTCCCTTATTGGCTTTAACTGGTTTTTGGTTGTTTCCTGAGAGTTACTTTGAGGGTGTCTGGGTCTCGAGTGGCAGTCCACTCAGAGGGAACTCTTGTTGGGGTTGCAGGGTCAGAGGGATCTGACCCCTTGTTGCAGTCAGAGGGATCACTCGGGGGTGGTAATGGTCCTTTCACTCTGGTGATGTGGGTCCAGCCCTTTTCCTGGGTTCGCACTGCAGTATGAGTAGTGAGCAGAACTTGGAACGGGCCTTCGAATTTAGGGGTTAGTGGGGTGGTATTCCAGGACTTAATTAAAACCCAGTCTCCTGGTTTTATTTGATGCATGTCAGTGTCCAAGGGAGAGGTTTGAGGAAGATACCCTCTTCTTTTAAGATCTGCCAATGTCTTTCCAATTGTTTTTACATATTCTTGGGTAGCGGCCTCTCCTTCTAAATAATCCCCAGTGCTATAGGGGGTCAGTAAGAAGGGGAGTCCAAACATCATCTCATATGGTGAGGCCCCTATGTCAGATCTAGGTCGGACCCGGATCTGCAAAAGGGCCAAGGGCAGACACTTGAGCCAATTCATTCCTGTTTCGATTATCAATTTAGTTAATACATTTTTAAGGGTTTTATTCATCCTCTCAACTCTCCCTGAACTCTGGGGATGCCAGGGTGTATGCAACTGCCACTTGATTCTTAAGGCTTAAATGACATAATGTAGAATTTTGGCTACAAAATGAGGACCTCGGTCTGAACCAACACTATTCACCAGCCCATACCGGGGGATGATGTGTTCTAATAATACCTTTATTACCACTTGTGCAGTCTCCTCCCCAGCAGGAAAGGCTTCCACCCAATGGGCCAAACAATCAACCATAACAAGTAGATACCTGCAACCCTGTACTGAAGGCACCTCGGCAAAATTCACCTGTACATTTTGAAAGGGTCCCAATGCCATCCGTCTTCCTCCTGGGGCACTCCCCCCCATCGTTTTCTGATTTACCTTTTGGCATATAAGGCATCCTTCAGTTACTGCTTTGGCCAGACCATATACCCCAATAAATAAATATTCTCAAAACAAATTATCACATAACCCTTGGGTGCCCCAGTGGGTCAGGCTCTGTATTTCTGTTAGCATTTTTTCAAGCTAGGGCTTTATTTAAAAACTTTCGTTTATCTGGGGTTAACCATTCCCCTTGCTTCCCTTGGTACAACCCTAACTTCTTTATTTCTCTCAACTCATGTTCACCACGTATTGGTTCTCTTCTTTTGTCAGCTGGCAGGATGTTGGATGGCAGTCCACTTGGGGAGACTCGTGGGGGATTTTTCTGGGTTTTGTCCATAGTTAGGAGGAGGCGATACTGGTCCTTTTACACGGGAAACGTCAGTCCACTCTTTTTCTTGGGTCCAAACAACAGCATGGGTTACTAATTTCTCACTTTTTCCTGATATCAGGCCAGGATCTAGCAAGGAACTGCACCTTTAACAGCACTTGGGCCTCAGGACTGTCGGGATCCACGTAACCAAAAATCTCCTCCCCTGCTTAACTAGGTGGCTGGGGTCCCATTCCCCCTGGGTCCCATCAAAGGCCAGCCTGGTGCTGCCACCCCGGGGAACAGACCCTCCGATGCCCCTCACCACCAGGGTTCCACAGTCTCCCACATTCTGCCCTTCCCCTTTTCCACCTGGATCCCACCCTGGATCCGCCCGCGGGAGCCCGTCCCCTGCCCGGGGCCCAAACCTGCTCCCCTGTTCCCAGACTTGCATCCCCGCGACATGGACCATGGCCATCTCCTTGGGGCTGAACAAGGCACCCAAAATAGAGTTCATCTCACTCCAGGTGCAAACATTAGGATTCAGGAACCAATCCACCCAGCCAGCCACCCCCACCAGGTCCCCAACCAGGCCTCTCAGCTCTTTCTTAAAGCCCCCAACTTCTGAAGCTGTCAGAGGTGCATCCCCAGTTGCCCCACTTATCGGGACTTCCCTTAGGGGGAAGAGCTTTGTTCTTGACCTGGTGCCACAGTAGGGTCCTTTTGGG
Organism: Phylloscopus trochilus trochilus; assembly: GCA_016584745.2. Classification (NCBI taxonomy): domain Eukaryota; kingdom Metazoa; phylum Chordata; class Aves; order Passeriformes; family Phylloscopidae; genus Phylloscopus; species Phylloscopus trochilus. Next base: position 957,785 of record WQNJ02000055.1, on the reverse strand, counting down.
GTTTCTATATTATTGGCTGGCAAGTCCAGCTCCCAGTTGTGTGGGAGTGCAGGAACAGTAGATGGTGAGGGGGAGTGGCCTCGGCCAGTGCTAGGAGAGGTCGAGGATAGAGTTGAAGAGTAGAAGGGGTTAGTACTCAAGACAGTCGGGTCAGACTGAGGTGGTAGAGAGGGTGGAGCTGTAGGGGTTAATCCTGTTGGGGAGCAAGCTGAAGAAGGAATAGGGATCATGGTTTGGAGAGATGGGGAGGGGTTCGCAGGTAAAGCTGGAGGGTTAGCAGGGACAGTTTGGGGTATCCCAGGGTAAACAGGAGGAGGGGGCAAATAATCAAGAGGGTCCCAATGGTGACTGCTTTCCTCCTTTTTCTCTTTTTCATTTTTCCTCTTTCCCTCTTGTAGCTTGCAAATCTTAACTGTTTCACTTTCAGTTCTGTGTCTCTGCCAACAGGCAGCATAAAGGATCTGCTCAGTATCTGAGTCCCCTCGGGATTTCAGATACTGGTTTAATTGCGAGCACATCCAGGGGTCCTTAGTTCCACACCACGGCCATCCTCCAGGCAAATTCAAAGTGGGCCAAACCTCAATACAATAATGGATCATTTTAACCTTGCTCAAATTTTTAGTGGCCTCTTCAGTATCCCATAGTTCCAACATTTGTCCTAATGGACTATCTGGGGGAATGTTCTTTATCTTCCCCTTTTCCTCCTCAAGTGGTTTTTGCTTATTTATATATCCTCCCATTCTCACTAGGTAATCTTCACTCACTCTACGAACACTCGTTAGTGGCCCCAGTGGCACCACTCCTGCCAGTGCTCAGAGTGCCCTGTCGGTAGCCTGATATCTCGCCCTTAGAGATTCAGCCACTACCCCAGCCAGCACCCCTTTCTCACTCACTCCACGAACACCCGTTAGTGGCCCCAGTTACCCGCCCTCGGGGTCTGGCCACTCCTGCCAGTGCTCAGAGTGCCCTGTCGGTAGCCTGATATCTCGCCCTTAGAGATTCAGTCACTACCCCAGCCAGCACCCCTCTTCCTCTCCTGTATATCTATCGAGTTTCCATAAGTGGCCGGTCAACCTGGGCCCAGAGTTCCAGTCACCACTTACAGCCAGGACTCGGACATACAGTGTGCGACTCACTCACTCCCCCTATCGTTAAATCCCTCGCACCTTGGGACTTCCCTAACTTTCATTCATCCTACACCCAGGCGGTATACTCAAAAGACCCCCGGCCCTGTAGGCTCTCCGCACCTGGAACGCATACCTCTCACTTCTAGGTACCCCCAACCAGTGCGCCCACTCCTGTACCCCGGTAGTTACCCCAGCCGGTGTCCCAAGCCAGTAGTGGTTGCAGTTACCCACCCTCAGGGTCTGACCACCACTGCTGCTGGACACCCCAGGCCGTAACTCGGCCAGTACCCTCTCTCACTCCCACACCCTGTTAGCTACCCCAGCCAGTATCCCAACTCGTGGACACCCCGGGCCGTAACCTCAGCCAGTGTGGTGCGTGCTCCACCCACGGCTCTAGGCTTTCCGCACGCTTGGATCAGCCTGAGCAGCCTGCCTCCGTAGATTCTAGAATGGAGGCGGGCCTATCCTCCACACACCCTGTGACGTGCCACTCACTCTCTAAATTACCTCCGCACGCCCGGAGGGGGGCGCCTATGCCCCTGGAGACGCCTCTTTCACACCGTTCTCCTTTCGCTTCCCTCTTTTCCCGGCCAGTTCCCTCGCGGGAGACTGAAAACGCGGTACTGGGAGGCCCACACTCGCTTCAAAGATCCGAACTACCGGTCTTTGTCTCACTCACACACCACTCGCTCGTCTCCACCCCCGCCACCGGCTATACTTTACCGGCGCTCCTCCGTGCTGTCCGATCCCAGGCTGTCTTCCTTGGTCCGGTGTGACCAGCTGTCCTGGAGATCCAAAGAGCGGTCGGCCGTCCCGTCCTCGGTCCTCTTCAGGCGTGGTCACCTCCCGGCGAGCCCCCAATTTGTTATAAATTTGGGCCAGGAGACCAGCTCCTTTGAAAAAGCCTTTATTAGAAATCAGCTCTGGGTAGGGGCCCGAGGGGCTGCGCACGCCGCCGCTGCTCCCTGAAGACACCACGGTGGAGGAGGTGCAGGTCGAATCTGCTGCTGCTGGTGCTGCTGCAGAGTCGGGATTCCGTCCTCACGGGGGTTCCAATAGAATCACTTTGGCTGGTGTGGTCCAGGGGCGTTACCTTTCTCTAGTTTCTTTCAAGCCATGGCGACAAAGTAACAAAAGAATGCCTGCCGCCTGCAGGTAGCTAGACATGTGCCTCGCACAGTTTTGTCCTTCTTAGGTCCAGTTTCTGTGTCGGCTCGCTGTCCCAGGGGTTTTTTAGCTCTAACTGGACTCTCGGCTGCAGCCAGGCACCATGGGAGGTCATATCCATATTGGGCGGAGCCCACAGCTCGACGGCAGGCAGGCAGGGAGCAGCACGGAGCAGCAGGGGGCAACAGGAAGTGGCAGGGGGAGCTACCTACAAGGCAGCGGCGTGCTTTCCTCGGGGGAGGGGAAAGCTCAGGATTTAGGGAGAAAGGGTACAGAACTTGGACATAACGAGCAGAAATTTAGGGTACAGATTCAACATGAACAGTTTAAAACAGGCAAGTAACAGTGCAACTTTAATTTTACAGAAAAACAGTGTAACAGCACAACTCGGGAGTGCATAGCCTGGGGCTAATTTCTTTCACTCAGGAGAGCCCTGCTGGGCCCTGCAAAGGTGATGCTGCTGCTGCTGCTGTCCAGGGCTGAGGAGGAGCTGAAGGCCCTTGAGGAGCCCCCCAGCAGAGAGACTGACCACCCAGAGTTACAGTGCTGGAGCCTCTGTAAATGTTCCAACATTCCTTTGATGATCCTGAGTGTCCCTTTCAACTCAGATTGTTCTGTGTTTCTGTGATTGCAATTCCTGTTCTGCTGCTCTCATCCTCCTGTTGCCTATAATCAAAAGAGAAAAAAAAATACCAAACAACCCCTTGTAACAGTGTTAGAACAGAAAAGTAAAAACCAGACCTTTACTGGAAGCTTCCAGGTGTCCCAGTGGGAATGGGGCAAACCCGGCCCCTGATTTCAAGAATTCATTGAGGTTGATTAATTAGGATATTTAACAGGAACATCCAATAGGAGATTTAGTTGCCCCTGTTACACATCTCTGGATCAACCCACTGGAGTTGGTCCAAGGGCTTCTTTGCCCCACTTTTTTATGACTGCTCACACTCTGGTTGAAAAACCAAAATGTCCTTTTTTGTAGAATCTTCCTGATAATAAGACTATACAGTAGTTCAGGAATGTAATTAGAAGGTCAGCTTAGTGTTCTAAACCTTAATAGAAAGGGTAGGAAACATGCAAGAATTAATTAAGAATTTTACTTAAATAAGTATATGTATACTATAAGTATATAAGTATATATAAGTATATGTATACTATACAATATATACAATAGTATATATGTACATACATGTATATGTATATGTATATATACTAGAGTATATAAGTATATGTACACTATAATAAGTATATGTAATAGTAGTTGCGTAGAGTTAAATATTATAGTTTCATAATTATATAATAGTAGTTAACAGAGCTACAAATATATGAAAAATGTATAAAAAGCAAAAATCCATTTTTCATCACCCCAACTCTCCCATACTTCTCTAAGAAGGAAATTGAAAACACTCTCAGCAAAGCTCCTGATCTTTCCAGCAATTGCAGGCTCACCTTCTTTTGGGAAGTGTCCTCCAGAGCTGTGCCCAGGCTGGTGTGGAGCTGGGAGCAGCCCTGCCCCACACAGCACCTCTCAGCAGCAGCACCTGCCCTGCTCAGGGTGGCTCCTTCCCCCCACAGCTTCTCCCCAGCGCTGTGAGCAGCTCCCCAAGCCGGCTGAGAGCTGTCCCTGGCAGGCAGCAGAGTCCCTGGGCCAGCACAGAGCCCTGGGCTGCAGGAGCCTGCTCTGCAGGACAGCCCTGGGCAGCCCTGGCTGCAGCCCCGGCTGCTCAGCCCTGCAGCAGAGCCTGGCACAGGGAGCTGCCCTGTGCTGTGCCTGGGCTGCTGCAGCAGGGAAACCCAGCCCTGCCCCAGGGCCACATCCCTGCCCTGCAGCAGCTCTGAGAGTCCTCCTGGAAGGGCCTCAGAGCTGTGGGATGTGGCAGCTTCAGGAGATCCCTGCAGGAACTGCAGCTTATCTTCCCCCAGCCAGAGAGTGACTGTTCCAAATGCTGTGAGGGTTTCTCCTCCAGTGAGCTGTGAGTGAGCTCTGCTGGGCTGGGAAAAGAGTTGCTCATCAGGAGAAATGTCTTTTGAAGCTCTTCTTGGTTGCCAGGAGCTGCCTCTGTGCCAGGAGCCCAGCCCAGCTCATTAGCACAGACACAGCACAAGGACTTTACTCACCCTCTTGGGGCTGGTGCTGAGGCCCTGAACATCAGTCCCTGACAGGGAGCTGATGAAACTTCTCCAGAACTCCAAGTCAGAATCCAACTCCAAAGTTTCTGCAAGTTTTAATGGGTCCCACTGAGGGACACAACAGAGAAAGTGTCTGCAGTCCCCAGGCAGAGCAGAGAACTGCAGGCAGTGATGCCAGGAGGGGACAAAGAGAAGCCAAGTCTTGGTGCCCTGGGGCACAGCAGGGTCTGTGCCACCAAGGGCTGTCAGGAGACACCTTGTCCTGAGGCCCTGGGGCCTCCTGGCACAGCCCCAGCAAGGCTGGGCACTCTCAGCCCATTGTCCTGCCCTCAGCATCCCCCTGACAGCCCAGTGGTGTCAAGGATGTGCTGGAAGGAGTCCCTGGGGAGCCTTGGTCAGGAGTGGCCCTGGGGGGGTGCTCCTGAATGCTCCCAGGCACTGCAGGTTCTTCAAAGGACTTTGGGTTTGGCTTTTGCCTCGGAGTTTCTGAGAGGTTTGTGCAATCATGGCCTCCAATTATCTGCTTTAACAAGTCCCTTGGGATTCTTAGTCAGTGAAAACACTCAGTGGGGCTCATTAATACTTCAAGGTACTCCAAATTTTTTTTTGGCACTGAGTCTCTGAGAAGTTTTTGTGTAATCCTGGCCTCCAACTATCTGCTTTAATGAGTCCCTTGAGAGCTTTGCACTGACACTCAGTGGGGCTCATTAATACTTTGAGATACTCAAAGTGTTTAAGGTGCATTGGAATTTCCTTCCCACACTGAGTTTCTCAGAGGATTTTGTGCAATCCTGGCCTCCAATTCTCTCCTCCAAGGAGTCCATGAGGAGCCTGTGTTGGGGATGGACCTCAGTGCAACCCATGAATGCCTCAAGACACTTTGGGTTTTTCTTCTGACTTTGACTCCTGGAAAGGTTTGTGCAATCTCCTCTCAGGCCCTGAGGCTCAGCACCAAATGCACCGTGGGGCTCATTAGGATCAAGGAAGTCCTGACAAACCATGGCTGTGCCTTGATTTCCCTCTGGTCTGGTGCAGTTCATTAGGAAAGTTTCCAGCTAGAGTTATGGAGAAAGATTTCAAAGAGTTTTTTAAAAGGACACATTCCTGTTACAAAGGGTGTCTTTTATTACTGCTCTGTTTAGAGCAGAGGTGATTGCAGCATTCAGTGACTGATACCCCAGGGTGTCTCCTCAGGAGGTCTGGCCTGCTCAGAGAAGCTGTGTCCTGAGGTCTGACCCAGTGTGGACAACCTTGCTCCACATTCCCCAAGCCATCCTGTCCCTCCTCACTTACCTGGGACCTGCTTTGCTTGGAGAGCTGCTCACAATCAGGCAAACAGGGCCTCCCTATTTTTTTTTAGCAATGTAAAACTCCTAATTTTCCCCACTGAAAACAGACACCCTCCTCAGGTGTGTGCCAGCCCAAGGTGCCACCAAGGCCACTGCAGCCCTGCCCTGGGCCAGGAGTGAGGGTGGATCATCATCCCAACCTGCCCTGGGTCATTGCAAGGGGCTGTGGCCATGGACACTGCACTGACCCCACTGCTGGGTTTGGGTGCCACAGCAACCGTGAGCAGTTCCAGTTTCCTTGGAAACACTGGGGTGGACTGGGACATACTGGGGAACACTGGGAATGCTGTGAGAGACACTGGGACATACTGGGAGTGATACTGGGTAGGACTGGGACAACCTGGGAACACGGGGAATGCTGAGGGGGAATCTTGGTGGACTGGGATGGACTGTGGGGGTACACTGAGACATCCTGGGACATACTGGGAGTGATACTGGGCAACACTGAGACATACTGGGGATACTGGGAGTGATACTGGGGACACCATGGGGAGGACTAGGGGACACTGGGGCATACTATGGATGGCACCGGGGCAAACTGGAAGGGAATGGGAATGGGAATGGGAATGGGAATGGGAATGGGAATGGGAATGGGAATGGGAATGGACTTAGGTGAATTTGGAGGGACTGGGCTGTACTGGGAAGGACTAGAATGGTTCAATGGGCTCCTCCCACCTCCGCCACCTGCCATTTGCTGAGAGTCATGTCCAACACCTCCCGCATCCAATCAGCACCAGGGATTGGGGCTTGGGGAGCGGGGCTTTGTTTCAGTGCAAGGTTTGGTTTGGGTTTTTTTTGCCTATAACTCCCATCATGCACCACGGCCCAATAGACCCCCAGTGCAGCTGGGATACAATGCCCGTCATGCTCCGTGCTCCACAGAACCTATGAATTTTTGACCGGATGAGGTCTCTGCATGCGTATTCCCTCTTTACCGAGATGTTCCCTCCAGTTTTACAAAGGGGCCCCCTCTTATTTTGCAAGCTCAGAAACTTTTAATAGGAACCATGTGTTCTTTGAAGGGCCCCTTATCTCTTCGTTTTCTTTCAGTCTTTGGAAAGCAAGATAATGAATCCTACGTGTTCATATACATGACCTCAGCTATTCTGGAATTCCCTTTAACCCCAAAATCCCTTGTTTCAGTCCCCCAATTTCTAGAAAATAAGTAAATTCTTTTACTTAATACAAAAATTCTTTTCTCCGTTCCTCCGATATGCACCCCTTAATGCGTTACCATGTACCTTTGACAATGAAGTTGGTGCTGCCATACGTTGTAGCTTCCTCCAATTCCAAAGAAGCATTAAAATGGACAGGATCAGACTTATACCAACCAGAATTAATAAAACAATAGTTGGATGAACTATTACACTGAGGAGCCCAGTCGCTTTTGGTGACCATCCAAAAAAGTGTATCCCACCAATGGTGAGATGCATCTGTTTCCATCCTTTTAAAGACCCTTCCTATGGTTTCTGTGTCATGATGTATAGTAATCAGAGTCCTTTTTCCCATACCCCTAATTTCTCTCAGAATTTCCTTTAAATCCTCATGCCTCAATAGCTGCTTAACCAAGGTCAAATTCATCCCTATGGGCACAGGTGATATTTCTTGCATAGTAGTCAGATTTGCCTTTATATATTGATGGGATACTACTGGTGCCAGATAAGAAAAATCACGTCCTTCGATTCTGACAAAGTTGCAGATGCACAGATTGGATTTGGTTTCCTTTATGCCTAGTTCATCCTCCATTATCATGGCACATGGTGTCCTGAGACACACACAACCCTGGCCTATGTACACCAGGAAGGTTGTCTGATGGTTGAGTGTATTTCAAAGTGACAAATACTCTGTTCTGTATCCAAACAAGTATCCTGATCACTGTTTATATTCCCTTCATATATGAACCCTGGTTGTTTTCTCACAGCACAGGACTCTCTGTTAATAGTCCTCCATTTCCCTTCTACTTTTTGTGCCCACATCCTGTGTTCCGAAGGATATAGGATGGTTCCTTCATGGTTTAGTCCTAAGGCGACTATTGGGTGTATCAGACTCACTGATGCATTATGTATAGTTAAAACAAAGGTTGTCACCATGCTTGTTACAGGATCATAGGTGAAGTTAACTAAGAACCACCATGGCTGGAGTTCTCTTTCTAAATCAGAAGCATGGTCCCAAACAATTTTCCAGACCTCAGCAGGGAACGTGCCTTCACTACCTTCCTTGATAATTGAGGCAGCTACTGATTGCATCCATAACTGTGCTTGTATGCATCCAAGGGCGAGACATATTTTCACTAGCTGTACCTATAGCATTTACTATTAGTCTATGATCTTGTTCTTGAATCCCTTCCCATTCTGGTAATATTTTGGACAGTTTCCATTGACTGGTGCCTAGGGCTAGTAAAAAACATAGTAAGGGTTGTTGTAATTTAACCACATCACTGCCAGCTGCAGCCAATTTGTTCATTAGTACCTCTGAGTCCATTGTATTCAAGATCCCCAGTCCTGTTCCTAATATTCCTGTAAGGTCTGTCTTTTGTTGGAAGTGTTAGGTGTATGCTTCTGTAACCAAACAGTCCAATCCATAAAGGAAATTTTAAGGAATGGGGCACACCCTGATCAAATGGCAGAAGCATTTACTTGCATTTCCATCTCTACTCTCTTCAAGGACTACTCTGGATTTAGTAATAGTCTTTGGATCCCTACTTTCTTAATTGCATAGGGTCCAGTTTTGGAGACTATAGCCCGAGTTGTACTCCTGGAGTGGTTTGAATGTGAGCTCTTCTGGTTTTTGGGTTGGATGATTTACTACCCCCTCATCGTGAGGTACAACACAATCCTGAGTAATACTGTAATCCAAGCTATAACCTGTGATTGCACATCCCTCTATTTTAAATCTAAATTCAGGACAGGTAGATGAGCAGGTCTCACAGCATCCAGAATCAATTTGAATTAACTCTATAGGATTTTGGTGAGATTCATGGGATCCATCGTGAACAAATGCATATTCACAACCCCAAACATTTTTCCCTTCCCAGACAGATGCACTGGTAACCTTCAGCATCTGGTTCAGCATTTTGCAAGAGCAGGCGTCATAAGCCTTTCCCTGACAAAAATTTCTCCTCAATATGTGGTGCACACACGGTCTTGCATTAATTTTGGTTACAGCTATAACTGCCATCATAAGAGATACAGCTTTCCAAGTTAACATTTCTACCCAAAGTCCATTCATTTTTCCCAAGTAAGTTTCAGTCTCAGTTCATTATCACCCAGTGTTGCTTTCCAGGGGGCTCTTGTAGCCTTCTTCACTCACGTAATATGAATCCAAGAATTCTGTTCCTTAATCCTAATTGCAGTGAAGGTGGTAAGGAACACCTGGAATGGTCCTTCCCACTGTGGTTCCAGAGTTTTGTCTGTAAAAGATTTAACATACACATAATCCCCAGGCTGTATATTATGCACAGGTCCATCTAGCCCTCTGTTCTGAGTTCCAGCCACGTATTTTCCAATTTTTCTAAGTTGTTTACTTACGGCCACCAGATAGGTGGTCAATGTCTCTTCCCCAGCTTGGGTAGAGGTTCCCTTTTGCACCCTGTATGGCCTTCCATAAAGCATTTCAAAGGGGCTTAACTTTTCTTGAATCCTTGGCTTAGTTCAGATCTGTAGCAATGACAATGGGAGAGATTGGGGCCAGGGCAAATTAACTTCTTGCCTTAGCTTCAGAATTTGCTGTTTAATTAAATGATTCATTTTCTCTACTTGGCCACTAGACTGAGGATGGTATGGAGTGTGTAATTCCCAGTTTATGCCCACTATTTTTGAGATAAAATGTGTTCCTCTACCTGAGGACATTGTGGCTGCAACTCCAAAACTTGGTATTATTTTCTGCAACAGTATTTTGGTTACTTCCCGGGCTTTGGCAGTTCTGGTGGGGAAAGCTTCTGGCCACCCTGTAAAGGTATCTGTTAGCACCAGCAAATATCGATACCCCCCTTTTCTTGGAAGTTCTGAAAAGTCAATTTGCCATTGCTGCCCAGGCCCCTGGCCTCTTCCAATATGACCAAGTTTTGGTTTAGGGGTATTCTTAGGGTTAGTCTGGAGGCAAAGATCACACTGCCTGGTCACCTGAGTGACGGCAGCATACAAATTTCTAGCAGTAATCTTTTCAATTAGATAATTATATAGAGCAGCCATTGTCCAGTGTGTTTTCTGATGTTCCTTCCTCACTAAGGGCTATAATATATGAGAGGGGGTGACCAATTTCCCTTCCTCAGTAATGGCCCATCCTTCCTGGTTATATCTTTCTTATGGTATACTGGCTTACCTTCAAGAGATATCTATCCATCTGGAATCAAACTTCCTTCAATTGTTACCTCATCTTTTGCTGCTTCTTTTGCCTCTCTGTCTGCCAGCTCATTTCCCTCTTTCAATTCCGAGCTTACCCTTTGGTGTGTCTTAATGTAATGCATAATCAGTACTTTCTCAGGCATCCGGAGCGCTTCCACCATTCTCATTATTTCCTGTGCATGTTTAATGTTCTTCCCTTGTGAATTTAATAGTCCTCTTTCTTTCCAGATAGCTCCATGTGCATGCACAGGTCCAAAAGCATATCTCGAGTCTGTATAGATGTTTATTTTCTTCCCTTTTGCCACCTCCAAGGCACGAGTCAGGGCAATTATCTCAGCCTTCTGTGCAGAGGTATCTGTTGGTAATTCTATTACCTCTTCACTGGTGGTAACTGCATACCCAGCATGTCACTTTCCACTGATGACGTAACTACTCCCATCAGTAAACCAAGTTTCTGCATCGTCAAAAGGGGTCTCCTTCAAATCTGGACAACTGGAGTAGGTGGCTTCGATGGTTTCCAGACAGTCGTGTTGCACTGGTTCTCCTTGATTCCCACTGAGAAAAGAAGCTGGGTTGATAATATTAGTTACCACAATTTCCACATCATTTTGTTCTACCATGATGGCTTGGTATTTTAAAAATCTTTGAGGGGAAAGCCAGTGCCCACCTTTCACTTCCCGTACTGTGGACACTGTGTGAGACACCAGCACAGTCATTTTCTGGCCCAAGGTAAATTTACATGCTTCTTGGATATTCACCATGACTGCTGCTACAACCCTGAGGCACCCTGGCCATCCCTTGGCGGCTGCATCTAGCTGCTTGGATAAGTAGGCAACTGCCCTTCGGTATGGGCCTAGGTTCTGTGCCAGTATCCCCAGGGCAATCCCTTGTTTTTCATGGGAAAACAGAAAAAATACTTTACTCACGTCTGGAAGTTCTAGGGCTGGAGCTGACATAAAGGCATCCTTTAATTGGGAAAAGGCTCTGGTGGCTTCCTTGGTCCACTGGTGATCTTTGTTCTTCCTTGTGATGAGTGCATACAGAGGTTTGACGAGCAGCCCATATGTCTTGGTTTGGAAAGAGAGATATCTGACAGGGAAAGCTGTCGTAAGCTTAGAATGGGGAATGTAAACGCCTCACCCCCGCCAAATTATAATTTTGTAATTAAGGGCTTTCAGGCAAAGACTTGGGAATAGGAATAACAGTTCTTTACTAAGAATATTAACAATACAAATGTAGTAGAAAAACAAAACCACCCAACCAAACCAGCAAACAAACAACAATTTTGGAGAACCCTGACAGAGTCAGAGCAACAACCTGACATCCTGTTGGTCATGGTGTTGGAAGCAGTCCAAAAGTGAGTCCTTCTGGAATGGCAGAGGTGGTTCTGGTGGAGTAGAGATGATCCTGTAGAACAAGGGTCCAGGTAGTGATGAGAAGGGGTCCAGTGGTGGTGAGAAGAGTCCAGTATTCCTCCAGGAATCGGGTGAAGCTGGATGCCTTCTCCTTCCTGTGGCTCAGATTTATCCAGGTAGAAATGGTTGGCTCCCTCCACTGGGTGGAGCATCTCACAATAGGATGATGTAATGTGGAATGCACTGCTTTGGGGAGGGTATAGTTTGGGGATGTCTTAGTTTGGGGAGGTGTTAATGGCCCATTAGCAGACAACTATCCCCCTGGAGGGAAGACTGGTGGTGGAAGAGATAAGAAACAATGCCCTACAGTTTGTCCATTAACAAAAGGCATCCGCCCTACTTCTCCCAGAGTAAAGAAGAACAGTGCTTTCAGGAGATGAAAATAGAATATACATTTTTGTTTTCCATAACCCAGGACACCATAGTTGTAGATCCACAATCTACACCATCCTGTCATTCCCAAAAAGGTTCACAGTTCTTTCACTGTCCAGGGTTGTGGGGTTTGTCATATTGCTTCTTAACAGTCTTGCCCTAGAATCCTTTGTCCAGCACTAACTTCGTACCCCAGGTAAATTACCTTTTGCTTCACCACCTGAGCCTTCTTCTCTGACACCCTGTACCCCTGGAGCCCCAAAAAGTTTAATGGACTCACCGTCCATGACACGCATGCCTCTTCAGTCCAAGGGGCTATGAGGAGGTTGTCCACCTACTGCAACAGCTTTCCTTCCTCTGGTGGGGCCTCCTAGACCTCCAGGTCCTTTGCAAGTTGTTCCCCAAACAAAGTGGGCGAGTTCTTGAACCCCTGGGGGAGCACTGTCCATGTGAGCTGAGTTTTACGCCCGCTTTTAGGGTTTTCCCATTCAAAGGCAAAAATTTTCTGACTGGCTTCATGGAGAGGAAGGCAAAAGAAGGCATCTTTCAGATCTAGAACAGTAAACCAAGTTAACTCTGGTGTTAAGCATGTCAACAAAGTATATGGATTTGCCACCACTGGGTAGAGATCCTCAGTTATTTTGTTAACAGCCCATAAGTCTTGAACCACTCGATATGACCCATCAGGTTTCCGGACAGGTAATATAGGAGTGTTGAAGTCAGATTGGCATTCCTTTAGCAGTCCTAGTTGTCGGAAATTTTCAATTACTGGCCTAATTCCTTCCCTATCCTCTTTTCTCAAAGGATACTGCTTGATCCTGAGTGGTTGTTTTCCTTCCTTGAGGTTAATTGCTATAGGAGTTGTGTTCTTTGCCTTTCCTGGCACTTTGGAAGCCCATATTCCAGGGAGCACCTGGTTAATTATTTCCTCACTAATTTCCTCCTCAACCTCAATGATTGTCAAGATCAAGCTTAATACTTCCACATATCATTCATCATTTACCTCCAGAATAATTTCCCCATCCTTAAAAATAATGGTTGCTTGCAGTTGCTCCAATAAATCTCTTCCCAGGAGAGCCTTTGGAGAATTTGCGCACTGATCTTTGCCCAGTCGGAGTGGACCTGCTTGTTTTTGTCCACGTCCTTCCCTTTTCTCTTCTCTTAATACCAAAACTTTGCATTTTGCCTATATCCCTCTTCCCTGTTGCTAAATACAATCCATGCCTCATTGAGTAGCTTTTCTAGGTTTCTCGCCTCAGGACCTGTTTCATGGTGATTCAAGCTTCTCTTTAGATCTGTGGCTAGAGGTAATGGAAAATTCAGGTGTGCTAAGGGTGCCAGAAAAGCTGGAGCAGATTTGCTGGAAGCTTTGTAGACACTCCAAAACCACTACTGTGTTCTAGGCACTGGCTTTGTTGGCTGCCTAGTGGTGAGTCTGATTTGGAGGCGTTAGACTTCCATAGGTCACTAAATAACTCCATGTCTTGGGGGAAGCTGTTAGGAGTCTGCTTCTGTACTAAGGTTTATATTTTAAATTAGTTAACTTACTGGTGTCCAGGATGATGCATTTCTGCCTCCTGATTTCTAAATAAACCTTTTCACGTGCTTGTGTAATGTCTAGCAGCAGTAACAGGTGTTATCCATAAGAAAACACCAAGGAACAGACTGGTCCATTTCTATCAGGCTTTAGTTTGGAAATTTTTTCTTCTTGCTGTCACATCATGTACTCTGGAGATGAAGAGAAATTTTCTGTTTTGACCAGAAGACTTTTTTTTGTTTCAACCAAACAAGCAAATCTTGGCACAACTGCTGCCATTCATTTTTTTTTAAGGCAGAATTTGAGATCAAAACAAGGGAAGGTGTCGTGCCACATTCCCTTACCCCACAGAAATTACAGTAGGCTGGGGGCTAATGCGAATATTCCCCAGGAGTTGGATGTTCCAATACAAAAGCTGGCCTCTTCCTATCCTAAACACGAATTTAAGTCCCTAAACCTCACTCTCCTGAGTACTCTGAACAAAATTATCTCAGTTTTGAGAATCTAAGTGGGCATAGACTTAACAGCTTTTAGAAGTGTCAACCGGGCTTTACTGTAACATCTGAGATATTTGTGTAAGGCAGGAAAACTGGCTTTCCATTTCATCATGACTGTCCCTGTATTATATCCAGCAGCATTTTGCTCTAGATTTCCAGCTGTGTAAATTTGCTGCTTGAACAAGAAAACTTGATATTTAATGATTCCATAGTGAGCTTTTGGAAAGTAAATGATTTGACTGTCGTAGCACTAATCTTTTCAACTTATGTCAATCAATTTCTTTGGTTAAATGACAAAGGATTTCCTTTTGTACTAAGTTATACATAGAGCTTCCACTTTGCACTTCCACACTTTCTTTGGGAACCTTTTGGTGCAATGATTAAAGACCTTTTGAGCTTTTGAGTGGTTTTAATGCCTTTTGACACCTTTTTCCTATTTCCCGTGGCTGTGCTGTGCAGTGCAATCTGTTAAGGATAAATACTTGGCTAGAATAGTGGATTTTATAGATATTATTCTGTACCTAGTATAAAATATGTAAGCAATTTAAAGAAATCTTGAGGGGCAGTGCCATTTAAAATTCTGTGAAACATGTCGCTCAAGTCAGAGATGTCCCAGGTGCTTTCATTTGCCACTCTAAATAAAAAATTTAAAGAGTTGCCAGGCAAGATTTTCCAACTTAAAACGGTCAGAAGAAATGGAAAGTGAGAAGTTAAAAGGGAACAAACCTCTCTGGAGAGGTTGCCCAAAGAGCAAGTGAGAAATTGGCCCCTCTCAGGGAGGAGTCTCAATATCACAGAATATTTGGGGCTGAAAAGGACCTCTAAAGATCATCGAGTCACAGCCCCACTGCTCCTTTAGAACTTGGCTGTTCTCAGGTTTAATGACCCCAAGGTAAGAAGAGCAAACAAATGAACCAAAGCCTCGAGACCCAACAGTGATGTTTTCTCTTTTGTATAGAGGAAAAAAAAAAGGGTTTCTGTGCACAGAAAATGGCCAGGACGATAGAGGACTAGCCATGTACCCCTGAAAGAGATTGAATGCTCTGCTTTATCTTGCCAAGAGAGGAGATATGCTCTCTTTGTCGAGAATGAGAAATTTCCTCATTACTGGGAAATTCCGAGCTGGAAAAAAAGGGAAATTCTGGAATTTTTCCTATTAAATTTTATTTTATTTTATTTTATTTTATTTTATTTTATTTTATTTTATTTTATTTTATTTTATTTTATTTTTATTTTTTTATTTTATATTTTTACTTTTAATTTTTATTTAATTTATTTTATTTTATTTTTATTATTTTTTTAAATTTTATTTTATTCTATTTTTAATTTTATTTAAATTTTATTTTATTCTATTTTTAAATTTTATTTTTATTTTATTTTAATTTTGGGGTTTTTTTTTAATTCTACCCTATTTTTTAATTTTATTGTATTTATTTTATTGTACTTTCTGTTATTTTTATTTTTTTTAGATTTTATTTTATTTTTATTCTATTTTTAAAATTTATTTTATTTTATTTTATTTTTTAATATTTTATTTTATTCTACTCAGGGTTTTTTTATTTTATTTATTTTATTTTTTTTATTCTGTTTTATATTTTTAATTTTATATTTCACTGCCCACCCCCAGCAGTGTTTTGCCCAATATTTCTGTTGGGTGTGTACTTTGGAAGGCATTTTATTTTATTTTATTTTATTTTATTTTATTTTATTTTATTCTATTCTATTCTATTCTATTCTATTTTTTATTTTTATTTCATTTTATTTTTATTTCATTTTATTCTATTTTTAAATTTTTATTTTATTTTATTTTATTTTACCTAATTTTTTATTCTATTTTATCTTTGTTTGAATCCACCTTCGTAACAGAAGCCTGGTAGTTCTGACAATCAATACAGACTTTTTTTATCAATAGGGAGAGTATCATAATCAATACAGATTATTTAAGAGAAAAATTTGTCATTGATTATTGATTATTGATTATTGATTATTGCATGTAATTATTTATTTAATTTATTATTTACTGCAATTGTTTATTATTTAATATTGACTATAATTATTTACTATTATTTACTATGTTTGTCAGAATCAAGACAGACACTATTTTTATCAGTCGGGAGAGTATCATAATCAATACAGATTATTTAGGAGAATTATTTATTATTTATTATTTATTATTTATTATTTATTATTTACTATAGTTATTTATTATTATTACTTACTATATTTTTCAGAATCAAGACAGAGACTATTTCTAGCAATCGATGCAGAGAGTATAACAATCAACACATATTTTTTCTAAGAATTAGTTGAGTGACTTGTGAACAATCTATACAGACTATAAAAAGTTATACAGAGTATTTCTAACAACCAATACAGCATATTTCTAACAAGCAATAGAGACTACTTCTACTAATCAAAACAGAGTATAAAAATTGTACTGATTATTTATAAGATTCATTACAGAGGCTTTTGAAGCAATGCAGAGACTATTTCTAGCAATTATTATGGTGCATTTCTAACTATGAATGCAAAGCCTGTAACAATTACACACATTACTTACACAAATCATTAAAGAAACAAATAAATCACTACATAGGCTATCTCTAACTACCAATGCAAAAAGGAAAGAGCTCACCTCACAAAGACCTTGGGGGTGGAACAAAGTAATTTCAGGGGCAATCGGAGCAGTCTCCCTGCAAGTACCCAGAGATCTCCTCGAGTTCTGCCCATGGAGATGGAAATGGCCCTGAGCAGCACACAGGGCTTGGTCAGGAGGGTCACTCCTCTGCAGGCTTTGGCCAGGAGCCCCAGGTCAGTGTGTCCTTGTCCTGTGTGCAGTGCTGTGGCTCCCTGCCAGTGCTGCCTGCAGAGCACGAGCAGCACAGGGATGACCAAGCCCAGCATGGCACACGTGTGCCGCTGGATCTTCCTCTCCAGGTGCACTGCAGGCTGTGCTGGAGCCTCCTGGGTGGCTTCCTGGTCTGCAATTTCCTTCTCCAACTGCAGCTGGTGCAGCCCAAGCCTCACCTGGCACGTCTTCATCCTCTGGAGGGTTTCTTCCCCACCCTGGGGAGCAATTCCCTTCTTTTCCAAGGGCTGCAGCAGCTGGTTGATGCCCACCAAGGCCATCAGCACCAGGGACACGTGCAGGATTCCTTCATCCATGGCTGATTCTTCCCTGAAAGAGAGAGAAAGGAGGAAAGAGCCCAGATTCAGACTGTACTGCCTCAAGAAGTGTTGTATCGTGTCGCTGGTTTTGCTCCCTGTTATATTCTGTTTGATGGTCTGTTCCCTTGTCTCCCCTCTCTTTCCCTGACAGTTCTGTTCCAGTTGTCAATCCTCCTTCTGTTCTCCCCCCAGCCCCCTCCTCTGGGCCTTGTCTGTCACCCAGCTGCTCCTCCCAGCTTCCAGAAAGTTCAGAGAGGAGAGCTGAGTGACAGGGCAAGGACAGAGGGGATCCCTCCCCAGGCACCCTCATTTGCTCCCGTACATGTCCCTCCAACCCTGTTCCACTCCCACCTTGTCTCCCATTGGGAGGTAGCCTGTCCCCTCCCTTTGTATTTGGGGAATTTGATGGAAATTTTGGGTCATTTGGGGGTAATTTTGGAGAATTTTGGGGGGAATTTAGGAAAATCTGGGGACATCTGAGGAAAATTTGGGGGGATTTGGGAGATCTGAGGGAATTTGGGTGAAGTTTTGGAGAATTTTGGGAGGTTTTGGAGAATTTGAGGGGAATTTTGGAGGAAATTTCAGAAAACTTGAGGGATTTAGAGGAAAATTTGGGGGAATTTTTGGAGATTTTGGGTGATTTAAGGGAAAAATTGGAGAAAATTTGGGTCATTTTGGGGAATGTAGGAAAATTTGGGGAATTCAGAGGAAAACTTTGAGGAATTTTTTGAGATTTTGGGGAATTTAAGGGGAAAATTTGGGGAATTTTGGGAAATTTTGGAGAATTTGAGGGGAATTTTGGGGAAAATTTCAGGAACTTTTGCAAATTTGGGGGAGTTTTGGGACATTTGAGGTAGTTTTGGGTGATTTTAATGGAAATTGGGTAAATTTGGGTAATTTGAGGAGAATTTGGGGTAATTTGGGGAGAATTTTGGGGAATTTGAGGGGAATTGAAGAAAATTAGGGGAATTTTGAGGAAAACTTTGAGGAATTTTGAGAGTTTTTGAGGAATTTGGGGGAAAATTTGGGGAATTTTGGGAGGTTTTGGAGAATTTGAGGGGAATTTTGGGGTAAATTTTGGGGTTCATTTTGGGGAATTTTTGAGGGGAATTTGGGAAATTTGGAAAACTTTGCTGCTGCAAGTTCCAGAGCCAGCTGCCCAAAGAGGCTCCGTGAGCAGGTGGGAAGGAGGAAGGGGAGGAAGGTGTGAGACACAGGAAACACAAACCCTGAACAGCCAGGTTGGAGGAGACAGAAGTTCAGCGTTGAGGATGACAGAGAAACCAAGCTCAGTCCCCCAAGCAGGGGGAGGAGAGGAAGGGCCCCCAAGCTGGCTGCAGACAGACAGGGGAGACCTTGCCCAGATGTTGCCAAATGGGCTGGGGAGAAGGAAAGCATGGGCCTGCATTCCAGCTTCTGCCATCACTTCTGCCCCTGCCACTGCCTTGAGCCAAGGCCTGATGGAATCCCGCTCAGTGTGGGCTGAGCCGGAGCTGGCAGCTGGGTCTCTGAAGGGCTGGGTGTCAGGTCAAGGCCCCCTTGCCCTCACCAAGGCCTTCCCTTGGTAGTGGTGGGAAGGGGATTTATCCACCCTCCTTCCCTCCCTCCCTCCCTCCTTGCCCCAGACCTGCTCTGAGCACTGTGTGGGCACAGATTCCCTTCTCCATGTCCATCCTCAAGTGCAATCCCAGCTGGGTCATTGGGCTCTGCCCTGAGCTGCCAGCGCCTCGCAGGCTGCAGGGCTGCAGGTGCTGCTGCTCTGCCACCCCAGGGCACTGCCAGCAGGGGCAGCAGCAGTGCCAGCAGCAGCAGAAATGCCAACAGCAGCAGCAGCAGGTGCAGCAGCAGGTGCAGCAGCAGGTGCAGCAGCAGTGCCAGCAGTGCCAGCAGCAGCAGGTGCAGCAGCAGGTGCCTCTCAAGTGTCAGTGTGCCTGCACTGCCGCCCCTCCCGCTGGCACCAACGTTCTCTGGCTGCCCAGGAGACAGCCCTGGAGTCCGGCTGTGAGGTCACAGAGCCATGGATTCCACACAGGGATTCCTGGAGCCATGGAGTCCTGGGGCCCTGGGCACCCACAGATTCTGGTGCCCAGCTTGGATGTGAAGAGAATGCAGTGAAATGAGATTCTTGAGCAGGCTCTGCCCTTCAGGAATGGTCTGGATAGTTTCAGTCAATTGCCTGTCTCTTGTCTCTTTGGATACACCCTTCTCTTGTTCAGTCCTTCAGATTCTTGCTCCTTGATTCTTCCCCTTCTGGAAACATACTCCAAGCATGCTCTAAAGTGTCAGGACTGTCACACCCACATCCCTCTCCCACAGCCCTCCAAAGCCAAAGGTGGAACTGGCTTTTGATTTTATGTTGGAGCATCCTACTTCCATTTATTCCTTTTGGAATGGATGCTTCTCATTTCTTGTTGATGTTGCAAAGCTTAGGTACCCACAGTTGTCACCCACAAGCCTGTGATCTATTTCATTGCAGTTATTTAATAGGAATCTATTTTGCATTGAGGTGATTCAGAATTCCCTGGCTGGTGGATGCCTCCTGCCCATCCCTCAGTGATATTTGAGGTCATATTCCCAAGAATCATCATGTTATAACCAATTTATAAATGGAGGAATTGTGGAGTCTCCCTGTTTTGAGAAGAGTGAAATCTGATCTTACTGTCCTTGTGTTATCTCCGTCCTTGACCCAAACCCTAAGACTCCTCCCCTGAATTCCCTATAAATCTCACAACCCAGCCCCTGTTCTTCCTCTTGGTCCTCATCTCCTCCCCAGCCCAGGACAAGGGGAATAAAATGGATTCTCGAGCTTAACAAAGAGACTTGTCCTACTTGTTTCCCTGCAAGTGGGTGTAACCTCCCTAGACATGATCACTGTTGCTTGAACCCATGACAGCTGATCTGAGCAACATCTGCAGATTGTTCTCAGACGGGATAAAAATTCACAGCTCATGGGAACAAACTTTCAGGCTGACTTCAGAGGCCACCACAAACCTGAGGGGTTTCCCTGCTGTGGCCCAGCCCTTCCTGGCCCCAGGCCCTGCTGGCATTTGTGCTCCCTCAGCTTCATCTCCCCACACCAAGCCCATGGGGGTGCTCAGGCCTGCTCTGGGCAGGGCAAACAGGGGCTCCTGAGGCAGTGCTGCCGTGGCTGTGCCTGCAAGGCTGCGGCAGCTGTGTGAGCTGGGGGAGAGGCCAGGGCTGCAGAGGGGGGATGTTGTTGGCAGGTGCATGAGGAGGCTGTGGGCCGCTGGCCTGGGGTGTCCAGCGCAGTGGGGATGGATCAGGCCCTGCTCTGCTGCTCCTTGCCGTGTGCTTGCCCAGGGCCCTTGCAGAGCCCCAGCCGTGCTGTTTGCCCCCAGCCTGCCCACGGCCAGCCTGGGGCTGCTGCCGGGGCTTTTCTCTGCTCAGCCTTGGCCTGGGCAATGTGTTGTGGAGAGAGCCTGGGCAAGGAGCCTGCAGCCCCCAGGCCCTGGGCTGAGGCCTCAGCACTGCTGCTGTGCCAGCAGTGCCCATGGCCTGTCCCTGCTGCAGCCCCGGCACTGCCACCCCCAGCCCTGTGCCCGGCCCCGAGAGCACTCAGGCCCTACAGCAACAGCAGGGCCAGGAGGGCAGCGGGGCAGGGCCACGGCAGCAGCACTGGCAGCACCAAGTGCTGCTGCTGCTGCTGCTGGCCACAGCTGCTGTGCCAGCACTGATCTGCCCCCAGCTCTGCACACAGACATTGCTGCTGCAGCTGCAGAGAAGGGAACCAAAGGGGCATCTCTGCAGAAAACTTGGCCAAGAGATCCTTGAGTTCCTTTAAAGGCACCAAGAGCACAGCCCCTCATTGTAAGAGTCTGTGGCAATAGGGAAGGTGGAGAGAAAGAAAATGAGAAATGGTATGATGAATGGCTTTTTATTTTGGAAAATGTTGAACAAGTAAAACAACAAAATTAAACACCAAATGAAGCCAACCAGAAGTATCAAAGCTGACTTTTATTACAAAAGATTTACAGATATTGGCCAGCAGTTTAATGTTTCTGAAACCATCCAGTGATCAGTTTCCACACTGCAGCCTTGAGCTCCTTGTTCCTCAGGCTGTAGATGAGGGGGTTCAGGGCTGGAGGCACCACCGAGTACAGAACTGACAGGGCCAGATCCAGGGGTGGAGAGGAGATGGAGGGGGGCTTCAGGTGAGCAAATATGACAGTGCTGAGGAACAGGGAGACCACAGCCATGTGAGGGAGGCAGGTGGAAAAGGCTTTGTGCCGTCCCTGCTCAGAGGGGATCCTCAGCACAGCCCTGAAGATCTGCACATAGGAGAAAACAATGAACACAAAACAACCAACTGCTAAGGAGGAAGTAAAAATGGAAAACCCATGTTCCCTCAGGTAGTATTTGTAGCAGGAGAGCTTGAGGATGTGTGGGATTTCACAGAAGAATTGTCCCAGGGCATTGCCATGGCACAGGGGCAGGGAAAATGTATTAGCTGTGTGCATGAGAGCATTGAGAAAGGCACTGGCCCAGGCAGCTGCTGCCATGTGGGCACAAGCTCTGCTGCCCAGGAGAGTCCCGTAGTGCAGGGGTTTGCAGATGGACACGTAGCGGTCGTAGCACATGATGGTCAGCAGGGAAAACTCTGCTCCCATAAAGAAGAGAAAGAAAAAGAGCTGTGCAGCACATCCTTTGTAGGAGATGTTCCTGGTGTCCCAGAGGGAATTGTGCATGGCTTTGGGCACAGTGGTGCAGATGCAGCCCAGGTCAGTGAGGGCCAGGTTGAGCAGGAAGAAGAACATGGGGCTGTGCAGGTGGTGGCCGCAGGCTACGGCGCTGATGATGAGGCCGTTGCCCAGGAGGGCAGCCAGGGAGATGCCCAGGAAGAGGCAGAAGTGCAGGAGCTGCAGCTGCCGCCTGTCTGCCAATGCCAGCAGGAGGAAGTGCCTGAT
Organism: Phylloscopus trochilus trochilus; assembly: GCA_016584745.2. NCBI lineage: Eukaryota > Metazoa > Chordata > Aves > Passeriformes > Phylloscopidae > Phylloscopus > Phylloscopus trochilus. Next base: position 935,758 of record WQNJ02000055.1, on the reverse strand, counting down.
GGAGCTGCTGTTGCACATTTCCTCACTCTGCCCAGGGAGTCCTGTTGAAGGAGGACACAGTGACAAGTCAGGGGAGACGTTCCGGAGTGATTCCCAAGCCCCTTCTCCCAGCCGTGCCCCTGCTGCTCTGTGCCACCCAATTCTCCTTTTCTCAGAGCCCTTCCCTCAGCCCTGTGCCTGGAGCTCTGCTGGGATCTGGCCCCGTTGCTGTGACCAGCAGGGGCTCTGCCCACGGACACCCAGGGCTCAGCTCTGCTCTGCAGCAGTGGGGCCATGGGAACGGGGACAGGGGCCAGGCCTGGGGTTGGACTTCATCAGCCCAAAGTGCTGCTGAGGCAGAGGAGCTTGGCAGCATCTCCTGTGCCAGGGCTCAGGAATGGTGATAGCCAAAGGCAGTTTGAGAGGGTTTCCTGCTGTGCCCAGGGAGATCAGAGAGAACTGTGCAGGGCAAGAGCATTGGCTGTAACTCAGTGAAGGGTGAGGGGAGCTGCTCTGTCACTCCATCTGTCCCCAGCTGCCCTTTCTGAGTCGAAGCCAGTCACTGTGCTCCCCTGGAAATCAGCCTGACACAGCTGAGAGCAGAGGGAGCCACAGCAGTGCAAAAAAAACTGGCTCAGCCTTTTTGAGTCTCAGCCCCAGCCCTGACCAAGGACACTCCTGTCCCCCAGTGTCCCCTGGAGGCAGCTGACAGCTTGGATGGCATCCCCAGGACACACCAAGGGTCCTGTCCGTGGCACTGCTGGAGGAGAGTCAGCTCATTCCCAGCCTGCCAGCCTGCCCTGCCCAGAGCTGCCCAGGCACAGGGAGCTGGGACACCCCACTGCTGTGCTCAGCCTGAGCAGGAGGAGCCCAAGGGCTGGGCCTGAGCCTGCAGCTGGAAGTGCCATTCCCAGAGAGCCCCTCAGCAATGGCAGCAGCAGCTGGGCAAGGCAAGGAGAGAGAGAGCCGGGCCCTGAGGAAAAGCCTTTCCCTGCCCAGCCCTGCCCAGCCCCTGCAGTGCAGGCAGCAGCAGTGCAGGACAGTGGCCCTCAGGCCCTGGGCAGCAGGCAATGGGCACATGGCAGCAGAGGTGCCCTTCATCTCTGGAGCTGCTCTGCCGGCCCAGGAGGGGACTGAGGGCCCCCAGCCCTCGGGCTGAGGGCTGTGCTGGCTGCCAGGGGACACAGCAGCTGTGCTGCTCAGGCCAGGGTCTGCCCTGCAGGGCAGGGCTGGCAGCTGCCACATCTCCCCTGCAGCAGCAGCAGCAGCAGCAGCAGGGCTGCCCTCAGCACTGCCTCCCTCCCTCCCTGCCCAGGGCTCTGCTGCTGCAGCTGTCCCAGCCTGAGCTGTTCCTGTGGGCCCGGGCTCCTTCCCTGCCACAGCTGCCAGAGCCCAGCCCAGCCCCTGGGCCAGCTCTGCCCTGCAGCTGCTCCCGGCTGCAGGCATTAAAGAACAGCTCCCCCAGGCCTGGGCACCATGGAAAGCTGATGCTGCATGGATCTGGAGCCTGGGCAGCTGCAGGCACTTGCTGAGCTTCCCAGGAAAACTCAGTGGGATGGTTTAAGAGCCTCAGCCCCTGCTCTGCCCTGCACAGCTGAGTTTGCATTGCCACCAAGCTGAGCCAGGAAAAAGTGGGAGCACAGATTCAGGAAAGCAGAGACACAAGCAGGAAACCCCTGCCCTGAATGAGCTCATGACAAGTCCCCTTAGAAATGACCTGGGCATGAGCTGGAGCTCTGAGCAGCCCTGGCACACACAGCACCCTCTCCACAGCAGCAGCAGCAGCAGGACCTGCCCTGGCAGGAGTCACTCCTTGAACCCACTGCTCCCCTCCACCATCCAGGGGAGCTCCCAGGCAGGCTGAGAGCTGCCCCTGGCAGGTGGCAGATGCCCTGGGCTGGCCAAGAGCCCTGAGGGCTGCAGGAGCTGCTGTGCAGGACAGCCCTGGGCAGCCCTGGCTGCAGCCCCAGCTTCAGCCCCTGCAGCCGTCCCTGGCAGCAGGAGCCGTCCTGCCCTGTCCCTCTGACGGTGCCCAGGGCAGCCCCGCTCTGGAGCACATCCTCCCCCAAAGCAGAAAGGGCAGCAGAGCCATCCTTACAGTCACCTCAGTCCTGTCCTGGGTCAGCTTGAGGAGATCCCTGCAGCCAGAGACTGACTGTGCCAGAAGTGGTGAAGATTTCTAAATGAAGAAGCTCAGAATTTTCAGAAGTTGTGAAGATTTCTCCATGACTAATCTCAGAATAGCCCTTGCAGTTTCTTTAAGCCTCTGTCTCCTTCACTGCTCTCAGGAACCTGCAGTTAGTGCCCTCAGCCCTGCTGAGCTGGGAAAGGAGCAGCTCAGCAAGAGAAATGTCTTTTTGAAGCTCTTCTTGATTGCCAGGATACTGATGCAATTCAGCAGTAAAGACACAGCACAAGGACTTTAATTAACCTCTTGGGGTTTTGGTGCTGTTTACATCAGATTCAGTCCCTTAGAGTGTGCTAAAAAAACTTCTCAAGAACTTTAAGTGAGATTGAAACTCCAAACTTTCTTGAAGTTTTAATGGGTCCCACAGAAAAACACAACTGAGAAAGTGTCCACAGGTTCCAAGTAGAGCAGAACACTGCAGGCAGTGAGGACAGGTGGGGACAAACAAGGCAAAGGTGTCTCTCATGTATTTCAGGAATGCAAAGGGCCAAGGCCTGAGCCCCAGCCCCTGCCAAGGCACATCCTGTCCCTCCCTCCTTGCTCAGGGCTCTTCCCAGCCCACTGGGATGTGGGGATGTGCAATGCCAAGGGCAGCACCATGGGGCAGCCCCTGCCAGGCTGCTGAGCAGGGACAAGGAGGCCATGAGGCCCTTGCAGGCCTGCAAGGGTCACTGTCCCCTCCTGCTGGCTCAGGCCCAGGGCCAGCAGCCATGGCCCAAGTGCTGCAGGAGTTGGCTGTGTCAGGGCCTTGCAGCTGCTGCCCATCCCTGTGGCCTGTGCAGCCCAGGCTGTCCTACGGTGTCCATGCCCTGTGCCTCTGTCCCTGCAGGCTGTCGTCACCCGCGGCTGCCCCACCTGGCTGGGCCCTTCCTTTGCTGACAGCTCTGCGTCCTGCCTGCCTCTGCCTGGGCACACACAGCCTTGGGCTGGATACCAAAAGGGTTCATTCCATTTTTACTGTGCCTGTGAACTTCTAGCACAGGAACAAGTCATGCAGGGCCTGCTTTCCCTGCAAGGATGGTTGGAAGAGAAGAAGACATCTGGCTCAAGGGTGCAGTGATGGAAAAACAAGGACTGAATCTTGAAACGTGGGGTGGGTTTTATGGTGATGGCTTAATTGTAATACACATGTAGTGACTGTATATAAGTAACACTTTTAGAAACACATGTCCATGTAAGGTTACCTCAAGGCTGAAACAATGATGCCCTCTGACACCCCAAATAAGTGTTAAGGTGTCTTTCTCTGATATTTCATAGATTTGGTGACAGCGCGGCCCCACCGATTCACGGAGTCTGCTGTGACACCTTGGAACCTCATGGAACCAAAATCCTTTGTGACACAACAGGGCCACAGGGAACAAATGATCCATTGTGATACTGCAGATCCAGGGAGACCATTGGGACACTTTGGAACCTCATGGAATCAACAGTACATTGTGACACTGCAAGACCTTGTTTGAGCAAGGTAACCATTGCTGATAGTCCAGTAACTCATGGAACCAAGGGGCCACTGTGGCACACCAGGGCTGCAGAGAATGGAAGGTCCATCATGACAATGCAAATTCAAGGGGACCATGGTGACACTGGGGGAGGCTCGTGAAACCAAAGGGGACATTCTGACCCAGCAAGGCCTTGTAGAACCAAGGAGGCCATTGTGACACTGCTGAACCCCACAGAACCAAAGTGACCATGTTATACTGTGGGACTTCATGGGACCAAGGGTCCATGGTGAAACTGCAGAACCGAGGAGACTGTCTTTGGCAGTATGAAAGCTCATGGAACCAGAACTCCATTGTGACACAGCAAGGTCTCATGGAACCAAGGGTCTATTTTGACTCTGTTGGACCTCATGGAACCACAAGCCGTTGTGACACAGTGTGGCCACTTGGAGCCAAGAGGCCATTGGACTGAGGAACCTCATGAAACCAAGAGTCCATTTTTACATTCTGCTGCCCTGTGGCACCAAGGGGACCACAGTGACATTGCAGGGCCTCATGGAACAATGGAGACTATTATGACACTTTGGGACACACTGGAACCAAGCTGTCATAAGAGCATGGCAGGGCCTCATGGAATCAAGGGGGCTGCAGTGAACACTGTGGGTGTCCATGGGATGAAGGTCCATTCTGACACTGTGGAACCAAGGATACCATTGTGACACTCTGGGGCATCATGGAACCAGAGGTCTATTGTGACACAGCAGGGCCTCATGAAACCCTGGAGGCCATTTGTACACCTTGAGGCCCTGGGAAACCAAAGGGCCATTGTGGCACTTCAGAGCCCTGGAGAGACAAGAGGTCCATGGTGACACTGTGGGGCTTAATGGCACCAAGGGACAATTGTGGCACTGTGTGATACCATTGAACCAAGGGGTCCATTGTGACACTTCAGGGCCCCATGGAACTAAGGATTCATGGAACAGTGTGAGAGCCCATGGAACCAAAGGTCCATTGTGACACTGCAGGGCCTCATGGAGTCCTGGAGACCATGATGAATCTCTGAGGCCTCATTGAACCAAGGGGCTCTGCAGGGCCTTGTGGGGCAAATGAAGCCATTTTGACTCTGCAGGACCTCATTGAACCAAAGGTCCATTGTGATACTGCAGTACCAAGGAGACCCCTGTGACATGGCAAAGCCTCATGGAAGCGAAAGGGGATGATTGTGACTCTAGGGGCCCAATGGAAGTAAGGGGGGACAACTGTGACACTATTGGGCCCAATGGAAACAAGGGGCCAGTGTGACACAGCTGGGCCTCATGCAGCCAAGGGGCCATTGTGATCCTGAGGAGCCCAAAAGAACCAAGGCACCACTGTGACACTGCAGGACTATCTGGAATCATGGAGACCATTGTGAAACTCTGAGGCCTCATGGAACCAAGGGGCCACTGTGTCATTGTGCAGTTGTGCATTGTTCATTGTGCATTGTTCCATTCCACGAAACCAAGGAAACCATTTTGACACTGCAAGGCCTCATGGAAGCAAGGGACCATTGTGACACTATGGGGACCCATGGAAACTGTTGTGAGGAAGGAGCTGAGTATCAAATGGACATCAATATAATTCGGTTTGATCTCCTCGTTTATTTTTTATTCCCTGTATTTATGTAGTTACAGAATAAAAGCAGGCACAGCTAAACAATTGTTGATTGGTTAAAATATCACATTCAAGCAGTCCAAATGATTGCTCATTAGTTCACATCTTTTGGCAGCAAATTCTTCTTTGTTCTGTCTTATGACCAGCATTTCTGTCTTCAACATCTATGAGAAGGTACAACAAATTGTTACATGTCTTCAGCTTCTGAGAGGAAGCATCCATGAGAAGGACCAATGAGTTATTACATTTGCTACCTTTTTTTGCTAATTCAAGGCAATGTAGGAACAGCAGAGTACACAGCAGGAACAGTACAAGACCTCATACTCTTCCCTGATAGCAAGGACTGTTCAAACCTCCTATCAATAGATTGTGGCCTTGCTCTTCTAAAAACTCCTCTACAGTGGAGGTTAACCCCAGAGGGCTTGGAAGCTGCCAGGAGTGGCAGACAGACATCACACACATTCCTAGTTTCGGCCACCAAAAATATGTGCATTGACACCTATTCAAATGTTTATGCCTCTGCCCACGCAGGAGAAATGGCTGCACATTCCAAGAAACATCTCGGGCAAGCCTTTTCAGTACTGGGCTTTCAGTACTAAGAAAATCAAAACTGACAATGGCCCAGTGTACAAAAGCAAGGAATTCCTCGAGTTTGTCCAGCAGTGGGGCATGGAAAATATAACAGGCATCCCCCACTCCCCCACAGGCCAAGCTGTGGTCGAGCGTGCCCACCAGATGCTCAAAAAGATCCTGGCTGGGCAAGACAGTTCCACAGCATGGATGTCACCAACACAAAAACTCTGCAAAGCCACATTTACCATTAACTTTCTGAATTATTCATTTGAAAACATGAGTCCTCCAGTGGTACATCGCTCTAACAGCAGTAATCAGTTTAAGCTGTCACAGCACCCACCAGTTTTGATTAGGGACCCAAAAACCTGGGAGATCAAAGGTCCCTATGAGCTCGTAGCCTGGGGATGTGGCTACGCGTGCGTATCCACCCCCTCGGGCCCAGGCTGGGTACCCCAAAAGTGGGTGAAGCCTTTTGTTCCCAAAAAACCAGCACCAATGGAAGATGATGGGAAGCAAGCAGCCATCACTTCAAAAAGGAGACACCACCGGAAAGAGAAGACAGAGTTTTCTTAAAAATCGGGTTACTTCCGGCAGATCTCAGGTTGTGATTATGCTTTTTGTGTGTGTTTCCTTTTACAATCCTGTTGTTGTTTGTTGTCTTGTTTTTAATTGTGTTGGCATTCGGAATTCATTGCTGCCTACTTTTAAAGACCCTCAATGGTTTAATCCCTACCACCTCAGAAGTCAGCCATGCTGACTTGCAGGCCAAGAACAGCCAAAACTGCCTGCAAATCAAAAGTGGTGGACAAAAACTGTTCTGTCTCAGAATAGGCCCAAAGTGTGTCTTTCAGTTTTATTGTAACAGAAAAAGGGTGAGATGTTGTATTGCACTAAGTAGTTAGTTCACTTTGTTATATTGCACTGGGTGTTTCTGTTATATGTGTTCACACAAAGTATTTGCTGTACTCTGCCCATTAGCCCCTGCACTGAATCCCCTCTCCCTGACACCACCTATGCCTCACCTTCCCCAGGTCAGCCCCATCGGCTGGTGGGCCCCCTCCCCTCCCCATCCTTGGCAGAGGGCATAAAACTGACCTCTGGCAGGGAATCTGTCTCTTAATTCCTCTCTTAATTCCTCTCTTAACTCCCCCAAGCTGCATGGAGTAGGTTCTGCATTAAACTGTGGGACTGTGCTCCTGAAGGATTAAGAGCACCTTTTGTATTTTATCATTGTACTTGCCTCACTTTCCCTCCCAGCATACTGCTAGCCAGGGCTGAAGCTCAGGGGTGAGTGGGAACTGAGGCAAAGGAGCACAAAAGGAGCAGCTCAGCAATGCACCCAACCATCACTACCAAAGATTGCCTGCAGTGAGTAGGAAAGATCCATCAGCAGTGACCCTCAGACTTTCCCATCACCCACAGCCACACATCAGCTGGGGGAAGCTGTCACAGCCAAGGACTGCAGAGCCACTCCCAGACACTGGGAATTCCTGCAGGTGCCTCCAGCCACAGGTGAGGCTCCAACCTCGCTGGGAGAGGGCCCAGCTTTGATAGTGCTGAATAAACAAAGTGACAGCACTTCTAGAGTGGGAACATCTGGATTCATCCTCTTCTTGGGTCCCTCCCAAAGCCTTGCCAGGGCCCAAGGAGGAACCAAGGGAGGTGACTCTGACCATACAGCCCCAAACAAGGCCAGATGTCAGATTTCATGGCCTTGTCCAGCTTCCAAACCCAGAAAGGTCAATCCATGTTTCACTAATGAGTGGATACAAAGAAAACCTTTGGTTGGAAGGATCACCCAGAGGTCACCTTTGGCTCAGGGCCTGTTGTTCAGGCCTCACTCAGGCCTCTTGTCCAGGCCTGGGATGAGCAGGGACATCTTTCACCAGATCAGGTTGTTCACAGCCCTGTCCCAGCTGGACTGGAATGTTTCCAGGGACGGGGCATTGACCACCTGCAGCCCCCCACATCCCCCTGGCCATGGAACCTGGCTGCAGAAATGGCTCCTTGGGGTGCTTTCCAAGGAAAATTGAACTGTTGGGGGTTGCTGTGGCACCCAAACCCAGCAGTGGGGTCAGTGCAGTGTCCATGGCCACAGCCCCTTGCAATGGCCCAGGGCAGGTTGGGATGATGATCCACCCTCACTCCTGGCCCAGGGCAGGGCTGCAGTGGCCTTGGTGGCACCTTGGGCCTGACACACACTTGAAGAGGGTGTCTCTTCTCAATGGGGAAAATGAGGAGTTTTACATTGCTAAAAAATGCAGGAAGCCCCTGTTTGCCTGAGTGTGGGAAGCTCTCCAAGCAAAGCAGATTCCAGGTGAGTGAGGAGGGACAGGATAGGGTTGGAGAATGTGGAGCAAGGTTGTCCACACTGGATCAGACCTCAGGACATAGCTTCTCTGATCAGGCCAGACTTCCTGAAGAGTTTCCCTGGATCAATATCAATCACTGGATGCAGCAATCAGCTCTGCTCTAAACAGAGCAGTAATATAAGAACCCTTTATAACAAGAATGTGTGTTTCTTGGAAACTCTTTGAAATCTTTCTCCATAATTGTAGCAAAAAAACTTTCCTAATAAACTTCACCAGACCAGAGGGAAATCAAGGCACAGGCATGGTTTGTCAGGACTTACTTGATCCTAATGAGCCCCATGGTGCATTTGGTGCTGAGCCCTGGAACCTCAGGGCCTGAGAGGAGATTGCACAAACCTTTGCAGGAGTCAAAGTCAGAAGAAAAACCCAAAGTGTCTCAAAGCATTCATGGGTTGCACTGAGGTCCATCCCCAACACGGACTCCTCATGGACTCCTTGGAGGAGAGAATTGGAGGCCAGAATTGCACAAAAACCTCTGAGAAACTCAGTGTGGGTTGGAAATTCCAAAGTACCTTAAACACTTTGAGTATCTCAAAGTATTAATGAGCCCCACTGAGTGTCAGTGCAAAGCTCTCAAGGGACTCATTAAAGCAGATAATTGGAGGCCAGGATCACACAAAAACTTCTCAGAGACTCAGTGGCCAAAAAAAAGTACTTTAAGAAACTTTGAGTACCTTGAAATATTAATGAACCCCACTGAGTGTTTTTACTGACTAAGAATCCCAAGGGACTTGTTAAAGTAGATAATTGGGGGCCATGATTTCACAAACTTCTCAGACTCAGTGTCAAAAAAAGTTCTTTAAGAAATTTTGAGTACCCTGAAGTACTAATGAGCCCCACTGAGTGTTTTTACTGACTGAGAATCCCAAGGGACTTGTTAAAGTAGATATTTGGGGCCAGGATTGCACAATCTTTCTCCCAGAATCAGATTTAAAAGGGAAATACCAAGTACCTTCAAATAACTGAAGTACCTTGAAGCATTAATGAGCCCCACTGAGTGTTGTTCCTGACAAAGCCTCTCAAGGGACTAATTACAGCAGATAATTGGAGGCCATGATTGCACAAACCTCTCAGAAACTCCAAGGCAAAAGCCAAACCCAAAGTCCTTTCAAGAACCTGCAGTGCCTGGGAGCATTCAGGAGCCCCCCCAAGGGCCATTCCTGACCAAGGCTCCCCAGGGACTCCTTCCAGCAGATCCTTGAGGCCACTGGGCTGTCAGGGGGATGCTGAGGGCAGGAGAAGGGGCTGAGAGTGCCCAGCCTTGCTGGGGCTGTGCCAGGAGGCCCCAGGGCCTCAGGACAAGGTGTCTCCTGACAGCCCTTGGTGGCACAGACCCTGCTGTGCCCCAGGGCACCAAGACTTGGCTTCTCTTTGTCCCCTCCTGTCATCACTGCCTGCAGTTCTCTGCTCTACCTGAGGCCTGGGAACACTTTCTCTGTCCTGTCCCTCAGTGGGACCCATTAAAAGTTCCTGAAACTTTGGAGTTGGATTCTAACTTGGAGTTCTGGAGAAGTTTCATCAGCTCCCTCTCAGGGACTGATGTTCAGGGCCCCAGCACAGAGCCCCAAGAGGGTCATTAAAGTCCTTATGCTTTGTCTGTGCTGATGAGCTGGGCTGGGCTCCTGGCACAGAGGCAGCAGCTCCTAGTAACCAAGAAGAGCTTAAAAAGACATTTCTCTTGCTGAGCAGCTCTTCTCCCAGCCCAGCAGGGCTGGGGCACTGCCTGCAGCCACCCCGGGCACAGCACACAGGCACAGAGAGCTTCAATCACTCAGGGCTGGGAAGGGGCTGAGAAGGGACTGGGGGAGAATCACTGCCAGTCCTTGGCACAGGAACCTCTGGCTGCAGGACAATGCAGCTGCAGCTCCTGCAGGGATCTCCTCAAGCTGGAACAGCCCAATGCCTACAGACTCTGTGAGTACATTCTCTGATTCTTTCTTGTGCAGAGCAGCCAGGGGTGCCCAGGGCTGTCCTGAAGAGCAGAGTCCTGCAGCCCAGGGTGCTGTGCTGGCCCAGGCACTCTGCTGCCTGCCAGGGACAGCTCTCAGCCAGCCCTGGGAGCTGCTCACAGCACTGGGGGAAGAGATCTAGGTGGAAGCAGAAAGCTGGGAAGGCATGGGAGTGTTCTCCTTGTGTGGTGACGATGCTGCATTGTTCAGGACTGCTCCCAGCAGGACCTTGAACTGCAGAACATTTACAAGTAGATTATAGAGGGAGCACAGTGAGGCAGGGGCTGCATAAAAAGGAAAATCCTGCTTTTTAATCTACTGCTCTGTGTAGCCTGGATGGGAAATTGCACATAGATATTCATCTCTCAGTTCAGGTTGAGAAAAAGAAAACAATTTCCTCTCAGATCTTAATAAACCAGGCAGTGACAGAAATCAGGAGAGAGTCCCTTGCAGGCAGCACCAGGGTTGCTTTTGCAGCCTCCTCAGGGTTGCTCTGAAGCTGCCATCAGAGCCTGCAGAGGCAGAGCTGCCCCTGGGCAGTGCCTGAGCTGGGAGGGCTGTGCAGGGCAGAGCTGAGCCCCCAGGGCTGGGCTGGGCTCTGGCAGCACTGGCAGGGCCCAGCCCTGGGCACAGGGAAGCAGCTGCAGGCAGGGGCAGCTCCAGGCAGCAGAGCCCTGGGCAGGCAGTGGGGGGAAAGTGCCAACAAACTGTGCTGGGATATTGAAAGTCCTCTCCAAACCAAACTATTCCAGGATTACTTTTCTTACAGATCCCCATGCCAGGACACCACAAACAACGTGTCCCAGCTCCCTCTGCCTGGGGAGCTCTGGGCAGGGCAGGCTGGCAGGCTGGGAATGAGCTGACTCTCCTCCAGCAGCGCCATGGACAGGAACCTTGGTGTGTCCTGGGGATGCTATCCAAGCTGTCAGCTGCCTCCAGGGGACATTGGGGGACAGGAGTGTCCTTGGCCAAGGCTGTGGCTGAGACTCTGAGAAAGGCTGAGCCACTTTGCTCTGCTGTGGCTCCCTCTGCTCTCAGCTGTGTCAGGCTGATTTCCAAGGGGGCACAGTGATTGCTCTCCATCTCAGAAAGGGCAGCTGGGGACAGATGGAGGGACAGAGCAGCTCCCCTCACCCTTCACTGAGTTACAGCCAATGCTCTTGCCTGGCACAGTTCTCTCTGATCTCCCTGGGCACAGCAGGAAACCCTCTAAAACTGCCTTTGGCCATCAGTGTTCCTTAGCCCTGGCACAGGAGATGCTGCCAAGCTCCTCTGCCTTTGGAGAAGTTTTGGCTGACAAACTCAAAGTCCAAGACTCCTCCCTGTTCCTGTTCCCATGGCCCCACTGCTGCAGAACAGAGCCCTGGGTGTCCATGGGCAGAGCCCCTGCTGGGGACAGCAACGGTGCCAGATCCCAGCAGAGCTCCAGGCATGGAACTGAAGGAAGGGCTCTGAGAAAAAGAAAACTGGGTGGCACAAATTGGCAGGGGAAGGGCTGGGAGAAAGGGCTTGGGAATCACTCAGCAAAGTATCCCCTGACTTGTCTCTGTGTCCTCCTTCACCAGGTCCCCATGTCCAGAGACAGCAAATGTCCAACAGCAGCTCCATCAGCCACTTCCTCCTGCTGGCATTGGCAGACACGAGGCAGCTGCAGCTCCTGCACTTCTGCCTCTTCCTGGGCATCTCCCTGGCTGCCCTCCTGGGCAACGGCCTCATCATCAGCGCCGTAGCCTGCGGCCACCACCTGCACAGCCCCATGTTCTTCTTCCTGCTCAACCTGGCCCTCACTGACCTGGGCTCCATCCTAACCACTGTCCCCAAAGCCATGCACAATTCCCTCTGGGACACCAGGAACATCTCCTACACAGGATGTGCTGCACAACTCTTTTTCTTTATGTTCTTCATGTCAGTAGAGTACTATCTCCTGACTGTCATGTGCTACGACCGCTACGTGTCCATCTGCAAACCCCTGCCCTACGGGACCCTCCTGGGCAGCAGAGCTTGTGCCCACATGGCAGCAGCTGCCTGGGCCAGTGCCTTTCTCAATGCTCTCATGCACACAGTTAAGAGTTTCCAAGTTAACATTTCTGCCCTAAGTCCATTCATCTTTCCCAACAAAGTTTCAGTCTCAGTTCATTATCACCCAGTGTTGCTTTCCAAGGAGCTCTTGGGGCCTTCTTCACTCGCGTATGATGAATCCAGGTGTTCTGTTCCTTAATCCTAATTGCAGTGAAGGTGGTAAGGAACACCTGGAATGGTCCTTCCCATTGTGGTTCCAGAGTTTTGTCTGTAAAAGATTTAACATACACATAATCCCCAGGCTGTATATTGTGCACAGGTCCATCTAGCTCTCTGCTCTGAGTTCCAGCCACATATTTTCCAATTTTTCTAAGTTGTTTACTTAGGGCCACCAGATAGGTGGTCAATATCTCTTCCCCAGCTTCAGTAGAGATTCCCTTTTGCACTCCATATGGCCTTCCATAAAGCATTTCAAACAGGCTTAAATTTCTTTAGCCCTTGGATTGGTTCTGATCCGTAGCAATGCCAATGGGAGAGATTGGGGACAGGGCAAATTAACTTCTTGCCTTAGCTTCACAATTTGCTGTTTAATTAAATGATTCATTTTCTCTACTTGGCCACTAGACTGAGGATGGTATGGAGTGTGCAATTCCCAGTCTATGCCCAAGTGGCGGCTTACTTGCTGCACTATTTTTGAGATGAAATGTGGTCCTCTAGCTGAGGACATTGTGGCTAGAACTCATAAATAATAATATGGTATTATTTCTTGCAACAATATTTTGGTTACCTCCCAAGCTTTGGCAGTTCTGGTGGGGAAAGCTTCTGGCCACCCTGAAAAGTTATCTGTTAACACCAGCAAATATCGATACCCCCCTTTTCTTGGAAGTTCTGAAAAGTCAATTTGTCATTGCTGCCTAGGCCCCTGGCCTCTTCCAATCTGACCAAGTTTCAGTTTAGGGGTATTCTAAGGGTTAGTCTGGAGGCAAAGATCACACTGCCTGGTCACCTGAGTTATGGCAGCATATGAATTTCTAGCAGTAATCTTTTCAATTAGATAGTTATATAGAGCATCCATTCCCCAGTGTGTTTTCTGATGTTCCTTTCTTACTAAGGGCCATAATATATGAGAGGGGACAACCAATTTCCCTTCTTCAGTAATGGCCCATCCTTCCTGGTTATATGTCGGTATATCCAGGAAGGCCCATCCTTCCTGGATATATTTTGATCCTCAATAAGCTCCTTATCTTCCTTACTGTATACTGGCTTACCTTCAAGGGATATCTGTCCGTCTGGAATCAAAGTTCCTTCAATTGTTACCTCATCTTTTGCTGCTTCTTTTGCCTCTCTGTCCGCCAGCTCATTTCCCTCTTCCAATTCCGAGCTCACCCTTTGGTATGCCTTAATGTGCATGATTGCTACTTTCTCAGGCATCCGGAGCGCTTCCAACAGTCTCATTATTTCTTGTGCATGCTTAATGTTCTTCCCTTGTGAATTTAATGGTCCTCTTTCTTTCCAGATAGCTCCGTGTGCATGCACAATGCCAAAAGCATATCTTGAGTCTTTATAGATATTTATTTCCTTCCCTTTTGCCATCTCCAAGGCACGAGTCAGAGCAATTATCTTGGCCTTCTGTGCAGAAGCGTCTGTTGGTAAAGGACAGGATTCTATTACCTCTTTACTGGTGGTAACTGCATACCCAGCATGTCGCTTTCCATTGATGACATAACTACTCCCATCAGTAAGCCAAGTTTCTGTGTTGTTGAAAGGGGTGTCTTTCAAATCTGGACAACTGGAGTAGGTGGCTTCAATGGTTTCCAGACAGTCGTGTTGCACTGGTTCTCCTTGATTCCCACTGAGAAAAGAAGCTGGGTTGATAATATTACCACTATTTCCATATCATCTTGTTCTACCATGATGGCTTGGTATTTTAAAAATCTTTGAGGGGAAAGCCAGTGCCCACCTTTCACTTCCAGTACTGCAGACACTGTATGAGACACCAGCACAGCATTTTCTGGCCCAAGGTAAATTTACGTGCTTCTTGGATATTCATCACGACTGCTGCTACAGCCCTGAGGCACCCTGGCCATCCCTTGGCGGCTGCATCTAGCTGCTTGGATAAGTAGGCAACTGCCCTTCAGTATGGGCCTAGGTTCTGTGCTAGCATCCCCAGGGCAATCCCTTGTTTTTCACGGGAAAACAGAAAAAATGGTTTATTTGCGTCCGGACGTCCTAGGGCTGGGGCCGACATAAGGGCATCCTTTAACTGGGAAAAGGCTCTGGTGGCTTCCTTGGTCCACTGGAGATCTTGGTTCCTGCTTGCAATGAGTGCATACAGAGGTTTGACAAGCAGCTCATAGTTGTAGATCCACAATCTACACCATCCTGTCATTCCCAAAAAGGTTCACAGTTCTTTCACTGTCCGAGGTTGTGGGGTTTGGCATATTGCTTCTTTACTGTCTTGCCCTAGAGTCCTGTGTCCAGCACTGACTTCGTACCCCAGGTAAATTACCTTTTGCTTCACCACCTGAGCCTTCTTCTCTGACACCCTGTACACCTGGAGCCCCAAAAAGTTTAATGGACTCACCGTCCATGACACACATGCTTCTTTAGTCCGAGTGGCTATGAGGAGGTCGTCCACCTACTGCAACAGCTTTCCTTCCTCTGGTGGGGCCTCCCAGGCCTCTAGGTCCTTTGCAAGTTGTTCCCCAAACAAAGTGGGCAAGTTCTTGAACCCCTGGGGGAGCACTGTCCATGTGAGCTGAGTTTTACGCCCGCTTTTAGGGTTTTCCCATTCAAAGGCAAAAATTTTCTGACTGGCTTCATGGAGAGGAAGGCAAAAGAAGGCATCTTTCAGATCTAAAACAGTAAACCAAGTCAACTCTGGTGTTAAGCATGTCAACAAAGTATATGGATTTGCCACCACTGGGTAGAGATTCTCAGTTATTTTGTTAATAGCCCGTAAGTCTTGAACCACTCAATATGACCCATCAGGTTTTCGGACAGGTAATATAGGAGTGTTGAAGTCAGACTGGCATTCCTTTAACAATCCTAGTTGTAGGAAATTTTCAATTACTGGACTAATTCCTTCTCTATCCTCTTTTCTCAAAGGGTACTGCTTGATCCTGACTGGTTGTTTTCCTTCCTTGAGGTTAATCACTATGGGAGGTGTATCTTTGCCCTTCCTGGCACATTGGAAGCCCATACTCCAGGGAACACCTGGTTAACTATTTCTTCACTAATTTCCTCCTCAACCTCAATGATTGTCAATATCAAGCTTAATACTTCCACATATCATTCATCATTTACCTCCAGAATAATTTCCCCATCCTTAAACATAATGATTGCTTGCAGTTGCTCCAATAAATCTCTTCCCAGGAGAGCCTTTGGAGAATTTGGCATATATAGAAATTTGTGAGTACCCCACAGTTTCCCAAATTTATAGTTTAGGGGTTTACAGAAATAAGCCTTTTCTGTTTGGCCAGTACCTCCTTGTACCCTAACATAATCCCTACCCACAGGCACCAAGGCTTTGTTCAATACCGAATATGTTGCTCCTGTATCAATTAAAAACTCTATTTATTTCTCTCCTTCCCCTGCTCCACTGTTACAGCCAGGGGATCTGCTGGGGTGAGATCTCCTGGTCCTCCTCAGTCTTCTTTGGTATAGGCAATCATTCCCTTTCCTTTGTTCCTCTTCTGTTTGGGGCATTCATTCTTCCAGTGCCCAAACACTTTACAAAGTGCACACTTGTCTTTGCCCAGTCAGGGTGGACCTCCTTGTTTTCGTCGACTTTGTCCATGTCCTTCCCCTTTCTCTTCTCTAACTACCAAAACTCTCTTCCCTGTTGCTAAATACTCTCCATGCCTCGAGTAGCTTTTCTAGGTTTCTTGCCTCAGGACCTGCTATTTTCTGAAGCTTACACCTAACGTCCCCTGTGGATTGACCCAAGAATAGGCTCACTAGTTGTTGAATTCCTATTTCATCTCTAGGATCTGAGGTGTATGGCAATGCATCTCACTTCTTAATCAGTCCAGGAATTTAGATGGAGTCTCAGCAGGCCCCTGTTTGATAGCATATAATTCTGACCAATTTATAGTTTTAGGTATAGCTCATTCCATTCCTTGAGCTATCCATTCCTGATAACTTTCTAATTTCTTCATATCCCTGTTTGGATTCCAGTCTGGTTTTTCAAGAGGAAAACAATCCTTTACATCTAATTGCTGAGTTCTACAATAGTCCTCTGCTAAATCTCTCCCTTTTTTCAGAACCAATTGTTTTTCTGTCTCAGTTAACGATTCCAATAATAATTGAATGTCTGACCAATCTGGATTATATTGCTTAATAATATACCTCAGATTCCTTGCTGTAGTTTCTGGGCTTCTAGGTCAATGGAGGAAAAGGGCGTTTTAACCATCACTGGGTTTCCTCCTGGTCCTACTGCTTCTCGTAGGGGTACTTGTAGGACTTGTTGTCTAGTTCGGGACAATATAGGGCTACTAGGAGTTGAGCTACTAGGGGGTGGGCGGGTCTCTAGATACCCATCTCTCTCTTCCCTTTCCCTTTCTTGTTCATTACAAGGAGCCTCCAATAGGTCTGACAGATCTTGTTCTTGGAGTGCAGTTCAGTAAACTTTGTCCAATTTTATACATCTCTGCCCAATACCACAAGTTGAGCAGCATCTCTTTACTTTCCCATTTTTTTGCCTTATTTTCTTTTTCCATAGCTAATACTAGAGGGTCAAGAGGAGCCTTAATCCCACAATCTCTCTGCCACTCAGGGTGGTTTCTGAGAGAAAAGAACATATCACAGTATGAGACTTCACTCCACTTGCCCTCCCTCCTTAAGAATAGCATTAACTGTAACAGGGTATTATAATCCAAGGTCCCAGTGGGTGGCCACCTTACCCCTTTGTCCAACCTATACAGTGGCCACCACTGACTGCAATACTTAATTAGAGTGGACTTATTTTCATTACCTCTGGTCCCTGCAACTTCTTTCCAATGTGCTATAACACACCCTAGTGGACTGCCTTTAGGGACTTCTGTGCTCTGCTCAGATCCCATTATGTCCTCCTTTGTACTCTGCCTCACGCCCATGGAACCTTTCCTCACACAATTCCACAGTCTGCTCCCAATATTTTCTCCCCACACAATCCCAGTATCTGGGTTCTGAGTGTGACCTCCCCACACAAGCCTGAGTTCACAGTCAACCTGATTTGAATAATACTTAAATCAATTATCTCCCCCCTCTATTTAGTTGTCTACCAAGTTCACTTAATTCTTAAAAAAATCAAATTCAAAGAGTTAGTGAAAAGGAATTATTTAGAGATTGTTTTCCCTAAATAGTCAGTCTTATAACTTGAACCTGTGTTTCACTAATCACATTTAACAATCAATTAAAACTGATAATTCTTTTAAAAATCTCGATTTGCTTCAATTTCAACTTTCGACACAAGATGACAATATCGTATCACAAATGAACTTAATGAGACATTCACTTATTGCAATAATAACTTCTAACACAAGATGGTAGTGTTACCTCAGAAAATCCACTACCCCTTCCCAGAGTCGTTAACAACAGCAGTATGGTAATAGAACAGTAATAAAACAACAAAACCACAATAACACAACAATAAAACTGCAACAGAATGACGATAAGGTAACAAAACAATAGTGGGGCAGTGACCTTAAAAGAACTTGTCCCACTCACTCATCCATACGTTCCCACACTCACAAAGTCCAGACTCAAACACACCTCAGCCCCGATAACACGGGAGCAGGAATTCACTTGACCCGCACCCAAAGGGTTTCTTCGTGGCTGCTCTTATCAGTCAGCAAATCCCTCCACCACCGGCCCCCTTCCTCTCCCCTCCTCCTCCTTGACTGGTGGAGGCTGACGGAGCAGAGAGGGCCTCATCGGTGTTTGTATCCCTCCACCAACAGCTTGCAAGCTTTTATCTACCCAGGGACTATGTTGTACACAGGATGTCCCCTGCAATTTATCAACAGCCCTTTTACCCACACGTATGTGTTACTAGCCTTAGAATTAAATTAATACTTACCTTTTAGCCCGCCAGCCAGTGGTCGTTATCCATCCCTGCAATAGGCGAGCTGAGGTCTCACAGTTCTCCTCCAGGAAATTCCAGGGTCTGCTGTAGAGTTCTCCGCTCCTCAGCCCGACTTTGCAGATGACGTGATAAGTCCCATCTGGGGTGCCAAAATGAGACAGGGTACAAAACTCCACAACCCATTAAAATTGTAAAGTAGGTACATATTTTATTCAGCGCTGGACGCAGGGGGAGAGTGTCTTCCCAAATCTTGCGTACCTCTTACAATTTTCAACCTTCTATTTATCTACAGAAACCATGCATATTCTATATCACCTATACATATTGATTACCTGTCCCCGCCCACTCTCCGCTTCATATGTAAATCAGCTGCAGCTGCGTGGTTTGTCCTTTTTCTTGGGTTGGTGGTCCCCAATTGAATCAGGGGGCTTGAAGGTATGAAGGAACCAACGTCTTCCTCTTTGTGAACTTCTGAACCAATGGATCTGCACATGCATATTCCTTCTTTACTAAGATGTTTCCCTCTCATTTTGCAAAGGGCCCCCTCTTATTTTCACAACCTCAGCAACTTTTAATGGGCACCAGGTGTCCTTTGAAGGGGCCCCCTAATAATTCTACTTTCCTTCAGTCCTTGGAGAGTGAGATAATTCATTCTACATGTTCATGTACACTACCTCAGCTATTCTAAAGTTCCCTTTAACCCTTGAATCCCCTGTTTCATGGTGATTCAAGCTTCTCTTTAGAGCTGTGGCTAGAGGTAATGGAAGATTCAGGTGTTCTAAGGGTGGCACAAAAGCTGGAGCAGATTTGCTGGAAGTTTTGTAGGCACTCCAAAACCACTACTCTGTTCTAGGCACTGGCTTTGTTGGCTGCCTAGTGGTGAGTCTGATTTGGAGGTGTTTGACTTCCATAGGTCACTAAATAACGCCATGTCTTGGGGGAGGCTGTTAGGAGTCTTCTTCTGTACTAAGATTTATATTTTAAATTAGTTAACTTACTGGTGTCCAGGATGATGCATTTCTGCCTCCTGATTCCTAAATAAACCTTTTCACATGCTTGTGTAATGTCTAGCAGCAGGAACAGGTGTTATCCATAAGAAAACACCAAGGAACAGACTGGTCCATTTGTATCAGGCTTTAGTTTGGAATTTCTTCTTCTTGCTGTCACATCATGAACTCTGGAGATGAAGAGAAATTTTCTGTTTTGACCAGAAGACTTTGTTTTGTTTCAACCAAACAAGCAAATCTTGGCACAACTGCAGCCATTCATGTTTTTTTAAGGCAGAATTTGAGATCAAAACAAGGGAAGGTGTTGTGCCACATTCCCTTACCCCACAGAAGGGACAGTAGGCTGGGGGCTAATGCTAATATTCCCCAAGAGTTGGATGTTCCAATACAAAAGCTGGGCTCTTCCTATTCTAAACACAAATTTAAGTCCTTAACCCTCGCTCTCCTGAGTACTCTGAACAAAATTATCTCGGTTTTGAGAATATAAGTGGGACTAGGCTTAACAGCTTTTAAAAGTGTCAGCTGGGCTTTACTGCAACATCTGAGATATTTGTGTAAGGCAGGAAAACTGGTTATCTTTCCATCTCATCATGACTGTCCCTGTATTATATCCAGCAGAATTTTGCTCTAGATGTCCAGCTGTGTAAATTTGCTGCTTGAACGAGAAAACTTGATATTTAATGATTCCATATTGAGCTTTTGGAAAGTAAATGATGTGACTGTTGTAGCCTTAATCTTTTCAACACATGTCAATCAATTTCTTTGGTTAAATGACAAAGAATTTCCTTTTGTACTAAGTTATACATAGAGCTTCCACTTTGTACTTCCACACTTTCTTTGGGAACTTTTTGGTGCAATGATTAAAGACCTGCTTTTGAGTGATTTTGATGCCTTTTGGCATCTTTTTCCTATTTCCTGTGGCTGTGCTATGCAGTGCAATCTGTCAAGGATAAATACTTAGCTAGAATAGTGGATTTTATAGACATTATTCTGTACCTAGTATAAAATATGTAAGCAATTTAAAGAAATCTTGATGGGCAGTGCCATTTAAAATTCTGTGAAACATGTCGCTCAAGTCAGAAATGTCCCAGGTGCTTTCATTTGCCATTCTAAATAAAAATTAAAAGAGTTGTCAGGCAAGATTTTCCAACTTAAAACAGTCAGAAGAAATGGAAAGTGAGAAGTTAAAGGGGAACAAACCTCTCTGGAGAGGTTGCCCAAAGAGCAAGTGAGAAATTGGCCCCTCTCAGGGAGGAGTCTCAATATCACAGAATATTTGGGGCTGAAAAGGACCTCTAAAAATCATCGAGTCACAACTCCACTGCTCCTTTAGAACTTGGCTGTTCTCAGCTTTAATGACCCCAAGGTAAGAAGAGCAAACAAATGAACCAAAGCCTCGAGACCCAACAGTGATGTTTTCTCTTTTATATAGAGGAAAAAAAGGGTTTCTGTGCACAGAAAATGGCCAGGACTATAGAGGACTAGCCATGTACCCCTGAAAGAGATTAAATGCTCTGCTTTAACTTGCCAAGAGAGAGGAGATATGCTCTCTTTGTCGAGAACGAGAAATTTCCTCATTACTGGGAAATTCCAAGCTGGAAAAAAAAGGAAATTCTGAAATTTTTCCTATGAAATTTTATTTTACTTTATTTTATTTTATTTTATTTTATTTTATAATTTTATTTTTTTATTTTTTATTTTATTTTATATTTTTTCTTTTATTTTTTTTAAATTATTTTTTCTATTTTTATTCTATTTTTAATTTTATTTTATTCTATTTTTAAATTTATTTATATTTTATTTTATTCTATTTTTAAATTTTATTTTATTTTTATTTTATTTTAATTTTGGTGGGTTTTTTTTAAATTCTACCCTATTTTTTATTTTTATTTTATTTTTTTGTACTTAATGTTATTTTTATTTTTATTTTATTTTTATTTTATTTTTATTCTATTTATAAATTTTATTTTATTTTTTTTTTATTATTATTTTACTTAATTCTACTCAGGGTTTTTTTTTTAATTTTTTTTTTTTTTTTTAATTTTGTTTTATATTTTTAATTTTATATTTCACTGCCCACCCCAGCAGTGTTTTGACCAATATTTCTGTTGGGTGTGTACTTTGGAAAGTATTTTATTTTATTTTATTTTATTTTATTTTTTCTATTCTATTCTATTCTGTTCTATTCTATTCTATTTTTTATTTTTATTTTATTTTATTTTTATTTCATTTTTATCTCATTTTATTCTATTTTTTAAATTTAATTTAATTTAATTTAATTTTACTTAATTTTTTATTCTATTTTATCTTTGTTTGAATCCACCTTCGTAACAGAAGCCTGGTAGTTCTGACAATCAAAACAGACTTTTTTTTATCAATAGGGAGAGTATCATAATCAATACAGATTATTTAAGAGAAAAAATTATTATTTATTATTTATTATTTATTATTTATTATTTATTATTTATTATTTATTATTGTCTGTAATTATTTATTATTATTTATTATTTACTATAATTTTTTGTTATTTATTATTGACTATAATTATTTATTATTATTTACTATGTTTGTCAGAATCAAGACAGACACTATTTTTATCAGTCGGGAGAGTATCATAATCAATACAGATTTCTTAGGAGAATTATTATTTATTATTTATTATTTATTATTTATTATTTATTATTTATTTACTATAGTTATTTATTAATATTACTTATGTATTTTTCAGAATCAAGACAGAGACTATTTCTAGCAATCGACGCAGAGAGTATAACAATCAACACATATTTTTTCTAAGAATTATTTGAGTGACTACTGTGAACAATCTATACAGACTATAAAAAGTTATAGAGTATTTCTAACAATCAATACAGCATATTTCTAACAACCAATACAGACTACTTCTACTAATCAAAACAGAGTATAAAAATTGTACTGATTATTCATAAGATTCATTACAGAGGCTTTTGAAGCAATACAGAGACTATTTCTAGCAATTATTATGGTGCATTACTAACAATCAATACAAAGCCTGTAACAATTATACATATTACTTATACAAATCATTAAATAAACTAATAAATTGATACATAGGCTGTCTCTCACTATCAGTTTAAAAAAGAATGAGCTCACCTCACAAAGCACGAAGACTTTGGTGGTGGAACAAAGTAATTTCAGGGGCAATCGGAGCAGTCTCCCTGCAAGTACCCAGAGATCTCCTCGAGTTCTGCCCATGGAGATGGAAATGGCCCTGAGCAGCACACAGGGCTTGGTCAGGAGGGTCACTCCTCTGCAGGCTTTGGCCAGGAGCCCCAGGTCAGTGTGTCCTTGTCCTGTGTGCAGTGCTGTGGCTCCCTGCCAGTGCTGCCTGCAGAGCACGAGCAGCACAGGGATGACCAAGCCCAGCATGGCACACGTGTGCCGCTGGATCTTCCTCTCCAGGTGCACTGCAGGCTGTGCTGGAGCCTCCTGGGTGGCTTCCAGGTCTGCAATTTCCTTCTCCAACTGCAGCTGGTGCAGCCCAAGTCTCACCTTGCACATCTTCATCCTCTGGAGGGTTTCTTCCCCGCCCTGGGGAACAATTCCCTTCTTTTCCAAGGGCTGCAGCGGCTGGTTGACACCCACCAAGGCCATCAGCACCAGACACATGTGCAGGATTCCTTCACCCATGGCTGATTCTTCCCTGAAAGAGAGAGAAAGGAGGAAAGAGCCCAGGTTCAGACTGTACTGCCTCAAGAAGTGTTGTATTGTGTCGTTGGTTTTGCTCCCTGTTATATTCTGTTTGATGGTCTGTTCCCTTGTCTCCCCTCTCTTTCCCTGACAGTTCTGTTCCAGTTGTCAATCCTCCTTCTGTTCTCCCCCCAGCCCCCTCCTCTGGGCCTTGTCTGTCACCCAGCTGCTCCTCCCAGCTTCCAGAAAGTTCAGAGAGGAGAGCTGAGTGATAGGGCAAGGACAGAGGGGATCCCTCCCCAGGCACCCTCATTTGCTCCCCTACATGTCCCTCCAACCCTGTTCCACTCCCACCTTGTCTCCCATTGGGAGATAGTCTGTACCCTCCCTTTGTATTTGGGGAATTTGATGGAAATTTTGGGTCATTTTGTAGTCATTTTGAGGAATTTTGGGGGGAATTTAGGAAAATCTGGGGACATGTAAAGAAAATATGGTGAGACTTGGGAGATCTGAGAGAATTTGGGGAAGTTTTGGTGAATTTGGGGAGGTTTTGGAGAATTTGAGGGGAATTTTGGAAGAAATTTCAGAAAACTTGGGGGATTTAGAGGAAAATTTGGGGGAATTTTTGGAATTTTGGGGGATTTAAGGGAAAAATTGGAGAAATTTTGGGTCATTTTGGGGACTATAGGAAAATTTGACAAATTCAGAGGAAAAGAGGAATTTTTGGAGATTATGGGGAATTATGGGGAAAATTAGGGGAACTTTTGGATATTTTGGAGAATTTGAGGCAAATTTTGGGGGAAATTTCAGAAACTTTGGGGAATTTGGGCGAGTTTTGGGCCATTTGAGGTAGTTTTGGGTGATTTTAATGGAAATAGGGTAAATTTTGGTAATTTGGGGTAATTTTGGGAGAATTTTGGGGAATTTGGGGGGAATTGAGGAAAATTAGGGGAATTTGGAGGAAAACTTTGAGGAATTTTGGGAGATTTTGGGGAATTTGGGGGAAAATCTGGGGAAATTTGGGAGGTTTTGGAGAATTTGAGGGGAATTTTTTGGGTAAATTTTGGGGTTCATTTTGGGGAATTTTTGAGGGGAATTTGGGAAATTTGGAAAACTTTGCTGCTGCAAGTTCCAGAGCCAGCTGCCCAAAGAGGCTCCGTGAGCAGGTGGGAAGGAGGAAGTGGAGGAAGGTGTGAGACACAGGAAACACAAACCCTGAACAGCCAGGTTGGGCGAGACAGAAGTTCAGCACTGAGGATGACAGAGAATCCAAGCTCAGTCCCCCAAGCAGGGGGAGGAGAGGAAGGGCCCCCAAGCTGGCTGCAGACAGACAATGGAGACCTTGCCCAGATGTTGCCAAATGGGCTGGGGAGAAGGAAAGCATGGGCCTGCATTCCAGCTGCTGCCATCACTTCTGCCCCTGCCACTGCCTTGAGCCAAGGCCTGATGGAATCCCGCCCAGTGTGGGCTGAGCCGGAGCTGGCAGCTGGGTCTCTGAAGGGCTGGGTGTCAGGTCAAGGCCCCCTTGCCCTCACCAAGGCCTTCCCTTGGTAGTGGTGGGAAGGGGATTCATCCACCCTCCTTCCCTCCCTCCCTCCTTGCCCCAGACCTGCTCTGAGCACTGTGTGGGCACAGATTCCCTTCTCCATGTCCATCCTCAAGTGCAATCCCAGCTGGGTCATTGGGCTCTGCCCTGAGCTGCCAGCGCCTCGCAGGCTGCAGGGCTGCAGGTGCTGCTGCTCTGCCACCCCAGGGCACTGCCAACAGTGGCAGCAGCAGTGCCCACAGTTCCTGCAGAGCCAGCAGCAGCAGCACCAGCAGTGCCAGCAGTGCCAGCAGCAGCAGCAGCAGCAGCAGCAGGTGCAGCAGCAGGTGCCTCTCAAGTGTCAGTGTGCCTGCACTGCCGCCCCTCCCGCTGGCACCAACGTTCTCTGGCTGCCCAGGAGACAGCCCTGGAGTCCGGCTGTGAGGTCACAGAGCCATGGATTCCACACATGGATTCCTGGAGCCATGGAGTCCTGGGGCCCTGGGCACCCACCGATTCTGGTGCCCAGCTTGGATGTGAAGAGAATGCAGTGAAATGAGGTTCCTGAGGAGGCTCTGCCCTTCAGGAATGGTCTGCATAGTTTCAGTCAATTGCCTGTCTCTTGTCTCTTTGGATGCACCCTTCTCTTGTTCAGTCCTTCACATGCTTGCTCCTTAATTCTTCCCCATGTGGAAACATACTCCAAGAATGCTCTAAAGTGTCAGGACTGTCACACCCACATCCCTCTCCCACAGCCCTCCAAAGCCAGAGGTGGAACTGGCTTTTGATTTTATGTTGGAGCATCCTACCTCTATTTATTCCTTTTGGAATGGATGCTTCTTATTTCTTGTTGATGTTGCAAAGCTTAGGTATCCACAGTTGTCACCCCACAAGCCTGTGATCTATTCCATTGCAGTTATTTCATAGGAATCTATTTTGTGTTGAGGTGATTCAGAATTCCCAGGCTGGTGGATGCCTCCTGCCCATCCCTCAGTGACAATTGGGGTCATATTCACAAGAATCATCTTGCTATAACCAATTTATAAATGGAGGAATTGTGGAGTCCCCCGTTTTGAGGAACCTGATATCTGATCTTACTGTCTTTGTGTTATCTCCTCCCTTGACCCAAACCTTAAGTCTCCTCCCCTGAATTCCCAATAAAACTCATGACCCTGCCCCTATTCTTCCTCTTGGTCCTCACCTCCTCCACGGCCTGGGTGGGAGGAATAAAATGGATTCTTGAGTTTAACAGAGACTTGTCCTGCCTAATTCCCTGCCAGCAGCTGTAACCACTCTAGACACGATCACTGTTGCTTGAACCAGTGACAGCTGGATCTGAGAAACATCTGCAGTGGGACAGAAACTCCCAGCTGATGGGAACAAACTTTCTGGCTCTGACTACAGAGGCCACCACAAACCTGAGGGGTTTCCCTGCTGTGGCCCAGCCCTTCCTGGCCCCAGGCCCTGCTGGCATTTGTGCTCCCTCAGCTTCATCTCCCCACACCAAGCCCATGGGGGTGCTCAGGCCTGCTCTGGGCAGGGCAAACAGGGGCTCCTGAGGCAGTGCTGCCGTGGCTGTGCCTGCAAGGCTGCGGCAGCTGTGTGAGCTGGGGGAGAGGCCAGGGCTGCAGAGGGGGGATGTTGTTGGCAGGTGCATGAGGAGGCTGTGGGCCGCTGGCCTGGGGTGTCCAGCGCAGTGGGGATGGATCAGGCCCTGCTCTGCTGCTCCTTGCCGTGTGCTTGCCCAGGGCCCTTGCAGAGCCCCAGCCGTGCTGTTTGCCCCCAGCCTGCCCACGGCCAGCCTGGGGCTGCTGCCGGGGCTTTTCTCTGCTCAGCATTGGCCTGGGCAATGTGTTGTGGAGAGAGCCTGGGCAAGGAGCCTGCAGCCCCCAGGCCCTGGCCTGAGGCCTCAGCACTGCTGCTGTGCCAGCAGTGCCCATGGCCTGTCCCTGCTGCAGCCCCAGCACTGCCACCCCCAGCCCTGTGCCCGGCCCCGAGAGCACTCAGGCCCTACAGCAACAGCAGGGCCAGGAGGGCAGCGGGGCAGGGCCACGGCAGCAGCACTGGCAGCACCAAGTGCTGCTGCTGCTGCTGGCCACAGCTGCTGTGCCAGCACTGATCTGCCCCCAGCTCTGCACACAGACATTGCTGCTGCAGCTGCAGAGAAGGGAACCAAAGGGGCATCTCTGCAGATAACTTGGCTGGGAAATTCCTTGAGTTCCTTTAAAGCTACCAAGATCTCAACCCCTCATTGATATAGTCTGAGGGAAGAAGGGAGTTGGAGACAAACAAAATGAGAAATGGAACACTAAATGGCTTTTATTATTAAAATTATAAAATACAGGAAAAAAAACAAGAACTAAATCAACAAGAAGTATCAAAGATGACCTTTAATGCACATGATGTGCTGAAACTGACCAGTACTTTAATGTTTCTGACACCATCCAGTCATCAGTCTCCACACTGCAGCCTTGAGCTCCTGGTTCCTCAGGCTGTAGATGAGGGGGTTCAAGGCTGGAGGCACCACCGAGTACAGAACTGACAGGGCTAGATCCAGGGATGGGGAGGACATGGAGGGGGGCTTCAGGTAGGCAAACGTGCCAGTGCTGACAAACAGGGAGACCACAGCCAGGTGAGGGAAGCAGGTGGAAAAGGCTTTGTGCCGTCCCTGCTCCGAGGGGATCCTCAACACGACCCTGAAGATCTGCACATAGGAGAAAACAATGAACACAAAACAACCAAAAGATAAACAGATGGAAAACCCAAGAAGCCCAAGTTCCCTGACGTTGGAGTGTGAGCAGGAGAGCTTGAGGATGTGTGGGATTTCACAGAAGAACTGGCCCAGGGCATTGCCGTGGCACAGGGGCAGGGAAAATGTATTGGCTGTGTGCATGAGAGCATTGAGAAAGGCACTGGCCCAGGCAGCTGCTGCCATGTGGGCACAAGCTCTGCTGCCCAGGAGGGTCCCGTAGTGCAGGGGTTTGCAGATGGACACGTAGCGGTCGTAGCACATGACCGTCAGGAGAAAATACTCTGCTGAGAGGAAGAACATGAGGAGAAAGAGCTGTGCAACACATCCTGTGTAGGAGATGTTCCTGGTGTCCCAGAGGGAATTGTGCATGGCTTTGGGGACAGCGGTGCAGATGCAGCCCAGGTCAGTGAGGGCCAGGTTGAGCAGGAAGAAGAACATGGGGCTGTGCAGGTGGTGGCCGCAGGCTACGGCGCTGATGATGAGGCCGTTGCCCAGGAGGGCAGCCAGGGAGATGCCCAGGAAGAGGCAGAAGTGCAGGAGCTGCAGCTGCCGCCTGTCTGCCAATGCCAGCAGGAGGAAGTGGCTGATGGAGCTGCTGTTGGACATTTCCTCACTCTGCCCATGGAGTCCTGCTGAAGGAGACACAGTGACAAGTCAGGGCAGACTTTGCTGAGCAATGTCCAAGCCCTTTCTCCCAGCCCTGCCCCTGCTGCTCTGTGCCACCCAATTCTCCTTTTCTCAGAGCCCTTCCTTCAGCCCCGTGCCTGGAGCTCTGCTGGGATCTGGCCCCGTTGCTGTGACCAGCAGGGGCTCTGCCCATGGACACCCAGGGCTCAGCTCTGCTCTGCAGCAGTGGGGCCATGGGAACGGGGACAGGGGCCAGTCCTGGGGTTGGACTTCATCAGCCCAAAGTGCTGCTGAGGCAGAGGAGCTTGGCAGCATCTCCTGTGCCAGGGCTAAGGAACAGTGATGGCCAAAGGCATTTTGAGAGGGTTTCCTGCTGTGCCCAGGGAGATCAGAGAGAACTGTGCAGGGCAAGAGCATTGGCTGTAACTCAGTGAAGGGTGATGGGAGCTGCTCTGTCACTCCATCTGTCCCCAGCTGCCCTTTCTGAGATCCAGGGCAGTCACTGTGCTCCCCTGGAAATCAGCCTGACACAGCTGAGAGCAGAGGGAGCCACAGCAGAGCAAAGTGGCTCAGCCTTTCTCAGAGTCTCAGCCCCAGCCCTTGCCAAGGACACTCCTGTCCCCCAGTGTCCCCTGGAGGCAGCTGACAGCTTGGATGGCATCCCCAGGACACACCAAAGCTCCTGTTCATGGCACTGCTGGAGGAGAGTCAGCTCATTCCCAGCCTGCCAGCCTGCCCTGCCCAGAGTTCACCAGGCACAGGGAGCTGGGACACCCCATCTGCAGTGTCCTGGCATGGGGATCTGTAAAAAAAAGTAATCCTGGAATAGTTTGGTTTGGAGAGCATTTTCAATATCCCAGCACAGCTTGGTGGCACCTTCCCCCCACTGCCTGCCCAGGGCTCTGCTGCCTGGAGCTGCTTCCCTGTGCCCAGGGCTGGGCCCTGCCAGTGCTGCCAGAGCCCAGCCCAGCCCTGGGGGCTCAGCTCTGCCCTGCACAGCCCTCCCAGCTCAGGCACTGCCCAGGGGCAGCTCTGCCTCTGCAGGCTCTGATGGCAACCTCAGAGCAACACTGAGGAGGCTGCAAAAGCAACCCTGGTGCTGCCTGCAAGGGACCCTCTGCTGATTTCTGTCACTGCCTGGTTTATTAAGATCTGAGAGGAAATTGTTTTCTTTTTCTCAGCCTGAATTAAGAAGTTATACCTATGTGCAGTTTCCCATCCAGGCAAAACAGAGCAGTAGATTAAAAAGCAGGATTTTCCCTTTTGTGCAGCCCCTGCCTCGCTGTGCTCCCTGTATAATCTAATTGGAAATGTTCTGCAGTTGAATGTCCTGCTGGGAGCAGTCCTGAACAATGCAGCATCCTCACCACACAAGGAGAACACTTCCTTGCCTTCCCAGCTGTCTGCTTCCACCCAGATCTTGTCCCCCAGTGCTGTGAGCAGCTCCCAGGGCTGGCTGAGAGCTGTCCCTGGCAGGCAGCAGAGTCCCTGCCCCAGCCCAGCACCCTGGGCTGCAGGACCCTGCTCTGCAGGACAGCCCTGGGCACCCCTGGCTGCTCTGCACAAGAGAGAATCAGAGAATGTACTCACAGAGTCTGGAGGCATTGGGATGTTCCAGCTTGAGGAGATCCCTGCAG
The DNA here is from genome assembly GCA_016584745.2 of Phylloscopus trochilus trochilus. NCBI lineage: Eukaryota > Metazoa > Chordata > Aves > Passeriformes > Phylloscopidae > Phylloscopus > Phylloscopus trochilus. Next base: position 906,302 of record WQNJ02000055.1, on the reverse strand, counting down.
GAGCTGCAGCTGCATTGTCCTGCAGCCAGAGGTTCCTGTGCCAAGGGCTGGCAGTGATTCTCCCCCAGTCTCTTCACAGCCCCTTCCCAGCCCTGAGTGATTGAAGCTCTCTGTGCCTGTGTGCTGTGCCCGGGGTGGCTGCAGGCAGTGCCCCAGCCCTGCTGGGCTGGGAAAAGAGCTGCTCAGCAAGAGAAATGTGTTTTTGAAGCTGTTCTTGGTTGCTAAGATCATCCTCTCTTCCAGGAGCCCAACCCAGCTCATCAGCACAGACACAGCACAAGGACTTTAATTAATCTCTTGGGGATTTGGTGCTGTTTACATCAGACTCAGTCCCTCAGAGTGTGCTCAAGAAACTTCTCAAGAACTCCAAGTCAGATTCAAAGTCCAAACTTTCTTGAAATTTTAATGGGTCCTGCTGAGGGACACAACTCGCATGAAAGTGTCCCCAGGTTTCAGTGTGAGCAGAACACTGCAGGCAGTGAGGACAGGTGGGGACAAACAAGGGAAAGGTGTCTCTGGTGCTGAGCAAACCTGGATGTGTTTCAGGAATGCAAAGGGCCAAGGCCTGAGCCCCAGTCCCTGCCAAGGCACATCCTGTCCCTCCCTCCTTGCTCAGGCCTCTTCCCAGGCCACTGGGATGTGGGGATGTGCAATGCCAAGGGCAGCACCATGGGGCAGCCCCTGCCAGGCTGCTGAGCAGGGACAAGGAGGCCATGAGGCCCTTGCAGGCCTGCAAGGGTCACTTGTCCCCTCCTGCTGGCTCAGGCCCAGGGCCAGCAGCCATGGCCCAAGTGCTGCAGGAGTTGGCTGTGTCAGGGCCTTGCAGCTGCTGCCCATCCCTGTGGCCTGTGCAGCCCAGGTTGTCCTACGGTGTCCGTGCCCTGTGCCTCTGTCCCTGCAGGCTGTCGTCACCCGCGGCTGCCCCACCTGGCTGGGCCCTTCCTTTGCTGACAGCTCTGCGTCCTGCCTGCCTCTGCCTGGGCTTGATACCAAAAGCGTTCATTCAAATTTTCCTGTGTCTGTGAACTTTTAACAGAGGAACAAGGCCTTGAGGGGCTGCTTTTTCATTAAGGATGTTTGGAAGAGAGGAAGAAGACATGTGGCTCAAGAGTGCAGTGATAGAATAAACAAGGACTGAATCCAGGAAGTTCAGGGGGGTTTTATGGTGATGACTGTATTTTAATGCACATGTAGTGACTTCATATAGGTAACACTTTTAGAATCACATGTCCATGTAAGGTTAGGAGTAACCAAATGTCGGACCTCAAGCCTGAATAAGTGATGCCCTCTTAAACACCAAATTAGTGTTAAGGAGTCTTATTCTGATATTTCAGAGATTTGGTGACAGCAGGACCTCACAGAACCAAGGAGTCTACTGTGACACCTTGGACCCTCATGGAACCAAAATCCTTTGTGACACAGCAGGGCCACATGCAACCATTGTGATACTGCAGATCCAAGAAGACCATTGGAACACTCTGGAACATCATGAATTCCAAAGTACATTGTGACAGAGAAAGGCCTCATGGAACCAAGAATACATTGTGACACAGCAAGGCCTTGTTTGAGCAAGGGAACCATTGCTGATAGTGCAGAAACTCATGGAACCAAGGAGCCACTGTGGCACACCAGGGCTGCATGGAATGGAAGGTCCATCGTGACAATGAGGATCCAAGGATCTTGGGTTTGGCTGGTCACCTGAGATTAGGGTGGTTGAGTGTCCTTTGCCCTCTGAAAGCCCCAAGCCAGACGCAGGAATAAACCGGAGTCTTCAGATATTCTTTTTCAAGGATTTTCTTGTTGTTTATTATTTCTTATCATTTCATTTTTCCCTGTGCCCAGCCAAGGTCTCCACAGTACGGGCATCAGGCGTAGACTCCTGCCCTTGACGAAGGCTCGTCATCTCTTATACAGATTATTACGTGTCTATTATTTACAATTACAAACCAGTATCTACATTCTATACTAAACAGGTTACTTCTACACTAACCCAGTCCCTCTAAAGCTAATTTGTGCCACTGTCACAGCAGAAGATGGAGACAAAGAAGAAGAAGAAGAAGACCCCAGGGCACTGCCCAGAATCCTCCATCTTGTCCCCATTCATCCCTATTCTAGAAACCCAAATGTGAAAACTACACTATTCTTTATAACACTCTGTGGCTTATAACTCCTCTCCCAATGTTGTAAGTCCCTCCCATTGACCAAAGTCAAAGGCCTTGCCTTTCTGGGCTCTGTGCCAGGGTCTCCAACCCCCCTGTACAGATCCTGCACTCCTGTGTACAGGTTTTAAACCCCCCTATACAGGTTTCTGACTGTCCAGGGTATCCAAAGGAATGCCCTGGACTCCAACATAAGGTGTCCATGGTGATACTGTGGGGCCTCATGGAACCAAAGGGGCCATTCTGACACAGCAAGGCTTTGTAGAATCAAGGAGGCCATTGTGACACTACTGAACCTCACAGAACCAAAGTGACCATGTTATACTGTGGGACCTCCTGGAACCAAGGGTCCATGGTGGCACTGCAAAAACAAGGAGACTGTTGGCTGTAGGAAAGCTCATGGAACCAGAACTCCGTTGTGATACAGCAAGGTCTCATGGATCCAAGGGTCCATTGCAACCCTGTAGGGCCTCATGGAACCATCAAGCCATTGTGACACAGTGTGTGGCCACATGGAGCCAAGGAGCCACTGGGACTGAGGAACTTCATGGAACCAAGAGTCCATTGTTCCACTGTGGGGCCCTGTGTAACTAAGGGGACCACAGTGATGTCATGGGGCTTCATGGAATAATGGAGACCATTCTGACACTTTAGAACCCACTGGAACAAAGGAGCCATTATAGCATAGCAGGGCCTCATGGAATCAAGGGTAGCACAGTGAACACTGTGGGTGTCCATGGGATGAAGGGTCCATTCTGACACCGTGGAACCAAGGATACCATGGTGACACTCTGGGGCATCATGGAACCAAAAGTCCATTGTGACACAGCAGGGCCCCATGAAACCCTGGAGGCCATTTGTACACCTTGAGGCCCTGAGAAACCAAAGGGCCACTGTGGCACTTCAGAGCCTTGTGGAGCCAAGGGGTCCTTAGTGACACTGTGGGGCTTAATGGAACCAAGGGACAATTGTGGCACTGTGTGGCACCATTGAACCAAGGGGTCCATTGTGACACTGCAGGGCCCCATGGAACTAAGGATTCATGGAACAGCATGAGACCTCATGGAACCAAAGGTCCATTGTTACATTGAGAGCCCTCATGGAATCCTGGAGAACATTATGAAACTTTGAGGCCTTGTTGAACCAAGGGGCTCTACCAGACCTTGTGGAGCCAAGGAGACCATTTTGACATTGCAGGGCTTCATTGAACCAAGGGTCAGTTGTGATACTGCAGTACCAAGGAGACCACTGTGACCCTACGGGGCCCAATGGAAGCAAGGGGCCAGTGTGACACAGCTGGGCCTCATGCACCCAAAGGGCCATTGTGATCCTGAGGAGCCCAAAAGAACCAAGGCACCACTGTGACACTGCAGGACTATCTGGAATCATGGAGACCATTGTGACACTCTGAGGCCTCATGGAACCAAGGGTGCCACTGTGTCATTGTGCAGTTGTGCATTGTTCATTGTGCATTGTTCCATTCCATGGAACCAAGGAAACCATTTTGACACTGCAAGGCCTCATGGAAGCAAGGGGCCATTGTGACACTGTGGGGACCCATGGAAACTGTTGTGAGGAAGGAGCCGAGTATCAAATGGACATCAATATGATTAGATTTGATCTCCTCATTTTTTCTTTATTCCCTATATTTATGTGGTTACAGAGTAAATGCAGGCACAACTAAACAGTTGTTGATTGGTTAAAATCTCATGTACAAGCACTCTAAATGATTGCTCATTGGTTCACATCTTTTGGTAGCAACTTCTTCTTTGTTCTTCTTATGATCAGCATTTCTGTCTTCAGCATCTATGAGAAGGTACAACAAGTTGTTACATGTCTTCAGCTTCTGAGGGGAAGCATCCCTGAGAATGACCAATGAGTTATTACATTTGCTACCTTTTTGCTAATTCAAGGCAACATAGGAAGAGCAGAGTACACAGCAGGCACAGTACAAGACGTCATACTGTTCCCTGATAGCAAGGATTTTTCAAACCTCCTATCAGTAGATTGTGGCCTCTCTCTTCTGAAAACTCCTCTACAATGGGGGTTAACCCCAGAGGGCTTGGAAGCTGCCAGGAGTGGCAGACAGACATCACACACATTCCTAGTTTCGGCCGCCAAAAATATGTGCATGTGAGCATTGACACCTATTCAAGTGCAGTTTATGCCTCTGCCCATGCAGGAGAAATGGCTGAACATACCAAGAAACATCTCATGCAAGCCTTTTCAGTACTGGGGATCCCTAAGAAAAATCAAAACTGACAATGGCCCAGGATACAAAAGCAAGGAATTCCTTGAGTTTGTCCAGCAGTGGGGAATGGAACATATAACAGGCATCCCCCACTCCCCCACAGGCCAAGCTGTGGTCGGGCGTGCCCACCAGATGCTCAAAAAGGTCCTGGGGATGTGGCTACGCGTGTGTATCCACCCCCTCGGGCCCAGGCTGGATACCCCAAAAGTGGGTGAAACCTTTTGTTCCCAAAAACTCAGCACCAACGGAAGATGATGAGAAGCAAGCAACCGTCACTCCAAAAAGAAGACACCACCGGAAAGAGAAGACAGGGTTACTTCTGGCAGATCTCAGACTGTTAATATGCTTTGTGTTTGTGTTTCCTTTTAAAATCCTGTTGTTTTTTCTTGTCTTGTTTTTAATTCAGTTAGCGTTCGGAATTCTTTGCTGCCTAGTTTTAAAGGCTCTCAATGATTTAATCCCTACCACCTCAGAAGTCAGCCATGCAGAGCTTGCAGACCAAGAGCAGCCAAAACTGCCTGCAAATCAAAAGTGGTGGGCAAAAACTATTCTGCATCAGAATAGGCCCAAAGTGTGTCTTTCAGTTTTATTGTGACAGAAAAGGGTGAGATGTTGTATTGCACTAAGTAGTTAGTTCACTTTGTTATATTGCACTGGGTGTTTCTGTTATATGTGTTCACACAAAGCATTTGCAGCACTCTGCCCATGAACCCCTGCACTGAATCCCCTCTCCCTGACACCACCTATGCCTCACTTCCCCCAGGTCAGCCCCCACTGGCTGGTAGACCCCCTCCCCTCCCCCTCCTTGGCCAAGGGCATAAAACTGCCCTCTGGCAGGGAATCTGTCTCTTAATTCCTCTCTTAACTCCCCCAAGCCGCATGGAGTAGGTTCTGCATTAAACTGTGGGATTGTGATCCTGAAGGATTAAGAGCACCTTTTGTCTCTTATCTTCGTCCTTGCCTCAGTTTCCCCCCGAGCATACTGCTAGCCAGGGCTGAAGCTCAGGGGCGAGTGGGAACTGAGGCAAAGGAGCACAAAAGGAGCAGCTCAGCAATGCACCCAACCATCACTACCAAAGATTGCCTGCAGTGAGTAAGAAAGATCCATCAGCAGTGACCCTCAGACTTTCCCATCACCCACATCCACACCTCAGCTCGGGGAAGCTGTCACAGCCAAGGACTGCAGAGCCACTCCTGGACACTGGGAATTCCTGCAGGTGCCTCCAGCCACAGGTGAGGCTCCAGCCTCGCTGGGAGAGGGCCCAGCTCTGATAGTGCTGAATAAACAGACTGACAGCACTTCTAGAGTGGGAACATCTGGATTCATCCTCCTCTTGGGTCCCTTCCAAAGCCTGGCCAGGGCCCAAGGAGGAACCAAGGGAGGTGACTTTGACCATACAGCCCCAAACAAGGCCAGATGTCAGATTTCATGGCCTTGTCTGGCTTCCAAACACAGAAAGGTCAATCCATGTTTCACTAATGACTGGATCCATCAATCACAGTGCTAATGATCATGCATATTTCACTAATGAGCAGGTACAAAGATAACCTTGAGTTGGAAGGTTCACCCACAGGTCACCTTTGTCTCAGGGCCTGTTGTTCAGGCCTCATTCAGGCTTCTTGTCCAGGCCTGGGATGAGCAGGGACATCTTTCAGCAGATCAGGTTGTTCAGAGCCCTGTCCCAGCTGGACTGGAATGTTTCCAGGGATGGGGCATTGACCACCTGCAGCCCCCCACATCCCCTGGCCATGGAACCTGGCTGCAGAAATGGCTCCTTGCAGTGCTTTCCAAGGAAAATTGAACTGATGGGGGTTTCCGTGGCACCCAAACCCAGCAGTGGGGTCAGGGCAGTGGCCATGGCCACAGCCCCTTGCAATGGCCCAGGGCAGGTTGAGATGATGATCCACCCTCACTCCTGGCCCAGGGCAGGGCTGCAGTGGCCTTGGGGGCACCTTGGGCTGGCACACACCTGAGGAGGGTGTCTGTGTTCAGTGGGGAAACTCAGGAGTTTTACATTGCTAAAAAAACCAGGAAGCCCCTGTTTGCCTGAGTGTGGGCAGCTCTCCAAGCAAAGTAGGTCCCAGGTGAGTGAGGAGGCACAGGATGGGTTGGAGAATGTGGAACAAGGTTGTTCACACTGGAGCACACCTCAGGACACAGCTTCTCTGAGCAGGCCAGACCTTCTGAGGACAGTCCCTGGATCACTATCAATCATTGAATGCTGCAATCAGCTCTGCTCTAAGCAGAGCAGTAATAAAAGAACGCTTTATAATAGGAGTGAGTATTTCTTAGAAACTCCTTGAAATCTTTCTCCATAACTGTTGCAGGAAACTTTCCTAATGAACTGCACGACACCAGAGGAAAATCAAGGCACAGCCATGCTTTGTCAGGACTTGCCTGATCCTAATGAGCTCCGTGGTGCATTCGGTGCTGAGCCTCAGGGCCTGAGGAGATTGCACAAACCTTTCCAGGAGTCCAAGTCAGAAGAAAAACCCAAAGTGTCTTGAGGCATTCATGGGTTGCACTGAGGTCCATCCCCAACACAGGCTCCTCATGGACTCCTTGGAGGAGAGAACTGGAGGACAGGATTGCACAAAAACCTCTCAGAGACTCAGTGTGGGAAGGAAATTCCAAAGCACCTTAAAAACTTTGAGTATATCAAAGCATTAATGAGCCTCACTGAGTGTCAGTGCAAAGCTCTCAAGGGACTCATTAAAGTAGATAATTGGAGGCCAGGATTGCACAATCCTTCTCACAGAATCAGATTTAAAAGGGAAACATCAAGTACCTTCAAATAACTGAAGTACCTTGAAGCATTAATGAGCCCCACTGAGTGTTGTTACTGAAAAGCCTCTCAAGGGACTAATTACAGCAGATAATTGGAGGCCATGATTGCAGAAACTTTTCAGGGACTCCAAGGCAAAGGCTAAACCCAGAGTCCTTTGAAGAACCTGCAGTGCTTGGGAGCATTCAGGAGCCCTCCAGGGCCATTCCTCACCAGGGCTCCCCAGGGACTCCTTTCAGCGCATCCTTGAGGCCACTGGGCTGTCAGGGGCATGCTGAGGGCAGGACAAGGGGCTGAGAGTGCCCAGCCTTGCTGGGGCTGTGCCAGGAGGCCCCAGAGCCTCAGGACAAGGTGTCTCCTGACAGCCCTTGGTGGCACAGACCCTGCTGTGCCCCAGGCCACCAAGCCTTGGCTTCTCTTTGTCCCCTCCTGGCATCACTGCCTGCAGTTCTCTGCTCTGCCAGGAGGCCTGGGGACACTTTCTCTGTTGTTTCCCTCACTGGGACCCATTAAAACTTGCAGAAACTTTGGAGTTGGACTCTGACTTGGAGTTCTTGAGAGGTTTCTTCATCTCCCTCTCAGGGACTGATGTTCAGGGCCTCAGGGCAGAGCCCCAAGAGGTTAATTAAAGTCCTTGTGCTTTGTTTGTGATGATGAGCTGGGCTGGGCTCCTGGCACAGAGGCAGCAGCTCCTGGCAACCAAGAAGAGCTTAAAAACACATTTCTCTTGCTGAGCAGCTCTTCTCTCAGCCCAGCAGGGCTGGGGCACTGCCTGCAGCCACCCCAGGCACAGCACACAGGCACAGAGAGCTTCAATCACTCAGGGCTGGGAAGGAGCTGAGAAGAGACTGGGGGAGAATCACTGCCAGCCCTTGGCACAGGAACCTCTGGCTGCAGGACAATGCAGCTGAAGCTCCTGCAGGGATCTCCTCAAGCTGGAACATCCCAATGCCTACAGACTCTGTGAGTACAACTCTCTGAGTATTTCTGGTGCAGGGGAGGTGAAATGCTCCTGAAGCTCCGACACACTGAGGGCTTCTGCACATTCCCAAAATATTTCCAAGGCAAGGATTTATTTTAAAATGAGGATACTTCCTGAGACGTTTTCATTTTCTAACATTAGGTAATAAGGGAGAGGGAGAATAAATGATAGAAGTGTCATTAATTTTGACAAGTCCCTGGGACATCTGGACTCTCAGTGATCAGCAGGTGTGCAGGAGATCCCTGATGTGCTTTCAGCCACTCCTCTGCCCATGGACAGCACCAGCATCACCTTTGCTGGGCCCATCAGGCTTAGTTTGAGCTGTCCTTTCTCCAGGCTGCCAACAGAACCTGCCTCACCCAGTGCCCTGCAAACAGGCAGGGTTCTGTAGGGCCAAGGAGAGTGCAAAGAGATTTGGGGTCTGGGAGTGCTGGCAGGGAGAGCTCAGGCACAGGGGAAACCCCTGCAGGAGGAAAATCTGCAGGAAGCAAGGAGAAGATGAGGCAATGAGAGAAAACAAACTCCAGCAATGTTGTGGCAGGGAGAGTTTAGATATCTCCAGAGGAGCCCCTCCAGTGCAGCCTCTCCCTCTGAACAAGCCCCCTCCCTCCTGTCCCCCAGCCAAGCCTCTGCCCTCAGGGCTGGGGCTCCAAGGCCTGAAGCCCCTCCTGTGCAGGCAGAGCTGCAGCAGAGCCCTGGGGCAGCTCTGCAGCCCCAGGCCCAGTTCCCTCTGAAGAACACAGGGCTGGGAGCAGCTGCCCGGCCCTGGGGGGCTCTGGGAGGGGGCACAGCTGGCTCAGGGTGATGCTGTCCCCAGTGCCCGGCTCTGGGCAATGCTGTCAGTGCAGCCAGGGCAGGAGCTGCATCTCCCTCAGTCCAATGCCAGCACAAGGACACTTGGAAGTCTCCCAGAGATTTCAGTCCAAGCTGGGAGCTTCAGTCCAGGATGCAAACCTGTCCTGCAGCATCTCTGTGTTATCTGAAAGACCCCTGGGGAAAGACAGAGGTGTTCTGACACTGGAAATGCTGTTGGGTTGGTGAAATGAGCAAAGTGAGTCCTTGGCTACAGAAGTGGGGCTGGGCTGTGGTGGATCCATCTGCTCTCAGCAGTACCTGGGGATTTTCTAGGGGAAACACGGGAAGGTGATCACTCTCCACCTGAGAAAGGCTAAAGCCCAGAAAAACTCTGTGCAGGTCAGAATGACAGAACATGTCACCTCACTCTCCGCTCATCTTTTTTCCTCACAAAACTTGCTTTGTTCTCCCTGGGGGCAGCAGAAATGCTGAGGGTTTGATATCCAAGAATACCAGGAGAGACATGGGGGGAACTTTGAAAGAAAACTGTAAAACTCTTAAAAACAAAAAGCTGTCTGTGTGTTCCAGGGGAGGGTGTTTGGGAAATGGCTTTGATTTTGGTTCCAGCTATCTCCTCTAAGTCTTCACTGTCCTTTTCTCCATGGCAGTACCCACAGCCCAGGCACAGCAAATGTCCAACAGCAGCTCCATCAGCCACTTCCTCCTGCTGGCATTGGCAGACAGGCGGCAGCTGCAGCTCCTGCACTTCTGCCTCTTCCTGGGCATCTCCCTGGCTGCCCTCCTGGGCAACGGCCTCATCATCAGCGCCGTAGCCTGCGGCCACCACCTGCACAGCCCCATGTTCTTCTTCCTGCTCAACCTGGCCCTCACTGACCTGGGCTCCATCTGCACCACTGTGCCCAAAGCCATGCACAATTCCCTCTGGGACACCAGGTACATCTCCTATGAAGGATGTGCTGCTCAGGTTTTTCTGGTTTTCTTCTTTATTTCAGCAGAGTTTTCCCTGCTGACCATCATGTGCTACGACCGCTACGTGTCCATCTGCAAACCCCTGCACTACGGGACCCTCCTGGGCAGCAGAGCTTGTGCCCACATGGCAGCAGCTGCCTGGGCCAGTGGCTTTCTCTACGCTCTGCTGCAAACTGCCAATACATTTTCCCTGCCCCTGTGCCATGGCAATGCCCTGGGCCAGTTCTTCTGTGAAATCCCACACATCCTCAAGCTCTCCTGCTCACTCTCAAAACTCAGGGTTCTTTGGGTAATTTTGACTGGTGTGTGTTTAGCTTTTGGTTGTTTTGTGTTCATTGTTTTCTCCTATGTGCAGATCTTCAGGGCTGTGCTGAGGATCCCCTCTGAGCAGGGACGGCACAAAGCCTTTTCCACCTGCCTCCCTCACCTGGCTGTGCTCTCCCTGTTCCTCAGCACCTCATTTGTTGCCTACCTGAAGCCCCCCTCCATGTCCTCCCCATCCCTGGATCTGTCCCTGTCAGTTCTGTACTCGGTGGTGCCTCCAACCCTGAACCCCCTCATCTACAGCCTGAGGAACCAGGAGCTCAAGGCTTCTGTGCGGACACTGATCACTGGAAGATTTCTGAAACATTGAATTGGTTTTATATTTCTGCAAATCATTTGCAATAAAAGTAATCTTTTACCCTTCTTGTTGGTTTCATTTAAGAAGTTCTTTTTCTCTGTTATACTTTTTTAATATTGTCCAAAAGGGAATGCCGTGGTTTGTGCCATTTCTCATTTTGTTTCTCTCCACCTTCCCTGTGGCCACAGACTCTATCAATGAGGGGCTGCACACTTGGTGGCTTTAAAGGAACTCAAGGATCTCCCAGCCAAGTTTTCTGCAGAGATGCCCCTTTGGTTCCCTTCTCTGCAGCTGCAGCAGCAATGTCTGTGTGCAGAGCTGGGGGCAGATCAGTGCTGGCACAGCAGCTGTGGCCAGCAGCAGCAGCAGCACTTGGTGCTGCCAGTGCTGCTGCCGTGGCCCTGCCCCGCTGCCCTCCTGGCCCTGCTGTTGCTGTAGGGCCTGAGTGCTCTCGGGGCCGGGCACAGGGCTGGGGGTGGCAGTGCCGGGGCTGCAGCAGGGACAGGCCATGGGCACTGCTGGCACAGCAGCAGTGCTGAGGCCTCAGCCCAGGGCCTGGGGGCTGCAGGCTCCTTGCCCAGGCTCTCTCCAGAACACATTGCCCAGGCCAATGCTGAGCAGAGAAAAGCCCCGGCAGGAGCCCCAGGCTGGCCGTGGGCAGGCTGGGGGCAAACAGCACGGCTGGGGCTCTGCAAGGGCCCTGGGCAAGCACACGGCAAGGAGCAGCAGAGCAGGGCCTGATCCATCCCCACTGCGCTGGACACCCCAGGCCAGCGGCCCACAGCCTCCTCATGCACCTGCCAACAACATCCCCCCTCTGCAGCCCTGGCCTCTCCCCCAGCTCACACAGCTGCCGCAGCCTTGCAGGCACAGCCACGGCAGCACTGCCTCAGGAGCCCCTGTTTGCCCTGCCCAGAGCAGGCCTGAGCACCCCCATGGGCTTGGTGTGGGGAGATGAAGCTGAGGGAGCACAAATGCCAGCAGGGCCTGGGGCCAGGAAGGGCTGGGCCACAGCAGGGAAAGCCCTCAGGTTTGTGGTGGCCTCTGAAGTCAGAGCCAGAAAGTTTGTTCCCATGAGCTGGGAGTTTGCTGTGCCACTGCAGACATTGTTGCTCAGAGCCAGGACTGCCTGGCAGCCACCCCCAAACTGCCCTGACCATTCCCTTTCTTTCACTTTGGCTTGCTTTACTCTTCCTGCTACAAATTTCTTCCTCTTGCCCATCCCTGTTCCCTCCCTTGCAAAGAGCCCATCCCTGGTTGCCTTTCCTCTCTGGCCCCACTCTCCATTTCAGTTCCTCACTTGGCACCATGGGAATGTCTCTTGGGGAGCAGGATCATCCTGCATGTTCTTCAAGAATTGTCTACAGGCTCCTGCAGTGCCTCCTGCTGCTCCCTTGCCAGAGGCACCCCAGGCCAGGGGGGCACATCTGGGCTGCTGTGTCTGCCTGTGGGGCTCCCTGTTGTGGGCAATGAGGAGGAGCTGCAGAGGCTTTGCAGGACTGACAGGATGGGCTTTGGGGCTGTGAGGAGAAGCTGAGGCACCTGGGCTGCTGCACCTTCTGAAGAGGAGGCCCAGGGCTCATCCTGCAATCCTGCTGCAAGGGTGGTTTCAGAGAATCCCAGAATCAGCAAGGTTGGAAAAGACCTTGGACATCATCAAGTCCAACCCGTGCCCTGACACCTCCTTGTCTCCCCTGAGCCTCCTCTTCTCCAGGATAAACAACCCCAGCTCCCTCAGACACTCCTCACAGGACTTCTGTTCCGGACCCCTCACCAGCCTTGTTGCCCTTCTCTGGACACGCTCCAGCCCCTCCATGTCCTTCCTAAATTGCGGGGCCCAGAACTGGACACAGCACTCAAGGTGCTGCCCAACCAGTGCCGAGCACAGGGGAAGAATCCCTGCCCTGCTCCTGCTGGCCACACCATTCCTGATCCAGGCCAGGAGCCATTGGCCTTCTTGGCCACCCGGACACACTGCTGCCTCATGTCCAGCCTGCTGTCCAGCAGTCCCTGCAGGTCCCTTTCTGCCTGGCCGCTGTCCAGCCACTCTGTCCCCAGCCTGTAGCGCTGCAGGGGTTGTTGTGGCCAAAGTGCAGGACCCAGCCCTTGGTCTTGTTCAAGCTGACATTGTTGGATTTGGGCCCTGGATGCAGCCTGTCCAGGGCCCTGTGCAGAGCCCTCCTGCTCTCCAGCAGATCCACACTCACACCTGCAGGAGAGATGGCCAAGGGCTGGGCAGGGCTGGCAGGGCCACAGGCACCCAGGCCTTTGTCCCCTGGGCTCTGCCAGCGCCTCTGCAGGCCCCACAGAAGGAACTTTCCTTGCAGGAAAGCCTGCACTTGGCTTCTGCCTGGCCCCTCCCTCAGCAGGCTGGCAGGCCTTGCAGCTTTAGGACATTTGTCCTTGCTGCCCCTGCCATCCCCCTGCCCCACCAACAGCCCCCAGCCAGCCGCGAGGGACAGGCCCTGCTGTGCCAGGCCTGGGCTCAGGCCTTGGCCTTTCTGCTCCCTCCAGCCAGCCCAGGCCTTGCTCAGCATTGCAGTCCCTGCTCACAGCCTTGGGCTCCCTGCAATCCTGGCCTCAAGGAGCTGCTCTCACCAGTGCCTGGGCAGCCTTTGGCACTCCCTGCCCTCCCTGGGGCCCAGGGATGCTCCAAGGGACTTGGGGTTTTGTTTCTGACTCCTGGAGCAGCTTCTTCAACCTTCTCTCAGTGCCTGGGGGTCCTGGACTCAGCCCCAAGTCCAGCGTGGGGCTCATGAAAATACAGAAAGCCCTCAGGAGCTCCTTGTCTTTCTTCAATTGTCCGCAGGGCTTGTGCAGCTGACTGGAGTCAGTTTGCAGTTGTGTTGAGGAGGGAAATTTGAATGTGCATCTCATGACTTTTTCCTTTTGTAATCAAGCATTTTTTTATTTTCTTGATTAGTGAAGAGTGGATAGAAACATCTCCCGAGGAATCTTGATGCTGAATGTTTCTTTAGAATGTCTAGGAATGGAGAAGAATGAGCCCCTTGCAGGCTGACCCTGTTGGGACAAGCTGCTCCTCACCCCAACCTCACCATGTCTGACATTGCCCACCTGGCACTGACATCCCTGGGCCCTGCAGCACAACCTTGTCCCCTCAGCTCTGCAGCTGCCTGTCCCAGCCCATTGCACCATGTCCCACCTGCTCTCCTCCGGCCTCGGCCTGCACACAGGCCCAGGAGAAGTTTTCCTGTTGGTGAGGAAAGAATGGAAAAGCCTGAGCAGGTTTCCTAAACAACAAAGCCCACTCAGGAACCACATGCTCAGGACAGGCTGCCTGGAATGATGTCACCTTTCTACAAGGGACAGTGTCACCAGCAATGAGCTCTGGAAGCAGAATTCTCTGAGTCTCTCAGCTGAATTCTCTGTCCCTGTCCTGGATCACTGTTGCAGATGGAAGGTGCTGGTGCCATTCTCAGCTTGAACCCTTCTTTGGAATGCAGACAGAGGTTCCCAGGTGTGTAAAGGAAGCGTTGCTTAATGCTGATGCAAAGCTTTTGTGTTCCTCCTGGAACCAAGGAGATTCTTGAGACACTGCAAGGCCTTGTTTAACCAAGGGTCCATTGTGACACAGCGGGGGCTCATGGATTCAAGGAGACAATTGGGACAGTAGGGAACCTCCTAGAAACAAGTCTCTGTTGTGGCAGTCATGGAATCAAAGAGACATTTGTGACACAGCCAGGCCCTGTGGAACCAATGGTCCATTGTTACACTGCAGAGTCAAGAAGAACATAGTGACACCACAGAACCTCATGGAACCAAGGGTCCTTTGTGGCACAGCAGGGCCTCCTTGGGACCCAGGGGAGCATTGTGACAAGGCAGGGCCTACTGGAACCATGGAGACCAGTGTGACACTAAGGAAACTCGTGGAATCATGGTGACCATTGGGATGCTATGGAACCTCACAGAACCAAGGGTCCATTGTGACCTTGTGGTGCCTCCTGGAATCAAAGAGTACGAAACTTGGAGGCCTAATGGAACAAGGGTTTCTATTGTGACACTGCAGAACCTCATGGAATCAAGGTCACCATGTTACACTACAGAAGCCCATGGAACCAATGGGCCATTGTGACACTGTGGAACCAAGGAAACTGCTGTTGACGAAAACTCATGGAATGAAAAGTCCAGTGTGACATGACGGAACCTTAAGGATCCAAGAGTCCATTTTGACTCTGTAGGGCCTCATGGAATAGAGGGTCCATTGTGACACAGCAGGGCCTCGTGGAACCAAGGGTGCATTGAGGCACAGCTGGGCCTTGCTGGAACCAAAGAAACCACTGCTCAAAGCAGGGTAACTCCTAGAACCAAGGAGTCCATTGGTACAGCATAAAACCTATGGAACCAAGGGGCCATTGGGACAAAGCAGGGCCTCATGGAACTAAGGGGACATTCTGACCCATTGGGACTGCATGGAAGGAATTTTCAATGATGACAATGCGGATCCAAGGATACCACGGAGACACTATGGAACCTCATGGATCCAAGGGGCCGTTGTGACACCAAAGAACTTCATGGAACCCAGGATCCATTGTGACATAGCAAGGCCTCATTGAAACAAAGGAACCATTGTTGACAGTACAGAAACTCATGGAACCACGGGGCTGTGGTGACACAGCAGGGACACATGGAACCAAGGAGACCAGTGACATTTAGGAACCTCATGGAACTAAGGGTTCATTAGGACACGGCAGAAACAAGGAGACCATGGTTGACACTGTGGAAGCTCATGGAACTGAGAGGCCATTGTTACACTCCAAAGTTTCGTTGAACCAAAGAGACCATTGTCCAACTACAGAACCTCATGGCACTAAGGCTTCACTGTGACACAACAGAGTTCAATGAAACCAATTGTCCATTGTGACAATGCAGATCCAAGGAGACCATGGTGACACTATGGCAGCTCATGGAACCAAGCAGCCATTGTGACACAGCAAGGCTTCATGGAGCCAGGGAGACCATTGTGACATCATGGAATCTCATGGAACCAAGGGTCCATTGTTACAGTCCAAAGCCAAGGAGACCATTTTGACAGTACAGAACCTCATGGAATCAAAGGCCAGTTGTTAAACAGCTGGGCTTCATGGAACCAAGAAGCCATTGTGACACAGCAGGGCCACATGGAACCAATGGTCCATAGTGATACTGGGGATCCAAGGAGGCCATGCCAATACTAGGGAATGTGATAAATTAATAATTTTGTGCTATCTAAATTGTAACTATGTCAATATTTTAGAAAATGGCAAATGATATGTGATTAGTGTCACAAAACTGATGTTTGCACATGTTTATGAAAAATAATTAAAAAAAAAGATACAGGATGTAATTTCAGGTAATTAATATTCCAGAAGAGAATAGGCCTTGGGATAATCAGAAGATCAGCCTTGAGATGGACAATTGGGATGGTTCCATGGTTCCAGAATCTCAGTTGTGTTTTTAAGGCTTATTTTTGGAATATGATGCTGGCTAACATAACACAGGGTTTGGGGTGCCTGTGCAACCTTTAAGGTTAGCCAGAGGACAATGAGGAAGACTGTGAGCCTTCATCCAAAAGAAGACCCCCAACAACAAGTGAAGCATGCGCCTTGAAGTACAGTGATGTAGATTTTTAGAATTGAAAATAGGAGGAAATTTATGGGAAACATTGATGAATCTGTATTAGCAGATAGTATATAAGTGTAGTCTGAATTGCCCTGTTTTGTACCTGAGGCAGGGTGAGAAGCCCTCTCTGTATCCCAGAAAGTTTTGCTTATGCTTTATCAGAACCTTAACCAGACTTAATTAATCATTGCAAAATTTTGTATATGTTTAATTTTGTATTAAATTGCTTTTAAAGTTGCTGGTAAATTTTAAACTTGTTGTTTATTTTATTTATATTTCTAACATGTGCCTGCCTTGTTCCAGGGCTGCCCCATGGCCTGGGGGCTGCCCTGCATCCTCCTGGAGATGTTCCCTGAGGCTCAGAGCACTCAGTGCCCAGACTCCTTTCCCTGTGCCTGCTGTGTCCCCTGCAGGGGCTGCAGAGCTCTCCTGGCTCACAGCAGACATTCAGTCCTTGATCTCGGGGTGACCCCACCCTGGCCAGGCCTGTGCCCAGGGAGCTCCACTCCCTGCTGCTCCCTGGCACACACTGTCCCTGCAGGTGCCCTGTGCTCTCCTGGCAGCTCCCCAGGCCCTCCAGAGAAACATTCCCCTGCCATCAGCCCTGCCACAAGCTGCACAGCCCCAGGAAGGTTCAGCACAAACCCTTCCCCATCTGATGGGCCCCGGCCACCAACAAGCAGAGCCTGACCCAGGCCTGAGTCCCCTGAAGGCCACCCTGGGACCCTGATCTCATCCCACGGAGCCCTGGGAGAACAAGGAACACAAGGAGCCTCTTCAGAGTCTGTTCCTTGGGCCTGTTGCTGAGAGGGACTCTGCAGGGAGAGCAAAGGCTTCCTGGGCTGCCCTCAGGAGATGATGCCCTTTGCTGCTGGAGCTGCTGTGCTGGAGCCCAGCTGTGTCCCAGCAGTGCCCATGGCCTGGCCCTGGCATGGCCACAGCACGCACACGCAGCAGGACAGTGACCAAGCTGCCACAGCCCTGCGGCCTGACAGCCACAGAAGGGCTGGGAAGGAGAGGCTGCAGTTTGGGAAAAGCAGCTGTGGGAAGAGCCAGGGCCATTGTCCCTGGCTGTGCTGCTGGGCTGGGAGTCTCTGCCCGGCACCTCTGCTCACAGGCACTGCCCCTGCAGAGACAGAGAGGGGCTGAGGGAACATCTTGGGCACCCAGGGCAGAGCAGGACACTTTATTTTACAGAAATGCAGAGTGATAAGGGCTTCTTACTTTCTCTGCATAAAACAGGCATGGTTGATATGGTGACTAATGGCATCCCTTAAGGGAAATTATATTAAAAAAAGAGAAAAGAAGATGAAAAATAGAATACTCCAAATAGAATAAAAAACAAGACACACATGGCAACAAGCAGTGTGGGCCTCGAATGAGTTGCATTCTGAATGCTGTGCGGAAACAAAAAGGCACCTGATGGTTTCTGAAAAGCACAGAGTGGTCCTATTCCTCAGGGCATCCTCCAGCTCCTGGTTCCTCAGGCTGTGGATGAGGGGGTTCAGTGTTGGAGGCAGCAGCCAGCACAGAAGTGACAGTGCCAGAGCCAGGGATGGGCACCAGGCTGGCACAGGTGACCTTGAGGCTCTGCAGGGCTCAGGCCCAGGGGCTGTGCCAGAGTCAGGGCTGAGCTGACACTCTGTGGGCTGGGGCAGAGCCCAGGCAGAAATGAGCCCTGAGCCAGCAGCTCTGCACTGGTGGCCACCAGGCCCGGTGGCCAAGGGAGGCTTCTGGCCATGGCCTGGAAGCAGCTGCTGCTGCCCAGGGGCCTTTGGTGCCTCAGGCTCTCCCTGGCACAGCTCCCAGCACGGCACTCTGCACTTGTGCCCGAGCCCTTCCCTCTGCTGGGGCTGGCCTGGGGCTTTTCCTGCAGCAGGACCTGCCCTGGTCCTGGCACAGGAAAGGCAGTTCCTGCTGGAGCAGGAGGCTCTGCCTGCAATGGGCTCAAACAACTCCAACAAGGCCCTGTTTGCAAAGCCCCCAGTGGGAAATGAAGAAGGGGATCATGCTGCTTTGGGGGTGAAGAATGCTGAAAGCAGCCTGACTCCTCCATCCCAAAGTTCCACACACTGAGACGGAGCTGAAGCTGTGGCAGAGCTGCTAAAATCCCCAGAGAAAGCAACAACCCAGTGACACCACTGAGAGCTTTTGCAGAGCTGATGAGCTGGCCTAGCCTGGGCACATCTGACTGACAGGGCAGCATTTCAGACTAGAAAAGCCCCATCCCAAATTTTAACTGCAGCATCTCCTGAAGTTTCCCTCCTTGGTGGGGGTGTGGAGATTTCTCCCTGGAGAGGGGGCACCCCTCAATGTCACTGCCTGAGGCTGAGCTCAAGAGATTTGCCCACGGTCTGGGGGAGTTGGTCTGGGGGAGTGACACCCATCTCTGGTTAATAACTGCTTTTGCTTTAATACAATTTCTTCAAAATTGCTTCCTAGAGCACTGTCTTAAAGTAGATGCTACAGTTCCTGTACTGCGGAGTAAATCATTCTGATAAAGACCTTTTGGTCTAATCATGATCATAATCAGTCTTATCTATATGTAAATAAATACTTCTGGTTTGCCATCCTTAATACTGTGGGACAAAGTTGTACAAAGTTTCAGTTCCACCTGTATAATCCTTTAGGCATAAATCCTTGAGAAAGTCTGGGGCTGGGATTGGATCCAGGCACTGCCAGGATCCTCTCCCAGAAGGAGTTTAGAAAGCCTGGGGCTCCTGGTTTTGGGTCCTTTGTGAACCTCGTGACCCAACAGGAGCTTCTCTAATAAACTTTGCCTGAAGCTGCCACTCTGCCCATGACAGGAACCCCTGTGAGTGTCTGTGACATCCCAGCTCTTTGGCAGCCTGGACACTCCTGGGATGTCCCCATGGAGCCCCTGTGAGTGTCTGTGACATCCCAGCTCTTTGGCAGCCTGGACACTTCTGGGATGTCCCCATGGAGCCCCTGGGAGTGTCGCTGACCTCGCTGTTCTTTAGGAGCACAGGGATGTCACCACTGGACTCCTGCCACTGCCTGGGACAAATTGGCTCCTGGGCAGGGTACAGACACCTCTGTTGTCACTCTGCAGCCCTGGGACTGTCACCTCATGACCCTTAGGAAGATTAAGGAGCCCTGGGATGTCACCACAGAGCCCCTGGGACTGAGTGTGACCAAAGAGATCTTCAGGAGCCCAGAGACCCCTCAGATGCCACCATGGAGCCCCTGTGCCTGCACGTGAGCTCACAGCTCTTGAGCAGCTGGAAACCCCTCGAATCTCTTCAATCTGCTCTGCTGAGGATGGATCCTCAGCATCTTGGAGGTTCCGTGATGAATTTTAGCTCTCCAGAGGCTTGTTCAGTCTTCAGCTCTTCAGTTCAGGAATTCAGTGCCAAAGGCTCATTAACATTCCAAAGCACTGTAACAAGAAATGCCCCTGGGAATAATTTCATTTCAAGTCTAAATTCTTCTGTGGTTAATTGTACAGATTTCAGCAGTGGATTCAAAGAGAATATGCTATTTTTTAAAAAATTCAGGGGCATTTTTTGTCCTATTTTTTAGGATTATATGCTTTTATGACCCAGAGATTGGGCAACTGGGAGGCGTTTTAAAAAACTATTATTCCGTTTTCAATCTTGTGTGAAGGGTGTGACAGTACAGATTTTACAAATTATGCCATCACGATCAGAAGCCAACTATTTCCTAATTACAATACATCATAAGTGTTTCTTGGCCTATCAGCTTTTGCCACACAATGCTGTTAATGCCCTAAAGCAAATCATCTAAAATCAGCCCTCGTGGGTCCTACTACAATGCACCTTGCATAGTTCTATTTCTCCAAAATATCTCGTCTTATTTGCAAGGCCGTCTCTTGAAACTTGTTTCTAGTTCTGTTTCTCTCTCAACAATGTCTGTCCTATGCCATGGCATTTCTAAGTCAGCATTTCTTATCTCAAGGTTTGCCTACAGATGCACATTGTGTGAGCCTTCTGTCAGGCTTTGAGAGTTCTCTACAAATCCATTTCCCACATTTCCTCTCTCTCTTTAATGGAAAAGACTTCTTTGATGGCCTTGTTCGTCGTTTGCTGAGCACAGTGAAATACAAAAAGCACTATCACTAACATTGTCACCATAACAATCAATGCATTTAAACCTATTTTGCAAAGCTCCTCTAGACAAGCTGCAAAGCTCCATGCTTCAAACAAGTCATCCAACCATGATACATCCTCTGCTTTAATTTGATTTGCCAAATCTCTCAGTTTTTGAAGTTGTTTGGGGATGGATTCTGAATAGTCAGACAAATTCAAAGAACATTCATTGAGGACTCTCTCAAAAATGTCAGTCCTATTCCATTACATTTCTAAGTCAGCATTTCTAAGTCAGCATTTTTAAGTCATCTGCATGTTTGCCTACATATGCACATTATGTGGCCCTTCTGTCAGGCTTTGAGAATTCTCTACCATCCATTTCCCACAGTGGGGCACTTTGGCTGTGGCCCAGCTCCATCCTCCTGCGGGGCTCAGGGCCTGTTCCCGGCCATGGCCAGCCCTGCGCGGCCTCTCTGCTGGCCCAGAGCCCGGCAGAGCCCGGGGCAGGGCTGTCTGTGCAGGCCCACAGGTGCCAGGGGCTGTGCAGGAGCTGGCAGAGGCTGCCCAGCAGGGAGGCCATGGGGCACAGAGCCCCAAGGCTGCTGTGGGCCCCACGGCAGAGGGGCCATTCCCCCCGCAATGCTCCTGTCCTGCCCTGGGCCTGCACAGGCCCTGTGGCACCATGGCTGGGCCAGCGCCGCACAAAGGGGCCACGCAGCCGCTGCCGGGGCTGACAGCAAGGCCAGGCACACACAAGGAATTGCTGCCCATGGCCTGGCCTGGGCAGGGCTGCCTGTGCCAAAGGCACAGCTCAGCTGCCCTTGGGGGCTGCAGGAAAAGTGCAGAGCCCCAAGAGCCTCCCTGGCTGTGCTGGAGACCAAGGCTGGAGGAGGGAAAGGCAGGGCTGCTGTGGGATGGGGAGGGGATGGAATTCCAGCACACCCCTCAATTCTCTGATGATCCTGGCACAATGCTGCTCCCTGTTCCAGACTGGAGCAGGGCAGATGTTGATGGGACAGGAGCCCTGCGGGGCTGTCAGGGACCTGCAGCTTGCAAGGTGCTCTGCTGTCCCTCAGCTCCTCTCTGGGAGATGCCAATCCCAACTCACGGCACCTCAGGGCACAAGTGGCACTGCCTGTTCATGGGCACACAGCTGATGTCTGCCAGGAAAGAGGCACATGGTTTAATACTTGTAAGTTTCATAATACACAAGGACATTTTTATTATCTGGGTCGTTTGAGTAGTTTCAGAAGAGGCAAAATTTTCCCACCAGGAATTTCCTGGTTCTCCTGCACTCTACTAATGATGGCAGAAGAAGAAATACTGAACTTTCCTTCTATCACAGTCTCTGGGCAGGGGTGGCATCAGTGGGGGCTGCTGACATCCTCAGACACTTGGAGGCTGCTGCTGGATTTGACTTCTTCAGAGGCTTGTTCAGCCTTCAGCTCTTAAGTTTAGGAATTCAGTGCCCCAGGGCTCATTAACATTCAGAACATCTTAACAGGCCAAGCTCTGTGCTGGGCAGCCTCTGCCAGCTCCTGCACAGCCCCTGGTGAAAGAAATTAGCCCCAGGTTATGCACTCCCGAGTTGTACTGTTACACTGTTTTGCTGTAAAATTAAAGTTGCACTGTTACTTGCCTGTTTTAAACTGTTCATGTGGAATCTGTACCCTGAATTTCTGTTCGTTATGTCCAAGTTCTGTACCCTTTCTCCCTAAATCCTGAGCTTTCCCCTCTCCCGACGAAAGCCCGCACGCCGCCGCCTTGTCGCTCCCCCCTGCCACTTCCTGCTGCCCCCTGCTGCTTCCCGCTGCTTCCTGCTGATCCCTGCCGCCTGCCGTCGAGCTGTGGGCTCCGCCCAATATGGAGATCAAGGAACTCCCATGGTGCCTGGCTGCGGCCGAGAGTCCAGTTGGAGCTAGAAAAGCCCCTGGGACAGCGAGCCGACACAGAAACTGGACCTAAGAAAGACAAAACTGTGCGAGGCACACGTCTAGCTACCTGCAGGCAGCAGGTATTCTTTTGTTACTTTCTCGCCATGACCTGAAAGGAACTGGAGAGAGGTGACGCCCCTGGACCACACGAGCCAACGCGATTCTATTGGAACCCCCGTGAGGAAGGAATCCCGACTCTGCAGCAGCACCAGCAGCAGCAGATTCGATTGCACCTCCTCCTCCGTGGTGTCTACAGGGAGCAGCGGCGGCGTGCGCAGCCCCTCGGGCCCCCTACCCAGAGCTGATTTCTAATAAAGGCTTTTTCAAAGGAGCTGGTCTCCTGGCCCATTTATAACAAATTGGGGGCTCGCCGGGACGTGACCACGCCTGAAGAGGACCGAGGACGGGACGGCCGACCGCCCTTTGGACCCCTAGGACAGCTGGTTACACCGGACCAAGGAAGACAGCCTGGGATCGGACAGCACGGAGGAGCGCCGGTAAAGTATAGCCGGTGGTGGGAGTGGAGACGAGCGAGTGGTGTGTGAGTGAGACAAAGACCGGCAGCTCGGATCTTTGAAGCGAGTGTGGGCCTCCCAGTACCGCGTTTCCAGTCTCCCGTGAGGGAACTGGCCGGGAACAGAGGGAAGCGAAAGGAGAACGGAGTGAAAGAGGCGTCTCCAGGGGCATAGGCGCCCCCCTCCGGGCGTGCGGAGGTAATTTAGAGGGTGAGTGGCACGTCACAGGGTGTGTGTAGGATAGGCCCGCCCCATTCTAGAATCTACGGAGGCGGGCTGCTCAGGCTGATCCAAGCGTGCAGAAAGCCTAGAGCTGTGTGTGTAGCACGCACCACACTGGCTGAGGTTACGGCCCGGGGTATCCACGGGTTGGGATACTGGCTGGGGTAGCTGACAGGGTGTGGGGAGTGAGAGAGGGTACTGGCCGAGTTACGGCCTGGGGTGTCCAGCAGCAGTGGTGGTCAGACCCTGAGGGCGGGTAACTGCAACCACTACTGGCTTGGGACACCGGCTGGGGTAACTACCGGGGTACAGGAGTGGGCGCACTGGTTGGGGGTACCTAGAAGTGAGAGGTATGCGTTCCAGGTGCGGAGAGCCTACAGGGCCGGGGGTCTTTTGAGTATACTGCCCGGGTGTAGGATGAATGAAAGTTAGGGAAGTCCCAAGGTGCGAGGGATTTAACGATAGGGAGAGTGAGTGAGTCGCACACTGTATGTCCGGGTCCTGGCTGTAAGTGGTGACTGGAACTCTGGGCCCAGGTTGACCGGCCACTTATGGAAACTCGATAGATATACAGGAGAGGAAGAGGGGTGCTGGCTGGGGTAGTGACTGAATCTCTAAGGGCGAGATATCAGACTACCAACAGGGCACTCTGAGCACTGGCAGGAGTGGTGGCCAGTCCCTGAGGGTGGGTAACTGGAGCCACTAACGGGTGTTCGTGGAGTGAGTGAAGATTACCTAGTGAGAATGGGAGGATACATAAGCAAGCAAAAACCACCTGAGGAGGAAAAGGGGAAGATAAAGAACATTCCCCCAGATAGTCCATTAGGACAAATGTTAGAACTATGGGATACTGAAGAGGCCACTAAAAATTTGAGCAAGGTTAAAATGATTCATTATTGTATTGAGGTTTGGCCCACTTTGAATTTGCCTGGAGGATGGCCGTGGTGTGGAACTAAGGACCCCTGGATGTGCTCGCAATTAAACCAGTATCTGAAATCCCGAGGGGACTCAGATACTGAGCAGATCCTTTATGCTGCCTGCTGGCAGAGACACAGAACTGAAAGTGAAACAGTTAAGATTTGTAAGCTACAAGAGGGAAAGAGGAAAAATGAAAAAGAGAAAAAGGAGGAAAGCAGTCACCATTGGGACCCTCTTGATTATTTGCCCGCTCCTCCTGTTTATCCTGGGATACCCCAAACTGTCCCTGCTAACCCTCCAGCTTTACCTGCGAACCCCTCCCCATCTCTCCAAACCATGATCCCTATTCCTTCTTCAGCTTGCTCCCCAACCGGATTAACCCCTACAGCTCCACCCTCTCTACCACCTCAGTCTGACCCGACTGTCTTGAGTACTAACCCCTTCTACTCTTCAACTCTATCCTCGACCTCTCCTAACACTGGCCGAGGCCACTCCCCCTCACCATCTACTGTCCCTGCACCCCCAAACAACTGGGAGCTGGACTTGCCAGCCAATACTACTGATTTTGTGGAAACCCCAAAAGGACCCTACTGTGGCACCAGGTCAAGAACAAAGCTCTTCCCCCTAAGGGAAGTCCCGATGGGTGGGGCAGCGGGGGGGGTAGGGTTTGTAAATGCACCTCTGACAGCTTCAGAAGTTAGGGGCTTTAAGAAAGAACTGGGGAATCTGGTTGAAGACCCTGTGGGGATTGCTAAGCAAATAGATCAGTTCCTGGGCCCAAACATTTATATGTGGAGTGAGTTAAACTCCATACTAAACATACTTTTTAATCCAGAAGAATTTAGACTGATTAGAATGGCTGGCATACGGGCTTGGGAAAGGGAAAATCGGATGGGACTCCCAGGAGACCAGAAGTTGCCAGTGGCTGATCCCGGGTGGAACCCAAACAGGGAGGAAGGTAGACGAAATATGGAAGATTACAGAAACTTGATGATAAAAGGCATCAAGGAATCAGTCCCCCGGAGTAGTAACACAAAATTGGCCTTTGATGGAGCCCAGGAAAAAGATGAGACCCCAGCAGCCTGGTTAAACAGACTGAGAAAGAACTTCCAGCAGTATTCTAACTTGGATCCAGATAGCCCAGAGGGACAAGTGCTTTTAAAATTACAGTTTGTTACCAAATCCTGGCCAGATATAAGGAGGAAACTAGAAAAAGTGGAAGACTGGCAGGACAAGGGAATAAATGACTTGTTAAGAGAAGCTTTAAAGGTTTATCTGAGGAGAGAAGATGAGAAAGCAAAGACAAAGGCTAGGATTATGGTAGCTGTGGCCAAAGAAAGTGTAAGGGATAATAGAGACTCACAAGGGAGGGGAAATGCAAAGCCTCCATCAGGGAGAGGCAGAGGAAAACTTTTGTCGCCTTGGGGTACCCCTCCGAGGCCAGGGGAAACCCGAATATGCCACTATTGTGGTGAAGTGGGCCACATAAGGAGATATTGCAAAAAGGTATCCTTTGACAACGCTATTTTGAAGGAGCAAGAGGCATTGGAGAAGTTGTTAAAGGGGGAGGATAATGAAGATTAGGGGTGTCATGGGCTCTATGTATTAGGGGACCCAATGAAATACCAAGAAGAGCCCATGGTAAAGTTTGAAGTAGGTCTCCATCATGAGGAATTTGAGTTTCTTGTGGACACCAGTGCGGACAAATCCAGCATTAATCAGCTTCCAATTGGGACTACAGTTGGAGAACTGACATGTGATATTTTAGGAGCAGAAGGGAAACCCTTCAAAGCTTCTGTCATAGAAAATGTAGAGATCAAAGGAAATTCAAGAAAATGTGTTACTAATCTCATATACTTGCCTAAGTTAGATAGTAATTTACTCGGAAGGGACTTACAAGTTCAGTTGGGGGTAGGGATTCTTCCTAAAGAGGGTAAAATGGTGGTCCAGATGATGAAAATGACTGTTGGAGACTTGGATGAAATAAATCCAGAGGTATGGGCTGAAGAGGGGAAGTATGGATACTTAAACATCCCACCTATTAGAGTAGAGATGCAGGAAGGGATACCCCCTATAAGAGTGAAACAATATCCTATTTCTGTGGAAGGTAGAAAAGGGCTGACACCAATTATAAATCATCTACTAACTGAAAGAGTATTAGAACCCTGTATGTCCCCCCATAACACCCCCATTTTGGCAGTGAAAAAGACAGAAAATAAATTTAGGCTTGTGCAAGACTTAAGAGAGGTAAACAAAAGGACAATTACAAGGTACCCAGTGGTACCAAACCCCTACACCCTTCTAAGTAGAATCCCTAGAGAACACAGCTGGTTCACTGTAGTAGACCTGAAAGATGCTTTTTGGGCCTGCCCCTTAGCTAAGGAAAGCCGGGATTGGTTTGCCTTTGAGTGGGAGTGCCCTGAAAGTCAGAGAAAGCAGCAGCTAAGGTGGACCCGCCTTCCCCAAGGCTTTACTGAGAGCCCAAATCTATTTGGACAAGCTCTGGAAGAGCTGCTAAGGCAATTCATCCCTGGAGATAACGTACAAATCCTACAGTACGTAGATGACCTCCTAATATCAGGGGAGGAGCAAGATAAAGTAAGGGGAGCCAGCATTAAACTCCTGAATTTCCTAGGAGAAAAAGGCCTTAAAGTATCTAAAAGCAAATTACAGTTTGTAGAAGTACAGGTAACATATCTTGGACACCTCATTGGGGAAGGGTATAAGAAACTAAGCCCTGAGAGAATCTCAGGTATACTGTCCATCTCGGCTCCAACCACAAAAAGAGATGTAAGAAAGCTATTGGGACTATTTGGCTATTGTAAATTATGGATAGAAAAATACTCACAAAGTGTCAAATTTTTATATGAAAAACTAGTCCAACCTGAACCTGTAAAATGGACAGTTGAGAATGAAGAACAGTTAGAGAATTTAAAAGCCAAATTATCCTCAGCCCCAGTTCTTAGTCTCCCTGACCTTAAGAAGGGGTTTGACTTATTCATAAATGCAGAAGAGGGAATAGCCTATGGGGTGTTAACCCAAGAGTGGGGGGGACACAGAAAGCCTGTTGCATACCTTTCTAAGCTCCTGGACCCAGTCGCAAGAGGATGGCCAGCTTGTCTTCAAGCTGTGGCAGCCACAGCAGTCCTTGTAGAAGAAGCACAAAAGCTGACACTACAAGGAAAAATCATTGCACACACCCCCCATGATCTCAGAGCAGTGTTGAGTCAAAAAGCCCAACAATGGTTAACAGACTCAAGGATCCTAAAATATGAAGTGATTCTGACAAATGCTGAAAATCTAGAATTAATCACATCCAAAAGCTTAAATCCTGCACAATTCCTCTCAGGGGAGCCCATACCCACTCTGGAACATAATTGCTTGGAAGTCATGGACCTGCAAACAAAAGTAAGGGAGGACCTTGAGGATATACCCCTGCCATATGGGAGGGTGTTTTTCATTGATGGATCATCTAGAATGGTGGAAGGAAAGAGGATATCAGGCTATGCAATAGTCGAGGGTATCAACAAACAGAGTTTAAAAGTTTTAGAGAAAGAAAAATTGCCCTCAAGCTGGTCCGCTGAATGCTGTGAGGTCT
Organism: Phylloscopus trochilus trochilus; assembly: GCA_016584745.2. Lineage (NCBI taxonomy): Eukaryota > Metazoa > Chordata > Aves > Passeriformes > Phylloscopidae > Phylloscopus > Phylloscopus trochilus. Next base: position 878,841 of record WQNJ02000055.1, on the reverse strand, counting down.
ATGCTCTTAAAAGGGGATTAGACCTGTTAGAACAAGATCAAGGTACAATTTACACCGACTCACGGTATGCCTTTGGAATTGTGCACACATTTGGAAAAATTTGGGAAGAAAGAGGCTACCTAAATTCCAAGGGAAAAGATTTGATACACAAAGAACTAATTAAGTTGGTATTAAAATCCCTCATGAAACCCAGGGAAATTGCAATAGTGCATGTCAAGGGACATCAAAAAGGGGATACCTTTGAAAGAAGAGGCAATCGAGCAGCTGACCAAGCTGCCAAGTTAGCAGCCCAAAACCCGGGGGAGCCAATAAAGATTTTGACTGTGACTGATTTGCCAGCTGACAAAGAAAAAGAACCAATATATGATGAACATGAGTTGAGAGAAATAAAGAGGTTAGGCCTGCACCAAGGGAAGCAAGGGGAATGGTTAACCCCAGATAAACGAAAGTTTTTAAATAAAGCCCTAGCTCGAAAAATGCTAACAGAAATACACAGTCTGACCCACTGGGGCACCCAAGGGTTATGTGATCATTTCTTAAGAGAATATTTATGTATTGGAGTATATAATCTGGCCAAAGCAGTTACTGAAGGGTGCCTTATATGCCAAAAGGTGAATCAGAAAGCAATGAGGAAGAATACCTCAGGAGGAAGGCAAATGGCATTAAGACCCTTTCAAAATATACAAATAGATTTTACTGAAATGCCTTCAGTACAAGGTTACAAGTATCTACTTGTTATAGTTGATCATTTAACCCATTGGGTGGAAGCTTTTCCTACAAAAAGGGAAACGGCACAAGTGGTAATAAAAATATTATTGGAACACATCATCCCCCGGTATGGGCTAGTGAATAATATTGATTCAGACCGAGGTCCTCATTTTGTGGCCAAAATTCTACATGATGTCATTAAAGCCTTAGGAATCAAGTGGCAGTTGCATACACCCTGGCATCCCCAAAGTTCAGGGAGAGTTGAGAGGATGAATAAAACCCTCAAAAATGTATTAACTAAATTGATAATCGAAACAGGAATGAATTGGCTCAAGTGTCTGCCCCTGGCCCTTCTGCGAATCCGGATCCGACCAAGATCTGACATAGGGGCTTCACCATATGAGATGATGTTTGGACTCCCCTTCTTACTGACCCCCTATAGCACTGGGGATTATTTAGAAGGAGAGGCCGTACCCAAGAATATGTAAAAACAATTGGAAAGACATTGGCAGATCTTAAAAGAAGAGGGTATCTTCCTCAAACCTCTCCCTTGGACACTGACATGCACCAAATAAAACCAGGAGACTGGGTTTTAATTAAGTCCTGGAATACCACCCCACTAACCCCTAAATTCGAAGGCCCGTTCCAAGTTCTGCTCACTACTCATACTGCAGTGCAAACCCAGGAAAAGGGCTGGACCCACATCACTAGAGTGAAAGGACCATTACCACCCCCGAGTGATCCCTCTGACTGCAACAAGGGGTCAGATCCCTCTGACCCTGCAGCCCCAACAAGGGTTCCCTCTGAGTGGACTGCCACTCGAGATCCAGACACGCTCAAAGTAACTCTCAAGAAACAACCAAAAATCAGCTAAAGCCAATAAGGGACAATAACAGTTATTACAAGCTGTTGTTTCCATTGTTAAAAATCCACATTGTTATAAGAGGTTAAAAAGTGTTAATATAGAAGTGTAAAATAATGGTTAAATCCGAGGTTATAAATTGATATAATGAGTCACAAAGTGTTAATATAAAAGTGTAAAATAATAGTTAAATCCGAGGTTATAAATTGTTATAATGAGTCACAATGTGTTAATGTAAAAGTAATAAGTAGCAGTAATTCTTAACTTAAAAATTAAATCTCTCATAGGGCACACCCAAAGGGAGCTAACTAAAACTAAGAAAAAGGTGGAAGGTGGGAATAAACAAGGGAGAACTCCACAAATCCAGCCTAAGAACTCCCCGACCCAAGAGGCAAGACCAGGTGAGACCAAAGAGAACCCTCAGAGCGAGATGGGGGCAGGTTCATACTGGACTCTTGGAGGGACTAATAGTAGTCCTATTGATATGATGAGGAGAAAGAACCCCCTGACCCAAGAGGCAAGGCCAGGTGAGACCAAAGGATCCACAAATAGAATGGTTCATACTGGACTCTTGGAGGGACTGATAGTAGTCCTATTGATAAGCAAGTTTACAGATGGGGCTTACTCCGAATGCTGTCATTCAGTTTGTGATGGGGAGAATCTACAATCCCTTATGAGAGTTCACACCCATGTGAATCCCACATGTTTTGACATGATCCAATTATCCACCTGTCAAAAAGAGGAAAAACAATATTGGATTGCAAAAAAGCTGCCACATTTAAGCAGTGCCTGACTGGGGAGTGCCCTATCAGAGAGTGGTTCTGTTTTAAAAAGTTAAGAAATACAGAGGGAGTAGCAGATCTGATAAAAGAAAAACCACTGGTAAAAAAGAATGAAATACATGAACCCCTTGGGAAAAGTCTATTTGTCGATCTGGTAGAGGGAATCAGCCATAAACTAAATATAACAAACTGCTGGATATGTAAAAGCACACAAATGTCTGATGTATGGCCCTGGGAAGGGACAAGCTTATCACCCTTAGACATCCTGAGATGGAAGTTAATAACGGGGAAAAAGTATAAAACCTTCCTAGGAAGAATGGCTTGTAAAAGGTACTCACTGATCAAAGAGTTAAAACAAAAATGGATCCCCAGGGAACCGGAAAATTATTGGTCTATTGGGAAAAAAGAATCAGGGTACGTCTGTAATAAAAGTTATGGTCTACATGAGTGCACTGATAAAGGGACCAATCTTTTTTGGAGAATCAGAGAAATTTCAAAATATTGAGAACACCCCTATGACACACAAAACACATCCTGGAAAGCCCCAAAACACCTCTTTTGGATTTGTAGTGACAAAACCTACACCCATCTCCCAAGAGATTGGGCGGGTAGCTGCACCACAAGAATCATCAAACCAGCCTCCTCCCTCCTCCCACGAGAATCAAGAAACCATTTAGTCATACCCTTATATGAAAATTTAAAAAGAAAATACTGAAAGGGGGGGAGGGGCAGCACACAAACATGGAAAAGTAAAATACAGACACCAAAAGGAATAGTAAAAACATATAGGCCAGCAACTTGGACACAAGATAGATCATGGAGGTGCCGAACTCCAATTTACATGTTGAATAAAATTATCAGATTATCAAACAAAACAGCCCTTGCCCTTGATCATATCAGTAACCAATTAGCGCAGACAAGAGCAGTAGTTTATCAAATCAAACTAGCAGTCGATTATGAAAGTAAGGTAATAAAAAATATTTCCAAAGAAATACAAAAAATTGCATATGTAAGTACCCAAGAATGGAAGCCCTTAATTAATATAGACTGGTGGGACAACTTCTGGTCCTTTGAAGGGACCTGGTGGGAAAAAGTAGTGTTCATTGCAATAAGTGCCTTTGTCAGTCTCCTACTTCTCCCCTGCATACTTCCCTGTCTAATTCGAACTGTAGCCACTACTGTTCCAGCTAGTCTCCAAATCCCTAAAGTAAAGATTCAGAAACCTACAAATACAATTAGATTACAACCCCAAGAAGAACTGAGCACAGCAAAAAGAATTTATGACCAATACCAGGAATTAAAACAAATTTATTCCCTTAAATCAGACATGGCCAATTGATGCGGGCTAAAGCCCGATCAAAGAAATAGAGGGGGGATTGAAAGAAATTAGCCCCAGGTTATGCACTCCCGAGTTGTACTGTTACACTGTTTTGCTGTAAAATTAAAGTTGCACTGTTACTTGCCTGTTTTAAACCGTTCATGTTGAATCTGTACCCTGAATTTCTGTTCGTTATGTCCAAGTTCTGTACCCTTTCTCCCTAAATCCTGGGCTTTCCCCTCTCCACCGACGAAAGCACGCCGCCGCCGCCTTGTCGCTCCCCCCTGCCACTTCCTGCTGCCCCCTGCTGCCCCCTGCTGTTTCTTGCTGCTCCCTGCTGCTTCCTGCTGCTTCCTGCTGCTCCCTGCTGCTCCCTGCCTGCCTGCCGTCGAGCTGTGGGCTCCGCCCAATATGAAGATCAGGGAAATCCCATGGTGCCTGGCTGCGGCCGGGAGTCCAGTTGGAGCTAGAAAAGCCCCTGGGACAGCGAGCCGACACAGAAACTGGACCTAAGAAGGACAAAACTGTGCAAGGCACACGTCCAGCTACCTGCAGGCAGCAGGTATTCTTTTGTTACTTTCTCGCCATGACCTGAAAGGAACTGGAGAGAGGTGACCCCCCTGGACCACACGAGCCAACGGGATTCTATGGGAACCCCCGTGAGGAAGGAATCCTGACTCTGCAGCAGCAGCAGCAGCAGCAGATTCGACTGCACCTCCTCCTCCATGGTGTCTACTGGGAGCAGCGTCGGCGTGCGCAGCCCCTCGGGCCCCCTACCCAGAGCTGATTTCTAATAAAGGCTTTTTCAAAGGAGCTGGTCTCCTGGCCAATTTATAACACCTGGCACCTGTGGGCCTGCACAGACAGCCCTGCCCCGGGCTCTGCCGGGCTCTGGGCCAGCAGAGAGGCCGCGCAGGGCTGGCCATGGCCGGGAACAGGCCCTGAGCCCCGCAGGAGGATGGAGCTGGGCCACAGCCAAAGTGCCCCACGGTGGGAAATGGATTGTAGAGAATTCTCAAAGCCTGACAGAAGGGTCACATACTGTGCATCTATAGGCAAACCTTGAGATGAGAAATGCTGACCTAGAAATGCCATGAAATAGGATGGGCATTTTTGAGAGAGTCCTCAATGATTGTGTTCTTTGAATTTGTCTGACTATTCAGAATCCATCCCCAAACAACATCAAAAACTAGAGAGATTTGGCAAATCAAATTAAAGCAGAGGATGGATCATGTTTGGATGACTTGTTTGAGGCATGGAGCTTTGCACCTTGGCTAAAGGAGCTTTGCAAATTGGTTTATATGCACTGATTGTTATAATGACAATGTTGGTGACAGTGCCTTGTGTACTTCATTGCGCACAGCAAACGACGAACAAGGCCATCAAAGAATTATTTTCTGTTCAAGAGAGGGGAGGAAATGTGGGAAATGGATTTGTAGAGAATTCTCAAAGCCTGACTGAAGGCTCACATAATGTGCATCTGTAGGCAAACCTTAAGAGAAGAAATGCTGACTTAGAAATGCCATGGAATAGGACAGACATTGTTGAAAGGGAAATGGAACTAGAAACAAGTTTCAAGGGATGGCCTTGCAAATAAGACAATATACTTTGGAGATATAAAACTATGCAAGGGGCATCGTAGTAGGACCCATGAGGGGTGATTTTAAATGATTGGCTTTAGGGCATTAACAGCACTGTGTGACAAAAGCTGATAGGCCAGGAAACGCTTGTAATGTATTGTGATAATAAAATAGTTGGATTCTGATTGTGATGGCGTGAATAGTAACATCTGTACTGTCTCGCCCTTCACATGAGACAGAAAATGAAATAAAAGTTTTTAAAATGCCTCTCAGTTGCCCCATCTCTGTGTCACAAAACGGTATAATCTGGCAAAATAGGACAAAAAACGCCCCTGCATTTTTAAAGAAAAGAGTATATTCCCTTTGAATACACCTCTGAAATATGTACAATTAACCACAGAAGAATTGAAGACTTGAAATTAAATTATTCCCAGGGGCTTCTCTGGTTGGAGTGCTTTGGAATGTTAATGACCCTTTGGCACTGAATTCCTTAACTGAAAAGCTGAAGACTGGACAAGCCTCTGGTGAACTGAAATTCATCAGGGAACTTCCAAGTTGCTGAGGATCCATCCTCAGCAGAGCAGATTGAAGAGATTCCAGGGGTTTCCAGCTGCTCAAGGGGCACAGGGCCTGCCAGCAGGCACAGGGGCTCCATGGTAGCATCTGAGGGGTCTCTGGGCTCCTGAAGATCTCTTTGGTCACACTCAGTCCCAGGGGCTCTGTGGTGACATCCCAGGGATCCTTAATCTTCCTAAGGGTCATGAGGTGACAGACAGTCCCAGGGCTGCAGAGTGACAGCAGAGGTGTCTGTACCCTGCCAAGGAACCAATTTGTCCCAGGCAGTGGCAGGAGTCCAGTGGTGACATCCCTGTGCTCCTAGAGAACAGCGAGGTCACCGACACTCCCAGGGGCTCCATGGGGACATCCCAGGAGTGTCCAGGCTGCCAAAGAGCTGGGATGTCACAGACACTCACAGGGGCTCCATGGGGACATCCCAGGAGTGTCCAGGCTGCCAAAGAGCTGGGATGTCACAGACACTCACAGGGGTTCCTGTCATGGGCAGAGTGGCAGCTTCAGGCAAAGTTTATTAGAGAAGCTCCTGTTGGGTCACGAGGTTCACAAAGGACCCCAGGCTTTCTAAACTCCTTCTGGGAGAGGATCCTGGCAGTGCCTGGATCCAATCCCAGCCCCAGACTCTCTCAGAGATTTATGTGTAAAGGATTATACAGGTGGAGTTGAATCTTTGTACAACTTTGTCCCTCAACATTAAAGATGGCAAAACAGAAGTATTTATGCACATATAGATATGACTGATTATGATCATGATTAGACAAAAAGGTCAGAATTAGAATTATTTAATTCACAGTACAGGAGCTGTAGCTTCTACTTTAAGACAGTGCTCTAGGAAGCAATTTTGCAGCAATTGTATTAAAGCAAAAGCAGTTATTAACCAGAGATGGGTGTCACTCCCCCAGACCAACGACCGTGGGCAAATTTCTTTAGCTCAGCCTCAGGCAGTGACCTTGAGGGGTGTCCCCACTACAGGAAGGATTTTCCACACACCCCCCTAAGAAGGGAAATGTCAGAAGATGCTGCAGTTAAAATTTGGGATGGGGCTTTTCTAGTCTGAAGTGCTGCCCTGTCAGTCAGATGTGCCCAGGCTGGGCCAGCTCAGCAGCTCTGCAGAAGCTCTCAGTGGTGTCACTGGGTTGTTGCTTTCTCTGGGGATTTGAGCAGCTCTGCCACAGCTTCAGCTCCCTCTCAGCATGTGGAACTTTGGCATGGAGGAGTCAGGCTGCTTTCAGCATTCTTCACCCCCACAGCAGCATGATCCCCTTCTTCATTTCCCACTGGGGGCTTTGCAAACAGGGCCTTGTTGGAGCTGTTTGAGCCCATTGCAGGCAGAGCCTCCTGCTCCAGCAGGAACTGCCTTTCCTGTGCCAGGACCAGGGCAGGTCCTGCTGCAGGAAAAGCCCCAGGCCAGCCCCAGCAGAGGGAAGGGCTCGGGCACAAGTGCGGAGTGCCGTGCTGGGAGCTGTGCCAGGGAGAACTTCTGTCTCTCTTCTGGGGACAGCCTGGGAAGGTGCCCCAGGGCAATTGTCCCACACCAGCCCCTGCAACCACCATGGCCAGCACAGGCCTCTCCCCACACCTGCAGGAGGTTGTTTGTCCCTGCATGGAGGGACACCAAGTGACCAGGCCAGCAGTGCCTGCTTGCTCTGTACTGAGGAGATTTCAGCACTGCATCCTGTGTGTGTGTGTGGGGAGATGAAGCAGAGTGAGCACAAACACCCTCAGCAGCACTCGGGGCTGGCACAATTCCAGAGGCACAAACAGGGCCTTGAGGCCACTTCACTCTGAGAGTGAAATCCTCTGGGAAAACCACTTGAATTCTTTACTGGGCTGTGCTTAGGACTGCAGAGAGAAACATCCAGGGCAGGGAGGCTCCAGGGAAACTGCTCAGCACAGCCAAGGACTGCACAGAGAGATCATTGGGGTGGGGATGTGTGGGGAGAAATCACAGCTGCCTCTCCTCTGAACCACCCCCAGGACCTGGACAGGGCTGTGCTGTGTTCTGGGCACTGACCTGGAACTGAGGGATGTGGAAAAGGCCTTTGTTGTCAGGGCTGTTGAGAAGGCTGGGCAGTGTCACTGGGAGAGCTCTCTCAAACCCCTTGGAAAGGGCAGAGCCATGCCAGAGGGTCCTGGGAACCTGGGAAAGGCAGACATGGAGCCAGTCTGCAAACAGGACAGGGAGGGGATCTGGGAGAGTCCCAGCCTGGTCAGGCTCAGCAGGGAAGGGCATGTGGCAAATCCTCCTGCAGCCATTCCAGGCACTGGCAGGACAAGGCAGGGATCGCAGAACCCAGGTGGGAGGGAAAAGAAGGGGATGTTGTGTGCCCAGACTTTAGCCAGGCCTGTGACACGGTCTGCTGTGGTCTCCTCAGAGCCAGACTGGAGAGAGCTGGGCTGAAGAAATGGAACATGGGCTGGGTGGGAATTTGGCTGAACAGTGAGGGTCAAATGTCAAATCCATGGTACAGAGTCCTCTTGGCAGCCACTGCCTGGTGACATCCCTCAGTGACCAGCCCTTGTCCACCACTGGGGAACATTTCTATTATCTCTGCAATGGCATGAAATGCACTTTGAATTTCTTTGTAGATACTGCCAAACTCTATGGAGTCTGTGACCAAACTCATCCAGTTGATGGTTGTGGGGGCGACGACGCGGGCAGGCACTGGACTTGATTGCTGTGATAGCTGTTTTCTTTTTTAATGAAGCATGAGTCTCATCACAGAATTTAAAGCAAGGTAGCAGTTTTACAGCACTTATGTATAGCACAGCAGTAGCAACAACAGCAGCTCCATGCAACCCCAGCAGACGCCTACAATCGCCCCCAGCAGCAGTTTACAATGGCCCCCTACAAAGCCCATTACAATAGCTCTTGATTTCTCCGTTACAAAGTATCTTAAAGACTTTTCAGTCAATAGTATATTACTAAAAATTACAGACAGTTGTTTTGACCAAACAAATTAAGCACATGTACACCTATTTCAAACAATAGTTGTTTGTAAGCTTCTCTATTAACAATACACAATACTGTTATTAAGCTTAAGACCTTTTACTATCTTGTCTGGCATATCTTTTCTGCAGTGCTATGACTTATTCAGCCAAACCTAAAAACTCAGCTTTTGTCTTCCATGTCCTTGCTCGCTATACTATTATATACTACTGTATCTTTCTTAGTTCCAAACTTTTCTCAGTTGCTGCAGATTCTGAGATCTCAGCTTTTTTTGTTTGAGGCCTGTTTCTGCAGCTCCTAAAAATCTTCTTTTGCTTTTAGAGTTTCCCACAGATGGTGACTGCAAAACATAATTGGACATAATTGTGCTTTTCTTTCCTATGGGCAAGATGACTGAGTTGAGACACGTTGTCTTGCCATCAGGTGCCAAACCAAGCCATGAGAAAAGGAAGAAAAGTCTTATGCATCAGAAGAAAGGCAGTTCAAAAGGGAAAACCCAAAAGCAACAAAAAACCAAACCAAAAAAAAAGAAAAAAAAAACCAAAGCAAGACCTAACCACATAAACACAAAAACTGCACAAACAAACCAACAAAAAAAAGCAAAGGCCACAAACAGAAGAAAAGAAAATCCACAGGAAATCTTCTATCAGCAGAAAATGTTTAACCACCTTGTGGCAGGAGAGGATTCTTTATGTGTCAGTGATGATTTCAAAGAAAAATGTCTCTAAAAAGATATTTATCCCCTAATCCCCTTGCCCCCCCCCCCCCCCCCTTCTCCCTGCAGTTCATTGCTGATCATGATGTGATAGGTAATGGAACATCCCTTAGGTCAGTCCAGCCCAGCTGACCCATTCCTGTTCCCTCAGGAACACGTGCCCACCCCAAGCCCATAGGTTGAAGGGTTGCAGACACGCCTCAGGCAGGGCGAGTGCTGTGACAAGGACAGGAGAACAGAACAACATTGACTCTTATCAAGGACAGTAGAACAGAACAGCACAGCCTTGCAGAAATGGATCAAGGATGTAACTCCAGCAAACAGAAGTCATTCAAAATGCAAGAAAAATTTCAGCTCAGCTCTACGAGGCTGACAAAACAGAAGGTTTGCAAAACGATAATATTGCCCATACTCAAAAGTGGGGTTGACGAACAGCCATGTATAAAGGATACTGGATGTTGAAGACAGACCCCAAAGAACCAGATAAGAACTTGTGAGAAGGGGTGCAACTATGTCAAGTAAATTCAAAGGAAGTGGGGATAGCTAATGAATGCATAATCAGTGTGTGTGATCAAAACTCTGTTCATTTGATGCTCAGGGCACTCAAATGGAGGAAGGATTGCCCAAGTAACCAGCACATTGTAATAAAGAACCTGCTCTCAAATATTCAAGACTGTGTTCAGAAGTTTCTATCCAGTGGATTTCAGTATCAGCAGTGCCCTTGACTCCATTATGCCCCACAGTGTCACAATGGACCTCTGGTTCCATGAGGCCCTGCTGTAAAAATATGGACCCTTGCTTCCATTATCAAGTAAATAAAGCACGGACAAAGACACTCCAGCTAATTAAAGTTAGAAAGTGTTATGTTTAATTCAGTGCCAGGCAACACGGGGAGTAACCTCCCAAAGACGTGTGCAAAAATCACAGAGCTCTGGCTCTCTATGTATCTACAAAATCTTACATATTCCTGGAATCATTCAACACACCTATACATACTCATTACTTAACCCTGCCTTCTCTCCTCTTCATTATAAAATGAGCTCAAAGTCCTTTCACGCTTGTGAAGTCCTGCACTCAAATTTGGTTGGTGGGTTTTGAAATGGGTCAGTGGTGCCTTAGGATGAAGTCAGGAACGTCTTCCTCAAGGTAAACTTTTCACCTTGGTCTTGTTGGCAGGCCCTCTGACCCCTTGGGCATAGTTCAAGCTCTCCTGCCTGCTTCTGACTGGTTTTGGGGCCCAGGTGCAGCTACAGTTTCTTCATCTTTACAATACTCCATCCTGCCCTCATAACTTCTACAAACACAGCAAAGTCAGGCAAATGATATATTGTCTTCTCAAACTAGCTTCATATGGCAATGATCAACTATCCTACATTGCTTCTGCTCTAAACTCTTCATTAATAGCCATTGCTTCTTGCTTCTATCACTTCAGCTAAACTCTTAACCCTTTGGATTCTTCTAAACCCTTGATTCAGTTTGGGTCCATCCTGTCAAAATGGCCTCCTTGGTTTTGCACTGCCACAATGCTCTCCTTGGTTCCACAAGGCCTTGGTGTTCCACACCAGTCCCTTGGTTCCATGACCTGCCATAGTGTCACCACGGTCTCTGGGATCTGCAGTTTCACAATGGACAATTGGTGACAAGCAGCCTCACTGTGTCACAAGGAATATTTGATTCCATGGAGCCCCATGGTGTCACACTGGCCCCTTGGTTCCCCCAGGCCTCCCTGTATAACAATGGCCCCTCAGTTCCATGAGGTTTTGTACTGCCAACAATGGTCTCCTTGGTTCTGTAGTGTGCAAATGGCTGCTTGGTTCCATAAAATTCCTCTGTGTCACAGTGGTCTCCTTTGTTCTGTGAGGCTCTGCAGTGCCACAATATCTCATAGTTTCCATGAGCATCTTCCATACTCTCAACAATGCCCTTTGTTCCTAGGAGGCCCCACAGTGTCACAAGGGCTCCTTGGATCCATGCGGTTCTGTAGTGTCACCATGATCTCCTTGGATCCGCATTGTCACAATCGACAATTGGTTCCTTGGGGTCCTGCTGTGTCACAATGGCTCCTTGGCTCCATGAAGCCCAACTGTCTAACAACTGACCCATGATTCCATGAGGTTCTGTACTGCCTAAATGGTCTCCTTTGTTCTTGACTGTAACAATGCACAATTGGTTTCATGGAACCCTGCTGTGTCACTGTGAAGCTTAGTGCCATGAGGTTCTGTAGTTGGACAATGGTCTATTTGGTTCAACAACACTTTGGAGTGTAACAATGGCCACTCAGTTCTCTGAGCCTCCACAGTGTCAGCAATGGTCTCCTTGTTTCTGCAGTGTCCTAATGAACTCTTGGTTCCATGAGGTTCTTAAATGTCACTGGTCTCCTTGGTTCCATGAGGTTCCTAAATGTCACTGGTCTTTTTGGTTCCAGGTGTCCTTGCTGTGTCACCACAGCCCCTTGGTTCCATGAGTTTCTGTACTGTCAACAATGGTTCCTTTGTTCCAATGAGGCCTGGCTGTGTCACAATGGACCCTGGGTTCCATGAGGTTCTTTGGTGTCACAATGGCCCCTTGGATCCATGAGGTTCCATAGTGTCTCCATGGTCTCCTTGGATCTGCATTATCATAATGGACAATTCCTTCCATGCAGTGCCAATGTGTCAGAATGTCCCCTTAGTTCCATGAGGCCCTGCTTTGTCCCAATGTCTTCTTGGTTGCATAGGTTTGATGCTGGACCAATGGACTCCTTGGTTCTAGGAGTTACCCTGCTTTTAGCAGTGGTTTCTTTGGTTCCAGCAAGGCCCGGCTGTGCCTCAATGCACCCTTGGTTCCACGAGGCCCTGCAGTGTCACAATGGACCCTCTATTCCATGAGGCCCTACAGAGTCACAATGGACACTTGGGTCCATGGGGTTCCGTCATGTCACACAGGACTTTTCATTCCAGGAGTTTTCATACTTCCAGGAACAGTTTCCTTGGTTCTGCAGTGTCACAATGGCCCCTTGGATCCATGGGCTTCTGTCGTGTAACACGGTTGAGAACCTTGTTTCCATGAGGTTCTCCAGTTGTCACAATAGAAACCCTTGTTCCATTAGGCCTCCAAGTTTCACAATGTTTGATTCCAGGAGGCACCACAAGGTCACAATGGACCCTTGGTTCTGTGAGGTTCCATAGCACCCCAATGGTCACTGTAGTTCCATGAGTTTCCTTAGTGTCACAATGTTCTCCATGGTTCCAGTAGGCGCTGCCTTGTCACAATGGTCCCCTGGGTTCCAACAAGGCCCTGCTGTGCCACAAAGGACACTTGGTTCCATGAGGTTCTGTGGTGTCACCATGTTCTTCTTGACTCTGCAGTGTAACAATGGACCATCGGTTCCACAGGGCCTGGCTGTGTCACAAATGTCTCTTTCATTCCATGACTGCCACACCAGAGACTTGTTTCTAGGAGGTTCCCTACTGTCACAATTGTCTCCTTGATTCCATGAGCCCCCTGCTGTGTCACAATGGACCCTTGGTTAAACAAGGCCTTGCAGTGTCTCAGGAGTCTCCTTGGTTCCAGGAGGAACACAAAAGCTTCGCACCAACATTGAGCAACGCTTCCTTTACACACCTGGGAACCTCTGTCTGCATTCCAAAGAAGGGTTCAAGCTGAGGATGGCACCAGCAGCCTCCATCTGCAACAGAGATCCAGGACAGGGACACAGAATTCAGTTGAAAGACTGAGGGAATTCTGCTTGCAGAGCTCATTTCTGGTGACACTGTCCCTTGTAGAAAGGTGACATCATTCCAGGCAGCCTGTCCTGAGCATGTGGTTCCTGAGTGGGCTTTGTTGTTTAGGACACCTGTTCAGGCTTTTCCATTCTTTCCTCACCAGGAGGAAAACTTCTCCTGGGCCTGTGTGCAGGCAGAGGCCTGAGGAGAGCAGGTGGGACATGGTGCAATGGGCTGGGACAGGCAGCTGCAGAGCTCAGGGGACAAGGTTGTGCTGCAGGGCACAGGGATGTCAGTGCCAGGTGGGCAACGTCAGACATGGTGAGGTTGGGGTGAGGAGCAGGTTGAGGTCCAAACAGGGTCAGCCTGCAAGGGGCTCATTCTTCTCTATGCCCAGACCTTCTAAAGAAACATTCAGCATCAAGATCCCACGGGGAATGTTTCTATGCACTCTTCTCTGATCTGAAAAATAAAAAAAATGCTTGATTAAAAAAGGAAGCCATGAGGTGCACTTTGAAATCTCCCTCCTTAACAGGACTCCAAACTGACTCCAGTAATCTGCACAAGCCCTGGAGACTCAAAGAAAATTGAAGGAAGGCAAAGAGCTTCTGAGGGCTTTCTGTATTTTCATCAGCCCCACGCTGGATTTGGGGCTGAGTCCAGGACCCCCAGGCACTGAGAGAAGGTTGAAGAAGCTGCTGAAGGAGTCAGAAGCAAAACCCCAAGTCCCTTGGAACATCCCTGGGCCCCAGTGAGGGCAGGGAGTGCCAAAGGCTGCCCAGGCACTGGTGAGAGCAGCTCCTTGAGGCCAGGATTGCAGGGAGCCCAAGGCTGTGAGCAGGGACTGCAATGCTGAGCAAGGCCTGGGCTGGCTGGAGGGAGCAGAAAGGCCAAGGCCTGAGCCCAGGCCTGGCACAGCAGGGCCTGTCCCTCGCGGCTGGCTGGGGGCTGTTGGTGGGGCAGGGGGATGGCAGGGGCAGCAAGGACAAATGTCCTAAAGCTGCAAGGCCTGCCAGCCTGCTGAGGGAGGGGCCAGGCAGAAGCCAAGTGCAGGCTTTCCTGCAAGGAAAGTTCCTTCTGTGGGGCCTGCAGAGGCGCTGGCAGAGCCCAGGGGACAAAGGCCTGGGTGCCTGTGGCCCTGCCAGCCCTGCCCAGCCCTTGGCCATCTCTCCTGCAGGTGGGAGTGTGGATCTGCTGGAGGGCAGGAGGGCTCTGCACAGGACCCTGGACAGGCTGGATCCAGGGCCCAAATCCAACCATGTCAGCTTGAACAAGACCAAGGGTCGGGTCCTGCACTTTGGCCACAACAAACCCTGCAGTGCTCCAGGCTGGGGACAGAGTGGCTGGACAGCAGCCAGGCAGAAAGGGACCTGCAGGGATTGATGGACAGCAGGCTGGACATGAGGCAGCAGTGTGCCCAGGTGGCCAAGAAGGCCAATGGCTCCTGGCCTGGATCAGGAATGGTGTGGCCAGCAGGAGCAGAGCTGCTGTGCCACCCCTGCCCTGCCTCCAGCTCTGCACACAGACATTGCTGCTGCTGCCCCAGAGAAGAGAACCAAAAGGAGATTTCCTGTGAAAACTTTTTTGGGAGATCTTTTGGTTCATTTCAAGCCACTGAGAGCACAGCAACTCTTTGACACAGTCAGGGGTCACAGCAAAGGTGAAGAGAATCAAAATGAGAAACAGCACAAACACTGACATTACTTTGCAGATAATTTTGAAAAACTAAGAGAGGGAAAAAAAAAAAACCACAACCAAACCAACAAGAACTTTAAATATGGCTTTTATTACAAGTCATTTACACAAACTGGCCAGCAGTTTAGTCTTTCTGATATCGTGCAGTAATCAGTGTCCACACTGCAGCCTTGAGCTCGTGGTTCCTCAGGCTGTAGATGAGGGGGTTCAGGGCTGGAGGTACCACCGAATACAGAACTGACAGGGACAGATCCAGGGATTGGGAGGACATGGATTGGGGCTTCAGGTAGGCAAATGCTGAAGTGCTGAGGAACAGGGAGAGCACAGCCAGGTGAGGGAGGCAGGTGGAAAAGGCTTTGTGCCGTCCCTGCTCAGAGGGGATCCTCAGCACAACCCTGAAGATCTGCACATAGGAGAAAACGATGAACACAAAACAGCCAAACGATAAACTCGCACTGAATATAGTAACTCCAAATTCCCTGATGTAGGAGTTGGAGCAGGAGAGCTTGAGGATCTGGGGCACATCACAGAAGAACTGACCCAGGGCATTGCCATGGCACAGGGGAAGGGAAAATGTGTTGGCTGTGAATAGCAGAGCATTGAGCAAGGCACTGGCCCAGGCAGCTGCTGCCATGTGGGCACAAGCTCTGCTGCCCAGGAGGGTCCCGTAGTGCAGGGGTTTGCAGATGGACACGTAGCGGTCGTAGCACATGATGGTCAGCAGGGAAAGCTCTGCTGAAATGAAAAAGATAAAAAAAAATATTTGGACTACACATCCTTTGTAGGAGATGTTCGTGGTGTCCCAGAGGGAATTGTGCATGGCTTTGGGGACAGTGGTGAGGATGGAGCCCAGGTCAGTGAGGGCCAGGTTGAGCAGGAAGAAGAACATGGGGTTGTGCAGGTGGTGGCCGCAGGCTATGGCGCTGATGATGAGGCCGTTGCCCAGGAGGGCAGCCAGGGAGATGCCCAGGAAGAGGCAGAAGTGCAGGAGCTGCAGCTGCCGCCTGTCTGCCAATGCCAGCAGGAGGAAGTGGCTGATGGAGCTGCTGTTGGACATTTGCTGCCTCTGGACATGGGGACCTGGTCAAGGAGGACACAGTGACAAGTCAGGGGAGACTTTCCTGAGTTATTTCCAAGCCCTTTCTCTCAGGCCTGCTCCTGGCACTCTGTGCCACCCAATTTTCTTTTTCTCAGAGCCCTTCCCTCAGCCTTGTGCCTGGAATTCTGCTGGGATCTGGTCCTGTGGCTCTGAGGAGCAGGGGCTCTGCCCATGGACACCCAGGGCTCAGCTCTGCTCTGCAGCAGTGGGGCCATGGGAACAGGGACAGGGGCCAGGCTTGGGGTTTGACTTTTTCAGCTGAAACACCTCCAAAAGCAGAGGAGCTTGGCAGCATCTCCTGTGCCAGAGCTAAGGAACAGGGATGGTCAAAGGAACTCTGAGAGGGTTTCCTGCTGTGCCCAGGGAGATCAGAGAGAACTGTTCAAGGCAAGAGCATTGGCTGTAACTCAGTGAAGGGTGAGGGGAGCTGCTCTGTCCCTCCATCTGTCCCCAGCTGCCCTTTCTGAGATGGAGGGTAGTCACTGTGCTCCCCTGAAAATCAGCCTGACACAGCTGAGAGCAGAGGGAACCACAGCAGAACAAAGTGGCTCAGCCTTTCTCAGAGTCTCAGCCCCAGCCCTGGCCAAGGACACTCCTGTCCCCCAGTGTCCCCCAATGTCCCCCAGTGTCCCCTGGAGGCAGCTTGGATGGCATCCCCAGGACACACCAAGGGTCCTATCCATGGCACTGCTGGAGGAGAGTCAGCTCATTCCCAGCCTGCCAGCCTGCCCTGCCCAGAGCTGCCCAGGCACAGGGAGCTGGGACACCCCATCTGCAGTGTCCTGGCATGGGGATCTGTCAAAAAAGTAATCCTGGAATAGTTTGGTTTGGAGAGGACTTTCAATATCGCAGCAGAGCTTGGTGGCACTTTCCCCCCACTGCCTGCCCAGGGCTCTGCTGCCTGGAGCTGCCCCTGCCTGCAGCTGCTTCCCTGTGCCCAGGGCTGGGCCCTGCCAGTGCTGCCAGAGCCCAGCCCAGCCCTGGGGGCTCAGCTCTGCCCTGCACAGCCCTCCCAGCTCAGGCACTGCCCAGGGGCAGCTCTGCCTCTGCAGGCTCTGATGGCAACCTCAGAGCAACCCTGAGGAGGCTGCAAAAGCAACCCTGGTGCTGCCTGCAAGGGACCCTCTGCTGATTTCTGTCACTGCCTGGTTTATTAAGATCTGAGAGGAAATTGTTTTCTTTTTCTCAGCCTGAATTAAGAAGTTATACCTATGTGCAGTTTCCCATCCAGGCAAAACAGAGCAGTAGATTAAAAAGCAGGATTTTCCCTTTTGTGCAGCCCCTGCCTCGCTGTGCTCCCTGTATAATCTAATTGGAAATGTTCTGCAGTTCAATGTCCTGCTGGGAGCAATCCTGAACAACGCAGCACCCTCACCACACAAGGAAAACACTTCCTTGCCTTCCCAGCTATCTGCTTCCACCCAGATCCTGTCCCCCAGTGCTGTGAGCAGCTCCCAGGGCTGGCTGAGAGCTGTCCCTGGCAGGCAGCAGAGTCCCTGGGCCAGCACAGCACCCTGGGCTGCAGGACCCTGCTCTGCAGCACAGCCCTGGGCACCCCTGGCTGCTCTGCACAAGAGAGAATCAGAGAATGTACTCACAGAGTCTGTAGGCACTGGGCTGTTCCAGCTTGAGGAGATCCCTGCAGGAGCTGCAGCTGCATTGTCCTGCAGCCAGAGGTTCCTGTGCCAAGGGCTGGCAGTGATTCTCCCCCAGTCCCTTCTCAGCTCCTTCCCAGCCCTGAGTGATTGAAGCTCTCTGTGCCTGTGTGCTGTGCCTGGGGTGGCTGCAGGCAGTGCCCCAGCCCTGCTGGGCTGGGAGAAGAGCTGCTCAGCAAGAGAAATGAGTTTTAAGCTCTTCTTGGTTGCCAGGAGCTGCCTCTGTGCCAGGAGCCCAGCCCAGCTCATCAGCACAGACAAAGCACAAGGACTTTAATTAATCTCTTGGGGATTTGGTGCTGTTTACATCAGACTGAGTCCCTCAGAATGTGCTCAAAAAACTTCTCAAGAACTCCAAGTCAGATTCACAGTCTAAACTTTCTTGAACTTTTAATGGGTCCTGCTGAGGGACACAACTCACATGAAAGTGTTCCCAGGTTCCAGGTAGAGCAGAAGACTGCAGGCAGTGGTCACAGGTGGGGACAAACAAGAGAAAGGTGTCTCTTATGCTGAGCAGACGTGGATGTGTTTCAGGAATGCAAAGGACCAAGGTTTGAGACCTAGCCCCTGCCAAGGCACATCCTGTCCCTTCCTCCTTGCTCAGGGCTCTTCCCAGGCCACTGGGATGTGGGGATGTGCAATGCCAAGGGCAGCACCATGGGGCAGCCCCTGCCAGGCTGCTGAGCAGGGACAAGGAGGCCATGAGGCCCTTGCAGGCCTGCAAGGGTCACTTGTCCCCTCCTGCTAGCTCAGGCCCAGGGCCAGCAGCCATGGCCCAAGTGCTGCAGGAGTTGGCTGTGTCAGGGCCTTGCAGCTGCTGCCCATCCCTGTGGCCTGTGCAGCCCAGGCTGTCCTACGGTGTCCATGCCCTGTGCCTCTGTCCCTGCAGGCTGTCGTCACCCGCGGCTGCCCCACCTGGCTGGGCCCTTCCTTTGCTGACAGCTCTGCGTCCTGCCTGCCTCTGCCTGGGCACACACAGCCTTGGGCTGGATACCAAAAGGGTTCATTCCATTTTTACTGTGCCTGTGAACTTCTAGCACAGGAACAAGGCATGCAGGGCCTGCTTTCTCAGCAAGGATGGTTGGAAGAGAAGAAGACATCTGGCTCAAGAGTTCAGTGATAGAGAAAACAAGGAGTGAATCTGGGAACTGGGGGTGGGTTTTATGGAAATGGGTAAATTGTAATACACATTCAGTGACTGTATATATAAGCAATGCACTTGTAGAATTACGCATCCACATAAGGCTAGGAGTTACCCACAGTGGACCTCAAGCCTGAATAAGTGATGCCCTCTTAAACACCAAATTAGTGTTAAGGAGTCTTACTCTGATCTTTTGGACATTTGGTGACAGCAGAGTCTCACAGAATCAAGGAGTCAACTGTGACAGTTTGGAACCTCATGGAACAAAGGCTCCATTGTGATGCACTAGAACCCCGTGGAACCAAAGGTCCATTGTATCAGAGCAGGGCCTCATGGAATCAAGAAGACCATTGCTGGCAGTAGGGAAGCTCATGGGATCATTGTGAAGGTGTGAGGCTGCAGGGAATCAATGGTTCATTGTGACACTGCAGAACCTTCTGGAATCAAGGTGATCATGGTCTGCTATGGAACCCCATGGAACAAAGGATCCATGGTGACACTGCAGAACGCAGACCATTGTTGACAGTGCAAAAGCTCATGGAGCCAGAAGTCCATTGTGACAGAGCAAGGCCTCATGGAACCAAGGGTCCACTGTGGCTCTGTAGGGCTTCACAGAACCAAGGAGACCATTTGGACACTGTGGGGCCTCATGGAACCACCTGCCACTGTGACACAGCAGGGCCACATGGAGCCAAGGGGCCATTGAGACACTGAGGAACCTCATGGAACCAAAGGTCCATTGTGACACTGTGGGGCCCTGTGGAAGCAAGGGGGACCACAGTAAAACTGTGGTACTCCATGGAACAAAGGGGCCACTCTGATTCTGCTTTGCCTCATGGAACCAAGGAGCCACTACCACACTGCAGGGCCTTGTCAAACCAAGGCAGCCTTGTGACACTGCGGGCCCCCTTGAAAGCAAGAGTCCATTGGGATATTGTGGGGCCTCGTGGAACACTGGAGACCACTGTGAACCTTGGGAACCCACTGGAAGCAAGGGGCCATGGTGACACTGCAGGGCCTTGTATAACCAAGGGGCCATTGTAGCACAACAGGACCTGATGGTATCCAGGGGACCACAGTGACACTGTGGGGTTCCATGGGACAAAGGGGCCACACTGACCCCATGGAACCAAGGAGTGCTTTGTGACACAGCAGGGCCTCATGGAATCATGGAGACCATTATGACACATAGGGCCTGGTGGAACCAAAGCACCATTGTGGCACAGCAGGGCCTCATGGAACCAAGGGCACAATAGTGACACTCTGGGGCTCCAAGGGACCAAGGGGGGAATTCTTATAGTGCAGAACCAAGGAGACCATTGTGACTCCATGGGGCATCATGGAACCACAAATCCATTGTGACACAGCCACATGAAACCACAGAGGCCATTTTTACACTTGGAGGCCTTGTGGAACCAAAGGGCCATTGTGGCACTTTGCATCCCCATGGAACCAAGGAGTCCATTGTGATATTGCAAGGCCTCATGGAAGGAAGGAGTCCATTGTGACACCATGAGGCCCTGTTGGGCCAAAGGGCAATTGTGGCCCTGTGTGGCACCATTGAACCAAGGAGACAAATGTGACACTGCAGGGCCCCATTGAACTGAGGATTCATGGAACAATGTGGGGCTCATGGAACCAAAAGTCCATTGTGACCTTACAGGGCCTCATGGAATCCTGGATACCATTGTGACACTGCAGGGGCTCATTGAACAAAGGGTCCATTGTGATACTGCAGTACCAAGGAGACCCCTGTGACACTGAAGGCCTCATGGAAGCAAGGGGGAACAATTGTGACACTATAGAGCCCAAAGGAGGCAAGGGGCCAGTGTGACAGAGCTGGGCCTCATGCAGCCAAGAGGCCATTGTGATCCTGAGGAGTTCAACAGAGCCAAAGGACCACTGCGACACTGCAGGACTGTCTGGAACCATGGAGACCATTGTGACACTCTGAGGCCTCATGGAACCAAGAGGCCACTGTGTCATTGTGCAGCTGCCGGGGAACCAAGGAAACCATTTTGGCACTGCAAGGCCTCATGGAAACAAGGGGCCAGTGTGACACTGTGGGGCCCTGTGGAACCAAGGATTCAATGTGACACCACCATTGTGACATTGTGCGGCCCCGTGCATCCAAGGGAACAGGGAACAGGTCTGGTTGGCTGGGCCAGACTGGCTCAACTGACCTGGGCATGTTGGGGGTCTCTTCTCATGTGTCCCTGAAACCCTGGGTCTCTGGGCTTTCCTTCCTATGGAAAAGAAACATCCCTCCTGCTCAGGCAACCATGGCCAAAATTGGTACTCCTCCAAAATTCACAGTGTGCAAGGGTTTCTCCCAGACTAAAGCTGCCAGGACAGACAGGCCTGGCTCACCTTGGCCTCTGGTGATCACCTCTGATCTGCCCTGGAAATCCTGGGGCTCTGTGCTTTCCTTGCTATGGGAAAGAACTGGCCCTCCCATGCAGGTGCTCATGGCTGAAATTGGGATTCTGACCACAAAATTCCATATATCCGAGATACAGAATCCAAGATATTTATTCCATTGCTCCCAGATGAAAGCTGCCAGGACAGACAGCTCTGGCTGGGCTTGGCCTCTGGTGGCTGCCATTCATCAGCCTCTGAAACACTGTGGCTCTGTGCTTTCCTTCTGTGGAGACCATGGTGACACTGTGGGGCCCCATGGAACCAAGGGGAGATGGAACAGGTCTGGCTGGTTTGGCCTCCCAGGGACCACCCGACTGGTCCTGCTGATCTTGGAATGCTGAGGGCTGCCTCTCGTCAGCCCCTGGAGAACTGAGCAACTCTGTGTTTTCCTTCCTATGGAAAAGAACCATCCACGTTCCTGGTGCCCACAGCCAAAACTCATACTCCCCCTGAAAAATTCCCTCTATGCAAGGATTCTCGCAGACAAAAGCTGTCAGGACAGAGAGCTCTGGCTGGCTTTGGTCTCTGCTGGTCACCTCTCATCTCAAGGAAGCCCTGAGGAAAGGATTTGAACAGGTTTGACTACTGGAACATCAATGAGTCTCTCATCCTCTGAAGAACTCAGATGCTCTTCTGATCGTATGTGTCCTTTTTTTCTCATTGTCTATTATGCATGATATATTATTTTCAGCTCAAAAGTATTATTCCTATCAGTCTTCCAGTGTTATCTGGCACAAAACACCTCCTCTACATATGGGTCCAGGTCACCTGGATAAGCAAACACAATGAAGAATGCAGCAGGAATTTCTGTCTCTGCTCCCATCTGTCCCATCTCCTCTGGGAGATTATATTGAAATTAATGAAGATGGAGTTGAAAGCCTATGGGTAAGAATCAGTAGGAAGGCCAACAAGACTGACATCCTACTGGGAGTATGTTATCATCCACCCAGCAGAAGAGGTGGACAACTTATTCTATGAGCAGCTGGAGAATGTTTCAGGACCACCAGTCCTTGTTCTTGGAGGTGACTTTAACCTACCAGACATCTGCTGGGAACTGAATTCAGCAGAAAAGAGGCAGTCCAGGAAGGTTTTGGAGTGTAGGAAGACACCTTTTTGCCGCAGCTGGTGAGTGAGCCCACCCAGGGAGGGACTATGTTGGACCTGCAGAACCAGGGATGGGGAGCAGATGGAGAGAGGCAGATGAGAGCTGGCTCTCAGGTCACCAAAGGAACCGAGGCTGTCCTGGCAACTTTTGTCTGGCAGCTATCCTTGGATGTCTGGAATTATGGAGGCAGATTCCCAGTTGAGGCCATGGACACCTGGACATGAAAGATGATTTCTTCCATGGGAAGAGAAGCACAGCCCCCCAGTGTTTTAAAGGCAGAGGAGAAGTCGCCCTCAAGAGGCCAAGGCCAGCCAGAGCTGTCTGTCCTGCCAGGTTTCATATGGGAACAATCCTTAGATAGAATCAAATTTGGAGGTAGAATCCCCAGTTTGGCCATGGGCACCTGGAGGAGAAGGACAGTTCTTTGTCACAGGAAGGAAAGCACAGAACTCCAGGGATTCAAGGAAAGATAAGAAGCAGCCCTCAACATGCCAAGGTCAGCTGGACCAGTCAGACAGCCCCCAGAGGTAAAGCCAGCCAGACTTTTTTCATGTTCTTAGATCCTTGGGGCCCTGCAGCATCACAATTTCCCCATGGTTCCATGAGGTCCCATCATATAACAAATGATCTCTGTTTCCATGAGGCCCAGCAATATCACAGTGGTCTCCTTGCCTCCACAGAGTCACAATGGCCCCTTGCTCCCATGAGATCTGGCAGTGTCGCAATGGTGGCCTTGGTTCTGTGAGGCCCTGTGGTGTCACAATGTCTCCTTGGTTCCTCAAGGCCCTGAAGAGCCTGTGGATTCAACGAGGCCTCAAAGTGCCACAATGATCCCCAGGATTCCGTGAGGCCCTGAAGTGTCACAGAGGCACCTGGGTTCCATGAGGCGCTGAAGTATGGAATGGCTCCTTGATTCCATTGGACCCCTCACTGTTACACGAGTTCTTAGTTCCATGGAGCCCTGTATTGTACAATGGCCCCTCAGTTCTACAAGGTCCCAGAATGCCACAATGGCCCCTTGCTCCTTTGAAGCCATAGGATGTCACAATGGTCTCATTGGTTCCACGAGGCCCTGCAGTTCCACAAGGGCCCTTTGGTGTCACAAGGCCTTGAAGCGTCGTAACCGTCTCAGTGGGTTCTCCTGTCGGTTCATAATGGCCTCTTTGGTTCCATGATGCCTGATAGTGTAACTATCAGTGTAACTGACTCTGTGGAACTCTAAGTTTCACAAAGTCCAAATGTCCTCATGGTCCCATGGAGCCCCACAGTGTCGCCATGATCCCCTTGATTCCATCAGGCCCTGCTGTGCTACAATGGCCCCTTGGTTCTACAAGACCCTGCAGTGTCACAATGGCCCCTTGGTTCCAGTGGGTCCTGAGGTGTCATCATGGTCTCCATGGTTCCACAAGGCCCTGCAATGTCACAATGGACTTTTGGTTCCATGAGCTTTCATACAGCCAACAACAGTCTCCCTGGTTCCTCAGTGTCACAAGGGACCCTTTGTTCCATGAGGTTCAGTGGTGTCACATGGACACCTTGATCCCAGGAGGTTCTGTGGTGTCACAATGCACTCCTTGGTTCTGTGGCCCTGCTGTGGAACAATGGACCTGTAGTTCCATGAGGTTCTGTAGTGTCACCGTGGTCTCTTTGGTTCCACAAGGCCCTGCTGTGCCACAATGGCCCCTTGGTTCCATGAGGTTCTGTACTGTACACAGATTCTCCTTGGTGTGGGAGGACAGTTTGTAAAGAGAATAGAGACAGTGCTGAAGGCAATCTCACCCTGATAAACTGCAGCTGTACTAATTACCAAGAGTGGGGACAGCCTTGCCCTTAATAGATCATAGCCCTGTCTGAAGAGAATGAGTGTTATAAAACACTGTGTTGGCTGGTTGAGAGTCAGTTGGAGTCTGAAGGCTGTGCTGTGAGGAAGAAGCGTCAAGCAAGTGTGTGAGGGACAGACAGGGTCAGGTGGTCATGCAAGGGGCAGGAAAGGGCTGGTCCTGCAGAAAGAGAGGAGTCAGAAGGCTGTGTGGAGCTGCCTGTGGGTAGGCTACAGAGAGAAAGGTGTGAGAGCTTTTAGATAATAAGGGACTGATGCCTGCATCAGTTGTGACTCCGCTGTCAACTGGTGCCCCCTATGAGGACTGGGCAACAATGAATGGTGACCCCGACATGATCCTGGCAGACGACTCCAGACCTAAGATCAGTGAGATGGTGGAGCCCAGCCCAACTGAGCCAGGCAGACCAAGAGCCTGAAGAACTGAGCCAGGCGGACCTGAGAGCCTGAAAGCAATGAACGTGCACCTGAGAGCCCAAGAGTCTGGATGACTTATGAGACACCGACCCCAAGGTACATCCGCAGGGTGCGGGATCCTGGGGCGGCACTTGCCAGTGTTCACGGCAGCACGGCGTAGCTGGAAGTGGCGGCAGAGCTCTGAGAGGCAGAGTTGGAGCTGCACAAAAGGAATGTAAGAAAAGCTTAGAGTGACCAACTAATGCAAAAAAAAAAAAAAAAAAAAGCAAAAAAGGAGGTGACCAAACTCAAAGAGAAGAAACATCATGAAAATGACTTTAAAACTGTACGAGGGGAAGTGCTGAAAAGACCACAACGAGAGGGAGAGTAACAGCAAGCAGAGATGTTGCTTCAGCCAACAAAAGAACTGAACTTACAGAAGACAAAAGTAAGAAAAACTGAAAAAGGAACAAGAGAATTTACTAAGGCAGAAGTGGGAGCTAGGAACAGATTAGTTCTATTATTAAGTTCAATGTGTTTATTTGCTGGTGAAACATACATATTGTATTCAAAAGTTATTATTCCATAGGCATTGGTTGCATAGGCATATATATCAATAGGCATAAGGGCAAAAGCTAATAGACCATGTAAGAGAATGATACTCTATACAGTTAAGAGCAAAACTAAACCAAAACAAACAAAAAAGAAAGGGGTAACAATTAATGAGTAAAGAAGAGAAAAAGTTGTTATGTCATGGTAAACTTTCACTCTGAGTCTACATTTCAAGTAACAAAGGTGCCCCATCTGAAGGAAGATTTCACCTCAGGGGAAATGTCTTTTTGAAACTTTTCTTGGTTGCCAGAAGATGCCTCTGCACCAGGAACCTGGCCCAGCTCAGCAGCACACACACAGCACTGGGACTTTAATGACCCTCCCATGGATTTTGTGTTGTTTACATCAGAATCAGTCCCTGGGAGTGTGTTCAAAAACCTTCTCAAGAACTCAAAGTGAGATGGAAATACTGAAGTTTCTAGAAGTTTTAATGGGTCCTGGTGAGAGACAGGACTGAGACATTGTCCCCAGGTTCTAGTTAGAGCAGAACACTGCAGCCAGTGAGGAGAGGTGGGCACAAACAAGGAAAGGTGTCTCTGGTGCTGAGCAAACCTGGATGTCTTTCAGGAATGCAAAGGGCCCAGGCCTGAGCCCCAGACCCTGCCAAGGCAGATCCTGTCCCTCCCTCCTTGCTCAGGGCTCTTCCCAGGCCACTGGGATGTGGGGATGTGCAATGCCAAGGGCAGCACCATGGGGCAGCCCCTGCCAGGCTGCTGAGCAGGGACAAGGAGGCCATGAGGCCCTTGCAGGCCTGCAAGGGTCACTTGTCCCCTCCTGATGGCTCAGGCCCAGGGCCAGCAGCCATGGCCCAAGTGCTGCAGGAGTTGGCTGTGTCAGGGCCTTGCAGCTGCTGCCCATCCCTGTGGCCTGTGCAGCCCAGGCTGTCCTACGGTGTCCATGCCCTGTGCCTCTGTCCCTGCAGGCTGTCGTCACCCGCGGCTGCCCCACCTGGCTGGGCCCTTCCTTTGCTGACAGCTCTGCATCCTGCCTGCCTCTGCCTGGGCACACACAGCCTGGGGCTGGATACCAAAAGGGTTCATTCCATTTTTACCCTGCCTGTGAACTTCTAGCACAGGAACAAGGCATGCAGGGCCTGCTTTCCCAGCAAGGATGGTTGGAAGAGAAGAAGACATCTAGCTCCAGAGTGCTGTGATAGAGAAAACAAGGAGTGAATCTGGGGACTTGGGGTGAGTTTTATGGAAATGGATAAATTGTAATACACATGCAGTGACTGTATATAAGTAAGACTCTTTGGGAATCACATGTCCATGTAAGGTTAGGAGTTAGAGCTCAAGCCTGAATAAGTGATGCCCTCTTAAACATCCAATTAGTTTAGGGAGTCTTATTCTGGTATTTCAGAGATTTGGTGACAGCAGGGCCTCACAAAACAAAAGATTCAGCTGTGACACCTTGCAGCCTCATGGAACCAAAATCCTTTTTGACATGGCAGGGCCACATGCAACCAATGGTCCATTGTGATACTGCAGAGCCAAGGAGACCATTGGGACACTCTGGAACCTTATGGAATCTGAAGTCCTTTTTGGCAGAGAAAGGCTTCATGGAACCAAGAGTCCATTGGGACACAGCAAGGCCTTGTTTCAGCAAGGGAACCATTGCTGATAGTCCAGTAACTCATGGAACCAAGGGACCACTGTGGCACACCAGGGCTGCTGGGAATGGAAGGTCCATTGTGACAATGCAGACCCAAGGAGACCATGGTGACACTGTGGGGCCTCGTGGAACCAAAGGGGCCATTCTGACTCAGCAAGGCCTTGTAGAACCAAGGAGGCCATTGTGACACTGCTGAACCTCACAGAACCAAAGTGACCATGTTATACTGTGAGATCTCATGGAACAAAGGGTCCATGGTGACACTGCAGAACCAAGGAGACTGTTGATGGCAGTATGAAAACTCCTGGAACCAGAACTCCGTTGTGACACAGCAAGGTCTTATGGAACCAAGGGTCCATTGCAACTCTGTTGGGCCTCATGGAACCACAAGCCACTGTGAAACAGCTTGGCCACATGGAGTCAAGGGGCCATTGTGAGTTAGGAACCTCATGGAACCAAGAATCCATGATGACACTGCGGGGCCCTGTGGAACCAAGGGGAACCACAGTGACATTGCTGGGCCATATGGAACAATGGAGACCATTATGACACTTTGGGACCCACTGGAACCAAGGGGCCATTGGAGCATAGCAGGGCCTCATGGAATCAAGGGGGCTACAGTGAACAGTGTGGGGGTCAATGGGATGAAGGGTCCATTCTGACACTGTGGAACCAAGGAGACCATTGTGACACTACGGGGACCCATTGAAACTGTTGTGCGGAAGGAGCCGAGTATCAAATGGACACCATTATGATTAGGTTTGATCTCCTCATTTATTCTTTATTCCCTATATTTATGTGGTTACAGAGCAAAAGCAGGTACAGCTAAACAGTTTGCTGCTTGGTCAAAATCTCATATTCAAGCACTCTAAATGATTGCTCATTAGCTCACGTCTTTTGGCAGCAAATTCTTCTTTGTTCTGTCTTATAATCAGCATTTCTGTCTTCATCATCTATGAGAAGGTACAACAAGTTATTATAATTGCTACTTTTTTGCTAATTCAAGGCAATGTAGGAACAGCACAGTACACAGCAGGTACAGTACAAGAACCCCTACTGTTCCCTGATAGCAAGGATTGTTCAAACCTCCTATCAATAGATTCTGACCTCGCTCTTCTAAAAACTCCCCTACAATGGGGGTTAATCCCAGAGGGCTTGGAAGCTGCCAAGAGTGACAGACAAACATCACACACATTCCTAGTTTCAGCCGCCAAAAATATGTGCATGTGAGCATTGACACCTATTCAAACGCAGTTTATACCTCTGCCCATGCAGGAAAAATGGCTGCACATGCCAAGAAACCTCTTATGCAAGCCTTTTCAGTATGGAAATCCCTAAGAAAATCAAAACTGACAATGGCCTAGCGTACAAAAGCAAGGAATTCCTTGAGTTTGTCCAGCAGTGGGGAATGGAACATATAACAGGCATCCCCCACTGCCCCGCAGGCCAAGCTGTGGTCGAGCGTGCCCACCAGATGCTCAAAAAGGTCCTGGCTGGGCAAGACAGTTCCACAGCATGGATGTCACCAACACAAAAACTCTGCATAGCCATGTTTACCATTAACTTTCTGAATTGTTCATTTGAAAACATGAGTCCTCCAGTGGTACGTCACTTTAACAGCAGTAATCAGTTTAAGCTGTCACAGCGCCCACCAGTTATGATTGGGGACACAGAAACCTGGGAGATCAAAGGTGCCTATGAGTTCATGACCTGGGGATGTGGCTACGCCTGCGTATCCACCCCCTAGGGCCCTCGCTGGATACCCCAAAAGTGGGTGAAACCTTTTGTTCCCAAAAACCCAGCACCAACGGAAGATGATGAGAAGCAAGCAGCTGTCACTTCAAAAAGAAGACGCTGCCAGAAAGAGAAGAGAGAGGCTTCTTAAAAATTGGGTTACTTCTGGCAGATCTCAGACTGTTAATATGCTTTGTGTTTGTGTTTCCTTTTAAAATCCTGTTGTTTTTTCTTGACTTGTTTTTAATTCAGATGGCGTTCGGAATTCTACGCTGCCTGGTTTCAAAGGCCCTCAATGGTTTAACCACTACCACCTCAGAAGTCAGCCATGCAGAGCTTGTAGGCCAAGAACAGCCAAAACTGCCTGCAAATCCAAACTGGTGGGCAAAAACATATTCTGTCTCAGAATAGGCCCAAAGCACGCCTTTTAGTTTTATTGCAACAGAAAAGGGTGAGATGTTGTATTGCACTAAGTAGTTAGTTCACTTTGTTCTATTGCACTGGGTGTTTCTGTTATATGTGTTCACACAAAGTATTTGCTGTACCTGCCCATGAGCCCCTGCACTGAATCCCCTCTCCCTGACACCACCTATGCCTCACCTCCCCCAGGTCAGTCCCCATCGGCTGGTAGACCCCCTCCCCTCCCCCTCCTTGGCAGAGGGCATAAAACTGCCCTCTGGCAGGGTATCTGTCTCTTAATTCCTCTCTTAATTCCTCTATTAACTTCCCCAAGCTGCAAGGAATAGGTTCTGCATTAAACTGTGAGACTGTGTTCCTGAAGGATTAAGAACACCTTTTGTCTTTTATCTTCGTCCTTGCCTCAGTTTCCCCCCGAGCATACTGCTAGCCAGGGCTGAAGCTCAGGGGCAAGCAGGAACTGAGGCAAAGGAGCACAAAAGGAGCAGCTCAGCAATGCACCCAACCATCACTACCAAAGATTGCCTGCAGTGAGTAAGAAAGATCCATCAGCAGTGACCCTCAGACTTTCCCCACACCCACACATCAGCTGGGGGAAGCTGTCACAGCCAAGGACTGCAGAGCCACTCCTGGACACTGGGAATTCCTGCAGGTGCCTCCAGCCGCAGGTGAGGCTCCAGCCTCGCTGGGAGAGGGCCCAGCTTTGATAGTGCTGGATAAACAAACTGACAGCACTTCTAGTGTGGGAACATCTGGATTCATCCTCCTCTTGGGTCCCTCCCAAAGCCTGGCCAGGGCCCAAGGACAAACCAAGGGAGGTGACTTTGACCATACAGCCCCAAACAAGGTCAGATATCAGATTTCATGGCCTTGTCTGGCTTCTAAACCCAGAAAGGTCAATCCATGTTTCACTAATGAGTGGATACGTCTATCACAGTGCTAATGACCATGCATATTTCACTAATGAGCAGATACAAAGATAACCTTGGGTTGGAAGGTTCACCCAGAGGTCACCTTTGGCTCAGGGCCTGTTGTTCACGCCTCACTCAGTCCTCTTGTCCAGGCCTGGGATGAGCAGGGACATCTTTCACCAGATCAGGTTGTTCAGAGCCCTGTCCCAGCTGGACTGGAATGTTTCCAGGGATGGGGCATTGACCACCTGCAGCCCCCCACATCCCCCTGGCCATGGAACCTGGCTGCAGAAATGGCTCCTTGGGGTGCTTTCCAAAGAAAATTGAACTGATGGGGGTTTCTGTGGCACCGAAACCCAGCTGTGGGGTCAGGGCAGTGTCCATGGCCACAGCCCCTTGCAATGGCCCAGGGCAGGTTGGGATGATGATCCACCCTCACTCCTGGCCCAGGGCAGGGCTGCAGTGGCCTTGGTGGCACCTTGGGCTGGCACACACCTGAGGAGGGTGTCTGTATTCAATGGGGAAAATTAGGAGTTTTACATTGCTAAAAAAACCAGGAAACCCCTGTTTGCCTGGGTGTGGGCAGCTCTCCAAGCAAAGCAGGTCCCAGGTGAGTGAGGAGAGACAGGATGGGGTTGGAGAATGTGGAGCAAGGTTGTCCACACTGGGTCAGAGCTCAGGGCACAGCTTCTCTGACCAGCCCAGACCTCCTGAGGAGAGACCCTGGATCAATATCAATCACTGAATGCTGCAATCAGCTCTGCCCTAAATAGAGCAGTTATAAAAGACACCCTTTGCAACAAGAATGTGTATTTCTTGGAAACTCTTTGAAATCTTTCTCCATAAATGTAGCAAAAAAATTTCCTAACGAACTGCACCAGACCAGAGGGAAATCAAGGCACAGCCATGGTTTGTCAGGACTTCCTTGATCCTAATGAGCCCAACGGTGCATTTGGTGCTGAGCCTCAGGGCCTGAGAGGAGATTGCACAAACCTTTCCAAGAGTCAAAGTCAGAAGAAAAACCCAAAGTGTCTTGAGGCATTCATGGGTTGCACTGAGGTCCATCCCCAACACAGGCTCCTCATGGACTCCTTGGAGGAGAGAACTGGAGGCCAGAATTGCACAAAAACCTCTGAGAAACTCAGTGTGGGTTGGAAATTCCAAAGTACCTTAAACACTTTGAGTATCTCAAAGTATTAATGAGCCCCACTGAGTGTCAGTGCAAAGCTCTCAAGGGACTCATTAAAGCAGATAATTGGAGGCCAGGATCACACAAAAACTTCTCAGAGACTCAGTGGCCAAAAAAAAGTTCTTTAAGAAACTTTGAGTACCTTAAAGTATTAATGAGCCCCACTGAGTGTTTTTACTGACTAAGAATCCCAAGGGACTTGTTAAAGTAGATAATTGGGGCCAGGATTGCACAATCTTTCTCACAGAATCAGATTTAAAAGGGAAACACCAAGTACCTTCAAATAACTGAAATACCTTGAAGCATTAATGAGCCCCACTGAGTGTTGTTACTGACAAAGCCTCTCAAGGGACTAATTACAGCAGGTAATTGGAGGCCATGATTGCAGAAACCTCTCAGAAACTCTAAGGCAAAAGCCAAGTCCTTTGAAGAATTTGCAGTGCCTGGGAGCATTCAGGAGCCCCCCAGGGCCATTCCTGACCAAGGCTCCCCAGGGACTCCTTCCAGCAGATCCTTGAGGCCACTGGGCTGTCAGGGGGATGCTGAGGGCAGGACAAGGGGCTGAGAGTGCCCAGCCTTGCTGGGGCTGTGCCAGGAGGCCCCAAGGCCTCAGGACAAGGTGTCTCCTGACAGCCCTTGGTGGCACAGACCCTGCTGTGCCCCAGGGCACCAAGACTTGGCTTCTCTTTGTCCCCTCCTGGCATCACTGCCTGCAGTTCTCTGCTTGCCTGGGGCCTGAAGACACTTTTTCTGTTGTGTCCCTCAGTGGGACCCATTAAAACTTGCAGAAACTTTGGAGTTGGATTCTGACTTGGAGTTCTGGAGAGGTTTCTTCATCTCCCTGTCACGGACTGATGTTCAGGGCCTCAGCACAAGCCCCAAGAGGTTAATTAAAGTCCTTGTGCTTTGTCTGTGCTGATGAGCTGGGCTGGGCCAGGCACAGAGGCAGCTCCTGGCAACCAAGAGGAGCTGAAAACCACATTTCTCTTGCTGAGCAGCTTTTCTCTCAGCCCAGCAGGGCTGGAGCACTGCCTGCAGCCACCCCAGGCACAGCACAGAGGCACAGAGGGGTTCAGCTCAGCCTGGGCTGGCAGCATAGAGCAGAGCTCACTCAGGGCTCACTGCAGGAGAAATCCTCACAGCCTTGGGAACAGTCACTCTCTGCCTGGGGGAAGATAAGCTGCAGTTCCTGCAGGGATCTCCTGAAGCTGCCACATCTCACAGCTCTGGAGGATATTTGCCAAAACAAGGTGAGCCTGGGATTGCTGTAAAGATCAGGAGCTTTCCTGAGAGTGTTTTCAATTTCCTGCTTGGAGCAGAGTGGGAGAGTTGGGGTGCTGACAAAAAGATTTTTGCTTTTTATGCATTTTTCATATATTCATAGCTCTGTTAACTACTATTATGTAGTTATAAAACTGTAATCTTTAATTTACTCTATTCAACTACTATTGCATATACTTATTATAGTGTACATATATACTCTAGTGTATATACATATACATATATGTACATATGCTTATATACTATATATAGTACACATATACTTATATATACTTAGATACTTATACTATACATATACTTAAGTATAATTTGTAATTAATTCTGGCATGTTTCCTACCCGTTCTTTTAAGTTTTAGAACAATAAGCTGATCTTCTAATTACATTCCTGAACTACTGTGTAGGCTTATTATCAGGAAGAGGACCTACAAGAGGAACATTTTGTTTTTTAACCAGAGTATCAGCAGTCATAAAAAAAAGTGAGGCAAAGAAACCCTTGGACCAACTCAAATAGGTTGACCCTACTGTGTAACTGGGGCAACTGAATCTCCTATTGGATGTTCCTGTTAAATATCCTAATAACAAACTATCAACCTGAAAAAATTTTTGAATCAGGGTCCGGGTGTGCCCCATCCCCACTGGGACACCTGGAAGCTTCCAATAAAGGTCTGGTTTTTACTTTCCTGTTCTAACACTGTTACAAAGGGGTTTTTTTTCTCTCTCTTTTTTCATTATAGGCAACAGGAGGATGAGAGAAGCAGAACAGGAATTGCAATCACAGAACCACAGAACATTCTGAGTTGAAAGGGACACTCAGGATCATCAAAGGAATGTTTCAACCTTTATAGAGACTCCAGCACTGTAACTTGGGGTGGTCAGTCTCTCTGCTGGGAGGCTCCTCAAGGGCCTTCAGCCCCTCCTCAGCCCTGCACAGCAGCAGCAGCATCACCTTTGCAGGGCCCAGCAGGGCTCTCCTGAGCTGCCCTTGCCCAGCTGCAGACAGAGCCTGTCCCAGCCAGGGCCCTGCAGACAGGCAGGTTTCTGTAGGGCCGGGCCCAGGGCACAGAGGCTGGGATGGGCTCTGTCAGCGCTGGCAGGGACAAGGCTCCTCTCAGCAGGGAAATGTCCAGGCCCAGGCAGATGCTGAGGGAAGGAGAGGGGGCTGAAGAGAGCAGTGCTGGGGGCAGGAGGGCACTGTGGGTGTGTGGGAGGTGCCGTGCACAGCTGGGCACGGGAACACTGTCCTGAGTGCCCGGCTGTCTCTGCCCTGCCCTCCCAGGCACAGCCCCACCACATCTTCTCTTGGTTCTGCACTGCCCTGATATTGTCCCTGTCATCTGGTGCTCTCAGGGAGGCTCTGGCATTGGCAGCAGCTGAGTCAGGCACTGCCCTTGGCATTGCTGCCAGGCAGCTGTGGCCATGGCCATGGGGTGTCCAAGCTTCCCTGGGACCTGTGGGGCTGTGGGCAGAGCAGTCCATGGGAAAGGGGAATGGGCTGAGCTCCCTTCCTGAGATTCCATCATGGGCACACCCAGGGATCTCCTGGCTGTGTCCTTGCAAGCTCTGAGCTGCCCTCCTGGCTGCAAATCTGTGCCAGAGCCCCTTGGAGTTCCCTGAATGTGCCCCGGGGAAGTGCAGAGATGTCAGAGCTGAGGAAATGCTGCTGGGTTTGCCGAGGGAGCCGTGAGTGTCCTTGGCAGAAGGGGGTGCTGAGACCTTGCCCAGAGCCCTTTGGAGAGGGGGAGATATTCAGGGATCCCTCTGCTCTGGGCAGGGTCTGGTTTATCCCAGGGTGACCCGGGAGTGTGACTGTGCTCTGACTGTAGCCAAAGCTGCAAACCCAGGTCAGTTGGGAACAAGCCCATCCAGCCCCTCACCTTGCCCAAGGCACAGGGAATCCTTTGCCTCTCACATCTCTCAGTGGCAAACTCTGAGTGCAGCAGAAATGCCTGGGATTTCTGACCTCAGAGAACGAAGAATGATGTCTGGGCAGGAAAATAATGGATAAAATTCCTTCCTGCTCTCCATGCCCTATAAATACAGAGTGCAGATGGCTGCAAGCCTGTCTGCATTAGCAGTGATTCCCCTGACAAATCCTGAATATCCAGCCTTGTCCCTCTGCCACAAGGCCACAAACCCAGGGCAGCAGGGCAGGGATGGCTCCTGGAGAGCCCCCACGCACAGGCCTGGCTGCTGGCACACTCAGACAGCACAACTGGAGCTCAGGCAGGGACCTTGGTGAAGGTTTTCCCAGAGCAGGAACAAGGGTGGGGGAGTCACAGTGGGACAGTCTACAGGGAATGGCTCAGGTTTGGCTCAAAGCAGCCTCTGCTGACTTGTCCCTGTCCTTTCTCCATGAACAGGTGCCCATGTGCAGCCAGAGCAAATGTCGAACAGCAGCTCCATCAGCCACTTCCTCCTGCTGGCATTGGCAGACAGGCGGCAGCTGCAGCTCCTGCACTTCTGCCTCTTCCTGGGCATCTCCCTGGCTGCCCTCCTGGGCAACGGCCTCATCATCAGCGCCGTAGCCTGCGGCCACCACCTGCACAGCCCCATGTTCTTCTTCCTGCTCAACCTGGCCCTCACTGACCTGGGCTGCATCTGCACCACTGTCCCCAAAGCCATGCACAATTCCCTCTGGGACACCAGGAACATCTCCTACACAGGATGTGCTGCTCAGCTCTTTTTCTTTATGTTTTTCATCTCATCAGAGTTTTCCCTGCTGACCGTCATGTGCTACGACCGCTACGTGTCCATCTGCAAACCCCTGCACTACGGGACCCTCCTGGGCAGCAGAGCTTGTGCCCACATGGCAGCAGCTGCCTGGGCCAGTGCCTTTCTCACTGCTCTGCTGCACACAGCCAATACATTTTCCCTGCCCCTGTGCCATGGCAATGCCCTGGGCCAGTTCTTCTGTGAAATCCCACAGATCCTCAAGCTCTCCTGCTCACACTCCAAGCTCAGAGAACTTTGGGTAATTGTGGCTGCTGCCTGTTTAACTTTTGGCTGTTTTGTGTTCATTGTTTTCTCCTATGTGCAGATCTTCAGGGCTGTGCTGAGGATCCCCTCTGAGCAGGGACAGCACAAAGCCTTTTCCACCTGCCTCCCTCACCTGGCTGTGGTCACCCTGTTCATCAGCACTGGCTTTTTTGCCTACCTGAAGCCCCCCTCCATCTCCTCCCCATCCCTGGATCTGGCCCTGTCAGTTCTGTACTCAGTGGTGCCTCCAGCCCTGAACCCCCTCATCTACAGCCTGAGGAACCAGGAGCTCAAGGCTGCAGTGCGGACACTGATCAATGGACAATTTTGGAAACATTAAGCTGCTTGCCAGTTTCTGCAAATCATTTGTAATAAAAGCCATCTTTGATAGTTCTTGTTGGTTTGGTTGTGGGTTTTTTTTCTCTGTTTTGGTGTTCAGCATTGTCCACAAAACAAGGCCATTGTTTGTGCCTTTCTCAGTTTGATTCTCTCCACTTGTCTGTGGCCCCAGACTGTGACAATGAGGAGCTGTGTTCTCAGTAGCTGTAACTGAACTCAAGGGTCTCCCAGCAGAATTTGCAACACAGATCCCCCTTTTCTTCCCTTCTCTGGAGCTGCAGCAGCAATGTCTGTGTGTTGAGCTGGTTACAGGGCAGGGTTGGCACAGCAGCTCTGCTCCTGCTGGCCACACCATTCCTGATCCAGGCCAGGAGCCATTGGCCTTCTTGGCCCCCTGGGCACACTGCTGCCTCATGTCCAGCCTCTGTCCATCACTCCCTGCAGGTCCCTTTCTGCCTGGCTGCTGTCCAGCCACTCTGTCCCCAGCCTGTAGCACTGCAGGGGTTGTTGTGGCCAAAGTGCAGGACCCGGCCCTTGGTCTTGTTCAACCTGACATGGTTGGATTTGGGTCCTGGATCCAGCCTCTCCAGGGCCCTGTGCAGAGCCCTCCTGCCCTCCAGCAGATCCACACTCACACCCAGCTTGGTGTCATCTGCAAATTTGCTGATGCTGGACTCAATCCCCTCATCCAGATCATCAATGCAGATCTTGAAATCGATGCTGGCTGGGTCTGATCCCTCAGCCATCCTCTGGGTGCCCTGTGATGGCACTCAAGGTGATCTGTTCCATCACCTGGCCAGGCACCCAGGTCAGGCTGACAGGCCTGGAGTTCCCCAGATCCTCCTTCCAGCCCTTCTTGGGAATGGGCTCACATTGGCACCTCCAGTCCTCTGGGGTCTCCCTGGTGAGCCAGGACTGATGAGAAATGATGGAGAGCAGCTTGGGGAGCTCATCCAGCAGCTCCCTCATGCCCCTTGGATGGATCCCATCTGGTCCCAGAGACACCTGTGAGCATCTGAGTGGCTCAGCAGGTCAGCAGCTGCTTCCTCCTGGATGACAGGGGGGCTCTTCTGCTCCCTGTCTCCATCTACCAGCTCAGGAGAACACTTGTCCTCAGGACAACCTGTGTGATTATTGAAAATTTAGAAAACCAGGTGTAAGCAGCTCAGCCTTTTCTTTAGTTACTCTATTGCCCACTGCATCCAATAACGACTAGAGGTTCTCCTTATCCCAAGTTTTGCTCTCAATTATTTTATAGAAACATTTTTTATTATTTTTCATTGAAGTTGCCAGGTTAATCTCAAATTGATCTTTCACCTCTCATTTTTTTTTTGCATGACCTTAGAACATCCTTAAACACTTCCTGAGTTGCTTGACCCTCTGTCCAAAGGGGATGCACCCTCTTTTTATCCCCTGAGTACCCGCAAAACACCATGGGCAGCTCAGGCCAGCCATTTTCCTCACTGGCTCATCATTTGGCACACCAGGACAGGCTGCTCCTTTCCCCTAGAGATTTCTTTAGTGAAGTGTGTCCTTCCTTCCTGGACCCCATTTGTTGTTAAGGGCTGTTTCCCTTAAATCTGCATCCTGAATAGGCCAAAGTCTGCCCTCTGTAATTGCAGTGTAGAAGGTTTGTTGATGCCTCTCCTTCTTTCACAGAATATTGAAAACTTGATTATTTCATGGTCACTGCCCCCCAGGCAGCCTCTGACCACCACATCTCCCAGCAGTCCTGCTCTGTTTGTGGACAGCAGCAGACAGAGCTTTCCTTGGCAGTGGGAGTGTTACTAAAAGTTCAGTAAAATCAAAAACTCCTTCACCCCAATGTAGCATTCAGAAGCAGCATTCTTTATTCAGCTGGATGCACGGGGGGATGGCTCCTCCAAAGCCGTGTGTGCTGAGCACAGAAAAGTTTCTGTTTATATTCTGTATTTTGGATACATATTCATTGCTTGTCCCAGACTAAACAGACATATGATAACCATTTCCCTGAAACCATTAACACATTTCCCCTCCCCTTTTGCATGCCCTCTTCTGCCCTGGGGGTCTCTCTCGTGGTCCCTGGTGGTCACAGACCCCAGTGTTCCAGTGGGCCTGGCTGAGCTGGCAGGACACTGAGGCTGCTGAACTTCCAGTTCCCCTTCTTACACAATGGGCATTGTGTGGTTTCCATGGGCCATGGTTTTGGAGAGTGAGCATTGTGTCAGCTCACCAGGTGCAGAGCATTGATCATCTGGAACCATGAGGTGACAGAGTGGGCTATGACATCTCAGAGTGGGTTATGTGAGGTCATTGAGGAGCTACAGCATCATGGGCCATGTCTGTGACATCACAGAGCCAGCTGTGACATCACAGGGCAAAGGTCTGACATCATAGAGCAGGCTATGACATCACAGAGTTGGCTGTGACATTACAGGGTGGCTGTGTGACATCACAGAGTGGGTTGTGACATCAGAGACCAGCTGTGTGACATCATGGGGGCTGTGTGACATCCCAGGAGGGCTGTGTGAGGTCACTGGGTTGGTCACTCTGCCCCAGCTCCCCCTCACAGTTTCCCCCAAGAAGTCCAATGCTGATCTTGCCCAGAAGGGTCCCCTGTCCCTCAGGATCCCCCCGGTGCACCTGGAGCCACAGCCTCCACCAAAGGATGTTCCACAGGAGCAACCCCAGAGCCTGACACGGGGACAAGGGGCTGGGCTGTGTGACCAGGACATCAAGGACAGGGATTCTCCAGGTCCCTGTGGCCTGGGTTGGGTTGCCCAGGGCAGGAAAGATGTCTGGCAGCTGCAGCAGGGTCAGGGAAGGGCTCCAAGGTGGGGCTGCAGCCCTTGGGCTGACAGGAGAGGCTGAGGGAGCTGGGCTTGTCCAGCCCCGAGCAGGGAAGGCTGAGGGGCTCCTCATCCCAGCCTGGCAGTGCCCCTGAGGAGGTGCTGGAGAACACAGAGCCAGGCTCTTCACTGGGGGCCTGCTGGGAGACAAAAGACAATGAGCAGAGGGCGAAAGAGGGGAAGCTCAGCCAGGACAGGAGGAAACCTTTGTTCCCATGGCCCCAGCCAGCTGCTGAGATGCTGCCCCCTAATCCCTGTCCTTTGGGATTTTCCAGTCCAGACCAAATCGAGCCGAGTTAACCAGGTGTTCCCTGGAGTATGGGTTTCCAATGTGCCAGGAAGGGCAAAGAACGCACCTCCCGTAGTGATTAACCTCAAGGAAGGAAAACAACCAGTCAGGATCAAGCAGTACCCTTCAAGAAAAGAGGATAGAGAAGGAATTAGGCCAGTAATTGAAAATTTCCTACAACTAGAATTGCTAAAGGAATGCCAATCTGATTTCAACACTCCTATATTACCTGTCCAAAAACCTTATGGGTCATATCGAGTGGTTCAAGACTTACAGGCTGTTAACAAAATAACTGAGATCCCTACCCAGTGGTGGCAAATCCATATACTTTGTTGACATGCTTAACACCAGAGTTAACTTGGTTTACTGTTCTAGATCTGAAAGATGCCTTCTTTTGCCTTCCTCTCCATGAAGCCAGTCAGAAAATTTTTGCCTTTGAATGGGAGAACCCTAAAAGCGGGCATAAAACTCAGCTCACATGGACAGTGCTCCCCCAGGGGTTCAAGAACTCGCCCACTTTGTTTGGGGAACAACTTGCAAAGGACCTGGAGGTCTAGGAGGCCCCACCAGAGGAAGGAAAGCTGTTGCACTATGTGGACAACCTCCTCATAGCCCCTTGGACTGAAGAGGCATGCGTGTCATGGACGGTGAGTCCATTAAACTTTTTGGGGCTCCAGGGGTACAGGGTGTCAGAGAAGAAGGCTCAGGTGGTGAAGCAAAAGGTAATTTACCTGGGGTACGAAGTTAGTGCTGGACAAAGGACTCTAGGGCAAGACTGTTAAGAAGCAATATGCCAAACCCCACAACCCTGGACAGTGAAAGAACTGTGAACCTTTTTGGGAATGACAGGATGGTGTAGATTGTGGATCTACAACTATGGTGTCCTGGGTTATGGAAAACAAAAATGTGCTTCTATTTTCATCTCCTGAAAGCACTGTTCTTCTTTACTCTGGGAGAAGTAGGGCGGATGCCTTTTGTTAATGGACAAACTGTAGGGCATTGTTTCTTATCTCTTCCACCACCAGTCTTCCCTCCAGGGGGATAGTTGTCTGCTAATGGGCCATTAACACCTCCCCAAACTAACACATCCCCAAACTATACCCTCCCCAAAGCAGTACATTGCACATTACATCATCCTATTGTGAGATGCTCCACCCAGTGCGGGGAGCCAACCATTTCTACCTGGATAAAACTGAGCCACAGGAAGGAGAAGGCATCCAGCTTCACCCGATTCCTGGAGGAATACTGGACTCTTCTCACCACCACTGGACCCCTTCTCATCACTACCTGGACCCTTGTTCTACAGGATCATCTCTACTCCACCAGAACCACCTCTGCCACCCCAGGAGGACTCACTTTTGGACTGCTTCCAACACCATGACCAACAGGATGTCAGGTTGTTGCTCTGACTCTGTCAGGGTTCTCCAAAATTGTTGTTTGTTTGCTGGTTTGGTTGGGTGGTTTTGTTTTTCTACTACATTTGTATTGTTAATATTCTTAGTAAAGAACTGTTATTCCTATTCCCAAGTCTTTGCCTGAAAGCCCTTAATTACAAAATTATAATTTGGCGGGGGTGAGGCGTTTACATTCCCCATTCTAAGCTTACGACAGCTTTCCCTGTCAGATACCTCTCTTTCCAAACCAAGACATATGGGCTGCTCGTCAAACCTCTGTATGCACTCATCACAAGGAAGAACAAAGATCTCCAGTGGACCAAGGAAGCCACCAGAGCCTTTTCCCAATTAAAGGACGCCCTTATGTCGGCTCCAGCCCTAGGACTTCCGGACATGAGTAAAGTATTTTTTCTGTTTTCTCATGAAAAACAAGGGATTGTCCTGGGGATACTGGCACAGAACCTAGGCCCATACCGAAGGGCAGTTGCCTACTTATCCAAGCAGCTAGATGCAGCCGCCAAGGGATGGCCAGGGTGCCTCAGGGTTGTAGCAGCAGTTGTGATGAATATCCAAGAAGCACGTAAATTCACCTTGGGCCAGAAAATGACTGTGCTGGTGTCTCACACAGTGTCCACAGTACTGGAAGTGAAAGGTGGGCACTGGCTTTCCCCTCAAAGATTTTTAAAATACCAAGCCATCATGGTAGAACAAAATGATGTGGAAATTGTGGTAACTCATATTATCAACCCAGCTTCTTTTCTCAGTGGGAATCAAGGAGAACCAGTGCAACACGACTGTCTGGAAACCATCAAAGCCACCTACTCCAGCCATCCAGATTTGAAGGAGACCCCTTTTGACGATGCAGAAACTTGGTTTACTGATGGGAGTAGTTACATCATCAGTGGAAAGCGACATGCTGGGTATGCAGTTACCACCAGTGAAGAGGTAATAGAATTACCAACAGATACCTCTGCACAGAAGGCTGAGATAATTGCCCTGACTCGTGCCTTGGAGGTGGCAAAAGGGAAGAAAATAAACATCTATACAACTCGAGATATGCTTTTGGACCTGTGCATGCACATGGAGCTATCTGGAAAGAAAGAGGACTATCAAATTCACAAGGGAAGAACATTAAACATGCACAGGAAATAATGAGAATGGTGGAAGCGCTCCGGTTGCCTGAGAAAGTACTGATTATGCATTACATTAAGGCACACCAAAGGGTAAGCTCGGAATTGAAAGAGGGAAATGAGCTGGCGGACAGAGAGGCAAAAGAAGCAGCAAAAGATGAGGTAACAATTGAAGGAACTTTGATTCCAGATGGACAGATATCTCTTGAAGGTAAGCCAGTATACCATAAGAAAGATATAACCAGGAAGGATGGGCCATTACTGAGGAAGGGAAATTGGTCACCCCCTCTCATATATTATAGCCCTTAGTGAGGAAGGAACATCAGAAAACACACTGGGCAATGGATGCTCTATATAATTATCTAATTGAAAAGATTACTGCTAGAAATTTGTATGCTGCCGTCACTCAGGTGACCAGGCAGTGTGATCTTTGCCTCCAGACTAACCCTAAGAATACCCCTAAACCAAAACTTGGTCATATTGGAAGAGGCCAGGGGCCTGGGCAGCAATGGCAAATTTACTTTTCAGAACTTCCAGGAAAAGGAGGGTATCGATATTTGCTGGTGTTAACAGATATCTTTTCAGGGTGGCCAGAAGCTTTCCCCACCAGAACTGCCAAAGCTCGGGAAGTAACCAAAATACTGTTGCAGAAAATAATACCAAGTTTTGGAGTTGCAGCCACAATGTCCTCAGGTAGAGGAACACATTTTATCTCAAAAATAGTGGGCATAAACTGGGAATTACACACTCCATACCATCCTCAGTCTAGTGGCCAAGTAGAGAAAATGAATCATTTAATTAAACAGCAAATTCTGAAGCTAAGGCAAGAAGTTAATTTGCCCTGGCCCCAATCTCTCCCATTGGCATTGCTACAGATCTGAACTAAGCCAAGGATTAAAGAAAAGTTAAGCCCCTTTGAAATGCTTTATGGAAGGCCATACAGGGTGCAAAAGGGAATCTCTACCCAAGCTGGGGAAGAGACATTGACCACCTATCTGGTGGCCCTAAGTAAACAACTTAGAAAAATTGGAAAATACGTGGCTGGAACTCAGAGCAGAGGGCTAGATGGACCTGTGCATAATATACAGCCTGGGGATTATGTGTATGTTAAATCTTTTACAGACAAAACTCTGGAACCACAGTGGGAAGGACCATTCCAGGTGTTCCTTACCACCTTCACTGCAATTAGGATTAAGGAACAGAATTCTTGGATTCATATTACGCGAGTGAAGAAGGCTACAAGAGCCCCCTGGAAAGCAACACTGGGTGATAATGAACTGAGACTGAAACTTACTTGGGAAAAATGAATGGACTTTGGGTAGAAATGTTAACTTGGAAAGCTCTATCTCTTATGATGGCAGTTATAGCTGTAACCAAAATTAATGCAAGACCGCGTGTGCACCACATATTGAGGAGAAATTTTTGTCAGGGAAAGGCTTATGACGCCTGCTCTCGCAAAATGCTGAACCAGATGCCGAAGGTTACCAGTGCTTCTGTCTGGGAAGGGAAAAATGTTTGGGGTTGTGAATATGTGTTTGTTCAGGATGGATTCCATGAATCTCACCAAAATCCTATAGAGCTAATTCAAATTGATTCTGGATGCTGTGAGACCTGCTTATCTACCTGTCCTGAATTTAGATTTAAAGTAGAGGGATGCGCAATCAAGGGTTATAGCTTGGATTACAATATTACTCAGGATTGTGTTGTACCCCAGGATGAGGGGGTAGTAAATCATCCAACCCAAAAACCAGAAGAGCTCACATTCAAACCACTCCAGGAGTACAACTCGGGCTATAGTCTCCAAAACTGGACCCTATGCAATTAAGAAAGTAGGGATCCAAAGACTATTACTAAATCCAGAGTGGTCCTTGAAGAGAGTAGAGATGGAAATGCAAGTAAATGCTTCTGCCATTTGATCAGGGTGTGCCCCATTCCTTAAAATTTCCTTTATGGATTGGACTGTTTGGTTACAGAAGCATACACCTAACACTTCCAACAAAAGACAGACCTTACAGGAATATTAGGAACAGGACTGGGGATCTTGAATACAATGGACTCAGAGGTACTAAGGAACAAATTGGCTGCAGCTGGCAGTGATGTGGTTAAATTACAACAACCCTTACTATGTTTTTTACTAGCCCTAGGCACCAGTCAATGGAAACTGTCCAAAATATTACCAGAATGGGAAGGGATTCAAGAACAAGATCATAGACTATTAGTAAATGCTATAGGTACAGCTAGTGAGAATATGTCTCGCCCTTGGATGCATACAAGCACAGTTATGGATGCAATCAGTAGCTGCCTCAATTATCAGGGAAGGTAGTAAAGGCACGTTCCCTGCTGAGGTCCGGAAAATTGTTTGGGACCATGCTTCTAATTTAGAAAGAGAACTCCAGCCATGGTGGGTCTTAGTTAACTTCACCTATGATCCTGTAACAAGCATGGTAACAACCTTTGTTTTAACTATACATAATGCATCAGTGAGTCTGATACACCCAATAGTCGCCTTAGAACTAAACCATGAAGGAACCATCCTATACCCTTCTGAACACAGGATATGGGCACAAAAAGTAGAAGGGAAGTGAAGGACTATTAACATAAAATCCTGTGCTGTGAGAAAACAACTAGGGTTCATATATGAAGGGAATGTA
The DNA here is from genome assembly GCA_016584745.2 of Phylloscopus trochilus trochilus. Classification (NCBI taxonomy): domain Eukaryota; kingdom Metazoa; phylum Chordata; class Aves; order Passeriformes; family Phylloscopidae; genus Phylloscopus; species Phylloscopus trochilus. The sequence continues at coordinate 834,938 of WQNJ02000055.1, read as the reverse complement.
AACAGTGATCAGGACACTTGTTTGGATACAGAACAGAGTATTTGTCACTTTGAAGTACACTCAACCATCAGACAACTTTTCTGGTATACATAGGCCAGGGTTGTGTGTGTCTCAGGATACCATGTCCCATGATAATGGAGGATGAACTAGTCATAAAGGAAACCAAATACAATCTGTGCATCTGCAACTTTGTCAGAATCGAAGGATGTGAGTTTTCTTATCTGGCACCAGTAGTATCCCATCAATATATAAAGGCAAATCTGACTACTATGCAAGAAATAATACCTCTGCCCATAGGAATGAATTTGACCTTGGTTAAGCAGCTATTGAGGCATGAGAATTTAAAGGAAATTCTGAAAGAAATTAGGGGTATGGGAAAAAGGACTCTGATTACTATACATCATGACACAGAAACCATAGGAAGGGTCTTTAAAAGGCGGGAAACAGATGCATCTCATCATTGGTGGGATACACTTTTTGGATGGTCACCGAAAGCGTCTGGGCTCCTCAATGTAATAGTTCATCCAGCTATTGTTTTATTAATTCTGGTTAGAGTAAGTCTGATCCTGTCCATTGTAATGCTTCTTTGGAATTGGAGGATGCTGCAACGAATGGCAGAACCAACTTCATTGTCAAAGGTACATGGTAACGCATTAAGGGGATGCATATCGGAGGAACGGAGAAAAGAAATTTTGTATTAAGTAAAAGAATTCACTTATTTTCTAGAAAATGGGGGACTGAAACAGGGGATTTGGGGGTTAAAGGGAATTCCAGAATAGTTGAGGTCATGTATATGAACGCGTAGGATTCATTATCTTGCTCTCCATGGACTGAAAGAAAACAAAGAGATAAGGGGCCCGTCAAAGGACACCTGGTTCCTATTAAAAAGTTGCTGAGCTTGCAAAATAAGAGGGGGCCCCTTTGTAAAACTGGAGGGAACATCTCGGTAAAGAGGGAATACACATGCAGAGACCTCATCAGGTCAAAAATTCATTGGAGGTAGACTTTGGATTCTTCATCCCTCCAAGTCCCCAGACTCAGTTAAAGACCATCGACCCAATAAAAAGAACAAACTACACAGCCACAACTAATTTACATACGAAGCAGAGAGCGGGTGGGGACAGGTAATCAATATATATAGGCAATCTAGAATATGCATGATTTTTGTAGATAAATAGAAAGATGAAAATTGTAAGAGGTGTGCAGGATTAGGGAAGATGGTCTCCTGCTGCGTCCAGCACGGAATAAAATACGTACCTACTTTACAACTTTAACGGGTTGTGGAGTTTTGAACCGCATCTCAGGAGTGTTCAGAGGATCCGGGAACGCTTTGGGGGTTCCAGAATGGGCGCTGAGGGGACACTTAGGGATGCTGGAGGGTCTGGGGGACACTTATGGGATACATGGGGGGCAGATACCGGGGGTTCTGTGGAGCGCGGGGCACGATGGGCATTGTAGTCCCGGCTGCAATGGGGCTCTATTGGTCGCTGGGCATGACAGGAGTTAGAGGCAAAAAAAAAAAAAAGCTTGCGCCAAAACCAAGCCCCGCCCCCAAGCCCCGATCCCCCGCGCTGATTGGATGCGGGCGGTGTTGGGCACGAGTCTCGGCAAATGGGAGGCAGCAGAGGTGGGATGAGCCCACTGAACCCTTCCAGTCCCTCCCACTACAGCCCAGCGCATCCCTGTGCCCTTCCAGTCCCTCCCAGCATAGCCCAGCACATCCCAATACACCTGAGTCCATTCCCATTCCCTTCCAGTTTCCCCCAGTGTCATCCATACTATGCACCAGTGTCCCCCAGTCTTCCCCACAGTATCCCCAGTTTGTTCCAGTGTCCCCAGTATCACTCCCAGTATCCCCAGTTTTTCCCAGTGTTGCCCAGTATCACTCCCGTATCTCCAGTATGTCTCAGTGTTGCCCAGTATCACTCCCAGTATCCCCAGTATGTCTCAGTGTACCCCCACAGGCCATCCCAGTCCACCCCTCAGCACTCCCCATGTTCCCAGGTTGTCCCAGCCCTCCCCAGTGTCACTCCCAGTATGTCCCAGTGTCTCCCACAGCATTCCCAGTGCTCCCCAGTATGTCCCAGTCCTCCCCTCCAGTTCCAAGGGAACTGGAACTGATGGGGGTTGCTGTGGCACCCAAACCCAGCAGTGAGGTGAGTGCAGTGTCCATGGCCACAGCCACTTGCAATGGCCCAGGGCAGGTTGGGATGATGATCCACCCTCACTCCTGGCCCAGGGCAGGGCTGGAGTGGCCTTGGTGGCACCTTGGGCTTGGCACACACCTGAGGAAGGTGTCTGTTTTCAACGGAGAAACTAAGGAGATTTACATTGCTAAAAAACCCAGGAAGTCCCTGTTTGCGTGAGTGTGGACAACTCTGCAAGCAAAGCAGGTCCCAGGTGAGTGAGGAGAGACAGGATGGGGTTGGGGAATGTGGAGCAAGGTTGTCCACACTGGGTCAGACCTCAGGACACAGCTTCTCTGACCTGGCCAGACCTCCTGAGGAGAGACCCTGGGACAATATCCATCACTGGAGGCTGCAATCAGCTCTGCTCTAAACGGAGCAGTAACAAAAGACACCCTTTAAAACAGGAATGTGTATTTCTTAGAAACTATTTAAAATCTTTCTCCATAACTGTAGCAGGAAACTTTCCTAGTGAACTGCATCAGACCAGAGGGAAATCAAGGCAAAGCTATGGTTTATCAGGACTTCCTTGATCCTAATGAGCCCCGTAGTGCATTTGGTGCTGAGCCCTGGAACCTCAGGGCCTGAGAGGAGATTGCACAAACCTTTCCAGGAGTCCAAGTCAGAAGAAAAACCCAAAGTGTCTTAAGGCATTAATGGGTTGCACTGAGGTCCATCCCCAACACAGGCTCCTCATGGTCTCCTTGGAAGAGAGAATTGGAGGCCAGGATTGCACAAAAACCTCTCAGAGACTCAGTGTGGGCAGGAAATTCCAAAGTACCTTAAAAACATTGAGTATCTCAAAGTAATAATGAGCCCCACTGAGTGTCAGTGCAAAGCTCTCAAGGGACTCATTAAAGAAGATAATTGGAGACCATGATTGCACAAAAACTTCTCAAAGACTCGGTGGCCAAAAAAAAGTTCTTTAAGAAACTTTGAGCACCTTAAAGTATTAATGAGCCCCACTGAGTGTTTTTACTGACTAAGAATCCCAAGGGACTTGTTAAAGTAGATAATTGGGGCCAGGATTGCAAAATCTTTCTCCCAGAATCAGATTTAAAAGGGAAATACCAAGTACCTTAAAATAACTGAAGTACCTTGAAGCATTAATGAGCCCCACTGAGTATTGTTACTGACAAAGCCTCTCAAGGGACTAATTACAGCAGATAATTGGAGGCCATGGTTACACAAACTTGTCAGACTCAGTATCCAAAAAAAAGCTCTTCAATAAACTTTGAGCACCTTAAAGTATTAATGAGCCCCACTGAGTGTTGTTACTGACTAAGCCTCTCAAGGGACTAATTACAGCAGATAACTGGAGGCCAGGATTGCACAAACCTCTCAGAAACTCCAAGGCAAAGGCCAAACCCAAAGTCCTTTGAAGAACCTGCAGTACCTGGGAGCATTCAGGAGCCCCCCAGGGCCATTCCTAAACAGGGCTCCCCAGGGACTCCTTCCAGCACATCCTTGAGGCCACTGGGCTGTCAGGGGGATGCTGAGGGCAGGACAAGGGGCTGAGAGTGCCCAGCCTTGCTGGGGCTGTGCCAGGAGGTCCCAGGGCCTCAGGACAAGGTGTCTCCTCACAGTCCTTGGTGGCACAGACCCTGCTGTGCCCCAGGGCACCAAGCCTTGGCTTCTCTTTGTCCCCTCCTGGCATCACTGCCCGCAGTTCTCTGCTCCTCCTGGGGACTGCGGACACTTTCTCTGTGCTGTCCCTCAGTGGGACCCATTAAAACTTGCAGAAACTTTGGAGTTGGATTCTGACTTGGAGTTCTTGAGAGGTTTCTTCATCTCCCTCTCAGGGACTGATGTTCAGGGCCTCAGCACAGAGCCCCAAGAGGTTAATTAAAGTCCTTGTGCTGTGTCTGTGATGATGAGCTGGGCTGGGTTCCTGGCACAGAGGCAGCAGCTCCTGGCAACCAAGAAGAGCTTAAAACCACATTTCTCTTGCTGAGCAGCTCTTCTCCCAGCCCAGCAGGGCTGGGGCTCTGCCTGCAGCCACCCCAGGCACAGCACACAGGCACAGAGAGCTTCAATCACTCAGGGCTGGGAAAATGCTGAGAAGAGACTGGGGGAGAATCACTGCCAGCCCTTGGCACAGGAACCTCTGGCTGCAGGACAAAGCAGCTGCAGCTCCTGCAGGGATCTCCTCAAGCTGGAACAGCCCAATGCCTACAGACTCTGTGAGTACAACTCTCTGAGTATTTCTGCTGAAGGGGATGTGAAATGCCCATGAAGCTCTGACACACTGAGAGCTTCTCCCCATTCCCAAAATATTTCCAAAGCAAGGATTTATTTTAAAATGAGGATATTTCCTGAGACTTTGTTTTCATTTCATAATATTAGATAATGGGGCAGAGGGAGAACAAATGATAAAGGTATCATTAATTTTGACAAGTCCCTGGGACATCTGAACTGTCAGTGATCAGCAGGTGTGCAGGAGATCCCTGATGTGCTTTCAGCCACTCCTCTGCCCATGGACAGTACCAGCATCACCTTTGCTGGGCCCATCAGGCTTAGTCTGAGCTGTCCTTTCTCCAGGCTGCCAACAGAACCTGTCCCCAGCCAGTGCCCTGCAAACAGGCAGGGTTCTGTAGGGCCAAGGAGAGTGCACAGAGATTTGGGGTCTGGGAGTGCTGGCAGGGAGAGCTCAGGCACAGGGAAACCCGTGCAGGAGGAAAATCTGCAGGAAGCAGAGAGAAGATGAGGCAATGAGAGAAAACAAACCCCAGTAATGTTGTGGCAGGGAGAGTTTAGAAATCTCCAGAGGAGCCCCTCCAGTGCAGCGCCTCCCTCTGAACAAGCCCCCTCCCACCTGTCCCCCAGCCCAGCCTCTGCCCTCAGGGCTGGGGCTCCAAGCCTGAAGCCCCTCCTGTGCAGGCAGAGCTGCAGCAGAGCCCTGGGGCAGCTCTTCAGCCCTGGGCCCAGTTCCCTCTGCAGAGCACAGGGCTGGGAGCAGCTGCCCGGCCCTGGGGGGCTCTGGGAGGGGGCACAGCTGGCTCAGGGTGACGCTGTCCCCAGTGCCTGGCTCTGGGCAATGCTGTCAGTGCAGCCAGGGCAGGAGCTGCATCTCCCTCAGTCCAATGCCAGCACAAGGACACTTGGAAGTCTCCCAGGGATTTCAGTCCAAGCTGGGAGCTTCAGTCCAGGATGCAAACCTGTCCTGCAGCATCTCTGTGTTATCTGAAAGACCCCTGGGGAAAGGCAGAGGTGTTCTGAGACTGAAAATGCTGTTGGGTTGGTGAAATGAGCAACGTGAGTCCTTGGCTCCAAAAGTGGAGCTGGGCTGTGGTGGATTCATCTGCTCTCAGCAGTACCTGGGGAGTTTTTAGGGGAAACATGGGAAGCTGATCACCCTCCACCTGAGATAGGCTAAAGCCCAGAGAAACTCTGAGCAGGTCAGAATGACAGACCATGTCCCCTCACTCTCCACTCATCACTTTGCCTCACAGAAGTTGCTCTGTTCCCCCTGGGGTCAGCAGAAATTCTGAGGGTTTGATATACAAGAATACCAGCAGAGATGTGGGGAGAGCTTATAAAGATAACTGCACAACTCTTAAGAACAAAAGGTTGTCTGTGTGTTCCAGGGGAAGGTGTATAGGAAATGGCTTTGGTTTTGGTTCCAGGTATCTGCTCTAACTCTTCACTGTCCTTTCTCCATGAACAGGTCCCCATGCCCAGCCAGAGCAAATGTCCAACAGCAGCTCCATCAGGCACTTCCTCCTGCTGGCATTGGCAGACAGGCGGCAGCTGCAGCTCCTGCACTTCTGCCTCTTCCTGGGCATCTCCCTGGCTGCCCTCCTGGGCAACGGCCTCATCATCAGCGCCGTAGCCTGCGGCCACCACCTGCACAGCCCCATGTTCTTCTTCCTGCTCAACCTGGCCCTCACCGACCTGGGCTGCATCCTAACCACTGTCCCCAAAGCCATGCACAATTCCCTCTGGGACACCAGGAACATCTCCTACACAGGATGTGCTGCACAGGTTTTTCTGACTTTCTTCTTCCTTGGAGCAGAGCTTTCCCTGCTGACCATCATGTGCTACGACCGCTACGTGTCCATCTGCAAACCCCTGCACTACGGGACCCTCCTGGGCAGCAGAGCTTGTGCCCACATGGCAGCAGCTGCCTGGGCCAGTGCCTTGCTCAATGCTCTCATGCACACTGCCAATACATTTTCCCTGCCCCTGTGCCATGGCAATGCCCTGGGCCAGTTCTTCTGTGAAATTCCACAGATCCTCAAGCTCTCCTGCTCACGCTCCTACCTCAGGGAATTTGGGCTTTTTGTGTTTTCCATCTCTTTAGCACTTGGCTGTTTTGTGTTCATTGTTTTCTCCTACGTGCAGATCTTGAGGGCTGTGCTGAGGATCCCCTCTGAGCAGGGACAGCACAAAGCCTTTTCCACCTGCCTCCCTCACCTGGCTGTGCTCTCTCTGCTCCTCAGCACTGCCACATTTGCCTACCTGAAGCCCCCCTCCATGTCCTCCCCATCCCTGGATCTGTCCCTGTCAGTTCTGTACTCGGTGGTGCCTCCAGCCCTGAACCCCCTCATCTACAGCCTGAGGAACCAGGAGCTCAAGGCTGCAGTGTGGAAACTGATGACAGGATGGTTTCCAGGAACACTAAACTGCTGGCCTGTTTCTGCAAATCACTTTCAATAAGAGCCATTTTTGATACTTCTTGTCGGTTTCATTTTTAGATTGTTTTACTTTAGGTTATTAATTCAATATGACACACAAAGAAATGTCATTGTTTGCACCAGATCCCATTTTGCTTCTCTCCACCTATCCTGTGGCCACAGACTGTGTCAATGAGGAGCTGTGCTCTTTGTGCCTTTAAAGGAACTCAAGGATCTCCCACCCAAGTTTTCTGCAGAGATGCCCCCTTTTGTTCCCTTCTCTGCAGCTGCAGCAGCAATGTCTGTGTGCAGAGCTGGGGGCAGATCAGTGCTGGCACAGCAGCTGTGGCCAGCAGCAGCAGCAGCACTTGGTGCTGCCAGTGCTGCTGCCGTGGCCCTGCCCCGCTGCCCTCCTGGCCCTGCTGTTGCTGTAGGGCCTGAGTGCTCTCGGGGCCGGGCACAGGGCTGGGGGTGGCAGTGCCGGGGCTGCAGCAGGGACAGGCCATGGGCACTGCTGGCACAGCAGCAGTGCTGAGGCCTCAGGCCAGGGCCTGGGGGCTGCAGGCTCCTTGCCCAGCCTCTCTCCAGAACACATTGCCCAGGCCAATGCTGAGCAGAGAAAAGCCCCGGCAGCAGCCCCAGGCTGGCCGTGGGCAGGCTGGGGGCAAACAGCATGGCTGGGGCTCTGCAAGGGCCCTGGGCAAGCACACGGCAAGGAGCAGCAGAGCAGGGCCTGATCCATCCCCCCTGCGCTGGACACCCCAGGCCAGCGGCCCACAGCCTCCTCATGCACCTGCCAACAACATCCCCCCTCTGCAGCCCTGGCCTCTCCCCCAGCTCACACAGCTGCCGCAGCCTTGCAGGCACAGCCACGGCAGCACTGCCTCAGGAGCCCCTGTTTGCCCTGCCCAGAGCAGGCCTGAGCACCCCCATGGGCTTGGTGTGGGGAGATGAAGCTGAGGGAGCACAAATGCCAGCAGGGCCTGGGGCCAGGAAGGGCTGGGCCACAGCAGGGAAACCCCTCAGCTTTGTGGTGGCCTCTGAAGTCAGAGCCAGAAAGTTTGTTCCCATCAGCTGGGAGTTTGCTGTGCCACTGCAGACGTTGTTGCTCAGAGCCAGGGCTGCCTGGCAGCCACCCCCAAACTGCCCTCACCATTCCCTTTGCTTCACCTTGGCTGTCTTTGCGCTTCACTGCTCCAGATTCCTTCCTCTTCCCCACCCTTGTTCCCTCTCCTGCAAAGAGCCTATGCCTGGTTGCCCTTTCCTCTCTGGCCCCACTCCCCATTTCAGTTCCTGAGTTGGCACTATGGGAATATCCCTTGGGGAGCAGGATCATCCTCCAAGTGCTTCAGGAATTGTCTGCAGGCTCCTGCAGTGCCTCCTGCTGCTCCCTTGCCAGAGGCACCCCCAGGCCAGGGGGGCACATCTGGGCTGCTGTGTCTGCCTGTGGGGCTCCCTGTTGTGGGCAATGAGGAGGAGCTGCAGAGGCTCTGCAGGACTGACAGGATGGGCTTTGGGGCTGGGAGGAGAAGCTGAGGCACCTGGGCTGCTGCACATTCTGAAGATGAGGCCCAGGGCTCATCCTGCAACTGCTGCAAGGGTGGTTTCAGAGAAACACAGAGTCAGCAAGGTTGGAAAAGACCTTGGACATCATCAAGTTCAACCTGTGCCCTGGCACTGCCTTGTCTCCCCTGAGCCTCCTCTTCTCCAGGATAAACAACCCCAGCTCCTTCAGCCACTCCTCACAGGACTTGTGCTCCAGACCCCTCACCAGCCTTGTTGCCCTTCTCTGGACACACTCCAGCCCCTCCATGTCCTTCCTAAATTGGGGGGCCCAGAATTGGACACAGCACTCGAGGTGCTGCCCAACAAATTCTGAGCACAGGGGAAGAATCCCTGCCCTGCTCCTGCTGGCCACACCACTCCTGATCCAGGCCTTGCAGTGTCACAATGGATCCTTGGTTCCAGGAGGTCTGTAAGTGCAGCAATGGTCTCCTTGGTTCCACAGGGTCACAGTGGCCTCTTGCTCCCAAGGGGCACCACAGTGTCCAACACATTTCCTTCATTCCAGGAGTCCCTGAGGAGCAACCTTGCCCCTTGGTTCCATGGGGCCCTGCAGTGTCACAATGGCCCCATCATGACACCAGGTCCTGCTCTGTCCCAATGCTCTGTATGGTTCCACAAGGCCCCTCAGTGTCACAGTGGCCTCTGTGCTCCCACCAGGACCCAGACTGTCACCATGGACTCCTTGCTTCCATTCAGCCCCACAGTGTCACAGTGGCCCCTGGGCTCTGTGGTGCCATGTCGTACACAGTGTCACTGTGGTCCTCTGAGTGCCACCAGGTCCTGCAGTGTCACCATGGCCCCTTGCTTCCCCAGGGCCCTGCGACGTCATCATCATCAGAGAATCCAGCAGGCTGCAAAAGACCTTGGAGACCATCAAGTCCAACCTTTGACCCAACACCACCTCGTCACCCAGACCGTGGCACTCAGTGCCACATCCAGTCTGTCCTCTAATGTTGGGGAGGATGAAGCAGGAAGGCCCTGCAGAGATATTTATTGATAAAAATTCTAAGAGTGTAAAACCTGCAAGAGAGATAGAGTTAAAAGCAAGATGTGAGCTATAGAATACTAAGCAGGAAGATAGTGATTAGGTTAGCTGAGGACCAAGACCCTGGTGATTGAGCAATACTCCTCCCCAGACAAAGGGATGCAAAAGGGGTTGGGCCCTGCCATGTAGCAGGAAAAAGGTGGTTTTCCAGGTTTTTAGTATGTAGAGTAGTATGGTAATGCAGTAGTTCTCATAGGCTGTATGTAGATTCTGTAGGTTTTGTATCCTGTACTGGTTGGTTGGTGCTAACCAGAATATTCAGCATGGAAAGGGATAAAATGTAATGTAACAGGAAACTCGCTCTCTTGGATACGCTCTCTCTCTGGGATTCTCCCTTCTGCTGCTCTCTGCCCTTCCTTTTGCTGGCCACGCTTCAGCCGGTGCTGGTCAGGTTGCCTGTTCCCACGACCAATAAACATGTGTCCTAAGTGCACCCCAGTCTCTGGAAGTCTCTCATCGGACCCCACTGCAGCTCGTTTCCTATAACCCCCGGCTGCCCCACCTGGCTGGGCCCTTCCTTTGCTGACAGCTCTGCGTCCTGCCTGCCTCTGCCTGGGCACACACAGCCTTGGGTTACTCCAGACCCCTTCTGGGGACCTGTTGCACCACTGCCCTGCTCTGGGAGGGAAATTCCTTTCTCCTGGTGTCCAGTCTGGGCCTCCCAAGCTGCACTTGGCATTAATTCTTTCTTTCTCTGGCTGTTTTCCACTATGTGAAAAGTATCCCCCATCTCTGAAACCACTCTTTAAACGCTCTCATGACTCTCCTCCACTGTCCTCAGTCTCCACCCCATGGAGCACAGAGCTCCTTTGTCCCCATATAGTGGTCATGTGCCCAAGGCCTCAAAACTTCCCATTGGGACATCTCAGAGCCCTCTCCAAGGTGTTTTCAAATGAAAACACTTCATCTCATAGTCTAAGAAAATAACCAGAGGATCAAGGTCTGTCTGACCTGGCTGTCCTGGCTACTTTTTTTCTGGGAGCAATCCTTGGATAGATAGAATTTTGGAGGCCAAATCCCAATTTTTGCCATGGTCCCTGGACAAGAAGGCTTTTTGTTTTCCATAGGAAAGTGGAACAGTGCCCCAGTGTTTCCTAGGCAGATGCAGGGTGACCACCAGAGGCCAAGGCCAGCCAGAGCTGGAAGGGCTTTTTTCTGAGAGATACCCTTGCATTTAGGAAACTTTTTAGGGAGAAGACCAATTTTGGCAATGGGCATCTGAATAGATGGATGGTTCTTTTCCATAGCAAGGAAAGCACAGAGCCCCAGTACTCCAGGAGCTGCTGAGAGGCAGCCCTTGACATTCCAAGGTCAGCCTGCCCTGTCAGGTGGCCCAGGGAGGCCAAGCCAACCAGACCTGTTCCATGTTCCCTTGGTTCCATGGAGCCCCACAGTGTCCCAATGGTCCTTTGCTTCCATGAGTCCCTGAGGTGTCATAATGTCCCCTTGGTTACACAAGGCCCTGAAGGGTCTGAATGGTCTCCATGGTTCCAAGAGGCCCCACAGAGTCATAATGGTCTCTGGGTTCCATGAAGTCCCGCTGTGTCACCGTGGCCCCTTGGTTTCATGGGGTCCAGTGGTGCCACGATGATCCCTTGGTTCCATGAGGTCCCCACAGTGTCACAGTGATCTCCATAGGAAGGAAAGGACCAAGCCCCAGTGTGGCAGGGGCAGTCACCAGAAGCCAAGGCCAGCCAGACTTGATGGTATTGGCAGATTTTGCCTGGGAGAACCCTTGGATATACAGAATTTTAGAGGTGGAATCCCAATTTCAGACATGGACACCCTGAGGAGAAGGATGGTTCTTTTCCACAGAAAAGAAAGCACAGAACACCAGTGTTTCAGGGCCAGATGAAAGGTGGCCATCGCAGGCCATGGCCAGCCAGACCTCTCTGTCCTGGTCACTTTTGTCTGAAAGCAACCCTTGGATATAGGGAATTCTGGAGGTGGAATCCCAATTTCAGCCATTTCTGCATAGATAAGAAGGTAAGTTCTTTCCCATAGGAAGGAAAGCACAGAACCCCAGTGTTTCAAAGGCAGGAGAGGAGAGAGCTGGCTCCTGGGAGGCCAAGTCAGTCAGACCTGTTTCTCCTGGCAGCTTTTGTCATGGAGAAATCCTTGGATATATGGAATTTGGGAGGAGGAATCTCAATTTTGACCATGGACACCTGGAGAAGAAGGATGGCTCTTTCCCATTGGAAGGAAAGCACCGAGCCCCAGTGTTTGGAAAGCAGGTGAGAGGGACCCCCAAGAGGCCAAGGGCAGCCAGACCTGTCTGTCCTGACAGCTTTCACTTGGGAGCAATCCTTGGATGAATGGAGTTTTGGAAGTGGAATCCCAATTTCAGCCATGGGTGCCTGGTCAAGATGGATGGCTTTTCCCTGTAAGAAAGAAAAGCACAAAGTCCATATGGTTTGGAAGAAGATGAGAGGTGCCACCCTTAGGCCAAACCAGCCAGACCTGTCTCTCCTGGCACCTTTCATCTAGGGGCCATCCTTGGACACAAAGCATTTTGGACGTGGAATCTCCAGTTTTGGCCATGGGCGCCTGGACAGGAAGAAGAGTTTTTTCATTAGGAAGGAAAGGACAGAGCCCCAGTGTTTCAAAGGCACACGAGTGCCAGCCCTCAGGAAGCCAAGACCAGCCAGACTTGTCAGTCCTGGCAGCTTTTTTTTCTGGGAGCTATCCTTGGATAAAGGGAATTCTGGAGGCAGATTCCTAATTTTGGCCACGGGTGCCAGGTTGAGATGGATGCTTTTTTCCCAAAGGAAAAAAAAGCACATGGCCCAAGTGTCTCAAAGGCAGATGAGAGGTGGCCCCAGGTGGCCAAGGCAGCCAGATCTGTCTCTCCTGGCAGATTTCAGCTTGGAATAGTCTTTGCATAGAAGGAAATTTGGAGGAGGAATCCAAATTCTGGCCATGGGCCCCTAGAGGAGAAGGACAGTTCTCTCCCATGGGAAGGAAAGCCCAGAGTCCTGGTGCTCCAGGGGCAGATGAGAAGCAGCCCTCGACATGCCAAGGTCAGCCAGACCTGTCAGGTCACCAGGAGGCCCAGCCGACCAGACCTGTTCCGTGTTCCCTTGGTTTTGTCACATTGCCCCACAGTGTCACAATGTCTTGGTTCCATGAGGCCCTGGAGTGTGTCAATGTTCCCCTTGGTTCTGTAGTGTCACAATGGCTCCGTGTTTCCATGAGGCCTTGCAGTGTCACAATGGCTTCGTGGTTCCACAAAGCCCTGATCTGTCACAATGGCCCCTCGGCTCCACGCACCCTCACTGTGTCACAATTGCTCCTCTGTGACACTACGGGCTCCACAAGGTCACCATGGACCCTTGGATCCTTGGGGGCCCCGAGTTTCATAATGGTCTCCTTGATTCCATGAGGCACCACAGTGTCACAATGACCCCTTGGTTCCATGAGGTTCCATAGTGTCACTGTGGTTTCCTGGGATCCACATTGTCACAAGTGACCCATGGCTCCATGAGGTTCTTCAGTGTCACCGTGGTGTCCTTGGACCTGCATTGTCACAGCTGACCCATGGTTCCATGAAGTTCCATAGTGTCACCATGGTGTCCTTGGACCTGTATTGTCACAAGTGAGCCATGGCTCCGTGAAGTTCCGTAGTGTCACCATGGTCGCCGTCAAAGGCTGGGTGAGATTGATGTCCTGAGACACCTTGGATGCTTGGAATGCCCGTGTGGGGTCAGGAGTGGGTCAGGCCTCGGTCTGTGGTGGGACAGGGTCCCACCCCCATCCTGGCAGAGCTGTCAATCACACAGCACGGGCAGTGCTAACCCAGCTCTGATTGGCTGAGCTGTCAATCAATCACACAACAGGCAGTGTTAACCCAACTCTCATTGGCCAAGCTGTCAACCAATCACACAACAGGCAGTGCTGACCCAGCTCTCATTGGCCGAGCTGTCAATCGGTCACACACCAGATGTAGTGACAGCTCTGACTCTCATTGGACAAGCACTGGAAGCCCCACCCAAGGGGCGGGCCCATGAAGGCCCAGGGGGTTAAAAGCTGGAGCACACGGTCAGTCTGTGGTCTGGATCCTGCCTTTTCCTGGGGTTTCTCTGTGAGTGATGCTGGAACCTGAGCAGCTGGTACCTGTGTGTCTGTCTTTCTTCTTCTTCTAATCCTACTCACCTGAAACATTTTTGGGTAACTTAACATCTTACAGGTTAAAGGGTTTTAGGTTAAATGGGCTGAGTTAATGAAGTTAATGCTATAGTAAGAGTTTTATGTTGAATTGATATTGTAATAAACCCTTTGACAAGTTCCTTGATTGTCTGTATTCCACCAGTAAAATTTTGTGTCATTTTGGCCTGTTAGCTCAGTTGGTTAGAGCACGGTGCCAGTATCACTGAGGTTGTAGGTTCAATCCCTGTGTGGGCCATTCACTTAAGAGTTGGACATGATGATCCTTGTAGGTCCCCTCCTACCAAGAATATTCTTTTCATCTGTCCATGTTGAGAAAATCTGGTTGGTGTTTCTCCTGTGCAGCAAACTCAAGTAAAGGAACTTTTGGTTACCCCCAGCATTTAAGTGTTCTGGGGTGCTCCAGCCCTGCAGGCTCACAGTGGCCTCTTGTGAGGCCCCACAGTGTCCCACTGGCCCCTTGGTTCCATGGGCCCCAGCAGAGCCACAATGATCCCCTTGGTTCCACAACTTCCCACAGTCTCACACTGGCCCTTGGTTCCATGAGGATCTGGAGTGTCCCACAGCTTTAGGACATTTGTCCTTGCTGCCCCTGCCATCCCCCTGCCCCACCAACAGCCCCCAGCCAGCCGCGAGGGACAGGCCCTGCTGTGCCAGGCCTGGGCTCAGGCCTTGGCCTTTCTGCTCCCTCCAGCCAGCCCAGGCCTTGCTCAGCATTGCAGTCCCTGCTCACAGCCTTGGGCTCCCTGCAATCCTGGCCTCAAGGAGCTGCTCTCACCAGTGCCTGGGCAGCCTTTGGCACTCCCTGCCCTTACTGGGGCCCAGGGATGCTCCAAGGGTCTTGGAGTTTTGCTTCTGACTCCTGGAGCAGCTTCTTCAGCCTTCTCTCAGTGCCTGGAGGTCGTGACTCAGACCCAAGTCCAGTGTGGGGCTGATGAAAATACAGAAAGCCCTCAGGAGCTCCTTGTCTTCCTTCAATTGGCTTTGAGTCCCCAGGGCTTCTGCAGCTCACTGGAGTCAGTTCGGAGTTGTGTTGAGGAGGGAGACTTGAAAGTACATCTTAAAAATTTTTCCTTTTTTAATCAAGCATTTCTTAATTTCCAGATCAGTGAAGAATGGATAGAAACATTCCCCAAGGGATCTTGATGCTCAATGTCTCCTTAGATCTGGGCACAGAGAAGAATGAGCCCCTTGCAGGCTGACCCTGTTTGGACAACCTGCTGCTCACCCCAGCCTCACCATGTCTGACATTGCCCACCTGGCACTGACATCCCTGGGCCCTGCAGCACAACCTTGTCCCCTGAGCTCTGCAGCTGCCTGTCCCAGCCCATTGCACCATGTCCCACCTGCTCTCCTCAGGCCTCTGCCTGCACACAGGCCCAGGAGAAGTTTTCCTCTTGGTGAGGAAAGAATGGAAACGGCGGAGCAGGTTTCCTAAACAACAAAGCCCACTCAGGAACCACATGCTCAGGACAGGCTGCCTGGAATGATGTCACCTTTCTACAGGGGACAGTGTCACCAGAAATGATCTCTGGAAGCAGAATTCTCTGAGTCTCCCAGCTGAATTCTCTGTCCCTGTCCTGCATCTCTGTTGCAGATGGAAGCTGCTGGTGCCATCCTCAGCTTGAACCCTTCTTTGGAATGCAGACAGAGGTTCCCAGGTGTGTAAAGGAAGCGTTGCTCAATGTGGATGCAAAGCTTTTGTGTTCCTCCTGAAACCAAGGAGACTCTTGAGACACCGCAAGGCCTTGTTTAACCAAGGGTCCATTGTGACACAGTGGGGGGCTCATGGAATAAAGGAGAGAATTGTGACAGTAGGGAACCTCCTAGAAACAAGTCTCTGGTGTGGCAGTCATGGAATCAAAGAGACATTTGTGACACAGCCAGGCCATGTGGAACCAATGGTCCATTGTTACCCTGCAGAGTCAAGAAGAACATGGTGACACCACAGAACCTCATGGAACCAAGGGTCCTTTGTGGCACAGCAGGGCTGCGTTGGAACCCAGGGGACCATTGTGACAAGACAGAGCCTACTGGAACCATGGAGACCATTGTGACACTAAGGAAACTCATGGAACCACGGTGACCATTGGGATGCTATGGAACCTCACAGAACCAAGGGTCCATTGTGACCTTGTGGTGCCTCCTGGAATCAAACATTGTGAAACTTGGAGGCCTAATGGAACAAGGGTTTCCATTGTGACACTGCAGAACCTCATGGAAACAAGGTGACCATGTTACACTACAGAAGCTCCTGGAACCAAGGGACCACTGTGACACTGCAGAACCAAGGAAACTGTTGTTGACAGTACCAAAACTCATGGAATGAAAAGTCCAGTGGGACATGGTGGAACCCCGTGGACCGAAGGGTGCATTGTGACTCTGTAGGGCCTCATGGAATAGAGGGTCCATTGTGACACAGCAGGGCCTTGTGGAACCAAGGGTGCATTGAGGCACAGCTGGGCCTTGCTGGAACCAAAGAAACCACTGCTCAAAGCAGGGTAACTCCTAGAACCAAGGAGTCCATTGGTACAGCATAAAACCTATGGAACCAAGGGGCCAGTGGGACAAAGCAGGGCCTCATGGAACTAAGGGGACATTCTGACCCATTGGGACTGCATGGAAGGAATTGTCCATGATGACAATGCAGATCCAAGGAGACCATGGTGACACTATGGGACTTCATGGATCCAAGGGGCCATTTTGACACCAAAGAACTTCATGGAACCCAGGGTCCATTGTGACATAGCAAGGCCTCATTGGAACAAAGGAACCATTGTTGACAGTACAGAAACTCATGGAACCAAGGGGCTGTTGTGAAAAAATAGGTACACATGGAATCATGGAGACCAGTGACACTTAGAAAACTCATGGAACCAAGGGTTCATTAGGACACTGCAGAAACAAGGACACCATTGTGGGCACTATGGAAGCTCAGGGAACCGAGTGGCCACTGTTACACTCCAAAGTGTCGTTGAACCAAATAGACCATTGTCCAGCTGCAGAACCTCATGGCACTAAGGCTTTACTGTGACACAGCAGGGTTCCATGAAACCAATTGTCCATTGTGACAATGCAGATCCAAGGAGACCATGGTGACACTAGGGAAGCTCATGGAACCACGCAGCCATTGTGACACAGCAAGGCTGCGTGGAACCAAGGAGACCATTGTGACATCATGGAATCTCATGGAACCAAGGGTGCATTGTTACAGTCCAGAACCAAGGAGACCATTTTGACAGTACAGAACCTCATGGAATCCAGGGTCAGTTGTTGAACAGTTGGGCTTCATGGAACAAGAAGCCATTGTAACACAGCAGGGTCACATGGAACCAATGGTCCCTAATGATACTGTAGATCCAAGGAGGCCATGGCGATACTAGAGAACTTCATGAAACCAAGTGTTCCTTGGGACATAGTTGGGCCCCAAGGAACCAATTGTACATTGTGACAATGCAGATCCATGAAGATCATGGTGACACTCCAGAACCTCATGGATACAAGGAGCCATTGTGACACTGTGGGGCCTTCTTGGAACAAAGGCCATTGCTGATCGTATGGAAGATGCGCATGGAAACTGTGGGACATTGTGGCACTGCAGAGCCTCATGGAATAAAGGAGACCACTGTGACACAGAGGAATTTTATGGAATCAAGCAGCCATTTGCACACTGCAGAACCAAGGAGACCATTGTTGGCAGTACAAAACCTCATGGAACTGAGGGACCATTGTTATGCAGCAAGGCCTGGTGGAACCAAGGGGCCAGTGTGACACTGTGGAGCCCCATGGAATCAAATATTCCTTGTGACACAGTGGGGCTGCTTGTCACCAATTGTCCATTGTGATACTGCAGATGCAAGAGACTGTGGTGACACTATGGCAGATCATGGAACCAAGGGGCTGTTGTGGCACACCAAGGCCTTGTGGAACCAAGGAGAGCATTGTGGCAGTGGCCCTTTTGACAGGATGGAAACTAATTGAATCAAGGGTTTAGAAGAATCTAAAGGGTTAAGAATTTAACTGAAGGGATAGAAGCAAGAAGCAATGGATATTAATGAAGAGTTTAGAGTAGAAGCAATGTAGGATAGTTGATCACAGCCAGACGAAGCTACTTTGAGAAGACAATGTAACATTTGCCTGACTATGCTGTGTTTGTAGAAGTTATGAGGGGAGGATGGAGTACTGTAAAGATGAAGAAACTGTAGCTGCACCTGGGCCCCAAAAGCAGTCAGAAGCAGGCAGGAGAGCTTGAACTATGCCCAAGGGGTCAGAGAGCCTGCCAACAAGACCAAGGTGAAAAGTTTACCTTGAGGAAGACATTCCTGACTTCATCCTGTGGCATCACTGACTCATTTCAAAACTCACCAACCCACTTTGAGTGCAGGACTGCGCAAGTGTGAAAGGACTTTGAGCTCATTTTATGATGAAGAGGAGAGAAGGCAGGGTTAAGTAATAAGTATGTATAGGTGTGTTGAATGATTACATGAATGTGTAAGATTTTGTAGATAAATAGAGCCAGAGCCCTGTGATTTTTGTACACGTCCTTGGGTGGTTACTCCCCATGTTGCCTGGCACTGAATTAAACATATCACTTTCTTACTTTAATTACTTGGAGAGTCTTTGTCTGTGCTTCATTTACTTGATAACGGAACATGGGATCCATTGTTATGCAGCAGGGCCTCATGGAACCCGGGGGCCATTGTGACACTGTGGGGCATAATGGAGTCAAGGACACCCTTAATACTGAATCCACCCCATAGAAACATTTGAAAACAACTTTGAGTATTTCAGAGCAGGTATTCTTTATTACAGAGTACTGGTCACTTGGACAATCCTTCCCCCATTTGAGTGCACTGAGCATCAAATGAACAGAGTTTTGATCACATACACCAATTATGCATTCATTAGGCATCTCCACTTCCTTTGAATTTACTTGACATAGTTGTACCCCTTCTCACAAGTTCTTATCTGGTCCTTTGGGGTCTGTCTTCAACCTCCAGTGTCCTTTTTAGGTGGCTGTTCCTTGACCCCCACTCCTGAGTATGGGCAATATTATTGTTTTGCAAACCTTCTGTTTTGTCAGCCTTGTAGAGCTGAGCTGACATTTTTCTTGCATTTTGAATGACTTCTGTTTGCTGGAGTTACATCCTTGATCCATTTCTCCAAGGCTGTGCTGTTCTGTTCTACTCTCCTTGAGAAGAGTCAATGTTGTTCTGTTCTCCTGTCCTTGTCACAGCGCTCACCCCGCCTGAGATGTGTCTGCAACCCCCCAACCTATGGGCTTGGGGTTGGCAAGTGTTCCTGAGGGAACAGGGATGGGACAGCTGGGCTGGACTGACCCAAGGGATGTTCCATTGCATGTCACACCATGATCAGCAATAAACTGCAAGGAAGCAGGGTGGAACACGGTGGGTAAGGGATTAATTTCTTTTTAGAGAAATTTTTCTTTCAAAACATCACTGACATATAAAGAATCCTCTCCTGCCACAAGATGGTTACATATTTTCTGCTGATAGGAGATTTCCTGTGATATTGCTTTCCTTCTTTTTGTGGCCCAGCCTGACTCCCGCAGGATGTGACCTGGTCGCTCAGGGGGGAAAAGAGGGCGGCTCCTGCACATCTTCAGTTTGGTGTGGGTATTACTAAAAGTTGCATTTTGTTTCCTCAGTGGTTAAACTACATGCCAGTGGTCAAGAACTGGTTCTTGATGGGTTTATTTTTTTTAAAGAAATTCAAATGTTTTAACTGGAACTAAACTGCGTTAACTTATGACAGTATCTACTCCTCGACTTCTGTGAAATATATATATAAAACTTACTATTAAAATTATATACAACTTTTACGTACTTAATAAACTACTTTCACTTTAAATAGTTTACTATAATTTTACTTAACATATTAATACTTGCTTTGCTTTTAGATTTTTTCAGTCTAATTTATTTTATAGTTTTTATTAAATTTTTATTAAATATTCCTTTTTTTTTACCAAAAGTCACATTTTGTTTTCTCAGTAGTTAAACTACATGCCAATAGCCAAAACCTAATCCTTGATAGGTTTATTCTTTTTGTTAAAAATGGGCCAGGAGACCAGCTCCTTTGAAAAAGCCTTTATTAGAAATCAGCTCTGGGTAGGGGGCTTGAGGGGCTGCGCACGCCGCCGCTGCTCCCAGTAGACACCACGGAGGAGGAGGTGCAGTCGAATCTGCTGCTGCTGCTGCTGCTGCAGAGTCGGGATTCCTTCCTCGTGGGAGTTACCAAAGAATCCCTCTGGCTCGTGTGGTCCAGGGGGGTCACCTCTCTCCAGTTCCTTTCAGGTCATGGCGAGAAGGTAACAAAAATACCTGCTACATGCAGGTAGCTGGACGTGTGCCTCGCACAGCTTTGTCCTTCTTAGGTCCAGTTTCTGTGTTGGCTCGCTGCTTTTTAGGGTTTTTTTCTAGCATCGACTGGACTTGCGGCCGTAGTCAGGCACCGTGGGAGTCTTCCAATTTCCATACGGGGCGGTGTCTGCAGTTCGATGGGAAGGCAGCAGGAAGCAGCAGTGGGCTCACCCGACGGGGAGAGGGGAGCCCAGAACCCAGGAGAAAGAGTACAAAACTCTGAGCATAACAAGCAGAAATTCAGGGTACAGATTCAACATGAACAGTTTAAAACAGGTAAGTAACAGTGCAACTTAAATTTTACAGCAAAACAGTGTAACAGCACAACTCGGGAGTGCATAACCTGGGGCTTTTTATTTCTTTCACATGCTGCTCCCTGGCACACACTGTCCCTGCAGGGGCCCTGTGCTCTCCTGGCAGCTCCCCAGGCCCTCCACACAAACATTCCCCTGCCATCAGCCCTGGCACAAGCTGCACAGCCCCAGGAAGGTCCAGCACAGACCCTTCACCATCTGATGGGCCCCGGCCACCAACAAGCAGAGCCTGACCCAGACCTGAGTCCCCTGAAGGCCACCCTGGGACCCTGATCTCATCCCACTGAGCCCTGGGAGAAGAAGGAACACAAGGAGCCTCTTCAGAGTCTGTTCCTTGGGCCTGTTGCTGATTGTGACTCTGCAGGGAGAGCAAAGCCTTCCTGGGCTGCCCTCAGGAGATGATGATGCCCTTTGCTGCTGGAGCTGCTGTGCTGGAGCCCAGCTGTGTCCCAGCAGTGCCCATGGCCTGGCCCTGCCTGTGCTCACAGCACGCACACGCAGCAGGACAGTGACCAAGCTGCCACAGCCCTGCGGCCTGACAGCCACAGAAGGGCTGGGAAGGAGAGGCTGGAGCTGGGAAGAGCAGCTGTGGGAAGAGCCAGGGCCATTGTCCCTGGCTGTGCTGCTGGGCTGGGAGTCTCTGCCCTCCACCTCTGCTCACAGGCACTGGCCCTGCAGAGACAGAGAGGGGCTGAGGGAACATCTTGGGCACCCAGGGCAGAGCAGGACACTTTATTTGACAGAAATGCACAGTGATCAGGGCTCCTTTCTGTCTGTGCTTAACACAGGCATGGTAGATACTGATGTAGCAATACTGTGACTAATGGCATCCCTTTATGGAAATAGAAAAAAAAAAAAAGAAAAAAAAAAGGAAAAATAGAACTCAGCAAATAGAATAACAAACAAGACAGAGGGCACAAAGCACTCCGGGCGTAGAATGAGTTCCATTCTTAATGCTGTGCACAAACAAAGAGGCACCTGATTGTTTCTGAAAAGCACAGAGTGGTCATATTCCTCAGGGCATCCTCCAGCTCCTGGTTCCTCAGGCTGTGGATGAGGGGGTTCAGTGTTGGAGGCAGCAGCCAGCACAGAAGTGACAGTGCCAGAGCCAGGGATGGGCACCAGGCTGGCACAGGTGACCTTGAGGCTCTGCAGGGCTCAGGCCCAGGGGCTGTGCCAGAGTCAGGGCTGAGCTGACACTCTGTGGGCTGGGGCAGAGCCCAGGCAGAAATGAGCCCTGAGCCAGCAGCTCTGCACTGGTGGCCACCAGGCCCGGTGGCCAAGGGAGGCTTCTGGCCATGGCCTGGAAGCAGCTGCTGCTGCCCAGGGGCCTTTGGTGCCTCAGGCTCTCCCTGGCACAGCTCCCAGCACGGCACTCTGCACTTGTGCCCGAGCCCTTCCCTCTGCTGAGGCTGGCCTGGAGCTGTTCCTGCAGCAGGACCTGCCCTGGTCCTGGCACAGGAAAGGCAGTTCCTGCTGGAGCAGGAGGCTCTGCCTGCAATGGGCTCAAACAACTCCAACAAGGCCCTGTTTGCAAAGCCCCCAGTGGGAAATGAAGAAGGGGATCATGCTGCTTTGGGGGTGAAGAATGTTGAAAGCAGCCTGACTCCTCCATCCCAAAGTTCCACATGCTGAGAGGGAGCTGAAGCTGTGGCAGAGCTGCTCAAATCCCCAGAGAAAGCAACAACCCAGCGACACCACTGAGAGCTTCTGCAGAGCTGCTGAGCTGGCCCAGCCTGGGCACATCTGACTGACAAGGCAGCACTTCACACTAGAAAAGCTCCATCCCAAATTTTAACTGCAGCATCTCCTGACATTTCCCTTCTTGGGGGGGGTGTGGAGATTCCTCCCTGGAGTGGGGACACCCCTCCAGGTCACTGCCTGAGGCTGAGCTAAAGAGATTTGCCCAGGGTCGTTGGTCTGGGGGAGTGACACCCATCTCTGGTTAATAACTGCTTTTGCTTTAATACAATTGCTGCAAAATTGGTTCCTAGAGCACTATCTTCAAATAGATGTTACAGCTCCTGTAATGTGGAGTAAAGCATTCTGATTAAGACCTTTTTGTCTAATCATGATCGTAATCAGTCATATCTATATGTACATAAATACTTCTGATTTGCCCTCCTTAGTGTTGTGGGACAAAGTTGTACAAAGGTTAAATTCCCCCTGTAAAATCCTTTACAAATAAATCCTTGAGAAAGTCTGGGGCTGGTATTGGATCCAGGCACTGCCAGGATCCTCTCCCAGAAGGAGTTTAGAAAGCCTGGTGGTCCTGGTTTGGGTCCTTTGTGAACCTTGTGACCCAACAGGAGCTTCTCTAATCAACTTTGCCTGAAGCTGCCACTCTGCCCATGACAGGAACCCCTGTGAGTGTCTGTGACATCCCAGCTCTTTGGCAGCCTGGACACTCCTGGGATGTCCCCATGGAGTTCCTGTGAGTGTCTGTGACATCCCAGCTCTTTGGCAGCCTGGACACTCCTGGGATGTCCCCATGGAGCCCCTGTCAGTGTCAGTGACCTCGCTGTTCTTTAGGAGCACAGGGATGTCACCACTGGACTCCTGCCACTGCCTGGGACAAATTGGCTCCTTGGCAGGGTACAGACACCTCTGCTCTCACTGTTCAGCCCTGGGACTGTCACCTCATGACCCTTAGGAAGATTAAGGATCCTTGGGATGTCACCACAGAGCCCCTGTGACTGAGTGTGACCAAAGAGATCTTCAGGAGCCCAGAGACCCCTCAGATGCCACCATGGAGCCCCTGTGCCTGCACGTGAGCTCACAGCTCTTGAGCAGCTGGGAACTCCTGGAATCTCTTCAATCTGCTCTGCTGAGGATGGATCCTCAGCAACTTGGAGGTTCCCTGATGAATTTTCGCTCTGCAGAGGCTTGTTCAGTCTTCAGCTCTTGAGTTCAGGAATTCAGTGCCAAAGGTTCATTAACATTCCAAAGCACTCCAACATCAAAACCCCTAAGAATAATTTAAGTCTTCAGTTTTTCTGTGGTTAATTCTACAGATTTCAGATGTGTATTCAAAGAGAATATGCTATAATTTTTTTAAATGCAAAGGCTTATTTTTTTTGTCCTCTTTAGTTTTGTTTTCCTGTTTATCGATCGATACCAGCAATCTCCAGTTGATATTGATCCCCAGGAGGATGCAGCCCCAAGCCCATCTGGCAGCCCTGGAACAAGGCAGGCACCTGTTAAAAAGAAAAATAAAATAAACAACATTTTTAAATTTAGCAACAATTTTAATAGCAATTTAATATAGAATTAAAGATAGTAAAAAATCTGGTAATAACTAATTAAATCTGCTTAAGGTTCTGATAAGGCATAAGCAAAACTGACCGGGGTAGAGGGAGGGCTTCTCAGCCCACCTCAGGTACAGAACAGAGCAATTCAGACTACACTTATATACTATCTGCTAATACATATCCACCAATGTTTCTCCTAAGTTTTGTCCTATTTTCCATTCCAAAAATCCATGTCACTGCACTTCATGGTGCATGCTTCACTTGTTGTTAGGGGGTCTTCTGTCTTCTTTTGGTGGTCTTTTGGATGAAGGCTCTCAGTCTTCCTCATTGTCCTCTGGATAACCTTACAGGTTGCAAAGGCACGCCAAGCCTTGTGTTATGTTAGCTAACATCATATTCCAAAAAAAAGCCTTAAATAAAAACACAACTTAAATTCTCTACCTGGAACCATCCCAATTGTCCATCTCAAGGCCAATTTTCCAGTTATCCCAAGGCCTATTCGGTTTTGGGATTTTATTTATCTCAAATTACATCCTGTATTCTATTTTTTTCATAAACATCTGTAAACATCTGTTTTGTGATACTAATGACATATTGTTTGTCTTTTTCTAAAATATTGATACAGTTACAATTCAGTTAGCACAAAATCATTCATTTATCACAGGGCTGAGGTGCAGCTGCCCCAGCGGTGCCTCCGAGCTGGCAGGGCCATGGTCACTCAGGGTCAGTGGCCGGGCAGTTCTGTTGACTGGACACGGCTCTGGACACTTCCCTTGGAGCGTCTCCAGGCATGGAATGTTGGGGCTGTCACTGCTGTGGTGTCACAGAGAGGGGAACGCTGGGGCTGCCCTGCTCCTGCCCCAGCCCAGCAGCTCTGCCAGCTCCTGCTGGGGACAGAAAGGCTGAGCCAAAGGGTGAGAATTGCAGAATGGGCTGAGCTGGGAGGGACCCACCGGGATCATGGAGTCCAAGCCCCGGCCCTGCACAGACAGCCCAACAATCCCAGCCTGGGCATCCCTGGGAGCGGTGTCCAAAGGCTCCTGGAGCTGCAGAAGCCTCGGGGCTGTGCCCATTCCCTGGGGAGCCTGGGCAGTGTCTGAGCCCCCTGTGGGGGAAGAAGCTTTTGCTGCTGTGCAGCCCAGCCCTGGCCTGGCCCAGCCCCAGCCCTTCCCTCGGCTGCTGTCCCTGCTGCTGCCCCGGGGCAGAGGTGGGAGCTGCCCCAGCGCTGCCCCTCGGGAGGAGCCGCAGCCCCCGGGGAGCTCTGAGCTCCGTCTGCTGGGCTGCGGCCGAACCGAGCCAGCGCCCGCAGAGCTCCAGGGAAAGGTCCTGCCCCTGGCTCAGGGCTGGCCCGGGGCCACGGGGAGAAAATCAACTTCCAACTTCTGCCCCACGGCAGGGAGGAGCAGCAATTCTTGGAGAAGAGAGACTCTTTCCAAGGGCCTGCAGGGACAGGACAAGGGGGAATGGCTCCCCATTGCCTGAGGGCAGGGTTAGATGGGATGTTGGGAAGGAATTCTTCCCTCTGAGGGTGCTGAGGCCCTGGCACCAGTAGCCCAGAGAAGCTGTGGCTGCTCCATCCTTGGAAGTGGCCAAGGCCAGGCTGGACAGCACTTCCTACCCAGGAGCAGTGGGATGTGGTGGGATAAGGATTGTGAGGGAGGGATGGGGTCTGGTCAGCTGAAAGCTGAGGATAATGAGGCCAAGTGAGATCTCAGTCCTGAGTGGGTTCTGGGGTATCCCACATTCCTGAAGGAATTCCAGGGTATCTCCTGTTCTATACACACAAGGTCATGGTGTGCAGGATTAGGTACAACCCCAGCCTGGCTCCCTGGGACTCTCAGAGGGCTGACTGGGGTTGTGCTCTCAGGTGGACAAAGTGTCGAGGTCCCTCTGCTTTTCCCATCAGGTTCTTCGTCAACTGGTGTGGCCTGGGACAGTCCCAGCACTTCCAGATGCTGAGTGACTGGGCCAGCCCTCTCCTGACTACCCCATCACTGATTACCCTTTCACCCAGGTGAGCTCGGCCAGGCTGGCTCCTCACCCTGCTCCTCCTTCTCCTTCTTGCAGCCCCCATGCCTGGGACAGTTCCCTGCTGAGCAGGGCAGGAAAGATGTCTGGCAGCTGCAGCAGGGTCAGGGAAGGGCTCCAAGGTGGGGCTGCAGCCCTTGGGCTGTCAGGAGAGGCTGAGGGAGCTGCGCTTGTTCAGCTCCGAGCAGGGAAGGCTGAGGGGCTCCTCATCCCAGCCTGGCAGTGCCCCAGAGGAGGTGCTGGAGAACACAGAGCCAGGCTCTTCACCGGGGGCCTGCTGGGAGACAAAAGAAAATGGGTGCAAGGGGCAAGAGGGGAGATCAGCCAGGACAGGAGGAGATGCAATGAGTCAGGCTGGTTTCAGCATTTCCTCAACACCAAAAGCACCCTGAGCCCCTTCTCCATCCCCCACTGACAGCTTTGCAAATCAGGAATTGTTCAGGCTCTTTTATCCCCACTTCATGCAGAGCATCCGGATTCAAACTCTTAACTGTGTTTACATCTATCACAGAATCATCTTTGTCTAAAATTGGTTTTGTACAGAAATCCCTTGTCAATGGTGGACGCACGTTGCTGGAATGTCTCACATTGCTGAGGGAAGAGTTTCAATGTTTCTGAAATCATATCATGTTTCCATTTTTTATGTTGGCAATGAAGAGACATTTTCTGTGCCTCTGAGTCCCACCAGTTCCTGACCCCAAAGAACACAAACCTGATCAGTTTTGGTTCCCACTTGCACCTCCCTCCATAGCCAGAGCAGAGCTTCCTTGTCCCAGAAAGTCCCTGGCAATGCAGGGATGAAGGGAACAGGACAGGCTGTGGGGATCAGGGGCAGGGCACGGCCAGGGATTTGGGGTGCTTGTGAGCCCAGGGCAGGACCCGGCCCTTGGCCTTGCTGAACCTCATCCCATTGTCCTGGGTCCAGGGCTCCAGCCTGTCCAGATCCCTCTGCAGAGCTTCCTGCCCTCCAGCACAGCCACACTCCCAGCCAGCCTGGGCTCCCTGGGAACTGACTGAGGGTGCCCTCGATGGCCTCGTCCCGATCACCCATCAAGAGATTGACCTGAGCTGGCCCCAGTCCTGAGCCTTGGGGACAGCCCTGGATGTGACTCCATTCCTCAGCTGCTCTGAGTGCCAGGGGCTGGATGAGGGAAATGCTGGGGTGGGGGCAGGGACAAAGTCTGATTGATTGTCAGCTGTTATAAGTCAATGCAGTTTAGTTTTAGTTAAAACTTTTAAATTTCTTTAAAAAAAATTAACTTATCAAGAATTAGGTTTTGGTTATTGGCGTGTAGTTTAACTATTGAGAAAACATGATGCGATTTAGGGTAAAAAATAGGAGGATTTAATAACAATTTCATAAAAACTAAAATAAAGTTGACTGAAAAAATCTAAAAGCAAAGCAAGTATTAATACGTCAAGTAAAATTATAGTAAACAATCTAAAATTAAAATAGTTATTAAGTACGTAAAAGTTGTATGTAATTTTAATAATAAGTTTTATATGTATATTTCACAAAAGCCAAGGGGTAGATATTTTCATAAGTTAATGCAGTTTAGTTCCAGTTGAAACCTTTAAATTTCTTTAAGAAGAATAAACCTATCAAGAACCAGTTCTTAGCCACTGGCATATAGTTTAACCACTGAGGAAACAAAATGCAACTTTTGGTAATACGCACACCAAAGTGAAAATGTGCAGGAGCCGCCCTCTTTTCCCTGGGCGAGCAACCAGGTAAAATCCTGCGGGAATCGGGCTGGGCCACATAAAGAAGGAAAGCAAATTCACAGGAAATCTCTTATGAGATAAGAGATGTAACCATCTTGTGGAAGAAGAGGATTCTTTATATGTCGGTGAGGTTTTGAAAGAAAAATGTCTCTAAAAAGAAATTAATCCCTTTCCTACCTTGTTCCACCATGCTTCCTGCAGTTTATTGCTGATCATGGTGTGACAAGCAATGGAACATCCCTTGGGTCAGTCCCACCCAGCTGTCCCATCCCTCTTCCCTCAGGAACACTTGCCAACCCCAAGCCCATAGGTTGGGGGGGTTGCAGACACAACTCAGGTGGGGCGAGCGCTGTGACAAGGACAGGAGAACAGAACAACATTGACTCTTCTCAAGCACAGCAGAACAGAACAGCGCAGCCTTGGATAAATGGATCAAGGATGTAACTCTGGAAAACAGAAGTTATTAAAAATGCAACAATAAGGTCAGCTCTACAAGGCTGAAAAAACAGAAGGTTTGCAAAACAATAGTATTGCCCATATTCAAAAGTGGGGGTTGAGGAACAGCCACCTAGAAAGGACACTGAATGTTGAAGACAGACCCCAAGGAACCAGATAAGAACTTGTGAGAAGGGGTGCAACAATGTGAAGTAAATTTAAAGGAAGAGGGGATAGCTAATGAATGCATAATCAGTGTGTGTGATCAAACCTCTGTTCATTTGATGTTCAGTGCACACCAATGGAGGAAGGATTGCCCAAGTGACCAGCAGGATGTAATGAAGAATAAAACAGTGTTATCACACTGTAATAATGCTCTCAAATATTCAAAGTTGTATTAAAAACTTTATGTCAGGTGGATTTCAGTATCAACACTGCCCTTGGCTCCATTATGCCCCAGTGTCACAATGGCCCCTTGGTTCCATGAGGCCCTTCTGTAGAACATGTTGTGGCTTATTTAGCCACCGCCCTGGTGGCCTGGGTTAGATAGAGACATGACCTCCACATGCTATGTGTGGGGTTCGGGCTTTAAATGACTTAGTTAACACCAATGTGATGTGTTCGTCAAAAAGCGTTTATTATCTAAAACACAGGGTTTAAGTACCTTCTGGGTTTCGCTACGTCATAGGGGGTCTTACTAGTTTCCTAAGGGTAATGGAAAAGTACTGGTATGCCTAGAGAGAGGGGTCTGTGACCTTGAGATAAAGGTTATCTCTGGAGAGGAATGTGCCTGGCTCCTATCCCGTAACAAACTGGCTCATCTTCCGCAACGCCTGTCCCTTGTAATTCACATTCTCCCCACATCTCCCCCTCCCTCTATCACAAAAAATGAGGTAGTTATACATATATATATATATATATAGGTACTAAATGAGGTAGAAGGTTAGTACTTAATCATGCATATATGTATATAGGTACTAAATGAGGTAGAAGGTTAGTATTTGGCAAAAGGAAGAAGGAGTTTGAGAAACCTGAGTAAGTTTTTCGCCAGGCAAGTTTGGAAAAGCTTGTGACTGGCAATTTCCCTGAATAATTCACAGCATTTCGTGTTGGTGCATGAACAGAATGTTAGTTTGCTCTATGCAAGCTCTAACAAATGAGACTATCTTGTTCAGCAGGCATGGTCCGAAGATAACAGTTAAAAGTAGCATTGCCAATGGGCCTACTAAGGAGGAAATCAAAGTGGTCAACCATGGAGATTGGGTGAACCAGGATTCGAACCAGCCTTGCTGGGCTTCTCTATCTTTCTGTCTCTGAGCCAGTCTGTTTTCGAAGTTCTGCCATGGAGTCTCTGACGACTCCAGTGTGGTCTGCGTAAAAACAGCACTCTTCTTTCAGGGCAGCGCACAGACCTCCTTGTTGCATGAACAGGAGATCCAGTCCGCGCCTGTTCTGCAGAACCACTTCTGAAAGTGAAGAGACTGACTTCTCCAGGTAGGAAATGGATTTCTCGATCCTCTGCAAGTCCTCATCTATGGTCATCTGCAGCTGAGACAGTCCTTGGTGCTGTGTTGCTAGGGCTGAGACACCTGTTGCCGTTCCAGCTGCTCCCAAGCCGAGCAGCATTGCGATGGTTATACCTGTTATTATTTCTCTTTTGTGAAGACGGCTGGCTTCTTCGAAAAGGCTGTACACCTCTTCATTGGAGTGGTACAGAACCCTAGGAACAATCAGAACTTGGACACAGAAGTCGTTAGAATCATTGAACTTGGGAAGGAACACACAGGGACTTACTCCGGATCTCTGACAAACCCACATTGCAGATGAAGCTGGGACAACCCACTTATTGTTTTTTCTGTTGGGCTTTACAATTTTGGCACAAACATCCCCTTTTCGCCTAGCTAGGGCTGAATTGCCAAAACACTTGCCCTGACCTGAGACTTGACTCAGGGTAATACCTCTGCAGGGTGTATCCCATCTGCATTGATGTGGTGCATCAGCTGTGGAGTAAGTAAATGAGGCATTTACAGCAACTCCTTCATAAAACGGCGGTTGAACATCATAGCAAAGCCAACAGGAATTAGTTAGGTTAGGATTAGATTCATTTAGGGATAGAAAGGTAGCATCTAACATACGAAGGATTGGGTCTGGGTCTGACTTAGCTGAACGGCCTATCTGGAAAGGTTTCTCATCGCTGGTTGGGTTTTCGGTGACACTCGTGGGTAGGATTTTGGGGTAAGTTATGTTTTTCTCTGTCTGTGTGCTTTTAATCACCTTGTTGGGTCCAACCGCTCGGGGTGCCGATGGTTGGAGCCTGGTAATTTGCACATTCACCCACTCTTTCGACTTTTGAATGACCACTGTCCATGTTCTTCCCACTGTCCAGCTAAAATCATCGGGCTGCAAGACCGTCATGTTGTAATATATACAAATTCAAAATTTGGGGATTTTATAACTGTTTCGATAGGAATTTCCCTGTGAAAAAAGAGGTGGTTTGTAACCTGCAGGTGCCCATGAGAACTGTAGGAACTTATCGGGGGCTGGTGGGTCCCACCCAGGCCCTGATGGCCTGGCATCTGTAACAATGGTTTCACAGCCCCAGTACCCACAGTACCCCCACCCAGGGTAATTACAATAGCTTTTCCCTGGGTTTGAAGCTGGGCACCAATAGGATAGATACATGTGTGATGAGTGTGGAGACCTGGGAATTACCTTTGGTTGTCCTGGAAATAGATCTGTGAAACGGAGCACGAAAGATGGAGCGTTTGGTGTGGTGATGTCTCTGAGCACCTTACTGCTGGTAAGGTGTCTCATGACCCACCTGAACGGCTGATGTGGGTAGTAATCTGGGCTGGCTTGTCCTCTGGCAACAAGCCCCAATAACAAAATCACGCAGACATGTCGCTGATGTTTGGGTCTCACTCGCGTGGGTTTCTCTGCCGCTGTCTGACGTTTTGGTGGTGTGTCTCGTTCCTCTGGGAGGGGCATATAGGCATTACGTGGTCGCCCCACCAGCATGTTCTGTAAACAGAAACTCACAATTCTCATTAGTCTCATCCTGCCCATTGTGAAGATCAGGTTTAATTGATTTGAGAGGACACCACCTGATTTTCCCGTCTTTTTTGACAGCTGCATACCCTCGCCCTGCAAGCATCAATCTCCAGCCCCGTTCCCACTCACCCAGCTCGTTTTTAATTACAACCTGCGGGCCCTCCTCTAATGCTTTGGAGGCCCAGTGTTTTTGAATGGGACTGTTTGCTTCATTTCCTCTAGGGAATTGATTCAATGCCATCAGAGCGGTTGCCAATATACGTGTCTGCTCTCCTGAGGGGATGGAGTTGGTCAAGCCTTCTGCTTTTGCCAACACCTCTATTTTGGCTTTCAGGGTTTGATTTGCCCGCTCAACTATAGCTTGCCCGGTACTATTATATGGAATGCCTTGTACTAAAGTGATTTGCCATTTGGAAGCAAATTCCTGCACTGGTTTAGAAATGAAATTGGAACCATTGTCTGTTTTGATCTGCTTGGGGATACCAAGCCATGCCATGGCTGTCAGCCAGTGCTGAATTGTGGCTTTAGAGTTAGCTTTGCGATGCTGTGTGGCCACGATCATTCCACTGAATGTGTCCACTGTCACAGCAAGCCACGCTCGAGGCTTCAGCAGTTGACACAAGGTGAAATCTGACTGCCAGATTTCTGAGGGCTTGAGACCTCTTGGATTGACCCCACTGGTCCACAGGGGTGACTTCTGGCAGTGAGGACAGGTGGCCACTACATGCTTGGCATCCGTTGTGGTGATTCCGCATCTCTTTGCCAGTGCTTTGGGTCCAATGTGAAGGGATTCGTGCAATTGACGAGCTTCCTGCAGCGTCCAGACGCCTTTTGCTGCAGCGTCTGCCTTGTCATTGCCGATCTGGAAGTAACCTTTGACTGGGTTGTGGCTGTTGATGTGAATGATGGATACTGTGCCCTTTCGCGAGGAGAGTGCTTCTTCTAGCATCAGGGCTGCTGTTGATGTTGACACACCTGGTCCTGTCATAGCCAGACAGAGCTTTGCCACGAATATAGAGTCTGTTACGATGTTCAGGTGCTCGTCTTGGAAAAGTCCACACGCCAAGACTACTGCTGTCGCTTCCAGTTGCTGCACTGACAGTGTGGTGTCGCATGCTTTGACGCAATGCCATTGCTCTTCTGCCTGCCACACTGCTGCTGCGGTGGAAGTCGTGGAGGAAGCGTCTGTGAAAACTGTTGGTCCTGGCTGTGGTCCGTCCATGACCTTTGGTGGCATGTCTATGTCGACTATGGTCAGCAGCTGAGTCCAAGGTGGTCTGGTGGAGTAGAAGATTTCTCCTCCGAATCCGATGAGAGCAAGGGCTAGGTATTCTGAGATTGTGGTTGACTCTGTGATTGATTGCTTGCGAAAAGGAAGGTGGATTCTCGCTGGCTCGGTCCCTAGGTGTTTCAAGGCAAGCTTCCTGCCTTTCATGATGAGATTTGAGATGCATTCTATTGCTGGGGAAAATGCACGAGCTGGTCTTCCAAGGACCACCCATTGAATCGGTCGAGCCTTTTCAGAAGGTCCTTGGGCCAGTGCTCCCACTCCCCCCTTTGGCGTGAAGTGTACGTACAGGTCCAGAGGCATCTCTGGGTTCCATCTGGCAAGTGTGCCAGTGGACATCTGCTGTTCGATGAAGTCGAGGGCGCTCGCTGCTTGCGGTGTCAGCTCCTTGGGTTCCCAGGGGTGTTTTCCTTTCAGGAGGTCATACAAAGAGTCCATGACCTCAGGAGGAATCAAGACGATGTTGCGAAGCCATTGCAGCGATCCCACCAGGCGTTGCACGTCGTGGAGCGTCTTGATGTCTCGGTGGACTTTCACCTTGGGAGGTGTCACATAGGAATTTGTGATCCCCACTCCCAGGAAGGTGACGCAGGGTCCTTTTTTAATCTTTGCGCTCGCGATCTCGAAGCCGTTGGCCTGGAGAATCTCTGTGGTCGTGGATACTAGGTGATCCACTTGGCTCGCTGATGGTGCTGAGACTAGGATGTCGTCCATGTATTGTATGATGGTTGCAGTGGGATAGGAGTGTCGGACTGGCGTCAGCGCTTTGTCCACGGTGATCTGGCAAATTGCCGGGCTATCAACGAGACCTTGGGGTAATACCCTCCACTGGAAACGCAGGCTAGGCCGCTTGCCACTTGGGAAAACCACGGAAAAGGCAAATCGTTCCCTGTCCTCAGGATGCAAAGGTATTGAAAAGAAACAGTCTTTAATGTCCAATACTGCACATGGTTGTCCTTCAGGGATGGCTGAATTCATAGGTAACAGTGTCTGAACTGGACCTATGGGTCTGATTGTTTTGTTCACTTCCCTCAGGTCGTGGACTAGGCGATAACCTTCTCCAGACCTTTTGGGAATTACAAACACAGGGGTGTTCCATGGGCTTGTGGAGGGTTCTATGTGACCCTTTTGCAGTTCTCGTTCAACCAATTCCAGCAAGGCTGTGATTCGAGGCTCTGAGAGGGGCCACTGCTCAACCCAAACAGGGTCTGATGATTTCCAAGTCAATTTGATTGGCAACAAAGGATGCACAGCAGTGGCCCTCATTATAAATTTGTGATTCTGACTCCGAGCATGGCTAGGACATCTCTCCCTATCAAGGGTGGAGAGTTTTGCAAAATGTAGGGGTAAATTGCCACGGTTTGTTCTGGTCCCTTTTTTGTGTAATTGGTTATGTCTACCAACTGGGTGCTTTTCCAAGCTCTGGATTGTCCCCCTACTCCATTTACTGGAGGGACTTCTTTGATTTGCCAATGTTTGGGCCAATGGATTAGGGGTATAATGGTACAGTCCGACCCCGTGTCCGCTTGAAACCTGAGTCCAAAAACATGAGGATCTCGACTGCCATAGAGCTGGCACACTCCCCACACGATCAGGGGCTCTTTCCCCACCTTCATGACTAGGGCCACCCAGGGATTCCGCTCTGTGTCGCCCCCTGCTGACCCTGTGTCACTGGCGCAGTTTGTGACGGTGGGGGGTGCATAGCTGCCACTGGTGGTGCTGCACTGCTCTGCCACGGGATAATTGATGGGGATGTGACACTGACTGATTCCTGTGTATATATGGGGTACGAAGGTCCCCCAGCCCACTGGGTGTTGGGAAAGATGGGCCATCTCGGAATGGGACGAGGCTGAATATGGCCCGTACGCCCCCTCCCTCTCCTGTTTCCCCGGAGCTTGGATCTGCATTCCCTGGCCATGTGACCCTTTTTCCTACAATTCCAGCAGGTGGGTCTCTGGCGCTGTTGGGTTGTGGGTGCTGCCACAGGTTGCTGTGTCACAGGTTGCTGTGCTGTCTGAGGACAGTTTGCAGCCAGATGACCTGTCTGGCCACACTTCATGCATGGTAATGCATTGGTTATAGTATGGATCGTAGCCTGCATGGGGATCAGCTGTTCCTCTCTTACCACATGTTTGATCATGTCAGCCAAACTGGCTCCTGCTGGCAGAGAACGTAGGATGTCCTTGGTGACAGTGTTACACTGCTGTTTCAGACAATCCAGTGCCACAGGTCCTCTTGCCTCTACAGGCAAGGTGGAAGAATCAATAGCAGCTTGCAACCGATCTACAAAGTGTGTGAAACCCTCACTTTCCCCCTGTTTGATTGTGGACCATGGTGATGATTTGTCCACAACTCGAGAAGCAGCTCGTATAGCCTCTCTAGCTGCTCTCGTTGTTGCTCTGACTTCCTCTGCTGTGAGGCGTGCTGCTTGAGTCTGTGGGGTAGCCACATCATCATGTTTGCCCAGCAGCCTGGACAGGGTAGAGCCATGGAGTGGCTGTCCCTGTCCTGAGCCTTGGGCTAAAGCAGCTGCACATTGATCTGACCACTCCTGCTGAAAAACAATCAATCCTGCACCATCAAAGAACATGCGAGTGATCTGGGAAATATCAAAAGGTAACATGTCGTCGTTACTAAAAATCCCATCCACCAAAGTGGATACAACAGCTGATCCTATTCCCTTTTCTTGAATTGCTTTCACCACTGCTTGTATCTCTTTCGTGTTCAAAGGAGTATAGGTTCGTCTTAAATTCTGCCTTGTCCCAGTAACACGCACTGGAAAAGCATGGATTGCAGCAGCAGGCTCCCATTCAGCACAGGCTATCTTTATCTTTCCCCAGTCAGTAAGTTTATATTGTGTTGCTTCCCCTGTATTGTAAAAAGCTTTGCTCGGTTTTGGTAAAAAATCCATAAATTCTGTTATCTCCGGTTCCGAGTCTGTGTCAGACTCGGAGCTCTTGGTGGGACTGGCCTCTGAGCTGTGGTCCCATTCAGAGTCGGAAGTCGACTGCTGGTACACTTCCGGCTTGCTGTGCCTTTTTGTTGGGCTCTGCCCCGTTCCGCCTCCCGGGGGTGGGCTTTCCCCTGCTCTCGGGGGCGGCGCTGGCACGCCTCCTGGGGGCCGTCCCATTCCCACCCCCCGTGCACGCCGTGCCCCCCCCAAGAGGGAGTATTTCCTTTGTAAAATGACCTTGGGAGCGATTTCCAGCCGCGCGCGCGCGCTTCCTCGCTCTCCCGCGCATGCACGGTGTAAACCGGGGCGTCTAAGCTCCCCTCTCGCACATGCGCTCCCGCGGGGACCCGCGCTTCCGGGTTTCCGGCGCCACGCGGCCGATCTCCCCGCCCCCACTCCGTGGCGTGGTCGCCATATTCGAAATATGGCGGCCCCAGCGCTGCCGACTCCAGCGCGGGGGCGGCGGCGCGGTGCGATCGCGGCGCAACCGGTCCCAGCACTGCCGGCTCCGGCGCGGCGCGGGCTTCTCTCTCTATCTCTCTCGCCTCCCGCGCGAGCTCTTCCCAAACGGATCGCGGTTCGTCCCCATCCCGCGGCTCTGGCTCGGCGACTGGAGCGGTCGCGACCCCCTTCCCGGGTTCCAGAGATCGAGTGTCCCGCGCGTGCAGCGGCAATGTCTCTGGACCCGTTGATTCGCCGATATCGGGCGAATCTGGGTCCCGCGGGCAAACGCAGGGAGGAGGTAAAGGCAATAAAACCGCGATATTTTCGGGGGGTTCTGGGGGGGTTTTTGGATCTGGAGGGTCCCGCGGAACGGCCGGAGAGCCCTCCCCACGGTCCGGGACATCTGGGCGTGGGCTCTGGGGAGGGCACGACGCATCCCCCTCCCGCGCGTTCCTGCCGCGAGACTGGGCATTTCCCGGGGGTCCCGTGGGTCCCGTGGGTCCACCGCCTCCCCCTTTCGGCTGCGTGACGGCAAATAAACATGTTTTCGCCGCATTCCATATCTCCTGTTCCTCCCTTGCTTTTTGCAAAGCCGTCTCCACTTTTCCCCACGCTTTTAGAACTTTTCCACAGCCGGTGGCTTTTGTATCCTGTGCCAGAGCGGCTGTGTAACTCTCCCACCTTTCTGAATCCAATATATCAATGGGCTGCTGAATTGTGCCCAAATCTATAAGCCTTGCAATAGCAAGATATAAATTCTTTTGCTCACAGCGTATTCCCCATTTCCCTTCCATAAGTTTTACAACCTGCGCGATGGCTTCCATGCCGATCACTGGTTCTGGGGCGTCCCCCTGATCCTCCACAGTAGTCCGGAACCTGCTGGTACCGTCGTCGTCCACCGTCCAGGCGTTTCCCGTCCCCCAGGTTCTATTCCCGGGCTTTTGGCACCAATATGTTGTGGCTTATCCAGCCACCACCCTGGCGGCCTGGGTTAGGTAGAGACACGGTCTCCACAAGCTGCGTGTGGGGCTCGGGCTTTATGACACAGCAAACGCCAATATGGTGAATTGTCAGAAAGCGTTTATTATCTAAAACACAGGGTTTAAGTACTATCTGGGTCTCGCTACGTCATAGGGGGTCTTACTAGTTTCCTAGGGGTAATGGAAAAGTACTGGTATGCTAGAGGAGAGGGGTTTGTGTCCCTGAGATAAGGTTATCTCAGGGGTGGAACGTGCCTTGCCCTTACCCGTGACAAAACGGTTTATCTTGCACAGTGCCTGTTCCTTCTCTAATTCACATCTTCCCCACAGCAGCCCTCAACCTTCCATGAGCAGCTGGACCTTTCAGGTGGCCCCTGGGAGGCCAAAACCAGCCAGACCAGTTTCATCTCACTTGGTTCCATGAGGCCATGTAGTGTCACAATGTTCTCCTTGCTTCTGAGGTGTCACAATGGCCCCTTGGTTCCATGGGGCCCCACAGTGTTACCATGGTCTCCACAGGAAGGAAAGCACAGAGCCCCAGTGCTTCTGGGGCTGATGAACAGAAGCCACCAGAGGCCAAGGCCAGCCAGAGCTGTCTGTCTTGGCTGCTTTCATCTGGGAGCAATGGAATATACATCTTGGGTTCTGTATCTTGGATATATGGAATTTTGGGGGAAGAATCCAATTTTCACCCATGAGCACCTGCATGGGAAGGCCAGTTCTTTCCCATAGGAAGGAAAGCACAGAGCCCCAGGATTTCCAGTGCAGATCAGAGTTGATCACCAGAGGCCAAGGTGAGCCAGGGCTTTCTTTCCTGGCAGCTTTAGTCTGGGAGAAACCCTTGCATACAAGTGAATTTTGGAGAACTACCAATTTTGGGAATGGGTGCTGGAGATAGAAGGATGGTTCTTTTCCATAGGAAGGAAACCCCAGAGCCTCAGGGTTTCAGAGCACATGGGAAGAGCCCCTCAAGATACAGATGTCAATTCAGCCAGTCAGGCGCAACCAACCAGACCTGTTACCTGTTTCCCTTGGTCACATGGGTCCCCACAGTGTCACAATGGTCCCTTGCTTCCATGAGGCCTTGCCGTGCCAAAATGGTTTCCTTGGTTCCATGGAGCTGCACAATGACACAGTGGCCCCTTGGTTCCATGGGGCCCCGTAGCATCACAATTGTCCCCCCTTGCTTCCATGAGGCCTTGCTGTGTCACAGGGGTCTCCTTGGTACTGCAGTATCACAGTGGACCCTTGGTTCAATGAGCCCCTTCAGTGTCACAATGGTCTCCAGGATTCCATGAGGCCCCGCAATGTCACAATGGACCTTTGGTTCCATGAGTCCCACATCATTCCATGAATCCTTAGTTTCATGGGGCCCTGCAGTGTCACATTTGTCTCCTTGGTTCAATAGGGCCACACAGTGCCACAATTGCCCTTTGTTCCAACAGGGCCTCATGGTGTCACAATGGACTCCTTGCTTACAGGAGGCCTTGCAACATCACAATGGACTCCTCAGTTCCATGAAGATGCAAAGTTCCACAATGGCCCTTTGGTTTCACAAGGCCTCCAAGTGTAAAATTGGCCTCTGTGGTTTCACATGGCCAGGCTGTGTCACAATGGATCTCTGGTTCCATGATGCCACATGGTGTCACAATGACCTCCTTGGTTCTGCACTATAAGATTCCCTCTTTGGTCCCTTGGAGCCCCCGAGTGTCACTGTTGTGCCCTTGGTTCCATGAGGCCCTGCAGTGCCACAAGGGTCCTTTGGTTCCACAAGGCCTCATGTGTCATAATGGTCTCCATGGTTCCATGAGGCCTTGCTGTGTCACAAGGGTTTCCTTGGTTCCATGATGCCCTGCTGTGTAATAAAGCTCTCCTTGGTTCCATGGGGTCAGTATGACTCCTTTGTCCCATGGAGACCCACAGTGTCCCTGTGGTCCCCTGGATTCCATGAGGCCCTGCTGTGCTGCAATGGCTCTTTACTTTTACAAGGCCCTGCAGTGTCACCATGGCCCCTTGCTTCCAGTGGGTTCCCAAGGTTCACAATGGTTTCCAGTGTTCCACGAGGCCCCACAATATCCCAACAGATCCTTGATTTCAAGGAAACCTGCAGTGTCAAGAGGCTGCCTTTGTTTGACAAGGCCCTGCAGTGTGGTAGTGGCCCCTTGGTTCCATGAGGCAAAGCAGAATCAGAGTGGCCCCTTTGTTCCAGGGAGTACCACAGTGTCACTGTGGTCCCCCTGATTCCACAGGACCCCAGAGAGTCACAATGGACCTTTGGTTCCATCAGGTTTCTCAGTGTCTCAATGGCCCCTTGGCTCCATGTGGCCCTGCTGTGTCACAGTGGCAGGTGGTTCCATGAGGCCCCACAGTGTCCAAATGGTCTCCTTGGTTCTGTGAAGCCCTACAGAGCTACAGTGGACCCTTGGTTCCAAGAGGCCTTGCTCTGTCACAATGGACTTCTGGCTGAAGGAACTTTTGCACTGTCAGCAATGGTCTGAGTTCCACAGTGTCACCATGGATCCTTTGTTCCATGAGGTTCCAGAGCAGACCATGATCCCCTTGATTCCAGAAAGTTCCGCAGTGTCACAATGGATCATTGGTTCCATGCAGCCTCACACCTTCACAATGACCCCATGAGCTTCCATACTGCCAGCAATGGTCTCCTTGTTTCCATGAGGCCCTGCTCTGATACAATGGACCATTGGTTCCATGGGGTTGCACTGCATCACAATGGACCCTTTTCTTCCATGAGGTTCCAAGGTATCACAGCTGATTCCTTGAATCTGTGAGCCTCTGATGTCACCAAATGTCCAAAAAATCTGAATAAGACTCCTTAACACTGATTCGGTGTTTAAGAGGGCATCACTTATTCAGGCCTGAGGTCCACCATGGGATAACTCCTATCCTTATGTGGATGTGTAATTCTACAAGTGCATTGCTTATATACAGTCACTGAATGTGTATTACAATTTACCCATTTCCATAAAACCCACCCCAAGTTCCCAGATTCAGTCCTTGTTTTCTCTATCACTTCACTCTTGAGCCAGATGTCTCCTTCTCTTCCAACCATCCTTGCAGGGAAAGCAGGCCCTGCATGCCTTGTTCCTGTGCTAGAAGTTCACAGGCACAGTGAAAATGGAATGAACCCTTTTGGTATCCAGCCCAAGGCTGTGTGTGCCCAGGCAGAGGCAGGCAGGACGCAGAGCTGTCAGCAAAGGAAGGGCCCAGCCAGGTGGGGCAGCCGCGGGTGACGACAGCCTGCAGGGACAGAGGCACAGGGCATGGACACCGTAGGACAGCCTGGGCTGCACAGGCCACAGGGATGGGCAGCAGCTGCAAGGCCCTGACACAGCCAACTCCTGCAGCACTTGGGCCATGGCTGCTGGCCCTGGGCCTGAGCCAGCAGGAGGGGACAAGTGACCCTTGCAGGCCTGCAAGGGCCTCATGGCCTCCTTGTCCCTGCTCAGCAGCCTGGCAGGGGCTGCCCCATGGTGCTGCCCTTGGCATTGCACATCCCCACATCCCAGTGGCCTGGGAAGAGGCCTGAGCAAGGAGGGAGGGACAGGATGTGCCTTGGCAGGGGCTGGGGCTCAGGCCTTGGCCCTTTGCATTCCTGAAACACATCCAGGTTTGCTCAGCATCAGGGACACCTTTGCCTTGTTTGTCCCCACCTGTCATTACTGCCTGCAGGGTTCTGCTCTACCAGGATCCTGGAGAAACTTTCATAGTCGTGTTTCTCTGAGGGACCCATTAAACCTTCAAGAAAGTTTGGACTTTGAATCTGACTTTGAGTTCTTGAGAAGTTTTTTGAGCATACTCTGAGGGACTGAATCTGATGTAAACAGCACCAAAATCCCAAGAGGTTAATTAAAGTCCTTGTGCTGAGTCTTTACTGCTGAGTTGCATCAGCATCCTGGCAATCAAGAAGAGCTTCATAAAGACATTTCTCTTGCTGAGCTGCTCCTCTCCCAGCCCAGCAGGGCTGAGGGCACTTACTGCAGGTTCCTGAGAGCTGTGAAGGAGACAGAGGCTTAAAGAAACTGCAAGGACAATTCTGAGCTTCTTCCTGGAAAAGTCTTCACCACTACTGACACAGTCATTCTCTGGCTGCAGGGATCTCCTCAAGCTGACCCATGACAGCACTGAGGTGACTGTAAGGATGGCTCTGCTGCCCTTTCTGCTTTGGGGGAGGATGTGCTCCAGAGCGGGGCTGCCCTGGGCACCGTCAGAGGGACAGGGCAGGACGGCTCCTGCTGCCAGGGACGGCTGCAGGGGCTGAAGCTGGGGCTGCAGCCAGGGCTGCCCAGGGCTATCCTGCACAGCAGCTCCTGCAGCCCTCAGGGCTCTTGGCCAGCCCAGGGCATCTGCCACCTGCCAGGGGCAGCTCTCAGCCTGCCTGGGAGCTCCCATGGATGGTGGAGGGGAGCAGTGGGTGCAAGGAGTGACTCCTGCCAGGGCAGCTCCTGCTGCTGCTGCTGCTGTGGAGAGGGTCCTGTGTGTGCCAGGGCTGCTCAGAGCTCCAGCTCATGCCCAGGTCATTTCTAAGGGGACTTGTCATCAGCTCATTCAGGGCAAGGGTTTCCTGCTTGCATCTCTGCTTTCCTGAATCTGTGCTCCCACTTTTCCCTGCTTCAGCTTGGTGGCAATGGAAACTCAGCTGTGCAGGGCAGAGCAGGGGCTGAGGCTCTTCAACCATCCCACTGAGTTTTCCTGGGAACCTCAGCAAGTGCCTGCAGCTGCCCAGGCTCCAGATCCATGCAGCATCAGCTTTCCATGGTGCCCAGGCCTGGGGGAGCTGTTCTTTAATGCCTGCAGCCGGGAGCAGCTGCAGGGCAGAGCTGGCCCAGGGGCTGGGCTGGGCTCTGGCAGCTGTGGCAGGGAAGGAGCCCGGGCCCACAGGAACAGCTCGGGCTGGGACAGCTGCAGCAGCAGAGCCCTGGGCAGGGAGGGAGGGAGGCAGTGCTGAGGGCAGCCCTGATGCTGCTGCTACTGCTGCTGCTGCTGCAGGGGAGATGTGGCAGCTGCCAGCCCTGCCCTGCAGGGCAGACACTGGCCTGAGCAGCACAGCTGCTGTGTCCCCTGGCAGCCAGCACAGCCCTCAGCCCGGGGGCTAGGGGCCCTCAGTCCCCTCCTGGGCCGGCAGAGCAGCTCCAGAGATGAAGGGCATCTCTGCTGCCATGTGCCCATTGCCTGCTGCCCAGGGCCTGAGGGCCACTGTCCTGCACTGCTGCTGCCTGCACTGCAGGGGCTGGGCAGGGCTGGGCAGGGAAAGGCTTTTCCTCAGGGCCCGGCTCTCTCTCTCCCTGCCTTGCCCAGCTGCTGCTGCCATTGCTGAGGGGCTCTCTGGGAATGGCACTTCCAGCTGCAGGCTCAGGCCCAGCCCTTGGGCTCCTCCTGCTCAGGCTGAGCACAGCAGTGGGGTGTCCCAGCTCCCTCTGCCTGGGCAGCTCTGGGCAGGGCAGGCTGGCAGGCTGGGAATGAGCTGACTCTCCCTGACTTTGGGAAAGGCAGGAGCCACTCTGTGTGCCAGGGATCCCTCTGCTCTCAGCAGTGTCTCCAGCCTTTCCAGGGTAACATGGGAGTGGGGCTCAGAAAGGTGCAAGTCCAGGACAGCTGGGAACAGGAGAGAGGGACAGAGCAGCTCCCCTCACTCTGCACCAAGGCTCAGACAATCCTCCTGCCTCACAGGACTCTCTGTTCTCCCCAGGTGCAGCAGAATCCCTTGTTCTGCCTTCTGCAATCCCCATCCCTTTGCCCTGGCAGCTTTTGTGCCTTAGGGACAGATTCTTTGTCCAAGTTCAAACACCAGGACTGGCCCCTGCCCTCACTGTTTTCCTGCACTGCCTGGGGGTCAGGTAAAGGTCTGGCTCCTCACACAACATAGGCCAGCAGCAATCAAGGTTCCAGCAATCAAGGAAAAATAAGATCTCCTAGACATAGACAGAGGGGAGGTGTTATGTGTCAGGAGAGAACCTGTGAGCAAGGGCTTTGACTTTTCTGTGAGAAATCTTCTGTTAGTATTCACTGTGTTTCCTCCGTCAAAAGGTTCCAGTGTTTTGAGACAGCAAATGTCCAACAGCAGCTCCATCAGGCACTTCCTCCTGCTGGCATTGGCAGACAGGCGGCAGCTGCAGCTCCTGCACTTCTGCCTCTTCCTGGGCATCTCCCTGGCTGCCCTCCTGGGCAACGGCCTCATCATCAGTGCCGTAGCCCGCGGCCACCACCTGCAAAGCCCCATGTTCTTCTTCCTGCTCAACCTGGCCCTCACTGACCTGGGCTGCATCCTAACCACTGTCCCCAAAGCCATGCACAATTCCCTCTGGGACACCACAAAGATCTCCTACACAGGATGTGCTGCACAGGCCTTTTTCTTTCTGTTCTTCCTTGGAGCAGAGTACTATCTCCTGACCATCATGTGCTACGACCGCTACGTGTCCATCTGCAAACCCCTGCACTACGGGACCCTCCTGGGCAGCAGAGCTTGTGCCCACATGGCAGCAGCTGCCTGGGCCAGTGCCTTTCTCAGTGCTCTGCTGCACACAGCCAATACATTTTCCCTGTCCCTGTGCCATGGCAATGCCCTGGGCCAGTTCTTCTGTGAAGTGCCACAGATCCTCAAGCTTTCCTGCTCCAAATCCTATTTCAGGGAACGTGGGCTTCTTGCTGTTAGTGTCTGTATAGCTTTTGGTTGTTTTGTGTTCATTGTTTTCTCCTATGTGCGGATCTTGAGGGCTGTGCTGAGGATCCCCATAGAGCAGGGACGGCACAAAGCCTTTTCCACCTGCCTCCCTCACCTGGCTGTCATCTCCCTGTTTGTCAGCACTGGCTTTGTTACCTACCTGAAGCCCCCCTCCATCTCGTCGCCATCCCTGGATCTGGTCCTGTCAGTTCTGTACTCGGTGGTGCCTCCAGCCCTGAACCCCCTCATCTACAGCCTGAGGAACCAGGAGCTCAGGGCTGCAGTGTGGAGACTGATGACTGGATGGTGTCAGAAACATTAAACTGCTGCCCAATTTCTTCCAATCACTTGTAATAAAAATCATCTTTGATAATTCTTGTTGATTTCATTTTGGAGGTTCTTTTCCCTTGGTTTACTATTTTAATATTGTCCACAAAGAAATGTCAGTGATTATCCCATTTCTCATGTTGTTTCTCTCCACCTTGACTGTGCCAAACACAGAGTCAATAAAGGGCTATGCTTTTCGTGGCTTTAAAGGAACTCAAGGATCTCCCAGCCAAGTTTTCTGCAGAGATGCCCCTTTGGTTCCCTTCTCTGCAGCTGCAGCAGCAATGTCTGTGTGCAGAGCTGGGGGCAGATCAGTGCTGGCACAGCAGCTGTGCCCAGCAGCAGCAGCACTTGGTGCTGCCAGTGCTGCTGCCGTGGCCCTGCCCCGCTGCCCTCCTGGCCCTGCTGTTGCTGTAGGGCCTGAGTGCTCTCGGGGCCGGGCACAGGGCTGGGGGTGGCAGTGCCGGGGCTGCAGCAGGGACAGGCCATGGGCACTGCTGGCACAGCAGCAGTGCTGAGGCCTCAGGCCAGGGCCTGGGGGCTGCAGGCTCCTTGCCCAGGCTCTCTCCAGAACACATTGGCCAGGCCAAGGCTGAGCAGAGAAAAGCCCCGGCAGCAGCCCCAGGCTGGCCGTGGGCAGGCTGGGGGCAAACAGCACGGCTGGGGCTCTGCAAGGGCCCTGGGCAAGCAGACGGCAAGGAGCAGCAGAGCAGGGCCTGATCCATCCCCACTGCGCTGGACACCCCAGGCCAGCGGCCCACAGCCTCCTCATGCACCTGCCAACAACATCCCCCCTCTGCAGCCCTGGCCTCTCCCCCAGCTCACACAGCTGCCGCAGCCTTGCAGGCACAGCCACGGCAGCACTGCCTCAGGAGCCCCTG
The DNA here is from genome assembly GCA_016584745.2 of Phylloscopus trochilus trochilus. NCBI lineage: Eukaryota > Metazoa > Chordata > Aves > Passeriformes > Phylloscopidae > Phylloscopus > Phylloscopus trochilus. Next base: position 790,625 of record WQNJ02000055.1, on the reverse strand, counting down.
TTTGCCCTGCCCAGAGCAGGCCTGAGCACCCCCATGGGCTTGGTGTGGGGAGATGAAGCTGAGGGAGCACAAATGCCAGCAGGGCCTGGGGCCAGGAAGGGCTGGGCCACAGCAGGGAAACCCCTCAGGTTTGTGGTGGCCTCTGAAGTCAGTCAGAAAAAGTTTGTTCCCATGAGCTGTGAGTTTGCTGTGCCACTGCAGACGTTGTTGGTCAGAGCCAGGGCGGCCTGGCAGCCACCCCCAAACTGCCCTGACCATTTCCTTTGTTTCACCTTGGCTTTCTCGACTTTTCCCTGGTACAAATTCCTTCCTCTTGCCCACCCCTGTCCCCTCCCCTGCAAGCAGCCCATCCCTGGTTGCCCTTTCCTCTCTGGCCCCACTCCCCATTTCAGTTCCTCACTTGGCACCATGAGAACGTCCCTTGGGGAGCAGGATCTTCCTCCGAGTGCTTCAGGAATTGTCTGCAGGCTCCTGCAGAGCCTCCTGCTGCTCTCTTGCCAGAGGCACCCCAGGCCAGGGGGGCATATCTGGGCTGCTGTGTCTGCCTGTGGGGCTCCCTGTTGTGGGCAATGAGGAGGAGCTGAAGAGGCTTTGCAGGACTGACAGGATGGGCTTTGGGGCTGTGAGGAGAAGCTGAGGCACCTGGGCTGCTGCACCTTCTGAAGAGGAGGCCCAGGGCTCATCCTGCAATCCTGCTGCAAGGGTGGTTTCAGAGAATCCCAGAATCAGCAAGGTTGGAAAAGACCTTGGACATCACCAAGTCCAACCCGTGCCCTGACACCTCCTTGTCTCCCCTGAGCCTCCTCTTCTCCAGGATAAACAACCCCAGCTCCCTCAGACACTCCTCACAGGACTTCTGTTCCGGACCCCTCACCAGCCTTGTTGCCCTTCTCTGGACACGCTCCAGCCCCTCCATGTCCTTCCTAAATTGCGGGGCCCAGAACTGGACACAGCACTCAAGGTGCTGCCCAACCAGTGCCGAGCACAGGGGAAGAATCCCTGCCCTGCTCCTGCTGGCCACAGCATTCCTGATCCAGGCCAGGAGCCATTGGCCTTCTTGGCCACCTGGACACACTGCTGCCTCATGTCCAGCCTGCTGTCCAGCAGTCCCTGCAGGTCCCTTTCTGCTTGGCTGCTGTCCAGCCACTCTGTCCCCAGCCTGTAGCAATGCAGGGGTTGTTGTGGCCAAAGTGCAGGAGCCGGCCCTTGGTCTTGTTCAAGCTGACATTGTTGGATTTGGGCCCTGGATCCAGCCTGTCCAGGGCCCTGTGCAGAGTCCTCCTGCCCTCCAGCAGATCCACACTCCCAGCTGCAGGAGAGATGGCCAAGGGCTGGGCAGGGCTGGCAGGGCCACAGGCACCCAGGCCTTTGTCCCCTGGGCTCTGCCAGCACCTCTGCAGGCCCCACAGAAGGAACTTTCCTTGCAGGAAAGCCTGCACTTGGCTTCTGCCTGGCCCCTCCCTGAGCAGGCTGGCACGCCTTGCAGCTTTAGGACATTTGTCCTTGCTGCCCCTGCCATCCCCCTGCCCCACCAACAGCCCCCAGCCAGCCGCGAGGGACAGGCCCTGCTGTGCCAGGCCTGGGCTCAGGCCTTGGCCTTTCTGCTCCCTCCAGCCAGCCCAGGCCTTGCTCAGCATTGCAGTCCCTGCTCACAGCCTTGGGCTCCCTGCAATCCTGGCCTCAAGGAGCTGCTCTCACCAGTGCCTGGGCAGCCTTTGGCACTCCCTGCCCTCACTGGGGCCCAGGGATGTTCCAAGGGACTTGGAGTTTTGCTTCTGACTCCTTCAGCAGCTTCTTCATTCTTCCTTCAGTGCCTGGGGGTCCTGGACTCAGCACCAAATCAATTGAGGGCTCATGAAATTACAGGAAGCCCTCAGGAGATCTTTGTATTCCTTCAATTGTCTTTGAGTCTCCTGGGCTTGTGCAGCTGACTGGAGTCAGTTTTGTGTTGTTTTAAGGAGGAAGATTTCAAAGTCCATCTCATGATTTTTGGTTTTTTAAGCACATGAGTTTTTTTAAAATTTTCAGTTCATTGAAGAAGTGACTGAAGGATTCTCCAAGTGATCTTATGCTGAATGTTTCTTTAGAAGGTCTGGGCACAGACAAGTATGAGCCCTTGCAGGCTGACCCTGTTTAGACAAGCTGCTCCTCACCCCAACCTCACCATGTCTGGCATTGCCCACCTGGCACTGACATCCCTGTGCCCTGCAGCACAACCTTGTCCCCTGAGCTCTGCAGCTGCCTGTCCCAGCCCATTGCACCATGTCCCACCTGCTCTCCTCAGGCCTCTGCCTGCACACAGGCCCAGGAGGAGTTTTCCTCTTGGTGAGGAAAGAATGAAAAAGCCTGAGCGGGTTTCCTAAACAACAAAGCCCATTCAAGAACCACATGCTCAGGACAGGCTGCCTGGAATGATGTCACCTTTCTACAAAGGACAGTGTCACCAGAAATGAGCCCTGGAAGCAGAATTCACTGAATCTCTCAGCTGAATTCTCTGTCCCTGTCCTGGATCACTGTTACAGATGGAAGCTGCAGATGCCATCCTCAGCTTGAACTCTTCTTTGGAATGCAGACAGAGGTCCCCAGGTGTGTAAAGGAAGCTTTGCTCAATGTTGATGCAAAGCTTTTGTGTTCCTCATGGAACCAAGGAGACTCTTGAGACACTGCAAGACCTTGTTTCACCAAGGGTCCATTGTGACACAGCGGGGGCTCATGGAATCAAGGAGACAATTGTGACAGTAGGGAACCTCCTAGAAACAAGTCTCTGTTGTGGCAGTCATGGAATCAAAGAGACAGTTGTGACACAGCCAGGCCATGTGGAACCAATGGTCGATTGTTACCCTGCAGAGTCAAGAAGAACATGGTGACACCACAGAACCTCATCGAACCAAGGGTCCTTTGTGACACAGCAGGGCCTCCTTGGAACCCAGGGGACCATTGTGACAAGGCAGGGCCTACTGGAACCATGGAGACCATTGTGACACTAAGGAAACTCATGGAATGACGGTGACCATTGGGATGCTATGGAACCTCACAGAACCAAGGGTCCATTGTGACATTGTGGTGCCTCCTGCAATCCAACATTGTGAAACTGGGAGGCCTAATGGAACAAGGGTTTCTATTGTGACACTGCAGAACCTCATGGAATCAAGGGGCCATTGTGATACTGTGGGGCATAATGGAGCCAAGGACACCACTGATAGTGGACAGAAAATTTGAAGACACTTTTGAGTATTTGAGAGCAGGTATTCTTTATTACAGTGTGCGGATCAGTCGGGCAATCCTTCCTCCATTTGAGTGCACTGAGCATCAAATGAACAGAGTTTTGATCACACACACTGATTATGCATTCATTAGCCATCCCCACTTCCTCTGAATTTACTTGACATAGTTGCACCCCATCTCACAAGTTCTTACCTGGTTCTTTGGGGTCTGTCTTCAACATCCATTTTCCTTTCTAGGTGGCTGTTTCTCGACCCCACTTTTGAGTATGGGCAATATTATCATTTTGCAAACCTTCTGTTTTGTCAGCCTTGTAGAGCTGAGCTGACATTTTTCTTACATTTTGAATGACTTCTGTTTGCCGGAGTTACATCCTTGATCCATTTCTGCAAGGCTGTGCTGTTCTGTTCTGCTGTCCTTGATAAGAGTCAATGTTGTTCTGTTCTCCTGTCCTTGTCACAGCGCTCGCCCTGCCTGAGGTGTGTCTGCAACCCCCCAACCTATGGGCTTGGGGTGGGCAAGTGTTCCTGAGGGAACAGGGATGGGACAGCTGGGCTGGACTGACCCAAGGGATGTTCCATTGCATGTCACATCAGGATCAGCAATAAACTGCAGGCAGCAGGGGGGGCAAGGGGGGGAGGGGATTAATTTCTTTTTAGAGACATTTTTCTTTCAAAACATTACCGACACATAAAAATCCTCTCCTGCCACAAGGTGGTTAAACATTTTCTGCTGATAGGAGATTTCCTGTGAATTTGCTTTCCTTCTGTTTGTGGCCTTTGCTTTTTGTTCTTAGTTTCTTTGTGGGGTTTCTGTGTTCTTGTGGGTGGGTGTTGCTTTGGGGTTTTGTTTTGTTAGGTTTGGTTTTTCCCTTTTGAACTGCCTTTTTTCTGGTGCATGACTTTTTTCTCCCTCTTCTTGTGGCTTGGTTGGCACCTGATGGCAAGACAAATTGACTCGACTCAGTCATCTTGCCCATAGGGAAGAAAAGCACAATGATGCCAAATTTTGTTTTGCAGTCACCATCAACTGGATGAGTTTGGTCACAGATTCCCTACAATTTGACAGTATCCACTAACCAAATTAAAGTGCATTTCATGCCATTGTAGAGATAATAGAAATGTTCCCCAGTGGTGGTCAAGGGCTGGTCACTGAGGGATGTCACCAGGCAGTGGCTGCCAAGAGGACTCTGTACCATGGATTTGACATTTGACCCTCATTGTTCAGCCAAATTCCCACCCAGCCCATGTTCCATTTCTTCAGCCCAGCTCTCTCCAGTCTGGCTCTGAGCAGACCACAGCAGACCGTGTCACAGGCCTGGCTGAAGTCTGGGCACACAACATCCCCTTCTTTTCCCTCCCACGTGGGTTCTGCAATCCCTGCCTTGTCCTGCCAGTGCCTGGAATGGCTGCAGGAGGATTTGCCACATCCCCTTCCCTGCTGAGCCTGACCAGGCTGGGACTCTCCCAGATCCCCTCCCTGTCCTGTTTGCAGACTGGCTCCATGTCTGCCTTTCCCAGGTTCCCAGGACCCTCTGGGATGGCTCTGCCCTTTCCAAGGGGTTTGAGAGAGCTCTCCCAGTGACACTGCCCAGCCTTCTCAACATTCCTGACACCAAAGGCCTTTTCCACATCCCTCAGTTTCAGGTCAGTGCCCAGAACACAGCACAGCCCTGTCCAGGCCCTTGGGGTGGTTCAGAATGGAGGCAGCTGTGATTTCTCCCCACACACCCCCACCCCAATGGTCTCTCTGGGCAGTCCTTGCCTGTGCTGAACAGTTTCCCTTGAGCCTCCCTGCCCTGGATGTTTCTCTCTGCAGTCCCAAGCACAGCCCAGTAAAGAATTCAGGTGGTTTTCCCAGAGGATTTCACTCTCAGAGTGAAGTGGCCTCAAGGCCCTGTTTGTGCCTCTGGAATTGTGCCAGCCCCGAGTGCTGCTGATGGTGTTTGTGCTCACTCTGCTTCATCTCCCCACACACACACAGGATGCACTGCTGAAATCTCCTCAGGACAGAGCAAACAGGCACTGCTGGCCTGGTCCCTTGGTGTCCCTCCATGCAGGGACAAACAACCTCCTGCAGGTGTGGGGAGAGGCCTGTGCTGGCCATGGTGGTTGCAGGGGCTGGTGTGGGACAATTGCCCTCGGGCACCTTCCCAGGCTGTCCCCAGAAGAGAGACACAGCCCAGGCCCTGCTCTGCTGCTCCCTCAGGTCCATGCCAGGAGCTCTGGCTGTGCCAGGACACTGCTGGGTGCCCCCCTGCCCACTCCCCCTCTGCCCTTGGGCACTGGGCTTTGCTTTGCCAGGGCATTCCTGGAGCACATTGCTGAGAGCAGCTGTGCAGGGAGAGCAAAGCCTTCCTGGGCTACCCTCAGGAGATGATGCCCTTTGCTGCTGGAGCTGCTGTGCTGGAGCCCAGCTGTGTCCCAGCAGTGCCCATGGCCTGGCCCTGCCTGTGCTCACAGCACGCACACGCAGCAGGACAGTGACCAAGCTGCCACAGCCCTGCGGCCTGACAGCCACAGAAGGGCTGGGAAGGAGAGGCTGCAGTTGGGAAGAGCAGCTGTGGGAAGAGCCAGGGCCATTGTCCCTGGCTGTGCTGCTGGGCTGGGAGTCTCTGCCCTGCACCTCTGCTCACAGGCACTGGCCCTGCAGAGACAGAGAGGGTCTGAGGGAACATCTTGGGCAGCCAGGGCAGAGCAGGACACTTTATTTGACAGAAATGCAGAGTGATCAGGGCTCCTCACTGTCTGTGCTTAACACAGGCATGGTAGATACTGATGTAGCAATACTGGGACTAATGGAATCCCTTTATGAAAAATATTAGAAGGAGAAAAAGAAAAAGAAAAAGAAAAAGAAAAAGAAAAAGAAAAAGAAAAAGAAAAAGAAAAAGAAAAAGAAAAAGAAAAAGAAAAAGAAAAAGAAAAAGAAAAAGAAAAAGAAAAAGAAAAAGAAAAAGAAAAAGAAAAAGAAAAAGAAGAAAAAGAAAAAGAAAAAGAAAAAGAAAAAGAAAAAGAAAAAGAAAAAGAAAAAGAAAAAGAAAAAGAAAAAGAAAAAGAAAAAGAAAAAGAAAAAGAAAAAGAAAAAGAAAAAGAAAAAGGAAAAGAAAAAGAAAAAGGAAAAGAAAAAGAAAAAGAAAAAGGAAAAGAAAGAAGAAGAAAAGGAAAAGGAAAAGGAAAAGGAAAAGGAAAAAGAAAAAGAAAAGGAAAAGGAAGCAAGGCAAGGAAAAGGAAAAAAGAAAAAAATTAATTAAGCAAATAGAATAACAAACAAGACACACATGCCATAAATCAGTGTGGGCCTGGAATGAGTTCCATTCTGAATGCTGTGCACAAACACAGAGGCACCTGATTGTTTCTGAAAAGCACAGAGTGGTCATATTCCTCAGGACATCCTCCAGCTCCTGGTTCCTCAGGCTCTGGATGAGGGGGTTCAGTGTTGGAGGCAGCAGCCAGCACAGAAGTGACAGTGCCAGAGCCAGGGATGGGCACCAGGCTGGCACAGGTGACCTTGAGGCTCTGCAGGGCTCAGGCCCAGGGGCTGTGCCAGAGTCAGGGCTGAGCTGACACTCTGTGGGCTGGGGCAGAGCCCAGGCAGAAATGAGCCCTGAGCCAGCAGCTCTGCAGTGGTGGCCACCAGGCCGGGTGGCCAAGGGAGGCTTCTGGCCATGGCCTGGAAGCAGCTGCTGCTGCCCAGGGGTTGTTATATGTATGTCCCAATAATTGACTGGACACAAGCCCAATTAAAATAATATTGGAATTTATTAAGCAAGCACCAGTAAGCAAAACAGCGCTGGGTGGCCATGGGGTCTCCTGCCTCACCTTGGCTCACACCATGCCACCAAAATCTCTGCTCTTTATACTTTGCAGCTTCCTGTGACACGTTTCTGTTTCTTTTTATTTGTGAAGTGTTGCAGGGGTGTCTTCCCGGTGGTCGTGAGAACGGCGTCCCGTATTCGATCCCTGCAAAAACTGGTTGCTCAGCTTTTTAGCTCTGCTTATCTTTTGTTTACTTTGCCAGATGTCTGAAGGAATAGTCTTGATGAGATAACAAGGTTTTCCCTGTAGCATGGTTTAGTGAACAATTACTGATGGTAATTTATTACAAATATCCCCTTTTTTATTTTGTTCACTGAACTGCTGCTTGCAATCTACTTTTTACTATTTCAATTAGTTTATTGATTATACATGGTCTAAATGTTAATCTCAGAACTAGCAAGATTACTGGTAGCCACAATACGTGGTATTGTGTTGTCTCTTGTTATGGCTAAGGTAATTACTACAATAGTTACAACTTTCTACATAATGTCTGTAATAACTATTAGTCTATTTATTTGGGGTTCCGAGTGAGCTTCAGCTTCATTTCGTTATCGCTTGGTGTGACCTTCCAAACTTCCTCTGGGGCTTTCTTCACTTGGGAGTGATGGATCCAGGCCTTCTGTTCTTTTATCTTAATTGCAGTTAAGGTAGTGAGGAGCACCTGGAATGGTCTTTCTCACTGCGGTTCTAAGGTTTTTTCTGCAAAAGACTTAATGTACACATAATCTCCAGGTTGTACATCATGTACAGAGCTATCTAGTTCTCTGTTTTGAGCTCCAGCCACATATTTCTCTATTTCTCTAAGTTGTTTATTTAGGGCCACCATATATTATATAGGGTTTCTTCCCCTACTTGAATGGATGTTGTTCTCTCTTGAACTGCATATGGCCTTATTTCAAAAAAAGGGCTTAGCTTCTCTTTTGCCCTTGGTTTTGTCCAAATTTGCAATCATGCCAATGGAAGAGCTTGGGGCCAGGGCAAATTTGCTTCTTGCCCCAGCTTCACAATTTGTTGTTTAATTCTCAGCCTATTCTCAGGTGGTGACTTACTTGCTGTACAATTTTGAAATAAAGTGTGGCCTCTTATCTGAGGATATGGTGGCTGGAACTCTAAATTGTGGTATTATTTCTTGCAACAGTGCTTTGGTCACCTCTCGAGCTTAGCTGTCCTAGCAGGAAAGGCTTCTGGCCATCCTGAAATAGTATCAGTTAATACCAATAGGTAACAGTACCCTCCACCCTTCCTGGGCAGTTCTGTAAAGTCAATTTGCCATTGTTGCATACCTTGAGTCCGTGTAGATGTTAATTTTCTTTCCTTCTGCCAGCTCTAGGGCTCGAATTAAGGCAATTATTTCAGCCTTCTGTGCAGAGGTATTTGTTAGTAGTGGCCCAGACTCTATTACCTCTCTGCTTGTGGTAACTGCATACCCAGCATGCCTTTTTCCACTGATGACACAGCTGCTCCTGTCAGTGAACCAGGTCTCAGTGTCCTCAAGCGGGGTGTCCTTCAGATCCGGGCAGCTGGAGTAGGTGGCTTCGTGGTCTCCAGGCAATCATGGATCACAGGTTCTCCCATACTTCCACTGAGGAAGGAAGCTGGGTTCACAATGTTAGTTACCACAATCTCAACATCATCTTGTTCTACCAGTACAACCTGGTACTTCAGGAATCTCTGTGGGGAGAGCCAATGCCTCTCTTTCACTTCTAGAACTGTAGACACTGTGTGGGACACTAGCACAGTCATTTTCTGGCCCAGGGTGAACTTACATGCCTCTTGGATGTTCACTGCCACTGCTGCAACAGCTCTGAGACACCCTGGCCACTCCTTAGCTGCTGTATCCAGCTGTTTGGAGAGGGAGGCCACTGCCCTTCGGTACGGGCCAAGATTTTGTGCTGCTATTCCTAAAGCAATTCTTTGCTTCTCGTGGGAAAACAAAAAGAATAGCTTACTCACATCTGGAAGTCCCAGGGCTGGTGCTGACATGAGGGCCCTCTTCAGCTGGTCAAAGGCTCGAGTTGCTTAAATCCACAGTCTGCATCACCCTGTCATGCCTAGAACGTTCTCAGTTCTTTCACTGTCTGAGGCTTTGGGGTCTGGCATATTGCCTCCTTGCGATCTTGCCTTAAGGTTCTTTGTCCAGCACTCACGTCATAGTTCAGGGAAATGTCTGTTTGCTTTACCATCTGAGCTTTTTTTTTTTTTTTTCTTTTTTGGGTATCAGGCCCAGAAAGTTTAGCAGGCTTACCATTCAATCCACGCATGTTTCCTGAGTCTGGGTGGCTATTAAGAGGGCATCCACATACTGGAGGAGCTGTCCTTCTCCTGGAGGAGGTTCCCAGGACTCCAAATCCTTTTCAAGCTGCTCCCCAGATATAATACGCACCATGTGAGCTAAGTTTTCAAAAATTTTCTGGCTGGCTTCATGGATAGATAGGCAAAAGAATGCATCCTCCAGATCTAAAAGAGTAAACCAGATTAATTCAGGTGTTAAAGGAGTTAAAGGTGTGTAGAGATTGGCAACTACTGGATACAAGTCCTCAGTTACTTTATTTACAGCCCTTACATCTTGTACCAACCTGTATGACCCGTCAGGCCTTTTCACTGGCAAAATAGGAGTGCTCAAATCAGACTGACACTCCCTCAGTAGTCCTGTCTTCCAAAAGTTTTCAATAATTCGACTAATTCTTTCTCTGTCTTCTTTCTTCAGGGGGTATTGTTTAACCTTTACTGACTGTCCTCTTTCTTTGAACTTAATTTGTACTGGTAATTCATTCTTAGCTCTTCCTGGTATGTCAGAAGCCTATACCTCAGGAAATACTTGATCCATTATTTTCCTAAAGTTTTTTTTCATTTGCAACTACAATTTCTTTGGTTTATTAGCATTAAACTTAGCAGTTCTACATATTGTCAGTCTGTTCTACATATTGTCAGTCTTTTACTTCCAAACTAATTTCCCATTTTTGAATATTATTCTTGCTCCAGCAGATCCCTGCCCAAAAGTGCAGATGGAGCATTAGGCATCTATAAAAATTGATGAATTCCCCACTGTTTCCCCAATTTATACTTTAGTGGTTCACAAAAATAAGCTCTTTCAGATTGACCAGTTGCCCCCTTAACCATAATATTACAAAAAAAAAAAAATCTATCCAGGCCTCATCTAGTAAACCTTCTAAATTCCGGCTGTTTGGACCCCGGATCTTCTGGAGTTTCCACTTTATGTCTCCTGTAGACTGTCCTAAAAATAAATTTATTACTTGCTGCATCTCTTCATCAGATCCAGGGGGCAGGGGGGTGTGTCGGCGCATTGGTCTCGCAGGTGATCTGGAAATTCAGAAGGGGGCCTGTTCTAAGGGGCTCTGTTTGATAGCAGGTAAGGCTGGCTGGTTTGGGGACTGCTCTTTCCAGGCCTTTTTATAATCAATTCTTGGTATCTCTTTAACTGTCTCAGTCCATCATTATTAGGATCCCAACCTGGGTCTTGAAGGGGAACACTTCTTTAACATCTTCTCTTTACTGTCTTCTTTAATCATTAACTTTATCTTCTAAGCAACCCCTGTTGGGTCATTTCAATGGCCCTTAGCACTCTTTTCCCAAATCTCAAAAATAATCGAGGAAAAGGGAACCTTATGTCTTCTGTCTCTTTTTCCAGAGCCTCTGCTTGGTACACTTTATCGGGATGTGTGCACCTCTGATTTATTGGGCAGGTACTACAACACCATTTGGGCTTCCCTTTAGTGACTTTATTGTCTTTTTCAAGGGCCAATACTAAAGGATCAGATGGTGGCCTCATTCCACTACAATGTCTGATAGTCCAGTGTACCACTTACTGGGCCACTTTACATCTTCATCAAGCTTATATAGAGGCCACCACTTAACCAGCTCTCTCTTGGTTTTTGTACCACCATAACTCACCAATTCTTTCTAATGTGTTAAAATACATCCCAGAGGACTGCTTTCAGGAATCCCCTGACTTTCACCTGCTTTCATCTTTAAAATTCCTCTGGTACAACCATATACTGGGTACTCTTGTTCTACTCTAAAGATTTCCACTGGCTTCCCTATGCCTTCTTCTCCTGGGCATATACTTTTTACTAAACCACTAAAACAACGCAGGGTTTACACACACTACTAGAGGGGAAAATGCTAACTGGGTCTCAGCCAGATATTAACAACCCCAAACACACTCAACTAAAGGTTTTAATAAAATGTTGTTATACATCAAAGAACTCAAATGGGGATACAGCAGCACAGATCCTCCTGCAGGAGGGAAGTGGGGCCACCCTGGCCCCACACTGTCCTGGCACTCTCCTTGCAACCAGAGATCACCAGTTCTTAATTAAAATACTACTTCACACACTGGCAATCTCAAGATCTCACAAACAATTAAGTGTGTTTCTCTACAGTCGAGACAAGCCCCCCCCCTCCCCCCTCTACAATCAGAACTTTTGGGGAGGGTCGTAGCGGGCTGGAAAACAAAACAAAACAAACTGGGACTACAAAACCCTGAATCCTTCAACCGGGCATAATTTCAAACCTTCTACACTACTCGTCGTTTTATACACAAAATAAACAGCTTATTTATCCACAGCTGTTTTCACTTAACAGTACACTGGTTAAAATTCCGCTGCCAGGCACATGAACAAACCTCACACACAGCACTCCTCCTGGCACACACTGCAAACACGGTACAAATACTCCAAATCCTGCCGCTTTCCCAAACACACAGATACCCCTCTGCTGATCAGGCGGGGGTTTTAAAATTCTTTCACAGCTTTAAAGAGGCACAAACCCAAAACACTTATCAGCTACTAATGACACACTCCAAAAGCACACAAATCAAGGCGCCTACAATGCAGATCCACACAGACCACAACACATACAGCACACCAATAATTTTACTGCTTGAACATACGATTGCAGCCGATGTGCCGGATTCCAATCTCTGTTTCCCGCGACTCGGTCTGGGACCGCCCGTGACCCAGAATTCACAAACCACAGTCCCCAAGCCGCTTTTAAACCACAACCAAACTGGAGCCTCAATTGCTCTTGAACAATGACAATAGCTAGATCTATGGCTCTGCTGAGGCTTCTGCCCCACCTCGGGACACTTAAAGCTGGTGCTGTTGCCAGCTCTTACCTAAAACACAAAGAACCATCAATACCAGACTCCGCGGAGCTTACCAAACCCAATCAGGCCTCTGCTTTGCATAAGACGTCTCTTTATGACTTATAAGCTGCCTGTATTCAAAGGTACCTTTTTCAAATATTTATTAAACATACCTTTTTGTCCGTAGCTTAGGCATGTCCTGCTCTCTCCCTGGGGTGTCAGCAGGGACACAGGAGCCCTCTTCTCATTAAATTCTGGGTGGGCGCCCAGAGGGGTCTCAGACCCCGATGGCCCCTCAGCCAGAGAGAGCAGTCTCTTGCCTGGCTCGCCACGTGATTTATTAAAATATGAATATTGATCTAATACCGATACCCAACTGTGACAGACAAAAGACTCTCTAACAGTTAAGTTAGAAAGTGTAGCCGGGCAGCTGTGTGGGATAGCTCCCCAATACCACTGCAAAGATCACAGGTAATTACAAAGCCTTTTATCTACAAAAGTGTCGAATACACAAAATACAAATGCATATTCATACCCTTGTCACCTCTTCTAAACTAAAAGGTTCCCTGGAACTTACACAAATGTTCAAAGCCTGACAAATCCAATCCTCAAAGGAACCAAACACAGGCCAGTATAGGCGGTAGCCTCTAATTTGCTTTCCACCTCACACCTCCACACAATAGTGAATCATTTTTATTTACTCTTACCCCGCCTAGAAGGGGTAACCATTCCAATATGTAATCCTCAGTCCTATCTAGGGAAGCTTCACTTGGGGTCCCCCACCCATGGGATCAGAGGGCTTGCTTTTCCTCTGTCCCATCTTCCAGAGTGCCTTCACACACACACACACACTTCACCTCCTGTTCGTGGCCCAGTCCCTCGCGGGATGTGGGAACCGCACTACTGAGGAGCCCACACTCGCTTCGTCCTCCCCTGGACGTCTCACAATGACACACTCTGGGATACCCAACCCCAACCGAACGGATAACCGGCCTATACTTACGCACTCCTGCGTCTTCGTTCGGGCTTCGTGCACAAAGATTATGGGGTTGCCGGCTTTCTTTTGCTTACTGTCGAATTTAGGGTTCGTAGGTAGAGGATCGGATGGGGTGCCACACAAACAGGGGCCGCTTGTCAGCGGGGCGCCTCCCCCGTATGGTGACCCACACCAGGTTGCCTCTATCCGAGTCACGGCACCAAATTTGTTATAAGTGTGTCCCGATAATTGACTGGACACAAGCCCAATTAAAATAATATTGGAATTTATTAAGCAAGCACCAGTAAGCAAACCAGCACTGGGTGACCCTGGGGTCTCCTGCCCCACCTTGGCTCACACCATACCACCAAAAGTCTCCGCTCTTTATACTTTGCAGCTTCCCGTGACAAGTTTCTGTTTCTTTTGTGTTTGTGAAATGTTGCGGGGGTGTCTTCCTGGTGGTTGTGAGAACGGGGTCCCGTATTCGATCCCTGCAGAAACTGGTTGCTCAGCTTTTTAGCTCTGCTTATCTTTTGTTTACTTTGCCAGATGTCTGAAGGAATAGTCTTGATGACATAACAAGGTTTTCCCTGTAGCATGGTTTAGTGAACAATTACTGATGGTAATTTATTACACCTGAGAGCATTGCCCCAAAGCTTCTTGAAGTCAGAAAGACCTGGTGCTCTGACCACTTCCCTGGGGAGCCTGTTCCAGTGCCCAAGCACCCTCTGAGTGAAGAACCTCAGTACCCGATAAGGTCATGGAGCAGTTTCTATTGAGTGTCATCATGCAGCACCCACAGGATGGCCAGGGTATCAGAGCCAGCACGGATTTAGGAGGGGTAGGTCATGTTTGACCAACCTGGTCTCCTTTTATGACCAGGTGACCCACCTGGTGGATGCAGGAAAGGCTGTAGATGTTGTCTATTTGGACTTCAGCAGGGCCTTTGACACTGTCTCCCACAGCACATCCCTGGAAAAGCTGGCAGCCCACGGCTTGGACAGGAGCACTCTCTGCTGGGTTCAGAACTGGCTGCATGGCCGGGCCCAGAGGGTGGTGGGGAATGGTGCTGCATCCAGCTGGCAGCCAGTCAGGAGTGGTGCTCCTCAGGGCTCTGTGCTGGGGCCAGCTCTGTTCAATATTTTTATTGAGGACATGGATGAGGGTATTCAGTCTTTCATTAGTAAATTTGCAGAGGACACTAAGCTTGGGAGTGTGTGTCAATCTGTTGGAAGGTAGGAGGGCTCTGCAGAGAGACCTGGAATGGATGGATGGGTGGGCAGAGTCCAATAAGATGAAGTTTACTAAGTCGAAATGCTGGGTCCTGCATTTTGGCCGCAACAACTCCCTGATATGCTCTAGGCTGGGGACAGAGTGGCTGGACAGCAGCCAGGCAGAAAGGGACCTGGGGCACTGATGGACAGCAGGCTGGACATGAGGCAGCAGTGTGCCCAGGTGGCCAAGAAGGCCAATGATTCCTGGCCTGGATCAGGAATGGTGTGGCCAGCAGGAGCAGGGAGGTCATTCTGCCCCTGTACCTGGCACTGGTGAGGCTGCACCTCGAGTGCTGTGTCCAGCTCTGGCCCCTCAGCTCAGGAAGGACAGTGAGTGCAGTGTCCAGCTCTGGCCCCTCAGCTCAGGAAGGACACTGAGACGCTTGAGCGCATCCAGAGGAGGCACCGAGGCTGGTGAGGGGCTTGGAACACAACTCCTGTGGGGAATGGCTGAGGGAGCTGGGGTTGTTCAGCCTGGAGAAAAGGAGACTCAGGGGTGACCTTATCACTCTCTGCAACTTCCTGAAGGGTGGTTGTGGTCAGGTGGGGGTTGGTCTCTTTCTCCAGGCAGCAACTGACAGAACAGGAGGACACAGTCTCAAGCTGGATCAAAGGAAATATAGGTTGGAAATCAGGAAAAAGTTTTTCACAGAAAGGGTGATAAAGTTCTGGAATGGCCTGCCTGGGGAGGTGGTGGCCTCACCATCCCTGGATGTCTTTAACAAAGACTCGATGTGGCACTTGGTGCCATGGTTTAGTTGAGGTGTCAGGGCCCGGATTGGACTCGATGATCTTGAAGGTCTCTTCCAACCTGGTCATTCTGTGATTCTGTGATCTCCCACCAGCCCTGCTCTGTTTGTGAACAGCAGCAGACAGATCTTTCCTTGGCAGTGGGAGTGTTACCAAAAGTTCAGTAAAATCAAAAACTCCTTCACCCCAATGTAGCATTCAGAAGCAGCATTCTTTATTCAGCTGGATGCATGGGGGGATGGCTCCTCCAAAGCCGTGCGTGCTGAGTACAGGAAAGTTTCTGTTTATATTCTGTATTTTGGATACATGTTCATTGCTTGTCCCAGACTAAACAGACATATGATAACCATTTCCCTGAAATCATTAACACATTTCCCCTCCCCTTTTGCATGCCCTCTTCTGCCCTGGGGGTCTCTCTGGTGGTCCCTGGTGGTCACAGACCCCAATGTTCCAGTGGGTCTGGCTGAGCTGGCAGGACACTGAGGCTGCTGAACTTCCAATTCCCCTTCTTCCACAATGGGCACTACAATGGGCACTGTGTGGTTTCCATGGGCCATGGTTTTGGAGAGTGAGCATTGTGTCAGCTCACCAGGTGCAGACCATTGATCATTTGGAACCATGAGGTGACAGAGTGGGCTGTGACATCTCAGAGTGGGTTATGTGAGGTCATTGAGGAGCTACAGCATCATAGGCCATGTCTGTGACATCACAGAGCCAGCTGTGACATCACAGGGCAGAGGTCTGACATCATAGAGCAGGCTATGACATCACTGAGTTGGCTGTGACATTACAGGGTGTCTGTGTGACATCACAGAGTGGGTTGTGACATCAGAGACCAGCTGTGTGACATCATGGGGGGCTGTGTGACATCCCAGGAGGGCTGTGTGAGGTCACTGGGTTGGTCACTCTGCCCCAGCTCCCCCTCACAGTTTCCCCCAAGAAGTCCAATGCTGTTCATGCCCAGAAGGGTCCCCTGTCCCCTGGTACCCCCCCAGTGCACCTGGAGCCACAGCCTCCACCAAAGGATGTTCCACAGGATCGACCCCAGAGCCTGACACGGGGACAAGGGGCTGGGCTGTGTGACCAGGACATCAAGGACAGGGATTCTCCAGGTCCCTGTGGCCTGGGTTGGGTTCCCCAGGGCAGGAAAGATGTCTGGCAGCTGAGGCAGGGTCAGGGAAGGGCTCCAAGGTGGGGCTCCAGCCCTTGGGCTGTCAGGAGAGGCTGAGGGAGCTGGGCTTGTCCAGCCCCGAGCAGGGAAGGCTGAGGGGCTCCTCATCCCAGCCTGGCAGTGCCCCCGAGGAGGTGCTGGAGAACACAGAGCCAGGCTCTTCACTGGGGGCCTGCTGGGAGACAAAAGACAAGGAGCAGAGGGTGAAAGAGGGGAGGCTCAACCAGGACAGGAGGAAACCTTTGTTCCCATGGGCTCAGCCAGCTGCTGAGATGCTGCCCCCTAATCCCTGTCCTTTGGCATTTTCCAATCCAGACCACATCGAGCCTGGAACCACTTGGTCTGACCCAGTTTCTGACAGCTTGTGCTGCTGACTTGCTGAGGTCCTTTCCAGTTCAGCTCTCTAATGCTGCTGGGACAATGCTGGTCACACTCAGTCCCAGGGGCTCTGTAGTGACATCCCAGGGGCCCTTAATCTTCCTAAGGGTCATGAGGTGACAGTCCCAGGGCTGCACAGTGACAACAGAGGTGTCTGTGCCCTGCCAAGGAGCCAATTTGTCCCAGGCAGTGGCAGGAGTCCAGTGGTGACATCCCTGTGCTCCTAAAGAACAGCGAGGTCACCAACACTCCCAGGGGCTCCATGGGGACATCCCAGGAGTGTCCAGGCTGCCAAAGAGCTGGGATGTCCCAGACACTCCCAGGGGTTCCTGTCATGGGCACAGTGGCAGCTTCAGGCAAAGTTTATTAGAGAAGCTCCTGTTGGGTCACGAGGTTCACAAAGGACCCAACCCAGGACCACCAGGCTTTCTAAACCCCTCCTGTGAGAGGATCCAATTGAGTGCCTGGATCCAATCCCAGCACCAGAGTCCCACAACACTAAGGATGCAAACCACAAGTATTTATGGACATATAGATATGACTGATTATGATCATGATTAGACAAAAAGGTCTTAACCAGAATGATTTACTCCACAGTACAGGAGCTGTAACATCTTTTTTTAAGATAGTGCTCTAGGAAGCAATTTTGAAGCAATTGTATTAAAGCAAAAGCAGTTATTAACCAGAGATGGGTGTCACTCCCTCAGACCAACGACCCTGGGCAAATTTCTTGAGCTCAGCCTCAGGCAGTGACCTGGAGGGGTGTCCCCACTACAGGGAGGAATCTCCACACCCTCCCAAGGAGGGAAATGTCAGGAGATGCTGCAGTTAAAAATGTGGGATGGAGCTTTTCTAGCCTGAAGTGCTGCCCTGTCAGTCAGATGTGCCCAGGCTGGGCCAGCTCAGCAGCTCTGCAGAAGCTCTCAGTGGTGTCACTGGGTTGTTGCTTTCTCTGGGGATTTGAGCAGCTCTGCCACAGCTTCAGCTCCCTCTCAGCATGTGGAACTTTGGGATGGAGGAGTCAGGCTGCTTTCAGCATTCTTCACCCCCAAAGCAGCATGATCTCCTTCTTCATTTCCCACTGGGGGCTTTGCAAACAGGGCCTTGCTGGAGCTGTTTGAGCCCATTGCAGGCAGAGCCTCCTGCTCCAGCAGGAACTGCCTTTCCTGTGCCAGGACCAGGGCAGATCCTGCTGCAGGAAAAGCCCCAGGCCAGCCCCAGCAGAGGGAAGGGCTCGGGCACAAGTGCAGAGTGCCGTGCTGGGAGCTGTGCCAGGGAGAGCCTGAGGCACCAAAGGCCCCTGGGCAGCAGCAGCTGCTTCCAGGCCATGGCCAGAAGCCTCCCTTGGCCACCGGGCCTGGTGGCCACCAGTGCAGAGCTGCTGGCTCAGGGCTCATTTCTGCCTGGGCTCTGCCCCAGCCCACAGAGTGTCAGCTCAGCCCTGACTCTGGCACAGCCCCTGGGCCTGAGCCCTGCAGAGCCTCAAGGTCACCTGTGCCAGCCTGGTGCCCATCCCTGGCTCTGGCACTGTCACTTCTGTGCTGGCTGCTGCCTCCAACACTGAACCCCCTCATCCACAGCCTGAGGAACCAGGAGCTGGAGGATGCCCTGAGGAATATGAGCACTCTTTCCTTTTCAGAAACAATCAGGTGCCTCTTTGTTTGTGCACAGCGTTCAGAATGGAACTCATTCCAGGCCCAGACTACTTTGTGCCATGTGTCTTGTTTCTTTTTCTATTTGGTGCAATAAATCTCTTCTCTTCTCTCTTCTCTTCTCTTCTCTTCTCTTCTCTTCTCTTCTCTTCTCTTCTCTTCTCTTCTCTTCTCTTCTCTTCCCTTTTCCTCTTTTCCCCTTTCCCCTTTTCCCCTTTTCCCCTTTTCCCCTTGTCCTGGGCTGTGGAGCTGGGTTTTGTATATTCTATTTACATTTGTTTGGGGGGCCTGATGTCCCATCTTGATAGGCCATTGCCACCTTCCCCAGCCTGTGCGGTGCATCTGCATTTCTATACATCTCATGCCCTGGCGGTGGGGGGTGGGGGGAGGGGAGCAGGCAGTTTTGTCTGGATTAAACAGAGACTCACAGACAGGAGAGGAGCCAGTCTTTCACCCGATTTCTGTTGGGAGGAAGACCGGATTTCGTCTCACCAGACTCCATCTCACCATTCCCGGATCCCCCTCCTCACCACCCCTGGACCTGCTTTTTCACAGAATCATCTCTGCTCCAACAGAATCATGTCTGCCACTTCAGAAGGACTTTACTTTTGGACTGCTTTCAACATCCTGAATCACAGGGTCAGGTTGTGGATCTGACTCTGTCAGGGTTTTTTCCAAAATTGTTGTTTATTTGTTTATTTGTTTGTTTGGTTGGGTGGTTTTGTTTCCTATCACATTTGTATTGTTAATATTTCCTAGTAAAGAACTGTTATTCCTATCCCCAACATCTTTGCCTGAGAGCCCTTGATTGCCAAATTATAATTCGTCGGGGTGTGAGGGGTTTGCGTTCTCCATTCTAGGAGAACTCCAGTTTCCCTGGCAGATACCTGTCTTTCTAAACCAAGACAGATTTTGGCGCCCAAGTGTAGGGCACGAGGGCATTGAGAGAGAGGAATAACAGTTCTTGCGTATTAGATAAAAACCCACTGGCCAGAATAATGTGGTCTAGCTTTCCCTGGTTTGGGTGGCACGTGGTGGTGGCTGTATTTCTGCCATTTGCTACTCCTTATGTAAATATGGGTCCTATGACTAAGGCTACTGTGGCTGGCATCCAGTTTATTTTGTGGATTAATAAGATGAGAAATTCATGGATTTTTAACTTCCTCTGGAAAGCAAGCACATGGATTCATAGCTATCATACACTAACTCTGTGCTTCTGGGGTTACTTTAACCCTATTGTGAGGAAATGGCACCGGGGGAAATTTTCTCCCAACCCTTCACACAGTTTTTTGGGTCCACCCCACCAGTTTTTGAAGGGTTGAAATCTCTGAGTGCTAATGATATCATACAGTGGCTGGTGTTGCTGGTATGCCTGTTCTGTTTGGCATTCAGAGATAAGGGGAGATTGGCCTGGGGAAGCACCTTGATAAGTACCCCAGAGAATAAGGATGCAGCCCAAGAGCCCACCCCTGCCCCACAGCCTGCCTCAGAGATAAACCACCCGGTTTGGGTGGGGGCTCTGATTAAGGAGATGCAGGAGAAGATGGGCCAGATGCTTAGGGAGTCCATTTCCCCAGCTAGTGGGAAATCCTTCCCCTGCCCTGACAAAAGAGAGTCTGATGGTGCAGCAATGAAACCCACAGAGATTACAACTGCTCAGGTCCCAGCTGAACCACAGGGGCAGTCACAGCCAGCAGCAGTTGCCCCTGTGGAAACAAAGAAATCTAAGGTGAAAACAGCAAACCTAGACAATAAGAAAGGAGGGCCCTCACAACCTGCAGAGGAATCACATGTTCAGATCATCACCGAGTCCCTGTCGTATGAAAGTCTCCATAATCTGCACAAAGATATTGTACGGCGGGGACGTGAGGCTTACACAGCCTGGCTACTTTGGGTCTGGGACCTCATGGGTACTGGTGTGCAATTAGATAGTGGTGAGGCAAGGAATTTGGGACCCTTGACCCAGGACTCAGGTATAAATCAGGTATTTGTAAGAGAGCCAGGACCCCTTTCCCTTTGGGAGCAGCTTTTAATGAGTGTGAGAGAGAGATTTATCCACAAAAAAAAAAATGCAAGAGCACCACCATAGAATACGCTGGAAAACTCTGGAAGAAGAGATCCAACAGCTGAGAAAAGTGGCGGTGCTGGAAGTACTTTTTGAGAAAAGTAGACAGCATGATAATAACTCTGACAAAGTTAAATGCACAGGGCAGATGTTGTGGAATCTGGCAAATCTGGGGCCATCTCAGTACACCACCTTTATTGCAACAATGCTGAAGACAATCAAAAAACAGTAAAGTCTGTTGCCAATAAGCTTAAGAATTATGAAAGTATGATCAATGGCCCGATGCAAGCTCATATCTCTGCTGTGGTTAAAGAACTCAAAGAAGAAATAAAGGGGGTAAGAGAAGAGATGAGGACAAACAGTTCCAATGTGGCACGAGTGCGAGTCACAGGCCCCAGAGTTAGAGCCCAACGACCCCCAGCTCGAGAGAGAGAGTACACCCCAAGAGCTAACCTGTAGTTTTATCTGCGTAACCATGGAGAAGACATAGAAATGCGGTAGCCCTTGGCCCAGTCAGGACAGGACCAGAGGTGAAGAATGTCCTCTACTCTGCAGCTGGTAGCCATGGTCCGTCCTGGAGTCTGTGGCAGAAGGTGCCTGGTGAGACTCGAGGCCGACCACTGGGATTCTGGAGCCGAAGCTACAGAGGGTCTGAAGCCAATTACACTCCCACAGAGAAGGAAATCTTGGCCGCCTACGAAGGAGTTCAAGCTGCCTCAGAGGTGATTGGCACTGAAGCACAACTCCTACTGGCACCCTGACTACCGGTGCTGGGGTGGATGTTTAAAGGAAAGGTTCCCTCCACCCACCATGCCACTGATGCCACATGGAGCAAATGGATCGCCCTCATCACTCAGCGCGCCCATATTGGTAACCCGAATCGCCCTGTGATTTTGGAAGTAATCACCAACTGGCCAGAAGCTGAGAACTTCAGTCTCACTGATGAAGAAGAACAAGAGCAAGTAACCCGGGCTGAAGAAGCTCCACCATACAACCAACTGCCAGCAGAAGAAACACGCTACGCTCTTTTCACTGACGGTTCCTGTCGCATCGTAGGGATGAACCGGAAGTGGAAAGCAGCCGTATGGAGCCCCACACGACAGGTTGCAGACGCCACTGAAGAAGAAGGTGGGTCAAGCCAGCTTGCTGAACTCAAAGCTGTTCAATTGGCCCTGGACATTGCTGAAAGAGAGAAGTGGCCGAAGCTCTACCTCTACACTGATTCGTGGATGGTAGCTAATGCTCTGTGGGGCTGGTTGGAAGGTGGAAAAAGGCCAACTGGCAGCGTAGGGGAAAACCAATCTGGGCTGCTGATGAGTGGAAGGACGTCGCCACCAGGGTAGGGAAACTACCTGTGAAAGTCCGCCATGTGGATGCCCATGTCCCCAAGAGTCGGGCTAATGAGGAGCACCGGAACAACGAGCAAGTAGATCAAGCTGTGAGGATAAAGGTATCCAAGGTAGACTTGGATTGGCAACACAAGGGAGAGTTGTTCCTAGCTCGGTGGGCCCATGATGCTTCAGGTCATCAGGGCAGAGATGCCACCTATAAGTGGGCACGAGACCGAGGGGTGGATCTAACCATGGACAGTTTTTTACAGGTTATCCACGACTGTGAGACGTGTACTGCCATCAAGCAGGCCAAGCGGGTCAAGCCCCTCTGGTATGGAGGGCGGTGGTCTAAGTACAAGTATGGGGAGGCCTGGCAGATTGATTACATCACACTGCCCCAAACCCGCCAAGGCAAGCGCTACGTGCTGACCATGGTGGAAGCCACCACTGGGTGGCTGGAGACCTATCCTGTGCCTCATGCCACCGCCCGGAACACCATCCTGGGCCTGGAAAAACAAGTCCTGTGGAGACATGGCACCCCTGAGAGAATTGAGTCGGACAACGGGACTCATTTCAAGAACAGCCTCATAAACACCTGGGCTAAGGAACACGGCATTGAATGGATATATCACATCCCTTATCATGCACCAGCTGCCGGGAAAGTTGAACGGTGCAATGGACTACTTAAGACCACGCTGAAGGCACTTGGTGGGGGGACCTTCAAAAATTGGGAAGTGAACTTAGCAAAGGCCACCTGGATGGTCAACACCCGAGGCTCTATCAATCGAGCTGGTCCTGCCCAGTCTGCCCCTTTGCACACAGTGGATGGAGACAAAGTCCCTGTGGTACATATGAGAGGTATCTTAGGAAAGACTGTTTGGGTAAACCCCACCCTGGGCAAAGGTGAACCCACCCGTGGGATTGTTTTTGCTCAAGGACCTGGTAACACTTGGTGGGTAATGCAGAAAGATGGGAAAACCAGTTGTGTACCACAGGAAAACCTAATCCTAAGTGAGAACTGAGTGTGAGGGTTCATTCTGTATAGTGGAGTTTATTAATTTAGGTATGATACAGATGATAATAGAATAAGGGGTAGATAATGTCCTGGGTTGTGGAGCCGGGTTTTGTGTATTCTATTTCCATTTGTCTGGGGGGCCTGATGTCCCATCTTGATAGGCCATTGCCACCTTCCCCAGCCTGTGCAGTGCATTTGCATTTCTATACATCTCATGCCCTGGCGGTGGGGGGTGGGGGGGAGGGGAGGAGGCAGTTTGTCTGGATTAAAACGGAGACTCACAGACAGGAGAGGAGCCAGTCTTTCACCCGATTTCTGTTGGGAGGAAGACCAGATTTCCTCTCACCAGATTCCATCTCACCATTCCCGGACCCCCCTCCTCACCACCCCTGGACCTGCTTTTCCACAGAATCATCTCTGCTCCAACAGAATCACGTCTGCCACTTCAGAAGGACTTTACTTTTGGACTGCTTTCAACATCCTGAATCACAGGGTCAGGTTGTGGCTCTGACTCTGTCAGGGTTTTTTCCAAAATTGTTGTTTATTTGTTTATTTGTTTGTTTGGTTGGGTGGTTTTGTTTCCTATCACATTTTTATTGTTAATATCTCCTAGTAAAGAACTGTTATTCCTATCCCCAACATCTTTGCCTGAGAGCCCTTGATTGCAAAATTATAATTCGTCGGGGTGTGAGGGGTTGGCATTCTCCATTCTAGGGGAACTCCAGTTTCCCTGGCAGATACCTGTCTTCCTAAACCAAGACACACAGCAAGGCCTTGTAGAAGCCATTCTGACACTGCTGAACCCCATAGAACCCAAGTGACCATGTTATACTGTGGGACCTCATTGAACCAAGGATCCATGGTGACACTGCAGAACCAAGGAGACTGTTGTTGGCAATATGAAAGCTCATGGAACCAGAACTTCATTGTGACACAGCAAGGTCTCGTGCAACCAAGGGTCCATTGCAACTCTGTTGGGCCTCATGGAACCAGGAGCCATTATGACACAGTGTGGCCACATGGAGCCAAGAGTCCGCTGTGACTGAGGAACCTCACGTAACCAAGATTCCATTGTTCCAGTGTGGGGCCCTGTGGAACCAAGGGGACCACAGTTACATTGTGGGGCGTCATGGAATAATGGAGATTATTCTGACATTTTGGGACCCACTGGAACCAAAGGGCCATTATAGCATAGCAGAGCCTCATGGAATCCAGGGGGCTGCAGTGAACACTGTGGGTGTCCATGGGATGAAGAGTCCATTCTGACACCGTGGAACCAAGGATACCATTGTGACACTATGGGGCATCATGGAACCAAAGGTCCATTGTGACATAGCAGGGACTCGTGAAACCCTGGGGGCCATTTACATACATTGAGGCCCTGGGAAACCAAAGGACCATTGATGCACTTTAGAGCTTTTGGAGCCAAGGGGTTTATAGTGACACTGTGGGGCTTAATGGAACCAAGGGACAGTTGTGGCACTGTGTGGCACCATTGAACCAAGGGGTCCATTGTGACACTGCAGGGCCCCATGGAACTAAGGATTCATGGAACAGGGGGAGACCTCATGGAACCAAAGGTCCATTGGGACATTGAGGGCCCTCATGGAATCCTGGAGAACATTATGAAACTTTGAGGCCTTGTTGAACCAGGAGGGTCTGCCAGACCCTTGGACCATTGTGACACTGCAGGGCCTCATTGAACCAAAGGTCAGGTGTGATACTGTGGTACCAAGGACACCACTGTGACACTGAAGGACTCATGGAAGCAAAGGGGGACAATTGTGACCCTACGGGGCCCAATGGAAGCAAGGGGCCAGTGTGACACAGCTGGGCCTCATGCAGCCAAGGGGCCATTGTGATCATGAGGAGCCATGGGACCACTGTGACACTGCAGGACTATCTGGAATCATGGAGACCATTGTGACACGCTGAGGCCTCATGGAACCAAGGGGCCACTGTGTCATTGTGCATTGTTCATTGTGCATTGTTCCATTGCACGGAACCAAGGAAACCATTTTGACACTGCACGGCCTCATGGAAGCAAGGGGCCATTGTGACACTGTGGAGACCCATGGAAACTGTTGCAAGAAAAGAGCAGAGTATCAAACTGACATCAATATGATTAGGTTTGATCTCCTCATTTATTCTTTATTCCCTATATTTATGTGGTTACAGAGTAAAAGCAGGCACAACTAAACAGTTGTTGAATAGTTAAAATCTCATGTTCAGACACTCTAAATGATTGCTCATTGGTTTATATCTTTTGGCAGCAAATTCTTCTTTGTTCTGTCTTATGATCAGCATTTCTGTCTTCAGCATCAATGAGAAGGTACAACAAGTTGTTACATGTCTTCTGCATCTGAGAGGAAGCATCCATGAGAAGGACCAATGAGTTATTACATTTGCTACCCTTTGCTAATTCAAGGCAATGTAGGAACAGCACAGTACACAGCAGGCACAGTACATGACCTCATACTGTTCCCTGATAGCAAGGATTGTTCAAACCTCCTATCAATAGACTGAGACCTCGCTCTTCTAAAAACTCCCCTACAATGGGGGTTAACCCCAGAAGGCTTGGAAGCTGCCAAAAGCAGCAGACAGACATCACACACATTCCTAATTTCAGCCACCAAAATTATGTGCATGTGAGCATTGACAGCTGTTCAAACACAGTTTATGCCTCTGCCCACTCAGAAGAAATGGCTGCACATGCCAAGAATCATCTTTTGCAAGCCTTTTCAGTACTGGGGATCCCTAAGAAAATCAAAACTGACAACGGCCCAGTGTACAAAAGCAAGGAATTCCTGCAGTTTTTCCAGCAGTGGGGAATGGAACATATAACAGGCATCCCCCACTCCCCCACAGGCTAAGCTGTGGTCGAGCGTGCCCACCAGACACTCAAAAAGGTCCTGGCTGGGCAAGACAGTTCCACAGCATGGATGTCACCAACAGAAAAACTCTGCAAAGCCATGTTTACCATTAACTTTCTGAATTGTTCATTTGAAAACAGGAGTCCTCCAGTGGTATGTCACTTTAAAGCAGTAATCATTTTAAGCTGTCACAGCACCCACCAGTTTTGATTAGGGACCCAGAAACCTGGGAGATCAAAGGCCCCTATGAGCTCGTGACCTGGGGATGTGGCTACGTGTGCATATCCATCCCCTTGGGCCCTCGCTGGATATCCCAAAAGTGGGTGAAACCTTTTGTTCCAAAAAACTCAGCACCAACGGAAGATGATGAGAAGCAAGCAGCCGTCACTTAAAAAACAAGATGCTGCCAGAAAGAGAAGACAGAGGCTTCTTAAAAATTGGGTTACTTCTGGCAGATCTCAGACGGTTAATATGCTTTGTGTTTCTGTTTCCTTTTAAAATCCTGTTGTTTTTTCTTGACTTGTTTTTAATTCAGATGGCGTTCGGAATTCTTCACTGCCTAGTTTCAAAGGCTCTCAATGGTTTAATCCCTACCACCTCAGAAGTCAGCCATGCAGAGCTTGTAGGCCAAGAGCAGCCAAAACTGCCTGCAAATCAAAAGTGGTGGGCAAAAACATATTCTGTCTCAGAATAGGCCTGAAGCGTGTCTTTCAGTTTTATTGTAACAGAAAAGGCTGAGATGTTGTATTGCACTAAGTAGTTAGTTCACTTTGTTATATTGCACTGGGTGTTTCTGTTATCTGTATTCACACAAAGTATTTGCTGTACCCTGCCCATGAGCCCCTGCACTGAATCCCCTCTCCCTGACACCACCTATGCCTCACCTCCCCCAGGTCAGCCCCCACTGGCTGGTAGACCCCCTCCCCTCCCCGTCCTTGGCAGAGGGCATAAAACTGCCCTCTGGCAGGGAATCACCCTCTTAATTCCTCTCTTAATTCCTCTCTTAACTCCCCCAAGCTGCATGGAGTAGGTTCTGCATTAAACTGTGGGACTGTGTTCCTGAAGGATTAAGAGCACCTTTTGTCTTTTATCTTTGTCCTTGCCTCAGTTTCCCCCTGAGCTTACTGCTAGCCAGGGCTGAAGCTCAGAGGTGAGTGGGAGCTGAGGCAAAGGAGCACAAAAGGAGCAGCTCAGCAATGCACCCAACCATCACTACCAAAGACTGCCTGCAGTGAGTAAGAAAGATCCAGCACCAGTGACCCTCAGACTTTCCCATCACCCACACCTCAGCTGGGGGAAGCTGTCACAGCCAAGGACTGCAGAGCCACTCCTGGACACTGGGAATTCCTGCAGGTGCCTCCAGCCACAGGTGAGGCTCCAGCCTCGCTGGGAGATGGCCCAGCTCTGATAGTGCTGAATAAACAAACTGACAGCACTTCTAGTGTGGGAACATCTGGATTCATCCTCCTCTTGGGTCCCTCCCAAAGCCTTGCCAGGGCCCAAGGAGGAACCAAGGGAGGTGACTCTGACCATACAGCCCCAAACAAGGCCAGATGTCAGATTTCATGGCCTTGTCCAGCTTCCAAACACAGAAAGGTCAATCCATGTTTCACTAATGAGTGGATCCATCAATCACAGTGCTAATGAGAATGCATATTTCACTAATGAGCAGGTACAAAGATAACCTTGGGTTGGAAGGTTCACCCAGAGGTCACCTTTGGCTCAGGGCCTGTTGTTCAGGCCTCACTCAGGCCTCTTGTCCAGGCCTGGGATGAGCAGGGACATCTTTCACCAGATCAGGTTGTTCAGAGCCCTGTCCCAGCTGGACTGGAATTTTTCCAGGGATGGGGCAGTGACCACCTGCAGCCCCCCACATCCCCCTGGCCATGGAACCTGGCTGCAGAAATGGCTCCTTGCAGTGCTTTCCAAAGAAGTCTGAACTGATGGGGGTTGCTGTGGCACCCAAACCCACAAGTGGGGTAAGTGCAGTGTCCATGGCCACAGCCCCCTGCAATGGCCCAGTGCAGGTTGTTGTTATAAATGCATATTTTAGAGTTGGCTTTTCACAAATATTGAAATGAATGTTATACATATAATGTAAGAAGGTTGTACTGTATTTTCTTTTAGTGGTAGAATTTAAAAATGTAATGAAGGTATATTTCCTAATTGTAACAAAGTAGAAATGGGGGTTGTGTTGTTTTTTTATTTTTAACTCCTCAACTAGATAGAAGACAGAAGGGACGTCTGGAATTCCTGAACTAAAGATTTCTGATAAGGAACAATTAAGCCTTTGAGACTTTTGAATCTTTGGAAGACAGATTTACAACATACTTCTAGACTTCGTGGAATCTCACAGATAATCTGTATGCTTAGGAGGGTCATGAAACCAAAATAAATATTTGAATCATGCATTAGCTTATTTAAATATGTAACACCAAGTCTTTTAAATACCAAAAATTTAGAATAAGCGGTGTGTTGCTTTGCACCCTCAGCTGAGAAGCTATCTTCATTTGTCTCCTTATTGTCTATTTTTATTCTATTTTACTTTATTTTTATTAAACTTCTAAATTAATATAAAAATGTGAAACGTCATTTTTCACATTGGGATGATGATCCACCCTCACTCCTGGCCCAGGACAGGGCTGGAGTGGCCTTGGTGGCACCTTGGGCCTGGCACAGACTTGAGAAGGGTGTCTGTGTTCAGTGGGGAAATTCAGGAGTTTTAGATTGCCTAAAAAAAAAAAAAACCAACAAAAAGTCCCTCTTCGACTGAGTGCAGCCAGTCCTCCAAGCAAAGAAGGTCCCAGGTGAGTGAGGAGAGAAAGGATGTGGTTGGGAGCAAGGTTGTCCACACTGGGTCAGACCTCAAGGTACAGCTTCTCTGAGCAGGCCACACTCCTGGGGAGAGACCCTGGGTCAATATCAATCACTGAATGCTGCAATCATCCTTTCCGTAACAGGAAAAAGAATAAAATAGATCCTTGAAAATAGGAATACATATTTTTTTAGAAGCTCTTTGAAATATTTCTCCATAAGACTAGGAAAAAAGATTTTCTAATGAACTGCAGCAGTCCAGAGGGAAATCAAGGCACAGCCATGATTTGTCAGGACTTGTTTGATCCTAATGAGCCCCATGGTACATTTGGTGCTGACCTCTGCAATCTCAGGGCCTGAGAGGAGATTGCACAAACCTTTCCAGGAGTCAAAGTCAGAAAAAAAACCCAAAGTGTCTTGAGGCATTCATGGGTTGCACTGAGGTCCATCCCCAACACAGGCTCCTCATGGAGTCCTTGGAGGAGAGAATTGGAGGCCAGGATTGCACAAAAACCTCTCAGAGACTCTGTGTGGGAAGGAAATTCCAAAATACCTTAAAAATTTTGAGTATCTCAAACTATTAATGAGCCCCACTGAGTGTCAGTGCAAAGCTCTCAAGGGACTCATTAAAGTAGATAATTGGAGACCATGATTGCACAAAAACTTCTCAGAGATTCAGAGCCAAAAAAAAAGTTCTTTAAGAAACTTGGAGTACCTTGAAGTATTAATGAGCCCCACTGAGTGTTTTCACTGACTAAGAATCCCAAGGGACTTGTTAAAGTAGATAATTGGGGCCAGGATTGCACAATCTTTCTCACAGAATCAGATTTAAAAGGGAAACACCAAGTACCTTCAAATAACTAAAGTACCTTGAAGCATTAATGAGCCCCAGTGAGTGTTGTTACTGACAAAGCCTCTCAAGGGACTAATTACAGCAGATAATTGGAGGCCATGATTGCACAAACCTCTCAGAAACTCCAAGGCAAAAGCCAAACCCAAAGTCCATTGAAGAACCTGCAGTGCCTGGGAGCATTCAGGAGCCCCCCAGGGCCATTCCTGACCAAGGCTCCCCAGGGGCTCCTTCCAGCAGATCCTTGAGGCCACTGGGCTGTCAGGGGGATGCTGAGGGCAGGACAAGGGGCTGAGAGTGCCCAGCCTTGCTGGGGCTGTGCCAGGAGGCCCCAGGGCCTCAGGACAAGGTGTCTCCTGACAGCCCTTGCTGGCACAGACCCTGCTGTGCCCCAGGCCACCAAGACTTGACTTCTCTTTGTCCCCTCCTGGCATCACTGCCTGCAGTTCTCTGCTCTGCCTGGGGACTGCGCACACTTTTTCTCTGTTGTGTGCCTCACTGGGACCCACTAAAACTTCAGGAAACTTTGGAGTTAGATTCTGACTTGGAGTTCTTGAGAGGTTTCTTCATCTCCCTGTCAGGGACTGATGTTCAGGGCCTCAGCACAGAGCCCCAAGAGGGTCATTAAAGTCCTTGTGCTGTGTCTGTGCTGCTGAGCTGGGCTGGGCTCCTGGCTACCAAGAAGAGCTTAAAAAGCTGAGCAGCTCTTTTTGCAGCCCAGCAGGGCTGGGGCACTGACTGCAGCCACCCCAGGCACAGCACACAGGCACAGAGAGCTTCAATCAGTCAGGGCTGGGAAGGGGCTGAGAAGAGACTGGAGGAGAATCACTGCCAGCCCTGGGCACAGGAACCTCTGGCTGCAGGACAATGCAGCTGCAGCTCCTGCAGGGATCTCCTCAAGCTGGAACAGCCCAATGCCTACAGACTCTGTGAGTACATTCTCTGATCATCTCTTGTGTAGAGCAGCCAGGGGTGCCCAGGGCTGTCCTGCAGAGCAGGGTCCTGCAGCCCAGGGTGCTGTGCTGGCCCAGGGACTCTGCTGCCTGCCAGGGACAGCTCTCAGACAGCCCTGGGAGCTGCTCCCAGCACTGGGGGACAAGATCTGGGTGGAAGCAGACAGCTGGGAAGGCATGGAAGTGTTCTCCTTGTGTGGTGAGGGTGTTGCATTGTTCAGGACTGCTCCCAGCAGCACATTAAACTGCAGAACATTTCCAATTATAGATTATACAGGGACCACAGTGAGGCAGGGGCTGCATAAAAGGGAAAGTCCTATGTTTTTAATCTACTGCTCTGGGTTGCCTGGATGGGAAATTGCACATAGATATTCATCTCTCAGTTCAGGTTGAGAAAAATAAAACACTTCTCTCAAGTCTCAGATGACCAGGCAGTGACAGAAATCAGGAGAGGGTTCCTTGCAGGCAGCACCAGGGTTGCTTTTCCAGCCTCCTCAGGGTTGCTCTGAGGTTGCCATCAGAGCCTGCAGAGGCAGAGCTGCCCCTGGGCAGTGCCTGAGCTGGGAGGGCTCTGCAGGGCAGAGCTGAGCCCCCAGGGCTGGGCTGGGCTCTGGCAGCACTGGCAGGGCCCAGCCCTGGGCACAGGGAAGCAGCTGCAGGCAGGGGCAGCTCCAGGCAGCAGAGCCCTGGGCAGGCAGTGGGGGGAAGGTGCTACCAAGCTGGGCTGGGATATTGAAATTCCTCTCCAAACCAAACTATTCCAGGATTACTTTTTTTCAGATTCCCATGCCAGGACACTGCAAATGGGGTGTCCCAGCTCCCTGTGCCTGGGGAGCTCTGGGCAGGGCAGGCTGGCAGGCTGGGAATGAGCTGACTCTCCTCCAGCAGTGCCATGGACAGGACCCTTGGTGTGTCCTGGGGATGCCATCCAAGCTGTCAGCTGCCTCCAGGGGACACTGGGGGACAGGAGTGTCCTTGGCCAGGGCTGGGGCTGAGACTCTGAGAAAGGCTGAGCCACTTTGCTCTGCTGTGGCTCCCTCTGCTCTCAGCTGTGTCAGGCTGATTTCCAGGGGAGCACAGTGACTGCCCTGGATCTCAGAAAGGGCAGCTGGGGACAGAGGGAGTGACAGAGCAGCTCCCCTCACCCTTCACTGAGTTACAGCCAATGCTCTTTAATTCCACAGATCTCTCTGGGCACATCAGGAAATCCTCTCAAAATGCCTTTGGCAATCAGTGTTCCTTAGCCCTGGCACAGGAGATGCTGCCAAGGTCCTCTGCCTCAAGAGATCTTTTGGCTGATCACTTCCAACCCCAGGACTGGCCCCTGTCCCTGTACCCATGACCCCACTGCTGCAGAACAGAGCTGACCCCAGGGTGTCCATGGGCAGAGCCCCTGCTGGTGACAGCAAAAGGGCCAGATCCCAGCAGAGCTCCAGGCACGGGGCTGAAAGAAGGGCTCTGAGAAAAGGAAAACTGAGTGGCACAGAGCAGCAGGGGCAGGGCTGGGAGAAAGGGCTTGGACATTGCTCTGCAAAATCTCCCCTGACTTGTCACTGTGTCCTCCTTCACTAGGACTGCATGGGCAGAGTGAGGAAATGTCCAACAGCAGCTCCATCAGCCACTTCCTCCTGCTGGCACTGGCAGACCGGCGGCAGCTGCAGCTCCTGCACTTCTGCCTCTTCCTGGGCATCTCCCTGGCTGCCCTCCTGGGCAACGGCCTCATCATCAGCGCCGTAGCCTGCGGCCACCACCTGCACAGCCCCATGTTCTTCTTCCTGCTCAACCTGGCCCTCACTGACCTGGGCTGCATCTGCACCACTGTCCCCAAAGCCATGCACAATTCCCTCTGGGACACCAGGAACATCTCCTACACAGGATGTGCTGCACAGCTCTTTTTCCTTGTGTTCTTCATGTCAGCAGAGGTTTCCCTGCTGACCGTCATGTGCTACGACCGCTACGTGTCCATCTGCAAACCCCTGCACTATGGGACCCTCCTGGGCAGCAGAGCTTGTGCCCACATGGCAGCAGCTGCCTGGGCCAGTGGCCTTCTCTATTCATTGCTGCACACAGCCAATACATTTTCCCTGCCCCTGTGCCATGGCAATGCCCTGGGCCAGTTCTTCTGTGAAATCCCACAGATTCTCAAGCTCTCCTGCTCACAATCCTACCTCAGGGAACTTGGGCTTCTGGCTGTTAGTATCTGTTTGTTATTTGGTTGTTTTGTGTTCATTGTTTTCTCCTATGTGCAGATCTTCAGGGTTGTGCTGAGGATCCCCTCTGAGCAGGGACGGCACAAAGCCTTTTCCACCTGCCTCCCTCACCTGGCCGTGCTCTCCCTGTTTGTCAGCACAGCAGGCGTTGCCCACCTGAAGCCCCCCTCCATCTCCTCCCCATCCATGGATCTGTCCCTGTCAGTTCTGTACTCGGTGGTGCCTCCAGCCCTGAACCCCCTCATCTACAGCCTGAGGAACCAGGAGCTCAAGACTGAAGTGTGGAGACTGATGACTGGACAATTTCAGAAATATTAAACTGCTGGACAACTTCTGCAAATCATTTGTAATAAAAGTAATTTTTGATACTTATTGTCGATTTCATTTTGAGGTTTCTTTTCTTTATTTTACTTTTTTTCATATTGTCCACAAAGAAATGTCATTGTTTTTGCCATTCCTCATTTTGTTTCTCTCCACCTTCCATGAGGCCACAGACTGTGTCAATGAGGGGCTGTGCTCTTGGTGGCTTTAAAGGATCTCAAGGATCTCCCAGCCAAGTTTTCTGCAGAGATGCCCCTTTGGTTCCCTTCTCTGCAGCTGCAGCAGCAATGTCTGTGTGCAGAGCTGGGGGCAGATCAGTGCTGGCACAGCAGCTGTGCCCAGCAGCAGCAGCAGCACTTGGTGCTGCCAGTGCTGCTGCCGTGGCCCTGCCCCGCTGCCCTCCTGGCCCTGCTGTTGCTGTAGGGCCTGAGTGCTCTCGGGGCCGGGCACAGGGCTGGGGGTGGCAGTGCCGGGGCTGCAGCAGGGACAGGCCATGGGCACTGCTGGCACAGCAGCAGTGCTGAGGCCTCAGGCCAGGGCCTGGGGGCTGCAGGCTCCTTGCCCAGGCTCTCTCCACAACACATTGCCCAGGCCAAGGCTCAGCAGAGAAAAGCCCCGGCAGCAGCCCCAGGCTGGCCGTGGGCAGGCTGGGGGCAAACAGCACGGCTGGGGCTCTGCAAGGGCCCTGGGCAAGCACACGGCAAGGAGCAGCAGAGCAGGGCCTGATCCATCCCCACTGCGCTGGACACCCCAGGCCAGCGGCCCACAGCCTCCTCATGCACCTGCCAACAACATCCCCCCTCTGCAGCCCTGGCCTCTCCCCCAGCTCACACAGCTGCCGCAGCCTTGCAGGCACAGCCACGGCAGCACTGCCTCAGGAGCCCCTGTTTGCCCTGCCCAGAGCAGGCCTGAGCACCCCCATGGGGTTGGTGTGGGGAGATGAAGCTGAGGGAGCACAAATGCCAGCAGGGCCTGGGGCCAGGAAGGGCTGGGCCACAGCAGGGAAACCCCTCAGGTTTGTGGTGGCCTCTGAAGTCAGAGCCAGAAAGTTTGTTCCCATGAGCTGGGAGTTTGCTGTGCCACTGCAGATGTTGTTGCTCAGAGCCAGGACTGCCTGGCAGCCACCACCAAACTGCCCTGACCATTTCCTTTGCTCCGCATTGGCTTTCTTTACTCTTCCCTGGGTCAAATTTCTTCTTCTTGCCCACCCCTGTTCCCTCTCCTGCAAACAGCCCATCCCTGGTTGCCCATTCCTCTCTGGCCCCACTCCCCATTTCAGTTCCTGACTGGGCACCGTGGGAACATCCCTTGGGGAGCAGGATCATCCTCCAAGTACTTCAGGAATTGTCTGTAGGCTCCTGCAGTGCCTTCTGCTGCTCCCTTGCCAGAGGCCCCCCAGGCCAGGGGGGCACATCTGGGCTGCTGTGTCTGCCTGTGTGGCTCCCTGTTGTGGGCAAGGAGGAGGAGCTGCAGAGGCTCTGCAGGACTGACAGGATGGGCTTTGGGGCTGTGAGGAGAAGCTGAGGCACCTGGGCTGCTGCACCTTCTAAAGAGGAGGCCCAGGGCTCATCCTGCAACTGCTGCAAGGGTGGTTTCAGAGAATCACAGAATCAGCAAGGTTGGAACACAACTTGGACATCATCAAGTCCAACCTGTGCCCGCCTTGTCTCCCCTGAGCCTCCTCTTCTCCAGGATAAACAACCCCAGCTCCCTCAGCCTCTCCTCACAGGACTTGTACTCCAGACCCCTCACCATCCTTGTTGCCCTTCTCTGGACAGAGAAGGGGCTCCAGCCCCTCTGTGTCCTTCCTAAATTGGGGGCCCCAGAACTGGACACAGCACTCGAGGTGCTGCCCAACCAGTGCTGAGCACAGGGGAAGAATCACTGCCCTGGTCCTGCAGGCCACACCATTCCTGATCCAGGCCAGGAGCCATTGGCCTTGGCCCCCGGGCACACTGCTGGCTCATGTCCAGCCTGCTGTCCATCAGTCCCTGCAGGTCCCTTTCTGCCTGGCTGCTCTCCAGCCACTCAGTCCCCAGCCTGCAGGGGTTGTTGTGGCCAAAGTGCAGGACCTGGCACTTGGACTTGTTCAACCTGACATTGTTGGATTTGGCCTCTGGGTCCAGCCTGTCCAGGGCCCTGTGCAGAGCCCTCCTGCCCTCCAGCAGATCCACACTCCCAGCCAACTTGGTGTCACCACGGTTCCAGGAGGCCCCGTGGAGTGTCACAATGGTCTCCATGGTTCCATGAGGCCTTCCAGTGTCATAATGTCCCTTTGGTTCCTTGGGAACCCCTTGGTGTCACAAAGTCCCTTGGATCCTTGGGCCCTGCAGTGTCACAATGGTTCCTTGGTTCCAGGAGGTCTGACAGTGCAGCTATGGTCTCCTTGGTTCCACAGGGTGACAATGGCCTCTTGGTCCCAAGGAACACCATGGTGTCAAACCTGTTTCCTTCATTCCAGGCATCTCTGAGGAGCAAACCTTGCCCCTTTGTTCTATGGAGCCCTGCAGTGTCACAATGGCCCCATCATGACACCAGGTCCTGCTCTGTCCCAATGCTCTGCATGGTTCCACAAGGCCCTGCAGTGCCACAGTGGCCTCTTGGTTCCATCAGGCCTCAGAGGGCCACCATGAATTCCTTGGTGCTGCAGTGTCACAGAGGAGCCCTGGTCACACAAGATCCTGCAGTGTCATCAGAGACCCTTGGTTCCATGGGGCACCACAGGGTCACAGTTGTTCCCTCAGTTCCAAGAGTCCTTGCCATGGAACAATGGCCCCTTGATTCCATTGGGCCCCAGGGTGTCCCAAGGCTCTCTTTTGTTCTGCAGTGGCACAATGGCCCCTTGGTTCCACAAGGCCCCTCAGTGTCACAGTGGCCTCTGTGCTTCCACCAGCACCCAGACTGTCCCCATGGACTCCTTGCTTCCATTCAGCCCCACAGTGTCACAGTGGCCCCTTGGCTCTGTGGTGCCACGTCGTACACAGTGTCACTCTGCTCCTCTGAGTGCCACCAGGCCCCGCAGTGTCACCATGGCCCCTTGTTTCCCCAGGGCCCTGCAGTGTCACCATCATCAGAGAATCCAGCAGGCTGCAAAAGACCTTGGAGAGCATCAAGTCACACCTGTGACCCATCACCACCTTGTCACCCAGACCATGACACTCAGTCTGTCCTTAAACACTTCTAGGTGTTACTAATAAAAATGATGTTCTAACTGTGAATTTACCCCGTTTTGTCTATGCACTTACCTGTTTTTGTTCCAACCCCAGTTGAAGTCCCTGGTTGATGTACTTGCCCTTTTCAACTCCAAGAGTTCATTGTTAAAAAGTTCTTACCTGTTTCATCTGATTTATCCCCCTACCTTTAGTCATTTGTACCCCCTTGTCCCCTCCTAACTCCTTGGGTATTTCAGCCGCTGCTCCCCAGGACGGACTTTGGCATTTCCCGTAAGAACTTGTGCATGCATGCCTGTTAAAATCACATTGCCCGCTGCCCAGGAATAAGACAGTCCTAGACAACAAGCCACTCCGAGAGAACACCAAAAAAAAAAAAAAAAAATCACATCATGTAAACAGCAAGGACTCAGGGAGGCTAGATATGCCAGCTTCCAGCCCAACGAGTGAGTCACCATGACCTAAACAGCACCCAAGCAAGAGGACCCCCCTGGACCACCGAGCTGATAGCAAGTCTCTGGACGATCCCTGCGAGGATAGAGACTCCAGTCCTGCCGGTGATGACGGGCCTGTGTGATCCTCCTCCTCCTGGACCTCCACCATTGGGAACAGCGGTGGCGCACACCCCGAGCCCCCACCTCTAGGCCTCTCTTTACTAAAGGCTTAAAGAGGGAGCAGAAGGTCTCCTGGCCCTTTTAATTACTTCAGTTTGGCCTAAAGTCACCCACAAGGGCTTAAAATTGTCCAAAGGTCCTAAAATCCACCCTAAACCTGATCAGCTTTGGCCTAAAATCAGCCAAATGGGCCTAAAATTGTCTAAAGGGGCCTAAAATCCACCCTAAGGCTAATCAGGTTTGGCGTCTTAAGAACCCAAAGAGGCTTAAAATCCCCCCAAAATGGCCTAAAATCACCTAAAGGGCCCAAAAATCCACCCTAAATTCACGTGGTTTGGCCTAAAAGTAAATGGACTTAAAATCATCCAAAGGGGTCTAAAATCTAACCAAAGGGGCCTAAAACTGCCCCAACTAATTTAAAACCCTCACAAAATGGCCTCAAATCACCCTTAAATCTCCCAAATGGGCACAAAATCCACCATGAATGTACCTGGTTTGGCCTAAAATCACCGAGACCTAAAATCCACCAGATTTGAGCTAAAATCACCCAAATGGATCAAATATTTACCCTTAAACCCACCAGACTTGGCCCAAAATCAACCAAAGGGGCCTAAAATCAACACTAAAAGGCTTGAAATCACTCCAAGGGATTGAAAACTCCGTCAGGGTTTTCCAAAATTGGTATTTGTTTGCTGGTTTGGTTGGGTGGTTTTGTTTTCTACTATATTTGCATTATTAATATTCCTAGTAAGGAACTGTTATTCCTATTCCCAAATCTTTGTCTGAAAGCCCTTGATTGCAAAATTATAATTTGGCGGGGGTGAGGGGTTTACATTCTCCATTCTAAGGGAAACCCCAGTTTTTCCTGGCAGATACCTGTCTTTCCAAACCAAGACAGCAGGGAAGGACTGATTGACAGGTCTTGGCAGGGGCCAAGTATACATATATGAGCAAAGCTGCAGACTGTGGGAGGGGCCGGAAGGACATATAAGGACTTCTTATGAATATTAATGAGGCTGATACAATCTCAGGGTATAAAAGGCAAGGACACCATTTTGTGAGTTGGGAGAACTCACAAATGGGAGCTTGTCCTGTGGACAGGAGTTCCATCAAGCTCCCAGTGCTGTTCCCCCCTTTGTGATTTTATGTGGGTTCAAATTAAATTTTATTTACTCATTCCCATCTGGGCTTTGAGTCGTTTATAATGCCAGTTTGGCATAAAATCACCCAAATGGGGTTAAAATCTCTTGAACCAGGGCCAGGACCAAAACTGAGATGGACACTGGGAGCACTCCGGGACCAAGAGCAGCACCAGGACCAGAACTAGGACTTGGACAGCTCTGAGACTGAGACTGGGACTGAAACCAGAACTGGCACTGGCACCAAGAAAGGCACCGCTCCAGGACTGAGACGGGACCGGCACCGCTCTGGGATCCAGATCGACACCAAGATCACAGTGAGCACCAGGAGCGCTCTGAGATTGCTCCAAGACTGAGACCGGGACAGGAATCGAGACTGACATCAGGAGCTGTCTTGGGTTGTGGAACCAGGGGTGTGTATTCTCTTTCATCTGTTAAAAGCAGTTGAGGAGATGTTTTCCTTTATATCTTGTAATTCTTAGAGGGAGAGGGGTGGATGTCTTTTGATAATGGGCCAGCTGTTAAAACCAAGTAAGGCATTGTTTCTTATCTCTTTCACCACCTGTCCTCCCTCCAGGGGGATATTTTCTGCTAATGGACCATTAGGACACCCCTAAAAGCACACATCACCAAAGTAAAACATCCACATTCCACCATCCTATTGTGAGATGCTCCACCCAGTGTGTGGGAACCAACCATTCCTACCTGGATAAAACTGAGACACAGGAACACCAGGTATCTAGCTTCACCCAATTCCTGGAAGAAGACTAGACCCCTTCTCACCACCACTGGACCTTTGTTCTACAGGATCATCTCTACTCCACCAGAACCACATCTGCCACTCCAGGAGGACTTACTTTTGGACTGCTTCCAACACCCTGACTAACAGGGTGTCAGGTTGTAGCTCTGACTCTGTCAGGCTTTTCCAAAATTGTTGTTTGTTTGCTGGTTTGGTTGGGTGGTTTTGATTTTCTACTACATTTCTATTGTTAGTATTCCTAGTAAAGAACTGTTATTCCTATTCCCAAATCTTTGCCTGAAAGTCCTTAATTGCAAAAATATAATTTAGCGGGTGTGAGGGGTTTACATTCCCCATTCTAAGGGAAACTCCAGCTTTCCCTGGAAGATACCTGTCTTTCCAAACCAAGACAGGAGCGCTCCAGGACTGAGATGGACACCAAGGCCAGAACTGGGACTGGGATGAGCGCCAGGATTGGAACCGGGGTCGCCGCGTTCACTCCGGGGAGTTTGGCCGTGCCCCCAGGAGGGACTGGGAGGGACCCTGAGGCAGAGCAGGACCCTCTTTGTTTGGCATGGTTCCAGTGCAGGCATCCCAGTCCACATGGACCCAGGTTCTGTGATCCCAGTCCATATGAGCCCAACCCATACAATCCCAGTATACAAGGTCCCAGTCCATGTGATCCCAGTCCATACGCTCCTGCATGGCACACACTCCAAGGCCCTGCAATTCCAGTTCCCAGCAAGGAAAAAATCTTCCTGCCCTTGAAGGTAAAGCTCTGAAGAAGGCACCAAAAGCCAAGGGCAGCAAGATGACACAGGGACAGTTCACTGCCAGCCCCCAGAACTTCATCCACGCTTGTTGGAGCTCCTGCATTGGGAATTAAATCAGGGCAGGGTCTTTGGTGGGAGCTGCCCTGGCTCCAGGGAGACACTGAGACACAAACAGAGCAGGCAGAGAGAGGCACGAGAGAAAGGAGGACACAAACACCATCAGCTGAGAAGGTGACACTCTGCAAACAGAACTGACACTGACTGAAAATGAATTGGACAGGAATCAAGAACTGTCCAAATTTTATTTATTATCAAAACACATCCCACTCACCCAGCCCCACACAATCCTGATTCCACTGCTGCAAATTTGGATTCCACTTCTGCCAACCTCATTCTAACCCCTACTCACCCTGGTGGCTGTGGAATCGAGTCAGTTTGGTGTGGGCTTGAGTTTTCCTGAGGTGGGAACAAGCCATTTTGAGGTGGGATTGAGCCCTTTTGGGGTAAGATTGAGTACTTGAATGTAGGATTAGTTTCGAAGTCCCAGACTGACCCCTCTTGGCTTTTGGAGTGCAAAGTGAAGGAGGTGAGAAAAAAATTAAGGCCAAAAAAAAAGGATAACCAGCCAGCTGTCATCCCAACGTGGATCACAGGGAATGTGGGTCACCAGGGCTCTACCCAGTGTGGCTCCTGCAGTGGGGGATGGAGCTGGAGCAGCGCACGAAGCTCTTCCCGCACTGGGGGCACTGGCAGGGCTTCCCTTACTGGTGCCTCTGTTGATGTCTGGTCAAGTGAGAGCTCCGTGAGAATCTCTTCCCACACTGGGGACACTCGTAGGGCCTCTCCCCGGTGTGGATGCGCCGGTGAATGGTGAGGGCGGAGTTGTCTTTGAAGCCTTTCCCGCAGTCGGGGCAGAGGAAGGGCCTCTCCTCTGAGTGAATGCGCTGGTGCACAAGGAGAGTGGACCTGGTGGGAAACTTCTTCCCACACTCGGAACACTCATAGGGCCTCTCCTCTGCGTGTGTCTGCTGATGTTCAAGGAGACGGGAGCTGGTCAGAAACCTCTTCCCACACTGCCTACACTCGTAGGGCCTCTCCCCACTGTGAATCTTTTGGTGGACAACAAGGTAGGAACGGCAGCTGAAGCTCTTCCCACATTCCCCACACTCATACGGCCGTTCCCCGGTGTGGATGTTCTGGTGCAGGTTCAGGTGTGTCTTCTGGATGAAGCTCTTCCCACATTCCTCACACTGGTAGGGCCGTTCCCCGGTGTGGGTCCTCTGGTGGCGGATCAGGTTGGCGCTGCTGCTGAAGCTCATCCCACATTCCTGACACTCGTGGGGCCTCTCCCCGGTGTGGATGCGCCGGTGGATAACAAGTTGGCAGTTTTGTCTGAAGCCCTTCCCGCAGTCAGGGCAGAGGAAGGGCTTCTCTTCTGTGTGCGTGCGCTGATGGACGAGGAGACGGGAGCTGGTCTGAAACCTCTTCCTGCATTTACCACACTCATAGGGCCTCTCCCCAGTGTGAATCTTTTGGTGGATGACAAGGTAGGAACGGCAGCTGAAGCTCTTCCCACATTCCCCACACTCGTAGGGCCGTTCCCCAGTGTGAGTCCT
Organism: Phylloscopus trochilus trochilus; assembly: GCA_016584745.2. Taxonomy (NCBI): domain Eukaryota; kingdom Metazoa; phylum Chordata; class Aves; order Passeriformes; family Phylloscopidae; genus Phylloscopus; species Phylloscopus trochilus. Next base: position 749,797 of record WQNJ02000055.1, on the reverse strand, counting down.
CTGGTGCAGGATCAGCTGGGAGCGCGACCTGAAGCTCTTCTCACACTCCCCACACTCGTGGGGTCTCTCCCCAGTGTGGATTCTCTGGTGCAGGATCAGCTGGGAGCGTGACCTGAAGCTCTTCTCACACTCCCCACACTCGTGGGGTCTCTCCCCAGTGTGGATTCTCTGGTGCAGGATCAGCTGGGAGCGCAACCTGAAGCTCTTCTCACACTCCCCACACTCGTGGGGCTTCTCCCCAGTGTGGATCATCTGGTGGGCAGTCAGCTCGGAGCTCTTCCTGAAGCTCTTCCCACATTCCCCACACTCGTGGGGCCGTTCGTCTGTGTGGGTCCTCTGGTGGCGGAGCAGATGGCACCGCCAGGTGAAGCTCTTTGCACACCCCAAGCACTTGTGGGGCTTCTCCCCATCAGGAAGCTGCTCATGACCCACCAGGTCTGAGCTCTGGTTCCATCTCCGGCCGCTCTTGCGGCACAGGGTGGGTCTTTCCTCCTCACATCCTCCTGATCTGCGTTTGCAGCCCCTCTTCCTGCAGGATCTCTGGGGCTTTTCCGCATTGCGATTGGATTCCTGCACCGTGGAGCTGCTCAAAACAACCTCTTCCACAAAGTTCTCCCATGTGGATTTCTCCTCCCTGGCCTCCATGCTCAGCTCCTTTTCTGGAGGATGAAAGACAAGGAGAGGATGGGATTTGCCTCTGTGCCAGAGAGAACGGGAAGGACATCCCCCATCTGCTCGGTCCTCACCCTCTGCAGGCTGCTGGGAGTCCCAGGGACCCGAAAAGCTCCCCACTCTTCTGTCTTCCCACTTACGGATACTGGGAGTGACTGGGCTCATACTGGGAGTGACTGGGCTCATACTGGGAGTGACTGGGCTCACACTGGGAGTGACTGGGCTCACACTGGGAGTCACTGGGCTCACACTGGGAGTGCCGAGCGAATTGGATCCATACGGGGGGGGGGGGTAACTGGGCTCATACTGGGAGCAGCAACTTCTGGCATCGGGATCCCCGAACCCTTTCCTGGCCATCCCGCACCTCCAGCCCCAGCACCCCCTGCCGGGGTCTCAGCAATCCCGGGGGTCTCCCCATCTCGGGGTCCTCGCTTTGCGGTTCTGGGGCTCTCCTCTCTGACAGGTCCCGCTCAGGGAAGCCGCGGCTCTCCCAGGGCTCCCCAAACCCGGTGTCCCCACACCCCCACCAGGCCCCGGCAGAGCTTGGAGGGCCCGGCCCGGGAAGCCCAACCCCCACCGCAGGGGGACCCGCATCGCCCCGGGCCCTGCTGGGGCTCTGCTGACACCGGGAACCCCCAAAAAACACCGCCCGGCGAGCCCCCAATGTCCCCCCGAGGGGCATCTGCGGCTCGGCTTTGGAACCCTGCAAGCTCCAAACATCCCCCCCAAGATAACCCCAAACACTGGGACACCTCCCCCCGGGATATTTGGGGTGAGCTCCCCCTCCCCGGGCACCTGTGGGATGGGGGGCGATGCTTCCGGGGGTGCAGCGAGTTCAGCAAGCACTGGAGCCGCCTCTGCTTCCTCAGCTGTTCCTCTCCGAGTTCCCACGGCCACTCCGCCTCTTCCTCCCTCCCTCCTCCTCCTCCTCTCCTGCTCCAATCTTCAGGGGCAGGATCAAGGAAAGGGCGGGAACTGTGAGGGGAAAGGGGCAGGGTCAGAGACAAGGTGGGAATTATGAGGGGAATGGGCCTGGCCAAGGGGCTGCACGGTCCTAAAAGGGCCCAGTTTGTTCTAAAATCACACAAAAGGGCCTAAAATCCATCCTAAATCCACCAGGTTTGGCCTAAAATCACCCAAATGGGCCTTAGATCTGCGGGACCAAGACCAAGATCAGCACCATTAACGGCACCAGCACCAAGACCGAGACTGACTCCAGAACTGAGACCGGCACAGCACCGGGATTGAGATCGACACAGGAATCAGCACGGGGAGCGCTCCAGGACTGAGACTGAGATCAGGACCTGGACCGCTCCAGGACCTTCCCGTTCACTCCTGGGAGTTTTGGCTGCGCCCCTGGCGGGACTGGGCCAGGACCTGCCCGGTTCTTACCGGGCCCTTCCCAGCAACACAAGCAGCAGAATGATCCTTGTTGATTATAAACTCCATCCACGGGGTCTTAAACTCCCCCAGTCGCTCCTAAACCCCTCCAGTCAGTCCTACATTTTCCGCAATCACTCTAAACCTCCCAGGACACCCCCAGATCCCCCCCAATAGCTCCTAAATCTCCCCAGTCCATCCTAAACCCCCAAATTGCTCTCTAACCTCCCTGCACACCCCTAACCTCCCCTCCCCATTCTCTCCTAAACCCTCCCAGTTTGTCCTAAAACCCTCCAAGCCGTTCCTCACCACTCCCCAGGATGCGCCCAAACCCCCCAAGCCGGTTTTGGGGTGTCTTAGTTTGGAAAGACAGGTATCTGCCAGGGAAAGCTGGAGTTTTCCTTGGAATGGAGCATGTAAACCCCTCACCCCCGCCAAATTATATTTTTGCAATTATGGGCTTTCAGGCAAAGACTTGGGAATAGGAATAACAGTTCTTTGCTAGGAATACTAACAATACAAATGTAGTAGAAAAACAAAACCACCCAACCAAACCAGCAAACAAACAAACAACAATCCTGGAAAACCCTGACAGAGTCAGAGCTACAACCTGTTGGTCAGGGTGTTGGAAGCAGTCCCAAAGTGAGTCCTCCTGGAGTGGCAGAGGTGGTTCTGGTGGAGTAGAGATGATCCTGTAGAACAAGGGTCCAGTGATGATGTGAAGGGGTCCAGTCCTCCTCCAGGAATAGGGTGAAGCTGGATGCCTTCTCGTTCTTGTGGCTCAGTTTTATCCAGGTAGGAATGGTTGGCTCCCCCCACTGGGTGGAGCATCTCACAATAGGATGATGGAATGTGGAATGTACTGCTTTGGGGAGGGTATAGTTTGGAGATGTGTTAGTTTGGGGAGGTGTTAATGGCCCATTAGCAGAAAAATATCCCCCTGGAGGTAAAACCAGTGGTGGAAGAGATAAGAAACAATGCCCTACAGTTGGTCCATTAACAAAAGGCACCCACCCTCCTCCTCCCAGAGTAAAGAAGAACAACGCCTTCAAGAGATGAAAATAGAATACACATTTTTGTTTTCCATAACCCAAGACAGTCTGTCACCTCAAAACCACTTCAATCCTACTGTAAACTACTCAATCTTACCCCAAAAAGTCTCAATCTCACTTCAAAATGGCTTGTTCCCACCTCAGGAAAACTCAAGCCCACACCAAACTGACTCGATTCCACAACCACCAGGGTGAGTAGGGGTTAGAATGAGGTTGGCAGAAGTGGAATCCAAATTTGCAGCTGTGGAATCAGGATTGTGTGGGGCTGGGTGAGTGGGATGTGTTTTGATAATAAATAAAATTTGGAGAGTTCTTGATTCCTGTCCAATTCATTTTCAGTCAGTTCTGTTTTCAGAGTGCCACCTTCTCAGCTGATGGTGTTTGTGTCCTCCTTTCTCTCGTGCCTCTCTCTGCCTGCTCTGTTTGTGTCTCAGTGTCTCCCTGGAGCCAGGGCAGCTCCCACCAAAGACCCTGCCCTGATTTAATTCCCAATGCAGGAGCTCCAACAAGCATGGATGAAGTTCTGGGGGCTGGCAGTGTAATGTCCCTGTGGCATCTTTCTTGCCCTTGGCTTTTGGTGCCTTCTTCAGAGCTTTACCTTCAAGGGCAGGAAGATTTTTTCCTTGCTGGGAACTGGACTGTGTGCCATGCAGGAGCGTATGGACTGGGATCACATGGACTGGGATAATACAGGCTGGGACTGCACAGACTGGGGCTGCATAGCCTGGGACCATCTGGATCAGGAGCATCCAGACTGGGATCATGGGGACTGGGACCTTGTAGGCTGAGATTGCACAGACTGGGGTTGTACAGACTGAGATTGCACAGACTGGGATTGTACAGACTGAGATTGCACAGACTGGGATTGTACAGACTGGGATTGCACAGACTGGGATTGCACAGACTGGGATTGCACAGACTGAGATTGCACAGACTGGGATTGTACAGACTGGGATTGCACAGACTGGGATTGCACAGACTGAGATTGCACAGACTGGGGTTGTACAGACTGGGATTGTACAGACCGGGCTCACATGGACTGGGATTTCACAGGCTGGGCTCACATGGACTGGGACCATCTGGATCAGAACCATCCAGACTGGGATCATACAAACTGGGATCAGATGGATCAGGGTGGCTGCACTGGAACGATGCGAAGCGAGGCGGTGCCGCCATGCCCAGGGATCCCTCCCAGTCATGTCCAGTCCTGAATGGGGGCACAGCAGAACCTCTTGGAGTGAACGTGGAGGTTCTGGAGTGATCCCAGTGCCAAGCCCAGTTCCAGTTCCGACCCCGTTCTCAGTCTCTGTCCCTGAGCGCTCCTGGTGCCGATCACAGTCCCTGTTGTTATAAATGGGGAGAGAGCCAATCTCAAATAAAATAGAATTTCTTGCCAGTGAAAAATCACGGACAAGAAATTTACAAAGCCAAAAAAGAAACTGACAGAGTCAGCAAAGCAAGGAAACGGACAGTGCGCACCGGGTGAACCTCCCGATGTGTCCCGTGACACACCACCCCTGAGGTCCCACGAAAGCACAAGTCCAGGTCTGCCAGTCTTATGCCCTTCCTGAGCTTAGGCCCCATGTACATGTCTGGACTTGTCTCCGAGGTTTTGGTATCAAGGGGGACTTGAAACTTTCAGGGCTGGACTCACTGCTCAGTGCAGAATTTCTTTAGGTTTCTTTGTTTCCTGATGGTGCTGGTGATAGAATCAGGAGAACAGTGGCTGGGTTTGAATAGATTTCCTGGGTGTGCAGGATGTGGTTAACGTTCCAGGTGGGATGTGTTCTATGGGCCATCAGTCCTTATCAGATGTTGATTGCTCCTCATCTCTGTGGCTCTCCACCTCCTATTGGCATTGTAATTCCATTCTCCCTTTCCCGGAGCTGGGGATGTTCCTCTGTGCCAGGGGAGTGTCCTCTGACATTCCTAAAACTGCATGTTTACTACCACCCAGAACAGCAAGCATTATGATTACATGAAATATATTTTGAGAACATGAATTAGCATTTATTACACTGTCCTGGTCTGAGTCTCTGTCTCGGAGCAGTCCCAGAGCGCTCCTGGTGTTGATTCCGGTCCCGGTGTCGATCTCGATCCCAGAGCGGTGCCAGTCTGGGTGCCAGTGTCTGTTCCGGTGTCAGTCCTGTTATAAATGCACATTTTGGAGTTGGCTTTTTTGCAAATATCGAAATGAATGTTATACATACAGTGTAAGAAGGTTGTACTGTATTTTCTTTTATTTGTGGAGTTTAAAAATGTATCAGAAGGATATTTTCAGATTGTAACAAAGTAGAGATGGGGGTTGTTCTGGTTTTTTTTAACTCCTCAACTAGATAGAAGGGATGTCTGGAATTCCTGAACTAAAGATTTCTGATAAGGAACAATTAAGTCTTTGAGGACCTAAATCTCCAGAAGACAGATTTACAACATACATCTAGACTTCCTGGAGCCTCACAGATAACCTGTATGCTTAGGGGGGGTCTTGAAACCAAAATGAATATTTGAATCATGCATTAGCTTATTTAAATACGTAACACTAAGACTTTTAAACACCGAAGAATTTAGAATGGGAGGTGTGTTGCTTTGCACCCGAAGCTGAGAGTTATCTTCTTCTGTCTCCTTATTGTCTATTTTTATTCTATTTTATTTTATTTTTTATTAAACTTATAAATTAATATAAAAAAGGTGAAACATCATTTTTCACAGTTCCGGCCTCAGTCCCAGACTCAAAGCGGTCTCGGTCCCAGTGCTGGTACGGGTGAGTACACTGGGAGTCTTGGTCCTGCTGATTTATTAAAATACAAATATCGATCTAATATCGATACCCAACTGTGACGGACAAAAGACTCTCTAACAGTTAAGTTAGAAAGTGAATGTTTATTACAGCCAGGCAGCTGCATGGGATAGCTCCCCAATGGGCACTGCAAAGATCACAGGTAATTACAAAGCCTTTTATCCACAGAAGTGTTGAATACACAAAATACAAATGCATATTCATACCCCTGTCACCTCCTCTTCTCTTCGTGTGCTAATTGACAAAAAAGGCCATTAAGCATGCGTGGTTTGTTCTCTGAAATGGGTTGGTGGTGTTATGTGAGGAGTGGTCACCAAAAGGAGAAAGTAAAACTTGTCTTCCTCGTTCTAAACTTTCAACCTTTCGATGCATACGTGACAAATGACTCCTTGGTAAAACCTGTAGTTTTCCTGTTCCCAGGCCTGTTTCTGCAGATAGAGAATTTACAATCACCTTGTGTTTTTGGGGTCTATTGATCAATTTCCTTGTTTTTCGTTACAAGCCCAGCTTACACAAACATAAACTTGACAGGCAATGAGTTATTAGATCCAGGATAGCTTATCTAAAATCCGGTCTCTCTTAACCATCCTCTGAATTTTAACTGATTTCAGCAAAGCGTATTTTTTCCAGCTAAAGCAGCAATATAACCTTAGTTTTCTTTTTTTTATTTTTTTTTTCTTTAGGTCTTTAAAATTAGTGTCTCACCTTGGCAGCAGCAGCTGCTTCCAGGCCATGGCCAGAAGCCTCCCTTGGCCACCCGGCCTGGTGGCCACCACTGCAGAGCTGCTGGCTCAGGGATCATTTCTGCCTGGGCTCTGCCCCAGCCCACAGAGTGTCAGCTCAGCCCTGACTCTGGCACAGCCCCTGGGCCTGAGCCCTGCAGAGCCTCAAGGTCACCTGTGCCAGCCTGGTGCCCATCCCTGGCTCTGGCACTGTCACTTCTGTGCTGGCTGCTGCCTCCAACACTGAACCCCCTCATCCACAGCCTGAGGAACCAGGAGCTGGAGGATGACCTGAGGAATATGACCACTCTGTGCTTTTCAGAAACAATCAGGTGCCTCTTTTTTTCTGCACAGCATTCAGAATGGAGCTCATTCCAGGCCCAGTATCTACCGTGCCTGTGGTAAGCACACAGTCAGGAGCCCTGATCACTCTGCATTTCTGTCAAATAAAGTGTCCTGCTCTGCCCTGGGTGCCCAAGATGTTCCCTCAGCCCCTCTCTGTCTCTGCAGGGCCAGTGCCTGTGAGCAGAGGTGCAGGGCAGAGACTCCCAGCACAGCAGCACAGCCAGGGACAATGGCCCTGGCTCTTCCCACAGCTGCTCTTCCCAACTGCAGCCTCTCCTTCCCAGCCCTTCTGTGGCTGTCAGGCCGCAGGGCTGTGGCAGCTTGGTCACTGTCCTGCTGCGTGTGCGTGCTGTGAGCACAGGCAGGGCCAGGCCATGGGCACTGCTGGGACACAGCTGGGCTCCAGCACAGCAGCTCCAGCAGCAAAGGGCATCATCTCCTGAGGGCAGCCCAGGAAGGCTTTGCTCTCCCTGCAGAGCTGCTCTCAGCAATGTGCTCCAGGAATGCCCTGGCAAAGCAAAGCCCAGTGCCCAGGGGCAGAGGGGCAGTGTGCAGGGGGGCACCCAGCAGTGTCCTGGCACAGCCAGAGCTCCTGGCATGGAGCTGAGGGAGCAGCAGAGCAGGGCCTGGGCTGTGTCTCTCTTCTGGGGACAGCCAGGCAAGGTGCCCCAGGGCAATTGTCCCACACCAGCCCCTGCAACCACCATGGCCAGCACAGGCCTCTCCCCACACCTGCAGGAGGTTGTTTGTCCCTGCATGGAGGGACACCAAGGTGTTATAAATTGGGCCAGGAGACCAGCTCCTTTGAAAAAGCCTTTATTAGAAATCAGCTCTGGGTAGGGGCTCGAGGGGCTGCGCACGCCGCCGCTGCTCCCTGAAGACACCACGGTGGAGGAGGTGCAGTCGAATCTGCCGCCGCTGGTGCTGCTGCAGAGTCGGGATTCCGTCCTCACGGGGGTTCCAATAGAATCACTTTGGCTCCTGTGGTCCAGGGGCGTTACCTTTCTCTAGTTTCTTTCAAGCCATGGCGACAAAGTAACAAAAGAATGCCTGCCGCCTGCAGGTAGCTGGGCGTGTGCCCGGCACAGTTTTGTCCTTCTTAGGTCCAGTTTCTGTGTCGGCTCGCTGTCCCAGGGGTTTTTTTTTTAGCTCTAACTGGACTCCCGGTCGCAGCCAGGCACGATGGGAGTTCCTTTCATCTCCATATTGGGCGGAGCCCACAGCTCGACGGGCAGGCAGGAAGCAGCAGGGAGGGACTACTAGACAGCGGCGTGCGGGCTTTCAATGGAGAGGGGAAAGCCCAGAATTTAGGGAGAAAGGGTACAGAACTTGGACATAACGAGCAGAAATTTAGGGTACAGATTCAACATGAACAGTTTAAAACAGGCTAGTAACAGTGCAACTTTAATTTTACAGAAAAACAGTGTAACAGCACAATTCGGGAGTGCATAGCCTGGGGCTAATTTCTTTCAATCCCCCCTCTATTTCTTTGATCGGGCTTTAGCCCGCATCAATTGGCCATGTCTGATTCAAGGGAATAAATCTGTTTTAATTTTTGGTATTGGTCATAAATTCTTTTTGCTGTGCTCAGTTCTTCTTGGGGTTGTAATCTAATTGTATTTGTAGGTTTCTGAATCTTTACTTTAGGGATTTGGAGACTAGCTGGAACAGTAGTGGCTACAGTTCGAATTAGACAGGGAAGTATGCAGGGGAGAAGTAGGAGGCTGACAAGGGCACTTATTGCAATGAACACTACTTTTTTCCACCAGGTCCCTTCAAAGGACCAGAAGTTGTCCCACCAGTCTATATTAATTAAGGGCTTCCATTCCTGGGTACTTACATATGCAATTTTTTGTATTCTTTTGGAAATATTTTTTATTACCTTACTTTCATAATCGACTGCTAGTTTGATTTGATAAACTACTGCTCTTGTCTGTGCCAATTGGTTACTGATATGATCAAGGGCAAGGGCTGTTTTGTTTGATAACCTGATAATTTTATTCAACATGTAAATTGGAATTCGGCACCTCCATGATTTATCTTGTGTCCAAGTTGCCGGCTTATATGTTTTCACTATTCTTTTTGGTGTCTGTATTTTACTTTTCCATGTTTGTGTGCTGCCCCTCCTCCCCTTTTGGTATTTTCTTTTTCTCAGGTTTGCTACTCCCTCTGTATTTCTTAACTTTTTAAAATAGAACCACTCTCTGATAGGGCACTCCCCAGTCAGGCACTGCTTAAATGTGGCAGCATTTTTTGCAATCCAATGTTGTTTTTTCTCTTTTTGACAGGTGGATAATTGGATCATGTCAAAACATGTGGGATTCACATGGGTGTGAACTCTCATAAGGGATTGTAGATTCTCCCCATCACAAACTGAATGACAGCATTCGGAGTAAGCCCCATCTGTAAACTTGGTTATCAATAGGACCACTATCAGTCCCTCCAAGAGTCCAGTATGAACCATTCTATTTGTGGATCCTTTGGTCTCACCTGGCCTTGCCTCTTGGGTCAGGGGGTTCTTTCTCCTCATCATATCAGTAGGACTACTATTAGTCCCTCCAAGAGTCCAGTATGAACCTGCCCCCATCTCGCTCTGAGGGTTCTCTTTGGTCTCACCTGGTCTTGCCTCTTGGGTCGGGGAGTTCTTAGGCTGGATTTGTGGAGTTCTCCCTTGTTTATTCCCACCTTCCACCTTTTTCTTAGTTTTAGTTAGCTCCCTTTGGGTGTGCCCTATGAGAGATTTAATTTTTAAATTAAGAATTACTGTTACTTATTACTTTTACATTAACACATTGTGACTCATTATAACAAGTTATAACATCAGATTTAACCATTATTTTATACTTTTATATTAACACCTTTTTAACCTCTTATAACAATGTGGATTTTTAACAATGGTAACGACAGCTTGTAATAACTGTTATTGTCCCTTATTGGCTTTAACTGGTTTTTGGTTGTTTCCTGAGAGTTACTTTGAGGGTGTCTGGATCTCGAGTGGCAGTCCACTCAGAGGGAACTCTTGTTGGGGTTGCAGGGTCAGAGGGATCACTCGGGGGTGGTAATGGTCCTTTCACTCTGGTGATGTGGGTCCAGCCTTTTTCCTGGGTTCGCACTGCAGTATGAGTAGTGAGCAGAACTTGGAACGGGCCTTCGAATTTAGGGGTTAGTGGGGTGGTATTCCAGGACTTAATTAAAACCCAGTCTCCTGGTTTTATTTGATGCATGTCAGTGTCCAAGGGAGAGGTTTGAGGAAGATACCCTCTTCTTTTAAGATCTGCCAATGTCTTTCCAATTGTTTTTACATATTCTTGGGTAGCGGCCTCTCCTTCTAAATAATCCCCAGTGCTATAGGGGGTCAGTAAGAAGGGGAGTCCAAACATCATCTCGTATGGTGAAGCCCCTATGTCAGATCTAGGTCGGACCCGGATTCGCAGAAGGGCCAGGGGCAGACACTTGAGCCAATTCATTCCCGTTTCGATTATCAATTTAGTTAATACATTTTTAAGGGTTTTATTCATCCTCTCAACTCTCCCTGAACTCTGGGGATGCCAGGGTGTATGCAACTGCCACTTGATTCCTAAGGCGTTAATGACGTCATGTAGAATTTTGGCCACAAAATGAGGACCTCGGTCTGAATCAATATTATTCACTAGCCCATACCGGGGGATGATGTGTTCCAATAATATTTTTATTACCACTTGTGCCGTTTCCCTTTTTGTAGGAAAAGCTTCCACCCAATGGGTTAAATGATCAACTATAACAAGTAGATACTTGTAACCTTGTACTGAAGGCATTTCAGTAAAATCTATTTGTATATTTTGAAAGGGTCTTAATGCTATTTGCCTTCCTCCTGAGGTATTCTTCCTCATTGCTTTCTGATTCACCTTTTGGCATATAAGGCACCCTTCAGTAACTGCTTTGGCCAGATTATATACCCCAATACATAAATATTCCCTTAAGAAATGATCACATAACCCTTGGGTGCCCCAGTGGGTCAGACTGTGTATTTCTGTTAGCATTTTTCGAGCTAGGGCTTTATTTAAAAACTTTCGTTTATCTGGGGTTAGCCATTCCCCTTGCTTCCCTTGCTGCAGCCCTAACCTCTTTATTTCTCTCAACTCATGTTCATCATATATTGGTTCTTTTTCTTTGTCAGCTGGCAAATCAGTCACAGTCAAAATCTTTATTGGCTCCCCCGGGTTTTGGGCTGCTAACTTGGCAGCTTGGTCAGCTGCTCGATTGCCTCTTCTTTCAAAGGTATCCCCTTTTTGATGTCCCTTGACATGCACTATTGCAATTTCCCTGGGTTTCATGAGGGATTTTAATACCAATTTAATTAGTTCTTTATGTATCAAATCTTTTCCCTTGGAATTTAGGTAGCCTCTTTCTTCCCAAATTTTTCCAAATGTGTGCACAATTCCAAAGGCATACCGTGAGTCAGTGTAAATTGTACCTTGATCTTGTTCTAACATGTCTAATCCCCTTTTAAGAGCATAGACCTCACAGCACTGAGCAGACCAGCTCGAGGGCAATTTTTCTTTCTCTAAAACCTTTAAACTCTGTTTATTGATACCCTCGACTATTGCATAGCCTGATATCCTCTTTCCTTCCACCATTCTAGATGATCCATCAATGAAAAACACCCTCCCATATGGCAGGGGTATATCCTCAAGGTCCTCCCTTACTTTTGTTTGCAGGTCCATGACTTCCAAGCAATTATGTTCCAGAGTGGGTATGGGCTCCCCTGAGAGGAATTGTGCAGGATTTAAGCTTTTGGATGTGATTAATTCTAGATTTTCAGCATTTGTCAGAATCACTTCATATTTTAGGATCCTTGAGTCTGTTAACCATTGTTGGGCTTTTTGACTCAACACTGCTCTGAGATCATGGGGGGTGTGTGCAATGATTTTTCCTTGTAGTGTCAGCTTTTGTGCTTCTTCTACAAGGACTGCTGTGGCTGCCACAGCTTGAAGACAAGCTGGCCATCCTCTTGCGACTGGGTCCAGGAGCTTAGAAAGGTATGCAACAGGCTTTCTGTGTCCCCCCCACTCTTGGGTTAACACCCCATAGGCTATTCCCTCTTCTGCATTTATGAATAAGTCAAACCCCTTCTTAAGGTCAGGGAGACTAAGAACTGGGGCTGAGGATAATTTGGCTTTTAAATTTTCTAACTGTTCTTCATTCTCAACTGTCCATTTTACAGGTTCAGGTTGGACTAGTTTTTCATATAAAAATTTGACACTTTGTGAGTATTTTTCTATCCATAATTTACAATAGCCAAATAGTCCCAATAGCTTTCTTACATCTCTTTTTGTGGTTGGAGCCGAGATGGACAGTATACCTGAGATTCTCTCAGGGCTTAGTTTCTTATACCCTTCCCCAATGAGGTGTCCAAGATATGTTACCTGTACTTCTACAAACTGTAATTTGCTTTTAGATACTTTAAGGCCTTTTTCTCCTAGGAAATTCAGGAGTTTAATGCTGGCTCCCCTTACTTTATCTTGCTCCTCCCCTGATATTAGGAGGTCATCTACGTACTGTAGGATTTGTACGTTATCTCCAGGGATGAATTGCCTTAGCAGCTCTTCCAGAGCTTGTCCAAATAGATTTGGGCTCTCAGTAAAGCCTTGGGGAAGGCGGGTCCACCTTAGCTGCTGCTTTCTCTGACTTTCAGGGCACTCCCACTCAAAGGCAAACCAATCTCGGCTTTCCTTAGCTAAGGGGCAGGCCCAAAAAGCATCTTTCAGGTCTACTACAGTGAACCAGCTGTGTTCTCTAGGGATTCTACTTAGAAGGGTGTAGGGGTTTGGTACCACTGGGTACCTTGTAATTGTCCTTTTGTTTACCTCTCTTAAGTCTTGCACAAGCCTAAATTTATTTTCTGTCTTTCTTACTGCCAAAATGGGGGTGTTATGGGGGGACATACAGGGTTCTAATACTCCTTCAGTTAGTAGATGATTTATAATTGGTGTCAGCCCTTTTCTACCTTCCACAGAAATAGGATATTGTTTCACTCTTATAGGGGGTATCCCTTCCTGCATCTCTACTCTAATAGGTGGGATGTTTAAGTATCCATACTTCCCCTCTTCAGCCCATACCTCTGGATTTATTTCATCCAAGTCTCCAACAGTCATTTTCATCATCTGGACCACCATTTTACCCTCTTTAGGAAGAATCCCTACCCCCAACTGAACTTGTAAGTCCCTTCCGAGTAAATTACTATCTAACTTAGGCAAGTATATGAGATTAGTAACACATTTTCTTGAATTTCCTTTGATCTCTACATTTTCTATGACAGAAGCTTTGAAGGGTTTCCCTTCTGCTCCTAAAATATCACATGTCAGTTCTCCAACTGTAGTCCCAATTGGAAGCTGATTAATGCTGGATTTGTCCGCACCGGTGTCCACAAGAAACTCAAATTCCTCATGATGGGGACCTACTTCAAACTTTACCATGGGCTCTTCTTGGTATTTCATTGGGTCCCCTAATACATAGAGCCCATGACACCCCTAATCTTCATTATCCTCCCCCTTTAACAACTTCTCCAATGCCTCTTGCTCCTTCAAAATAGCGTTGTCAAAGGATACCTTTTTGCAATATCTCCTTATGTGGCCCACTTCACCACAATAGTGGCATATTCGGGTTTCCCCTGGCCTCGGAGGGGTACCCCAAGGCGACAAAAGTTTTCCTCTGCCTCTCCCTGATGGAGGCTTTGCATTTCCCCTCCCTTGTGAGTCTCTATTATCCCTTACACTTTCTTTGGCCACAGCTACCATAATCCTAGCCTTTGTCTTTGCTTTCTCATCTTCTCTCCTCAGATAAACCTTTAAAGCTTCTCTTAACAAGTCATTTATTCCCTTGTCCTGCCAGTCTTCCACTTTTTCTAGTTTCCTCCTTATATCTGGCCAGGATTTGGTAACAAACTGTAATTTTAAAAGCACTTGTCCCTCTGGGCTATCTGGATCCAAGTTAGAATACTGCTGGAAGTTCTTTCTCAGTCTGTTTAACCAGGCTGCTGGGGTCTCATCTTTTTCCTGGGCTCCATCAAAGGCCAGTTTTGTGTTACTACTCCGGGGGACTGATTCCTTGATGCCTTTTATCATCAAGTTTCTGTAATCTTCCATATTTCGTCTACCTTCCTCCCTGTTTGGGTTCCACCCGGGATCAGCCACTGGCAACTTCTGGTCTCCTGGGAGTCCCATCCGATTTTCCCTTTCCCAAGCCCGTATGCCAGCCATTCTAATCAGTCTAAATTCTTCTGGATTAAAAAGTATGTTTAGTATGGAGTTTAACTCACTCCACATATAAATGTTTGGGCCCAGGAACTGATCTATTTGCTTAGCAATCCCCACAGGGTCTTCAACCAGATTCCCCAGTTCTTTCTTAAAGCCCCTAACTTCTGAGGCTGTCAGAGGTGCATTTACAAACCCTACCCCCCCCGCTGCCCCACCCATCGGGACTTCCCTTAGGGGGAAGAGCTTTGTTCTTGACCTGGTGCCACAGTAGGGTCCTTTTGGGGTTTCCACAAAATCAGTAGTATTGGCTGGCAAGTCCAGCTCCCAGTTGTTTGGGGGTGCAGGGACAGTAGATGGTGAGGGGGAGTGGCCTCGGCCAGTGCTAGGAGAGGGCGAGGATAGAGTTGAAGAGTAGAAGGGGTTAGTACTCAAGACAGTCGGGTCAGACTGAGGTGGTAGAGAGGGTGGAGCTGTAGGGGTTAATCCGGTTGGGGAGCAAGCTGAAGAAGGAGTAGGGATCATGGTTTGGAGAGATGGGGAGGGGTTCGCAGGTAAAGCTGGAGGGTTAGCAGGGACAGTTTGGGGTATCCCAGGGTAAACAGGAGGAGGGGGCAAATAATCAAGAGGGTCCCAATGGTGACTGCTTTCCTCCTTTTTCTCTTTTTCATTTTTCCTCTTTCCCTCTTGTAGCTTGCAAATCTTAACTGTTTCACTTTCAGTTCTGTGTCTCTGCCAACAGGCAGCATAAAGGATCTGCTCAGTATCTGAGTCCCCTCGGGATTTCAGATACTGGTTTAATTGCGAGCACATCCAGGGGTCCTTAGTTCCACACCACGGCCATCCTCCAGGCAAATTCAAAGTGGGCCAAACCTCAATACAATAATGGATCATTTTAACCTTGCTCAAATTTTTAGTGGCCTCTTCAGTATCCCATAGTTCCAACATTTGTCCTAATGGACTATCTGGGGGAATGTTCTTTATCTTCCCCTTTTCCTCCTCAGGTGGTTTTTGCTTATTTATATATCCTCCCATTCTCACTAGGTAATCTTCACTCACTCTACGAACACCCGTCAGTGGCCCCAGTGGCACCACTCCTGCCAGTGCTCAGAGTGCTCTGTCGGTAGCCTGATATCTCGCCCTTAGAGATTCAGCCACTACCCCAGCCAGCACCCCTTTCTCACTCACTCCACGAACACCCGTCAGTGGCCCCAGTTACCCGCCCTCGGGGTCTGGCCACTCCTGCCAGTGCTCAGAGTGCCCTGTCGGTAGCCTGATATCTCGCCCTTAGAGATTCAGTCACTACCCCAGCCAGCACCCCTCTTCCTCTCCTGTATATCTATCGAGTTTCCATAAGTGGCCGGTCAACCTGGGCCCAGAGTTCCAGTCACCACCTACAGCCAGGACTCGGACATACAGTGTGCGACTCACTCACTCCCCCTATCGTTAAATCCCTCGCACCTTGGGACTTCCCTAACTTTCATTCATCCTACACCCAGGCGGTATACTCAAAAGACCCCCGGCCCTGTAGGCTCTCCGCACCTGGAACGCATACCTCTCACTTCTAGGTACCCCCAACCAGTGCGCCCACTCCTGTACCCCGGTAGTTACCCCAGCCAGTGTCCCAAGCCAGTAGTGGTTGCAGTTACCCACTCTCAGGGTCTGGCCACCACTTCTGCCAGTGCTCAGAGTGCCCTGTCTGTCAGCCAGCACCCCTTCCTCGCCTGGACACCCCAGGCCGTAACTCGGCCAGTACCCTCTCTCACTCCCACACCCTGTCAGCTACCCCAGCCAGTATCCCAACTCGTGGATACCCCGGGCCGTAACCTCAGCCAGTGCGGTGCGTGCTACACCCACGGCTCCAGGCTTTCCGCACGCTTGGATCAGCCTGAGCAGCCTGCCTCCGTAGATTCTAGAATGAGGCGGGCCTATCCTCCACACACCCTGTGACGTGCCACTCACTCTCTAAATTACCTCCGCACGCCCGGAGGGGGGCGCCTATGCCCCTGGAGACGCCTCTTTCACACCGTTCTCCTTTCGCTTCCCTCCGTTTCCGGCCAGTTCCCTCGCGGGAGACTGGAAACGCGGTACTGGGAGGCCCACACTCGCTTCAAAGATCCGAGCTATCGGTCTTTGTCTCACTCACACACCACTCGCTCGTCTCCACCCCCGCCACCGGCTATACTTTACCGGCGCTCCTCCGTGCTGTCCGATCCCAGGCTGTCTTCCTTGGTCCAGTGTGACCAGCTGTCCTAAGGGTCCAAAGAGCGGTCGGCCGTCCCGTCCTCGGTCCTCTTCAGGCGTGGTCACATCCCGGACGAGCCCCCAAATTGTTATAAATTGGGCCAGGAGACCAGCTCCTTTGAAAAAGCCTTTATTAGAAATCAGCTCTGGGTAGGGGCTCGAGGGGCTGCGCACGCCGCCGCTGCTCCCTGAAGACACCACGGTGGAGGAGGTGCAGTCGAATCTGCCGCCGCTGGTGCTGCTGCAGAGTCGGGATTCCGTCCTCACGGGGGTTCCAATAGAATCACTTTGGCTCCTGTGGTCCAGGGGCGTTACCTTTCTCTAGTTTCTTTCAAGCCATGGCGACAAAGTAACAAAAGAATGCCTGCCGCCTGCAGGTAGCTGGGCGTGTGCCCGGCACAGTTTTGTCCTTCTTAGGTCCAGTTTCTGTGTCGGCTCGCTGTCCCAGGGGTTTTTTTTTTAGCTCTAACTGGACTCCCGGTCGCAGCCAGGCACGATGGGAGTTCCTTTCATCTCCATATTGGGCGGAGCCCACAGCTCGACGGGCAGGCAGGAAGCAGCAGGGAGGGACTACTAGACAGCGGCGTGCGGGCTTTCAATGGAGAGGGGAAAGCCCAGAATTTAGGGAGAAAGGGTACAGAACTTGGACATAACGAGCAGAAATTTAGGGTACAGATTCAACATGAACAGTTTAAAACAGGCTAGTAACAGTGCAACTTTAATTTTACAGAAAAACAGTGTAACAGCACAATTCGGGAGTGCATAGCCTGGGGCTAATTTCTTTCAAAGGGACCAGGCCAGCAGTGCCTGTTTGCTCTGTACTGAGGAGATTTCAGCAGTGCATCCTGTGTGTGTGTGTGGGGAGATGAAGCAGAGTGAGCACAAACACCATCAGCAGCACTCGGGGCTGGCACAATTCCAGAGGCACAAACAGGGCTTTGAGGCCACTTCACTCTGAGAGTGAAATCCTCTGGGAAACCACCTGAATTCTTGACTGGGCTGTGCTTGGGACTGCAGAGAGAAACATCCAGGGCAGGGAGGCTCAAGGGAAACTGTTCAGCACAGCCAAGGACTGCCCAGAGAGACCATTGGGGTGGGGGTGTGTGGGGAGAAATCACAGCTGCCTCCCTTCTGAACCACCCCCAGGACCTGGACAGGGCTGTGCTGTGTTCTGGGACCTGACCTGGGACTGAGAGATGTGGAAAAGGCCTTTGGTGTCAGGAATGTTGAGAAGGCTGGGCAGTGTCACTGGGAGAGCTCTCTCAAACCCCTTGGAAAGGGCAGAGCCGTCCCAGAGGGTCCTGGGAACCTGGGAAACGCAGACATGGAGCCAGTGTGCAACCAGGGCAGGGAGGGGATCTGGGAGAGTCCCAGCCTGGTCAGGCTCAGTAGGGAAGGGGATGTGGCAAATTCTCCTGCAGCCATTCCAGGCACTGGCAGGACAAGGCAGGGATTGCAGAACCCAGGTGGGAGGGAAAAGAAGGGGATGTTGTGTGCCCAGACTTCAGCCAGGCCTGTGACACGGTCTGCTGTGGTCTGCTCAGAGCCAGACTGGAGAGAGCTGGGCTGAAGAAATGGAACATGGGCTGGGTGGGAATTTGGCTGAACAATGAGGGTCAAATGTCAAATCCATGGTACAGAGTCCTCTTGGCAGCCACTGCCTGGTGACATCCCTCAGTGACCAGCCCTTGACCACCACTGGGGAACATTTCTATTATCTCTACAATGGCATGAAATGCACTTTAATTTGGTTAGTGGATACTGTCAAATTGTAGGGAATCTGTGACCAAACTCATCCAGTTGATGGTGACTGCAAAACAAAATTTGGCATCATTGTGCTTTTCTTCCCTATGGGCAAGATGACTGAGTCGAGTCAATTTGTCTTGCCATCAGGTGCCAACCAAGCCACAAGAAGAGGGAGAAAAAAGTCATGCACCAGAAAAAAGGCAGTTCAAAAGGGAAAAACCAAACCTAACAAAACAAAACCCCAAAGCAACACCCACCCACAAGAACACAGAAACCCCACAAAGAAACTAAGAACAAAAAGCAAAGGCCACAAACAGAAGGAAAGCAAATTCACAGGAAATCTCCTATCAGCAGAAAATGTTTAACCACCTTGTGGCAGGAGAGGATTTTTATGTGTCGGTAATGTTTTGAAAGAAAAATGTCTCTAAAAAGAAATTAATCCCCTCCCCCCCTTGCCCCCCCTGCTGCCTGCAGTTTATTGCTGATCCTGATGTGACATGCAATGGAACATCCCTTGGGTCAGTCCAGCCCAGCTGTCCCATCCCTGTTCCCTCAGGAACACTTGCCCACCCCAAGCCCATAGGTTGGGGGGTTGCAGACACACCTCAGGCAGGGCGAGCGCTGTGACAAGGACAGGAGAACAGAACAACATTTACTCTTATCAAGGACAGCAGAACAGAACAGCACAGCCTTGGAGAAA
Organism: Phylloscopus trochilus trochilus; assembly: GCA_016584745.2. NCBI lineage: Eukaryota > Metazoa > Chordata > Aves > Passeriformes > Phylloscopidae > Phylloscopus > Phylloscopus trochilus. The sequence continues at coordinate 730,907 of WQNJ02000055.1, read as the reverse complement.
TGGATCAAGGATGTAACTCCGGCAAACAGAAATCATTCAAAATGTAAGAAAAATGTCAGCTCAGCTCTACAAGGCTGACAAAACAGAAGGTTTGCAAAATGATAATATTGCCCATACTCAAAAGTGGGGTCGAGAAACAGCCACCTAGAAAGGAAAATGGATGTTGAAGACAGACCCCAAAGAACCAGGTAAGAACTTGTGAGATGGGGTGCAACTATGTCAAGTAAATTCAGAGGAAGTGGGGATGGCTAATGAATGCATAATCAGTGTGTGTGATCAAAACTCTGTTCATTTGATGCTCAGTGCACTCCAGTGGAGGAAGGATTGCCCGACTGATCCGCACACTGTAATAAAGAATACCTGCTCTCAAATACTCAAAAGTGTCTTCAAATTTTCTGTCCACTATCAGTGGTGTCCTTGGCTCCATTATGCCCCACAGTGTCACAATGGCCCCTTGATTCCATGAGGTTCTGCAGTGTCACAATAGAAACCCTTGTTCCATTAGGCCTCCCAGTTTCACAATGTTTGATTCCAGGAGGCACCACAATGTCACAATGGACCCTTGGTTCTGTGAGGTTCCATAGCATCCCAATGGTCACCGTCATTCCATGAGTTTCCTTAGTGTCACAATGGTCTCCATGGTTCCAGTAGGCCCTGCCTTGTCACAATGGTCCCCTGGGTTCCAAGGAGGCCCTGCTGTGCCACAAAGGACCCTTGGTTCGATGAGGTTCTGTGGTGTCACCATGTTCTTCTTGACTCTGCAGGGTAACAATCGACCATTGGTTCCACATGGCCTGGCTGTGTCACAAATGTCTCTTTGATTCCATGACTGCCACAACAGAGACTTGTTTCTAGGAGGTTCCCTACTGTCACAATTGTCTCCTTGATTCCATGAGCCCCCGCTGTGTCACAATGGACCCTTGGTGAAACAAGGTCTTGCAGTGTCTCAAGAGTCTCCTTGGTTCCAGGAGGAACACAAAAGCTTTGCATCAACATTGAGCAAAGCTTCCTTTACACACCTGGGGACCTCTGTCTGCATTCCAAAGAAGAGTTCAAGCTGAGGATGGCATCTGCAGCTTCCATCTGCAACAGAGATCCAGGACAGGGACAGAGAATTCAGCTGAAAGACTCAAAGAATTCTGCTTGCAGAGCTCATTTCTGGTGGCACTGTCCCTTGTAGAAAGGTGACATCATTCCAGGCAGCCTGTCCTCAGCATGTGGTTCCTGAGTGGGCTTTGTTGTTTAGGAAACCTGCTCAGGCTTTTCCATTCTTTCCTCACCAAGAGGAAAATTTCTCCTGGGCCTGAGGAGAGCAGGTGGGCCATGGTGCAATGGGCTGGGACAGGCAGCTGCAGAGCTCAGGGGACAAGGTTGTGCTGCAGGGCCCAGGGATGTCAGTGCCAGGTGGGCAATGTCAGACACGGTGAGGTTGGGGTGAGGAGCAGCTTGTCCAAACAGGGTCAGCCTGCAAGGGGCTCATTCTTCTCCCTGATCAGACCTAAGGAGACATTAAGCATCAAGAAACACTTAAGGAATGCTTCTATCTACTCTTCACAGATCTGGAAAAAAAAAAGCTCAACTGAAAAAAGGAAAATGTCATGAAATGCGCTTTAAAATCTCCCTCCTTATCAGAACTCCAAACTGACTCCAGTCAGCTGCAAACGCCCTGGAGACACAAAGACATTTGAAGGAAGGCAAAGAACTCCTGAGGGTTTTCTGTGTTTTCGTTAGCCTCAAACTGGATTTGGGGCTGAGTCCACGATCCCCAAGCACTGAGAGAAGGTTGAGGAAGCTGCTCCAGGAGTCAGAAGCAAAACTCCAAGTCCTTTGGAGCATCCCTGGGCCCCAGTGAGGGCAGGGAGTGCCAAAGGCTGCCCAGGCACTGGTGAGAGCAGCTCCTTGAGGCCAGGATTGCAGGGAGCCCAAGGCTGTGAGCAGGGACTGCAATGCTGAGCAAGGCCTGGGCTGGCTGGAGGGAGCAGAAAGGCCAAGGCCTGAGCCCAGGCCTGGCACAGCAGGGCCTGTCCCTCGCGGCTGGCTGGGGGCTGTTGGTGGGGCAGGGGGATGGCAGGGGCAGCAAGGACAAATGTCCTAAAGCTGCAAGGCCTGCCAGCCTGCTCAGGGAGGGGCCAGGCAGAAGCCAAGTGCAGGCTTTCCTGCAAGGAAAGTTCCTTCTGTGGGGCCTGCAGAGGCGCTGGCAGAGCCCAGGGGACAAAGGCCTGGGTGCCTGTGGCCCTGCCAGCCCTGCCCAGCCCTTGGCCATCTCTCCTGCAGCCTGTGCCTCCTGTGCCTGCTGCTGCTGCTGTGCCCTGGCTGGCTGCACACACCCATCTCACTGTCCCCCCAGCATTTCTCAGCCCAGCATTTCTCTGCCCTCCCTGGGCTCCCTGCACCCAGCGCTGCCGGCTCCTGGCACACAGAGCCAGGGCAGGGCCCAGGCTCACGCTGGGACACCTCCTGCACCAAAATTCTACCCTGGCAGGGACTTTTCTTCTTCCTCAGCTCCAGGCTGAACCTCCCCAAAGCTGCGCTTTGGGGAGGTTTCCTTCTCTTTCCCCTGCCAAGGAAAGCTCTGTCTCCTGCTGCTCACAAACAGAGAAGGGCTGGTGGGAGATCAGTGGTGGTCAGAGGCTGTTTGGGGTACAGTGACCATGAAATGATTGAGTTTTGAAATATTCTGTGGAAGGAGGTGAGGCATTAACAGAACTTCTACACTGGACTTACAGAGAGCAGACTTTGGCCTATTCAGGATGTTGATTTGGAGATTACTGAATCAGGTACTGATTTTTTAAGGGAAGGAGCCGTTCAACAAAGGAGTCCAGGAGGGACTGATGTACTTCAAGAAAGAAATCTCTAAGACACCGAGCTGTGCTTCTGTGCCAAAAGATGAGGTGGCAAGGAGCATGACTGGCCTGGATGGGTAGGGACCTTTTGCAGGAACTCAGGGCAAAAAAGAGGGTGCATTGCCTTTGGAAAGAGGGGAAGGCTGCTCAGGAAATGTTTAAGGATGTTGTTAGGTCGTGAGAAAAAAAAATTAGGAATGTGAAAACCCAATTAGGACTTAATCCTGACACTTCTGTGAAGGATAATAAAAATGCTTTTATAAATATATTAATGGCAAAAGGAGTGGCAAGGGCAACCTGCACTCTTTATTGAATGCTGGGGGGAATACAGTAACTAAAGATGAGGAGAAGGCTGAGGTCCTGAACACCTTCTTTGCCTCAGTTTACAACATTAGGATATGTTGTCCTCAGGACAAGTGCTCTCCTGAGCTGGTAGATGGGGACAGGGAGCAGAAAAGTCCCCTGTCATCCAGGAGGAAGCAGCTGCTGACCTGCTGAGCCACTCAGATGCTCACAGGTGTCTCTGGGACCAGATGGGATCCATCCCAGGGACATGAGGAAGCTGCTGGATGAGCTCCCCAAGCTGCTCTCCATCATTTCTCATCAGTCCTGGCTCACCAGGGAGGCCCCAGAGGACTGGAGGTGCCAATGTGAGCCCATCCCCAAGAAGGGCTGGAAGGAGGATCTGGGGAACTCCAGGCCTGTCAGCCTGACCTCGGTGCCTGGCCAGGTGATGGAACAGATCACCTTGAGTGCCATCACAGGGCACCCACAGGATGGCTGAGGGATCAGACCCAGCCAGCGTGGGTTTAGGAGGGGCAGGTCCTGCCTGACCAACCTGATCTCCTGTTACACCCAGACCTGCCTGGTGGATGTAGGAAAGGCTGTGGATGTGTCTACGTGGACTTCAGCAAAGCCTCTGACACCGTGAGCCACAGCATTCCCTGGAAAAGCTGCAGCCCCTGGCTTGGGCAGGTTCCCTCTTTGCTGGGAGAATGAAGAACTGGCTGGAGGCTGGGCCCAGAGAGTGCTGGGGATGGTGCTGCATCCAGCTGGTGCCCAGTCACTGGTGGTGTCCCCCAGGGATGTGTGTTGGGCCCAGTCCTGTTTAACATCTTCACTGATGATCTGGGTGAGGGCATCGAGTCCACCATGAACAAATTGCAGCTGAGACCAAGCTGGGTGTGAGTGTGGATCTGCTGGAGGGCAGGACAAGAAGACACAGCCTTGGGCTGCACCAGGGGAAGTTTAGGCTGGAAAATAGGAAAAAGTTCTTCACAGAAAGGAGGATTGGGAATTGCAGTGGGCTGGCCAGGGGGAAGGTGGCAGAGTCACTGTCCCTCTCCAGTGGCATGGTCTGGGTGATAAGGTGGTATTGGGGCATTGGTTGGACTTTTTGATCTCCAAGGTCTTTTCCAACCCATCTGATTCTGTCATTCTGTGATGATTGGGACACTCTGGGGAAACAAGGGGCCATTGTGACACTGTGGGGCCTGGTGGCACTAAGAGGACCACAGTGACACTGTGCAATCCCACAGAACCAAGAGTCCATTGTGGTACTGAGGGGCCAAATGGAACCAGGGAGTGCACTGTGCCACTCTGGGTCCTCGTGGAACCACAGAGGCCACTGTGACCCTTCAGGGCCTTGTGTGACACACAGGTTTCACCATTTTGACCCTGCAAAACTGAGAGAGAGAGAGACCATGAACTGTGTAAAGAGACCACTGTGAGACTCCAGGGCCCAGTGGAACCGTGGAGCCGTTCTGACACTGCAGGGCCTTGTGTAATCAGGGGGCCACTGTTACACTGCAGGGACTCATGGAGCTGAGGGAACAACTGTGACACTGTGGTGGCACCAAGGGGCCTTTGTGACACTGCTGATCTTGTGTGGCCAGGGCTCCTCTGTGACACTGCACCACCAAGGAGACTATTTTGGAATTCTGTACAACACAGTGGCCTCATGCAGCCAAGGGGCCACTGTGAGTGACACTATGGGGCCTCAAGGAATCTAGAAGAGCTTTGTCATTCTCATAGAAATAAAGATTCCTTTGTGACACTGAGGGGACTTGTGGGACCAGAGACCATTGTGACAGTGCAGGACCTGATGTAACCATGGGGCCATTGTGACACCCTGGGGCCCCATGGAACCAAGGGGCCTCAGTGAAACTGGGGCAACAAGGTGGACATTGTGAAACTGGGAAGCCCCGTGGAACCAAGGAGTCTCCACTGTTACTCTGCCTGCACTGTCTCGTGGGACCATGGGGACCAGTGTGAGAGCACAGGGGCTCGTGTAACCAAGAGGCCACTGTGACACTGAGGGGCCCCATGGAACCAAGGACATCTTTGCAGATGACACCAAGCTGGGTGTGATTGTCAAACTATGGGAGCATGGGAGGGCTCTGCACAGGGCCCTGGACAGGCTGGATCCAGGGCCCAAATCCAGCAATGTCAGCTTGAACAAGACCAAGGGCCGGGTCCTGCACTTTGGCCACAACAACCCCTGCAGTGCTACAGGTTGGGGACAGAGCGGCTGGACAGTGGCCAGGCAGAAAGGGACCTGCAGGGACTGCTGGACAGCAGGCTGGACATGAGGCAGCAGTGTGCCCAGGGGGCCAAGAAGGCCAATGGCTCCTGGCCAGGGTCAGGAATGGTGTGGCCAGCAGGAGCAGGTTAGGGATTCTTCCACTGTGCTTAACACTGGTTGGGCAGCACCTCGAGTGCTGTGTCCAGCTCTGGGCCCCCAATTGAGGAAGGACATGGAGGGGCTGGAGCGTGTCCAGAGAAGGGCAACAAAGCTGATGAGGGGTCTGGAACACAAGTCCTGTGAGGAGTGGCTGAGGGAGCTGGGGTTGTTTATCCTGGAGAAGAGGAGGCTCAGGGGAGACAAGGTGGTGTCAGGGCACAGGCTGGACTTGATGATGTCCAAGGTCTGTTCCAACCTTCATGATTCTGGGATTCTCTGAAACCACCCTTGGAGCAGTTGCAGGATGAGCCCTGGGCCTCCTCTGCAAAAGGTGCAGCAGCCCAGGTGCCTCAGCAGCTTCTCCTCAAAGCCCCAAGGCCCATCCTGTCAGTCTTGCAGAGCCTCTGCAGCTCCTCCTCATTGCCCACACCAGGGAGCCCCACAGGCAGACACAGCAGCCCAGATGTGCCCCCCTGGCCTGGGGTGCCTCTGGCAAGGCAGCAGCACCAGGCACTGCAGGAGCCTGCAGACAATTCCTGAAGGACTTGGAGGATGATCCTGCACCCCAAGAGACGTTCCCATGGTGCCACCTCAGAAATGAAATGGGGCCAGAGAGGAAAAGGGCAACCAGGGATGGGCTGCTTGCAGTGCAAGGGAACAGGGGTGGGAAATAGGAAGAAATTTGGAGCAGGAGAAAGGAAAGAAAGCCAAGGTGAATTAAAAGAAATGCTCAGGGCAGTTTGGGGGTGGATGCCAGGCATCCCTGGCTCTGAGCAACAATGTCTGCAGTGGCACAGCAAATTCACAGCTGCTGGGAACAAAATTTCTGGTTGACTGCAGAGGCCACCACAAACCTGAGGGGTTTCCCTGCTGTGCACCAGCCCTTCCTGGCCCCAGGCCCTGCTGGCATTTGTGCTCCCTCAGCTTCATCTCCCCACATCAAGCCCATGGGGGTGCTCAGGCCTGCTCTGGGCAGGGCAAACAGGGGCTCCTGAGGCAGTGCTGCCGTGGCTGTGCCTGCAAGGCTGCGGCAGCTGTGTGAGCTGGGGGAGAGGCCAGGGCTGCAGAGGGGGGATGTTGTTGGCAGGTGCATGAGGAGGCTGTGGGCCGCTGGCCTGGGGTGTCCAGCGCAGTGGGGATGGATCAGGCCCTGCTCTGCTGCTCCTTGCCGTGTGCTTGCCCAGGGCCCTTGCAGAGCCCCAGCCGTGCTGTTTGCCCCCAGCCTGCCCACGGCCAGCCTGGGGCTGCTGCCGGGGCTTTTCTCTGCTGAGCCTTGGCCTGGGCAATGTGTTGTGGAGAGAGCCTGGGCAAGGAGCCTGCAGCCCCCAGGCCCTGGCCTGAGGCCTCAGCACTGCTGCTGTGCCAGCAGTGCCCATGGCCTGTCCCTGCTGCAGCCCCGGCACTGCCACCCCCAGCCCTGTGCCCGGCCCCGAGAGCACTCAGGCCCTACAGCAACAGCAGGGCCAGGAGGGCAGCGGGGCAGGGCCACGGCAGCAGCACTGGCAGCACCAAGTGCTGCTGCTGCTGCTGGCCACAGCTGCTGTGCCAGCACTGATCTGCCCCCAGTTCTGCACACAGACATTGCTGCTGCAGCTGCAGAGAAGGGAACCAAAGGGGAATCTCTGCAGAAAACTTGTCTGGGAGATTCTTGAGTTCCTTTTAAGCCACCAAGAGCACAGCTCCTCATTGACACAGTCTCTGGCCACAGGGAGGATGGAGAGAAACCAATGAGAAATTGCAAAACCGTGACATTTTTTGTGGAAATGATTTATTAATTATAACAAAGAAAAAAACCTCTTAGATGAAACCAACAAGAAGTATCAAAGATGACTTTTTTTACAAAGGATTTGCAGAAACTGACCAGTAGTTTAATGTTCCTGACCCCATCCATTCATCAGTCTCCACACTGCAGCCTTGAGCTCCTGGTTCCTCAGGCTGTAGATGAGGGGGTTCAGGGCTGGAGGTACCACCGAGTACAGAACTGACAGGGACAGATCCAGGGATGGGGAGGACATGGAGGGGGGTTTCAGGTAGGCAAATGCACCAGTGCTGAGGAACAGGGAGAGCACAGCCAGGTGAGGGAGGCAGGTGGAAAAGGCTTTGTGCCGTCCCTGCTCAGAGGGGATCCTCAGTACGACCCTGAAGATCTGCACATAGGAGAAAACAATGAATGCAAAACAGCCGAAAGATAAAATGGCAGTGGCAGCAATGAGCCCAAGTTCCCTGAGGTATGATTTGGAAGAGGAGAGCTTGAGGATCTGGGGCATTTCACAGAAGAACTGGCCCAGGGCATTGCCATGGCACAGGGGCAGGGAAAATGTATTGGCTGTGTGCAGCAGAGCAATGAGAAAGGCACTGGCCCAGGCAGCTGCTGCCATGTGGGCACAAGCTCTGCTGCCCAGGAGGGTCCCGTAGTGCAGGGGTTTGCAGATGGACACGTAGCGGTCGTAGCACATGATGGTCAGAAGATAGTACTCTGCTGACATGAAGAAGAGAAAGAAAAAGGCCTGTGCAGCACATCCTGTGTAGGAGATGTTCCTGGTGTCCCAGAGGGAATTGTGCATGGCTTTGGGGACTGTGGTGCAGATGGAGCCCAGGTCAGTGAGGGCCAGGTTGAGCAGGAAGAAGAACATGGGGCTGTGCAGGTGGTGGCCGCAGGCTACGGCGCTGATGATGAGGCCGTTGCCCAGGAGGGCAGCCAGGGAGATGCCCAGGAAGAGGCAGAAGTGCAGGAGCTGCAGCTGCCGCCTGTCTGCCAATGCCAGCAGGAGGAAGTGGCTGATGGAGCTGCTGTTGGACATTTGCTCTGGCTGCACATGGGGACCTGTTCATGGGGAAAGGACAGGGACAAGTCAGCAGAGGCAGCTTTGAGCCAAACCTGGGCCATTCCCTGTAGACTGTCCTCCTGTGCCTCTCCCACCCTTATTCCTGCTCTGGGAAAACCTTCACCCAGGCCCCTGCCTGAGGTCCAGTTCTGCTGTCTGAGTGTGCCAGAAGCAGCCAGGCCTGTGCGTGGGGCTCTCCAGGAGCCATCCCTGCCCTGCTACCCTGGGTTTGTGGCCATGTGGCAGAGGGACAAGGCTGGATATTCAGGATTTGTCAGGGGAATCACTCCTAATACAGAAAGACTTCTAACCATCTGCACTCCCACTTTTAAAGGGCATGAAGAGCAGGAAGGAATTTTGGCCATTATTTTCATGCCCACACATCATTCCTGGTTCTCTGAGGTCAGAAATCCCCAGCATTTCTGCTGCATTTAGAGTTTGCCACTGAGAGATGTGAGAGGCAAAGGATTCCCTGTGCCTTGGGCAAGGTGAGGGGCTGGATGGGCTTGTTCCCAACTGCCCTGGGTTTGCAGCTTTGGCTGCAGTCAGAGCACAGTCACACTCCTGGGTCACCCTGGGATAAACCAGACCCTGCCCAGAGCAGAGTGATCCCTGAATGTCTCCCCCTCTCCAAAGGGCTCTGGGCAAGGTCTCAGCACCCCCTTCTGCCAAGGACACTCACGGCTCCCTCGGCAAACCCAGCACCATTTCCTCAGCTCTGGCATCTCTGCACTTCCCTGGGGCACATTCAGGGAACTACGAGGGGCTCTGGCACAGATTTGCAGCCAGGAGGGCAGCTCAGAGCTTGCAAGGACACAGCAAGGAGATCCCTGGGGGTGCCCATGATGGGATCTCAGGGAGGGGGCTCAGCCCATTCCCCTTTCCCATGGACTGCTCTGCCCACAGCCCCACAGGTCCCAGGGAAGCTTGGACACCCCATGGCCATGGCCACAGCTGCCTGGCAGCAATGCCAAGGGCAGTGCCTGACTCAGCTGCTGCCAATGCCAGAGCCTCCCTGAGAGCACCAGATGACAGGGACAATCTCAGGGCAGTGCAGAACCCAGAGAAGATGTGGTGGGGCTGTGCCTGGGAGGGCAGGGCAGAGACAGCCGGGCACTCAGGACAGTGTTCCTGTGCCCAGCTGTGCACGGCACCTCCCACACACCCACAGTGCCCTCCTGCCCCCAGCACTGCTCTCTTCAGCCCCCTCTCCTTCCCTCAGCATCTCCCTGGGCCTGGACATTTCCCTGCTGAGAGGAGCCTTGTCCCTGCCAGCGCTGACAGAGCCCATCCCAGCCTCTGTGCCCTGGGCCTGGCCCTACAGAAACCTGCCTGTCTGCAGGGCCCTGGCTGGGGCAGGCTCTGTCTGCAGCTGGGCAAGGGCAGCTCAGGAGAGCCCTGCTGGGCCCTGCTAAGGTGATGCTGCTGCTGCTGCTGTGCAGGGCTGAGGAGGGGCTGAAGGCCCTTGAGGAGCCTCCCAGCAGAGAGACTGACCACCCAAAGTTACAGTGCTGGAGTCTCTGTAAATGTTCCAACATTCCTTTGATGATCCTGTGTGTCCCTTTCAACTCAGAATGTTCTGTGATTCTGGGATTGCAATTCCTGTTCTGCTTCTCTCCATCCTCCTCTTGCCTATAATGAAAGGAGAAAAAAAAATAACACTTGTAACAGCATTAGAACAGTAAAGTAAAAAGCAGACCTTTATTGGAAGCTTCCAGTTGTCCCAGTGTGGATGGGACACACCCAGCCCCTGATTTCAGCAATTTATTGAAGTTGATTAATTAGGATATTTAACAGGAACATCCAATAGGAGATTCAGTTGTCCCTGTTACACATCTCTGGGTCAACCCATAGGAGCTGGTCCAAGGGCTTCTTTGCCCCACTTTTTTTTTTATGACTGCTAACACTCTGGGTCAAAACCAAAATGTTCTTCTTGTAGATCCTCTTCCTGATAATAAGACTACACAGTAGTTCAGGAATGAATTTAGAAGGTCAGCTTATTGTTCTAAAACTTAAAAGAAAGGCTAGGAAACATGCTCGAATTAGTTAAGAATTATACTTAAATAAGTGTATGTATACTTTAAGTATATAAGTATATATATGTATACTATGCAATGTATACTATATTATATAGGTATATGCATACTATACAAAGTATATGCAATAGTAGTTAAATAGAGTAAAATAAAGATTATAGTTTTATAACTCTATAATAGTAGTTAACATAGCTATGAATATATGAAAAATGTATAAAAAGCAAAAATCTATTTGTCATCACCCCAGCTCCCCCACACTGCTCCAAGCAGGAAATTGAAAACACTCTCAGGAAAGCTCCTGAACTTAACAACAATCCCAGGCTCACCTTCTTTTGGGAAGTGTCCTCCAGAGCTGTGCCCAGGCTGGTGTGGAGCTGGGAGCAGCCCTGCCCCACACAGCACCTCTCAGCAGCAGCACCTGCCCTGCTCAGGGTGGCTCCTTCCCCCCACAGCTTCTCCCCAGCACTGGGAGCAGCTCCCAGGGCTGGCTGAGAGCTGTCCCTGGCAGGCAGCAGAGTCCCTGGGCCAGCACAGAGCCCTGGGCTGCAGGAGCCTGCTCTGCAGGACAGCCCTGGGCAGCCCTGGCTGCAGCCCCGGCTGCTCAGCCCTGCAGCAGAGCCTGGCACAGGGAGCTGCCCTGTGCAGTGCCTGGGCTGCTGCAGCAGGGAAACCCAGCCCTGCCCCAGGGCCACATCCCTGCCCTGCAGCAGCTTGGAGAGTGCTCCTGGAAGGGCCTCAGAGCTGTGGGATATGGCAGCTTCAGGAGATCCCTGCAGGAAGTGCAGCTTATCTTCCCCCAGCCAGAGTGTGACTGTTCCAAATGCTGTGAGGGTTTCTCCTCCAGTGAGCTGTGAGTGAGCTCTGCTGGGCTGGGAAAAGAGTTGCTCATCAGGAGAAATGTCTTTTGAAGCTCTTCTTGGTTGCCAGGAGCTGCCTCTGTGTCAGGAGCCCAGCCCAGCTCATCAGCACAGACACAGCACAAGGACTTTAATGACCCTCTTGGGGCTAGTGCTGAGGCTCTGAACATCAATCCCTGACAGGGAGATGAAGAAATCTCTCAAGAACTCCAAGTCACAATCCAACTCCAAAGTTTCTGCAAGTTTTAATGGGTCCCAGTGAGGGAAACAACAGAGAAAGTGTCTGCAGTCCCCAGGCAGAGCAGAGAACTGCAGGCAGTGATGCCAGGAGGGGACAAAGAGAAGCCAAGTCTTGGTGGCCTGGGGCACAGCAGGGTCTGTGCCACCAAGGGCTGTCAGGAGACACCTTGTCCTGAGGTCCTGGGCCCTCCTGGCACAGCCCCAGCAAGGCTGGGCACTCTCAGCCCCTTGTCCTGCCCTCAGCATCTCCCTGACAGCCCACTGGCCTCAAGGATCTGCTGGAAGGAGTCCCTGGGGAGCCCTGGTCAAGAATGGCCCTTGGGGGGGCTCCTTAATGCTCCCAAGCACTGCAGGTTCTTGAAAGAACTTTGGGTTTGGCTTTTGCCTTGGAGTTTCTGAGAGGTTTGTGCAATCATGGCCTCCAATTACCTGCTGTAATTAGTCCCTTGAGAGGCTTTGTCAGTAACAACACTCAGTGGGGCTCATTAATGCTTCAAGGTACTTCAGTTATTTGAAGGTACTTGGTGTTTCCCTTTTAAATCTGATTCTGTGAGAAAGATTGTGCAATCCTGGCCCCAATTATCTACTTTAACAAGTCCCTTGGGATTCTTAGTCAGTAAAAACACTCAGTGGGGCTCATTAATACTTTAAGGTACTCAAAGTTTCTTAAAGAACTTTTTTTTGGCCACTGAGTCTCTGAAAAGTTTTTGTGCAATCCTGGCCTCCAATTATCTGCTTTAATGAGTCCCTTGAGAGCTTTGCACTGACACTCAGTGGAGCTCATTAATACTTTGAGATACTCAAAGTGTTTAAGGTACTTTGGAATTTCCAACCCACACTGAGTTTCTCAGAGGTTTTTGTGCAATTCTGGCCTCCAGTTCTCTCCTCCAAGGACTCCATGAGGAGCCTGTGTTGGGGATGGACCTCAGTGCAACCCATGAATGCCTCAAGACACATTGGGTTTTTCTTCTGACTTTGACTCCTGGAAAGGTTTGTGCAATCTCCTCTCAGGCCCTGAGGCTCAGCACCAAATGCACCATGGGGCTCATTAGGATCAAGGAAGTCCTGACAAACCATGGCTGTGCCTTGATTTCCCTCTGGTCCGGTGCAGTTCATTAGGAAAGTTTCCAGCTAGAGTTATGGAGAAAGATTTCAAAGAGTTTTTTAAAAGGACACATTCTTGTTACAAAGGGTGTCTTTTATTACTGCTCTGTGATTGCAGCATTCAGTGACTGATACCCCAGGGTCTCTCCTCAGGAGGTCTGGCCTGCTCAGAGAAGCTGTGTCCTGAGCTCTGACCCAGTGTGGACAACCTTGCTCCACATTCCCCAAGCCATCCTGTCCCTCCTCACTTACCTGGGACCTGCTTTGCTTGGCGAGCTGCCCACACTCAGGCAAACAGGGCCTTCCTATTTTTTTTTAGCAATGTAAAACTCCTAATTTTCCCCACTGAAAACAGACACCCTCCTCAGGTGTGTGCCAGCCCAAGGTGCCACCAAGGCCACTGCAGCCCTGCCCTGGGCCAGGAGTGAGGGTGGATCATCATCCCAACCTGCCCTGGGCCATTGCAAGGGGATGTGGCCATGGACACTGCCCTGACCCCACTGCTGGGTTTGGGTGCCACAGCAACCCCCATCAGTCTCAGTTTCCTTGGAAAGCACCGCAAGGAGCCATTTCTGCAGCCAGGTTCCATGGCCAGGGGGATGTGGGGAGCTGCAGGTGGTCAATGCCCCATCCCTGGAAACATTCCAGTCCAGCTGGGACAGGGCTCTGAACAACCTGATCGGGTGAAAGATGTCCCTGCTCATCCCAGGCCTGGACAAGAGGCCTGAGTGAGGCCTGAACAACAGGCCCTGAGCCAAAGGTGACCTCTGGGTGAACCTTCCAACCCAAGGTTATCTTTGTATCTGCTCATTAGTGAAATATGCATGGTCATTAGCACTGTGATAGATGTATCCACTCATTAGTGAAACATGGATTGACCTTTCTGTGTTTGGAAGCTGGACAAGGCCATGAAATCCAACACCTGACCTTGTTTGGGGCTGTATGGTCAAAGTCACCTCCCTTGGTTCCTCCTTGGGCCCTGGCCTGGCTTTGGGAGGGACCCAAGAGGAGGATGAATCCAGATGTTCCTGCACTAGAAGTGCTGTCAGTTTGTTTATTCAGCACTATCAAAGCTGGGCCCTCTCCCAGCGAGGGTGGAGCCTCACCTGTGGCTGGAGGCACCTGCAGGAATTCCCAGTGTCCAGGAGTGGCTCTGCAGTCCTTGGCTGTGACAGCTTCCCCCAGCTGAGGTGTGGGTGTGGGTGATGGGAAAGTCTGAGGGTCACTGGTGCTGGATCTTTCTTACTCACTGCAGGCAATCTTTGGTAGTGATGGTTGGGTGCATTGCTGAGCTGCTCCTTTTGTGCTCCTTTGCCTCAGTTCCCACTCACCCCTGAGATTCAGCCCTGGCTAGCAGTATGCTTGGGGGAAACTGAGGCAAGGGTGAAGATAAAAGACAAAAGGTGCTCTTAATCCTTCAGGAACACCGTCCCACAGTTTAATGCAGAACCTACTCCTTGCAGCTTGGGGGAGTTAAGAGAGGAATTAAGAGAGGAATTAAGAGACAGATTCCCTGCCAGAGGGCAGTTTTATGCCCTCTGCAAAGGAGGGGTAGGGGAGGGGTCTACCAGCCGATGGGGGCTGACCTGGGGGAGGTGAGGCATAGGTGGTGTCAGGGAGAGGGGATTCAGTGCAGGGGCTCATGGGCAGAGTACAGCAAATGCTTTGTGTGAACACATATAACAGAAACACCCAGTGCAATATAACAAAGTGAACTAACTACTTAGTGCAATACAACATCTCAGCCTTTTCTGTTACAATAAAACTGAAAGACACGCTTCAGGCCTATTTTGATGCAGAATATGTTTTTGCCCACCACATTTGATTTGCAGGCAGTTTTGGCTGCTCTTGGCCTGCAAGCTCTGCATGGCTGACTTCTGAGCTGGTAGGGATTAAACCATTGAGGGCCTTTGAAACTAGGCAGCGAAGAAATCCAAACACCAACACAATTAAAAACAAGTCAACAAAAACCAACAGGATTGTAAAAGGAAACACAAACACAAAGCATATTAACAATCTGAGATCTTCCAGAAGTAACCCGATTTTTAAGAAGGCTCTGTCTTCTCTTTCCAGCGGCACCTTCTTTTTGAATTGATGGCTGCTTGCTTCTCATCATCTACTTGTGGTGCTGGGTTTTTGGGAACAAAAGGTTTCACCCACTTTTGGGGTATCCAGTGTGGGCCCCAGGGGGTGGATACGCAGGCGTAGCCACATCCCCAGGTCACGAGCTCATAGGGACCTTTGATCTCCCAGGTTTCTGGGTCCCTAATCAAAACTGGTGGGTGCTGTGACACCTTAAACTGATTACTGCTGTTAAAGTGACATACCACTGGAGGACTCATGTTTTCAAATGAACAATTCAGAAAGTTAATGGTAAACATGGCTTTGCAGAGTTTTTGTGTTGGTGACATCCATGCTGTGGAACTGTCTTGCCCAGCCAGGGCCTTTTTGAGCATCTGGTGGGCACGCTCAACCACAGCTTGGCCTGTGGGGGAGTGGGGGATGCCTGTTATGTGTTCCATTCCCCACTGCTGGACAAACTCGAGGAATTCCTTGCTTTTGTACCCTGGGACATTGCCAGTTTTGATTTTTCTTAGGGATCTCCAGTACTGAAAAGGCTTGCACGAGATGTTTCTGGGCATGTGCAGCCATTTCTCTTGCGTGGGCGGAGGCATAAACTGCGTTTGAATAGGTGTCAATGCTCACATGCACATATTTTTGGCGGCTGAAACTAGGAATATGTGTGATGTCTGTCTGCCACTCTCGGCAGCTTCCAAGCCCTCTGGGGTTAACCCGCATTGTAGGGGAGTTTTTAGAAGAGCGAGGTCACAGTCTATTGATGGGAGGTTTGAACAATCCTTGCTATCAGGGAACAGTAGGGGTTCTTGTACTGTGCCTGCTGTGTACTGTGCTGTTCTTACATTGCCTGGAGTTAGCAAAAAGGTAGCAAATGTAATAACTCATTGGTCCTTCTCATGGATGCTTCCTCTCAGAAGTAGAAGACATGTAACAACTTGTTGTACCTTCTCATAGATGCAGAAGACAGAAATGCTGATCATAAGACAGAACAAAGAAGAAGTTGCTGCCAAAAGACGTGAACCAATGAGCAATGATTTAGAGTGCTTGAACATGAGATTTTAACCAATCAACAATTGTTTAGTTGTGCCTGCTTTTACTCTGTATCCACATAAATATAGGGAATAAAGAATAAATGAGGAGATCAAACCTAATCATAATGATGTCCATTTGATACTCGGCTCCTTCCTCACAACAGTTTCCATGGCTCCCCACAGTGTCACAATGGCCCCTTGATTCCATGAGGCCTTGCAGTGTCAAAATGGTTTCCTTGGTTCCATGGAAAGGAACAATGCACAATGAACAATGCACAACTGCACAATGACACAGTGGCCCCCTTGGTTCCATGAGGCCTCAGAGTTTCACAATGGTCTCCATGATTCCAGATAGTCTTGCAGTGTCACAGTGGTCCCTTGGTTCTATTGGGCTCCTCAGGATCACAATGGCCCCTTGGCTGCATGAGGCCCAGCTCTGTCACACTGGCCCCTTGCTTCCATTGGGCCCCGTAGGGTCACAATTATTCCCCTTTACTTCAATGAGGCCTTCAGTGTCACAGTTGTCTCCTTGGTACCACAGTATCACAATGGACCCCTGGTTCAATGAGGCCCTGCAGTGTCACAATGGCCTCATTTGCTCCACAAGGCCCTGCAGAGCCCCTTGATTCAACAAGGCCTCAAAGTTTGATAATGTTCTCCAGGATTCCATGAGGACCCTGCAATGTCACAATGGACTGTTGGTTCCATGGGCTCTCACGCTGTTCCATGAATCCTTAGTTCCATGGGGCCCTGCAGTGTCACAATGGACCCCTTGGTTCAATGGTGTCACACAGTGCCACAATTGTCCCTTGGTTCCATTAAGCCCCACGGTGTCACTATGGACCCCTTGGCTCCCCAGGGCTCTGAAGTGCCACAATGGCCCTTTGGTTTCTCAGGGCCTCAAGGTGTGCAAATGGCCTCCAGGGTTTCATGCGGCCCTGCTGGGTCACAATGGACCTTTGGTTCCATGATGCCCCAGAGTGTCACAATGGTATCTTTGGTTCCACGGTATCAGAATGGATCCTTCATCCCATGGAGACCCACAGTGTTCACTGCAGCCCCCTTGATTCGATGAGGCCCTGCTATGCTATAATGGCCCCTTGGTCCCAGTGGGTTCTAAAGTGTCAGAATGGTCTCCATTTTTCCATGAAGCCCCACGACATCACTGTGGTCCCCTTAGTTACACAGGGCCCCACAGTGGAACAATGGGCTCTTGGTTCCATGAAGTTCCTCAGTCCCAGTGGCTCCTTGGCTCCATGTGGCCACACTGTGTCACAATGGCTTGAGGTTCCATGAGGCCCTACAGGTTTGCAATGGACCCTTGGTTCCATGAGACCTTGCTGTGTCACAATTCAGTGACACAGCAACAGTTCTGGTTCCATGAGCTTTCCTACAGCCAACAGTCTCCTTGTTTTTGCAGTGCCACCATGGACCCTTGGTTCCAGGAGGTCCCACAGTGTAACATGGTCACTTTGGTTCTGTGAGGTTCAGTAGTGTCACAATGGCCTCCTTGATTCTACAAGGCCTTGCTGTTTCAGAATGGCCCCTTTGGTTCCACAAGGCCCCACAGTACCACCATGGACCCCTTATGTTGGAGTCCAGGGCATTCCTTTGGATACCCTGGACAGTCAGAAACCTGTACAGGGGGGTTTAAAACCTGTACACAGGAGTGCAGGATCTGTACAGGGGGGTTGGAGACCCTGGCACAGAGCCCAGAAAGACAAGGCCTTTGACTTTGGTCAATGGGAGGGACTTCCAACATTGGGAGAGGAGTTATAAGCCACAGAGTGTTATAAAGAATAGTATAGTTTTCACATTTGGATTTCTAGAATAGGGGTGAATGGGGACAAGATGGAGGATTCTGGGCAGTGCCCTGGGGTCTTCTTCTTCTTTGTCTCCATCTTCTGCTGTGATGGTGGCACAAAGTAGCTTTAGAGGGACTGGGTTGGTGTAGAAGTAACCTGTTTAGTGTAGAATGTAGATATTGGTTTGTAATTGTAAATAATAGACACGTAATAATCTGTATAAGAGATGACGAGCCTTCGTCAAGGGCAGGAGTCTATGCCTGATGCCCGTGCTGTGGAAACCTTGGCTGGGCACAGAGAAAAATGAAATGATAAGAAATAATAAACAACAAGAAAATCCTTGAAAAAGAACATCTGAAGACTCCGGTTTATTCCTGCGTCTGGCTTGGGGCTTTCAGAGGGCAAAGGACACTCAACCACCCTAATCTTGGGTGACCAGCTGAACCTGAGATCCTTGGATCCGCATTGACACGATGGACCTTCCATTCCATGCAGCCCTGGTGTGCCACAGTGGTCCCTTGGTTCCATGAGTTACTGGATTATCAGCAATGGCTCCCTTGCTCAAACAAGGCCTTGCTGTGTCACAATGGACTCTTGGTTCCATGAAGCCTTTCTCTGTGACAATGTACTTTGGATTCCATGAGGTTCCAGAGTGTCCCAATGGTCTCCTTGGATCTGCAGTATCACAATGGACCATTGGTTCCACGTGGCCCTGCTGTGTCAAAAAGGATTTTGGTTCCATGAGGGTCCAAGGTGTCACAGTAGACTCCTTGGTTCTGTGAGCCACTTCTGTCATCAAATGTCCAAATTATCAGAATAAGACTCCTTAACACTAATTTGGTGTTTAAGAGGGCATCATTTATTCAGGCTTGAGGTCCAACATTTGGTAACTCATAACCTTACATGGACATGTGATTCTAAAAGAGTGTTACTTATATAAAGTCCTATATGTGTATTACAATTTAGCCATCACCATAAAACCCACCACAAGCTCCCAGATTCAATCATTGTTTTTTCCATCACTGCACTCTTGAGCCAGATGTCTTCTTCTCTCACAACCCTCCTTGTTGGGAGCGCAGGCCCTGCATGCCTTGTTCCTGTGCTAGAAGTTCACAGGCACAGTGAAAATGGAATGAACTCTTTTGGTATCCAGCCCAAGGCTGTGTGTGCCCAGGCAGAGGCAGGCAGGAGGCAGAGCTGTCAGCAAAGGAAGGGCCCAGCCAGGTGGGGCAGCCGCGGGTGACAACAGCCTGCAGGGACAGAGGCACAGGGCATGGACACCGTAGGACAGCCTGGGCTGCACAGGCCACAGGGATGGGCAGCAGCTGCAAGGCCCTGACACAGCCAACTCCTGCAGCACTTGGGCCATGGCTGCTGGCCCTGGGCCTGAGCCAGCAGGAGGGGACAAGTGACCCTTGCAGGCCTGCAAGGGCCTCATGACCTCCTTGTCCCTGCTCAGCAGCCTGGCAGGGGCTGCCCCATGGTGCTGCCCTTGGCATTGCACATCCCCACATCCCAGTGGCCTGGGAAGAGGCCTGAGCAAGGAGGGAGGGACAGGATGTGCCTTGGCAGGGGCTGGGGCTCAGGCCTTGGCCCTTTGCATTCCTGAAATGCATCCAGGTTTGCTCAGCATCAGAGACACCTTTGCCTTGTTTGTACCCACCTGTCCTCACTGCCTGCAGGGTTCTGCTCAAATTGGAACCTGGGGACACTTTCTCAGTCCTGTCCCTCAGTGAGACCCATTAAAACTTCAAGAAAATTTGGATGTTGAATATCAAACTTTGAGTTCTTGAGAAGTTTTTTGAGCACACTCTGAGGGACTGAATCTGATGTAAACAGCACCAAAGTCCCAAGAGATTAATTAAAGTCCTTGTGCTGTGTCTGTGCTGCTGAGCTGGGCTGGGCTCCTGGAAGAGAGGATGATCCTGGCAACCAAGAAGAGCTTAGAACACATTTCTCTTGCTGAGCAGCTCTTCTCCCAGCCCAGCAGGGCTGGGGCACTGCCTGCAGCCACCCCAGGCGCAGCACACAGGCACAGAGAGCTTCAATCACTCAGGGCTGGGAAGGTGCTGAGAAGAGACTGGGGGAGAATCACTGCCAGCCCTTGGTACAGGAACCTCTGGCTGCAGGACAATGCATCTGCAGCTCCTGCAGGGATCTCCTCAAGCTGGAACTGCCCAATGCCTACAGACTCTGTGAGTACATTCTCTGATTCTCTCTTGTGCAGAGCAGCCAGGGGTGCCCAGGGCTGTCCTGCAGAGCAGGGTCCTGCAGCCCAGGGTGCTGTGCTGGGGCAGGGACTCTGCTGCCTACCAGGGACAGCTCTCAGCCAGCCCTGGCAGCTGCTCACAGCACTGGGGGACAAGATCTGGGTGGAAGCAGACAGCTGGGAAGGCATGGAAGTGTTCTCCTTGTGTGGTGAGGATGTTGCATTGTTCAGGACTGCTCCCAGCAGGACATTGAACTGCAGAACAGTTCCAAGTAGATTATACAGGGAGCACAGTGAGACACGGGCTGCATAAAAGGGAAAATCCTGCTTTTTAATCTACTCCTCTGGGTTGCCTGGATGGGAAATTGCACATAGATATTCATCTCTCAGTTCAGGTTGAGAAAAAGAAAAAACTTTTCTCTCAGATCTTAATAAACCAGGCAGTGACAGAAATCAGCAGAGGGTCCCTTGCAGGCAGCACCAGGGTTGCTTTTCCAGCCTCCTCAGGGTTGCTCTGAGGTTGCCATCAGAGGCTGCAGAGGCAGAGCTGCCCCTGGGCAATGCCTGAGCTGGGAGGGCTCTGCAGGGCAGAGCTGAGCCCCCAGGGCTGGGCTGGGCTCTGGCAGCACTGGCAGGGCCCAGCCCTGGGCACAGGGAAGCAGCTGCAGGCAGGGGCAGCTCCAGGCAGCAGAGCCCTGGGCAGGCAGTGGGGGGAAAGTGCCCCCAAGCTGGGCTGGGATATTGAAAGTGCTCTCCAAACCAAACTATTCCAGGATTACTTTTTTGACAGATCCCCATGCCAGGACACCACAAATGGGGTGTCCCAGCTCCCTGTGCCTGGGGAGCTCTGGGCAGGGCAGGCTGGCAGGCTGGGAATGAGCTGACTCTCCTCCAGCAGTGCCATGGACAGGACCCTTGGTGTGTACTGGGGATGCCAGCCAAGCTGTCAGCTGCCTCCAGGTGACACTGGGGGACAGGAGTGACCTTGGCCAGGGCTGGGGCTGAGACTCTGAGAAAGGCTGAGCCACTTTGCTCTGCTGTGGCTCCCTCTGCTCTCAGCTGTGTCAGGCTGATTTCCAAGGGGGCACAGTGATTGCTCTCCATCTCAGAAAGGGCAGCTGGGGACAGATGGAGGGACAGAGCAGCTCCCCTCACCCTTCACTGAGTTACAGCCAATGCTCTTGCCTGGCACAGTTCTCTCTGATCTCCCTGGGCACAGCAGGAAATCCTCTCAAACTGCCTTTGGCCATCCCTGTTCCTGAGCCCTGGCACAGGAGATGCTGCCAAGCTCGTCTGCCTTTGGAGAAGTTTTGGCTGACAAACTCAAACTCCAAGACTCCTCCCTGTTCCTGTTCCCATGGCCCCACTGCTGCAGAGCAGAGCTGACCCCTGGGTGTCCATGGGCAGAGCCCCTGCTGGGGACAGCAACGGTGCCAGATCCCAGCAGAGCTCCAGGCATGGAACTGAAGGAAGGGCTCTGAGAAAAAGAAAACTGGGTGGCACAAATTGGCAGGGGAAGGGCTGGGAGAAAGGGCTTGGGAATCACTCAGCAAAATATTCCCTGACTTGTCTCTGTGTCCTCCTTCACCAGGTCCCCATGTCCAGAGACAGCAAATGTCCAACAGCAGCTCCATCAGGCACTTCCTCCTGCTGGCATTGGCAGACAGGCGGCAGCTGCAGCTCCTGCACTTCTGCCTCTTCCTGGGCATCTCCCTGGCTGCCCTCCTGGGCAACGGCCTCATCATCAGCGCCGTAGCCTGCGGCCACCACCTGCACAGCCCCATGTTCTTCTTCCTGCTCAACCTGGCCCTCACTGACCTGGGCTGCATCTGCACCACTGTCCCCAAAGCCATGCACAATTCCCTCTGGGACACCAGGAACATCTCCTACACAGGATGTGCTGCACAACTCTTTTTCTTTATGTTCTTCATGTCAGTAGAGTACTGTCTCCTGACTGTCATGTGCTACGACCGCTACGTGTCCATCTGCAAACCCCTGCACTACGGGACCCTCCTGGGCAGCAGAGCTTGTGCCCACATGGCAGCAGCTGCCTGGGCCAGTGCCCTTGTCAATGCTCTCATGCACACAGCCAATACATTTTCCCTTCCCCTGTGCCATGGCAATGCCCTGGGCCAGTTCTTCTGTGAAATCCCACACATCCTCAAGCTCTCCTGCTCCAAATCCTACCTCAGGGAAATTTGGCTTCTTGGGTTTTCCATCTGTTTAGCACTTGGCTGCTTTTTCTTCATATTTTTCTCCTATGTGCAGATCTTCAGGGTTGTGCTGAGAATCCCCTCTGAGCAAGGACGGCACAAAGCCTTTTCCACCTGCCTCCCTCACCTGGCTGTGGTCTCCCTGTTTGTCAGCACTGCCACATTTGCCTACCTGAAGCCCCCCTCCATGTCCTACACATCCCTGGATCTGTCCCTGTCAGTTCTGTACTCGGTGGTGCCTCCAGCCCTGAACCCCCTCATCTACAGCCTGAGGAACCAGGAACTCAAGGCTGCACTGCAGAGACTGATGACTGGATGGTTTTCAGGAACACTAAACTGCTGGCCAGTTTCTGCAAATCACTTTCAATGAAAGCCATTTTTGATACTTCTTGTCGGTTTCATTTTGGAGATTGTTTTACTTTAGGTTATTAATTCAATATGACCCACAAAGAAATGTCATTGTTTGCACCAGATCCCATTTTGTTTCTCTCCTCCTCTCCTGTGGCCACAGACTGTGTCAATGAGAGGCTGTGCTCTTGGTGGCTTTAAAGGAACTCAAGGATCTCCCAGCCAAGTTTTCTGCAGAGATGCCCCTTTGGTTCCCTTCTCTGCAGCTGCAGCAGCAATGTCTGTGTGCAGAGCTGGGGGCAGATCAGTGCTGGCACAGCAGCTGTGGCCAGCAGCAGCAGCAGCACTTGGTGCTGCCAGTGCTGCTGCCGTGGCCCTGCCCCGCTGCCCTCCTGGCCCTGCTGTTGCTGTAGGGCCTGAGTGCTCTCGGGGCCGGGCACAGGGCTGGGGGTGGCAGTGCCGGGGCTGCAGCAGGGACAGGCCATGGGCACTGCTGGCACAGCAGCAGTGCTGAGGCCTCAGCCCAGGGCCTGGGGGCTGCAGGCTCCTTGCCCAGGCTCTCTCCAGAACACATTGCCCAGGCCAAGGCTGAGCAGAGAAAAGCCCCGGCAGCAGCCCCAGGCTGGCCGTGGGCAGGCTGGGGGCAAACAGCACGGCTGGGGCTCTGCAAGGGCCCTGGGCAAGCACACGGCAAGGAGCAGCAGAGCAGGGCCTGATCCATCCCCACTGCGCTGGACACCCCAGGCCAGCGGCCCACAGCCTCCTCATGCACCTGCCAACAACATCCCCCCTCTGCAGCCCTGGCCTCTCCCCCAGCTCACACAGCTGCCGCAGCCTTGCAGGCACAGCCACGGCAGCACTGCCTCAGGAGCCCCTGTTTGCCCTGCCCAGAGCAGGCCTGAGCACCCCCATGGGCTTGGTGTGGGGAGATGAAGCTGAGGGAGCACAAATGCCAGCAGGGCCTGGGGCCAGGAAGGGCTGGGCCACAGCAGGGAAACCTCTCAGGTTTGTGGTGGCCTCTGAAGTCAGCCAGGAAGTTTGTTACCATCAGCTGGGAGTTTGCTGTGCCATTGCAGATGTTGTTGCTCAGAGCCAGGGCTGCCTGACAGCCACCCCCAAACTGCCCTGACCATTTCCTTTGTTTCACCTTGGTTTTCTTGACCTTTCCTGGTACAAATTTCTTCCTACTGCCGATCCCTGTCCTTTGCCCTTCAAACAACTCATCCCTGGTTGCCCTTTCCTCTCTGGCCCCACTCCCCATTTCAGTTCCTCACTTGGCACCATGGGAATGTCCCTTGGGGAGCAGGATCATCCTCCAAGTGCTTCCGGAATTGCCTGCAGGCTCCTGCAGTGCCTCCTGCTGCTCCCTTGCCAGAGGCACCCCCAGGCCATGGGGGCACATCTGGGCTGCTGTGTCTGCCTGTGGGGCTCCCTGTTGTGGGCAATGAGGAGGAGCTGCAGAGGCTCTGCAGGACTGACAGGATGGGCTTTGGGGCTGTGAGGAGAAGCTGAGGCACCTTGGCTGATGGGCCACCTGAAGACGAGGCCCAGGGCACCTCCTGCAAGTGCTGCAAGGATGGTTTCAGAGAAACACAGAGTCAGCAAGGTGGGAATGGACTTTGGACATCATCAAGTCCAACCTGTGTCCTGACACTGCTTTGTCTCCCCTGAGCCTCCTCTTTTCCAGGATAAACAACCCCAGCTCCCTCAGCCACTCCCCACAGGACTTCTGCTCCACACCCCTCACAAGCCTTTTTTGCCCTTCTCTGGACACGCTCCAGCCCCTCCATGTCCTTCCTCAATTGGGGGGCCCAGAACTGGACACAGCACTTGAGGTGTTGCCCACCCTGTGCCGAGCACAGGGGAAGAATCCCTGCCCTGCTCCTGCTGGCCACACTGTTCCTGATCCAGGCCAGGAGCCATTGGCCTTCTTGGCCCCCTGGGCATACTGCTGCCTCATGTCCAGCCTGCTGTCCATCAGTCCCTGCAGGTCCCTTTCTGCCTGGCTGCTGTCCAGCCACTCTGTCCCCAGCCTGTAGCACTGCAGGGGTTGTTGTGGCCAAAGTGCAGGAGCCGGCCCTTGGTCTTGTTCAACCTGACATTGTTGGATTTGTTCCCTGGCTCCAGCCTGTCCAGGGCCCTGTGCAGAGCCCTCCTGCCCTCCAGTAGATCAACACTTCCAGCCAACTTGGTGTAATCACATTTCCATGAGGCCCTAGATTTTCACCATGCTGTCCATGATTCCATGAGACCTCCCAGTGTCACAATGTGCCTTGGGTTCCATGGGACCCCTCTGTGTCACAAAGTCCCTTGGGTCCTTGGGCCCTGCAGTGTCACAAAGTCCCTTTGTTCCAGGAGGTCTGGCAGTGCAGCAATGCTCTCCTTGGTTCCACAGGGTCACAATGGCCTCTTGATCCCAAGGAACACCACGGTGTCCAACATGTTTCCTTCATTCCAGGAGTCCCTGAGGAGCAACCCTGGCCCCTTGGTTCCATGGTGTCCTGCAGTGTCACAATGGCCCCATCATGACACCAGGTCCTGCTCTGTCCCAATGCTCTGCATGGTTCCACAAGGCCCTGCAGTGTCACAGTGGCCTCTTGGTTCCATCAGGCCTCAGAGGGCCACCATGAATTCCTTGGAGCTGCAGGGTCACAGAGGAGCCCTGGTCACACAAGATCCTGCAGTGTCACCAGGGACCCTGGGTTCCATGGGGCACCACAGGGTCACAGTTGTTCCCTCAGTTCCAAGAGTCCTTGCCATGGAACAATGGCCCCTTGATTCCATTGGGCCCCAGGCTCTCCCAAGGCTCTCCTTGGTTCTGCAGTGGCACAATGGCCCCTTGGTTCCACAAGGCCCCTCAGTGTCACAGTGGCCTCTGTGCTCCCACCAGGACCCAGACTGTCCCCATGGACTCCTTGCTTCCATTCAGCCCCACAGTGTCACAGTGTCCCCTGGGCTCTGTGGTGCCATGTCGTACACAGTGTCACTCTGCTCCTCTGAGTGCCACCAGGCCCCGCAGTGTCACCATGGCCCCTTGTTTCCCCAGGGCCCTGCAGTGTCACCATCATCAGAGAATCCAGCAGGCTGCAAAAGACCTTGGAGAGCATCAAGTGACACCTGTGACCCACCACCGCCTTGTCACCCAGACCATGGCACTCAGTGCCACATCCAGTCTGTCCTTAAACACTTCTACGTGTTACTAATAATAATGATGTTCAAACTGTGAATTTACCCAGTTTTGTCTATGTACTTACCTGTTTTTTTTCCAGCCACAGTTCAAGTCCGTGGTTGATGTACTTGCACTTTTCAACTCCGAGAGTTCATTGCTAAAAAGTTCTCACCTGTTTCATCTGTTTTATCCTCCTACCTTTAGTTGTTTGTACCCCCTTGTCCCTTCCTAACTCGTTGGGTAATTCAGCCGCTGCTCCCCAGGACGGACTTCGGCATTTCCCGTAAGAACTTGCACATGCATGCACATTAAAATCACATTGCCCGCTGCCCAGGAATAAGACAGTCCTAGACAACGAGGCACTCTGAAAGTACACCAAAAAAAAATACCAAAATCACATCATGTAAACAGCAAGGATTCAGGGAGGCTAGATATACCAGCTTCCAGCCCAACGAGTGAGTCACCATGACCTAAATAGCACCCAAGCAAGAGGAGCCCCCTGGACCACTGAGCTGATAGCAAGTCTCTGGACGATCCCTGCGAGGATAGAGACTCCAGTCCTGCCGGTGAGGACAGGCCTGTGTGATCCTCCTCCTCCTGGACATCGACCATTGGGAACAGCGGCAGCACGCACCCCGAGCCCCCACCTCTCGGCCTCTCTTTACTAAAGGCTGAAAGAGGGAGCAGAAGGTCTCCTGGCCCTTTTAATTACTTCAGTTTGGCCTAAAGTCACCCACAAGGGCTTAAAATTGTCCAAAGGTCCTAAAATCCACCCTAAACCTGATCAGCTTTGGCCTAAAATCAGCCAAATGGGCCTAAAATTGTCTAAAGGGGCCTAAAATCCACCCTAAGGCTAATCAGGTTTGGCGTCTTAATAACCCAAAGAGGCTTAAAATCCCCCCAAAATGGCCTAAAATCACCTAAAGGGCCCAAAAATCCACCCTAAATTCACGTGGTTTGGCCTAAAAGTAAATGGACTTAAAATCATCCAAAGGGGTCTAAAATCTAACCAAAGGGGCCTAAAACTGCCCCAACTGGTTTAAAACCCTCACAAAATGGCCTCAAATCACCCTTAAATCTCCCAAATGGGCACAAAATCCACCATGAATGTACCTGGTTTGGCCTAAAATCACCGAGACCTAAAATCCACCAGATTTGAGCTAAAATCACCCAAATGGATCAAATATTCACCCTTAAACCCACCAGACTTGGCCCAAAATCAACCAAAGGGGCCTAAAATCAACACTAAAAGGCTTGAAATCACTCCAAGGGATTGAAAACTCCGTCAGGGTTTTCCAAAATTGGTATTTGTTTGCTGGTTTGGTTGGGTGGTTTTGTTTTCTACTATATTTGCATTATTAATATTCCTAGTAAGGAACTGTTATTCCTATTCCCAAATCTTTGTCTGAAAGCCCTTGATTGCAAAATTATAATTTGGCGGGGGTGAGGGGTTTACATTCTCCATTCTAAGGGAAACCCCAGTTTTTCCTGGCAGATACCTGTCTTTCCAAACCAAGACAGCAGGGAAGGACTGATTGACAGGTCTTGGCAGGGGCCAAGTATACATACATGAGCAAAGCTGCAGACTGTGGGAGGGGCCGGAAGGACATATAAGGACTGATTATGAATATTAATGAGGCTGATACAATCTCAGGGTATAAAAGGCAAGGACACCATTTTGTGAGTTGGGAGAACTCACAAATGGGAGCTTGTCCTGTGGATAGGAGTTCCATCAAGCTCCCAGCGCTGTTCCCCCCTTTGTGATTTTATGTGGGTTCAAATTAAATTTTATTTACTCATTCCCATCTGGGCTTTGAGTCGTTTATAATGCCAGTTTGGCATAAAATCACCCAAATGGGGTTAAAATCTCTTGAACCAGGGCCAGGACCAAAACTGAGATGGACACTGGGAGCACTCCGGGACCAAGAGCAGCACCAGTACCAGAACTAGGACTTGGACAGCTCTGGGACTGAGACCGAGACCGGGACTGAAACCAGAACTGGCACTGGCACCAAGAAAGGCACCGCTCCAGGACTGAGACGGGACCAGCACCGCTCTGGGATCCAGATCGACACCAAGACCGCAGTGAGCACCAGGAGTGCTCTGAGACTGCTCCGAGACTGAGACTGGGACAGGAATCGAGACTGACATCAGGAGCTGTTTTGGGTTGTTGAACCAGGGGTGTGTATTCTCTTTCATCTGTTAAAAGCAGTTGAGGAGATGTTTTCCTTTATATCTTGTAATTCTTGGAGGGAGAGGGGTGGATGTCTTTTGATAATGGGCCAGCTGTTAAAACCAAGTAAGGCATTGTTTCTTATCTCTTTCACCACCTGTCCTCCCTCCAGGGGGATATTTTCTGCTAATGGACCATTAGGACACCCCTAAAAGCACACATCACCAAAGTAAAACATCCACATTCCACCATCCTATTGTGAGATGCTCCACCCAGTGTGGGGGAACCAACCATTCCTACCTGGATAAAACTGAGACACAGGAACACCAGGTATCTAGCTTCACCCAATTCCTGGAAGAAGACTAGACCCCTTCTCACCACCACTGGACCTTTGTTCTACAGGATCATCTCTACTCCACCAGAACCACATCTGCCACTCCAGGAGGACTTACTTTTGGACTGCTTCCAACACCCTGACTAACAGGGTGTCAGGTTGTAGCTCTGACTCTGTCAGGCTTTTCCAAAATTGTTGTTTGTTTGCTGGTTTGGTTGGGTGGTTTTGATTTTCTACTACATTTCTATTGTTACTATTCCTAGTAAAGAACTGTTATTCCTATTCCCAAATCTTTGCCTGAAAGTCCTTAATTGCAAAAATATAATTTAGCGGGTGTGAGGGGTTTACATTCCCCATTCTAAGGGAAACTCCAGCTTTCCCTGGAAGATACCTGTCTTTCCAAACCAAGACAGGAGCGCTCCAGGACTGAGATGGACACCAAGGCCAGAACCGGGACTGGGATGAGCGCCAGGATTGGAACCGGGGTCGCCGCGTTCACTCCGGGGAGTTTGGCCGTGCCCCCAGGAGGGACTGGGAGGGACCCTGAGGCAGAGCAGGACCCTCTTTGTTTTGCATGGTTCCAGTGCAGGCATCCCAGTCCACATGGACCCAGGTTCTGTGATCCCAGTCCATATGAGCCCAACCCATACAATCCCAGTATACAAGGTCCCAGTCCATGTGATCCCAGTCCATACGCTCCTGCATGGCACACACTCCAAGGCCCTGCAATTCCAGTTCCCAGCAAGGAAAAAATCTTCCTGTCCTTGAAGGTAAAGCTCTGAAGAAGGCACCAAAAGCCAAGGGCAAGAAAGATGCCACAGGGACATTACACTGCCAGCCCCCAGAACTTCATCCACGCTTGTTGGAGCTCCTGCATTGGGAATTAAATCAGGACAGGGTCTTTGGTGGGAGCTGCCCTGGCTCCAGGGAGACACTGAGACACAAACAGAGCAGGCAGAGAGAGGCACGAGAGAAAGGAGGACACAAACACCATCAGCTGAGAAGGTGACACTCTGCAAACAGAACTGACACTGACTGAAAATGAATTGGACAGGAATCAAGAACTCTCCAAATTTTATTTATTATCAAAACACATCCCACTCACCCAGCCCCACACAATCCTGAACCCACTGCTGCAAATTTGGATTCCACTTCTGCCAACCTCATTCTAACCCCTACTCACCCTGGTGGTTGTGGAATCGAGTCAGTTTGGTGTGGGCTTGAGTTTTCCTGAGGTGGGAACAAGCCATTTTGAGGTGGGATTGAGCCCTTTTGGGGTAAGATTGAGTACTTGAATGTAGGATTAGTTTCGAAGTCCCAGACTGACCCCTCTTGGCTTTTGGAGTGCAAAGTGAAGGAGGTGAGAAAAAAATTAAGGCCAAAAAAAAAGGATAACCAGCCAGCTGTCATCCCAACGTGGATCACAGGGAATGTGGGTCACCAGGGCTCTGCCCAGCGTGGCTCCTGCAGTGGGGGATGGAGCTGGAGCAGCGCACGAAGCTCTTCCCGCACTGGGGGCACTGGCAGGGCTTCCCTTACTGGTGCCTCCGTGAGAGCTCCGTGAAAATCTCTTCCCACACTGGGGACACTCGTAGGGCCTCTCCCCGGTGTGGATGCGCCGGTGGATGGTGAGGGCGGAGTTGTCTTTGAAGCCTTTCCCGCAGTCGGGGCAGAGGAAGGGCCTCTTCTCTGAGTGAATGCGCTGGTGCACAAGGAGAGTGGACCTGGTGGGAAACTTCTTCCCACACTCGGAACACTCATGGGGCCTCTCCTCTGCGTGTGTCTGCTGATGTTCAAGGAGACGGGAGCTGGTCAGAAACCTCTTCCCACACTGCCTACACTCGTAGGGCCTCTCCCCACTGTGAATCTTTTGGTGGACAACAAGGTAGGAACGGCAGCTGAAGCTCTTCCCACATTCCCCACACTCATACGGCCATTCCCCGGTGTGGATGTTCTGGTGCAGGTTCAGGTGTGTCTTCTGGATGAAGCTCTTCCCACATTCCTCACACTGGTAGGGCCGTTCCCCGGTGTGCGTCCTCTGGTGGCGGATCAGGTTGGCACTGCTGCTGAAGCTCATCCCACATTCCTGACACTCGTGGGGCCTCTCCCCGGTGTGGATGCGCCGGTGGATAACAAGTTGGCAGTTTTGTCTGAAGCCCTTCCCGCAGTCGGGGCAGAGGAAGGGCTTCTCCTCTGTGTGCGTGCGCTGATGGACGAGGAGACGGGAGCTGGTCTGAAACCTCTTCCTGCATTTACCACACTCGTAGGGCCTCTCCCCAGTGTGAATCTTTTGGTGGATGACAAGGTAGGAACGACAGCTGAAGCTCTTCCCACATTCCCCACACTCGTAGGGCCGTTCCCCGGTGTGAGTCCTCTGGTGCAGGATCAGCTGGGGAGCGTGACCTGAAGCTCTTCTCACACTCCCCACACTCGTGGGGTCTCTCCCCGGTGTGGATTCTCTGGTGCTGGATCAGCTGGGAGCGCAACCTGAAGCTCTTCTCACACTCCCCACACTCGTGGGGCTTCTCCCCAGTGTGGATCATCTGGTGGGCAGTCAGCTCGGAGCTCTTCCTGAAGCTCTTCCCACATTCCCCACACTCGTGGGGCCGTTCGTCTGTGTGGGTCCTCTGGTGGCGGAGCAGGTGGCACCGCCAGGTGAAGCTCTTTGCACACCCCAAGCACTTGTGGGGCTTCTCCCCATCAGGAAGCTGCTCATGACCCACCAGGTCTGAGCTCTGGTTCCATCTCCGGCCGCTCTTGCGGCACAGGGTGGGTCTTTCCTCCTCACATCCTCCCGATCTGCGTTTGCAGCCCCTCTTCCTGCAGGATCTCTGGGGCTTTTCCGCATTGCGATTGGATTCCTGCACCGTGGAGCTGCTCAAAACAACCTCTTCCACAAAGTCCTCTCATGTGGATTTCTCCTCCCTGGCCTCCATGCTCAGCTCCTTTTCTGGAGGATGAAAGACAAGGAGAGGATGGGATTTGCCTCTGTGCCAGAGAGAACGGGAAGGACATCCCCCATCTGCTCGGTCCTCACCCTCTGCAGGCTGCTGGGAGTCCCAGGGACCCGAAAAGCTCCCCACTCTTCTGTCTTCCCACTTACGGATACTGGGAGTGACTGGGCTCATACTGGGAGTGACTGGGCTCATACTGGGAGTGACTGGGCTCACACTGGGAATCACTGGGCTCACACTGGGAGTCACTGGGCTCACACTGGGAGTGCCGAGCGAATTGGATCCACACCGGGGGGGGCGTAACTGGGCTCATACTGGGAGCAGCAACTTCTGGCATCGGGATCCCCGAACCCTTTCCTGGCCATCCCTCACCTCCAGCCCCAGCACCCCCTGCCGGGGTCTCAGCAATCCCGGGGGTCTCCCCATCTCGGGGTCCTCGCTTTGCGGTTCTGGGGCTCTCCTCTCTGACAGGTCCCGCTCAGGGAAGCCGCGGCTCTCCCAGGGCTCCCCAAACCCGGTGTCCCCACACCCCCACCAGGCCCCGGCAGAGCTTGGAGGGCCCGGCCCGGGAAGCCCAACCCCCACCGCGGGGGGACCCGCATCGCCCCGGGCCCTGCTGGGGCTCTGCCGACACCAGGAACCCCCAAAAAACACTGCCCGGCGAGCCCCCAATGTCCCCCCGAGGGGCATCTGCGGCTCGGCTTTGGAACCCTGCAAGCTCCAAACATCCCCCCCAAGATAACCCCAAACATTGGGACACCCCCCCGCCCCAGGATATTTGGGGTGAGCTCCCCCTCCCCGGGCACCTGTGGGATGGGGGGCGATGCTTCCGGGGGTGCAGCGAGTTCAGCAAGCACTGGAGCCGCCTCTGCTTCCTCAGCTGTTCCTCTCCGAGTTCCCACGGCCACTCCGCCTCTTCCTCCCTCCCTCCTCCTCCTCCTCCCCTGCTCCAATCTTCAGGGGCAGGATCAAGGAAAGGGCGGGAACTGTGAGGGGAAAGGGGCAGGGTCAGAGACAAGGTGGGAATTATGAGGGGAATGGGCCTGGCCAAGGGGCTGCACGGTCCTAAAAGGGCCCAGTTTGTTCTAAAATCACACAAAAGGGCCTAAAATCCATCCTAAATCCACCAGGTTTGGCCTAAAATCACCCAAATGGGCCTTAGATCTGCGGGACCAAGACCGAGATCAACATCATAACAGCACCAGCACCAAGACCGAGACTGACTCCAGAACTGAGACCGGCACAGCACCGGGATTGAGATCGACACAGGAATCAGCACCGGGAGCGCTCCAGGACTGAGACTGAGATCAGGACCTGGACCGCTCCAGGACCTTCCCGTTCACTCCTGGGAGTTTTGGCTGCGCCCCTGGCGGGACTGGGCCAGGACCTGCCCGGTTCTTACCGGGCCCTTCCCAGCAACACAAGCAGCAGAATGATCCTTGTTGATTATAAACTCCATCCACGGGGTCTTAAACTCCCCCAGTCGCTCCTAAACCCCTCCAGTCAGTCCTACATTTTCCGCAATCACTCTAAACCTCCCAGGACACCCCCAGATCCCCCCCAATAGCTCCTAAATCTCCCCAGTCCATCCTAAACCCCCAAATTGCTCTCTAACCTCCCTGCACACCCCTAACCTCCCCTCCCCATTCTCTCCTAAACCCTCCCAGTTTGTCCTAAAACCCTCCAAGCCGTTCCTCACCACTCCCCAGGATGCGCCCAAACCCCCCAAGCCGGTTTTGGGGTGTCTTAGTTTGGAAAGACAGGTATCTGCCAGGGAAAGATGGAGTTTTCCTTGGAATGGAGCATGTAAACCCCTCACCCCCGCCAAATTATATTTTTGCAATTATGGGCTTTCAGGCAAAGATTTGGGAATAGGAATAACAGTTCTTTGCTAGGAATACTAACAATACAAATGTAGTAGAAAAACAAAACCACCCAACCAAACCAGCAAACAAACAAACAACAATCCTGGAAAACCCTGACAGAGTCAGAGCTACAACCTGTTGGTCAGGGTGTTGGAAGCAGTCCCAAAGTGAGTCCTCCTGGAGTGGCAGAGGTGGTTCTGGTGGAGTAGAGATGATCCTGTAGAACAAGGGTCCAGTGATGATGTGAAGGGGTCCAGTCCTCCTCCAGGAATAGGGTGAAGCTGGATGCCTTCTCGTTCTTGTGGCTCAGTTTTATCCAGGTAGGAATGGTTGGCTCCCCCCACTGGGTGGAGCATCTCACAATAGGATGATGGAATGTGGAATGTACTGCTTTGGGGAGGGTATAGTTTGGAGATGTGTTAGTTTGGGGAGGTGTTAATGGCCCATTAGCAGAAAAATATCCCCCTGGAGGTAAAACCAGTGGTGGAAGAGATAAGAAACAATGCCCTACAGTTGGTCCATTAACAAAAGGCACCCACCCTCCTCCTCCCAGAGTAAAGAAGAACAACGCCTTCAAGAGATGAAAATAGAATACACATTTTTGTTTTCCATAACCCAAGACAGTCTGTCACCTCAAAACCACTTCAATCCTACTGTAAACTACTCAATCTTACCCCAAAAAGTCTCAATCTCACTTCAAAATGGCTTGTTCCCACCTCAGGAAAACTCAAGCCCACACCAAACTGACTCGATTCCACAACCACCAGGGTGAGTAGGGGTTAGAATGAGGTTGGCAGAAGTGGAATCCAAATTTGCAGCTGTGGAATCAGGATTGTGTGGGGCTGGGTGAGTGGGATGTGTTTTGATAATAAATAAAATTTGGAGAGTTCTTGATTCCTGTCCAATTCATTTTCAGTCAGTTCTGTTTTCAGAGTGCCACCTTCTCAGCTGATGGTGTTTGTGTCCTCCTTTCTCTCGTGCCTCTCTCTGCCTGCTCTGTTTGTGTCTCAGTGTCTCCCTGGAGCCAGGGCAGCTCCCACCAAAGACCCTGTCCTGATTTAATTCCCAATGCAGGAGCTCCAACAAGCGTGGATGAAGTTCTGGGGGCTGGCAGTGAACTGTCCCTGTGGCATCTTGCTGCCCTTGGTTTTTGGTGCCTTCTTAGGAGCTTTACCTTCAAGGGCAGGAAGATTTTTTCCTTGCTGGGAACTGGACTGTGTGCCATGCAGGAGCGTATGGACTGGGATCACATGGACTGGGATCACATGGACTGGGATAATACAGGCTGGGACTGCACAGACTGGGGCTGCACAGCCTGGGACCATCTGGATCAGGAGCATCCAGACTGGGATCATGGGGACCTTGTAGGCTGGGATTGCACAGACTGGGATTGTACAGACTGGAATTGCACAGACTGAGATTGCACAGACTGGGGTTGTACAGACTGGGATTGTACAGACCGGGCTCACATGGACTGGGATTTCACAGGCTGGGCTCACATGGACTGGGACCATCTGGATCAGAACCATCCAGACTGGGATCATACAAACTGGGATCAGATGGACCGGGGTGGCTGCCCTGGAACGATGCGAAGCGGGGCGGTGCCGCCATGCCCAGGGATCCCTCCCAGTCCTGTCCAGTCCTGAATGGGGGCACAGCCAGAACCTCTTGGAGTGAACGTGGAGGTTCTGGAGTGATCCCAGTGCCAAGCCCAGTTCCAGTTCCGACTCTGTTCTCAGTCTCTGTCCCTGAGCGCTCCTGGTGCTGATCACAGTCCCTGTTGTTATAAATGGGGAGAGAGCCAATCTCAAATAAAATAGAATTTCTTGCCAGCGAAAAATCACGGACAAGAAATTTACAAAGCCAGTAAAGAAACTGTCAGAGTCAGCAAAGCAAAGAAACGGGCAGTGCGCACCGGGTGAACCTCCCGATGTGTCCCGTGACACACCACCCCTGAGGTCCCACGAAAGCACAAGTCCAGGTCTGCCAGTCTTATGCCCTTCCTGAGCTTAGGCCCCATGTACATGTCTGGACTTGTCTCCGAGGTTTTGGTATCAAGGGGGACTTGAAACTTCCAGGGCTGGGCTCACTGCTCAGTGCAGAATTTCTTTAGGTTTCTTTGTTTCCTGATGGTGCTGGTGATAGAACCAGGAGAACGGTGGCCGGGTTTGAATAGATTTCCTGGGTGTGCAGGATGTGGTTAACGTTCCAGGTGGGATGTGTTCTATGGGCCATCAGTCCTTATCAGATGTTGATTGCTCCTCATCTCTGTGGCTCTCCACCTCCTATTGGCATTGTAATTCCATTCTCCCTTTCCCGGAGCTGGGGATGTTCCTCTGTGCCAGGGGAGTGTCCTCTGACATTCCTAAAACTGCATGTTTACTACCACCCAGAACAGCAAGCATTATGATTACGTGAAATATATTTTGAGAACATGAATTAGCA
Organism: Phylloscopus trochilus trochilus; assembly: GCA_016584745.2. Lineage (NCBI taxonomy): Eukaryota > Metazoa > Chordata > Aves > Passeriformes > Phylloscopidae > Phylloscopus > Phylloscopus trochilus. The sequence continues at coordinate 695,694 of WQNJ02000055.1, read as the reverse complement.
TTTATTACACTGTCCTGGTCTGAGTCTCTGTCTCGGAGCAGTCTCAGAGAGCTCCTGGTGTTGATTCCGGTCCCGGTGTCGATCTCGATCCCAGAGCGGTGCCAGTCTGGGTGCCGGTGTCAGTTCCAGTGTCAGTCCTGTTATAAACGCACATTTTGGAGTTGGCTTTTTGCAAATATCGAAATGAATGTTATGCATACAGTGTAAGAAGGTTGTACTGTATTTTCTTTTATTTGTGGAATTTAAAAATGCAACAGAGGTATATTTTCAGATTGTAACAAAGTAGAGATGGGAGGTTGATTTTTTTTTAACTCATCAACTAGATAGAAGACAGAAGGGACGTCTGGAATTCCTGAACTAAAGATTTCTGATAAGGAACAATTAAGCCTTTGAGAGTCTAAATCTCCAGAAGACAGATTTACAACATACATCTAGACTTCCTGGAGCCTCACAGATAACCTGTATACATAGGGGGGTCTTGAAAGCAAAATGAATACTTGAATCATGCATTAGCTTATTTAAATATGTAACACCAAGACGTTTAAACACCAAAGAATTTAGAATGGGAGGTGTGTTGCTTTGCACCCTGTCTTGGGTTATGGAAAACAAAAATGTGTATTCTATTTTCATCTCCTGAAAGTATTGTTCTTTTCTCTGAGAAGAGGAGGGTGGGTGCCTTTTGATAATGGACCAACTGTAGAGCATTATTTCTTATCTCTTCCACAACTGGTTTTCCCTCCAGGGAGATATTTTTCTGCTAATGGGCCATTAACACCTCCCCAAACTAACACATCCCCAAACTATACCCTCCCCAAAGCAGTGCATTCCACAATACATCATCCTATTGTGAGATGCTCCAGCCAGTGGGGGGAGCCAACCATTCCTACCTGGATAAAACTGAGACACAGGAATGAGAAGGCATCCAGCTTCACCCGATTCCTGGAGGAAGACCGGACCCCTCCACATCATCACTGGACCCTTGTTCTACAGGATCATCTCTACTCCACCAGAACCACATCTGCCACTCCAGGAGGACTCACCTTGGAACTGCTTCCAACACTCTGACCAACAGGTTGTAGCTCTGACTCTGTCAGGGTTTTCCAAAATTGTTGTTTGTTTGTTTTTTGGTTTGGTTGGGTGGTTTTGTTTTTCTACTACATTTGCATTATTAATATTCCTAGCAAAGAACTGTTATTCCTATTCCCAAATCTTTGCCTGAAAGCCTTGATTGCAAAATTGTAATTTGGTGGGGGTGAGGGGTTTACATTCTCCATTCTAAGGAAAACTCCATCTTTCCCTGGCAGGTACCTATCTTTCCAAACCAAGACAGGAAGACAGAGGGGAACCCCTGAACAACAAAGGGGATGAGACTAGAGATGGGGAATTTCTGGGAGGCATTTTCAGGGCTGAATCTTGGTGTTTGGGTGGTTTCTATGGACCCCGGGTGCCTGGTGACTTCTAGAGATGGACTTGGGCAGAGGGACCTTCAAACTCAACGTGTTCATCCTATGTTTTTCCTCAAACCAGTATTCCTCATTCCCAGATCTTGGCTGGGTGAAGGAAGAGGCTGCGAGGAAGAGGAAGATGCCCCAGAACACCCAGGCAGGTAAGGAGGAAGTCAGTGCCCCTTTCCCCCTCTCTCCTGCTCTATCTCCCAGCCCAGCATGGCCCTCCGGTCCAGGACAACACCGCTGCCAACGCCGTCCTGCTGGGGATGCACTCGGGGGATCTCCCTCCCCTTCCCTGTGGCACAGAGGCAAATCCCATCCTCTCCTTGTCCTTCCTCCTCCAGAAAATAAGCTGAGGATGGAGACCAGGGAGAACAAATCTACACAGCAGAACCTTGTGGAAGAGGCTGTTTTGAGCAGCTCCACAGTGCAAAAATCAAATAGGGAGGAAAAGCGTTGGAGATCCTGCATGAGAAGGGGCTCCAAACCCATCTCAGGCTTCTCAGGGGAGGAAAGACCCAGCCTGTGGCAGGATGGTGGACAGAGCTTCAGCCAGAGCAACACCCTGATCCAGCACCAGATGATCGACAATGGGGAACGGCCCTATGAGTGTGAGCAATGTGGGAAGGGCTTCAGCTGCAGCTACAACCTCATTACCCACCAACGCATCCATACCAGGGAAAGGCCCTACGAGTGTCCTGAATGTAGGAAGAACTTTCAGACCCACTCCAATCTCCTCAAGCATCAGCAGATTCACACAGGGGAGAGGCCCTTCCGCTGCCCTGACTGTGGGAAGGGCTTCAACCGCAACTCCAACCTCATCAGGCACCAGCGCATCCACACTGGAGAGAGGCCTACCAGTGTGGGGAATGTGGGATGAGCTTCAGCCGGAGCTCCCACCTAATGTGCCACCAGAGGATCCACACCAGGGAGCGGCCCTATGAGTGTGGGGAATGTGGGAAGAGCTTCATCCAGAGGTCTCACTTGATCTGCCACCAGAACATCCACATTGAGGAAAAGCCATACAAGTGTGGGGAATGTGGGAAGGGCTTCAACCAGAGGTCCCAACTGATCATCCACCAAATGATCCACACTGGGGAGAGGCCCTACGAGTGTCCCCAGTGTGGGAAGAGCTTCACCCAGAGCTCTCACTTGACCAGACACCAACGGAGGCACCAGTAAGTGCCCTGACTGTGGGAAGAGCTTTGTGTGCTGCTCCAACTCCATCCCCCATCAGAGGACCCACATTGGGCAGAGCCCTGGTGACCCGCATTTCCCATGTTCCATGCTGGGAAGACACCTGTCCCTCTCCCTGCCCCTGGCAATGATGACACTGAAGGTGACATTGAAGAATGTGATGGTCTGGCCATGGCGCCTTCATTAAACTCAATCCCATCTCAGATCATTGCCAGGGCCAGGAAAGGGACCCTCTCTTTTCCCCAAGGAGAAGGGTTTCCTTTCCAAGCAGGAGGAAATACATGGCCAGGAAGAGCCAGTCGGTCGTGTTGTAGGTTTGCCTGTATGTCATTTGTTTTATCCCTTCTGTTATCAATATTGATTCTGTTCCTATTTGTCCCTTATCCTGTTGCTGTTCCCAGTAAATTGTTCTTATCCCAGCCTGGGATCTTTGCCTTTTGTGCTCTCAGTGGGCAGCTGGAGGGCAGCGAGCAGCGGCACGGTTTTAGCAGGAGCAGGAAATTGGGCAATCCCATTCCTAAAGCCCGTGGAAACCAAGCATCCCAGCTGGTGCCAGCCCTGCTGTCCATGGCAACCACCCCTGGCATGGGGTCTCCATGGAGCTGCCAAGGGACTGACCACAGATAGAGGGGGCTGCTGGTGGTTGCCATGGAAACTGACCATAGTTACAGAGCCTGGAGATGTTTGCCTGCTAAGGAACCGAGGGGTTCCATGGGGCCTTTCTAAGAGTCTCCAGGCTGTTCCACAGCTGGAATGTCACAGGCACAGACAGGGGCTCCATGGAGCTCTCCCAGGGGTTTCTGGGGATGGTCAAGAGCCCTGTGGTCAGAGGCAGTCACAGCAATTTCATGGTGACATCCCAGGGCACCTGGGGCTGCAAAAGCACCCATCTATCACAGGCACTCACAGAGGCTCCACAGTGACATCCCAGGAGGGCCCAGGCTGCCAAAGAGCCAGGATGTCCCAGACAAACACAGGGGTTCCTGTCATGGGCAGAGTGGGAGCTTCAAGCAAAAGCTTCATTTCTTCATTGGAGAAACTGTTGCTGAGTCAGGTGATAAGGTGGAGAAATGACACCCAACAACCACCATGGATCCTCAAACCCCTCCAGTACGCCTAGACCTTTCAAAATCCATCTAAGAGAGGAGACTGGGAACAGCTGGATGCAATCCTAGTCCCAGAGTTTGTCAAAAGTCTATGTGTAAAAGATAGGACAGGTAAAAATGAACCAAAATGCAATTTCTCCCACAGGATTAATGATGGAATAGCGGACATATTTCTATCAATACATCTATGATTGATTGTGATCAGGATTAGACAGAAAGATTTCTTTACAACAGAGTGTAAATCTTAAAAAAATAGTTATTTACTCCACAGTATAGGAACTAAAACAATTATTAGAATATAGTGCTCTAGGAAGCAATTTTGAAGTAAGCACAGCCTTGTTGGAGCTGTTTGAGCCCATTGCAGGCAGAGCCTCCTGCTCCAGCAGGAACTGCTTTTCCTGTGCCAGGACCAGGGCAGATCCTGCTGCAGGAAAAGCCCCAGGCCAGCCCCAGCAGAGGGAAGGCCTCGGGCACAACTGCAGAGTGCCGTGCTGGGAGCTGTGCCAGGGAGAGCCTGAGGCACCAAAGGCCCCTGGGCAGCAGCAGCTGCTTCCAGACCATGGCCAGAAGCCTCCCTTGGCCACCGGGCCTGGTGGCCACCACTGCAGAGCTGCTGGCTCAGGGCTCATTTCTGCCTGGGCTCTGCCCCAGCCCACAGAGTGTCAGCTCAGCCCTGACTCTGGCACAGCCCCTGGGCCTGAGCCCTGCAGAGCCTCAAGGTCACCTGTGCCAGCCTGGTGCCCATCCCTGGCTCTGGCACTGTCACTTCTGTGCTGGCTGCTGCCTCCAACACTGAACCCCCTCATCCACAGCGTGAGGAACCAGGAGCTGGAGGATGCCCTGAGGAATAGGACCACTCTGTGCTTTTCAGAAACAATCAGGTGCCTCTTTGTTTGTGCACAGCATTCAGAATTGAACTCATTCCAGGCCCAGACTGCTTTGAGTCATGTGTCCTGTTTGTTATTCTATTTGGTGTAATAATCCTTTCCTTTCCTTTCCTTTCCTTTCCTTTCCTTTCCTTTCCTTTCCTTTCCTTTCCTTTCCTTTCCCTTTCCCTTTCCCTTTCCCTTTCCCTTTCCCTTTCCCTTTCCCTTTCCCTTTCCCTTTCCCTTTCCCTTTCCCTTTCCCTTTCCCTTTCCCTTTCCCTTTCCCTTTCCCTTTCCCTTTCCCTTTCCCTTTCCCTTTCCCTTTCCCTTTCCCTTTCCTTTCCTTTCCTTTCCTTTCCTTTCCTTTCCTTTCCTTTCCTTTCCTTTCCTTTCCTTTCCTTTCCTTGTGATGCCATTAGTCACAGTATTGCTACATCAGTATCTACCATGCGTGTGTTAAGCACAGACAGTCAGGAGCCCTGATCACTGTGCATTTCTGTCAAATAAAGTGTCCTGCTCTGCCCTGGGTGCCCAAGATGTTCCCTCAGCCCCTCTCTGTCTCTGCAGGGGCAGTGCCTGTGAGCAGAGCTGCAGGGCAGAGACTCCCAGCACAGCAGCACAGCCAGGGACAATGGCCCTGGCTCTTCCCACAGCTGCTCTTCCCAGCTCCAGCCTCTCCTTCCCAGCCCTTCTGTGGCTGTCAGGCCGCAGGGCTGTGGCAGCTTGGTCACTGTCCTGCTGCGTGTGCGTGCTGTGAGCACAGGCAGGGCCAGGCCATGGGCACTGCTGGGACACAGCTGGGCTCCAGCACAGCAGCTCCAGCAGCAAAGGGCATCATCTCCTGAGGGCAGCCCACGAAGGCTTTGATCTCCCTGCACAGCTGCTCTCAGCAATGTGCTCCAGGAATGCCCTGGCAAAGCAAAGCCCAGTGCCCAGGGGCAGAGGGGGAATGTGCAGGGGGGCACCCAGCAGTGTCCTGGCACAGCCAGAGCTCCTGGCATGGACCTGAGGGAACAGCAGAGCAGGGCCTGGGCTGTGTCTCTCTTCTGGGGACAGCCTGGCAAGGTGCCCCAGGGCAATTGTCCCACACCAGCCCCTGCAACCACCACTGCCAGCACAGGCCTCTCCCCACACCTGCAGGAGGTTGTTTGTCCCTGCATGGAGGGACACCAAGGGACCAGGCCAGCAGTGCCTGTTTGCTCTGTCCTGAGGAGATTTCAGCAGTGCATCCTGTGTGTGTGTGTGTGAGGGGAGATGAAGCAGAGTGAGCACAAACACCATCCGCAGCACTCGGGGCTGGCACAATTCCAGAGGCACAAACAGGGCTTTGAGGCCACTTCACTCTGAGAGTGAAATCCTCTGGGAAACCACCTGAATTCTTTACTGGGCTGTGCTTGGGACTGCGGAGAGAAACATCCAGGGCAGGGAGGCTCCAGGGAAACTGCTCAGCACAGCCGAGGACTGCCCAGAGAGACCATTGGGGTGGGGGTGTGTGGGGAGAAATCACAGCTGCCTCCCTTCTGAACCACCCCCAGGACCTGGACAGGGCTGTGCTGTGTTCTGGGCTCTGACCTGGAACTGAGGGATGTGGAAAAGGCCTTTGGTGTCAGGGCTGTTGAGAAGGCTGGGCAGTGTCACTGGGAGAGTTCTCTCAAACCCCTTGGAAAGGGCAGAGCCATTCCAGAGGGTCCTGGGAACCTGGGAAAGGCAGACATGGAGCCAGTCTGCAACCAGGGCAGGGAGGGGATCTGGGAGAGTCCCAGCCTGGTCAGGCTCAGCAGGGAAGGGGATGTGGCAAATCCTCCTGCAGCCATTCCAGGCACTGGCAGGACAAGGCAGGGATTGCAGAAGCCACGTGGGAGGGAAAAGAAGGGGATGTTGTGTGCCCAGACTTTAGCCAGGCCTGTGACACGGTCTGCTGTGGTCTCCTCAGAGCCAGACTGGAGAGAGCTGGACAGAAGAAATGGAACATGGGCTGGGTGGGAATTTGGCTGAACAATGAGGGTGAAATGTCATATCCATGGTACAGAGTCCTCTTGGCAGCCACTGCCTGGTGACATCCCTCAGTGACCAGCCCTTGACCACCACTGGGGAACATTTCTATTATCTCTACAATGGCATGAAATGCACTTTCAATTCCTTTGTGGGTATTGTCAAATTATAGGGAGTCTGTGACCAAACTTGTCCTGTTGATGGTGACTGAAAAACACAATTGGGCATGATTGTGCTTTTCTTTCCTGTGGGCAAGATGACTGAGTTGTCAATTTGTCTTGCCATCAGGTGCCAACCAAGCCATGAGAAAAGGCAAACAAAACTTATGCATCAGAAAAAATGCAGTTCAAATGGGAAAAACGGGAATCCAACAACAGAAACCCAAAGCAAGACCCACCCACAACAACACAAAAACCCCACTGACAAACCAACAAAAAAAACAAAGGCCACAAACAGAAGGAAAGCAAATCCACAGGAAATCTCCTATCAGCAGAAAATATTTTACCATCTTGTGGCAGGAGAGGATTCTTTATGCCTTGGTAATATTTTGAAGGAAAAAAATGTTTCAAAAAAGAAATTAATCCCCTCCCCAACTTCCTGCAGTTTATTGCTGATCATGGTGTGACATGCAATGGAACATCCCTTGGGTCAGTCCAGCCCAGCTGTCCCATCCCTCTTCCCTCAGGAACACTTGCCCACCCCAAGCCCATAGGTTGGGGGGGTTGCAGACACACCTCAGGTGGGGCGAGCGCTGTGACAAGGACAGGAAAGAAGAACAACATTTACTCTTATCAAGGACTGTAGAACAGAACAGCACAGCCTTGGAGAAATGGATCAGGGATGTAGCTCCAGCAAACAGAAGTCATTCAAAATGCAAGACAAATGTCAGCTCAGCTCTACAAGGCTGACAAAACAGAAGGTTTGCAAAACAATAATACTGCCTATACTCAGAAATGGGGGTTGAGGAACAGCCACCTAGAAAGGACACTGGATGTTGAAGACAGACTCCAAAAAAACAGATAAAAGCTTGTGAGAAGGGGTGCAACTATGTAAATTAAATTCAAAGGAAGTGGGGATAGCTAATGAATACATAATCATTGTATGTTATCAAAACTGTTCATTTGATGCTCAGTGAACTCAAATGGAGGAAGGATCTCCCAGTGACCAGCACGCTGTAATAAAGAATACCTGCTCTCAAATACTGAAAAGTGTGTGCAAAAGTTTCTGTCCAGTGAATTTCAGTATCAGTGGTGTCCTTGACTCCATTATGCCCCACAGTGTCACAATGGCCCACTGATTCCATGAGGCTTTGCTGTAGAACAATGGACCCTTGGTTCCAGTTTCAAGTAAATAAAGCACAGACAAAGACTCTCCAACTAATTCAAGTTAGAAAGTGGTATGTTTAATTCAGTGCCAGGCAACATGGGGAGTAACCTCCCAAAGACGTGTGCAAAAATCACAGAGGTCTGGCTCTCTATGTATCTACAAAATCTTACACATTCATGTAATCATTCAACATGCCTATACATACTTATTACTTAACCCCACCTTCTCTCCTCTTCATCATAAAATGAGCTCAAAGTCCTTTCACGCTTGTGCAGTTCTTCACTCAAATTGGGTTGGTGGGTTTTGAAATGGGTCAGTGGCACCACAGGATGAAGTCAGGAACGTCTTCCTCAAGGTAAACTTCTCACCTTGGTCTTGTTGGCAGGCTGTCTGACTGCTTGGACATATTTCAAGCTCTCCTGCTTAGTTCTCACTGGTTTGGGGGCCCAGGTGCTGCTACAGTTTCTTCATCTTTACAATACTCCATCCTCCCCTCATAACTTCTTACAAACACAGCAAAGTCAGGCAAATGATGTATTGTCTTCTCAAACTAACTTCATCTGGCAATGATCAACTATCCTACATTGCTTCTACTCTAAACTCTTCATTAATATCCATTGCTTCTTCCTTCAATCCCTTCAGCTAAACTCTTAACACTTTGGATTCTTCTAAACCCTTGATTCTATTAGGGTCCATCCTGTCAAAATGGCCTCCTTGGTTCTGCACTGCCCCAGTGCTCTCCTTGGTTCCACAAGGCCTTGGTGTGCCACAACAGCCCCTTGGTTCCATGACCTGCCATAGTGTCACCATGGTCTCTTGCATCTGCAGTATCACAATGGACAATTGGTGACAAGCAGCCCCACTGTGTCACAAGGAATATTTGATTCCATGGGGTCCCCACGGCGTCACACTGGCCCCTTGGTTCCACCAGGCCTTGCTGTATAACAATGGCCCCTGAGTTACATGAGGTTTTGTACTCCCAACAATGGTCTCCTTGGTTCTGTTGAGTTCAAATGGCTGCTTGGTTCCATAAAATTCCTCTGTGTCACAGTGGTCTCCTCCGTTCTGTGAGGCTCTGCAGTGCCACAATGTCCCACAGTTTCCATGAGCATCTTCCATACTATCAACAATGCCCTTTGTTCCAAGGAGGTCCCACAGGGTCACAATTGCTCCTTGGATTCACATTGTCACAATGGACAATTGGTTCCTTGGGGCCCAACTGTGTCACAATGGGTTCTTGGTTCCATGAATTCCATGGTATCGGCGTGGCCTCCTTGGATCCACAGTATCACTATGGACCATTGGTTCCATGTGGCCCTGCTGTGTCACAATGGCTTCTTGGTTCCATGAAGCCCAACTGTTTCACAAGTGACCCTTGATTCCATGAGGTTCTGTAGGGTCAAAATGGTCTCCTTGGTTCTGGACTGGAACAATGGATCCTTGCTTCCATGAGATTCTATGATGTCACAATGGTCTCCTTGGTTCCACGAGGCCTTGCTGTGTCACAATGGGCACTTGGTTCCATGAGCTTCCCTAGTGTCGCCATGGTCTCCTTGGACCTGCCTTGTCAAAATGGACAATTGGTTTCATGGAACCCTGCTGTGTCACAGTGAAGCCTTAGTGCCATGAGGTTCTGTGGTTGGAGAATGGTCTCTTTGGTTCAAGGACACTTTGGAGTGTAACAATGGCCACTTGGTTCCCTGAGCTTCCATAGTGTCAACAATGGTCTCCTTGTTTCTGCAGTGTCCTAATGAACCCCTGGTTCCATGAGGTTCCTAAATGTCACTGGTCTCCTTGGTTCCGTGTGTCCCTGCTGTGTCACCACAGCCCCTTGGTTCCATGAGTTTCTCTACTGTCAACAGTGGTTCCTTTTTTCCAATGTGGCCTTGCTATGTCACAACAGACCGTGGGTTCCATGAAGTTCTTTGGTGTCACAATGGACCCTTGGATCCATGAGGTTCCATAGTGTCTCCATGGTCTCCTTGGATCTAAATTGTCATAATGGACAATTCCTTCCATGCAGTCCCAATGTGTCAGAATGTCCCCTTAGTTCCATGAGGCCCTGCTTTGTCCCAATGGCCCCTTGGTTCCATAGGTTTTATGCTGTACCAATGGACTCCTTGGTTCTAGGAGTTACCCTGCTTTTAGCAGTGGTTTCTTTGGTTCCAGCAAGGCCCAGCTGTGCCTCAATGCACCCTTGGTTCTACGAGGCCCTGCTGTGTCACAATGGACCCACTATTCCATGAGGCCCTACAGAGTCACAATGCACCCCTGGATCCATGGGGTTCCCTCTTGCCACACTGGACTTTTCATTCCATGAGTTTTGGTACTGTCAACAACAATTTCCTTGGTTCTGCAGTGTCACAATGGCCCCTTGGTTCCATGAGCTTCTGTAGTGTTACATGGTCACCTTGATTCCATGAGGTTCTGCAGTGTCACAATAGAAACCTTTGATCCATTAGGCCTCCAAGTTTCACGATGTTTGATTCCAGGAGGCACTACAACGTCACAATGGACCCTAGGTTCTGTGAGGTTCCATAGCATCCCAATGGTCACCGTGGTTCCATGAGTTTCCTTAGTGTCACAGTGGTCTCCATGGTTCCATTAGGCCCTGCCTTGTCACAATGGTCCCCTGGGTTCCAATGAGGCCCTGCTGTGTCACAAAGGACCCTTGGTTCCATCAGGTTCTGTGGTGTCACCATGTTCTTCTTGAATCTGCAGTGTAACAATGGACCATTGGTTCCACATGGCCTGGCTGTGTCACAAATGTCTCTTTGATTCCATGACTGCCACAACAGTGACTTGTTTCTAGGAGGTTCCCTACTGTCACAATTGTCTCCTTGATTCCATGAGCCTCTGCTGTGTCACAATGGACCCTTGGTGAAACAAGGCCTTGCAATGTCTCAAGAGTCTCCGTGGTGCCATGAGGAACAGAAGAGCTTTGCATCAACATTGAGCAATGCTTCCTTTAAACACCTGGGAACCTCTGACTGCATTCCAAAGAGGGGTTCAAGCTGAAGATGGCACCAGCAGCTTCTGTCTGCAAGAGAGATCCAGGAGAGGGACAGAGAATTCAGCTGAGAGACTCAGAGAATTCTGCTTCCAGAGCTCATTTCTGGTGACACTGTCCCTTGTAGAAAGGTGACATCATTCCAGGCAGCCTGTGCTGAGCATGTGGTTCCTGAGTGGGCTTTGTTGTTTAGGAAAACTGCTCAGGATTTTCCATTCTTTCCTCACCAAAAGGACAACTTCTCCTGGGCCTGTGTGCAGGCAGAGGCCTGAGGAGAGCAGGTGGGACATGGTGCAATGGGCTGGGACAAGCAGCTGTAGAGCTCAGGGGACAAGGTTGTGCTGCAGGGCCCAGGGATGTCAGTGCCAGGTGGGCAATGTCAGACATGGTGAGGATGGGGTGAGCAGCAGCTTGTCCCAACAGGGTCAGCCTGCAAGGGGCTCCTTCATCTCTGTGCCCAGACCTTCTAAAGAAACATTCAGCATCAAGATCACTTTGAGAATCCTTCACTCACCTCTTTAATGAACTGAAAATTTTAAAAATACTCATGTGTTTAAAAAATTGAAAATCATGAGATGTACTTTCAAATCTCCCTCCTTAACACAACACCAAACGAACTCCAATCAGCTGCATAAGCCCTGGAGACTCAAAGACAATTGAAGAAAGACAAAGAGCTCCTGAGGGCTTTCTGTATTTTCACTGGCCCCACACTGGACTTGGGGCTGAGTCCAGGATCCCCAGCCACTGAGAGAAGGTTGAAGAAACTGCTCAAGGAGTCAGAAGCAAAACCCCAAGTCCCTTGGAGCATCCCTGGGCCCCAGTGAGGGCAGGGAGTGCCAAAGGCTGCCCAGACATTGGTGAGAGCAGCTCCTTGAGGCCAGGATTGCAGGGAGCCCAAGGCTGTGAGCAGGGACTGCAATGCTGAGCCAGGCCTGGGCTGGCTGGAGGGAGCAGAAAGGCCAAGGCCTGAGCCCAGGCCTGGCACAGCAGGGCCTGTCCCTCGCGGCTGGCTGGGGGCTGTTGGTGGGGCAGGGGGATGGCAGGGGCAGCAAGGACAAATGTCCTAAAGCTGCAAGGCCTGCCAGCCTGCTGAGGGAGGGGCCAGGCAGAAGCCAAGTGCAGGTTTTCCTGCAAGGAAAGTTCCTTTTGTGGGGCCTGCAGAGGCGCTGGCAGAGCCCAGGGGACAAAGGCCTGGGTGCCTGTGGCCCTGCCAGCCCTGCCCAGCCCTTGGCCATCTCTCCTGCAGGTCGGAGTGTGGATCTGCTGGAGGGCAGGAGGGCTCTGCACAGGGCCCTGGACAAGCTGGATCCAGGGCCCAAATCCAACCATGTCAGCTTGAACAAGACCAAGGGCCGGGTCCTGCACTTTGGCCACAACAAGCTCTGCAGTGCTACAGGCTGGGGACAGAGTGGCTGGACAGTGGCCAGGCAGAAAGGGAGCTGCAGGGACTGCTGGACAGCAGGCTGGACATGAGGCAGCAGTGTGCCCAGGTGGCCAAGAAGGCCAATGGCTCCTGGCCTGGATCAGGAATGGTGTGGCCAGCAGGAGCAGAACTGCTGTGCCACCCCTGCCTTCCCCCCAGCCCTGCACACAGACATTGCTGCTCAGCTCCAGAGAAAGGAACAAAAGGGGATTTCCATTGAAAACTTTTTTGGGAGATATTTTAGTTCATTACGAGCCACTGAGATCACAGAAACTCTTTGACACAGTCTAGGGCCACAGCAAAGGTGAAGAGAATCAAACTGAGAAACAGCACAAACACTGACATTTCTTTGCAGATGATTTTGAAAAACTAAGACAGGGAAAAATAAAAACCCACAACCAAACCAACAAGAACTATAAATATGGCTTTTATTACAAGTCATTTACACAAACTGGCCAGCAGTTTAGTGTTTCTGAAATCGTTCAGTGACCAGTTTCCACACTGCAGCTTTGAGCTCCTGGTTCCTCAAGCTGTAGATGAGGGGGTTCAGGGCTGGAGGCACCACCGAGTACAGAACTGACAGGGACAGATCCAGAGATGGGGAGGAGATGGAGGGGGGCTTCAGATAGGAAAACACTGAAGTGCTGACAAACAGGGAGAGCACAGCCAGGTGAGGGAGGCAGGTGGAAAAGGCTTTGTGCCGTCCCTGCTCAGAGGGGATCCTCAGCACAGCCCTGAAGATCTGCACATAGGAGAAAACTATGAACACAAAACAGCCAGAAGCTACACAGACACTTAAAGCAAGAAGCCCAAGTTCCCTGAGGTAGGATTCGGAGCAGGAGAGCTTGAGGATGTGTGGGATTTCACAGAAGAACTGTCCCAGGGCATTGCCATGGCACAGGGGTAGGGAAAATGTATTGGCTGTGTGCATCAGTGAATAGAGAAAGGCACTGGCCCAGGCAGCTGCTGCCATGTGGGCACAAGCTCTGCTGTCCAGGAGGGTCCCGTAGTGCAGGGGTTTGCAGATGGACACGTAGCGGTCGTAGCACATGATGGTCAGCAGGGAAATCTCTGCTGAGATGAAAAAGACAAAAAAAAATAGTTGGGCAGCACATCCTGTGTAGGAGATGTTCCTGGTGTCCCAGAGGGAATTGTGCATGGCTTTGGGGACAGTGGTGAGGATGGAGCCCAGGTCAGTGAGGGCCAGGTTGAGCAGGAAGAAGAACATGGGGCTGTGCAGGTGGTGGCCGCAGGCTACGGCGCTGATGATGAGGCCGTTGCCCAGGAGGGCAGCCAGGGAGATGCCCAGGAAGAGGCAGAAGTGCAGGAGCTGCAGCTGCCGCCTGTCTGCCAATGCCAGCAGGAGGAAGTGCCTGATGGAGCTGCTGTTGGACATTTCCTCTGGCTGCACATGGGGACCTGTTCATGGAGAAAGGACAGGGACAAGTCAGCAGAGGCTGCTTTGAGCCAAACCTGGGCCATTCTCTATCACCTGTCCCACTGTTACTCACCCACCCTTGTTCCTGCTCTGGGAAAACCTTCATCCAGGTCCCTGCCCGAGCTCCAGTTGTGCTGTCTGAGTGTGCCAGGAGCAGCCAGGCCTGTGTGTGGGGGCTCTCCAGGAGCCATCCCTGCCCTGCTGCCCTGGGTTTGTGGCCATGTGGCAGAGGGACAAGGCTGGATATTCAGGATTTGTCAGGGGAATCATTTGTAATGCAGAAAAGCTTGTTGCCATCTGCACCCCACTGCTAAAGGACATGGACAGAAGGAAGAAATTTTGGCCATTATTTTCCTGCCCACACATCATTCCTGGTTTAATGAGGTCAGAAATCCCCAGGATTTCTGCTGCACTCAGAGTTTGCCACTGAGAGATGTGAGAGGCAAAGGATTCCCTGTGCCTTGGGCAAGGTGAGGGGCTGGATGGGCTTGTTCCCAACTGCCCTGGGGTTGCAGCTTTGGCTGCAGTCAGAGCACAGTCACACTCCAGGGTCACCCTGGGATAAACCAGACCCTGCCCAGAGCACAGGGATCCCTGAATGTCTCCCCCTCTCCAAAGGGCTCTGGGCAAGGTCTCAGCACCCCCTTCTGCCAAGGACACTCACGGCTCCCTTGGCAAACCCAGCAGAATTTCCTCAGCTCTGGCATCTCTGCACTTTCCTGGGGCACATTCAGGGAACTCCAAGGGGCTCTGGCACAGATTTGCAGCCAGGAGGGCAGCTCAGAGCTTGCAAGGACACAGCAAGGAGATCCCTGGGTGTGCCCATGATGGGATCTCAGGGAGGGGGCTCAGCCCATTCCCCTTTCCCATGGACTGCTCTGCCCACAGCCCCACAGGTCCCAGGGAAGCTTGGACAGCCCATGGCCATGGCCACAGCTGCCTGGCAGCAATCCCAAGGGCAGTGCCTGACTCAGCTGCTGCAAATGCCAGAGCCTCCCTGAGAGCACCAGATGACAGGGACAATCTCAGGGCAGTGCAGAACCCAGAGAAGATGTGGTGGGGCTGTGCCTGGGAGGGCAGGGCAGAGACAGCCGGGCACTCAGGACAGTGTTCCCGTGCCCAGCTGTGCACGGCACCTCCCACACACCCACAGTGCCCTCCTGCCCCCAGCACTGCTCTCTTCAGCCCCCTCTCCTTCCCTCAGCATCTCCCTGGGCCTGGACATTTCCCTGCTGAGAGGAGCCTTGTCCCTGCCAGCGCTGACAGAGCCCATCCCAGCCTCTGTGCCCTGGGCCCGGCCCTACAGAAACCTGCCTGTCTGCAGGGCCCTGGCTGGGGCAGGCTCTGTCTGCAGCTGGGCAAGGGTAGCTCAGGAGAGCCCTGCTGGGCCTGCAAAGGTGATGCTGCTGCTGCTGCTGCTGTCCAGGGCTGAGGAGGGGCTTAAGGCCCTTTAGGAGCCTCCCAGCAGAGAGACTGACCACCCCAAGTTACAGTTCTGGAGTCTCTGAAAATGTTCAAACATTCCTTTGATGATCCTGAATGTTCCTTTCAGCTCAGAATGTTCTGTGATTCTATGATTGCAATTCCTGTTCTGCTTCTCTCCATCCTCCTCTTGCCTATAATGAAAAGAGAAAAAAGAAATAACACTTGTAACAGCATTAGAACAGTAAAGTAAAAACCAGACCTTTATTGGAAGCTTCCAGTTGTCCCAGTGTGGATGGGGCACACCCAGCCCCTGATTTCAGCAATTTATTGAAGTTGATTAATTAGGATATTTAACAGGAACATCCAATTGGAGATTCAGTTGTCCCTGTTACACATCTCTGGGTCAACCCATAGGAGTTGGTCCAAGGGCTTCTTTGCCCCACTTTTTTTTTATGACTGCTCACACTCTGGTTGAAAAACCAAAATGTTCTTTTTGTAGAATCTTCCTGATAACAAGACCATACAGTAGTTCAGGAATGTAATTAGAAGGTCAGCTTATTGTTCTAAAACTTTATAGAAAGGGTAGGAAACATGCTGGAATTAATTAAGAATTATACTTAAATAAGTATATGTATACTGTAAGTATGTAAGTATATGTAAGTATATGTATACTTTACAATATATACTAGAGTATGTAAGTATATGTACACTATAGTAAGTATATGCAATAGTAGTTGAATAGAGTAAATTAAAGATTATAGTTTTATAACTATATACTAGCAGTTAACAGAGCTACAGACATATGAAAAATGTATAAAAGTCAAAAATCTTTTTTTTTTCACCCCAACTCCCCCACACTGCTCCAAGCAGCAAAGCGAAAACACTCTCAGCAAAGCTCCTGATCTTTACAGCTATCCCAGGCTCACCTTCTTTTGGGAAGTGTCCTCCAAAGCTGTGTCCAGGCTGGTGGGGAGCTGGGAGCAGCCCTGCCCCACACAGCACCTCTCAGCAGCAGCACCTGCCCTGCTCAGGGTGGCTCCTTCCGCCCACAGCTTCTCCCCAGCGCTGGGAGCAGCTCCCAGGGCTGGCTGAGAGCTGTCCCTGGCAGGCAGCAGAGTCCCTGGGCCAGCACAGAGCCCTGGGCTGCAGGAGCCTGCTCTGCAGGACAGCCCTGGGCAGCCCTGGCTGCAGCCCCGGCTGCTCAGCCCTGCAGCAGAGCCTGGCACAGGGAGCTGCCCTGTGCTGTGCCTGGGCTGCTGCAGCAGGGAAACCCAGCCCTGCCCCAGGGCCACATCCCTGCCCTGCAGCAGCTCGGAGAGTGCTCCTGGAAGGGCCTCAGAGCTGTGGGATGTGGCAGCTTCAGGAGATCCCTGCAGGAACTGCAGCTTATCTTCCCCCAACCAGAGAGTGACTGTTCCCAAGGCTGTGAGGGTTTCTCCTCCAGTGAGCCCTGAGTGAGCTTTGCTGGGCTGGGAAAAGATTTGCTCATCAGGAGAAATGTCTTTTGAAGCTCTTCTTGGTTGCCAGGAGCAGCTTCTGTGCCAGGAGCCCAGCCCAGCTCATCAGCACAGACACAGCACAAGGACTTTAATGACCCTCTTGGGGCTCTGTGCTGGGGCCCTGAACATCAGTCCCTGAGAAGGGAGATGAAGAAACCTCTCAAGAACTCCAAGTCAGAATCCAACTCCAAAGTTTCTGGAAGTTTTAATGGGTCCCACTGAGGGAAACAACAGAGAAAGTGTCCCCAAGCCCCAGGCAGAGCAGAGAACTGCAGGCAGTGATGCCAGGAGGGGACAAAGAGAAGCCAAGTCTTGGTGCCCTGGAGCACAGCAGGGTCTGTGCCACCAAGGGCTGTCAGGAGACACCTTGTCCTGAGGCCTTGGGGCCTCCTGGCACAGCCCCAGCAAGGCTGGGCACTCTCAGCCCCTTGTCCTGCCCTCAGCATCCCCCTGACAGCCCAGTGGCCTCAAGGATCTGCTGGAAGGAGTCCCTGGGGAGCCCTGGTCAGGAATGGCCCTGGGGGAGGGCTCCTGAATGCTCCCAGGCACTGCAGGTTCTTCAAAGGACTTTGGGTTTGGCTTTTGCCTTGGAATTTCTGAGAGGTTTCTGCAACCATGGCCTCCAATTATCTGCTGTAATTAGTCCCTTGAGAGGCTTTGTCAGTAACAACACTCAGTGGGGCTCATTAATGCTTCAAGGTACTTCAGTTATTTTAAGATAAGTGGTGTTTCCCTTTTAAATCTGATTCTGTGAGAAGGATTGTGCAATCCTGGCTCCACTTATCTACTTTAACAAGTCCCTTGGGATTCTTAGTGAGTAAAAATACTCAGTGGGGCTCATTAATACTTTAAGGTACTCAAAGTTTCTTAAAGAACTTTTTTTTTGACTACTGAGTCTCTGAGAAGTTTTTGTGCCATCCTGGCCTCCAATTACCTGCTTTAATGAGTCCCTTGAGACCTTTGCACTGACACTCAGTGGGGCTCATTAATACTTTGAGATACTCAAAGTTTTTAACGTACTTTGGAATTTCCTTCCCACACTAAGTCTCTGAGAGGTTTTTGTGCAATTCTGGCCTCCAATTCTCTCTTCCAAGGACTCCATGAGGAGCCTGTGTTGGGGATGGACCTCAGTGCAACCCATGAATGCCTCAAGACACTTTGGATTTTTGTCCTGACTTTGACTCCTGGAAAGGTTTGTACAATCTCCTCTCAGGCTCTGAGATTGCAGGGCTCAGCACCAAATGCACCACAGGGCTCATTAGGATCAAAGAAGTCCTGACAAACCACGGCTGTGTTTTGATTTCCCTCTGGTCTACTGCAGTTCATCAGGAAAGTTTCCTGTTACAGTTACGGAGAAAGATTTCAAAGAGTTTCTAAGAAATGCACATTCCTGTTATAAAGTGTTCTTATATTAATGATCTGTCTAGAGCAGAGGTGATTGCAGCATTCAGGGACTGATACTGCTCCAGGGTCTCTCCCCAGGAGGTCTGGCCTGCTCAGAGAAGCTGTGCTCTCAGCTCTGACCCAGTGTGGACAACCTTGCTCCACATTCTCCAAGCCCATCTCTCCTCACTCACCTGGGACCTGCTTTGCTTGGAGAGCTGCCCACACTCAGGCAAACAGGGGCTTCATATTTTTTTTTAGCAATGTAAAATTCCTGAGTTTCCCCACTGAAAACAAACACCCTCCTCAGGTGTGTGCCAGGCCCAAGGTGCCACCAAGGCCACTGCAGCCCTGTCCTGGGCGAGGAGTGAGGGTGGATCATCATCCCAACCTGCCCCGGGCCATTACAAGGGGCTGTGGCCATGGACACTGCCCTGACCCCACTGCTGGGTTTGGGTGCCACGGCAACCGTGAGCAGTTCCAGTTTCCTTGGAAAGACTGGGGAGGACTGGGACATACTGGGGAACACTGGGAACGCTGTGGGAGACACTGGGACATACTGGGAGTGACACTGGGGACAACTGGGACAACCTGGGAACACGGGGAGTGCTGAGGGGGAATCTGGGTGGACTGGGATGGACTGTGGGGGTACACTGAGACATACTGGGACATACTGGGAGTGATACTGGGCAGCACTGAGACATACTGGGACATACTGGGAGTGATACTGGAGATACTGGGAGTGATACTGGGGGCACCATGGGGAGGACTGGGGGACACTGGGGCATGCTATGGATGGCAGTGGGGCAAACTGGAAGGGAATGGGAATGGGAATGGGTATGGGAATGGGAATGGGAATGGACTTATGTGAATTTGGAGGGACTGGGCTGTACTGGGAGGTACTGGAGGGGCATAGGGATGCACTGGCCTGTACTGGGGATGAACTGGGCTGTACTGGGAGGGACTAGAAGGGTTCAATGGGCTCCTCCTGCCTCCACCTTCCGCCATTTGCCGAGACTTGTGTCCAACACCGCCCACATCCAATCAGTGCTGGGGATTGGGGCTTGGGGGGTGGTGCTTGGTTTCGGTGCAAGGTTCGGTTTGGGGTTTTTTTGCCTATAATTCCCATCATGCCCCGCGGCCCGATAGAGCCCCAGTGCAGCCGGGACTACAATGCCCGTCATGCCCCGCGCTCCACAGAACCCCCGGTATCTGCCCCCCATGTGTCCCATAAGTGTCCCCCAGACCCTCCAGCATCCCTAAGTGTCTCCTCAGCACCCATTCTGAACCCCCCAAAAGCGTCCCCGGATCCTCTGAATGCTCCTGAGATGCGGTTCAAAACTCCACAACCCGTTAAAGTTGTAAAGTAGGTAGGTATTTTATTCAGTGCTGGACACATCAGGAGAGCATCTTCCCAAATCCTGCATGCCTCTTACAATTTTCATCCTTCTATTTATCTACAAAAATCATGCACATTCTATATCACCTATACATATTGATTACCTGTCTCTGCCTGCTCTCCGCTTCGTATGTAAATCAGTTGTGGCTGAGTAGTTTGTCCTTTTTATTGGGTCGGTGGTCTTGAACTGAGTCTGGGGACTTGGAGGGATGAAGAAACCAAAGTCTACCTCCAATGAATTTTTGACCCAATGAGGTCTCTGCATGCGTATTCCCTCTTTATTGAGATGTTCCCTCCAATTTTACAAAGGGGCCCCTCTTATTTTGCAAGCTCAGCAACTTTTTAATGGGTACCAGGTGTCCTTTGAAGGGCCCCTTATCTCTTCGTTTTCTTTCAGTCCTTGGAGAGCAAGATAATGAATCCTACGTGTTCATATACATGACCTCAACTATTCTGGAATTCCCTTTAACCCTCAAATCCCCTGTTTCAGTCCCCCAGTTTCTAGAAAATAAGTAAATTCTTTTATTTAATACAAAAATTCTTTTCTCTGTTCCTCTGATATGCACCCCTTAATGTGTTACCATGTACCTTTGACAATGAAGTTGGTGCTGCCATTCGTTGCAGCATCCTCCAATTCCAAAGAAGCATTACAATGGACAGGATCAGACTTACACCAACCAGAATTAATAAAACAATAGTTGGAGGAATTATTACACTGAGGAGCCCAGTTGCTTTTGGTGACCATCCAAAAAGTGTATCCCACCAATGGTGAGATGCATCTGTTTCCATCCTTTTAAAGACCCTTCCTATGGTTTCTGTGTCACGGTGTATAGTAATCAGAGTCCTTTTTCCCATATCCCTAATTTCTCTCAGAATTTCCTTTAAATCCTCATGCCTCAATAGCTGCTTAACCAAGGTCAAATTCATCCCTATGTGCACAGGTGATATTTCTTGCATAGTAGTCAGATTTGCCTTTATATATTGATGGGATACTACTGGTGCCAGATAAGAAAAATCACATCCTTCAATTCTGACAAAGTTGCAGATGCACAGATTGGATTTGGTTTCCTTTATGACTAGTTCATCCTCCATTATCATGGCACATGGTGTCCTGAGACACACACAGCCCTGGCCTATGTATACCAGAAAAGTTGTCTGATGGTTGAGTGTACTTCAAAGTGACAAATACTCTGTTCTGGATCCAAACAAGTGTCCTGATCACTGTTTACATTCCCTTCATATATGAACCCTAGTTGTTTTCTCACAGCGCAAGACTCTATGTTAATAGTCCTTCATTTCCCTTCTACTTTTCGTGCCCATATCCTGTGTTCCAAAGGATATAGGATGGTTCCTTCATGGTTTAGTCCTAAGGCAACTATTGGGTGTATCAGACTCACTGATGCATTATGTATAGTTAAAAAAAAGGCCATTACCATGCTTGTTACAGGATCATAGGTGAAGTTAACTAAGACCCACCATGGCTGGAGTTCTCTTTCTAAATCAGAAGCATGGTCCCAAACAATTTTCCGGACTTCAGCAGGGAACGTGCCTCCACTACCTTCCCTGATAATTGAGGCAGCTACTGATTGCATCCGTAACTCTGCTTGTATGCATCCAAGGGCCAGAGACATATTCTCACTAGCTGTACCTATAGCATTTACTATTAGTCTATGATCTTGGTCTTGTATCCCTTCCCATTCTGGTAATATTTTGGACAGTTTCCATTGACTGGTGCCTAGGGCTAGTAAAGAAGATTGTAAGGGTTGTAATTTAGCCACATCACTGCCAGCTGCAGCCAATTTGTTCATTAGTACCTCTGAGTCCATTGTATTCAAGATCCCCAGTCCTGTTCCTAGTACTCCTGTAAGGTCTGTCTTTTGTTGGAAGTAATTCTGTAACCAAATGGTCCAATCCATAAAGGAAATTTTAAGGAATGGGGCACACCCTGATTGAATGGCAGAAGCATTTACCTGCATTTCCATCTCTACTCTCTTCAAGGACCACTCTGGATTTAATAATAGTCTTTGGATCCCTACTTTCTTAATTGCGTAAGGTCGAATTTTGGAGACTATAGGCTGAATCATTTTCCTTGGGGTGGTTTGAACGTGAGCTGTGGTCTCTTCTGGTTTTTGGGTTGGCTGATTTACTACCCCCTCATCGTGAGGTACAACACAATCCTGAGTAATATTGTAATCCAAGCTATAACCTGTGTTTGTACATCCCTCTACTTTAAGTCTAAATTCAGGACAGGTAGATAAGCAGGTCTCACAGCATCCAGAATCAATTTGAATTAGCTCTATAGGATTTTGGTGAGATTCATGGAATCCATCCTGAACAAATGCATATTCACAACCCCAAACATTTTTCCCTTCCCAGACAGATGCACTGGTAACCTTCAGCATCTGGTTCAGCATTTTGCGAGAGCAGGCATCATAAGCCTTTCCCTGACAAAAATTTCTCCTAAATATGTGGTGCACACGCGGTCTTGCATTAATTTCAGTTACAGCTATAACTGCCATCATAAGAGATACAGCTTTCCAAACTAACATTCCTACCCAAAGTCCATTCATCTTTCCCGAGTAAGTTTCAGTCTCAGTTCATTTTCACCCAGTGTTGCTTTCCAAGGGGCTCTTGGGGCCTTCTTCAGTCGCGTGTGATGAATCCAAGCATTCTGTTCCTTAATCCTAATTGCAGTGAAGGTGGTAAGTAACACCTGGAATGGTCCTTCCCACTGTGGTTCCAGAGTTTTGTCTGTAAAAGATTTAACATACACATAATCCCCAGGCTGTATATTATGCACAGGTCCATCTAACCCTCTGCTCTGAGTTCCAGCCACATATTTTCCAATTTTTCTAAGTTGTTTACTTAGGGCCACCAGATAGGTGGTCAATGTCTCTTCCCCAGCTTGGGTAGAGATTCCCTTTTGCACCCTGAATGGCCTTCCATAAAGCATTTCAAACAGGCTTAACTTTTCTTTAATCCTTGGCTTCGTTCTGATCCATAGCGATGCCAATGGGAGAGATTGGGGCCAGGGCAAATTAACTTCTTGCTTTAGCTTCAGATTTTGCTGTTTAATTCAATGATTCATTTTCTCTACTTGGCCACTAGACTGGGGATGGTATGGAGTGTGTAATTCCCAGTTTATGCCCACTATTTTTGAGATGAAATGTGGTCCTCTATCTGAGGACATTGTGGCTGGAACTCCAAAACTTGGTATTATTTCTTGCAAAAGTATTTTGGTTACTTCCTGAGCTTTGGCAGTTCTGGTGGGGAAAGCTTCTGGCCACCCTGAAAAGGTATCTGTTAACACCAGCAAATATCGATACCCCCCTTTTCTTGGAAGTTCTAAAAAGTCAATTTGTCATTGCTGCCCAGGCCCCTGGCCTTTTCCAACCTGAACAAGTTTTGGTTTAGGGGTATTCTTAGGGTTACTCTGGAGGCAAAGATCACACTGCCTCGTCACCTGAGTGATGGTGGCATACAAATTTCTAGCAGTAATCTTTTCAATTAGATAATTATATAGAGCACCCATTCCTCAGTGTGTTTTCTGATGTTCCTTTCTTACTAAGGACCATAATATGTGGCAGGGGACAACCAATTTCCCTTCCTCAGTAATGGCCCATCCTTCCTGGTTATATGTTCCCGTTTGATCCTCAGTAAGCTCCTTATCTTTCCTACTGTATACTGGCTTACCTTCAAGGGATATCTGTCCGTCTGGAATCAAAGTTCCTTCAATTGTTACCTCATCTTTTGCTGCTTCTTTTGCCTCTCTGTCTGCCAGCTCATTTCCCTCTTCCAATTCCGAGCTCACCCTTTGGTGTGCCCTAATGTGCATGATCGCTGCTTTCTCAGGCATCTGAACTGCTTCCAACAGTCTCCTCATTTCCTGTGCATGTTTAATGTTCTTCCCTTGTGAATTTAATAATCCTCTTTCTATTCAGATAGCTCCGTATGCATGCACAATGGCAAAAGCATATCTTGAGTCTTTATAGATATTTATTTCCTTCCCTTTTGCCATCTCCAAGGCATGAGTCAGAGCAATTATTTCAGCCTTCTGTGCAGAGGTATCTGCTGGTAAAGAACCGGATTCTATTACCTCTTTACTGGTGGTAACTGCATACTCAGCATGTCGCTTTCTGCTGATGATGTAACTACTCCCATCAGTAAACCAAGTTTCTGTGTTGTTGAAAGGGGTG
Organism: Phylloscopus trochilus trochilus; assembly: GCA_016584745.2. Taxonomy (NCBI): domain Eukaryota; kingdom Metazoa; phylum Chordata; class Aves; order Passeriformes; family Phylloscopidae; genus Phylloscopus; species Phylloscopus trochilus. The sequence goes on along the minus strand of WQNJ02000055.1, from coordinate 671,986 downwards.
TCCTTCAAATCTGGACAGCTGGAGTAGGTGGCTTTGATGGTTTCCAGACAGTCGTGTTGCACTGGTTCTCCTTGATTCCCACTGAGAAAAGAAGTTGGGTTGATAATATTATTTACCACGATTTCCACATCATCTTGTTCTACCATGATGGCTTGGTATTTTAAAAATCTTTGAGGGGAAAGCCAGTGCCCACCTTTCACTTCCAGTACTGCAGACACTGCATGAGACACCAGCACAGTCATTTTCTGGCCCAAGGTGAATTTACGTGCTTCTTGGATATTCACCATGACTGCTGCTACAGCCCTGAGGCACCCTGGCCATCCCTTGGCAGCTGCATCTAGCTGCTTGGATAAGTAGGCAACTGCCCTTCGGTATGGGCCTAGGTTCTGTGCCAGTATCCCCAGGGCAATCCCCTGTTTCTCATGGGAGAACAGAAAAAATGGTTTACTTACGTCCGGAAGCCCTAGGGCTGGGACCGACATAAGGGCGTCCTTTAATTGGGAAAAGGCTCTGGTGGCTTCCTTGGTCCACTGAAGATCTTTGTTCTTGCTTGTGATGAGTGCATACAGAGGTTTGACAAGCAGCCCATAGTTGTAGATCCACAATCTACACCATCCTGTCATTCCCAAAAAGGTTTGCAGTTCTTTCACTGTCTGGGGTGTTGTGGCTTATTTAGCCACCACCCTGGTGGCCTGGGTTAAATAGAGACACTGCCTCCACATGCTATGTGTGGGGCTCGGGCTTTAAATGACTCAGCTAACACCAATGTGATGGATTCGTCAAAAAGCGTTTATTATCTAAAACACAGGGTTTAAGTACTTTCTGGGTCCCGCTACGTCATAGGGGGTCTTACTAGTTTCCTAAGGGTAATGGAAAAGTACTGGTATGCCTAGAGAGAGGGGTCTGTGACCTTGAGATAAAGGTTATCTCTGGGGAGGAATGTGCCTGGCCCTATTCCCGTAACAAACCGGCTCATCTTCCGCAGCGCCTGTCCCTTCTAATTCACCTTCTCCCCACATCTCCACCTCCCTCTATCACAAAAAACGAGGTAGTTATACATACATATATATATATATAGGTACTAAATGAGGTAGAAGGTTAGTATTTAATCACGCATATACGTATATAGATACTAAATGAGGTAGAAGGTTAGTATTTGACAAAAGGAAGAAGGAGTTTGAGAAACCTGAGTAAGTTTTCGCCAGGCAAGTTTGGAAAAGGTTGTGACTGGCAATTTCCTGATTAATTCACAGCATTTCATGTTGGTGCATGAACAGAATGTTAGTTTGCTCTACGCGAGCTCTAACAAATGAGACTATTTTGTTCAGCAGGCATGGTCCGAAGATAGCAGTTAAAAGTAGCATTGCCAATGGGCCTACTAAGGCGGAAATCAAAGTGGTTAACCATGGAGATTGGTTAAACCAGGATTCGAACCAGCCTTGCTGAGCTTCTCTATCTTTCTGTCTCTGAGCCAGTCTGTTTCGAAGTTCTGCCATGGAGTCTCTGACGACTCCAGTGTGGTCTGCGTAAAAGCAGCACTCTTCTTTCAAGGCCGCGCACAGACCTCCTTGTTGCATGAACAGGAGATCCAGTCCGCGCCTGTTCTGCAGAACCACTTCTGAGAGTGAAGAGACTGACTTCTCCAGGTAGGAAATGGATTTCTCGATCCTCTGCAAGTCCTCATCTATGGTCATCTGCAGCTGAGACAGTCCTCGGTGCTGTGTTGCTAGGGCCGAGACACCTGTTGCCGTTCCAGCTGCTCCCAAGCCGAGCAGCATTGCGATGGTTATTCCTGTTATTATTTCTCTTTTGTGAAGACGGCTGGGTTCTTCGAAAAGGCTGTACACCTCTTCATTGGAGTGGTACAGGACCCTAGGAACAATCAGAACTTGGACACAGAAGTCATTAGAATCATTGAACTTGGGAAGAAACACACAAGGACTTACTCCAGATCTCTGACAAACCCACATTGCAGATGAAGCTGGGACAACCCACTTATTGTTTTTTCTGTTGGGCTTTACAATTTTGGCGCAAACATTCCCTTTTGGCTTAGCCAGGGCTGAATTACCAAAACATCTGCCCCGACCTGAGACTTGACTCAGGGTAATACCTCTGCGGGGTGTATCCCATCTGCATTGATGTGGTGCATCAGCTGTGGAGTAAGTGAATGAGGTGTTTACAGCAACTCCTTCATAAAACGACGGTTGAACATCATAGCAAAGACAAAAGGAATTAGTTAGGTTAGGACTAGATTCATTTAGGGATAGAAAGGTAGCATCTAACATACGAAGGATTGGGTCTGGGTCTGACTTGGCTGATCGGCCTATCTGGAAAGCTTTCTCATCACTGGTTGGGTCTTCGGTGACACTCGTGGGTAGGATTTTGGGGTAAGTTATGTTTTTCTCTGTCTGTGTGCTTTTAATCACCTTGTTGGGTCCAACCGCTCGGGGTGCCGATGGTTGGAGCCTGGTAATTTGCACATTCACCCACTCTCTCGACTTTTGAATGACCACTGTCCATGTTCTTCCCACTGTCCAGCTAAAATCATCGGGCTGCAAGACTGTCATGTTGTAGTATATACAAATTCAAAATTTGGGGATTTTATAGCTGTTTCGATAGGAACTTCCCTGTGAGAAAAGAGGCGGTTTGCAACCTGCAGGTGCCCATGAGAACTGTAGGAACTTACCGAGCGCTGGTGGGTCCCACCCAGGCCCTGATGGCCTGGCATCTGTAACAATGGTTTCACAGCCCCAGTACCCACAGTACCCCCACCCAGGGTAATTACAATAGCTTTTCCCTGGGTTTGAAGCTGGGCACCAGTAGGATAGATACATGTGTGGTGAGTGTGGAGACCTGGGAATTACCTTTGGTTGTTCCGGAAATAGATCTGTAAAACGGAGCACGAAAGATGGAGTGTTTGGTGTGGTGATGTCTCTGAGCACCTTACCGCTGGTAAGGTGTCTCATGACCCACCTGAACGGCTGATGTGGGTAGTAATCTGGGCTGGCTTGTCCTCTGGCAACAAGCCCCAATAACAAAATCACGCAGACATGTCGTTGATGTCTGGGTCTCACCCACGTGGGTTTCTCTGCCGCTGTCTGACGGTTTGATGGTGTGTCTCGTTCCTCTGGGAGGGGCATATATGCATTATGTGGTCGCCCCACCAGCATGTCCTGTAAACAGAAACTCACAATTCTCATTAGTCTCATCCTGCTCATTGTGAAGATCAGGTTTAATTGATTTGAGAGGACACCACCTGATTTTCCCGTCCTTTTTGACAGCTGCATACCCTCGCCCTGCAAGCATCAATCTCCAGCCCCGTTCCCACTCACCCAGCTCATTTTTAATTACAACCTGCGGGCCCTCCTCTAATGGTTTGGAGGCCCAGTGTTTTTGAACGGGACTGTTTGCTTCATTTCCTCTAGGGAACTGATTCAATGCTATCAGAGTGGTTGCCAATATACGTGTCTGCTCTCCTGAGGGGATGGAGTTGGTCAAACCTTCTGCTTTTGCCAACACCTCTATCTTGGTTTTCAGGGTTTGATTTGCCCGCTCAACTATAGCTTGCCCGGTACTGTTATATGGAATGCCTTGTACTAATGTGATCTGCCATTTGGAAGCAAATTCCTGCACTGGTTTAGAAATGAAATTGGAACCATTGTCTGTTTTGATCTGCTTGGGGATACCAAGCCACGCCATGGCTGTCAGCCAGTGCTGAATTGTGGCTTTAGAGTTTGCTTTGCGATGCTGTGTGGCCACGATCATTCCACTGAATGTGTCCACTGTCACAGCAAGCCACGCTTGAGGCTTCAGCAGTTGACACAAGGTGAAATCTGACTGCCAGATTTCTGAGGGCTTGAGTCCTCTTGGATTGACCCCACTGGTCCACAGGGGTGACTTCTGGCAGTGAGGACAGGTGGCCACTACATGCTTGGCTTCCGTTGTGGTGATTCCGCATCTCTTTGCCAGTGCTTTGGGTCCAATGTGAAGGGATTCGTGCAATTGACGAGCATCTTGCAGTGTCCAGACGCCTTTTGCTGCAGTGTCTGCCTTGTCATTGCCGATCTGGAAGTAACCTTTAACTGGGTTGTGGCTGTTGATGTGAATGACGGATACTGTGCCCTTTCGTGAGGAGAGTGCTTCTTCTAGCATCAGGGCTGCTGTCGATGTTGACACACCTGGTCCTGTCATAGCCAGACAGAGCTTTGCCACGAATATAGAGTCTGTTACAATGTTCAGGTGCTCGTCTTGGAAAAGTCCACACGCCAAGACTACTGCTGTCGCTTCCAATTAGTGCACTGACAGTGTGGGGTCACATGCTTTGACGCAATGCCATTGCTCTTCTGCCTGCCACACTGCTGCTGCGGTGGAAGTCGTGGAGGAAGCGTCTGTGAAAACTGTTGGTCCTGGCTGTGGTCTGTCCATGACCTTTGGTGGCATGTCTATGTCGACTATGGTCAGCAGCTGAGTCCAAGGTGGTCTGGTGGAGTAGAAGATTTCTCCTCCGAATCCGATGAGAGCAAGGGCTAGGTGCTCTGAAATTGTGGTTGACTCTATGGTTGGTTGCTTGCGGAAGGGAAGGTGGATTCTCGTTGGCTTGGTCCCTAGGTGTCTCAAGGCGAGCTTCCTGCCTTTCATGATGAGATTTGAGATGCATTCTATTGCTGGGGAAAATGCACGAGCTGGTCTTCCAAGGACCACCCATTGAATCGGTCGAACCTTTTCAGAAGGTCCTTGGGCCAGTGCTCCCACTCCCCCCTTTGGTGTGAAGTGTACGTATAGGTCCAGAGGCATCGCTGGGTTCCATCTGACAAGTGTGCCAGTGGACATCTGCTGTTCGATGAAGTCGAGGGCGCTCGCTGCTTGCGGTGTCAGCTCCTTGGGTTTCCAGGGGTGTTTTCCTTTCAGGAGGTCATACAGAGAGTCCATGACCTCAGAAGGAATCAGGACGATGTTGCGAAGCCATTGCAATGATCCTACCAGGCGTTGCACGTCATGGAGCGTCTTGATGTCTCGGTGGACTTTCACCTTGGGAGGTGTCACGTAGGAATTTGTGATCCCCACTCCCAGGAAGGTGATGCAGGGTCCTCTTTTGATCTTCGCGCTCGCGATCTCGAAGCCGTTGGCCTGGAGAATCTCTGTGACCATGGATACTAGGTGATCCACTTGGCTCGCTGATGGTGCTGAGACTAGGATGTCGTCCATATATTGTATGATGGTTGCAGTGGGATAGGAGTGTCGGACTGGCATCAGCGCTTTGTCCACGGTGATCTGGCAAATGGCTGGGCTATCAACAAGGCCTTGCGGTAAAACTTTCCACTGGAAACGCAGACTGGGCCGCTTGCCATTTGGGAAGACCACGGAAAAGGCAAATCGTTCCCTGTCCTCAGGATGCAAAGGTAGTGAAAACAAACAGTCTTTAATGTCCAATACTGCACATGGTTGTCCTTCAGGGATGGCTGAGTTCATAGGTAACAGTGTCTGAACTGGACCTATGGGTCTGATTGTTTTGTTCACTTCCCTCAGGTCGTGGACTAGGCGATAGCCTTCTCCAGACCTTTTGGGAATTACAAACACAGGGGTGCTCCATGGGCTTATGGAGGGTTCTATGTGACCCTTTTGCAGTTCCCGTTCAACCAGTTCCAACAATGCTGCTATTCGAGGCTCTGAGAGGGGCCACTGCTCGACCCAAACAGGGTCTGATGATTTCCAAGTCAATTTGATTGGCAACAAAGGATGCACAGCAGTGGCCCTCATTATAAATTTGTGATTCTGACTCCGAGCATGGCTAGGACATCTCTTCCTATCAAGGGTGGAGAATTTTGCAAAATGTAAGGGTAAATTGCCATGGTTTGTTCTGGTCCCTTTTTTGTGTAAATTGTTATGGCTACCAACTGGGTGCTTTTCCAAGCTCTGGATTGTCCCCCCACTCCGTTTACTGGAGGGACTTCTTTAATTTGACAATGTCTGGGCCAATGTAATTGAGGTATAATGGTACAATCTGATCCTGTGTCTGTCTGAAACTCGAGCCCAAAAACATGAGGGTCCCGACTACCATAGAGCTGGCACACTCCCCACACGATCAGGGGCTCTTTTCCCGCCTTCATGACTAGGGCCACCCAGGGATTCCACTCTGTGTCGCCCCCTGCTGACCCTGTGTCACTGGCGCAGTTTGTGACGGTGGGGGGTGCATAGCTACCAGTGGTGGTGCTGCACTGCTCTGCCCTGGGATAGTTAGTGGAGATGTGACACTGACTGGTTCCTGTGTATATATGGGGTATGAAGGTCCCCCAGCCCACTGGGTGTTGGGAAAGATGGGCCATCTCGGAATGGGAGGAGGCTGAATATGGCCCATACGCCCCCTCCCTCTCCCGTTTCCCCGGAGTTTGGATCTGCATTCCTTGGCTATGTGACCCTTTTTCCCACAGCTCCAGCAGGTGGGTCTCTGGCGCTGCTGGGTCGGGGGTGCTGCTGCAGGTTGCTGTGTCACCGGTTGCTGTGCTGGCTGAGGACAGTTAGCTACCAAGTGACCTGTTTGGCCACACTTCATGCATGGTAATGCATTAGTTATAGTATGAATTGTAGCTTGCACCGGAATCAACTGCTCCTCTCTTACCACATGTTTAATCATGTCTGCTAAAGAAGCTCCTGCTGGCAGAGAACGTAGGATGTCCTTAGTAACAGTGTTGCACTGTTGCTTTAGACAGTCCAGTGCCACAGGTCCCCTTGCTTCCACAGGCAGTGTGGAGGAGTCAATAGCAGCTTGCAGCCGATCCACAAAATGAGTGAAGCTCTCACTCTCTCCCTGTTTAACTGTGGACCATGGTGATGACTTGTCTACCACTCGAGAAGCAACTCTTATGGCTTCTCTAGCTGCTCTCGTTGTTGCTTTGACTTCCTCTGCTGTGAGGAGTGTTGCTTGAGCCTGGGGAGTTACTACGTTATCATGTTTGCCCAGCAGCCTGGACAGGGTAGAGCCATGGAGGGGTTGTCCCTGTCCTGAGCTTTGGGCTAAAGCTGCTGTGCACTGGTCTGACCATTCCTGCTGAAAAACAATCAATCCTGCTCCATCAAAGAGCATTCGGGTTATCTGAGAAATATCGAAAGGCAATAAATCATTATTGCTAAAAATTCCGTCTATTAAAGTGGACACAACAGCTGACCCTAACCCCTTTTCTTGAATTGCCTTCACCACTGTTTGGATTTCTTTTGTGCTCAGAGGCGTGTAAGTTCGTCTTACATTCTGTCTAGTGCCAGTAACACGTACTGGGAAGGCATGGATAGCTGCTGCCGGCTGCCACTCTGCACAAGCTATCTTTATCTTTCCCCAGTCAGTAAGCTTATATTGTGTTGCTTCCCCTGTATTGTAAAAAGCTTTGCTCGGTTTTGGTAAAAAATCCGTAAATTCTACTATTTCCGACTCAGATTCTGTGCTAGTCTCGGAACTCTCGGTAAGACTAGCGTCTGAGTTGTAATCCCACTCACAGTCGGAAGTCGACTGCTGGCACACTTCCGGCTTGCTGCGCCTTTTTGTCGGGCTCCGTCCCCGTCCCGCCTCCCAGGGGCGGGCTTCGCCCGCCTCCCGGGCTCTGCCCCGTCCCGCCTCTCGGGGGTGGGCTTTCCCCGCCTCTCGGGGGCGGCACCGGCACGCCTCCTGGGGGCCGTCCCAACCCCGCCCCTCGCGCGCGTGGTGCCCGCCTCCGGAGGGGGTCTTTTCTTTGTAAAATGACCTTGGAGACGATTTCCAGCCGCGCGTGCGCATTTCCTCGCTCTCCCGCGCTTGCGCAATATGAACCGGAACGTCCGAGCCTCCCTCCCGCGCATGCGTCCCCGCGCGGAGCCGCACTTCCGCGTTTTCGGCGCCATGTGGCCGGTGACCCCGCCCCTGACTCGGGTCGCGGTCGCCATCTTGCCAATATGGCGGCGGCGGCGCGGCTGGTCCCGGTATCGGCAACTCTGGCTCGGGCGCCGCACCGGCGCGCGAATGCGGGACGAGCGGTCCCGGTGTGGCCACAGGGACGCCGCGCGGCGCCGCCGCGAACGGCTCCAGGACCGCCGATTGCGGCGGTTCACGGGCTCTTTGCTCTATTTCTCTAACTTCTCGCGAGAGTTCTCGCCAGACGGACCACGGATTGTCGTTATCCCGCATCTCCGATTCGGGGTTCGGAGGGGCGGTGGGGGGTCCGTTCCCGGGTTCCAGAGGGCAGCCGTCCCGCGCGAGCAGCGGCGGCCGCGTCCCCGGACTCGCCAACCTGCCGGTATCGGGTGGGTCCAAACCGCGCGGAGGGGTGCGGGGGGGAAGCATGGACGAATGAATCGCGGCACTTTCGGGGGGCTCTGGAGGGATCCCCGGGTCCGGGGGGTCCCGTGGGACAGCTGGAAAGTCCCCCCCAGGGTTCGGGGTGTCTGGGCATGGATTTTGGGGAGGGTGCAATGCGTCTTCCTCCCGTTCACTCCCGCCGCGGGGCTGAGCATTCCCCGGGGGTCCCGTGGGTGCCGCAAGTCCACCCCCCCTCTCCTTTTGCCGCGAGACGGTAAATAAACATGTTTTCACCGCGCTCCATGCCTCTTGTTCCTCCCTCGCCTTTTTCAAAGCCGTTTCTACCTTTCCCCACGCTTTGAGGGCTTTCCCGCTGCCGGTAGATATAGTATCATTCGCGAGGGCAATTGTATAATTCTGCCATCTCTCTGGGTCCAATATATCAACGGGCCGCTGAATTGTGCCCAAATCTGTAAGTCTTGCAATAGCAAGATTTAAACTCTTTCGCTCTAAGCGTATTCCCCACCTCTCCTCCATAATTTTTACAACCTGAATAATCGACTCCATCGGCGATTACTGGTTCTGAGGGCGTCCCCTGCTTCCTCCACGGTATTCCAGAGTCCCTGGTACCGCCGTCTCTCACCGTCCAGGCGTCTCCCGTGTCCCAGGCTCCAGTCCCGGGCTTTCGGCACCAAATATGTTGCAGCTTATAAAGCTATCTTCTTGGTGGCCCGGGTTCGGTGAGGACACGACCGTCACGATCTAGGGCGTGAGGTTCGGACAGAATGACTTACTAAGGCACCAACATGGTGTATTCGTCAAAATGCGTTTATTATCTAAAACACAGGGTTTAAGTACCTTCTGGGTTTCGCTACGTCATAGGGGGTCTTACTGGTTTCTTAAGGGTAGTGGAAAAGTACTACTATGTGGGGGAAGGGAGAGGGGTCTGTGACCTTGGATAAAGGTTATCTTGGGGAGGAATGTGCCTAGCCCTGTTCCCGTTACAACCCGATTCGTCTTCCGCAGCGCAGACTGTCCCTTCCAATCCACATTCTCCCCACAGCAGTCCACTGCATCAGTGCTTGCTAGCAACTTGCCCGCCAGGTCTTGTGTAGTAAGTGAGTAAACCGCCGTGTTCCCTCCGGACTAGGTCCCGCTGCACCCCCCAAACCGCAACATCCATCTGAGAGAATGATATTCTATACTGTTGAAAGCAGGATTAAGCAAAAACATACAAAAAAGAGAAGGTTAACAATTAATGAAAAAGGAAGAGAAAAGGTTGTTATGCCACTGTAAACATTTAGTCTGAGTCTATATCTCAAAGAACAAAGGAAGGAGGATTTCTCCTCAGGAGAAACGTCTTCTTGAAACTTTTCTTGGTTGCCAAGAGCTGCCTCTATGCCAGGGACCTGGCCAAGCTCAGCAGTGGAAAAACAGCACAAGGACTTTAATGACCCTCCCATGGGCTTGGTGTTGTTGACATAAGACTCCGTCCTTGAGAGTGTGCTCAAAAACCTTCTCAAGAATTCAAATTGAAACTTTAAAGGTTCTTGAAGTTTAAATGGGTCTCACTGAGGATCATGACTGAGAAAGTGTCCCCAGGTTCCACTTAGAGCAGAACACTGCAGGCAGTGAGGACAGGTGGGGACAAACAAGGCAAAGGTGTCTCTGATGCTCAGCAAACCTGGATGTGTTTCAGGAATGCAAAGGGCCAAGGCCTGAGCCCCAGCCCCTGCCAAGGTACATCCTGTCCCTCCCTCCTTGCTCAGGGCTCTTCCCAGGCCACTGGGATGTGGGGATGTGCAATGCCAAGGGCAGCACCATGGGGCAGCCCCTGCCAGGCTGCTGAGCAGGGACAAGGAGGCCATGAGGCCCTTGCAGGCCTGCAAGGGTCACTTGTCCCCTCTTTCTGCTGGCTCAGGCCCAGGGCCAGCAGCCATGGACCAAGTGCTGCAGGAAGTTGGCTGTGTCAGGGCCTTGCAGCTGCTGCCCATCCCTGTGGCCTGTGCAGCCCAGGCTGTCCTACGGTGTCCATGCCCTGTGCCTCTGTCCCTGCAGGCTGTCGTCACCCGCGGCTGCCCCACCTGGCTGGGCCCTTCCTTTGCTGACAGCTCTGCCTCCTGCCTGCCTCTGCCTGGGCACACACAGCCTTGGGCTGCTCCAGGCTATTTCTGGGGGATGTGTTGCACCAGAGCCCTGCCCTTGGAGAGAAATTCCTTTCTCCTTTGGTCCAGTCTGGGCCTCCCCAGCTGATCTGTGTGGCATTATTTCTTTCTCAGGCACTTTCATACAATGAAGGAAAGCTCCACCATCTCTGAATCCACCCTTCAAGCCCTCTAAGGCTTCTCCTATTCTGTCTTCAGTTCTTCACACCACTGAACCCAGTCTCTATAGGTCATGTGCTTTAGGCCTCCAAATCCCATCTTGCACCGTTTTTGGGTCCTTTCAAGGTCTTTTCAGATTAAAATATTGTGGTCCTAGTCCAAGGAAAATGGAAATATTTTTACAGGCCTGTAGTGGCAGAGGAAGGGGGGTAGCCTTTGAAATGGTCAAGGATAAATTCAGATATGATCTAAGAAAGAAATATTTTATGATGAGGTTGACAAATGGGGACAGGTTGTCCATAGAAGTGAATGCCCCATCACAAAAATTGTTCAAGCTCAGGAGCTTTGACTGATTTGTGGAAAGACTCTAAAACTCAAATGTAAAAGGAGTTTTAAGGTCTGTATGTATTTATTCACAGCTGGAGGCAAAGAGGATATCCCCATCAAAGTCCTGCATGCCAACCCATTTGTTCACATTCTCCTTTATCCTCTAAGAAGTTGCATGTGCCTTAGGTTTCACAATGGCCCCATACATATTCATTCCCTGGTTCCACCCCTGTCCTGCTCCATATGCTGATTATCTTATCATCCTTTGCCCCTGTGCAGTTGTCTCTGGTGGTCGTTGTCAGTGGGATCCATGGGACACTAAGAGAGACTCCTCTCCCAAAGTGTCAAAATGGCCCTTTGGTTCTGTGGGGCCCTGCAGTGTCACCATGGTCTCCATGATTCCATGGGGCCTTGCAATGCCACAATGCTCTCCATGGATCCACAGTGCCCCACAGGATCACAATGGCCCTGTCGTTCCACGAGGCCCTGTAATGCAACAATGGCCTCTTGGTTCCACAAAGCCCTGCTGCTTCACACTGGCCCCTTGGGACCATGCAGCCCAACAGAGCCACAATGATCTCCTTGGTTCCATGAATTCCCACTGTGTCACACTGGGACCTGGGATCCATGGTACCCTGCAGTGTCACAAGGGCTCCTTGGTTCCATGGGGTCCCCACAGTGTCACCATGGCCCCTTCATGTCAGAAGGCCTCCAAGGGTTACAATGGTCTCCATGGTTCCATGGGGCCCCACTGTGTTCCAATGGTATCCACAGAAGGAAACCACAGAGTCCCAGCGATTCAGGGGCTGATGAACAGCAGCCGCCCAAAGCTAAGGCCAGCCAGAGCTGTCTGTCCTGGCAGGTTGGTCTGGGAGAAACCCTTGCCTATTGGAAATTTGGAATGTTGAATCCCAATTTCAACCCTTTTTGCCTGAGGGAGAAGGCCAATTCTTTTCCATAGAAAGGAAAGGGAGGAGCTCCAGTGTTTTGAAGACAGGTGACAGCTGGTCCTCAGGAGGCCAAGGCCAGCCAGAGCTGTCTGTAATGGCAGCTTTTGTCTGGGAGAAACCCTTGCATATAGGAACTTTGGAGAAGTACCAATTTTGGCCATGGGTACCTGTGCTAGGAGGACAGTTCCTTTCCATAGGAAGGAAAGCCCAGAGCCTCAGTGTTTGAAGGCAGGTGAGACCCAGCTCTCAGAAAGACAAGGTCAGCCAGACTAGTTGGTAATGGCAGCTTTTGTCTGGGAACAATCCCTGGATAATGGGCAATTTGCAGGGTGAATCCCATTTTGGGATGGATGCTTGAATGAGAAGGGCAGCTCTTTCCCATGTGAAGGAAAGCCCAGAGCCCCAGTGTTTCAGGGGTACATGAGAAGAGACCCTTGACATGCCAAGGTCAGTTGGACCAGTCAGGCCAAGCCAACCAACCTGTTACCTGCTCCCTTGGATTCATGGGGCCCCTCAGTGTCACATTGCTCCTTGTTTTCATGTGGCCCAGCAGTGTCACAATGGTGGTGTCATATTGGGTCATGGGTTCCACAGGGCCTCTCAGTGTCACACTGGCCCCTTGTTTCCATGGAGCCCCATGGTGTCACCACGGTCCCCTGCTTCCATGAGGCCTTGCAGTGTCACAGGCTCTTCTTGGTACCACAGTATCACAATGGACCCTTGGTTCCATGGGAACTCATAGTGTCAGAAGGGTCTCCCTGGTTCCATGATGCCCTGCAGAGCCACTTGATTCAACAAGGCCTCAAAGTGACATAATGGTCTCCAGGATTCCAATAGGCCCTGCAATGTAACAATTGACCTTTGGTTCCATGGGGTCCTGCACTGTTCCATGAATCCTTAGTTCCAGGAAGCCCTGTAGCATCACAATGGACTGCTTGGTTCAATGGTGACACACAGTGTGACAACTGCCCCTCAGCCTGCCAAGATGCCAGTGTCACAATGGTTCCTTGTTTCCATGAGGCCTGCTAGTGTCACAATGGCCCCATGGGTCAAGGAGGCCTTTAGTGTCACAATAGTCTCCATGATTCCATAAGGCTTTGCAGTACCACAAAAGACTGCTGGTTTCATTAAGCCCCACAGTGTCACTATGGTCCCCTTGGCTCCCCAGGGCCCTGAAGTGCCACAATGGCCCTTTGGTTTCCCAGGGCCTCAAGGGGTACAAATGGCCTCCAGGGTTTCATGGGGCCCTGCTGTGTCACAATGGACCTTTGGTTCCATGATGCCCCATAGTGTCACAATGGTCTCCTTGGTTCCATGGTGTCAGAATGGACCCTTCATCCCATGGACACCCACAGTGTTCACTGCAGCCCCCTTGATTCCATGAGGCCCTGCTATGTTATAATGACCCCTTGGTTCCAGTGGGTCCCAAAGTGTCAGAACAGTCTCCATTGTTCCATAAGGCCCTGCAATGTCACTGTGGTCCCCTTGGTTCCACAGGACCCCACAGTGTCACAATGGACTCTTGGTTCCATGAGGTTCCTCAGTCACAATGGCTCCTTGGCTCCATGTGGCCACACTGTGTCACAATGGCTCGTGGCTCCATCAGACCCAACAGAGTTGCAATGGACCCTTGGTTCCATGAGACCTTGCTGTGTCACAATGGAGTTCTGGTTCCATGAGCTTTCATATTGCCAAGAACAGTCTCCTTGGTTCTGCAGTGTCACCATGGACCCTTGGTTCCAGGAGGTCCCACAGTATAACATGGTCACTTTGGTTCTGTGAGGTTCAGCAGTGTCACAATGGCCTCCTTGGTTCTACAAGGCCTTGCTGGGTCAGAATGGCCCCTTTGGTTCCACGAGGCCCCACAGTGTCACCATGGTCTCCTTGGATCTGCATTGTCACGATGGACCTTCCATTCCCTGCAGCCCTGGTGTTTCACAGTGGCCCCTTGGTTCCATGAGTTTCTGCACTATCAGCAATGGTTCCCTTGGTCAAACAAGGCCTTGCTGTGTCACAATGGACTCTTGGTTCCATGAGGCCTTTCCCTATGACAATGTACTTTTGATTCCATGAGGTTCCAGAGTGTCCCAATGGTCTCCTTGGATCTGAAGCTTCACAATGGACCATTAGTTCCATGTGGCTCTGCTGTATCAAAAAGAATTTTGGTTCCATGAGGGTCCAAGGTATGACAGTAGACTCCTTGGTTCTGTGAGTCCCTGCTCTTATCAAATTCCAAATTATTGGAATAAGACTCCTTAACACTAATTTGATGTTTATGAAGGTGTAATTTATTCAGGCTTGAGGTCCAACATGCACTAAGTCATAACCTTACAAGGACATGTGATTCTAAAAGAGTGTTACTTATATAAAGTCACAAAATGTGCATTACAATTTACCCATCACCATAAAACCTACCCCAAGTTCCCAGATTCACTCCTTGTTTTCTCTATCACTGCACTCTTGAGCCAGATGTCTTCTTCTCTTCCAGCCATCCCTGCTGGGAAAGCAGGTCCTGCATGACTTGTTCCTGTGCCAGAAGTTCAAAGGTACTGTAAATATTGAACTAAACATTTTGGTATCCAGCCCAAGGCTGTGTGTGCCCAGGCAGAGGCAGGCAGGACGCAGAGCTGTCAGCAAAGGAAGGGCCCAGCCAGGTGGGGCAGCCGCGGGTGACGACAGCCTGCAGGGACAGAGGCACAGGGCATGGACACCGTAGGACAGCCTGGGCTGCACAGGGCACAGGGATGGGCAGCAGCTGCAAGGCCCTGACACAGCCAACTCCTGCAGCACTTGGGCCATGGCTGCTGGCCCTGGGCCTGAGCCAGCAGGAGGGGACAAGTGACCCTTGCAGGCCTGCAAGGGCCTCATGGCCTCCTTGTCCCTGCTCAGCAGCCTGGCAGGGGCTGCCCCATGGTGCTGCCCTTGGCATTGCACATCCCCACACCTCAGTGGCCTGGGAAGAGGCCTGAGCAAGGAGGGAGGGACAGGATGTGCCTTGGCAGGGGCTGGTGCTCAGACCTTGGCCCTTTGCATTCCTGAAACACATCCAGGTTTGCTGAGCATCAGTGACACCTTTGTCTTGTTTGTCCCCACCTGTCCTCACTGCCTGCAGTGTTCTGATCTACCTGGAACCTGGGGAAACTTTATCAGTCATGTTTCTCTGTGGGATCCATTAAAACTTCAAGAAACTTTGGCCTCTGAATCTGACTTTGAGTTCTTGAGAAGTTTCTTGAGCACACTCTGAGGGACTTAATCTGATGTAAACAGCACCAAATCCCCAAGAGGTTAATTAAAGTCCTTCTGCTGTGTCTGTGCTGACGAGCTGGGCTGGGCTCCTGGAAGAGAGGATGATCCTGGCAACCAAGAAGAGTTTCAAAAAGACATTTCTCCTGAGGAGCAGCTCCTTTGCACAGCCCAGCAGGGCTGAGGGCACTGCCTGCAGGTACCTGAGAGCAGTGAAGCAGACAGAGGCTTAAAGAAACTGCAAGGACAATTCTGAGATTATTCATGGAGAAATCTTCACAACATTTGAAGATTCTGAGCTTCCTCCTGGAGAAATTTTCACAGCTTTTGACACAATCAATCTGTGGCTGCAGGGATCTCCTCAAGCTGACCCATGACAGGACTGAGGTGACTGTAAGGATGGCTCTGCTGCCCTTTCTGCTTTGGGGGAGGATGTGCTCCAGAGCGGGGCTGCCCTGGGCACCGTCAGAGGGACAGGGCAGGACGGCTCCTGCTGCCAGGGACGGCTGCAGGGGCTGAAGCTGGGGCTGCAGCCAGGGCTGCCCAGGGCTGTCCTGCACAGCAGCTCCTGCAGCCCTCAGGGCTCTTGGCCAGCCCAGGGCATCTGCCACCTGCCAGGGCAGCTCTCAGCCTGCCTGGGAGCTCCCATGGATGCTGGAGGGGAGCAGTGGGTGCAAGGAGTGACTCCTGCCAGGGCAGGTCCTGCTGCTGCTGCTGCTGCTGCTGTGGAGAGGGTGCTGTGTGTGCCAGGGCTGCTCAGAGCTCCAGCTCATGCCCAGGTCATTTCTGAGGGGATTTTTCATGAGCTCATTCAGGGCAAGGGTTTCCTGCTTGGGTCTCTGCTTTCCTGAATCTGTGCTCCCTCTTTTCCCTGGCTCAGCTTGGTGGCAATGGAAACTCAGCTGTGCAGGGCAGAGCAGGGGCTGAGGCTCTTCAAACATCCCACTGAGTTTTCCTGGGAACCTCAGCAAGTGCCTGCAGCTGCCCAGGCTCCAGATCCATGCAGCATCAGCTTTCCATGGTGCCCAGGCCTGGGGGAGCTGTTCTTTAATGCCTGCAGCCGGGAGCAGCTGCAGGGCAGAGCTGGCCCAGGGGCTGGGCTGGGCTCTGGCAGCTGTGGCAGGGAAGGAGCCCGGGCCCACAGGAACAGCTCGGGCTGGGACAGCTGCAGCAGCAGAGCCCTGGGCAGGGAGGGAGGGAGGCAGTGCTGAGGGCAGCCCTGCTGCTGCTGCTGCTGCTGCTGCTGCAGGGGAGATGTGGCAGCTGCCAGCCCTGCCCTGCAGGGCAGACACTGGCCTGAGCAGCACAGCTGCTGTGTCCCCTGGCAGCCAGCACAGCCCTCAGCCCGGGGGCTGGGGGCCCTCAGTCCCCTCCTGGGCCGGCAGAGCAGCTCCAGAGATGAAGGGCATCTCTGCTGCCATGTGCCCATTGCCTGCTGCCCAGGGCCTGAGGGCCACTGTCCTGCACTGCTGCTGCCTGCACTGCAGGGGCTGGGCAGGGCTGGGCAGGGAAAGGCTTTTCCTCAGGGCCCGGCTCTCTCTCTCCTTGCCTTGCCCAGCTGCTGCTGCCATTGCTGAGGGGCTCTCTGGGAATGGCACTTCCAGCTGCAGGCTCAGACCCAGCCCTTGGGCTCCTCCTGCTCAGGCTGAGCACAGCAGTGGGGTGTCCCAGCTCCCTGTGCCTGGGCAGCTCTGGGCAGGGCAGGCTGGCAGGCTGGGAATGAGCTCACTCTCCCTGACTTTGGGAAAGGCAGGAGCCACTCTGTGTGCCAGGGATTCCTCTGCTCTCAGTAGTGTCTCCTGCCTTTCCAGGGTAACATGGGAGTGGAGCTCAGAAAGGTGCAATTCCAGGACAGCTGGGAACAGGAGAGAGGGACAGAGCAGCTCCCCTCAGTCTGCACTAAAGGCTCAGACAATCCTCCTGCCTCACTGGACTCTCTGTTCTCCCCAGGTGCAGCAGAATCTCTCCTTCTGCCTCCTGCAATCCCCATCCCTTTGCCCTGGCAGCTTCTGTGCCTTAGGAGCAGATTCTTTGTCCATGTTCAAACACCAGGACTGGCCCCTGCCCTCACTGTTCCCCTGCACTGACTGGGGGTCAGGGCTGACTCCCAGGTGTCCTGCAGGTCTTGTTCTGGCTACTCACACAACACTGACCAGGAGCAATTAGGGGTAGAGCAACCCAGGTGAAGGAAGTTCTCCTAAATACAGACAAAGGGAAGGAGTTTAGTGGCAGGAAAGGATTTTTGAGAAAGGCCTTTGACTCTTCTTTGAGAAATCTCCCTTGAAATGTCACTGTCTTTCCTCCTTCATAAGGTTGTAATGTCCAGAGACAGCAAATGTCCAACAGCAGCTCCATCAGCCACTTCCTTCTGCTGGCATTGGCAGACAGGCGGCAGCTGCAGCTCCTGCACTTCTGCCTCTTCCTGGGCATCTCCCTGGCTGCCCTCCTGGGCAACGGCCTCATCATCAGCGCCGTAGCCTGCGGCCACCACCTGCACAGCCCCATGTTCTTCTTCCTGCTCAACCTGGCCCTCACTGACCTGGGCTGCATCCTCACCACTGTCCCCAAAGCCATGCACAATTCCCTCTGGGACACCAGGATCATCTCCTACACAGGATGTGCTGCACAGCTCTTCTTCTTTATATTTTTCATTGGAGCAGAGTATTTCCTCCTGACCATCATGTGCTACGACCGCTACGTGTCCATCTGCAAACCCCTGCACTACGGGACCCTCCTGGGCAGCAGAGCTTGTGCCCACATGGCAGCAGCTGCCTGGGCCAGTGCCTTTCTCAATGCTCTCATGCAGATGGCCAATACATTTTCCCTGCCCCTGTGCCATGGCAATGCCTTGGCCAGTTCTTCTGTGAAGTGCCCCAGATCCTCAAGCTCTCCTGCTCACACTCCAATCTCAGGAAACTGGGGCTTCTTGCTGTTAGTTCCTGTTTAGCACTTGGCTGTTTTGTGTTCATTGTTTTCTCCTATGTGCAGATCTTCAAGGTTGTGCTTAGGATCCCCTCTGAGCAGGGACGGCACAAAGCCTTTTCCACCTGCCTCCCTCACCTGGCTGTGGTCTTCCTGTTCATCAGTACTGGTGTATTTGCCAACCTGAAGCCCCCCTCCATCTCCTCCCCATCCCTGGATCTGGCCCTGTCAGTTCTGTACTCGGTGGTGCCTCCAGCCCTGAACCCCCTCATCTACAGCCTGAGGAACCAGGAGCTCAGGGCTGCAGTGTGGAAACTGATGACTGTATGTTTTTAAGGAAATTAAAATGCTGGCCAGTTTCTGCAAATCACTTGAAATAAAAGTAATCTTGGATACTTCTCGTTGGTTTCATTTAGGAGGTTCTTTTTCTTTCTTTTACTTTTTTCATATTGTTCTCAAAGAAATGTTGTTGTCTGTGCCACTTCTCATTTTGTTTCTGTCCACCTTCCCTGTGGCCACAGACTGTGTCAATGAGGGGCTGTGCTCTTGGTGGCTTTAAAGGACTTTAAAGGCTTTTAATGCCAGGGGTGTCCCAGCCAAGTTTTCTGCAGAGATGCCCCTTTGGTTCCCTTCTCTGCAGCTGCAGCAGCAATGTCTGTGTGCAGAGCTGGGGGCAGATCAGTGCTGGCACAGCAGCTGTGGCCAGCAGCAGCCACTTGGTGCTGCCAGTGCTGCTGCCGTGGCCCTGCCCCGCTGCCCTCCTGGCCCTGCTGTTGCTGTAGGGCCTGAGTGCTCTCGGGGCCGGGCACAGGGCTGGGGGTGGCAGTGCCGGGGCTGCAGCAGGAACAGGCCATGGGCACTGCTGGCACAGCAGCAGTGCTGAGGCCTCAGGCCAGGGCCTGGGGGCTGCAGGCTCCTTGCCCAGGCTCTCTCCACAACACATTGCCCAGGCCAAGGCTGAGCAGAGAAAAGCCCCGGGAGCAGCCCCAGGCTGGCCGTGGGCAGGCTGGGGGCAAACAGCACGGCTGGGGCTCTGCAAGGGCCCTGGGCAAGCACACGGCAAGGAGCAGCAGAGCAGGGCCTGATCCATCCCCACTGCGCTGGACACCCCAGGCCAGCGGCCCACAGCCTCCTCATGCACCTGCCAACAACATCCCCCCTCTGCAGCCCTGGCCTCTCCCCCAGCTCACACAGCTGCCGCAGCCTTGCAGGCACAGCCACGGCAGCACTGCCTCAGGAGCCCCTGTTTGCCCTGCCCAGAGCAGGCCTGAGCACCCCCATGGGGTTGGTGTGGGGAGATGAAGCTGAGGGAGCACAAATGCCAGCAGGGCCTGGGGCCAGGAAGGGCTGGTGCACAGCAGGGAAAGCCCTCAGGTTTGTGGTGGCCTATAACTGATGACGAATGACGCCGAGGGAACGGAGACAGGGAGGCATCAGTGAAGGCTGCATGGTGCTCTTGCAGGTAAGAGACAGGCAAGAGACCACACCTTTATTTCTGACTCCTTTTTGTACATTTTACAAGTTGCCCACCCCAGAGGTGGGACCCTTGGAACCACTGGTCACTTTCCAGAGACCATCACCGAAGCCCCTCCTCTGGGAACAGATGTGGGAGCTTC
Source organism: Phylloscopus trochilus trochilus (assembly GCA_016584745.2). Taxonomy (NCBI): domain Eukaryota; kingdom Metazoa; phylum Chordata; class Aves; order Passeriformes; family Phylloscopidae; genus Phylloscopus; species Phylloscopus trochilus. The sequence continues at coordinate 652,344 of WQNJ02000055.1, read as the reverse complement.
GGTAGTTTACTGAACATGACCTTGTGCTTCAAAACCGTGCCTGAGAATAGAATTCCCAAAACCAAAACAAGCAGGCACGAAAGCATGGCAACATCTCACCCTTTCAGTTTATATAAAAAGAAAGGAAAAAAGAAAAATGCAGATTTTATATCTGCTTGTGGAGAGGTCTTTGATTGAAGACTCGTAGATTTCTCCACTTGTCGGCTCTCATTCTGGTCACAGTTTCCAATTTGCCTGTCGGCTAATCTGCAGGGACTGTCCCCTGCTTTCTCCCCTTTTTTTTTTTTTTTTTTTTTTTTTTTTTTTTTTTTTTTTTTTTTTTAAAAACATGTTGTGACCAGTCGCCGAATCCTTGTCGGGTGAGATGCTGTGCCATGCAAGGCAATGACCCTTATTACAAAATTCATCCCAATCCTGCCCCCCCAAACCCCAGCCAAGAATCCCTCCCCCCAGAGGTCCACAACACTCCCCCTGGAATGCAAGCAAAACCACAGGGAAGAGGCCTCTCGGAGTCCGATCATGGGATGCTAGCTGTGAAGCAGTGCTCCGTCCCCTCCATGCATCATGCAGGTCTCTGGAGGGGTGGTGTCAGGAAGGTACAGGATACACAACTTTGGATGGTCACCAGGCCAGGAGTGCTGCGCAGGGAGTCAGGGTGCTCGGCAGATGCGAGGCAAACATCCCAGCGCCAGTTCCCAGTCCTGAAAACAAGGGTCTGCAAAAGCACAGGTTACGCGATCCCTGGAATTCCCTTGGGTATCTGAGAGAGAGAGCCACGAATCCCTCTCAGCCCGCTTTCTGAACAGCACAGAAGCAGACAGAGAAACCCGGGCCTCACTCTGGGCACCTGCCACATGGGCTGGACCAAGGGAAGTCATTTGGGTTCCCAAAAAGCAGTTCTCCACACCCCAGCGTCTCAGTCCCCATGCCATAGGTTGCACTTCGCTCCAGACAGGTCTGGAGCGCACGGTGACACGGCAGGGGTCCACGGGAAGAGACGCGGGTGGAGCCGCAGTCGGCGGAAGGTCGGCAGTGTTGCCAGGCAACAGAGACACCGGCGGGGGGGCAAGCGCCGGAGCGGCAGCCGGTGGAATCGCGGGGCCGCCGGCTTTCGGTCGGGGCTTCTTCCGCGGCCACGCTGCCGGGGGAGGGGCGGGCCGTGGCCGGCCCAGCGCAGGCTCTCCCCACAGGCGGGCGGCGTTCTCGGCAGAGCGGCCCCGTCGGGTCCTGCACGGCGGGGGCGGGGTCGTGCCACCCCCGCCCGCCTTCCGCGGGCTGCGCGGTGTAGGGGGAGCGGCGGTCCCGGCTGGGCAAGGCCAGCGGGCTCCGCGGAGCGGGGGCGGACCGCCCCTGCCCGTCTCCTGCGGGCCGCGCGGCATGGGGGGGGCGGTGTTCCCGGCTGGGCAGCGCCAGCGGGCCCCACAGGGCGGGGGCGGCCGGCCCCCGCCCATCTCCCCCGGCGACCCCGGGACGGGGCGGCTCCGGGCGCCGCGCGGCATTTTGGGGGCGGAGTCTCTGGCTGAGCCGAGCTGGAGGGGGCTGAGGGGCGGGGGGGCATAGGGGGCAGCCCCCCCTCCCTCCTGCGGCAGCTGCAAAGAGCCGCTCCACCCGGCACTCCCTTCTGCCTCTTTATTGGGGCAGGGGCCTGGGGGATGGGCGACCCCCGTCCCCTCTTCCTCCCGGGCTTTTGCGAGCCCGGACCACCGGGGTGGGGTCCCCGGGGCGGCGCCAAGGTCTCAACGGGCTTTTTCCATGGGAAAGCGCGGCGCGGTGGCTGCAGGGCGGGGCGCGACGGCGTCTCAGGACCCCCTCCCCCCTCCCCCCTCCTGCGCGCGGCCGCTCGCGAAGGAGAAGGACACGGAGGGATTGGGGGACGGCGCGTTCGCGGCGCCCGGTTCACCGACCGCCGCTGGGCGCCTCCGCGTTTGCCCGGGGTTTTCCCCCCCTCCTTCCCAGAAGAAGGCTGACAAGCGGGGGGAAAGGACAAACCCAGGTCTTCTGAAGGCGGCTTCGGGAGACTCTCTGAGCTGAGAGCAGCAGTCTGGAGACTTCGATCCTCTTCCTCTGAATCGGGAAGGGAGCTGAAAAGAAATTCTTCTCCCGACATCTCAAAAACCTTAATGGATCTTTCCCATATCAGTGATAATTTCATTATCATATCTAACTCTTAATTCACAGTTTGACCCAAAAGAGACCAAAATGACCTATACCGCGCTCTTTTGGGGTTCGGGATAAAACCCTGGTTTTTCCCCCATCTGTATAGTTGTGTTAGATGTTCTGAGGTTATACCTACTTCCCATCTTCCGAGATACAACGCTCGCATCGTTAACACGTAGTTATCTTCCGGTCCTAGAGGCCGGTTCATTTTTTCAAATTTCTTCTCCCTGCGGAGAGAAATAAAAATCCCTTTTCCTTTAAAAAGGGGTCAAGGTATTTTTTACCTTGTTCTCGCGGCTGCAGGTCACGTCAGGGGTCACCATATATAACTGATTACTGATGACGGCGCCAAGGGACGACGAGACAGGGAGTGCATCAGTGAAGGCTGCATGGTGCTCTTGCAGGCAAGAGACCACACCTTTATTTCCTGACTCCTTTAGTACATTTTACAAGTTGCCCACCCCAGAGGTGGGACCCTTGGAACCACTGGTCATTTTCCAGAGACCATCACCAAAGCCCCTCCTCTGGGAACAGATGTGGGAGCTTCAGTTGTTTACTGAACATGACCTTGTGCTCAACACTGTGCCTGGGAATAGAATTTCCCAAAACCAAAACAAGCAGGCACGAAAGCATGGCAACATGTCACAATTGCCCCTTCATGTCAGAAGGCCTCAAAGGGTTCCAGTGGTCTCCATGGTTCCATGGGGCCCCACTGTGTTCCAATGGTATCCACAGGAAGGAAAGCACAGAGCCCCAGTGTTTCAGGGGCTGATGAACTGTAATCACCCAAAGCCAAGGCCAGCCAGAGCTGTCTGTCCTGGCAGTTTTTTTCTGGAGAAACCCTTGCATATTGGAAATCTGGAATGTTGAATCCCAATTTCAGCCCTTTTTGCCTGGAGGAGAAGGCCAATACTTTTCCACAGAAAGGAAAGGACAGAGCCCCAGTGTTTGGAAGGCAGGGGAGAGCTGGCCCTCAGGAGGCCAAGGCCAGCCAGACCTGTCTGTAATGGCAGCTTTTGTCTGGGAGAAACCCTTGCACATAGGAACTTTGGAGGAGAAGTACTAATTCTGGCCATGGGTACCTGTGCATGGAGGACAGTTCTTTTCCACAGGAAGGAAAGCACAGAGCCTCAGTGTTTGAAGGCAGGTGAGACCCAGCTCTCAGGAAGACAAGGTCAGCCAGACTTGTTGGTAATGGCAGCTTCTATCTGGGAGCAATCCCTGGATAATGGGAAATTTGCAGGGGGAATCTGATTTTGGCCATGGATGCTTGAATGAGAAGGGCAGTTATTTTCCATTTGAAGGAAAGCCCAGAGCCCCAGTGTTTCAGGGGTACATCAGAAGAGACCCTTGACATGACAAGTCAGCTGGATCAGTCAGGCTAAGATAACCAGACCAGCTACCTGTTCCCCTGAATTCATGGGGCCCTGCTGTGTCACACTGGCCCCTTGTTTCCATGGTGCTCCACACTGTCACCATGGTCCCTTGCTTCCATGAGGCCTTGCAGTGTCACAAGGGTCTCCTTGGTACCACAGTATCACAATGGACCCTTGGTTCCATGGGGACTCGCAGTGTCAGAAGGGTCTCCTTGGTTCCTTGAGGCCCTGCAGAGCCCCTTGATTCAATGAGGCCTCAAAGTGACATAATGGCCTGCAGAATTCCAATAGGCCTTCAATGGTCACAATGGACTTTCGGTTCCATGGAGTCCTGCACTGTTACATGAATCCTTAGTTCCAGGGGGCCCTGTGGTATCGCAATGGACTGCTTGGTTCAATGGTGACACACAGTGTGACAACTGCCCCTCAGCCTGCCAAGACACCAGTGTCACAATGGTTACTTGTTTCCATGAGGCCTTGAGTGTCACAATGGCCCCTTGGTTCAAGGAGGCCTTTAGTGTCACAATAGTCTCCATGATTCCATAAGGCCTTGCAATGTCACAAAGGACTGCTGGTTTCATTGAGCCCCACAGTGTCACTATGGCCCACAAGGCTCTGAAGTGCCACAATGGCCCTTTGGTTTCTCAGGGCCTCCAGGTGTACAAATGTCCTCCAGGGTTTCATGAGACCCTGCTGGGTCACAATGGACCTTTGGTTCCATGATGCCCCTGAGTGTCACAATGGTCTCCTTGGTTCCACAGTGTCAGAATGGACCCTTCATCCCATGAACACCCACAGTGTTCACTGTGCTCCCCTTGATTCCATGAGGCCCTGCTATGCTACAATGGCCCCTTGGCTCCAGTGAGTCCCAAAGTGTCAGAATAGTCTCTACTGTTCCATGAGATGCTGCAATGTCACTGTGGTCCCCGTGGTTCCACAGGGCCCCAGAATATAACAATGCACTCCTTGTTCCATGAGATTCCTCAGTCACAATGGATCCTTGGCTCCATGTGGCCACACTGTGTCACAATGGAGTTCTGGTTCCACGACATTTCCTACTGCCAACAGCAGTCTCCTTGGTTCTGCAGTGTCACCATGGACCCTTGGTTCCAGGAGGTCCCACAGTATAACATGGTCACTTTGGTTCTGTGAGGTTCAGCAGTGTCACAATGGCCTCCTTGGTTCAACAAGGCCTTGCTGGGTCAGAATGGCCCCTTTGGTTCCACGAGGCCCCAGAGTGTAACCATGGTCTCCTTGGATCTGCATTGTCATGATGGACCTTCCATTCCCTGCAGCCCCAGTGTGTCACAGTGGCCCCTTGGTTCCATGAGTTTCTGGACTATCAATGATGGTTCCCTTGGTCAAAGAAGGCCTTGCTGTGTCACAATGGACTCTTGGTTCCATGAAGCCTTTCTCTGTCACAATGTAATTTGGATTCCATGAGGTTCCATGGTGTCACAATGGTCTCCTTGGATCTGCAGTATCACAATGGACCATTGGTTCCATGTGACCCTGCTGTGCCAAAAAGGATTTTGGTTCCATGAGGGTCCAAGGTGTCGCAGTAGATCCTTCGTTCTGCGAGGCCCTGCTGTCAGCAAATCTCCCAAATATCAGAACAAGACTCCTTAACACAAACTTGGTGTTTAAGAGGGCATAACTTATTCAGGGTTGAGGTCCAACGTGTGGTAACTCATAACTTCACATGGACATGTGATTCTAAGAGTGTTATTTATATACAGTCATTTTATGTATAAAAATTTAGCCATCACCATAAAACCCACCCCAAGATCCCAGATTCACTCCTTTTTTCTATCACTGCACTTTTGAGCCAGATGTCCTCTTCCAACCATCCTTGCTGGGAAAGCAGGCCCTGCATGCCTTGTTCCTGTGCTAGAAGTTCACAGGCAGGGTAAAAATGGAATGAACCCTTTTGGTATCCAGCCCAAGGCTGTGTGTGCCCAGGCAGAGGCAGGCAGGACGCAGAGCTGTCAGCAAAGGAAGGGCCCAGCCAGGTGGGGCAGCCGCGGGTGACGACAGCCTGCAGGGACAGAGGCACAGGGCATGGACACCGTAGGACAGCCTGGGCTGCACAGGGCACAGGGATGGGCAGCAGCTGCAAGGCCCTGACACAGCCAACTCCTGCAGCACTTGGGCCATGGCTGCTGGCCCTGGGCCTGAGCCAGCAGGAGGGGACAAGTGACCCTTGCAGGCCTGCAAGGGCCTCATGGCCTCCTTGTCCCTGCTCAGCAGCCTGGCAGGGGCTGCCCCATGGTGCTGCCCTTGGCATTGCACATCCCCACATCCCAGTGGGCTGGGAAGAGGCCTGAGCAAGGAGGGAGGGACAGGATGTGCCTTGGCAGGGGCTGGGGGTCAGGCCTTGGCCCTTTGCATTCCTGAAACACATCCAGGTTTGTTCAGCAGCAGAGACACCTTTGCCTTGTTTGTCCCCACCTGTCCTCACTGCCTGCAGTGTTCTGCTCTACCAGGATCCTGGAGAAACTTTCATGGTTGTGTTTCTCTGTGGGACCCATTAAAACTTAAAGAAAGTTTGGACTTGGAATCTGATTTGGAGTTCTTGAGAAGTTTTTTTTGCACACTCGGAGGGACTGAATCTGATGTAAACAGCACCAAAACCCCAAGAGATTAATTAAAGTCCTTGTGCTGTGTCTGTGCTGATGAGCTGGGCTGGGCTCCTGGAAGAGAGGATGATCTTGGAAACCAGGAAGAGCTACAAAAAGACATTTCTCCTGAGGAGAAGCTCCTCTCCCAGCCCAGCAGGTACCTGAGAGCAGTGAAGCAGACAGAGGCTTAAAGACACAGGAAGGACAATTCTGAGATTATTCACGGAGAAATCTTCACAGCTTTTGAAAACTCTGAGCTTCTTTCTGGGGAAATTTTTACAGCTTTTGACACACTCATTCTCTGGCTGTAGGGATCTCCTCAAGCTGACTCAGGACAGGACTGATGTGACTGTAAGGATGGCTCTGCTGCCCTTTCTGCTTTGGGGGAGGATGTGCTCCAGAGCGGGGCTGCCCTGGGCACCGTCAGAGGGACAGGGCAGGACGGCTCCTGCTGCCAGGGACGGCTGCAGGGGCTGAAGCTGGGGCTGCAGCCAGGGCTGCCCAGGGCTGTCTTGCACAGCAGCTCCTGCAGCCCTCAGGGCTCTTGGCCAGCCCAGGGCATCTGCCACCTGCCAGGGGCAGCTCTCAGCCTGCCTGGGAGCTCCCATGGATGCTGGAGGGGAGCAGTGGGTGCAAGGAGTGACTCCTGCCAGGGCAGCTCCTGCTGCTGCTGCTGCTGTGGAGAGGGTGCTGTGTGTGCCAGGGCTGCTCAGAGCTCCAGCTCATGCCCAGGTCATTTCTGAGGGGACTTTTCATCAGCTCATTCAGGACAGGGGTTTCCTGCTTGGGTCTCTGCTTTCCTGAATCTGTGCTCCCACTTTTCCCTGGCTCAGCTTGGTGGCAATGGAAACTCAGCTGTGCAGGGCAGAGCAGGGGCTGAGGCTGTTAAAGCATCACACTGAGGATTCCAGGGAACCTCAGCAAGTGCCTGCAGCTGCCCAGGCTCCAGATCCATGCAGCATCAGCTTTCCATGGTGCCCAGGCCTGGGGGAGCTGTTCTTTAATGCCTGCAGCCGGGAGCAGCTGCAGGGCAGAGCTGGCCCAGGGGCTGGGCTGGGCTCTGGCAGCTGTGGCAGGGAAGGAGCCCGGGCCCACAGGAACAGCTCGGGCTGGGACAGCTGCAGCAGCAGAGGCGTGGGCAGGGAGGGAGGGAGGCAGTGCTGAGGGCAGCCCTGCTGCTGCTGCTGCTGCTGCTGGTGCAGGGGAGATGTGGCAGCTGCCAGCCCTGCCCTGCAGGGCAGACACTGGCCTGAGCAGCACAGCTGCTGTGTCCCCTGGCAGCCAGCACAGCCCTCAGCCCGGGGGCTGGGGGCCCTCAGTCCCCTCCTGGGCCGGCAGAGCAGCTCCAGAGATGAAGGGCATCTCTGCTGCCATGTGCCCATTGCCTGCTGCCCAGGGCCTGAGGGCCACTGTCCTGCACTGCTGCTGCCTGCACTGCAGGGGCTGGGCAGGGCTGGGCAGGGAAAGGCTTTTCCTCAGGGCCCGGCTCTCTCTCTCCTTGCCTTGCCCAGCTGCTGCTGCTGGCATTGCTGAGGGGCTCTCTGGGAATGGCACTTCCAGCTGCAGGCTCAGGCTCAGCCCTTGGGCTCCTCCTGCTCAGGCTGAGCACAGCAGTGGGGTGTCCCAGCTCCCTCTGCCTGGGCAGCTCTGGGCAGGGCAGGCTGGCAGGCTGGGAATGAGCTGACTCTCCCTGACTTTGGGAAAGGCAGGAGCCACTCTGTGTGCCAGGGATTCCTCTGCTCTCAGCAGTGTCTCCTGGCTTTCCTGGGTAACATGGAAGTGGAGCTCAGAAAGGTGCCAGTCCAGGGCAGCTGGGAACAGGAGAGAGGGACAGAGCAGTTCCCCTAACTCTGCACTAAGGCTCAGACAATCCTCCTGCCTCACTGGACTCTCTGTTCTCCCCCTGTGCAGCAGAATCTCTCGTTCTGCCTCCTGCAATCCGCATCCCTTTGCCCTGGCAGCTTCTGTGCCTTAGGAGCAGATTATTTGTCCAAGTTCAAACACCAGGACTGGCCCCTGCCCTCACTGTTCCCCTGCACTGACTGGGGGTCAGGGCTGAATCCCAGGTGTCCTGCAGGTCTCGGTCTGGCTACTCACACAACACTGACCAGGAGCAATCAGGGGTAGAGCAACCCAGGTGAAGGAAGGTCTCCTAAATACAGACAAAGGGAAGGAGTTTAGTGGCAGGAAAGGATTTTTGAGAAAGGCCTTTGACTCTTCTTTGAGAAATCTCCCTTGAAATGTCACTGTCTTTCCTCCTTCGTAAGGTTGTAATGTCCAGAGGCAGCAAATGTCCAACAGCAGCTCCATCAGCCACTTCCTTCTGCTGGCATTGGCAGACAGGCAGCAGCTGCAGCTCCTGCACTTCTGCCTCTTCCTGGGCATCTCCCTGGCTGCCCTCCTGGGCAACGGCCTCATCATCAGCGCCGTAGCCTGCGGCCACCACCTGCACAGCCCCATGTTCTTCTTCCTGCTCAACCTGGCCCTCACCGACCTGGGCTGCATCTGCACCACTGTCCCCAAAGCCATGCACAATTCCCTCTGGGACACCAGAACATCTCCTACACAGGATGTGTTGCACAGCTCTTTTTCTTTCTCTTCTTCATTGGAGCAGAGTATTTCCTGCTGACCGTCATGTGCTACGACCGCTACGTGTCCATCTGCAAACCCCTGCACTACGGGACCCTCCTGGGCAGCAGAGCTTGTGCCCACATGGCAGCAGCTGCCTGGGCCAGTGCCTTTCTCAATGCTCTCATGCACACAGCCAATACATTTTCCCTGCCCCTGTGCCATGGCAATGCCCTGGGCCAGTTCTTCTGTGAAGTTCCCCAGTTCCTCAAGCTCTCCTGCTCACACTCCTACCTCAGGGAACTTGGGCTCATTGCAGTTAGTGCCTGTTTGTTTTTTGGTTGCTTTGTATTCATTGTTTTCTCCTACGTGCAGATCTTCAGGGCTGTGCTGAGGATCCCCTCGGAGCAGGGACGGCACAAAGCCTTTTCCACGTGCCTCCCTCACCTGGCCATTGTCTCTCTGTTCCTCAGCACTGTAATTTTTGCCCACCTGAAGCCCCCCTCCATCTCATCCCCATCCCTGGATCTATCGCATTCAGTTCTGTACTCAGTGGTGCCTCCATCCCTGAATCCCCTCATCTACAGCCTGAGAAATCAGGAGCTCAAGGCTGCAGTGCAGACACTGATCACTGGAGGATTTCAGAAACATTAAATTGGTTGCCAATTTCTTCAAATCACTTGTAATAAAAGTCATCTTTGATAGCACTTGTTGGTTTGCTTTTTTGGATTTTTTCTTTGTTTTCGTTTAGAGTGATGTTCACAAAGCAAGGCCACTGTTTGTGCCCTTTCTTGTTTGGCTTCTCTCCATGTTTTCTGTGGCGCTAGACTGTTCATGAGGAGCTGTGCTCTCAGTGGCTTTAAAGGAAATCAAGGATCTCCCAGCCAAATTTACTACAGTGATTCCCCTTTGGTTCCCTTCTCTGCAGCTGCAGCAGCAATGTCTGTGTGCAGAGCTGGGGGCAGATCAGTGCTGGCACAGCAGCTGTGGCCAGCAGCAGCAGCAGCACTTGGTGCTGCCAGTGCTGCTGCCGTGGCCCTGCCCCGCTGCCCTCCTGGCCCTGCTGTTGCTGTAGGGCCTGAGTGCTCTCGGGGCCGGGCACAGGGCTGGGGGTGGCAGTGCTGGGGCTGCAGCAGGGACAGGCCATGGGCACTGCTGGCACAGCAGCAGTGCTGAGGCCTCAGCCCACGGCCTGGGGGCTGCAGGCTCCTTGCCCAGGCTCTCTCCAGAACACATTGCCCAGGCCAATGCTGAGCAGAGAAAAGCCCCGGCAGCAGCCCCAGGCTGGCCGTGGGCAGGCTGGGGGCAGACAGCACGGCTGGGGCTCTGCAAGGGCCCTGGGCAAGCACACGGCAAGGAGCAGCAGAGCAGGGCCTGATCCATCCCCACTGCGCTGGACACCCCAGGCCAGCGGCCCACAGCCTCCTCATGCACCTGCCAACAACATCCCCACTCTGCAGCCCTGGCCTCTCCCCCAGCTCACACAGCTGCCGCAGCCTTGCAGGCACAGCCACGGCAGCACTGCCTCAGGAGCCCCTGTTTGCCCTGCCCAGAGCAGGCCTGAGCACCCCCATGGGGTTGGTGTGGGGAGATGAAGCTGAGGGAGCACAAATGCCAGCAGCCCCTGGGGCCAGGAAGAGCTGGGCCACAGCAGGGAAACCCCTCAGGTTTGTGGTGGCCTCTGAAGTCAGAGCCAGAAAGTTTGTTCCCATCAGCTGGGAGTTTGCTGTGCCACTGCAGACGTTGTTGCTCAGAGCCAGGGCTGCCTGGCAGCCACCCCCAAACTGCCCTGACCATTTCCTTTGTCTCACCTTGGCTTTCTTGTCTCTTCCCTGGTACAAATTTCTTCGTATTTCCCACCCCTGTCTCCTCCCATGCAAACAGCCCATCCCTGGTTGCCCTTTCCTCTCTGGCCCCACTCCCCAGTTCAGTTCCTCACTTGGCACCATGGGAATGTCCCTTGGGGAGCAGGATCATCCTCCAAGTGCTTCAGGAATTGTCTGCAGGCTCCTGCAATGCCTGCTGCTGCTCCCTTGCCAGAGGCACCCCAGGCCAGGGGGGCACATCTGGGTTGCTGGGTCTGGCTCTGGGGCTCCCTGTTGTGGGCAATGAGGAGGAGCTGCAGAGGCTCTGCAGGACTGACAGGATGGGCTTTGGGGCTGGGAGGAGAAGCTGAGTCACCTGGGCTGCTGCACCTTCTGAAGAGGAGGCCCAGGGCTCATCCTGCAACAGCTGCAAGGGTGGTTTCAGAGAATCACAGAGTCAGCAAGGTTGGAAAAGACGTTGGACATCATCAAGTCCAGCCTGTGCCCTGACACCTCCTTGTCTCCCCTGAGCCTCTTCTTCTCCAAGATAAACAACCCCAGCTCCCTCAGACACTCCTCACAGGACTTGTGTTCCAGACACCTCAGCAGCCTTCTTGCCCCTCTGGACACGCTCCAGTCCCTCCATGTCCTTCCTCAATTGGGGGGGCCCAGAACTGGACACTGCACTCGAGGTGATGCCCAACCAGTGCTGAGCCCAGGGGAAGAATCCCTGCCCTGCTCCTGCTGGCCACACCATTCCTGATCCAGGCCAGGAGCCATTGGCCTTCTTGCCCACCTGGGCACACTGCTGCCTCATGTCCAGCCTGCTGTCCATCAGTCCCTGCAGGTCCCTTTCAGCCTGGCTGCTGTCCAGCCACTCTGTCCCCAGCCTGTAGCACTGCAGGGGTTGTTGTGGCCAAAGTGCAGGACGCAGCCCTTTGTCTTTTTCAACCTGAAATTGTTGGGTTTGGGCCCTGGATCCAGCCTGTCCAGGTCCTTCTGAAGAGCCCTCCTATGCTCCCATAGTTTGACACTCACACCCAGCTTGGAGTCATCTGCAAAGATGTCCTTGGTTCCATGGGGCCCCTCAGTGTCACTGTGGCCTCTTGGTTACACGAGCCCCTGAGCTATCACACTGGTCTCCATGGTCCCACGAGACCGTGCAGGCAGAGTCACAGTGAAGACTCCTTGGTTCCATGGGGCTTCCCAGTTTCACAATGTTTACCTTGGTGCCCCAGTTTCACTGAGACCCCTTGGTTCCATGGGGCCCCAGGGTGTCACAATGGCCCCATGGTTACATCAGGTCCCACACTGTCACAATGGTCTCTGGTCCCACAAGTCCCCTCAGTGTCACAAAGGAATCCTTATTTCCATGAGACCAACAAAGCTCTTCTGGATTCCTTGAGGCCCCATAGTGTCACTCACAGTGGCCCCTTGGTTGCATGAGGCCACTGTGTTGTACAGAATGCCAAAATAGTCTCCTTGGTGGTGCAGTGTCACAGAGGAGCCCTGGCCACACAAGATCTGCAGTGTCACAAAGGCCCCTTGGTTCCACCACAGTGTCACAGTTGTTCCCTCAGCACCATGAGTCCCTGCAGTGTAACAGTGGCCCCCTGATTACACAAGGCCCTGCAGTGTCAGAACAGCTCCAGGATTCCACTGGGCCCTGCAGTCTCACAGTGGTCTCTTTACACAGTTCATGGTCTCTCTCTCTGTTTTGCAGTGTCAAAATGGTGAAACCTGTGTGTCACACAAGGTCCTGCAGGGTCACAATTTTCTCTGTGGTTCCATGAGGACCCAGAGTGGCACAGTGCACTCCCTGGTTCCATTTGGCCCCTCAGTACCACAATGGACTCTTGGTTCTGTGGGATTGCACAGTGTCACTGTAGTCCTCTTAGTGCCACCAGGCCCCACAGTGTCACAATGGCCCCTTGCTTCCACAGAGTGTCCCAAGCATCACAGAATGACAGAATCAGATGGGTTGGAAAAAACCTTGGAAATCAAAAAGTCCAACCAATGCCCCAATACCACCTTGTCACTCAGACCATGCCACTGGAGAGGGACAGTGACTCTGCCACCTCCCCCCTGGCCAGCCCATTCCAATTCCCAATCCCCTTTTCTCTGAAGAACTTCTTCCTATTTTCCAGCCTAAACCTCCCCTGGTGCAGCCTAAGGCTGTGTCTTCTTGTCCTGCCCTCCAGCAGATCCACACTCACACCCAGCTTGGTCTCAGCTGCAATTTGTTCATGGTGGACTCGATGCCCTCACCCAGATCATCAGTGAAGATGTTAAACAGGACTGGGCCCAACACACATCCCTGGGGGACACCACCAGTGACTGGGCACCAGCTGGATGCAGCAGCATCCCCAGCACTCTCTGGGCCCAGCCTCCAGCCAGTTCTTCATTCTCCCAGCAAAGAGGGAACCTGCCCAAGCCAGGGGCTGCAGCTTTTCCAGGGAATGCTGTGGCTCACGGTGTCAGAGGCTTTGCTGAAGGCCAGGTAGACACATCCACAGCCTTTCCCACATCCACCAGGCAGGTCTGGGTGTAACAGGAGATCAGGTTGGTCAGGCAGGACCTGCCCCTCCTAAACCCACGCTGGCTGGGTCTGATCCCTCAGCCATCCTGTGGGTGCCCTGTGATGGCACTCAAGGTGATCTGTTCCATCACCTGGCCGGGCACCGAGGTCAGGCTGACAGGCCTGGAGTTCCCCAGATCCTCCTTCCAGCCCTTCTTGGGCATGGGCTCACATTGCCACCTCCAGTCCTCTGGGGCCTCCCTTGTGAGCCAGGACTGATGAGAAGTGATGGAGAGCAGCTTGGGAAGCTCATCACCCATCTCCCTCATGCCCCTGGTATAGATCCCATCAGGTCACTTGTGAGCATCTGAGTGGCTCAGCAGGTCAGCAGCTGCTTCCTACAGGGGACTGTACTGCTCCCTGTCCCATCCACCAGCTCAGGAGGATATATTCCTGAGGACAACCTGTCTTAATGTTGAAAACTGAGGCAAAGAAGATGTTCAGTACCTCAGCCTTCTCCTCATCTTTAGTTACTGTACTCCCCCTGCATTCAATAAAGAGTGGAGGTTGTCCTTGCCCCTCCTTTTGCCATTAATGTATTTATGAAAACATTTTTATTATCCTTCACAGAAGTAGCTAGTAAAGTCCTCATTGGGCTTTCACATTTTCTTCCTCATGAACTAACAACATCCTTAAACTTTTCCTGAGCAGCCTTTCCTACTTTCCAAAGGTGATGAGCCCTCTTTTTTGCCCTGAGATCCTGCAAAAGCTCACTGACCATCCAGACCAGTTCTCCTTCCCAGCTAACCTTTGAGCACAAAGGCACAGCCCTGTGTCTTCAAGATTTCTTTCTTGAAGTATGTCAGTCCCTCCTGGACTCCTTCGTTGAAGGGCTCCTTCCATTAAAAAATCAGTACCTGATTCAGTAATCTCCAAATGAACATCCTGAATAGGCCAAAGTCTGCTCTCTGCAACTCCATTGTAGACGTATTGTTGATGCCTCTCCTTCTTTCACAGAGTATTTAAAAACTCAATCATTTCATGGTCACTGTACCCCAAACAGCCTCTGACCACCACTGATCTCCCAGCAGCCCTTCTGTGTTTGAGAACAGCAGCAGACAGAGCTTTCCTTGGCAGTGGGAAGAGAAGGAAACCTCCCCAAAGTGCAGCTTGGAAGGTTCAGCCTGGAGCTGAGGAGAAAGGAAAGTCCCTGCCAGGGTAGAATTTTGGTGCAGGAGGTGTCCCAGCGTGAGGCTGGGCCCTGCCCTGGCTCTGTGTGTGTCCTGGGTTGTGGAGCCAGGTTTTGTGTATTCTATTTCCAGGTGTTTGGGGGCCTGATGTCCCATCTTGATAGGCCATTGCCACCTTCCCCAGCCTGTGTGGTGCATCTGCATTTCTATACATCTCATGCCCTGGCGGTGGGGGGTGGGGGGAGGGGAGGCGGCCCGGAGAGAAGGCTGGGACCGCGCCGGGGCTGCCCTGCTGCAGGAGCTCAGCGCTCTGCGTTTGCTCCCCTGCCGTGGTGGCAAGAAACTTCTTCGCCTCCTGTGCTTGCCATCCTGCTTCCCTTTTCCACCCTAATCCAGAGCCAGGGCTTCTCAGGAGGATTGTCCTCTTCATCCCTCCCTGACAAGACCGGGGAGCAGCCAGTTTTTCCACCCGATTTTCTGTCGGGAGGAAGACCGGATTTCGTCTCACCAGACTCCATCTCACCAGTCCCGGACCCCCCTCCTCACCATCCCTGGACCTGCTTCTTCACAGAATCATCTCTGCTCCAACAGAATCACGTCTGCCACTTCAGAAGGACTTTACTTTTGGACTGCTCTCAACATCCTGAATCACAGGGTCAGGTGGTGGCTCTGACTCTGTCAGGTTTTTTTTTCCAAAATTGTTGTTTATTTGTTTATTTGTTTGGTTGGTTGGGTGGTTTTGTTTCCTATCACATTTGTATTGTTAATATTTCCTAGTAAAGAACTGTTATTCCTATCCCCAACATCTTTGCCTGAGAGCCCTTGATTGCAAAATTATAATTCGTCGGGGTGTGAGGGGTTGGCATTCTCCATTCTAGGGGAACCCCAGTTTCCCTGGCAGATACCTGTCTTTCCAAACCAAGACAGATTTTGGCGCCCAAGAGTGGGGCACGAGGGCATTGAGAGAGAGGAATAACAGTTCTTGAGTATTAGATAAAAGCCCACTGGCCAGAATAATGTGGTCTAGCTTTCCCTGGTTTGGGTGGCAGGTGGTGGTGGCTGTATTTCTGCCATTTGCTACTCCTTATGTAAATATGGGTCCTATGACTAAGGCTACTGTGGCTGGCATCCAGTTTATTTTGTGGATTAATAAGGTGAGAAATTAATGGATTCTTAACTTCCTCTGGAAAGCAAGCACATGGATTCATAGCTATCATAGGCTAACTCTGTGCTTCTGGGGTTACTTTCACAATGGTACCTATTGTGAGGAAATGGCACTGGGGGAAATTTTCTCCCAGCCCTTCACACAGCTTTTTGGGTCCACCCCACCAGTTTTTGAAGGGTTCAAAACTCTTGAGTGCTAATGATATCATACAGTGGCTGGTGTTTCTGGTATGCCTGTTCTGTTTGGCATTCAGAGATAAGGGGAGATTGGCCTGGGTAAGCACCTTAATAAGTACCCCAGAGAATAAGGATGCTGCCCAAGAGCCTGCCCCTGCCCCACAGCCTGCCTCAGAGATAAACCACCCGGTTTGGGTGGGGGCTCTGATTAAGGAGATGCAGGAGAAGATGGGCCAGATGCTGAGGGAGTACATTTCCCCAGCTAGTGGGAAATCCTCCCCCTGCCCTGACAAAAGAGAGTCTGATGGTGCAGCAATGAAACCCACAGAGATTACAACTGCTCAGGTCCCAGCTGAACCACAGGGGCAGTCACAGCCAGCGGCAGTTGCCCCTGTGGAAACAAAGAAATCTAAGGTGAAAACAGCAAACCCAGATAATAATGATAAGAAAGGAGGGCCCTCACAGTCTGCAGGGGAATCACATGTTCAGATCATCACCGAGTCCCTGTCGTATGAAAGTCTCCGTAACCTGCAAAAAGATATTGTACGGCAGGGGCGTGAGGCTTACACAGCCTGGCTACTTCGGGTCTGGGACCTCATGGGTACTGGGGTGCAACTAGATAGTGGTGAGGCAAGGAATTTGGGACTCTTGACCCAGGACTCAGGTATAAATCAGGTATTTGTAAGGGAGCCAGGACCCCTTTCCCTTTGAGAGTGGCTTTTAATGAATGTGAGAGATTTATCCACAGAGAAAGAATGCAGGAGCACTACCACAGAATGTGCTGGAAAATTCTGGAGGAAGGGATCCAACAGCTGAGGGAAGTAGAGGTGCTGGAGGTACTTTTTTGGAGTAGCGGACAGCATGATAATGACCCTGACAAGGTTAAATGCACAGGGCAGATGTTGTGGAATCTGGCAAATCTGGGGCCATCTCAGTACACCACCTTCATTGCAACGATTAATGCTGAGGACAATCAAGAGACAGTGGGGTCTGTTGCCAATAAGCTTAGGAATTATGAAAGTATGATCAATGGCCCGATGCAGGCTCATATCTCTGCCGTGGTTAAAGAACTCAAAGAAGAGATAAGGGGGGTGAGGGAGGAGATGAGGACAAACAGTTCCAATGTGGCACCAGTGCGAGTCACAGGCCCCAGAGTTAGAGCCCAACGACCCCCAGCTCGAGAGAGAGGGTACACCCCAAGAGCTGACCTGTGGTTTTATCTGCGTGACCATGGGGAAGACATGGGAATGTGGGATGGGAAACCCACTTCTGTCCTGGCAGCACGGGTGCGTGAGCTCAAGGAGAGGAACACTCGCCAAGGGAGTTCTACAAAGATGAAAGTAGCCTCAGCCTCCTATAACCAAGCTGCCAATGCTGTGTTGAATCCCCTTGAAGGAACCTCTAGTATGTACGCTCAGGAAGGGGATAACCAGTGCTAGAGGGGCCCTGCCTCTAGCCAGGTAGAGGAAAGGGATAATCGGATCTATTGGACTGTGTGGATCCGATGGCCTGGCACATCTGACCCACAAAAATACACGGCTTTGGTTGACACTGGTTCCCAATGTACCCTGATGCCATCAGGGTATGTAGGAACAGAACCCATTTCTATTTTTGGGGTGACAGGAGGGTCCCAGCAGCTGACTGTAGTGGAAGCCGAAGTGAGTTTAACTGGGAATGGGTGGCAGAAACACCCCATTGTGACTGGCCCAGAGGCCCCGTGCATCCTCGGCATAGACTATCTCAGAAATGGATATTTCAAAGACCCAAAAGGATATCGTTGGGCTTTTGGAGTATCTGCTGTAGAGACGGAAGAGATCAAACAACTGAATACCTTTCCTGGTCTCTCAGATGACCCTTGTGCTGTGGGATTGCTAAGAGTTGAAGAACAACAGGTACCAATTGCCACAGCAACAGTACACCATCGGCAATACCGCACTGACAGAGACTCTGTGACCCCGATCCATGAGATGATTCGTAAACTGGAGAGCCAAGGGGTGGTCAGCAAGGCTCGTTCACCCTTCAACAGCCCCATCTGGCCTGTGCATAAGTCCAGTGGGGAATGGAGACTGACAGTGGATTACCATGGTCTGAGTGAGGTCACGCCACCACTGAGCGCTGCTGTGCCAGACATGTTGGAGCTTCAGTATGAGCTGGAGTCCAAGGCAGCAAAGTGGTACGCGACCATCGACATTGCCAATGCTTTCTTCTCCATTCCTTTGGCAGCAGAGTGCAGACCCCAGTTTGCTTTCACCTGGAGGGGTGTGCAGTATACCTGGAACCGACTGCCCCAGGGGTGGAAGCACAGTCCCACCATCTGCCATGGACTAATCCAGACTGCATTGGACAAAAGCGAGGCTCCTGAACATCTCCAGTATAGTGATGACATCATTGTGTGGGGGAACACAGAAGTGGAAGCTTTCAAGAAAGGAGAGAAGATTATCCAGATTCTACTGAAAGCTGGTTTTGCCATTAAGGGAAGTAAGGTTAAAGGACTGGCTCGAGAAATCCAGTTCCTGGGAGTCAAGTGGCAAGATGGACGTCGCCAGATACCCACAGAAGTAATCAACAAGATCATTGCAATGTCTCCACCGACCAATAAGAAGGAAACACAAGCTTTCCTAGGTGCCATAGGCTTTTGGAGAATGCACATTCCTGAGTATAGCCAGATTGTGAGTCCTCTCTACCTGGTTACCCACAAGAAGAATGATTTCCACTGGGGCCCTGAACAGCAGCAAGCCTTTGCCCAGATCAAGCAGGAGATCGCTCATGCGGTAGCCCTTGGCCCAGTGAGGACAGGACCAGATGTGAAGAATGTGCTCTACTCAGCAGCTGGGAACAATGGCCTGTCCTGGAGCCTTTGGCAGAAGGCGCCTGGTGAGACTCGGGGTCGACCACTGGGATTCTGGAGTCGAAGCTACAGAGGGTCCGAAGCCAACTACACTCCCACGGAGAAGGAAATCTTGGCCGCCTATGAAGGAGTTCAAGCCGCTTCAGAAGTAATTGGCACGGAAACGCAGCTGCTTCTGGCACCCCGACTGCCGGTGCTGGGGTGGATGTTCAAGGGAAAGGTTCCTTCCACGCATCATGCCACCGACACTACTTGGAGCAAATGGATTGCCCTCATTACGCAGCGCGCCCGTATTGGAAACCCAAATCGCCCTGGGATTCTGGAAGTTATAACGAACTGGCCTGAAGGTGAAACTTTTGGATTATCCTCTGAAGAAGAAGAGGAGCAAGTGACACGTGCTGAGGAGGCCCCACCATATAATGAGCTACCGGAGACTGAAAAACGATATGCCCTCTTCACTGATGGTTCCTGCCGAATTATAGGCACTGACAGGAAATGGAAAGCTGCAGTATGGAGCCCCACACGACGAGTTGCGCAAGCTACCGAGGGACAAGGTGGATCGAGTCAGATGGCAGAGCTTAAAGCTGTACAGCTGGCTTTGGATATTGCTGAACGGGAGAAGTGGCCAAGGCTCTATCTCTACACCGACTCATGGATGGTAGCTAATGCCCTGTGGGGATGGCTGAATCGCTGGAAAAAGGCCAACTGGCAGCGCAGAGGGAAACCCATCTGGGCTGCTGAGATTTGGCAGGACATTGCTACCCGAGTAGAGAAGCTAACCGTGAAGGTTCGACACGTGGATGCACACGTACCCAAGAGTCGGGCTAATGAGGAGCATCGCAACAATGAGCAGGTAGACAAAGCTGCCAAGGTGAAAGTATCACAGGTGGATCTAGACTGGCAGCACAAGGGAGAATTATTCCTAGCTCGTTGGGCCCATGATGCCTCTGGTCATCAGGGAAGAGATGCAACATATCGATGGGCCCGTGACCGAGGGGTGGACCTTACTATGGACAGCATCTCACAGGTCATCCATGACTGTGAGACCTGCGCTGCAATCAAACAGGCCAAGCGGGTGAAGCCTCTGTGGTACGGTGGACGATGGTTGAAGTACAGGTATGGGGAAGCCTGGCAAATTGACTACATCACCCTTCCCCAGACCCGCCAAGGCAAGCGCTACGTACTGACCATGGTAGAAGCAACCACAGGATGGCTGGAGACCTATCCTGTGCCTCATGCCACTGCCCGGAACACCATCCTGGGCCTGGAAAAACAAGTCCTGTGGAGACACGGCACCCCGGAGAGAATCGAGTCAGACAACGGGACACATTTTAAGAATGGCCTTGTAAACACCTGGGCCAAAGAACATGGTATTGAATGGATATACCACATTCCTTATCATGCTCCAGCTGCCGGGAAAGTTGAACGGTGCAATGGACTATTAAAGACTACCCTGAAGGCGCTCGGCGGAGGAACCTTCAAGAATTGGGACATAAACTTAGCCAAAGCCACCTGGATGGTAAACACCCGAGGCTCCATCAATCGAGCTGGTCCGGCCCAGTCTGAACCCTTGCACACAGTGGATAGAGATAAAGTCCCTGTGGTACACCTGAAAGGGATTTTAGGAAAGACTGTTTGGATTAATCCCACCTCAGGCAAAGGCAGACCCATCCGTGGGATTGTTTTTGCTCAAGGACCTGGTTACACTTGGTGGGTAATGCAAAAAGATGGAGAAACCCGTTGTGTACCACAAGGAGACTTGATTCTGAGTGAGAACTAAAATCAGCGTGTAGGGTTTTATTCTGTGTATATACGTATGTATATGTATGTATCTGTGAGAGTGTATGATGTAGATGGTGATAGAATAAGGGGTGGTTTATGTCCTAGGTTACAATATAAAATTGTGCCCAGGGATGTATTCTATCCCCATGAGCCGTTGGAGCCAAGGTGGGGCAGTGTTCTCCCTTATCTTCTGTTAACGAGCCCAACAATGCCTTCCCAGAAAACGTTATCTCTGTTTAATGGGCCATCAAGGATCCATTTGCACGACTGATAAGATGAATCATGCTATTGTGAGATGCTCTGCCCAGGGGGAGGAGCCAAGCATTCCCACCTGGATATAATCCAGGGTTTGAGACCCCACTGGCAGCTTCTATCCACTGGACTCTCAGAGGAGACGAGCTACCAGACGTTTCTACAGGGATCACTGCTTTGGATCATCTCTGCTCCAGCGGAACCACATCTGCTGCTCCAGGAGGATTCCCGGACTGCTTCAAACACCCTGACCAACAGGGTGTTAGGTTGTATAATTCTATTTATTTCACCTTTTTTTCCCTTCTTCTTCTATTAAATTGTATCTCTGACTGGGAGTCTCACTGGTTTTGCTTTCAAACCAGCACAATTCCGCTGCCAAAGGAATGGAGAAGAAGGCATTGGCAATGTCGATGGTCGCGTACCACTTTGCTGCCTTGGACTCCAGCTCGTACTGGAGCTCCAACATGTCTGACACGGCAGCGCTCAGTGGTGGTGTCACTTCATTCAATGCACGATAGTCCACAGTTAATCTCCATTCTCCTTCAGACTTGCGCACAGGCCAAATGGGACTGTTGAAGGGTGAGTGGGTTTTGCTGACCACTCTTTGGCTCTCCAGCTCACGGATCATCTTGTGGATGGGAATCACAGCATCTCGAGTGGTTCTGTACTGTCGGCGATGCACTGTTGAAGTGGCAATTGGTACTCGTTGCTCTTCCCCTTTCAGAAGTTTTATTGCAGATGGGTTCTCTTAAAAACTCAGGCAAAGTGTTTAACTGCTTAACACTTTCTGTCTCTACAGCCGCTATTTTGAATGCCTACCTGAGTTTCTTTGTGTCTTTGAAATACTTATTTCGGAGGAAGTCTATGCCCAAAATGCATGGGGCCTCTGGGCCTGTCACAATAGGGTGTTTCTTTCACTCGTTTCTAGTCAGGCTCACATCGGCTTCTACCAAAGTAAAATCTTGTGATCTTCTTGTCACACCAGCAACAGAAACAGATTCTTCCCCCACATGTCTTGATGAGATTATTGTGCACTGCGCACCAGTGTCAACCAAGGCCTTATATTCTTGTGGTTCAGATGTGCCAGGCCAACGAATTTACACAGTCTAAAAAACACGGTTTTCCTTAGCCTCTACTTGGCTAGGGGCAGGGCCCCTCTAAGCCTGATTATCCTTCTTTCCTCGGGTATATGTCTTAGAGGTTCCCTCAAGGGGATCGGACAAGTCACCATTGACATCATACTTGACATCCTGGCTGCGAACAACTGGAGCTGCTCTCTGTTTGGTGAGACTTCCTCTGTGAATCCTCCCTTCCTTCAAATTGCGCACCCGTTGTGCCAGAGCAGCAGTAGGTTTCCCATCCCATTTCCTCATATTTTCTCCAGACTCACGCAGGAAGAACCACAACTCAGCTCGTGGGGTGTACTTTCTCTCCCCATCAAAGGGACGCCTGCGTTGGATACCAGGACCTCTAACTTGCACAGCCGAGATTTGGAGGAAGTCCTCCCTAATCTCTTCCCTGAGCTTCTTGTGATTCTCCTCTAGTTTGTCTTCTAATTTCTGCAGTCGTGTTTCCACAGCTGCAATTCTGGCATGAGTTGGGCCATGCACAGCATCAGCATATGCTCGAAGCTTTTTTGCCATATCGAGCACAGTCTCATGTGTCTCCTCTCGCTTCATTATTGCCAGAGCAGAAGTGTATTCAGGTGGCCCAAGTCGCACAAGTTTCCTCCACATTACAGGTGTACATGGTACCAGGTCTGGATTCCTAGTTGTTACATCATCTGAAAAAATGAGCTCTGCTACTGCCATCTCTCTCAGACGTTAGATCCCCTGTTCTATGGTCCTCCTCTGTGTCTGCTGCAGATAGAGGTCATCTGCACACAGATATCTTTGTGCTAACCATACAGAATCTGTTCCCAGAGGCTGTGAGACTAGCCTCCCTCATCATGCCCTGGTCAATAACAGGATCAAGTGACAGCGATCCCAAATGCCTCGCCTCAGTGCCATCCAGGACTGTAGCCTCCCCTGCAGCATCCCAGAGGTGAACTAACCAACTAATTATAGATTCATTGGGTTGTCGCCTGTAATCCTTTCTTAGGCCTCGAAGGTCCTTTAGGGAAAAGGAATCCATATTGGCTCCAGAATCTACACCCCTCGATGTGGTTTCTGATTTTGGTGAAGGTCCTTCTCCTGGATTATCATCATCATCCTCCACCTTGTGATCGGTCTTCCTTGCACACTTTCCACCTCTTGTCTTAGCAGCAACAGCCCTTGGTTGAGGCCTACTGCCTGATTTAACTACTGGTCTGGAGCCTGGAATATTAGCTGCAGCCTGAGTGACTGGGATGGTAACTAGTTTATCTCCCTGTTCCCTGTCTTCTATCTGCTGTCCTTCAGTATCTAGCAGAGTACGATAAACATATGCCAAGGCCCAGCTCACTGCAATAATCCTTTCCTCCTTAGTATTACCATGACACTTCTCCTTCAAGTACCTTGCCACCTCAACTGGGTTCTGAATTTGTTCAGACGGGAGGTCCCAGATTATAGGATCAGAAAATTCCTTTAAAATTTGGCCTATATCTTCCCATTTCCCACTCCATTCAAGATTTCTCCTACTTGGCTTTGCCCCTGAATCAGAAGTCTCATTAGCCCCCTTGGAAATCACAGCTTTCATCTTATGTAAGCTGCAGACAGTATAGAGGACACTCACTAAATTAAATACCAGAAAGATGGACTCTTTAACACTCAGGGGAAACTGAACATCTTCTCATAGAGATATAAACAATTTAAAGGAGAAGAGGGAAAACAGTGGCTGAAAAAACTCCTCCCCTGCTTCTCCCCTAACAAACTGAGTGCTCAACCATAATAATGAACCATCAAACATATTTACAGCCTTTCTGTAAATCATCACAAACAAGCCCAGCCCAATGAATATTTTGATTAGTGCCCCACGGCTAACCGAACTATGTATTAGGAGCAATACCAGAGCTATTTCTGGGTAAGGAAATAGCCCTAGGTCCCACAGAAATAGTAGAACCTCAAAAAACCTAGGGACCAGAAATATTGGCAGACCTTCACCCCAAATGACATTATGAGTCTAGAAAAAACCATCCCAATACACCCACAAAACAATTAGAATCACCAATATTATTATTATTAAGGTTTTTTTCCACTTCCTTTGGTTCCTTTCCCGGCCAAAGCACCAAAAAGTGTGTTGGTTTAGGGATAAATTAGGGGGAGAACCTCTGAGAGGAAGTCCCCTAAAACAAACCTCCACCACCCCTCCCTGCCCCCAGCCCTGGGTTTGGGAAGGAAATTTTTTGGAGGAGAAAAGTGGAAAAAACCGATTTATTGACAAATGACAAGAACTCTTCCCACCACAAGAGAAAAGGAAAAGGCTCAAGTTACTGTGGGGGGAGGGCGCAGAGCTTCTTCCGTGGGCTCGGAGATCCTCAGCCTTCTCAGGTCAGGTCAGGTCCAGAGCCGGTCCAAATCGGAAAACAAAAGCGGCCAAAGCAGCAGCAAGCGAAGCAAGCAGCAGTCGCAGCAGCAGCAGCCAGCAAAAGCCAAAAGCAGCAGTCCCAGCAGCAAAAGCCACAGCGAGCCAAGCATTGGCTGTTACACATTAACAACACAGTCCACGATATGGGATAGGAGGCACTGTCAACCCAGGACAAGGAACACGAGGGATCTGGTTCCACCAGATTCCCGGAGGAAGACCAGAGCCTTCCTCACCATCACTGGACCCTTTTCTCTCAGGATCATCTCTACTCCAACAACTCCACATCTGCCACTCCAGGAGGACTCACTTTTGGACTGCTTCCAACACCCTGACCAACAGGGTATCAGGTTGCAGCTCTGACGCTGTCAGGGTTTCTAGGATTGTTGTTTCATTGCTTGTTAGGTTTTGGGTTTTTTTACTACTACATTTGTATTGTTAATATTCTTAGTAAAGAACTGTTATTCCTATTCCCAAATCTTTGCCTGAAAGCCCTTGATTGAAAAATTATATTTTGGAGGGGGGGTGGGGTTTACATTCTCCATTCTGAAGGAAACTCCAGCTTTCCCCGGCAGATACCTGTCTTTCCAAACAAAGAGAGTTTATTAGAAGCTCTTGGAAATATTTCTCCATAACTCTAAGAAAAAAGATCCCTAGTGAACTGCACCAGACCAGAGGGAAATCAAGGCACAGCCATGGTTTGTCAGGACTTGCTTGATCCTAATGAGCCCCATGGTGCATTCGGTGCTGAGCCTTTGAACCTCAGGGCCTGAGAGAGATTGCACAAACCTTTCCAGAAGTCCAAGACAGAAGAAAACTCCAGGCATGAATGGGCCCCACTAAGGTCCATTCCCACCACAGGATCTTCATGGAGTCCTTGGAGGAGAGAATTGGATTGCACAAAATCCTCCCAGAAATTCAGTGAGGGAAGGAAAATCCAAAGTACCTTAAACACCTTGAGTATCTCAAAGTAATAATGAGCTCCACTGAGTGTCAGTGCAAAGCTCTCAAGGGACTCATTAAAGCAGATAATTGGAGGCCAGGATGGCACAAAAACTTTTCAGACACTCAGTGCCAAAAAAAAGTTCTTTAAGAAACTTTGAGTACCTTAAAGTATTAATGAGCCCCACTGAGTGTTTTTACTGCCTAAGAATCCCAAGGGAGTAGTTAAAGTAGATAATTGGGGGCCATGACTGCACAAACTTCTCAAACTCACTGTCAAAAAAAAAGTTCTTTAATAAACTTTGAGTACCCTGAAGTATTAATGAGCTGCACTGAGTGTTGTTACTGACTAAGGATCCCAAGGGACTTGTTAAAGTAGATAATTGGGGCCATGATTGCACAATCTTTCTCACAGAATCAGATTTAAAAGGGAAATACCAAGTACCTTCAAATAACTGAAGTATCCTGAAGCATTAATGAGCCCCAGTGAGTGTTGTTACTGACAAAGCCTCTCAAGGGACTAATTACAGCAGATAATTGGAGTCCATGATTGCAGAAACCTCCCAGAAACTCCAAGGCAAAAGCCAAACCCAAAGTCCTTTGAAGAACCTGCAGTGCCTGTGAGCATTAAGGGGAGCCCCCCAGGGCCATTCCTGACCAAGGCTCCCCAGGGACTCCTTCCAGCACATCCTTGAGGCCACTGGGCTGTCAGGGGGATGCTGAGGGCAGGACAAGGAGCTGAGAGTGCCCAGCCTTGCTGGGGCTGTGCCAGGAGGCCCCAGGGCCTCAGGACAAGGTGTCTCCTCACAGCTCTTGGTGGCACAGACCCTGCTGTGCCCCAGGCCACCAAGACTTGTCTTCTCTTTGTCTCCTCCTGGCATCACTGCCTGCAGTTCTCTGCTCTGCCTGAGGCCTGAAGACACTTTCTCTGTTGTGTGCCTCAGTGGGACCCATTAAAACTTCCAGAAACTTTGGGGCTGGATTCTGACTTGGAGTCCTTGAGAGGTTTATTCCTCTCCCTCTCAGGGACTGATGTTAAGGGCCTCAGCACCAAAGCCCTGAGAGGGTGATTAAAGTCCTTTTGCTGTGTCTGTGCTGATGAGCTGGGCTGGGCTCCTGGCACAGAGGCAGCAGCTCCTGGCAACCAAGAAGAGCTTAAAAAGACATTTCTCTTGCTGAGCAGCTCTTCTCCCAGCCCAGCAGGGCTGGGGCTCTGCCTGCAGCCACCTCAGGCACAGCACACAGGCACAGAGAGCTTCAATCACTCAGGGCTGGGAAGGTGCTGAGAAGAGACTGGGAGAGAATCACTGCCAGCCCTTGGCACAGGAACCTCTGGCTGCAGGACAATGCAGCTGCAGCTCCTGCAGGCATCTCCTCAAGCTGGAACAGCCCAATGCCTACAGACTCTGTGAGTGCATTCTCTGATTCTCTCTTGTGCAGAGCAGCCAGGGGTGCCCAGGGCTGTCCTGCAGAGCAGGGTCCTGCAGCCCAGGGTGCTGTGCTGGCCCAGGGACTCTGCTGCCTGCCAGGGACAGCTCTCAGCCAGCCCTGGGAGCTGCTCACAGCACTGGGGGAAGAGATCTGGCTGGAAGCAGAAAGCTGGGAAGGCATGGGAGTGTTCTCCTTGTGTGGTGACGATGCTGCATTGTTCAGGACTGCTCCCAGCAGGACCTTGAACTGCAGAACATTTACAAGTAGATTATAGAGGGAGCACAGTGAGGCAGGGGCTGCATAAAAAGGAAAATCGTGCTTTTTAATCTACTGCTCTGTGTTGCCAGGATGGGAAATTGCACATAGATATTCATCTCTCAGTTCCGGTTGAGAAAAAGAAAACACTTTTCTCTCAGATCTTAATGAACCAGGCAGTGACAGAAATCAGCAGAGGGTCCCTTGCAGGCAGCACCAGGGTTGCTTTTGCAGCCTCCTCAGGGTTGCTCTGAGGTTGCCATCAGAGCCTGCAGAGGCAGAGCTGCCCCTGGGCAGTGCCTGAGCTGGGAGGGCTGTGCAGGGCAGAGCTGAGCCCCCAGGGCTGGGCTGGGCTCTGGCAGCACTGGCAGGGCCCAGCCCTGGGTACAGGGAAGCAGCTGCAGGCAGGGGCAGCTCCAGGCAGCAGAGCCCTGGGCAGGCAGTGGGGGGAAAGTGCCACCAAGCTCTGCTGCGATATTGAAAGTCCTCTCCAAACCAAACTATTCCAGGATTACTTTTTTGACAGATCCCCATGCCAGGACACCACAAATGTGGTGTGCCAGCTCCCTGTGCCTGGGCAGCTCTGGGCAGGGCAGGCTGGCAGGCTGGGAATGAGCTGACTCTTCTCCAGCAGTGCCATGGACAGGACCCTTGGTGTGTCCTGGGGATGCCATCCAAGCTGCCTCCAGGGGACACTGGGGGACAGGAGTGTCCTTGGCCAGGGCTGGGGCTGAGACTCTGAGAAAGGCTGAGCCACTTTGTTCTGCTGTGGTTCCCTCTGCTCTCAGCTGTGTCAGGCTGATTTCCAGGGGAGCACAGTGACTACCCTCCATCTCAGAAAGGGCAGCTGGGGACAGATGGAGCAACAGAGCAGCTCCCCTCACCCTTCACTGAGTTACAGCCAATGCTCTTGCCTTGAACAGTTCTCTCTGATCTCCCTGGGCACAGCAGGAAACCCTCTCAGAGTTCCTTTGACCATCCCTGTTCCTTAGCCCTGGCACAGGAGATGCTGCCAAGCTCCTCTGCTTTTGGAGGTGTTTCAGCTGAAAAAGTCAAACCCCAAGCCTGGCCCCTGTCCCTGTTCCCATGGCCCCACTGCTGCAGAGCAGAGCTGAGCCCTGGGTGTCCATGGGCAGAGCCCCTGCTCCTCAGAGCCACAGGGCCAGATCCCAGCAGAATTCCAGGCACAAGGCTGAGGGAAGGGCTCTGAGAAAAAGAAAATTGGGTGGCACAGAGTGGCAGGAGCAGGCCTGAGAGAAAGGGCTTGGAAATAACTCAGGAAAGTCTCCCCTGACTTGTCACTGTCTCCTCCTTCACCAGGTCCCCAAGTCCAGAGGCAGCAGATGTCCAACAGCAGCTCCATCAGCCACTTCCTCCTGCTGGCATTGGCAGACACGAGGCAGCTGCAGCTCCTGCACTTCTGCCTCTTCCTGGGCATCTCCCTGGCTGCCCTCCTGGGCAACGGCCTCATCATCAGCGCCGTAGCCTGCGGCCACCACCTGCACAGCCCCATGTTCTTCTTCCTGCTCAACCTGGCCCTCACCGACCTGGGCTGCATCTGCACCACTGTCCCCAAAGCCATGCACAATTCTCTCTGGGACACCAGGAACATCTCCTATGAAGGATGTTTTGCACAGCTCTTTTTCTTTCTGTTCTTCATTGGAGCAGAGTATTTCCTGCTGACCATCATGTGCTATGACCGCTACGTGTCCATCTGCAAACCCCTGCACTACGGGACCCTCCTGGGCAGCAGAGCTTGTGCCCACATGGCAGCAGCTGCCTGGGCCAGTGCCTTTCTCAATGCTCTCATGCACACAGCCAATACATTTTCCCTGCCCCTTTGCCATGGCAATGCCCTGGGCCAGTTCTTCTGTGAAGTGCCCCAGATCCTCAAGCTCTCCTGCTCACACTCCTACCTCAGGGAACTTGGACTCATTGCAGTTAGTGCCTGTTTGTTTTTTGGTTGCTTTGTATTCATTGTTTTCTCCTATGTGCAGATCTTCAGGGTTGTGCTGAGGATCCCCTCTGAGCAGGGACGGCACAAAGCATTTTCCACCTGCCTCCCTCACCTGGCCATTATCTCTCTGTTCATCAGCACTGTAATTTTTGCCCACCTGAAGCCCCCCTCCATGTCCTCCCCATCCCTGGATCTGTCCCTGTCAGTTCTGTACTCGGTGGTGCCTCCAGCCCTGAACCCCCTCATCTACAGCCTGAGGAACCAGGAGCTCAAGGCTGCAGTGCGGACACTGATCACTGAAGGATTTCAGAAACATTAAATTGGTTTTGAATTTCTGCAAATTCCTTGTAATAAAAGTCATCTTTGATAGCACTTGTTGGTTTGCTTTTTGGGGTTTTTTTCTTTGTTTTCGTTTAGAGTGATATTCACAAATAAAGGCCATTATTTGCGCCCTTTCTTGTTTGGCTTCACTCCATGTTTTCTGTGGCCCAAGACTGTTCATGAGGAGCTGTGCTCTCAGTAGCTTTAATGGAAATCAAGGATCTCCCAGCCAAATTTTCTGCAGCGATTCCCCTTTTGTTCCCTTTTCTACAGGTGCAGCAGCAATGTCTGTGTGCAGAGCTGAGGCAGATCAGTGCTGGCACAGCAGCTGTGGCCAGCAGCAGCAGCAGCACTTGGTGCTGCCAGTGCTGCTGCCGTGGCCCTGCCCCGCTGCCCTCCTGGCCCTGCTGTTGCTGTAGGGCCTGAGTGCTCTCGGGGCCGGGCACAGGGCTGGGGGTGGCAGTGCCGGGGCTGCAGCAGGGACAGGCCATGGGCACTGCTGGCACAGCAGCAGTGCTGAGGCCTCAGGCCAGGGCCTGGGGGCTGCAGGCTCTCTCCAGAACACATTGCCCAGGCCAAGGCTGAGCAGAGAAAAGCCCTGGCAGCAGCCCCAGGCTGGCTGTGGGCAGGCTGGGGGCAAACAGCACGGCTGGGGCTCTGCAAGGGCCCTGGGCAAGCACACGGCAAGGAGCAGCAGAGCAGGGCCTGATCCATCCCCACTGCGCTGGACACCCCAGGCCAGCGGCCCACAGCCTCCTCATGCACCTGCCAACAACATCCCCCCTCTGCAGCCCTGGCCTCTCCCCCAGCTCACACAGCTGCCGCAGCCTTGCAGGCACAGCCACGGCAGCACTGCCTCAGGAGCCCCTGTTTGCCCTGCCCAGAGCAGGCCTGAGCACCCCCATGGGGTTGGTGTGGGGAGATGAAGCTGAGGGAGCACAAATGCCAGCAGGGCCTGGGGCCAGGAAGGGCTGGGCCACAGCAGGGAAACCCCTCAGGTTTGTGGTGGCCTCTGAAGTCAGACAGAAAGTTTGTTCCCATGAGCTGTAAATTTTTGTCCCTTCTGAGAACAGTCTGCAGATGTTTCTCAGATCCAGCTGTCATGGGTTCAAGCAACAGTGAGCATGTCCAGGGAGGTTACAGCTGCCAGCAGGGAAACAGGCAGGACGAGTCTCTTTGTTAAACTCAAGAATCCATTTTATTCCCCCCACCCCAGGCCAGGGAGGAGGTGAGGACCAAGAGGAAGAATAGGAGCTGGGTTATGAGTTTTATTGGGAATTCAGAGGAGAAGTCTTAAGGTTTGGGTCAAGGGAGGAGGTAACACAGGGACAGTAAGAGCAGATTTCAGTGTCCTCAAAACAGGGAGACTCCACAATTCCTCCATTTATAAATTGGTTATAACAAGGTGATTCTTGGGAATATGACCTCAAATGCCACTGAGGGATGGGCAGGAGGCATCCACCAGCCAGAGAAATCTGAATCACCTCAATGCAAAATAGATTCCTATGAAATAACTGCAATGGAATAGATCACAGGCTTTTGGGTGACAACTGTGGGTACCTAAGCTTTGCAACATCAACAAGAAATGAGAACCATCCATTCCAAAAGGAATAAATAGAAGTAGGATGCTCCAACATAAAATCAAAAGCCAGTTCCACCTCTGGCTTTGGAGGGCTGTGGGAGAGGGATGTGGGTGTGACAGTCCTGACACTTTAGAGCATGCTTGGAGTGTGTTTCCACAAGGGGAAGATTCAAGGAGCAAGAATCTGAAGGACTGAACAAGAGAAGGGTGCATCCAAAGAGACAAGAGACAGGCAATTGACTGAAACTATGCAGACCATTCCTGAAGGGCAGAGCCTCCTCAGGAACCTCATTTCCCTGCATTCTCATTCACATCCAAGCTGGGCCAGAATCTGTGGGTGCCCAGGGCCCCAGGATTCCATGGCTCCAGGAATCCCTGTGTTGAATCCATGGCTCTGTGACCTCACAGCCGGACTCCAGGGCTGTCTCCTGGGCAGCCAGAGAACGTTGGTGCCAGCGGGAGGGGCGGCAGTGCAGGCACACTTGAGAGGCACCTGCTGCTGCACCTGCTGCTGCTGCTGTTGGCATTTCTGCTGGTGCTGGCACTGCTGCTGCCCCTGCTGGCAGTGCCCTGGGGTGGCAGAGCAGCAGCACCTGCAGCCCTGCAGCCTGCGAGGCGCTGGCAGCTCAGGGCAGAGCCCAATGACCCAGCTGGGATTGCACTTGAGGACGGACATGGAGAAGGGAATCTGTGCCCACGCAGTGCTCAGAGCAGGTCTGGGGCAAGGAGGGAGGGAGGGAAGGAGGGTGGATGAATCCCCTTCCCACCACTACCAAGGGAAGGCCTTGGTGAGGGCAAGGGGGCCTTGACCTGACACCCAGCCCTTCAGAGACCCAGCTGCCAGCTCCGGCTCAGCCCACACTGAGCGGGATTCCATCAGGCCTTGGCTCAAGGCAGTGGCAGGGTCAGAAGTGATGGCAGCAGTTGGAATGCAGGCCCATGCTTTCCTTCTCCCCAGCCCATTTGGCAACATCTGGGCAAGGTCTCCACTGTCTGTCTGCAGCCAGCTTGGGGGCCCTTCCTCTCCTCCCCCTGCTTGGGGGACTGAGCTTGGATTCTCTGTCATCCTCAATGCTGAACTTGTGTCTCCCCCAACCTGGCTGTTCAGGGTTTGTGTTTCCTGTGTCTCACACCTTCCTCCCCTTCCTCCTTCCCACCTGCTCACGGAGCCTCTTTGGGCAGCTGGCTCTGGAACTTGCAGCAGCAAAGTTTTCCAAATTTCCCAAATTCCCCTCAAAAATTCTTCAAAATGAACCCCAAAATTTACCCCAAAATTCCCCTCAAATTCTCCAAAACCTCCCAAAATTCCCCAAATTTCCCCCAAATTCCCCTAATTTTCCTCAATTTCCCCCAAATTCCCCAAAATTCTCCCCAAATTACCTCAAATTCTCCCCAAATTACCCAAAATTACCCAATTTCCATTAAAATCACCCAAAACGACCTCAAATGACCTAAAACTGCCCCAAATTCCCCAAAGTCTCTGAAATTTTAACCCAAAATTCCCCTCAAATTCTCCAAAATTTCCCAAAATTCCCCAAATTTTCCCCATAATTCTCTATAATCTCCAAAAAGTTCCTCAAAGTTTTCCTCTGAATTCCCCAGATTTTCCTACATCCCCAAAATGACCCAAAATTTCCCCAATTTTTTCCCTTAAATCCCCCAAAATCTCCAAAAATTCCCCCAAATTTCCCTCTAAATCCCCAAGTTTTCTCAAATTTCTTCCAAAATTCCACTCAAATTCTCCAAAACCTCCCAAAATTCCCCAAAACTTCCCCAAATTCCCTCAGATTTCCCAAATCCCCCCAAATTTTCCTCAGATGTCCCCAGATTTTCCTAAATTCCCCCCAAAACTCCTCAAAATGACCCCAAAATGACCCAAAACTTCCATCAA
The DNA here is from genome assembly GCA_016584745.2 of Phylloscopus trochilus trochilus. Classification (NCBI taxonomy): domain Eukaryota; kingdom Metazoa; phylum Chordata; class Aves; order Passeriformes; family Phylloscopidae; genus Phylloscopus; species Phylloscopus trochilus. The sequence goes on along the minus strand of WQNJ02000055.1, from coordinate 620,006 downwards.
ATTTCCGGAATACTAAGGGAGGGGACAGACTACCTCCCAATGGGAGACAAGGTGGGAGTGGAACAGGGTTGGAGGGACATGTAGGGGAGCAAATGAGGGTGCCTGGGGAGGGATCCCCTCTGTCCTTGCCCTATCACTCAATGCTCCTCTCTGAACTTTCTGGAAGCTGGGAGGAGCAGCTGGGTGACAGACAAGGCCCAGAGGAGGGGGCTGGGGGGAGAACAGAAGGAGGATTGACAACTGGAACAGAACTGTCAGGGAAAGAGAGGGGAGACAAGGGAACAGACCATCAAACAGAATATAACAGGGAGCAAAACCAACGACACAATACAACACTTCTTGAGGCAGTACAGTCTGAATCTTGGCTCTTTCCTCCTTTCTCTCTCTTTCAGGGAAGAATCAGCCATGGGTGAAGGAATCCTGCACATGTGCCGGGTGCTGATGGCCATGGTGGGCATCAACCAGCCCCTGCAGCCCTTGGAAAAGAAGGGAATTGTTCCCAAGGGCGGGGAAGAAACCCTCCAGGGGATGAAGATGTGCAAGGTGAGACTTGGGTTGCACCAGCTGCAGTTGGAGAAGGAAATTGCAGACCTGGAAGCCACCCAGGAGGCTCCAGCACAGCCTGCAGTGCACCTGGAGAGGAAGATCCAGCGGCACACGTGTGCCATGCTGGGCTTGGTCATCCCTGTGCTGCTCGTGCTCTGCAGGCAGCACTGGCAGGGAGCCACAGCACTGCACACAGGACAAGGACACCCTGACCTGGGGCTCCTGGCCAAAGGCTGCAGAGGAGTGACCCTCCTGACCAAGCCCTGTGTGCTGCTCAGGGCCATTTCCATCTCCATGGGCAGAACTCGAGGAGATCTCTGGGTACTTGCAGGGAGACTGCTCCGATTGCCCCTGAAATTACTTTGTTCCACCACCAAAGTCTTTGTGCTTTGTGAGGTGAGCTCTTTCCTTTTTGTATTGATAGTTAGAGATAGCCGTTGAATTGATTTATTAGTTTCTTTAATGATTTGTATAAGTAATGTGTATAATTGTTACAGGCTTTGTATTGATAGTTAGAAATGCACCATAATGATTGCTAGAAATAGTCTGTGTATTGCTTAAAAACTTTCTGTAATGAATATTATAAATAAACAGTACAATTCTTATACTCTGTTTTGATTAGTAGAAGTAGTCTGTATTGGTTGTTAGAAATACTCTATAACTTTTTATAGTCTGTATAGATTGTTCACAGTTGTCACTCAACTAATTCTTAGAAAAAATGTGTGTTGATTGTTCTACTCTCTGTGTCGATTGCTAGAAATAGTCTCTGTCTTGATTCTGAAAAATATAGTAGGTAATAAATAATAAGAAATAATTATAATAAATAATAATAAATAATATTAAATAACAATAAATAAATATAAATAAATATTTATCCCAAATAATCTGTATTGATTATGATGCTCTCCCTATTTATAAAAATAGCATCTGTCTTGATTCTGATAAACATAGTAAACAATAAATAATAATAAATAATTATGGTAAATAGTAAAAAGTAAAGAGTAGAGTAAAGAGTACATATTGCTCCTAAATAATCTGTATTGATTATGATGCTTTCCCTATTGATAAAAATAACCTCTGTCATGATTCTGATAAACATAGTAAATAATAAATACTAATAAATAATTACAGTAAATAATAAATAATAATAAATTGTTATATTAAACACTAAACACTAAACACTAAACACTAAACACTAAACACTAAACACTAAACAATAAACAATAAACAATAAACAATAAACAATAGCTATTTCTCCTAAATAATCTGTATTGATAATGATGCTCTCTTTATTGATAGAAATAGTCGCTGTCTTGATTCTGATAAACATAGTAAATGCTAAATAATAATAAATAATTATAGTAAATAATAAATAATTATAGTAAATAATAAATATTAATACATAATTACAGTAAATAACAAATAATAATAAAAAACTATTTCTCCTAAATAATCTGTATTGATTATGATACTCTCCCTATTGATAAAAAAAAGTCTGTTCTGATTGTTAGAACTACCAGGCTTCTGTTAGGAAGGTGGATTCAAACAAAGATAAAATAGAATAAAAAATAAAGTAAAATAAAATAAATAAAATAAAAATAAAAAATAGAGTACAATATAAAATAAAATAAAATAAAATAATTAAATGAAATAAAACTATAATAAAATTAAACAATATCATATCATATCATATCATATTAATAAAAATAAACTAAATATTTAAAATAAAATAAAATAAAATAAAATAAAATAAAATAAAATAAAATAAAATAAAATGCTTTCCCAAGTACACACACCACAAAAATATTGGGCAAAACAGTGCTGGGGTTGGGCAGTGGAATATAAAATAAAAAATGTAAAACAGAATAAAAAAATTAAAATAAAATAAAATAAATTTTTAAAAAATAGAGTAGAATAAAATAAAATAATAAAAAATAGAACAAAAAAATTAAAAATATAATAATATTTTAAAAATAATATAAAATAAAATAAATTACAATATAGAATACAAATAAAATAAAAAATTAGAATAAAATTAAAACAAATTAAATTTAAATTTTATTTTATTTTATTTTTATAAATTTTTTATAAAAAATTTATAAAAATAAAATAAAATAAAATAAAATAAAATAAAATTTAAAAATTAAAATAAAATAAAATAAAATAAAGTAAAATAATAAAATGCCATAAAATATAATATAATATAATATAATATAATATAATATAATATAATATAATATAATAAAATAAAATAAAATAAAATAAAATATAAAAATTAAAAATTCCAGAATCTCCCTTTTTTTCCAGCTGGGAATTTTCCCTGGTCAAGAGGAAATTTCTCATTCTCGACAAAGAGAGCTTATTACTTCTCTCTTGGCGAGATAAAGCAGAGCATTTAATCTCTTTTATGGGTACATGGCTAGTGCTCTATATTCCAGGCCATTTTCTGTGCACAGAAACCCCTTTTTTCCCCCCTCCCCCATATAAAAGAGAAAACAACACTGTTGGGTCTCGAGGCTTTGGTTCATTTGTTTGCTCTTCTTACCTTGGGGCCATTAAAGCTGAGAACAGCCAAGTTCTAAAGGAGCAGTGGGGCTGTGACTCGATGATCTTTAGAGGTCCTTTTCAGCCCCAAATATTCTGTGATATTGAGACTCCTCCCTGAGAGGGGCCAATTTCTCACTTGCTCTTTGGGCAACCTCTCCAGAGAGGTTTGTTCCCTTTTAACTTCTCACTTTCCTTTTCTTCTGACCTTTTTAAGTTGGAAAATCTTGCCTGACAACTGTTTTAATTTTTATTTAGAATGGCAAATGAAAGCACCTGGGACATTTCTGACTTGAGCGACATGTTTCACGGAATTTTAAATGGCACTGCCCCTCAAGATTTCTTTAAATTGCTTACATATTTTTTACTAGGTACAGAATAATGTCTATAAAATCCACTATTCTAGCTAAGTATTTATCCTTGACAGATTGCACTGCATAGCACAGCCACAGGAAATAGGAAAAAGATGCCAAAAGGCATCAAAATCACTCAAAAGCAGGTCTTTAATCATTGCACCAAAAAGTTCCCAAAGAAAGTGTGGAAGTACAAAGTGGAAGCTCTATGTATAACTTAGTACAAAAGGAAATTCTTTGTCATTTAACCAAAGAAATTGATTGACATATGTTGAAAAGATCAATGCTACAACAGTCACATCATTTACTTTCCAAAACCTCACTATGGAATCATTAAATATCAAGTTTTCTCGTTCAAGCAGCAAATTTACACAGCTGGACATCTAGAGCAAAATGCTGCTGGATATAATACAGGGACAGTCATGATGAGATGGAAAGATAACCAGTTTTCCTGCCTTACACAAATATCTCAGATGTTACAGTAAAGCCCAGCTGACACTTTTAAAAGCTGTTAAGCCTAGTCCCACTTATATTCTCAAAACTGAGATAATTTTGTTCAGAGTACTCAGGAAAGCGAGGGTTAAGGACTTAAATTTGTGTTTAGAATAGGAAGAGGCCAGCTTTTGTATTGGAACATCCAACTCTTGGGGAATATTAGCATTAGCCCCCAGCCTACTGTAATTTCTGTGGAGTAAGGGAATGTGGCACGACACCTTCCCTTGTTTTGATCTCAAATTCTGCCTTAAAAAAACATGAATGGCTGCAGTTGTGCCAAGATTTGCTTGTTTGGTTGAAACAAAACAAAGTCTTCTGGTCAAAACAAAATTTCTCTTCATCTCCAGAGTTCATGATGTGACAGCAAGAAGAAAAAATTCCAAACTAAAGCCTGATACAAATGGACCAGTCTGTTCCTTGGTGTTTTCTTATGGATAGCACCTGTTCCTGCTGCTAGACATTACACAAGCATGTGAAAAGGTTTATTTAGAAATCAGGAGGCAGAAATGCATCATCCTGGACACCAGTAAGTTAAATAATTTAAAATATAAACCTTAGTACAGAAGCAGACTCCTAACAGCTTCCCCCAGGACATGGAGTTATTTAGTGACCTATGGAAGTCTAACGCCTCCAAATCAGACTCACCACTAGGCAGCCAACAAAGCCAGTGCCTAGAACACAGTAATGGTTTTGGAGTGCCTACAAAACTTCCAGCAAATCTGCTCCAGCTTTTCTGGCACCATTAGCACACCTGGATTTTCCATTACCTCCAGCCACAGCTCTAAAGAGAAGCTTGAATCACCACATCATCCATTCTACCACCAAGCACTGCTCTGTTTATAAATGCCTCTGGAAGATAATCTATATCATATGGATTATGAACTTTATATTAGAGAAAAGAGTCAAGGAGTACAGCAATGTATCTTAGGTTTCCACTGAACAGTTAAACAGAAAAATCTTTTAATCATATTTTAGCTATTAACATTTCCTTTGATACCATTTCAAAAAATCCATGCACAAGGGCAATCTCAATGCTGTCCAAGCATATGTGGGTTTTTCAAACACAAGCTTTGTGTTCTTTAACACAACAAAAGCCTTGCAAAGAAGGTTTTTCTTTTTTTTTTTTTTTCTGTTTTCTTTCTTCAGATGTTTTTAAATTGCTTCACACCTCTATCTCCTCAAAAGCATCAGTGTGTTTCATTTACAAGGTAAGCTGACTTTATCTTACCATATCTTGGATCTCCTCTTCATGTGCAATGGCCATTGAATTAGTCCACGAGAAGCAAGCTACAGTATGTACTACACAATAAATATTCTAATAATTATAGTTCAAAATGAGAACTGAACACATAAGTTAAAGTCCAGACTCTTTTAAAGTCTTTTAAAAGACGTTTTTAAAGTCTGCTTTTACGCAATCCAAAACTGCAGCTAGTACAAGAGCATGTAACCAAATGGAACCCTCCACAAAGGGTGCATCTGCACAGACCCATTCCTGTGCAGAGTGTTTGAGCTGATCAGTGGTTTCAGGGGGTGCTGTGGAGGAAAACTGCCTGCGGTGTGAACAGGTGAACGATCTCCTTTAACTGGTGACTGAGCTTAGGGAGGAAGCTGAAAGACTGAGGAGTATCAGGGAAAGTGAAAGGGAAATAGATTGGTGGAGTTCAGCCCTTCCATCCTTGAGGGAAGCCCACCAGGAGTCAGAGGACTCCCATGTCGCAGGACGACACAAAAGAAACGACACTCACACACTGAGGTGTTTAAGGTAAAAAGGGCAGGTTTATTTATAGACTTTAACATTTGTAGAATTCCAACAGTGACCATGGATGGGAGGAAGAAAATCCTCCTCTCCAAGTACACTGGTCAACTTAACAGTCTGTTAACAGTTTCTTCTTTATGAGAAGAATGCAAACATAGAGAGACAGTTACGATAACAAATAGGTTGTTTATGTGAAAATCAGGAGAGACTCCATTGCAAAGAAGGCTGAAATAGAACTTTAGAAAAACTTCTTAAAGACACAGAGGAGAACAGAAAAAACCCAGACAACACTCCCGTGCCTCCCACTGTCAGGTAATAGAAAGACCCCTGGTAGATGAAAGGGAGTGGAAATGGGTCCCTGCTCGGGGAGGTAATAATATAAATTCCTCCTGACCCCCATTACCTACCCAAGTGCCACTTCAGAACAGGTATGAGGCCCTGGATCTAGAAAGTCAGCCAGATGATTTAGAAGAAAATTATCTACCCAGTGGTCCTCCCAATTATGCTTCATCCATAGGATGGATAACCATCTCTAACATCAAAAAGAAAAGAAGGATAATCACAGTGGGTGAGTCCCTTCTGAGGGGAACAGAGGGCCCCAAATGTCGCCCAGACCCATCCCACAGGGAGGTTCTGCTGCCTCCCTGGGGCCTGGGTATGGGATATCACTGAGAGACTCCCTGGGCTGATTCAGCCCTCTGATTATTACCCACTGCTGCTACTCCAAGCTGGAAGTGATGAGATCTAAAAGAGGAGTGTCAGGGCAATTAAAAGGGACTTTGGGGCACTGGGACAAGTGGTTGATAGGGCAGGAGCACAGGTGGTTTTCTCCTCAGTTTGGCGGCAGAAGAGGACGGTGAAGGGAATAGGAGAGCCCACATTATCAGCAAGTGGCTCAAGGGTTGGTGTCATCAGCAGAATTTGAAGTTCTTTGATCATGGGGCAACTTCTACAGCACCTGACCTGCTGGAACTGGATGGGCTACATCTCTCTGTTAAGGGCAGAATTTCAGCTCATGAGCTGGCAGAACTCATTGAGAGGGCTTTAAACTGGGTTTGAAGGGGGAAGGGGATGCAGCTGGGCTGTCTGGGAGCTGGCCCGAGGGTGGTAAGGCCGAGTTAGGGGTGAAATGGTGAACATGCCCAGCTGAGGTGCAGGTACACCAATGCTGGCAGTGTGGGGAACAGACAAGAGCTGCTGGAGGCCATGGTGCAACAGCAAAGCTGTGATGTAGTCACCATCACAGAAACGTGGTGGGGTGACTCACACAGCTGGAGCTGGATGCCTACAAGCTCTTCAGAAGAGACAGGAGAGGGAGAAGAGGTGGAGGGGTGGCCCTTTACATTGGGGAGGCTTTTGATGCCACAGGTATTGAAACTAAGGAAGATGGAATTCAATGCCTGTGGGTAAGAGTTAAGGGGAAGGACAACAAGGCTGACATCCTGCTGGGAGTCTGTGAAAAATGACATTTCACGTCTTTATATTAATTTATAAGTTTAATAAAAATAAAATAGAATAAAAATAGACAATAAGGAGACAAAAAGAAGTAGTTTCTCAGCTGAGGGTGCAAAGCAACACCCCCCCCGTTCTAAATTCTTTGGTGTTTATCAGTCTTGGTGTTACATATTTAAATGAGCTTATGCACGATTCAAATATTCATTTTGGTTTCAAGACTTCCCCCTTCAAGTATAATTATAATGATAATATTTATTTATTTATTTATTAAAATTAATTAAAATATTTAACAAAATAATTAATTATAAAATCATATAAATTATGCAAAATTAATTAATAAAAATTGTATGAATTATATAAAATTGTATTAACATTAATTATTTAATTAATCACGGGACTCCACGCAGTCTGGATGGGCTTTGTAAATCTCTCTTCCTCAAAAAAGGCTAGATTGTTCTTTATCAGAAATCTATAGTTCAGGAATTCCAGACATCCCTTCTGTCTTTCATCTAGTTGAGGAGTTAAAAAAACCACCAAAACAACAACCCCCATCTCTACTTTGTTACAATCTGAAAACATCCCTCCATTAAATTTTTAAATCCCACAAATAAAAGGAAAAACGGCACAACCTTCTCACATTACATGCACAGCGTTCATCTCGGTATTTGTTAAAAGCCAGCTCCAAAATGTGTATTTATAAGAATCACACAGCTGGAGGTGGATGGCTATGAGCTCTTCAGAAGAGACAGGAGAGGGGGAAGAGGTGGAGGGGTGGCCCTTTATATATTTAAAAATATATAATATAATATATATTTAAAATATATTTATTTTATAAAAATACATAATATAATATATATAGTATATATAGTATATATACTATATAATATATATATATTATATTATATTATATATTTTTAATATATATATATGTGTGTGTATATATATATAAATATATATATTACACGAGGGAGGTTTTGATGCCACAGGTATTGAAACTAATGATGATGGAATCCAATGTCTGTGGGTAAGAGTTAAGGGGAAGGACAACAAGGCTGACATCCTGCTGGGAGTCTGTGAAAAACGACATTTCACTTCTTTGTATTAATTTATATGTTTAATAAAAATAAAATAAAATAGAATAAAAACAGACAATAAGGAGACAAAAAGAGGTAGCTTCTCAGCTGAGGGTGCAAACAACGCCCCGCTCATTCTAAATTCTTTGGTATTCATAAGCCTTGGTGTTACATATTCAAAAAGAGATGAATGCATATTTAAACATCTGTTTTCTTTATCTGTTTCAAGGGTCCCCAAGAATTGCAGTTTCTTTATCTGTGCATGGCTCCTTCTAGCCAGCTAGGTGTCATAAATCCTCCTTGACCATAAAAAGGTTCAATTGTTCCTTATCAGCCATCTTCTCTCACAGGAATGCAGGATGGTTTCCTCCTGCACTTTGGCTTGGTCTATTTAGATGTTACAATTAGGAAATACACCTTCATTACATTTTTAAATTCCACAAACAAAAGGAAGTACAACCTTCTTACACTGTTGCTGTGGGACACTATTAATGAGACTTGGACTCATGGTTTGGAAGGCTGAAGCTTTGAAAAGGGGCTGGTTTATTCTTAGAACTTATTTTTATACTTTTTTACAATGTGCCCACCTAAGAGGTGGGATTTTTGGACCTATTGGCTACACTAAGGGTCAACAAGCAAAGTCCCTCCTCAGAAGAGGGAAAAGTGAAAAACAAGATAGTTTACATAGAGTGACCTGGTTTACTGCTTCGATCCCTGGGAAAGAGTTTAAGAAAAATGCAAACATAAGAAAGAGTAACTACATTACACTATATATGTGTGACAGTCGTTTCAATATCTGTGAAAAGCCAACTCCAAAATGTGCATTTATAACAGAGTCTGTTATTGTTCACCCAAGCAGGAAGAAGGGGTGGACAACTTATTCTATAAGCAGCTGGAGAGTGTTTCAGGATCACCAGCCCTTGTTCTTGTAGGCGACTTCAACCTACCAGCCATCTGCTGGGAACTGAAAACAGCAGAAAAGAGGCAGTGCAGGAAGGTTTTGGAGTGTATGGAGGACAAGTTTTTGTCACAGCTGGTGAGTGAGCCCAGCAGGGGAAGGACTATGTTGGACCTGTTGTTTGCAAATAGAGAAGGGCTGGTGGGAGATGTGGGGGTTGGAGGCTGCTTGGGGCACAGTGATCATGAAATGATGGACGTGCTGATATTTGGTGAAATCAGGAGCAACATCAATAAGACTTTTCCACTGGACTTCCAGAGGGCAGGCTTTGGCCTTTTTAGGAGAGTTATCCAGAGAGTTCCTTGGGAAGCAACCCTTAAAAACCAAGGAGTCCAGGAAAGGTTGGCATGCTTCAAAGCAGAGATCTTGAGGGCAGGGAAACAGACTGTCCCTGTGTGCCAAAAGATGAGCTGATGAGGCAAACGTGCAGCCTGGATGGGCAGGGAGGTTTTGAATGATCTTAGGAATAAAAAGATGTATCATGTTTGGGAGGAGGGTCAGGTCTCTCAGGAAGTATTTAGGGCACTGCTATGGCATGTAGGAAAAAACTCTGGGAGGCCAAAGCTCAGTTCAGACTTAATTCGGCAATTCTGTAAAGAATAATAAAAAATGTTTTACAAATGTATTGACATTATGTAAAAGCAAGGGTAAAAACAACCTTTGCTCTCTACTGGATGTGGAAGGGAACTTAGTAACTGCAGATGAGGAGAAGGCAGAAGTGCTTAACGCCTTCTTGGCCTCAGTCTTTAGTGGGAAGACAGCTTGTCCTCATGACAACTGTCCTCTTGGGTTGGTTGATGGTGCCAGGGATCAGAATGGTGCCCCTGTTATCCAAGAGGAGGCAGTCAGAGAATTTCTGAGATGCTTGGATGTTCATAAATCTCTGGGCCCAGATGGGATCCACCCCAGGGTGATGAGGGAATTGCTGTCAGAGGAGCTTGCAAAGCCTCTCTCCATCATTTACCAACAGCCCTGGCTCACTGGTGAGGTTCCAGGTGACTGGAAGCTGGCCAATGTGACAAGAAGTGTGGGAAGGAGGATCCTGGTAATTTGGCCACCTTTAACAATTCACTAAGGACAAACAGCTCCTTTTAATACAAAAATTCTCAGCTTGCTGCAATTATAACTTTTGACACAAGATGGCCGTGTTAAATCATAAACGAACTAGAGTGCTACAAACATGTTGCGATTGTTAACACAAGATGGTACACTGCCCCAAAAATACACAATAACGGGCAAAACTGTCGTAGAAGGACCAAGCTCTCCACACACACACACACACATTAGTGACACAGAAAACGGCAGCTCTCCAGCACAGCAGGAATAAACAAGCATTTACCCAATGCGGGGGGAAGGGCCCCTCTGTGCCTGTGCTGGTTTGAAAGCAAAACCAGTGAGACTCCCAGTCAGAGATACAATTTAATAGAAGAAGAAGGGAAAAAAGGTGAAATAAATAGAATGATACAACCTAACACCCTGTTGGTCAGGGTGTTTGAAGCAGTCCGGGAATCCTCCTAGAGCAGCAGATGTGGTTCCGCTGGAGCAGAGATGATCCAAAGCAGTGATCCCTGTAGAAACGTCTGGAAGCTCGTCTCCTCTGAGAGTTCAGTGGATAGAAGCTGCCAGTGGGGTCTCAAACCCTGGATTATATCCAGGTGGGAATGCTTGGCTCCTCCCCCTGGGCAGAGCATCTCACAATAGCATGATTTCATCTTATCAGTCGTGCAAATGGATCCTTGATGGCCCATTAAACAGAGATAACGTTTTCCGGGAAGGCATTGTTGGGCTCGTTAACAGAAGATAAGGGAGAACACTGCCCCACCTTGGCTCCAACGGCTCATGGGGATAGAATACATCCCTGGGCACAATTTTATATTGTAACCTAGGACAGTGCCCCATGGCCTCCCTGCTGGGCAGCCTCTGCCAGCTCCTGCACAGCCCCTGGCACCTGTGGGCCTGCACAGACAGCCCTGCCCCGGGCTCTGCCGGGCTCTGGGCCAGCAGAGAGGCCGCGCAGGGCTGGCCATGGCCGGGAACAGGCCCTGAGCCCCGCAGGAGGATGGAGCTGGGCCACAGCCAAAGTGCCCCACTGTGGGAAATGGATTGTAGAGAATTCTCAAAGCCTGACTGAAGGCTCACATAATGTGCATCTATAGGCAAACCTCGAGATGAGAAATACTGACCTAGAAATGCCATGGAATAGGATGGGCATTTTTGAGAGAGTCTCAATGATTGTGTTCTTTGAATTTGTCTGACTATTCAGAATGCATCCCCAAACAACATCAAAAACTAGAGAGATTTGGCTAATAAAATTAAAGCAGAGGATGTATCATGTTTGGATGACTTGTTTGAGGCATGGAACTTTACACCTTGGCTAAAGGAGCTTTGCAAATTGGTTTATATGCACTGATTGTTATAATGACAATGTTAGTGATAGTGTCTTGTGTACTTCATTGCGCACAGCGAACGACGAACAAGGCCATCAAAGAATTATTTTCTGTTCAAGAGAGGGGAGGAAATGTGGGAAATGGATTTGTAGAGAATTCTCAAAGCCTGACTGAAGGCTCACATAATGTGCATCTGTAGGCAAACCTTAAGAGAAGAAATGCTGACTTAGAAATGCCGTGGAATAGGACAGACATTGTTGAAAGGGAAATGGAACTAGAAACAAGTTTCAAGGTATGGCCTTGCAAATAAGACAATATACTTTGGAGATATAAAACTATGCAAGGGGCATCGTAGTAGGACCCATGAGGGGTGATTTTAAATGATTGGCTTTAGGGCATTAACAGCACTGTGTGACAAAAGCTGATAGGCCAGGAAACGCTTGTAATGTATTGTGATGAGGAAATAGTTGGATTCTGATTGTGATGGCGTGAATAGTAACATCTGTACTGTCTTGCCCTTCACATGAGACAGAAAATGAAATAAAAGTTTTTAAAATGCCTCTCAGTTGCCCCATCTCTGGGTCACAAAACGGTATAATCTGGCAAAATAGGACAAAAAACGCCCCTGCATTTTTAAAGAAAACAGTATATTCCCTTTGAATACACCTCTGAAATATGTACAATTAACCACAGAAGAATTGAAGACTTGAAATTAAATTATTCCCAGGGGCTTCTCTGGTTGGAGTGCTTTGGAATGTTAATGACCCTTTGGCACTGAATTCCTTAACTGAAAACCTGAAGACTGGACAAGCCTCTGGTGAACTAAAATTCATCAGGGAACCTCCAAGTTGCTGAGGATCCATCCTCAGCAGAGCAGATTGAAGAGATTCCAGGGGTTTCCAGCTGCTCAAGGGGCACAGGGCCTGCCAGCAGGCACAGGGGCTCCATGGTGGCATCTGAGGGGTCTCTGGGCTCCTGAAGATCTCTTTGGTCACACTCAGTCCCAGGGGCTCTGTGGTGACATCCCAGGGATCCTTAATCTTCCTAAGGGTCATGAGGTGACAGACAGTCCCAGGGCTGCAGAGTGACAACAGAGGTGTCTGTGCCCTGCCAAGGAGCCAATTTGTCCCAGGCAGTGGCAGGAGTCCAGTGGTGACATCCCTGTGCTCCTAAAGAACAGCGAGGTCACCAACACTCCCAGGGGCTCCATGGGGACATCCCAGGAGTGTCCAGGCTGCCAAAGAGCTGGGATGTCACAGACACTGACAGGGGCTCCATGGGAACATCCCAGGAGTGTCCAGGCTGCCAAAGAGCTGGGATGTCACAGACACGCACAGGGGCTCCCTGGGGCATCCCAGGAGTGTCCAGGCTGCCAAAGAGCTGGGATGTCACAGACACTCACAGGGGCTCCATGGGGACATCCCAGGAGTGTCCAGGCTGCCAAAGAGCTGGGATGTCACCGACACTCACAGGGGTTCCTGTCATGGGCAGAGTGGCAGCTTCAGGCAAAGTTTATTCGAGAAGCTCCTGATGGGTCACAAGGTTCACAAAAAACCCAAACCAGGACCCCCAGGCTTTCTAAACTCCTTCTGGGAGAGGATCCTGGCAGTGCCTGGATCCAATCCCAGCCCCAGACTTTCTCAAGGATTTATGGCTAAAGGATTACACAGGTGGAGTTGAACCTTTGTACAACTTTGTCCCACAACATTAAGGATGGCAAACCAGAAGCATTTCTGGACATACAGATATGACTGATTATGATTAGACAAAAAGGTCTTAATCAGAATTATTTACTCCACAGTACAGGAGCTGTAACATCTATTTCAAGATAGTGCTCTAGGAAGCAATTTTGAAGCAATTGTATTAAAGCAAAAGCAGTTATTAACCAGAGATGGGTGTCACTCCCCCAGACCAACGACCGTGGGCAAATCTCTTGAGCTCAGCCTCAGGCAGTGACCTTGAGGGGTGTCCCCACTCCAGGGAGGAATCTCCACACCGCCCCCAAGAAGGGAAATGTCAGGAGATGCTGCAGTTAAAATTTGGGATGGGGCTTTTCCAGTCTGAAGTGCTGCCCTGTCAGTCAGATGTGCCCAGGCTGGGCCAGCTCAGCAGCTCTGAGAAGCTCTCAGTGGTGTCACTGGGTTGTTGCTTTCTCTGGGGATTTGAGCAGCTCTGCCACAGCTTCAGCTCCCTCTCAGCATGTGGAACTTTGGCATGGAGGAGTCAGGCTGCTTTCAGCATTCTTCACCCCCAAAGCAGCATGATCCCCTTCTTCATTTCCCACTGGGGGCTTTACAAACAGAAGTTGGAAGTTGATTTTCTCCCCGTGGCCCCGGGCCAGCCCTGAGCCAGGGGCAGGACCTTTCCCTGGAGCTCTGCGGGCGCTGGCTCGGTTCGGCCGCAGCCCAGCAGACGGAGCTCAGAGCTCCCCGGGGGCTGCGGCTCCTCCCGAGGGGCAGCGCTGGGGCAGCTCCCACCTCTGCCCCGGGGCAGCAGCAGGGACAGCAGCCGAGGGAAGGGCTGGGGCTGGGCCAGGCCAGGGCTGGGCTGCACAGCAGCAAAAGCTTCTTCCCCCACAGGGGGCTCAGCCACTGCCCAGGCTCCCCAGGGAATGGGCACGGCCCCGAGGCTGCTGCAGCTCCAGGAGCCTTTGGACACCGCTCCCAGGGATGCCCAGGCTGGGATTGTTGGGCTGTCTGTGCAGGGCCGGGCCTTGGACTCCATGATCCCGGTGGGTCCCTCCCAGCTCAGCCCATTCTGCAATTCTCACCCTTTGGCTCAGCCTTTCTGTCCCCAGCAGGAGCTGGCAGAGCTGCTGGGCTGGGGCAGGAGCAGGGCAGCCCCAGCGTTCCCCTCTCTGTGACACCACAGCAGTGACAGCCCCAACATTCCATGCCTGGAGACGCTCCAAGGGAAGTGTCCAGAGCCGTGTCCAGTCAACAGAACTGCCCGGCCACTGACCCTGAGTGACCATGGCCCTGCCAGCTGGGAGGCACCGCTGGGGCAGCTGCACCTCAGCCCTGTGATAAATGAATGATTTTGTGATAACTGAATTGTAACTATAGCAATGTTTTAGAAAAAGACAAATGATATATGATTAGTGCCAGAAAACTGATGTTTGCAGAGGTTTATGAAAAAAATATGATACAGGATGTAATTTGAGATAAGCAAAACCCCAAAACTGAATAAGTCTTGGGATAATTGGAAGATCAGCCTTGAGATGGACAATTAGGATGGTTCCAGGTAGAGAATTTAAGTTGTGTTTTTATTTAAGGCTTATTTTTGGAATGTGATGTTGGCTAACATAACACAAAGCTTGGGGTACATGCACAACCTGTAAGGTTATCCAGAGGACAACGAGGAAGACTGTGAGCCTTCATCCAAAAGACCACCAAAAGAGGACAGAAGACCCTCTAACAACTAGTGACGCATACACCATGAAGTACAGTGACGTAGATTTTTAGAATGGGAAATAGGAGGAAATTGACAGGAAACATTGATGAATATGTATTAGCAGATAGTATATAAGTGTAGTCTGAATTGCTCTGTTTTGAACCTGAGGTGGGGTGAGAAGCCCTCCCTGTACCCCAGTCAGTTTTGCTTATGCCTTATCAGAACCTTAAACAGCCTGATTTAATTATTGTCAAAATTTTTATATGTTTGATTTTATATTAAATTTTTATTAAAATTGCTGCTAAATTTAAATTTGTTCTTTATTTTATTTATATTTATACCAGGTGTCTGCCTTGTTCCAGGGCTGCCAGATGGCCTTAGGGCTGCCCTGCATCCTCCTGGGGAAGTTCCCTGAGGCTCAGAGCACTCAGTGCCCAGACTCCTTTCCCTGTGCCTGCTGTGTCCCCTGCAGGGGCTGCAGAGCTCTCCTGGCTCACAGCAGACATTCAGTCCTTGATCTGGGGGTGACCCCACCCTGGCCAGGCCTGTGCCCAGGGAGCTCCACTCCCTGCTGCTCCCTGGCACACACTGTCCCTGCAGGTGCCCTGTGCTCTCCTGGCAGCTCCCCAGGCCCTCCAGACAAACATTCCCCTGCCATCAGCCCTGGCACAAGCTGCACAGCCCCAGAAGGTTCAGCACAGACCCTTCACCATCTGATGGGCCCTGGCCACCAACCAGCAGAACCTGACCCAGACCTGAGTCCCCTGAAGGCCACCCTGGGACCCTGATCTCATCCCAGTGAGCCCTGGGAGAACAAGGAACACAAGGAACATCTTCAGAGTCTGTTCCTTGGGCCTGTTGCTGAGAGGGACTGTGCAAGGAGAGCAAAGCCTTCCTGGGCTGCCCTCAGGAGATGATGATGCCCTTTGCTGCTGGAGCTGCTGTGCTGGAGCCCAGCTGTGTCCCAGCAGTGCCCATGGCCTGGCCCTGCCTGTGCTCACAGCACGCACACGCAGCAGGACAGTGACCAAGCTGCCACAGCCCTGCGGCCTGACAGCCACAGAAGGGCTGGGAAGGAGAGGCTGCAGTTGGGAAGAGCAGCTGTGGGAAGAGCCAGGGCCATTGTCCCTGGCTGTGCTGCTGGGCTGGGAGTGTCTGCCCTGCACCTCTGCTCACAGGCACTGGCCCTGCAGAGACAGAGAGGGGCTGAGGGAACATCTTGGGCACCCAGGGCAGAGCAGGACACTTTATTTGACAGAAATGCAGAGTGATCAGGGCTCCTGACTGTCTGTGCTTAACACAGGCACGGCAGATACTGATGTATCAATACTGGGACTAATGGCATTTCTTAATGGAAATTATATAAAAAAAAAAAGAAAAGGAGAGGGAAAATGGAATAGACCAAATAGAATAACAAACAAGACACGAGGCACAAAGCAGTCTGGGCCTGGAATGAGTTCCATTCTGAATGCTGTGCACAAACAAAGAGGCACCTGATTGTTCCTGAAAAACACAGAGTGCTCATATTCCTCAGGGCATCCTCCAGCTCCTGGTTCCTCAGGCTCTGGATGAGGGGGTTCAGTGTTGGAGGCAGCAGCCAGCACAGAAGTGACAGTGCCAGAGCCAGGGATGGGCACCAGGCTGGCACAGGTGACCTTGAGGCTCTGCAGGGCTCAGGCCCAGGGGCTGTGCCAGAGTCAGGGCTGAGCTGACACTCTGTGGGCTGGGGCAGAGCCCAGGCATGTTGCAGTGTGTGCTTGCCTTGGCCCCGGTTCCGTGTCCAGCCTGGGCCTCCCGGCAGTTCTCTGCACACCTCAACAAGTCACTTTGTGGGGGTTTGGCTCTCACAACTGAGTAACACTGTAAGGCTGAATCGAAGAAAGAGGGGAGTCTCTCACGTAGTTTCCAGGGAACAGAGGCTTTATTTGGGGGGGGGGAAAGGGGGTCAGGGTGATTCCCCCAGCCACCAGGCTGGTGCCTCTGGAGAGAGACCCCGAGCCTGGGGTGGTGGGCGGTTTAATACTACAATTCTGGGGTGGGTTTTAAGTTACAGATACCAATAAAACAATCTTATTACATCATGCCAAACTAAGTCATTTAAGTTCTAACAAATCCAGCACAGGTTCTGGGATGGGCCGAGGGCGGGCTTGCAAGGTTAGTGGCTAACATTACTGTACTTCAAAGATAAGGATTATATGATGGACAAGAGGGAAATTATGCATGACAGAGGGGGTGAGACAAGGGAGAACCAATAAAAGAAGGATTCTAAGCAGGGGCTAAAGCTGTCCTAGAAACCCTTATCGAACTACAAGAAAGTTACATACTAACACAAGAAATACATCCTAAAACAAAAGGGCTTTCTAGAGTTGTGCAAACTATGCTAATACTTAACAATAAAACCCTTCATGCTGAATTCTCAGCCAAGGCCTGCACATATTATTTTTTGCAGAGTCACACTTCCCCCTTTTTTTTTTAATTTGTTACTGGTCTGGTGTGTAAATCTCTGAGCTATTTTCGCTGCTGGTAACTTCGTCCAGCGGAAATTCGTTGGCTGGCTCCACTGAATGCACTGAATGCACAGAGGGGGTGGAAGTGGAAAAAACTGCACGCATGATCAAACTTTTTTACCAAACCAAAAGCAAAGGCCACAACCAACACAATGAACAACACTAACTGTCCTGTTTTGATCCATGAGCTGGCAACTTTAGAAAGTCCAACACCTGAAAAGATGTTGTCAAACCAGTCCCCTGTTTCTTCTTTGATGGAATTGACCATCCCTCGCAGCTGGTGGACAGATTTTCTGACGTCTTCTGCTTTGGATGATAGATTGAAGCAGCAGAGACCTTCGAATTCCTCGCACGAATGTTGATTCAATAAAAGCAAGTAATCAATGGCAGCTCTATTTTGGAGCGTTGCCCGTCTTGTGATCTGCTCATCTGATAAGAGATCACTTATAGCACGAGATGTTAAATTTGCTTGTTTAGCTATCCAACATTCTAATTGGCCTAATTCTCCCGCAGACTTTGCAATTGACACCCAAGGTAAAAAAACTGACAGGGCTGCTGACTTTGCCCTGGACCAATGGATAATTTCTGAATTGCAATCCGAATTAAGACTTGTCAGGTCTCTCTTCTGAACTTGAAGAGAGAAATTTTTCTTGTGCCAATTGAGAATCTGAGTCATATTAGGGGTAAAGAGGCTCAACTTACCCAGAGTGCAAGGACCTCCGATCAGGCGAGCAGGAATGCCAGTGAATGCCCTGTCACGACAAACAAGGAAAAAACCTTTGGGAAGGGAAAGGAAATTGCTAGCAGAAGGAGTAAGGACATGTACAATTTTTTCACACCAATTTGTTGCCATATAAGAAATTTCAGCTTGTCTCAAATTGTAAAACGACTTTTCTTGCTCTTTAGGAGGGGTGTACATTAAATGAACACAAAAAGGAGCTTTGGGGGACCCAAGAAGTTCCAATTCTTGGGGTTCTAAGTGGGCACGGCCGAGAGTCTGTGACCATTGTTTCCAAAAAGCAAGGGGATTTTTAACAACAGTGGAAGGGGGCTCATTTATTTCTTGAAAGTCCCTAACTGTGATAGGTTTCTGATTGAAAATTTGACGCCAACGGAGGAGTGTTTGAGGATACTCTTCTTCTTTCACAGGGATTCCTACCAGGCAGGCAGACATGGGATTTTGGGCTGAGGCTGAGGCTAGACAAATGTGATCTTGGCCTAGACTCTGTGCGAGGGTTTTCCACACATTGGTTTTTGGCTGCGGGACAATCCAGAAGAAAGCCAGGGTTGGCAAACTGAGCAGCATCACAAATGCAAACACTCCTGAACTACGAATTTCCATGCTGACCACCAGGCCTGTAGTTCTGTAACTTAAAAGAAAAGAATTCAGTTAAACAAACACTGAAAACACTTAGCAAGAGGGAGCAGCTCCTCTGCTTCTTCCTCTTGCCAAAACATCCAGGAGGGAATAGTAACTGGGCAAGAAGGCTCTGTTTCTGAACCTTCCTGTTTTTCATCCTTTTTTCTCCTTCTCCAGGAGGCCACGGCTGCTTGGGGCACTTTTGTTTCTGAAGTTTTGGGGACATAGGGTCTCACACATCGGGAGGGAATCCACCGCAAGCCGGCGGGAATGGAGACACAGGCGTACCCGTGCCCCAGGGTGACTAAATCATGAGGACCCTGTATCCTCAAAGTTTCTGGATCTTTGACAAGGACCTTTGGCCTTTCACGGGGTTCTAACAGAGAGCTCCCTCGAAAGTGCCTTGTCACCGGCGGGTTAATGGTCTCAAAGGAACAGTTAAGAAAATTCTAAGTGAACAGAGCACGGGCCAATCTCACAGATGGTGGTTCAATTTTGAGGATTGGTTGCTGCTGACTGAGGACTCTTTTGAGGTTAAGATGAGTCCTCTCCACAATTGCTTGACCTGTCAGAGAGTGGGGAATCCCTGTTTTGTGTTCCACTCTCCATCGCTGTAAAAAGTTGCTGAATTCTTTAGATGTGTATGCTGGTGCATTATCTGTTTTCAAGGACTTTGGGATGCCTAAAACAGCGAAAGCCTGGATAAAATGCTTGATAGCATCTCCAGCTTTCTCTCCTGTGTGGGCAGATGCAAAAACAGCTCCTGAGAACGTTGTCGACAGAGACATGCACGTACTTCTGCTTTCCGAAAGGGGCGAAGTGCGTGACGTCTGATTGCCACACTTCACAGCTGGACAAACCACGGGGATTGACACCTGTGGGCAGAGATGAGATTGCACATTTGTTACATTGTGAACAGCTATTTACAATTGCTTTGGCTTGGTCACGAGTTAAATCAAACTGCCTGACCAGTCCAGGTGCATTTTGGTGATGGAGTTGGTGACTGATTCTTGCTTGCTCAAAACGATTTGGCAGCGGGGCTACCTCAACAGAGGTTGTGAGAGCATCAGCTCTCTTGTTTCCCTCTGCAATGAATCCTGGGAGCTCTGTGTGTGACCTGGTGTGCATCACAAAAAAGGGGTGTTCTCGGAGAGAAATAAGTTTCACGAGCTTAGAAAGCAACTGAAAAAGTGTGATGTTGGAGACTTCTTGCAGCACAGACTGTTCTGCTCTAGAAACTATCCCTGCAACATAACTGGAATCTGTTACCAAATTAAAAGGTTCAGAAATTTTTTCAAATGCTCTGACAACTGCAGCCAATTCAGCAACCTGAGGTGAGCCTTCTACCTCTGCAACATCTGATTCCCACTGATGTGAATCGGGGTCTTGCCAAATCCTTACCGACTTGTGAGATTTACCCGACGCGTCTGTGAACACTGTCAATGCATTAAGTGGTTTTCTGCTCTGGATAGTTTTCAGCTCTAAATGAAATTGGACATCAGCATTGAAAATTTTGTGTGCGGGCCGATGAACAGAAATTTGGCGAGAGTAGTTATCTAGAGCGAACTGCAGTGCTTCGTTCTCTTGGAGCAGATGCTCAAGCATGATTTTTGTAATTTGGCCTGAATTCAATTGAATTGGCTTGTGAATGCACTCAAAGTCACAACCAGCCAGTTCTCAAAGACAAATTCTGGCTTTTCAAATTAATTCAGCCATCAATTCTTGTGGCTTTGTAATTCTTTTGGACCTGTGATAACTCAGAAAGACCCACTCTATAATAGAGAGAGGATCTTCTTTGTCTTGGACTTTTTCTGATTTTTGAGGGGTTTTTGTGTCCCAGTGAAAAATCATCCCATGAAGATGTGGCAACTTTCCTAGGATAATGAAACGAAAAGGCAGGTCAGGCTTGCACCTGTTGGCCTGTCTGGTAGACATCGCGTGCTGAATTTTTTCGAGTGCAGTTTCTGCCTCTGGGATGAGAATTCTGGGGGAACTGAGCTCCTCTCCCCCCTTTAACAAATCAAAAAGGGGGGCTAGATCTTCAGTAGAAAGACCCATCAAAGGTCTCACCCAGTTGAAAGATCCACACAGTTGATGAACATCTGCAAGGGTTTTAATTTGGGTCTTGATTTGTAATTTTTGAGGAACAATGGTCCTCTTTCCAATTTTGAGCCCCAGGTAATTCCAGGGCAGCATCTTTTGGATTTTGGACTCTTGCAGCTCAAACCGTGCGCCAACTAGTGAAGACACTGTGAGGTCAAGTGCATGCTCCAACAAGTCGTTTGTGTCAAAACATCATCGATGTAATGTTAAATGATCGCTTGGGGCACTGCTGCACACACAGGTTCGAGCAGAGAGGAAACATACCGTTGGCATAGCATGGGAGAGACTTTGAGACCTTGGGGTAAAACTTTCCACTGATACCTCTTCTGCGGTGCCTCCTGATTAAGGGACAGCACCGAGAAAGCGAAGTGTGGGGCATCATCAGGGTGAAGAGGAATGTGAAAGAAACAATCTTTTATGTCAATGACAGTCAAATTCCAATTCTCAGGGAGCATAGTTGGGGAAGGCATCCCTGGTTGCAGGGGTCCCATGTCCTCCGCTACCTCATTAATTTTGCAGAGGTCGTGAAGGAGCATCCACCTAGTCTTGTCTGCTTTTTGAATAACAAACACAGGAGAGTTCCACAGTGAAGTGGTCTCTTCAATGTGGCCTTTTTTCAACTGCTCTTCTACTAATTCGTTGAGCGCCTTTAATTTCTGTTTAGAAAGCGCCCACTGTTCTATCCAAACTGGTTCATCTGTCAGCAAATTCAGTTTTTGGATAGGATGCTCCTCAGTGACTGCAACTTGAAAAACCTTTGAAGGGTCAGGAATATTAATTGTGACTCCCCATTGGGACATCAAATCTCTTCCCCACAGGGGTTCCTCAAAATCCAATACAAAAGGGCGTAAAGTTGCCAATTGCCCATTCGGCCCCTCAATTGTGACTGCTTTCTTTGACTGTTTGGCCAATTGCAAACCTCCAATGCCATTTACATGTTGAACAATGTCTTGTAATTCCCAGTGTGACAGCCACAACTTTTCTGGCACGATCGTGACATATGCAGCTGTGTCCCAGGCCCCTTTAAGGAGTTTGGATTCCCCACCCATGGAGAGTTTACAGTAATCTTTTGGCCTGTTAGAGCCTATTTTTTTTACCACAGCGACAGTGGTGTCTCTGTTGCTTTCTCCCTTGCCATCCTCTGTGGCACCATCCTCTGGACCTGCCTTTACTGCCAACCCTTGCAAAGATGGGATTGCCTGGGCAATAATTTACCCTTTTGGTAGAAATGTGGGTGGGTTTTCACTGCACAGCCACACAACAAACCGCTCTGGGTCAATTGTTACGATCCCAGGGGCAATCTTTATGTCTGAGGGGGTGAACTTACAGTCTCCGATGACAAAAAATTTTGTGCCTATCAAATGCCACGTGCCGGGTTCCTTTGAGACCACGGCTGTTTGCCATTGATTGTCTCGCAGGTGAAGAGGCTCAGCCAACCTGAGCCTGAAAGGCTCATACCTGTCCATCGCTGTCAAGGATCCTGTTGGCTCAGGCAAAATTATGTGCCTCGGTTTCTCTGGTTCTGTCAGTTTCTGTGAAGAAAGAGTCAAATCTGATTTAAATGACTTTTTTTCTTTTTTGGTGTTTTGGGCTGCCCGATTGGGATCTACATGCTGGGCAGTCCCGCACTCTTCACTCAGTTTTTTGACTCTCTGGTGTTCTTTGTGTTCTCACTCCCCCCCACTTCCCCTTTCTTTTAAAAAATTGTCAAATTGTTTTTTCAATGGACACTGGTTGGTCCAGTGACTGTTCTGCCCACAGAGGAAGCAAGGGCGTTCTGGTCGTGCAGAACTGGTCGTCTTTTGTGGCTCTGATGTCTTCCACGTCTTCTGGGCTTTAGATGTTTCCACGGCAGCAGCAGTGACTTTCTGGTGTGCTTTCTGTTCTTTGAAAGCTGGCTTCTTGCACCATGGAACTGTGACACTCACGGCTTGAAGCATTTGTCTGAGCTGAGGGATGGTCCCTGGTTCTCTTGGGATGAGATTGATGGCAGCCATGCACTCTTCGTTTGCATGGGAGAAGGCTGAATGACTTGTTTCTGGGCTTCTTCTGCAACAACTTGCTGTTCAACTGCCATCGACAGCCAATCCACAAAATCAACATAGGATTCTTGTGGTTCCTGAAAAATTTCTAAATAACATTGAGAGGACCCAGCAGGCTGCATTTTCAAAAAGGCTTTACAAGCTAATTCAGTTGCAAACTCAAGAACATTTTGAGGAATACTGTCTGCCTGGTCTGTAGCTAGTTTCCAGTGTCCCTCACCCATTAAATGGTTGAGGGTGATCGGATTTCCTGCATTGTCTGTGGCTGTGTTTGGGTTATCTAACAAGCCTGAGAGTGCATCTTTCAAGAGATTTGCCCAGGTTCCCTCCCAAAGCTCAAATTGAGCTTTCCCTGATAGACATTTGAAAAGCTGTTTTAAATCTGATGGGACAACTGTGATTCCAGCTAAAGAAGAAAACAACATTCCTTCAAATTAAGAGCTGTTCTTTCCATGTTCTTTTAAGGCTTCCATCAAATCTTTAACAAGCGACTGAGGAAATGCACGCCAGGTCGCAAAGATGTTTCTGTGCCCACGGGTCCTGCGATAAGTAACTGGAGTAAGGAAAGGCACGTTTTCACCCCTTGGCTTTTGTCCCGTTAAATCTAGGACCCCTGCTGTGGCAGCTGCTGTTGGAGCCGGGGCGGCTACAGGCTCACCGTGTGTTTGGGGGTGGTTCCAGCAGCAGGCTGGGGGCGGTGCTTCACTGACGCAGCAGGGATTGGGAGAGGGGCTGCCCAGGACTGCCTCTGTCGCCGCGCCCACCGGCAGCAGTGGTGGTGGCAGCGGCAGCGACGGCAGGAGCCCAGGCTGGCACCGGGGCTGGCACCGGGGGCGTAAGCAGGGTTGGACTGGGGCGGCGCTGCGCCGGATCGTGCCCGCCACATGCCGGGCCCGCGGGTGCCGCCGAGCTTGGGACTGCTAATGGCGGCAGCGAGGGCGCGCGGGGAGCTCCCGCTGTGCACTCTGGAATGGGTTCGGCTGTACGCGTTGGGGGGGGCAGGGCCGGCTCCAAATGCCGCGGCTCTGGGCAAAGCAGCGGCGCCGGGTCCTCACCCCGCGGCTCTGGGAAAAGCGGCGGCGGTGGCTCCAGCTGCGGCCGCGGGTTCCCCGGGGCCGGTGGCGGCTCCAGGAGCGGGGGAGGAAACGGCACGGGGACGGAACTCGGCGGCACCAGCCCAGTGCCAAAACGGTGCGGGGCCGGGAGAGGTTGGGCTAGGGGCGGGGCCGTGCCTGCCTGGGTCAGGACGGGAACACCCCATCCCAAAAGCGGGGACGGCATGAGAGGGGTTTGGGGCGGAGGTGGGGCGATCCCGGTGAGCCGCGGCGGCGCGGTCCCACTCCCCGGGAGCGATGGCGGAGGCGCGGGGAGGGGAACGCGGGACGGTGGCTGGGAGCAGGGACCCAGCAAAACCAAGAGGGGTTGGGGTGAGAGCGGGGCCGTACCCACGTGGCTGCAAAAGGTGGGCACACCCCACCCCGGGCTCTGCGGGGGCGGAGAAAAAGGCAGGGGCAGATCTGGGGACAAAGGGAAAAGCGGGTAAATGGGAGGGCTAATGGGAAGGGAAAGCAAAGCCTCTTGGGAAGAAGAAGCTTGGGAGAAAGGACAAAGAACTGATGGTGGCTGCATGTGGCAGCAGCCATTTTCAGAGCTTTTTTCTTTGTTCTCTGAGAAGGGGGAAACTTCGGTGTCATCCGTTTGCAGATTTTTGGAGCCACTTTTGCTGCCAGCATCTGCGGGTGGCACCGAAGGCGTTTCTTTTTCAGCAAACGAAAAACAAACTCTCGGTTTGTTTTCTGGGTGACTGGGGGGAGTTTTGGGAGGGGGTCGGTCATCCGTGCCAGCCAGATGAGTCTGGGAGGCCCCAGCAGTCCAGCCGTGACTGCTAGAGCAAGCATTTTTCAAAAACCTCAAAGCAGCGGAACTTTTGGACCCCGAGGGGCTTTTTGTGTCTTTGAGAATTCTTGAGGGGTATTTTGGGGATTTGGGTGTTTTGGGAGTTGCGGGAAGCGGGGAAGAAGGGAAAGAAGGGGAGGAGGGGGAAGAAGGAAAAGCAGAAAAAGGGGACAAAGGGGAAGAGGCTGCTGAATTGTTTTGCAAAGATGCAATATTTTTTCCTTGCATTCCTTCAATTTCTTTCAAGGCAGATATTAACTGCCATGGCCAAAATATGAATTTTGAAGCCAAAACGTCTCCTGACCTGGCTAGCTTTTGTAACTTTTTTAAAACATTTTCCCAAAACAAAATACAATTTACTTGGTCCAAATTAACATTTGTAAAATGCAAAAACAAATACCTAATGAACTTTTTCAACTCCTTTTTTGAATGCTTTACTTTCACAACAATCAAAACTCCAATTAAACTTTTAAAAACCTCTTTCTGGGTGGTCAAATCATTCCCCATTATGAGCTAGCTGTTATCCTTCCACCACCCCTTCCAGCACCCCTCCCACCCCCCCGCGGGCTATTCTTTCCTGGGGAGAGGGCCTCTGCTTGGGGAGGGACCACGGTCCACCCTCCTCCTCCCAAGGGGTTGCACAACCTAAAAATCCTGTGGCTTTTCCAAGCCTGTTGGTGGGTATCTCCCCTCCCCTTGAGGAAAATACTCACCGACCCTGGGGGATGGCGGGAGGCATTGCTGGGGCGACCACAAGCCAAAGAGAATTCCTTTTGGGACAGGAGCTGTTCTCTTCGTCTACCAGAGGCGCAAACTTTGCAAACTAACTCTGGTTGCTCTTGAGTTCGAGGGTCACTTTGAACCTCTCACAGGGTCCAGACTTGGGCCACTGTCTCGGACCCACGTCACAGCGTGTCAACTACATCTGCAGGCCTCACGTTGGACACCACACTGTTGTGTTGTGTATCTCTTTCTGGCCCAGCCTGGTTTTCAGCTTGGGCCCCCAGCTGCTCTAATACGCTTCAACAGTACCTGTTGGTGGGATCTTGGCTCTGCAGGCAGATTGACTCACACTGTCATGGCTGTGGTAGAAAAAGGGGACTCTCCAAGGCTTCCAGAAAACAGAGGTTTTATTCAGGGGGTCAGGGGATGCCCCAGCCTCAGTCTGGTGCCTCCAAACAGAGACCCCAGACCTCGGCTGCAGGGCGTTTTTGCTCAGGACAGTTCAAGGGGTGGATACAAAGTGTATAAACCAATAAAACAATCCAAACACTACATGCCAGCTAGCTTACTTAAACACTAACAAATCCAAAATAAGTTTGGGAGTGGTCTCAAGGGTCCTGCCAACCAGTTGCCGAAACTCTCAGACCTTGAAGATAAGAATGGTGATGGACAGAGAAAAATCATACATGAATCAGAAATGAAACAGGGAAAAGAACCAATAGAAATAAATCTCCAAGCAGAGGCTCAGATTGCCTCAGAAACCCTTATCAAACTATGATAAAAATACATCCTGGGGCAAGAGGCCCCTTCACGGTATCTGCTATACTAAAATTACAATAAAAAAAAACTAGACTATGTTCCTACCAAAAGCTTATAAAACATTTCTTGCAAAACCCACAATCCATCACCAGTGACCCTCAGACTTTCCCATCACCCACATCCACACCTCAGCTGGGAGAACATGTCACAGCCAAGGACTGCAGAGCCACTCCTGGACACTGGAAATTCCTGCAGGTGCCTCCAACCACAGGTGAGGCTCCAACCTCGCTGTGAGAGGGCCCAGCTGTGATAGTGCTGGGTAACCAAACTGACAGCACTTCTAGAGTGGGAACATCTGGATTCATCCTCCTCTTGGGTTCCTCCCAAAGCCTGGCCAGGCCCCACACAAAGCCAGATGTCAGATTTCATGGCTTTGTCCAAATTCTAAACATAGAATGGTCAATACATGTTTCACTGTCTTTGGTTATGGAACCAAAAATGTGTATTCTATTTCATTTGTTGAAAGCAGCTGGGGAGATGTTTTTCTTTATCTCTTCTTGTAACTCTGGGGGGAGGGAGGCAGATGCCTTTTGATAATGGGCTAGCTGTTCAAACCAGGTGGGGCAGTGTTTCTTATCTCTTTCACCACCTGTCCTCCCTCCAGGGGGATATTTTCTGCTGATGGGCCATGAAGGCTCACCAAGGACATGAAACATTCCATCATCCCATTGGGAGATGCTTCACCCAGTGGGGGGAGCCAACCACTCCTACCTGGATAAAAACTGAGGTGCAGGAACACGAGGGATCTGGTTCCACGGGATTCCCGGAGGAAGATCAGACCCTTCTCACCATCACTGGACCCTTTTCTCTCAGGATCATCGCTACTCCAACAACACCACATCTGCCACTCCAGGAGGACTCACTTATGGACTGTTTCCAACACCCTGACCAACAGGGTGTCAGGTTGTAGCTCTGACTCTGTCAGGGTTTCTAGGATTATTGTTTCTTTGCTTGTTTGTTTTTTTGTTTGTTTGGGGTTTTTTTACTACTACATTTATACCGTTAATATTCTTAGTAAAGAACTGTTATTCCTATTCCCAAATCTTTGCCTGAAAGTCCTTAATTTCAAAATTATAATTTGGAGGGGGGGAAGGGGTTTACATTCTCCATTCTGAAGGAAACTCCAGTTTCCCTGGCACATACCTGTCTTTCCAAACCAAAACAGTTTATTAGAAGCTCTCTGAAATATTTCTCCATAACTCTAAGAAAAAAGATTCCTAGTGAACTGCACCAGACCAGAGGGAAATCAAGGCATAGCCATGGTTTGTCAGGACTTGCTTGATCCTAATGAGCCCCATGGTGCATTCGGTGCTGAGCCTTTGAACCTCAGGGCCTGAGAGAGATTGCACAAACCTTCCCAGAAGTCCAAGTCAGAAGAAAACTTCAGGCATTAATGGGTCCCACTAAGGCCCATCCCCACCACAGGCTCCTCATGGAGTCCTTGGAGGAGAGAATTGGATTGCACAAAATCCTCCCAGAAACACAGTGTGGGAAGGAAAATCCAAAGTACCTTAAATATCTTGAGTATCTCAAAGTAATAATGAGCCCCATTGAGGGTTAGTGCAAAGCTCTCAAGGGACTAATTAAAGCAGAAAATTAGACGCCAGGATGGCACAAAAACTTCTCAGAGACTCAGTGTCAAAAAAAGTTCTTAAAAAAATTTTAAGTACCTTAAAGTAGTAATGAGCCCCACTGAGTGTTTTTACTGCCTAAGAATCCCAAGGGACTAGTTAAATTAGATAATTTGGGCCATGATTGCACAAACTTTTAAAACTCACTGTCAAAAAAAGCTCTTTAACAAACTTTGAGTACCCTGAAGTATTATTGAGCCCCACTGAGTGTTTTTACTGACTGAGAATCCCAAGAGACTTGTTACAGTAGATAATTGGAGGCCATGATTGCACAATCCTTCTCACAGAATCAGATTTAAAAGGGAAACTCCAAGTACCGTAAAATTACTGAAGTACCCTGAAGCATTAATGAGCCCCACTGAGTGTTGTTACTGACAAAGCCTCTCAAGGGACTAATTACAGCAGATAATTGGAGGCCATGAGTGCAGAAACTTCCCAGAAACTCCAAGGCAAAAGCCAAACCCAGAGTCCTTTGAAGAACCTGCAGTGCCTGGGAGCATTAAGGGGAGCCCCCCAGGGCCATTCCTGACCAAGGCTCCCCAGGGACTCCTTCCAGCACATCCTTGAGGCCACTGGGCTGTCAGGGGGATGCTGAGGGCGGGACAAGGGGCTGACAGTGCCCAGCCTTGCTGGGGCTGTGCCAGGAGGCCCCAGGGCCTCAGGACAAGGTGTCTCCTGACAGCCCTTGGTGGCACAGACCCTGCTGTGCCCCAGGCCACCAAGACTTGGCTTCTCTATGTCCCCTCCTGGCATAACTGCCTGCAGTTCTCTGCTCTGCCTGAGGTCTGGGCACACTTTCTCTGTTGTGTGCCTCACTGGGACCCATTAAAACTTGCAGAAACTTTGGAGTTGGATTCTGACTTAGAGTCCTTGAGAGGTTTCTTCAGCTCCCAGTCAGGGACTGATGTTCAGCGCCTCAGCACCAGCCCCAAGAGGGTAATTAAAGTCTTCGTGCTGTGTCTGTGCTGATGAGCTGGGCTGGGCTCCTGGCACAGAGGCAGCAGCTCCTGGCAACCAAGAAGAGCTTAAAAAGCTGAGCAGCTCTTCTCGCAGCCCAGCAGAGCTGAGGCACTGCCTGCAGCCACCCCAGGCACAGCACACAGGCACAGAGAGCTTCAATCACTCAGGGCTGGGAAGGAGCTGAGAAGAGACTGGGGGAGAATCACTGCCAGCCCTTGGCACAGGAACTTCTGGCTGCAGGACAATGCAGCTGCAGCTCCTGCAGGGATCTCCTCAAGCTGGAACAGCCCAATGCCTACAGACTCTGTGAGTACAACTCTCTGAGTATTTCTGGTGCAGGGGAGGTGAAATGCTCAGGAAGCTCTGACACACTGAGAGCTTCTGCACACTCCCAAAATATTTCCAAGACAAGGATTTATTTTAAAATGGGGACATATCCTGAGACTTTGTTTTCATTTCTTAATATTAGATAATGGGGGAGAGGGAGAACAAATGATAAAGGTGTCATTAATTTTCACAAGTCCCTGGGACATCTGAACTCTCAGTGCTCAGCAGGTGTGCAGGAGATCCCTGATGTGCTTTCAGCCACTCCTCTGCCCATGGACAGCACCAGCATCACCTTTCCTGGGCCCATCAGGCTTAGTCTGAGCTGTCCTTTCTCCAGGCTGCCAACAGAACCTGCCCCCAGCCAGTGCCCTGCAAACAGGCAGGGTTCTGTAGGGCCAAGGAGAGTGCACAGAGATTTGGGGTCTGGGAGTGCTGGCAGGGAGAGCTCAGGCACAGGGAAACCCCTGCAGGAGGAAAATCCCCAGGAAGCAGAGAGAAGATGAGGCAATGAGAGAAAACAAACTCCAGCAATGTTGTGGCAGGGAGAGTTCAGAGATCTCCACAGGAGCCCCTCCAGTGCAGCCCCTCCCTCTGAACAAGCCCCCTCCCTCCTGTCCCCCAGCCAAGCCTCTGCCCTCAGGGCTGGGGCTCCAAGGCCTGAAGCCCCTCCTGTGCAGGCAGAGCTGCAGCAGAGCCCTGGAGCAGCTCTGCAGCCCCAGGCCCAGTTCCCTCTGCAGAGCTCAGGGCTGGGAGCAGCTGCCCAGCCCTGGGGGGCTCTGGGAGGGGGCACAGCTGGCTCAGGGTGACGCTGTCCCCAGTGCCCGGCTCTGGGCAATGCTGTCAGTGCAGCCAGGGCAGGAGCTGCATCTCCCTCAGTCCAATGCCAGCACAAGGACACTTGGAAGTCTCCGGGAGATTTCAGTCCAAGCTGGGAGCTTCAGTCCAGGATGCAAACCTGTCCTGCAGCATCTTTGTGTTCTCTGAAAGACCCCTGCGGAAAGGCAGAGGTGTTCTGACAGTGAAAATGCTGTTGGGTTGGTGATATGAGCAACGTGAGTCGGATACAAAAGTTGGGCTGGGCTGTGTTGGATCCATCTGCTCTCAGCAGCACCTGGGGATTCTTTAGGGGAAACATGGGAAGGTGATCACCCTCCACCTGAGAAAGGCTTAAGCCCTTAGAAGCTCTGAATAGGTCAGAATGTCAAACCATGTCCCCTCAGTCTCACCTCATCCCATTGGCTGACAGATCTTTTTACTGTTCTCCCTGAGGGCAGCAGAAATGCTGAGGCTTTGATTTCCAAAAATGCCTGGAGAGAAATGGGGAGAGCTATATAACTGATTACGGCGCCAAGGAAACGAGGCAGAGAGTGCATCAGTGAAGGCTGCGTGGTGCTCTTGCAGGCAAGAGACCACACCTTTATTTTTTGACTCCTTTTGTATATTTTACAAGTTGCCCACCCCAGAGGTGGGACCCTTGGAACCACTGGTCATTTTCCAGAGACCATCACCGAAGCCCCTCCTCTGGGAACAGATGTGGGAGCTTCGGTTGTTTACTGAACATGGCCTTGTGCTTCAAGACTGTGCCTGGGAATAGAATTCCCAAAACCAAAACAAGCAGGCACGAAAGCGTGGCAACAGAGCTTAAAAGAAAAACTGCAGAACTCATAAACACAAAAGGCTGTCTGTGTATTCCAAGGGACGCTATGCGAAATGCCTTTGATTTTGGTTCCAGATACCACCACGAACACTTCACTGCCCTTTTCTCCATGAACAGGTCCCCATGCCCAGCCAGAGCAAATGTCCAACAGCAGCTCCATCAGCCACTTCCTCCTGCTGGCATTGGCAGACAGGCGGCAGCTGCAGCTCCTGCACTTCTGCCTCTTCCTGGGCATCTCCCTGGCTGCCCTCCTGGGCAACGGCCTCATCATCAGCGCCGTAGCCTGCGGCCACCACCTGCACAGCCCCATGTTCTTCTTCCTGCTCAACCTGGCCCTCACTGACCTGGGCTCCATCCTCACCACTGTCCCCAAAGCCATGCACAATTCCCTCTGGAACACCAGGGCCATCTCCTACAAAGGATGTGCTGCACAGCTCTTTTTTTTTATGTTCTTCATTTCAGCAGAGCTTTTCCTGCTGACCATCATGTGCTACGACCGCTACGTGTCCATCTGCAAACCCCTGCACTACGGGACCCTCCTGGGCAGCAGAGCTTGTGCCCACATGGCAGCAGCTGCCTGGGCCAGTGCCTTTCTCAATGCTCTCATGCACACAGCCAATACATTTTCCCTGTCCCTGTGCCATGGCAATGCCCTGGGACAGTTCTTCTGTGAGGTGCCCCAGATCTTCAAACTCTCCTGCTCAAACTCCAACCTCAGGAAACTTGGGCTCATTGCTGTTAGTGCCTGTTTAGCACTTGGATGTTTTGTGTTCATTGTTTTCTCCTATGTGCAGATCTTCAGGGCTGTGTTGAGGATCCCCTCTGAGCAGGGACGGCACAAAGCCTTTTCCACCTGCCTCCCTCACCTGGCCGTGCTTTCCCTGTTCATCAGCTCTGCCATATTTGCTCACCTGAAGCCCCCGTCCATGTCCTCCCCATCCCTGGATCTGGCCCTGTCAGTTCTGTACTCGGTTGTGCCTCCAGCCCTGAACCCCCTCATCTACAGCCTGAGGAATCAGGAGCTCAAGGCTGCAGTGTGGACACTAATCACTGGACTACTTCAGAAACGCTAAATTGGTGGCCAATTTCTACAAATCGCTTGTAATAAAAGTCATCCTTATGGTACTTGTTTTGTTGGTGTTTAGAATTTTATTCTTTGTTTTAGTTTTCAGTGATAAGAGAAAAAATGCCATTGTTTCTGCCCTTTGTTACTTAGTTACTCTGCAATTCTGCCGTGGTCACAGAGTGTGTCATTGAGAGACTGTGCTTTTGGTGGCTTTAACGGAACTCAAGGATCTCCCAGCCAAGATTTCTGCAGAGATGCCCCTTTGGTTCCCTTCTCTGCAGCTGCAGCAGCAATGTCTGTGTGCAGAGCTGGGGGCAGATCAGTGCTGGCACAGCAGCTGTGCCCAGCAGCAGCAGCAGCACTTGGTGCTGCCAGTGCTGCTGCCGTGGCCCTGCCCCGCTGCCCTCCTGGCCCTGCTGTTGCTGTAGGGCCTGAGTGCTCTCGGGGCCGGGCACAGGGCTGGGGGTGGCAGTGCCGGGGCTGCAGCAGGGACAGGCCATGGGCACTGCTGGCACAGCAGCAGTGCTGAGGCCTCAGCCCAGGGCCTGGGGGCTGCAGGCTCCTTGCCCAGGCTCTCTCCACAACACATTGCCCAGGCCAAGGCTGAGCAGAGAAAAGCCCCGGCAGCAGCCCCAGGCTGGCCGTGGGCAGGCTGGGGGCAAACAGCACGGCTGGGGCTCTGCAAGGGCCCTGGGCAAGCACACGGCAAGGAGCAGCAGAGCAGGGCCTGATCCATCCCCACTGCGCTGGACACCCCAGGCCAGCGGCCCACAGCCTCCTCATGCACCTGCCAACAACATCCCCCCTCTGCAGCCCTGGCCTCTCCCCCAGCTCACACAGCTGCCGCAGCCTTGCAGGCACAGCCACGGCAGCACTGCCTCAGGAGCCCCTGTTTGCCCTGCCCAGAGCAGGCCTGAGCACCCCCATGGGCTTGGTGTGGGGAGATGAAGCTGAGGGAGCACAAATGGCAGCAGGGCCTGGGGCCAGGAAGGGCTGGGCCACAGCAGGGAAACCCCTCAGGTTTGTGGTGGCCTCTGAAGTCAGCCAGAAAGTTTGTTCCCATCAGCTGGGAATTTGCTGTGCCACTGCAGATGTTTCCCAGATCCAGCTGTCATGGGTTCAAGCAACAGTGAGCATGTCCAGGGAGGTTACATCTGCCAGCAGGGAAACAGGCAGGACAAGTCTCTTTGT
This sequence comes from Phylloscopus trochilus trochilus, assembly GCA_016584745.2. Lineage (NCBI taxonomy): Eukaryota > Metazoa > Chordata > Aves > Passeriformes > Phylloscopidae > Phylloscopus > Phylloscopus trochilus. The sequence continues at coordinate 586,764 of WQNJ02000055.1, read as the reverse complement.
TAAACTCAAGAATCCATTTTATTCCCCCCACCCCAGGCTGGGGAGGAGGTGAGGACCAATAGGAAGAACAGGGGCAAGGTCATGAGTTTTATTGGGAATTCAGGTGAGGAGTCTTAATGTTTGAATCAAGGGAGGAGGTAACACAAGGACAGTAAGATCAGATTTCAGCCTCCTCAAAACAGGGAGACTCCACAATTCCTCCATTTATAAATTGGTTATAACAAGGTGATTCTTGGGAATATGACCTCAATTGTCACTGAGGGATGGGCAGGAGGCATCCACCAACTGGGGATTCTGAACCACCTCAATGCAAATTAGATTCCTATGAAATAACTGCAGTGGAGTAGATCACAGGCTTGTGGGTGAAAATTGTGGGTAGCGAAGCTTTGCAACATCAACAAGAAATGAGAACCATCCATTCCAAAAGGGATAACCAGATGTAGGATGTTCCAACATAAAATCAAAAGCCAGTTCCACCTTTGGCTTTGGAGGGCTGTGGGAGAGGGATGTGGGTGTGACAGTCCTGACACTTTAGAGCATGCTTGGAGTATGTTTCCACAAAGGGAAGAATCAAGGAGCAAGAATCTGAAGGACTGAACAAGAGAAGGGTGTATCCAAAGAGACAAGAGACAGGCAATTGACTGAAACTATCCAGACCATTCCTGAAGGGCAGAGCCTGCTCAGGAATCTCATTTCACTGCGTTCTCTTCACATCCAAGTTGGGCACCAGAATCTGTGGGTGCCCAGGGCCCCAGGACTCCATGGCTCCAGGAATCCCTGTGTGGAATCCATGGCTCTGTGACCTCACGGCCGGACTCCAGGGCTGTCTCCTGGGCAGCCAGAGAACGTTGGTGCCAGCGGGAGGGGTGGCAGTGCAGGCACACTGACACTTGAGAGGCACCTGCTGCTGCACCTGCTGCTGCTGCTGCTGCTGTTGGCATTTCTGCTGCTGCTGGCACTGCTGCTGCCCCTGCTGGCAGTGCCCTGGGGCGGCAGAGCAGCAGCACCTGCAGCCCTGCAGCCTGCGAGGCGCTGGCAGCTCAGGGCAGAGCCCAATGACCCAGCTGGGATTGCACTTGAGGATGGACATGGAGAAGGGAATCTGTGCCCACACAGTGCTCAGAGCAGGTCTGGGGCAAGGAGGGAAGGAGGGAAGGAGGGTGGATGAATCCCCTTCCCACCACTACCAAGGGAAGGCCTTGGTGAGGGCAAGGGGGCCTTGACCTGACACCCAGCCCTTCAGAGACCCAGCTGCCAGCTCCGGCTCAGCCCACACTGAGCGGGATTCCATCAGGCCTTGGCTCAAGGCAGTGGCAGGGGCAGAAGTGATGGCAGCAGCTGGAATGCAGGCCCATGCTTTCCTTCTCCCCAGCCCAGTTGGCAACATCTGGGCAAGGTCTCCCCTGTCTGTCTGCAGCCAGCTTGGGGGCCCTTCCTCTCCTCCCCCTGCTTGGGGGACTGAGCTTGGTTTCTCTGACATCCTCAACGCTGAACTTGTGTCTCCTCCAACCTGGCTGTTCAGGGTTTGTGTTTCCTGTGTCTCTCACCTTCCTCCACTTCCTCCTTCCCACCTGCTCACGGAGCCGCTTTGGGCAGCTGGCTCTGGAACTTGCAGCAGCCAAGTTTTCCAAATTTCCCAAATTCCCCTGAAAAATTCCCCAAAATGAACCCCAAAATTTACCCAAAAATTCCCCTCGAATTCTCCAAAACCTCCCAAATTTCCCCAGATTTTCCCCCAAATTCCCCAAAATCTCCCAAAATTCTTCAAAATTTTCCTCAAAATTCCCCTAATTTTCCTCAATTCCCCCCAAATTCCCCAAAATTCTCCCAAAATTACCCCAAATTTTCCCCAAATTACCAAAATTTACCCTATTTCCATTAAAATCACCCAAGACTACCTCAAATGACACAAAACTCGCCCAAATTCCCCCAAGTTTCTGAAATTTCCCCTAAAAATCCCCCTCAAATTCTCAAAAATTTCCCAAAATTCCCCAAATTTTCCCCTTAAATTCCCCAAAATCTCCAAAAATTCCTCAAAGTTTTCCTCTGAAATCCCCAAATTTTCTGAAATTCTCCAAAGTTTCCCCCAAATTCCCCAACATCTCTCCAAATTCCTCAAAGTTTTCCTCTGAATTTGCCAAATTTTTCCTACATTCCCCAAAATGACCCAAAATTTCTCCAATTTTTCCCTTAAATCCCCCAAAATCTCCAAAAACTCCCCCAAATTTCCCTCTAAATCCCTCAAGTTTTCTCAAATTTCCTCCAAAATTCCCCTCAAATTCTCCAAAACCTCCCAAAATTCCACAAAACTTCACCCAAATTCCCTCAGATCTCCAAAATCCCCCCAAATTTTCCTCAGATGTCCCCAGATTTTCCTAAATTCCCCCCCGCCAATTTCTCAAAATGACCCCAAAATGACCCAAAATTTCCATCAAATTCCCCAAATACAAAGGGAGGGGACAGACTATCTCCCAATGGGAGACAAGGTGGGAGTGGAACAGGGTTGGAGGGACATGTAGGGCAGCAAATGAGGGTGCCTGGGGAGGGATCCCCTCTGTCCTTGCCCTGTCACTCAATGCTCCTCTCTGAACTTTCTGGAAGCTGGGAGGAGCAGCTGGGTGACAGACAAGGCCCAGAGGAGGGGGCTGGGGGGGAACAGAAGGAGGATTGACAACAGGAACAGAACTGTCAGGGAAAGAGAGGGGAGACAAGGGAACAGACCATCAAACAGAATATAACAGGGAGCAAAACCAACGACACCATACAACACTTCTTGAGGCAGTACAGTCTGAATCTGGGCTCTTTCCTCCTTTCTCTCTCTTTCAGGGAAGAATCAGCCATGGGTGAAGGAATCCTGCACATGTGCCTGGTGCTGATGGCCATGGTGGGCGTCAACCAGCCGCTGCAGCCCTTGGAAAAGAAGGGAATTGCTCCCCAGGGTGGGGAAGAAACCCTCCAGAGGATGAAGATGTGCAAGGTGAGACTTGGGCTGCACCAGCTGCAGTTGGAGAAGGAAATTGCAGACCTGGAAGCCACCCAGGAGGCTCCAGCACAGCCTGCAGTGCACCTGGAGAGGAAGATCCAGCGGCACACGTGTGCCATGCTGGGCTTGGTCATCCCTGTGCTGCTCGTGCTCTGCAGGCAGCACTGGCAGGGAGCCACAGCACTGCACACAGGACAAGGACACCCTGACCTGGGGCTCCTGGCCAAAGGCTGCAGAGGAGTGACCCTCCTGACCAAGCCCTGTGTGCTGCTCAGGGCCATTTCCATCTCCATGGGCAGAACTCGAGGAGATCTCTGGGTACTTGCAGGGAGACTGCTCCGATTGCCCCTGAAATTACTTTGTTCCACCACCAAAGTCTTTGTGCTTTGTGAGGTGAGCTCTTTCCTTTTTGTAGTGACAGTGAGAGTTGTATTGATTTATTCATTTCTTTAATGATTTGTGTAAGTAATGTGCATAATTGTTACAGGCTTTGTATTGATTGTTAGAAATACTCTGAATAATTTTTATAGTCTGTATAGATTGTTGACAATAGTCACTCAACTAATTCTTAGAAAAAATATGTCTTGATTGTTATACTCTCTGCATCGATTGCTAGAAATAGTCTCTGTCTTGATTCTGAAAGACATAGTAAGTAATAATAATAAATAACTATAGTAAATAATAATGAATGAATAATAAATAATTCTCCTAAATAATCTTTTGATTATGATACTCTCCCTACTGATAAAGACAGTCTGTCTTGATTCTGACAAACATAGTAAATAATAATAAATAAGTATAGTCAATAATAAATAATAAACAATTATAGTAAATAACAAATAATAATAAATAATTGCAGAAAATAATAAATAACGAATAACAAATAACAAATAATAATTTTTTCTCTTAAATAATCTGTATTGATTATGATACTCTCCCTAGTGATAAAAAAAATGTCTGTATTGATTGTCAGAACTACCAGGCTTCTGTTACGAAGGTGGATTCAAACAAAGGAAAAATAGAATAAAAAATTAAGTAAAATAAAATAAAATAAAATAAAATCTAAAAATAAGAATAAAATGAGATAAAAATGAAATTAAAATAAAATAAAAATAAAAAATAGAATAGAATAGAATAGAATAAAATGAAATAAAATAAAATAAAATAAAATACTTTCCAAAGTACACACCCAACAGAAGTGTTGGGCAAAACACTGCTGGGGTGGGCAGTGAAATATAAAATTAAAAATATAAAACAGAATAAAAAAATAAAATAAATAAAATTTAAAAAAAACCCTGAGTAGAATAAAATAAAATAATAAAAAATAAAATAAAATAAAATAAAATAAATTTTAAAAATAGAATAAAAAAAATAAAATAAAATAAAAATAAAAATAACATAAAGTACAACAAAATAAATAAAATGAAAATAAAAAATAAGGTAGAATTTAAAAAAACCCCACCAATATTAAAATAAAATAAAAATAAAATAAAATAAATTTTAAAAATAGAATAAAAATAAAATAAAATAAAATAAAAATAAAAATAACATAAAGTACAACAAAATAAATAAAATAAAAATAAAAAATAAGGTAGAATTAAAAAAAAACCCACCAATATTAAAATAAAATAAAATAAAAATAAAATTAAAAATAAAAATAAAATAAAATAAATTTTAAAAATAGAATAAAAATAAAATAAAATAAAATAAAAATAAAAATAACATAAAGTACAACAAAATAAATAAAATAAAAATAAAAAATAAGGTAGAATTTAAAAAAACCCCACCAATATTAAAATAAAATAAAAATAAAATAAAATTTAAAAATAGAATAAAATAAAATAAAATAAAAATAAAATTAAAAATAGAATAAAATAAAATTAAAAATAGAATAAAAATAGAATAAAATAATTTAAATAAAAATTAAAAGTAAAAATATATATAAAAAAATAAAATAAAATAAAATAAAATATCATTGGAAAAATTCCAGAATTTCCCTTTTTTCCCAGCTTGGAATTTCCCAGTAATGAGGAAATTTCTCGTTCTCGACAAAGACAACATATCTCCTCTCTCTTGGCAAGATAAAGCAGAGCATTTAATCTCTTTCAGGGGTACATGGCCAGTCCTCTATATTCCTGGCCATTTTCTGTGCACAGAAACCCTTTTTTTCCTCTATATAAAAGAGAGAACATCACTGTTGGGTCTCGAGGCTTTGGTTTATTTGTTTGCTCTTCTTACCTTGGGGTCATTAAAGCTGAGAACAGCCAAGTTCTAAAGGAGCAGTGGGGCTGTGACTCGATGATCTTTAGAGGTCCTTTTCAGCCCCAAATATTCTGTGACATTGAGGCTCCTCCCTGAGAGGTGCCAATTTCCCACTTGCTGGTTGGGCAATCTCTCCAGAGAGGTTTGTTCCCCTTTAACTTCTCACTTTCCATTTCTTCTGACCGTTTTAAGTTGGAAAATCTTGCCTGACAACTCTTTAAATTTTTTATTTAGAATGGCAAATGAAAGCACCTGGGACATTTCTGACTCGAGTGACATGTTTCACGGAATTTTAAATGGCACTGCCTCTCAAGATTTCTTTAAATTGCTTACATATTTTATACTTGGTACAGAATAATGTCTATAAAATCCACTGTTCTAGCTAAGTATTTATCCTTGACAGATTGCACTGCATAGCACAGCCACAGGAAATAGGAAAAAGGTGTCAAAAGGCATCAAAATCACTCAAAAGCAGGTCTTTAATCATTGCACCAAAAGGTTCCCAAAGAAAGTATGGAAGTACAAAGTGGAAGCTCTATGTATAACTTAGTACAAAAGGAAATTCTTTGTCATTTAACCAAAGAAATTGATTGACATGTGTTGAAAAGATTAGTGCTACAACAGTCACATCATTTACTTTCCAAAAGCTCAATATGGAATCATTAAATAGCAAGTTTTCTCATTCAAGCAGCAAATTTACACAGCTGGACATCTAGAGCAAAATGCTGCTGGTTATAATACAGGGACAGTCATGATGAGATGGAAAGATAACCAGTTTTCCTGCCTTACACAAATATCTCAGATGTTACAGTAAAGTCAAGTTGACATTTTTAAAAGCTGTTAAGAATATTTCTACTTATATTCTCAAAACTGAGATAATTTTGTTCAGAGTACTCAGGAGAGTGAGGTTTAAGGACTTTAAATTTGTGTTTAGGATAGGAAGAGGCCAGCTTTTGTATTGGAACATCCAACTCTTGGGGAATATTAGCATTAGCCCCCAGCCTACTGTCACTTCTGTGGGGTAAGGGAATGTGGCACGACACCTTCCCTTGTTTTGATGTCAAATTCTGCCTTAAAAAAACATGAATGGCTGCAGTTGTGCCAAGATTTGCTTGTTTGGTTGAAACAAAACAAAGTCTTATGGTCAAAACAGAAAATTTCTCTTCATCTCCAGAGTTCATGATGAGACAGCAAGAAGAAGAAATTCCAAACTAAAGCCTGATACAAATGGACCAGTCTGTTCCTTGGTGTTTTCTTATGGATAACACCTGTTATTGCTGCTAGACATTTCACATGCATGTGAAAAGGCTTATTTAGAAATCAGGAGGCAGAAATGCATCATCCTGGATACCAGTAAGTTAACTAATTTAAAATATAAACCTGAGTACAGAAGCAAACTCTTTACAGCCTACTCCAAGACATGGAGTTATTTAGTGGCCTATGGAAGTCTAACGCCTCCAAATCAGACTCACCACTAGGCAGCCAACAAAGCCAGTGCCTAGAACACAGTAGTGGTTTTGGAGTGTCTACAAAACTTCCAGCAAATCTGCTCCAGCTTTTGTGCCACCCTTAGCACACCTGAATTTTCCATTACCTCTAGCCACAGCTCTAAAGAGAAGCTTGAATCACCATGAAACAGGGGATTCAAGGGTTAAAGGGAACTTTAGAATAGCTGGGGTAGTATACATGAACATGTAGAATGAATTATCTCACTCTCCAAGGACTGAAGGAAAGTAGAAAGATATGGGGGCCCCTTCGAAGGACACCTGGTGCCCATTAAAAGTTGCGGAGGTTGTGAAAATAAGAGGGGGCCCTTTGCAAAATTAGAGGGAACAACTTAGTAAAGAAGGAACACGCATGTGCAGATCCATTGGTTCAGAAGTTCACAAAGAGGAAGACATTGGTTCCTTTATACCTTCAAGCCCCCTGACTCAATTGGGGACCACCAGCTCAATAAAAACAACAAACCACGCAGCCGCAACTGATTTACATACGAAGCGGAGAGCGGGCGGGGACAGGTAATCAATATGTATAGGTGATATAGAATGTGTATGATTTCCGTAGATAAATAGAAGGATGAAAATTGTAAGAGGTACACAGGATTTGGGAAGATGCTCTTCCCCTGCGTCCAGCGCTGAATAAAATACCTACCTACTTTACAACTTTCATGGGTTGTGGAGTTTTGAACCGCATATCATTTGGCACCCCAGATGGGACTTACCTTGTCATCTACAAAGCCGGGCTGAGGGACGGAGAACTCTGTGGTGCGCCCTGGGATTTCCTGGAGGAGAACTCCGAGACCTCAGCTCACCTATTGCAGGGACAGATAACAACCACTGGCTGGTGAACTAAACAGTGAGTATTAATTAAATTCTAAGGGCTCGTAACATGTACATGTGGGTAAAAGGGCTGTTGATAAATTGCAGGGGACATCCTGTGTACAACATAGTCCCTGGGTAAATAAAAACTTGCAAGCTGTTGGTGGAGGGATACAAACACCAGTGAGACCAACTCTGCTCCTTCAGTCTCCATGGGTCAAGGAGGAGGAGGGGAGAGGAAGGGGGCTGGTGGTGGAGGGATTCACTGTCTGATAAGAGCAGCCGCGAAGGAACCCTAGGGTGCAGGTCGAGTGAATTCCTGCTCCCGTGTTATCGGGGCTCAGGTGTGTTTGAGTCCGGACTTAGTGAGTGTGGGAACGTATGGATGAGTGAGCAGGAGAAGTTTGTTTTAAGGTCACTGTCCCACTATTGTTTTGTTACCTTATCGTCATTCTGTTGCAGCTTTATTGTTGTGTTATTGTGGTTTTATTGTTTTATTACCGTTCTATTACCATACTGCTGTTGTTAACGACTCTGGGAAGGGGTAGTGGATTTTCTGAGGTAACACTACCATCTTGTGTTAAGAGTTATTATTGCAATAAGTGACTGGCTCATTAAGTTCATTTGTGATACAATATTGCCATCTTGTGTCGAAAGTTGAAATTGAAGCAAATTGAGATTTTTAAAAGAATTATCAGTTTTAATTGATTGTTAAATGTGATTAGTGAAACACAGGTTCGAGTTATAAGACTGACTATTTAGGGAAAAACATCTCTAAATAATTCCTTTTCACTAAGTCTTTGAATTTGATTTTTTTAAGAATTAAGTCAACTTGGTAGACAACTAAATAGAGGGGGAGATAATTGATTTAAGTATTATTCAAATCAGGTTGACTGTGAACTCAGGCTTGTGTGGGGCGGTCACACTAAGAACCCAGATACTGGGATTGTGTGGGGAGAAAATATTAGAAGGAGACTGTGGAATTTTGTTAAGAAAGGTTTGAGGCAGGGTATGTGAGGCAGGGTATAAAAGAGGACATAATGGGATCTGAGCAGAGCACAGAAGTCCCTCAAGCCAGTCCACTAGGGTGTGTTACAGAACATTGGAAAGAAGTTGCAGGGACTGGAGGTAATGGAAGTAAGTCCACTCTAATTAAGTATTGCAGTCAGTGGTGGCCACTGTATGGGTTGGACAAAGGGGTAAGGTGGCCACCCACTGGGACCTTGGATTATAATACTCTGTTACAGTTAATGCTATTCTTAAGGAGGGAGGACAAGTGGAGTGAAGTCTCATACTGTGATATGTTCTTTTCTCTCAGAAACCACCCTGAGTGGCAGAGAGATTGTGGGATTAAGGCTCCTCTTGACCCTCTAGTATTAGCTATGGAAAAAGAAAATAAGGCAAAAAAAAAGGGAAATTAAAGAGATGCTGCCCAGCTTGTAGTATTGGGCAGAGATGTATAAAACTGGACAAGGTTTATCAAGCTGCACTGCAAGAACAAGATTTGTCAGAACTATTGGAGGCTCTCCCTAATGAACAAGAAAGGGAAAGGGAAGAGAGAGATGGGGATCTAGAGGCCCACTCACCCCCTAGTAGCTCACCCCCTAGTAGCTCACCCCCTAGTAGCTCACTCCCTAATAACCCACCCCCTAGTAGCCCTATATCGTCCCGAACTAGACTACAAGTCCTACAAGTACCCCTATAAGAAGCAGTAGGACCAGGAGGAAACCCAGTGATAGTTAAAATGCCCTTTTCCTCCACTGACTTAGAAGCCTGGAAGAAGACTGCTCGGGACTATCATAGTGACCCAATCACTACAGCACGGAATCTGAGATATATTATTAAGCAACATAATCCAGATTGGTCCAACATTCATTTATTTTTAGAATCGTTAACTGAGACAGAAAAACAACTAGTTTTGAAAAAAGGGAGAGTTCGAGCACAGGACTATTGTAGAACCCAGCAATTAGATGTGAAGGATTATTTCCCCCTTGAGAAACCAGATTGGAATCCGAACAGGGATATGAAGAAATTAGAAAGCTATCAGGAATGGATAACTCAAGTAATGGAACTAGCTATACCTAAAACTATAAATTGGTCAGAATTATATGCTATCAAACAGGGGCCTTCTGAGACACCATCTGAATTCCTGGACTGATTAAGAAGTGCGATGCATTGCCATACACCTCTAGATCCTAGAGATGAAATAGGAATCCAACAACAAGTGAGCCTATTCTTGGGTCAATCCACAGGGGACATTAGGTGTAAGCTTCAGAATATAGCAGGTCCTGAGGCAAGAAACCTAGAAAAGCTACTCGATGAGGCATGGAGAGTATTTAGCAACAGGGAAGAGGGATATAGGCAGAACATAAAGAAAGTTTTGGTAGTTTGAGAAGAGAAAGGGGAAGGGCGTTAACAAAGTCGACGAAAACAAGGAGGTCCACCCCAACTGGGCAAAGATCAGTGAGCATTTTGTAAAGAATTTGGGGACTGGAAGAATGAATGTCCCAAACAGAAGAGGGACAAAGGAAAGAGAATGATTGTCTATACCAAAGAAGACTGAGGAGGACCAGGAGACCTCACCCCAGCAGATCCCCTGGTTGTAACAATGGAGCTGGGGAAGGAGGGAAATAAATAGAGTTTTTAATTGATACAGGAGCAAGGTATTTGGTATTGAACAAAACCTTGGTGCCTGTGGGTAGGGATTATGTTAGGGTACAAGGAGCTACTGGCCAAACAGAAAAGGCTTATTCTGTAAACCCCTAAACTATAAATTTGGGAAACAGTGGGGTACTCACAAATTTCTATATATGCCAAACTCTCCAAAGGCTCTCCTGGGAAGAGATTTATTAGAGGAACTGAAAGCAACCATTATGTTTAAGGATGGGGAAAATATTCTGGAGGTAAATGATGAATGATATGTAGAAGTGTTAAGTTTAATATTGACAATCATTGAGGTTGAGGAGGAAATTAGTGAAGAAATAGTTAACCAGGTGTTCCCTGGAGTATGGGCTTCCAATGGCCAGGAAAGGCAAAGAATGCACCTCCCATAGTGATTAACCTCAAGGAAGGAAAACAACCAGTCAGGATCAAGCAGTACCCTTTGAGAAAAGAGGATAGAGAAGGAATTAGGCCAGTAATTGAAAATTTTCTACAACTAGGACTGCTAAAGAAATGCCAATCTGATTTCAACACTCCTATATTACCTGTCCGGAAACCTGATGGGTCATATCGAGTGGTTCAAGACTTACAGGCTGTTAACAAAATAACTGAGGATCTCTACCCAGTGGTGGCAAATCCATATACTTTGTTGACATGCTTAACACCAGAGTTGACTTGGTTTACTGTTCTAGATGTGAAAGATGCTTTCTTTTGCCTTCCTCTCCACGAAGCCAGTCAGAAAATTTTTGCCTTTGAATGGGAGAACCCTAAAAGTAGGCATAAAACTCAGCTCATATGGACAGTGCTCCCCCAGGGGTTCAAGAACTCACCCACTTTGTTTGGGGAACAACTTGCAAAGGACCTAGAGGCCTGGGAGGCCCCACCAGAAGAAGAAAAGATGTTGCACTATGTAGACGACCTCCTCATAGCCACTCGGACTAAAGAAGCATGTGTGTCATGGACGGTGAGTCCATTAAACTTTTTGGGGCTCCAGGGGTACAGGGTGTCAGAGAAGAAGGCTCAGGTGGTGAAGCAAAAGGTAATTTACCTGGGGTACAAAGTTAGTGCTGGACAAAGGACTCTAGGGCAAGACTGTAAAGAAGCAATATGCCAAACCCTGCAACCCCAGACAGTGAAAGAACTGTGAACCTTTTTGGGAATGACAGGATGGTGTAGATTGTGGACCTACAACTATGGGCTGCTCGTCAAACCTCTGTATGCACTCATCACAAGTAAGAACAAAGATCTCCAGTGGCCCAAAGAAGCCACCAGAGCCTTTTCCCAATTAAAGGACACCCTTATGTCGGCCCCAGCCCTAGGACTTCCAGATGTGAGTAAACCATTTTTTCTGTTTTCCCATGAAAAACAAGGGATTGCCCTGGGGATACTGGCACAGAACCTAGGCCCATACCGAAGGGCAGTTGCCTACTTATCCAAGCAGCTAGATACAGCCGCTGAGGGATGGCCAGGGTGCCTCAGGGCTGTAGCAGCAGTCATGGTGAATATCCACGAAGCATGTAAATTTACTTGGGCCAGAAAATGACTGTGCTGGTGTCTCATACAGTGTCCGCAGTATTGGAAGGGAAAGGTGGGCACTGGCTTTCCCCTCAAAGATTTTTAAAATACCAAGACATCATGGTAGAACAAAATGATGTGGAAATTGTGGTAAATAATATTATCAACCCAGCTTCTGTTCTCAGTGGGAATCAAGGAGAACCAGTGCAACACGACTGTCTGGAAACCATCGAAGCCACATTTTCCAGTTGTCCAGATTTGAAGGACACCTCTTTCGACAACACAGAAACTTGGTTTACTGATGGGAGTAGTTATGTCATCAGTGGAAAGCGACATGCTGGGTATGCAGTTACCACCAGTAAAGAGGCAATAGAATCCGGTCCTTTACCAACAGACGCTTCTGCACAGAAGGCCGAGATAATTGCCCTGACTCGTGCCTTGGAGATGGCAAAAGGGAAGAAAATAAATACCTATACAGACTCGAGATATGCTTTTGGCCTTGTGCATGTGCATGGAGTTATCTGGAAAGAAAGAGGATTACTGAATTCACAAGGGAAGAACATAAGCATGCACAAGAAATAATGAGACTGTTGGAAGCGCTCCGGATGCCTGAGAAAGTAGCAATCAAAGGCACACTAAAGGGAGAGCTCGGAATTCGAAGAGGGAAATGAACTGGCAGACAGAGAGGCAAAAGAAGCAGCAAAAGATGAAGTAACAATTGAAGGAACTTTGATTCCAGACGGACAGATATCCCTTGAAGGTAAGCCAGTATACAGTAAGAAAGATTAGGAGATTATTGAGGATCAAAAGGGAACATATAACCAGAAAGGATGGGCCATTACTGAGGAAGGGAAATTGGTTGTCCCTTCTCATATATTATGGCCCTTAGTAAGGAAGGAACATCAGAAAACACACTGGAGAATGGATGCCCTATATAATTATCTAATTGAAAAGATTATTGCTAGAAATTTGTATGCCACCGTCACTCAGGTGACCAGGCAGTGTGATCTTTGCCTCCAGACTAACCCTAAGAATACCCCTAAACCAAAACTTGGTCAGATTGGAAGAGGCCAGGGGCCTGGGCAGCAATGACAAATTGACTTTTCAGAACTTCCAAGAAAAGGGGGGTATCGATATTTGCTGGTGTTAACAGATACCTTTTCAGGGTGGCCAGAAGCTTTCCCCAACTTCCCAGAACTTCCAAAGTCTGGTAAGTGACCAAAATATTGTTGCAAGAAATAATACCACGCTTTGGCATTCCAGCCACAATGTCCTCAGATAGAGGAACACATTTTATCTCAAAAATAGTGCAGCAAGTAAGCTGCCACTTGGGCATAGACTGGGAATTACAGACTCCATACCATCCTCAGTCTAGTGGCCAAGTAGAGAAAGAAAATCATTTAATTAAACAGCAAATTCTGAAGCTAAGGCAAGAAGTTAATTTGCCCTGGCCCCAATCTCTCCCACTGGCAATGCTACAGATCTGAACTAAGCCAAGGATTAAAGAAAAGTTAAGCCTGTTTGAAATGCTTTATGGAAGGCCATAGGGGGTGCAAAAGGGAATCTCTGCCAAAGCTGGGGAAGAGATATTGACCACCTATCTGGTGGCCCTAAGTAAACAACTTAGAAAAATTGGAAAATATGTGGCTGGAACTCAGAGCAGAGGGCTAGATGGACCTGTGCATAATATACAGCCTGGGGATTATGTGTATATTAAATCCTTTACAGACAAAACTCTGGAACCACAGTGGGAAGGACCATTCCAGGTGTTACTTACCACCTTCACTGCAATTAGGATTAAGGAACAGAACGTTTGGATTCATCATACGTGAGTGAAGAAGGCCCCAAGAGCCCCTTGGAAAGCAACACTGGGTGATAATGAACTGAGACTGAAACTTACTCGGGAAAGATGAATGGACTTTGGGTAGAAACGTTAGCTTGGAAAGCTGTATCTCTTATGATGGAAGTTATAGCTGTAACCAAAATTAATGCAAGACTGCATGTGCACCACATATTTAGGAGAAATATTTGTCAGGGAAAGGCTTAGGACGCCTGCTCTCGCAAAATGCTGAACCAGATGCTGAAGGCTACCAGTGCATCTGTCTGGGAAGGGAGAAATGTTTGGGGTTGTGAATATGCATTTGTTCAGGATGGATTCCATGAATCTCACCAACATCCTATAGAGCTAATTCAAATTGATTCTGGATGCTCTGATGCCTGCTTATCTACCTGTCCTGAATTTAGACTTAAAATAGAGGGATGTGCAATCAAGGGTTATAGCTTGGATTACAATATTACTCAGGATTGTGTTGTACCCCAGGATGAGGGGGTAGTAAATCATCCAACCCAAAAACCAGAAGAGACCACAGCTCACATTCAAACCACTCCAGGAGTACAACTCAGGCTATAGTCTCCAAAACTGGACCCTATGCAATTAAGAAAGTACAGATCCAAAGACTATTACTAAATCCAGAGTGGTCCTTGAAGAGAGTTGAGATGGAAATGCAAGTAAATGCTTCTGCCATTCGATCAGGGTGTGCCCCATTCCTTAAAATTTCCTTTATGGATTGGACTGTTTGGTTACAGAACCACTTCCAACAAAAGACAGACCTTACAGGAATATTAGGAACAGGACTGGGGATCTTGAATACAATGGACTCAGAGGTACTAATGAACAAATGGCTGCAGCTGACAGGGATGTGGTTAAATTACAACAACCCTTACGATCTTCTTTACTAACTCTAGGCACCAGTCAATGGAAACTGTCCAAAATATTACCAGAATGGGAAGGGATACAAGAACAAGATCATAGACTAGTAGTAAATGCTACAGGTACAGCTAGTGAGAATATGTCTCTGGCCCTTGGATGCATACAGGCACAGTTATGGATGCAATCAGTAGCTGCCTCAATTATCAGGGAAGGTAGTGGAGGCACGTTCCCTGCTGAGGTCCGGAAAATCGTTTGGGACCATGCTTCTGATTTAGAAAGAGAACTCCAGCCATGGTGGGTCTTAGTGAACTTCACCTATGATCCTGTAACAAGCATGGTAATGGCCTTTGTTTTAACTATACATAATGCATCAGTGAGTCTGATACACCCAATAGTCGCCTTAGGACTAAGCAATGAAGGAACCATCCTATATCCTTCGGAACCCATAGGTATGAATTTGACCTTGGTTGAATAGCCATTGAAGCATGAGGATTTAAAGGAAATTCTGAAAGAAATTAGGGATATGGGAAAAAGGACTCTGATTACTATACACCGTGACACAGAAACCATAGGAAGGGTCTTTAAAAGGATGGAAACAGATGCATCTCACCATTGGTGGGATACACTTTTTGGATGGTTACCGAAAGCGACTGGGCTCCTCAATGTAATAGTTCATCCAGCTATTGTTTTATTAATTCTGATTGGTTTAAGTCTGATCATGTCCATTGTAATGCTTCTTTGGAATTGGAGGATGCTACAACAAATGGCAGCACTAACTTCATTTTCAAAGGTACATGGTAATGCATTAAGGGGTGCATATCGGAGGAACCAAGAAAAGAATTTTTGTATTAAGTAAAAGAATTTACTTATTTTCTAGAAAATGGGGGACTGAAACAGGGGATTTGAGGGTTAAAGGGAATTCCAGAATAGTTGAGGTCATGTATATGAACACGTAGGATTCATTATCTTGCTCTCCAAGGATTGAAAGAAAACGAAGAGATAAGGGGTCCTTCAAAGGACACCTGGTATCCATAAAAAAGTTTCTGAGCTTGCAAAATAAGAGAGGGCCCCTTTGTAAAACTGGAGGGAACACCTCGGTAAAGAGGGAATACACATGCATAGACCTCATCAGGTCAAAAATTCATTGGAGGTAGACTTTGGATTCTTCATCCCTCCAAGTCCCCAGACTCAGTTAAAGACCACCGACCCAATAAAAAGGACAAACTACACAGCCACAACTGATTTACATACAAAGTGGAGTGCGGGTGGGGACAGGTAATCAATATGTATAGGTGATATAGAATGTGCATAATTTTTGTAGATAGATAGAAGGATGAAAATTGTAAGAGGTACGCAGGATTTGGGAAGATGCTCTCCCTCTCTTTCCAGCACCGAATAAAATACATACCTACTTCACAACTTTAATGGGTTGTGGAGTTTTGAACCGCATCTCAGGAGCATTCAGAGGATCTGGGGACACTTTTGGGAGGTTCAGAATGGGTGCTGAAAGGACACTTAGGGATGATGGAGGGTCCGGGGGACACTTATGGGACACATGGGGGGTGGATACCGGGGATTCTGTGGAGAGCGGGGCATGATGGGCGTTGTAGTCCCAGCTGCACTGGGGGTTTATCGGGCCGCGGGGCATGATGGGAGTTATAGGCAAAAAAACCCCAACAAACCTTGCACTGAAACCAAGCACCACCCCCCAAGCCCCGATCCCCAGCACTGATTGGATGTGGGCAGTGTTGGGCACAAGTCTCAGCAAATGGGAGGTGGCAGAGGCGGGAGGAGGCCATGGAACCCTTCTAGCCCCTCCCAGTACAGCCCAGTTCATCCCCAGTACAGGCCAGTGCATCTCTGTGTCCCTCCAGTCGCTCCCAGTACAGCCCAGTCCCTCCTAATACACCTGAGTCATTCCCATTGCCATTCCCATTGCCATTCCCATTGCCATTCCCATTCTCTTCCAGTTTGCCCCAGTGCCATCCATAGCATGGCCCAGTGTCCCCCAATGCTTCCCAGTGTCCCCAGTTTGTCCCAGTATCCCCAGTATCACTCACAGTATCCCCAGTATGTCTCAGTGTTGCCCAGTGTCACTCCCAGTATGTCCCAGCATGTCTCAGTGTACGCCCACAGTCCATCCCAGTCTGCCCAGATTCCCTCTCAGCATTCCCCATGTTCCCAGGTGGTCCCAGTCCTCCCCAGTATCACTCCCAGTATGTCCCAGTGTCTCCCACAGCATTCCCAGTGCTCCCCAGTAAGTCCCAGTTCTCCCCAGTGTTTCCAAGGAAACTGGAACTGCTCACGGTTGCTGTGGCACCCAAACCCAGCAGTGGGGTCAGGGCAGTGTCCATGGCCACAGCCCCTTGCAATGGCCCAGGGCAGGTTGGGATGATGATCCACCCTCACTCCTGGCCCAGGCCAGGGCTGCAGTGGCCTTGGGGGCACCTTGGGCTGGCACACACCTGAGGAGGGTGTCTGTGTTCAGTGGGGAAAATTAGGAGTTTTACATTGCTAAAAAAAGCAAGAAGCCCCTGTTTGCCTGAGTGTGGGCAGCTCTCCAAGCAAAGCAGGTCCCAGGTGAGTGAGGAGAGACAGGATGGGGTTGGAGAATGTGGAGCAAGGTTGTCCACACTGGGTCAGAGCTCAGGACACAGCCTCTCTGAGCAGGCCAGACCTCCTGAGGAGATTCCCTGGATCAATATCAATCACTGAATGCTGCAATCAACTCTGCTTTAAACAGAGCATTAACAAAAGACACCCTTTATAACAGGAATGTGTATTTCTTAGGAACTATTTAAAATCTTTCTCCATAACTGTAGCAGGAAAATTTCCTAATGAACTGCACCCGGCCAGAGGGAAATCAAGGCACAGCAATGGTTTGTCAGGACTTGCTTGATCCTAATGAGCCCCGTGGTGCATTTGGTGCTGAGCCTCAGGGCCTGAGAGGAGATTGCACAAACCTTTCCAGGATTCAAAGTTAGAAGAAAAACCCAAATTGTCTTGAGGCATTAATGGGTTGCACTGAGGTCCATCCCCAACACAGGGTCCTCATGGACTCCTTGGAGGAGAGAATTGGAGGACAGGATTGCACAAAAACATCTGAGAGACTCAGTGTGGGAAGGAAATTCCAAAGTACCTTAAAAACTTTCAGTATCTCAAAGTATTAATAAGCTCCACTGAGTGTAAGTGCAAAGCTCTCAAGGGACTCATTAAAGCAGATAATTGGAGGCCAGGATCACACAAAAACTTCTCAGAGACTCAGAGGCCAAAAAAAAGTTCTTTAATAAACTTTGAGTACCTTAAAGTATTAATGAGCCCCACTGAGTGTTTTTACTGACTAAGAATCCCAAGGGACTTGTTAAAGTAGATAATTGGGGGCCATGATTTCACAAACTTCTCAGACTCAGTGTCAAAAAAAGTTCTTTAAGAAACTTTGAGTACCTTAAAGTATTAATGAGCCCCACTGAGTGTTTTTACTGACTGAGAATCCCAAGGGACTTGATAAGGTAGATAATTGGGGCCAGGATTGCACAATCTTTCTCACAGAATCAGATTTAAAAGGGAAACACCAAGTACCTTGCAATAACTGAAGTACTTGAAGCATTAATGAGCCCCACTGAGTGTTGTTACTGACAAAGCCTCTCAAGGGACTAATTACAGCAGATAATTGGAGGCCAGGATTGCACAAACCTCTCAGAAACTCCCAGGCAAAAGCCAAACCCAAAGTCCTTTCAAGAACCTGCAGAGCCTGGGAGCATTCAGGAGCCCCCCCCAGGGCCATTCCTGACCAAGGCTCCCCAGGGACTCCTTCCAGCAGATCCTTGAGGCCACTGGGCTGTCAGGGAGATGCTGAGGGCAGGACAAGGGGCTGACAGTGCCCAGCCTTGCTGGGGCTGTGCCAGGAGGCCCCAGGGCCTCAGGACAAGGTGTCTCCTGACAGCCCTTGGTGGCACAGACCCTGCTGTGCCCCAGGGCACCAAGACTTGGCTTCTCTTTGTCCCCTCCTGGCATCACTGCCTGCAGTTCTCTGCTCTGCCTGGGGTCTGCGGACACTTTCTCTGTTGTGATCCTCACTGGGACCCATTAAAACTTGCAGAAACTTCGGAGTTGGATTGTGACTTGGAGTTCTTGAGAGGTTTCTTCATCTTCCTCTGAGGGACTGATGTTCATGGCCTCATCAAAAGCCCCAAGAGGGTCATTAAAGTCCTTGTGCTGTGTCTATGCTGCTGAGCTGGGCTGGGCCAGGCAGAGAGGCAGCTCCTGGCAACCAAGAGGAACCTTAAAACCACATTTCTCTTGCTGAGCAGCTTTTCTCTCAGCCCAGCAGGGCTGGGGCTCTGCCTGCAGCCACCCCAGGCACAGCACAGAGATACAGAGGGGTTCAGCTCAGCCTGGGCTGGCAGCACAGAGCAGAGCTCATTCCGGGCTCACTGGAGGAGAAACCCTCACAGCATTGGGAACAGTCACTCTCTGGCTGGGGGAAGATAAGCTGCAGTTCCTGCAGGGATCTCCTGAAGCTGCCACATCCCACTGATCTGGAGGATATTTGCCAAAAGAAGGTGAGCCTAAGATTGCTGTAAAGATCAGGAGCTTTATTGAGAGTGTTTTCAATTTCCTGCTTGGAGCAATATGGGAGAGTTGGGGTGATGAAAAAAAGATTTCTGCGTTTTATGCATTTTTTGTATGTTCATAGCTCTGTTAACTACTGTTAAGTAGTTATAAAACTATAATCTTTAATTTACTCTATTCAACTACTATTGCATATACTTATTATAGTGTACATATATACTATAGTATATATAGGTATACATTTATGTACATCTACTTATATACTATAGTATATATTGTATAGTATACATATATATACTTATATACTCCTAGTATGCATATACTTATTTAAGTATAATTCTTAATTAATTCCAGCATGTTTCCTATCCTTTCTATTAAGTTTTAGAACAATAAGCTGACCTTCTAATTACATACCTGAACTACTGTATAGTCTTATTATCAGGAAGATTCTACAAAAAGAGCATTTTGGTTTTTCAACCAGAGTATGAGCAGTGATAAAAAAGAAGTGGGGCAAAGAGACCCTTGGACCAACTCCAATGGGTTGACCCAGAGATGTGTAACAGGGGCAACAATCTCCTATTGGATGTTCCTGTTAAATATCCTAATTAATCAACCTTAATAAATTGTTGAAATCAGGGGCCGGGTGTGCCCCATCCCCACTGGGACACCTGGAAGCTTCCAATAAAGGTCTGGTTTTAACTTTTCTGTTCTAATGCTGTTACAAGTGTTATTTTTTTTCTCTTTTCATTATAGGCAACAGGAAGATGAGAGAAGCAGAACAGGAATTGCAATCACAGAGTCACGGAACATTCTGAGTTGAAAGGGACACTCAGGATCATCAAAGGAATGTTTGATCATTTACAGAGACTCCAGAACTGTAACTTTGGGTGGTCAGTCTCTCTGCTGGGAGGCTCCTAAAGGGCCTTCAGCCCCTCCTCAGCCCTGGACAGCAGCAGCAGCAGCAGCATCACCTTAGCAGGGCCCAGCAGGGCTCTCCTGAGCTGCCCTTGCCCAGCTGCAGACAGAGCCTGCCCCAGCCAGGGCCCTGCAGACAGGCAGGTTTCTGTAGGGCCGGGCCCAGGTCACAGAGGCTGGGATGGGCTCTGTCAGCGCTGGCAGGGACAAGGCTCCTCTCAGCAGGGAAATGTCCAGGCCCAGGGAGATGCTGAGGGAAGGAGAGGGGGCTGAAGAGAGCAGTGCTGGGGGCAGGAGGGCACTGTGGGTGTGTGGGAGGTGCCGTGCACAGCTGGGCACGGGAACACTGTCCTGAGTGCCCGGCTGTCTCTGCCCTGCCCTCCCAGGCACAGCCCCACCACATCTTCTCTTGGTTCTGCACTGCCCTGAGATTGTCCCTGTCATCTGGTGCTCTCAGGGAGGCTCTGGCATTGGCAGCAGCTGAGTCAGGCACTGCCCTTGGCATTGCTGCCAGGCAGCTGTGGCCATGGCCATGGGGTGTCCAAGTTTCCCTGGGACCTGTGGGGCTGTGGGCAAAGCAGTCCATGGGAAAGGGGAATGGGCTGAGCCCCCTCCCTGAGATCCCATCATGGGCACACCCAGGGATCTCCTTGCTGTGTCCTTGCAAGCTCTGAGCTGCCCTCCTGGCTGCAAATCTGTGCCAGAGCCCCTCGCAGTTC
This sequence comes from Phylloscopus trochilus trochilus, assembly GCA_016584745.2. Taxonomy (NCBI): domain Eukaryota; kingdom Metazoa; phylum Chordata; class Aves; order Passeriformes; family Phylloscopidae; genus Phylloscopus; species Phylloscopus trochilus. The sequence goes on along the minus strand of WQNJ02000055.1, from coordinate 566,109 downwards.
CCTGAATGTGCCCCAGGGAAGTGCAGAGATGCCAGAGCTGAGGAAATGCTGCTGGGTTTGCCAAGGGAGCCGTCAGTGTCCTTGGCAGAAGGGGGTGCTGAGACCTTGCCCAGAGCCCTTTGGAGAGGGGGAGACATTCAGGGATCCCTCTGCTCTGGGCAGGGTCTGGTTTATCCCAGGGTGACCCAGGAGTGTGACTGTGCTCTGACTGCAGCCAAAGCTGCAAACCCAGGGCAGTTGGGAACAAGCCCATCTGGCCCCTCACCTTGCCCAAGGCACAGGGAATCCTTTGCCTCTCACATCTCTCAGTGGCAAACTGAGTGCAGCAGAAATGCTGGGGATTTCTGACCTCAGAGAACCAAGAATGATGTCTGGGCAGGAAAATAATGGATAAAATTCCTTCCTGCTCTCCATGCCCTATAAATACAGAGTGCAGATGGCTGCAAGCCTGTCTGCATTAGCAGTGATTCCCCTGACAAATCCTGAATATCCAGCCTTGTCCATTTACCACAGGGCCACAATCCCAGGGCAGCAGGGCAGGGATGGCTCCTGGAGAGCCCCCACGCACAGGCCTGGCTGCTGCTGGCACACTTAGACAGCACAACTGGAGCTCAGGCAGGGACCTGGGTGAAGGTTTTCCCAGAGCAGGAACAAGTGTGGGTGAGTCACAGAAGGACAGTCTACAGGGAATGGCTCAGGTTTGGCTCAAAGCAGCCTCTGCTGACTTGTCCCTGTCCTTTCTCCATGAACAGGTCCCCATGTGCAGCCAGAGCAAATGTCCAACAGCAGCTCCATCAGCCACTTCCTCCTGCTGGCATTGGCAGACAGGCGGCAGCTGCAGCTCCTGCACTTCTGCCTCTTCCTGGGCATCTCCCTGGCTGCCCTCCTGGGCAACGGCCTCATCATCAGCGCCGTAGCCTGCGGCCACCACCTGCACAGCCCCATGTTCTTCTTCCTGCTCAACCTGGCCCTCACCGACCTGGGCTGCATCTGCACCACTGTCCCCAAAGCCATGCACAATTCCCTCTGGGACACCAGGAACATCTCCTACACAGGATGTGCTGCACAGCTCCTTTTCTTTATTTTCTTTACGTCAGCAGAGCTTTCCCTGCTGACCGTCATGTGCTACGACCGCTACGTGTCCATCTGCAAACCCCTGCACTACGGGACCCTCCTGGGCAGCAGAGCTTGTGCCCACATGGCAGCAGCTGCCTGGGCCAGTGGCTTTCTCAATGCTCTCATGCACACAGCCAATACATTTTCCCTGCCCCTGTGCCATGGCAATGCCTTGGGCCAGTTCTTCTGTGAAATCCCACACATCCTCAAGCTCTCCTGCTCCAAATCCTATCTCAAAGAACTTGGGCTTCTTGCTGTAAGTTCATGTTTAGCTTTTGTCTGTTTTGTGTTCATTGTTTTCTCCTATGTGCAGATCTTCAGGGCTGTGCTGAGGATCCCCTCTGAGCAGGGACAGCACAAAGCCTTTTCCACCTGCCTCCCTCACTTGGCCGTGGTTTGCCTGTTCCTCAGCACTGGCACATTTGCTCACTTGAAACCCTCCTCCATTTCCTCCCCATCCCTGGATCTGGCTCTGTCAGTTCTGTACTCAGTGGTGCCTCCAGCCCTGAACCCCCTCATCTACAGCCTGAGGAACCAGCAGCTCAAGGCTGCAGTGTGGACACTGATCACTGGACAATTCCAGAAACATTAAACTGCTGGCCAATTTCTGCAAATCCCTTGTAATAAAAGTCATCTTTGATACTTCTTGTTTCTTTGGTTGTGGATTTTTTCCCGTGTTTTAATTTTTTACCATTGTCCACAAAGCAAGGCCATTTCTCATTTTGATTCTCTCAACCTTCATTGTTCCACTACAATGTGTCAATGGGGAGCTCTGCTCTCGATGGCTTTAAATGAAATAAAGGATTTCCCAGCAAAGTTTTCTGCAGAGATCCCCCTTTTGTTGCCTTCTCTGGAGCTGCAGCAGCAATGTCTGTGTGCAGAGCTGAGCACAGGGCAGGGATGGCACAGCAGCTCTGCTCCTGCTGACCACAAAATTCCTGATCCAGGCCAGGAGCCATTGGCCTTCTTGGCCACCTGGGCACACTGCTGCCTCATGTCCAGCCTGCTGTCCAGCAGTGCCCCAGGTCCCTTTCTGCCTGGCTGCTGTCCAGCCACTCTGTCCCCAGCCTGTAGCACTGCAGGGGTTGTTGTGGCCAAAGTGCAGGAGCCGGCCCTTGGTCTTGTTCAACCTGACATGGTTGGATTTTTTCCCTGGATCCAGCCTGTGCCGGGCCCTGTGCAGAGCCCTCCTGCCCTCCAGCAGATCCACACTCACACCCAGCTTGGTGTCATCTGCCAATTTGCTGATGCTGGACTCAATCCTCTCATCCAGATCATCAATGCAGATCTTGAAATCCACGCTGGCTGGGTCTGATCCCTCAGCCATCCTGTGGGTGCCCTGTGATGGCACTCAAGGTGATCTGTTCCATCACCTGGCCAGGCACTGAGGTCAGGCTGACAGGCCTGGAGTTCCCCAGATCCTCCTTCCAGCCCTTCTTGGGGATGGGCTCACATTGGCACCTCCAGTCCTCTGGGGCCTCCCTGGTGAGCCAGGACTGAAGAGAAATGATGGAGAGCAGCTTGGGGAGCTCATCCAGCAGCTCCCTCATGCCCCTGAGATGGATCCCATCTGGTCCCAGAGACACCTGTGAGCATCTGAGTGGCTCAGCAGGTCAGCAGCTGCTTCCTCCTGGATGACAGGGGGGCTCTTCTGCTCCCTGTCCCCATCTACCAGCTCAGGAGAACACTTGTCCTAAGGCCACCCTGGGTCATCAGGAAGGGGTAACTCAGTCTTTTCCTCATATTTGGTAACCATATCCCCCCCAATGAGGAATGGAGGTTGTCCTTCTCTCCCTCCTTTTGCCATTAATGTGTTGACTAAATCATTTTTATTATACTTCAGAGAAGCAGCCAGGTTAAGTCCTAACAGAGCTTTCACCTCTCTAATTTTCTTTGTGCATGACTGAACAGCATCTTTAAACCTTTCCTGAGTTACCTGCTCGTCTGTCCAAAGGGGATGAACCATCTTTTTTTCCCCTGAGTTCCTGCAAAGCTCAATGTCAAGCCAGGCCAGTTGTTTTTCTCTCTGGGTAATATTTCAGCACACAGAGGCAGCCTGCTCTTTCTCCTTCAAGATTTCTTTCTTAAAGTGTGTCCATACTTCATGGACACCCTTTTTTTTAATCGCTGTTTCCCTTAAAAAAATCAGTACCTCTTTCAATACTCCCCAAACCTGCAACCTGAATAAGCCAAAGTCTGCTCTCTGTAAGTCCACTGTAGAAGTTTTGTTGATGCCTCTCCTTCTTTCACAGAATATTTAAAAACTCCATCATTTCATGGTCACTGTACCCCAAACAGCCTCTGACCACCACTGATCTCCCACCAGCCCATCTGTGTTTGTGAACAGCAGGAGACAGAGCTCTCCTTGGCACTGGGAAGAGAAGGAAACCTCCCCAAAGTGCAGCTGGGAAGGTTCAGCCTCCAGCTGAGGAAGAAGAAAAGTCCCTGCCAGGGTAGAATTTTGGTGCAGGAGGTGTTCCAGCGTGAGCCTGGGCCCTGCCCTGGCTCTGTGTGCCAGGAGCCGGCAGCGCTGGGTGCAGGGAGCCCAGGGAGGGCAGAGAAATGCTGGGCTGAGAAATGCTGGGGGGACAGCGAGATGGGCGTGTGCAGCCGGCCAGGGCACAGCAGCAGCAGCAGGCACAGGGGGCACAGGCTGCAGGAGAGATGGCCAAGGGCTGGGCAGGGCTGGCAGGGCCACAGGCACCCAGGCCTTTGTCCCCTGGGCTCTGCCAGCGCCTCTGCAGGCCCCACAGAAGGAACTTTCCTTGCAGGAAAGCCTGCACTTGGCTTCTGCCTGGCCCCTCCCTGAGCAGCCTGGCAGCCCTTGCAGCTTTAGGACATTTGTCCTTGCTGCCCCTGCCATCCCCCTGCCCCACCAACAGCCCCCAGCCAGCCGCGAGGGACAGGCCCTGCTGTGCCAGGCCTGGGCTCAGGCCTTGGCCTTTCTGCTCCCTCCAGCCAGCCCAGGCCTTGCTCAGCATTGCAGTCCCTGCTCACAGCCTTGGGCTCCCTGCAATCCTGGCCTCAAGGAGCTGCTCTCACCAGTGCCTGGGCAGCCTTTGGCACTCCCTGCCCTCACTGGGGCGCAGGGATGCTCCAAGGGACTTGGAGTTTTGCTTCTGACTCCTGGAGCAGCTTCCTCAACCTTCTCTCAGTGCTTGGGGATCGTGGACTCAGCCCCAAATCCAGTTTGAGGCTAACGAAAACACAGAAAACCCTCAGGAGTTCTTTGCCTTCCTTCAAATGTCTTTGTGTCTCCAGGGCGTTTGCAGCTGACTGGAGTCAGTTTGGAGTTCTGATAAGGAGGGAGATTTTGAAGCGCATTTCATGACATTTTCCTTTTTTCAGTTGAGCTTTTTTTTTTTCCAGATCTGTGAAGAGTAGATAGAAGCATTCCTTAAGTGTTTCTTGATGCTTAATGTCTCCTTAGGTCTGATCAGGGAGAAGAATGAGCCCCTTGCAGGCTGACCCTGTTTGGACCAGCTGCTCCTCACCCCAACCTCACCATGTCTGACATTGCCCACCTGGCACTGACATCCCTGTGCCCTGCAGCACAACCTTGTCCCCTGAGCTCTGCAGCTGCCTGTCCCAGCCCATTGCACCATGTCCCACCTGCTCTCCTCAGGCCTCGGCCTGCACACAGGCCCAGGAGAAATTTTCCTCTTGCTGAGGAAAGAATGGAAAAGCCTGAGCAGGTTTCCTAAACAACAAAGCCCACTCAGGATCCATATGCTCAGGACAGGCTGCCTGGAATGATGTCACCTTTCTACAAGGGACAGTGTCACCAGAAATGAGCTCTGTAAGGAGAATTCTCTGAGTCTCTCAGCTGAATTCTCTGTCCCTCTCCTGGATCTGTGTTGCAGATGGAAGCTGCTGGTGCCATCCTCAGCATGAACCCTTCTTTGGAATGCAGACAGAGGTTCCCAGGTGTGTAAAGGAAGCGTTGCTCAATGTTGGTGCAAAGATTTTGTGTTCCTCCTGGAACCAAGGAGACTCTTGAGACACTGCAAGGCCTTGTTTAACCAAGGGTCCATTGTGACACAGCGGGGGGTCATGGAATCAAGGAGACAATTGTGACAGTAGGGAACCTCCTAGAAACAAGTCTCTGTTGTGGCAGTCATGGAATCAAAGAGACTTTTGTGACACAGCCAGGCCGTGTGGAACCAATGGTCCATTGTTACACTGCAGATTCAAGAAGAACATGGTGACACCACAGAACCTCATGGAACCAAGGGTCCTTTGTGGCACAGCAGGGCCTCCTTGGAACCCAGGGGACCATTGTGACAAGGCAGGGCCTAATGGAACCATGGAGACCACTGTGACACTAAGGAAACTCATGGAACCACGGTGACCATTGGGATGCTATGGTACCTCACAGAACCAAGGGTCCATTGTGACATTGTGGTGCCTCCTGGAATCAAATAGTACGAAACTTGGAGGCCTAATGGAACAAGGGTTTCTATTGTGTCACTGCAGAACCTCATGGAATCAAGGTGACCATGTTACACTACAGAAGCCCATGGAACCAAGTGGCAACTGTGACCCTGCAGAACCAAGGAAATTGTTGTTGACAGTACGAAAACTCATGGAATGAAAAGTCCAGTGTGACATGACAGAACCCCATGGACCCAAGGGTGCATTGTGACTCTGTAGGGCCTCATGGAATAGAGAATCCATTGTGACGCAGCAGGGCCTCGTGGAACCAAGGGTGCATTGAGGCACAGCCGGGCCTTCTTGGAACCAAATGAACCCCTGCTAAAAGCGGGGTAACTCATAGAGCCAAGGAGTCCATTGGTACAGCATAAAACCTATGGAACCAAGGGGCCATTGGGACAAAGCAGGGCACTGCTAAGGGGATATTCTGACCCACTGGGATGGCATGGAAGGAATTGCCCATTACGACAATGCAGATCCAAGGAGACCATGGAGACACTATGGAACCTCATGGATCCAAGGGGCCATTGTGACATCTAAGAACCTCATGGAACCCAGGGTCCATTGTGACATAGCAAGGCCTCATTGGAACAAAGGAACCACTGTTGACAGTACAGAAAGTCATGGAACCACGGGGCTGTGGTGACACAGCAGGGACACATGGAACCAAGGAGACCAGTGACATTTAGGAACTTCATGGAACCAAGGGTTCATTAGGACACTGAACAAACAAGGAGACCATTGTTGACACTATGGAAGCTCATGGAAATGAGTGGTCATTGTTACACTCCAAAGTGTTGTTGAACCAAAGAGACCATTGTCCAACTACAGAACCTCATGGCACTAAGGCTTCACTGTGACACAGCAGGGTTCCATGAAACCAATGGTCCATTGTGACAATGCAGATCCAAGGAGACCATGGTGACACTAGGGAAGCTCATGGAACCAAGTAGCCATTGTGACACAGCAAGGCCTCGTGGAACCAAGGAGACCATTGTGACATCATGGAATCTCATGGAACCAAGGGTCCATTGTTACAGTCCGGAACCAAAGAGACCATTTTGACAGTACAGAACCTCATGGAATCAAGGGTCAGTTGTTGAAGAGTTAGGTTTCATGGAACAAGAAGCCATTGCAACACAACAGGGTCACATGGAACCAATGGTCCCTAATGATACTGTAGATCCAAGGAGGCCATGGCGATACTAGAGAACTTCATGGAACCAAGCGTTCCTTGTGACATAGTTGGGCCCCAAAGAACCAATTGTCCATTGTGACAATGCAGATCCATGAAGATCATGGTGACACCACAAAACCTCATGGATCCAAGGAGCCATTGTGACACTGTGGGGCCTCCTTGGAACAAAGGCCATTGTTGATAGTATGGAAGATGCTCATGGAAACTATGGGACATTGTGGCACTGCAGAGCCTCATGGAACAAAGGAGACCACTGCAACACGGAGGAATTTTATGGAACCAAGCAGCCATTTGCACACGACAGAACCAAGGAAACCATTGTTGGCAGTACAAAACCTCATGAAACTGAAGGGCCATTGTTATACAGAGAGGTCTGGTGGAACCAAGGACCCAGTGTGACACCGTGGGGCCCCAAGGAATCAAATATTCCTTGTGACCCAGTGGGGCTGCTTGTCACCAATTGTCCATTGTGATACTGCAGATCCCAGAGACCGTGGTGACACTATGGCAGTTCATGGAACCAAGGGGCTGTTGTGGCACACCAAGGCCTTGTGGAACCAAGGAGAGCATTGTGGCAGTGCAGAACCAAGGAGGCCATTTTGACAGGACGGACCCTAATTGAATCAAGGGTTTAGAAGAATCCAAAGGGTTAAGAGTTTAGCTGAAGGGATAGAAGCAAGAAGCAATGGATATTAATGAAGAGTTTAGAGTAGATATAATGATAGTTAATCATTGTCAGATGAAGCTAGTTTGAGAAGACAATATATAATTTGCCTGACTTTGCTGTGTTTGTAGAAGTTATGAGGGGAGGATGGAGTATGGTAAAGATGAAGGAACTGTAGCTGCACCTGGGCCCCAAAACCAGTCAGAAGCAGGCAGGAGAACTTGAACTATGCCCAAGGGGTCAGAGAGCCTGCCAACAAGACCAAGGTGAAAAGTTTACTTTGAGGACGATGTTCCTGACCATCCAAAAGCACCACTGACCCATTTCAAAACCCACTGACCCAATTTGAGTGCAGGACTGCACAAGCATGAAAGGACTTTGAGCTCATTTTATGATGAAGAGGCGAGAAGGTGGGGTAAAGTCATAAGTATATAGAGGCGTGTTGAATGATTACAGGAATATGTAAGATATTGTAGAGAAATAGAGAGCCAGAGCTCTGTGACTTTTGCACACCTCTTTGGGAGGTTACTCCCTGTGTTGCCTGGCACTGAATTAAACATAACACTTTTAACTTGAATTAGTTGGAGAGTCTTTGTCCATGCTTGATTTACTTGATAATGGAACCAAGGGTCCATTGTTCTACAGCAGGGCCTCATGGAACCAATGGGCCATTGTGACACTGTGGGGCATGTTGGAGTCAAGGACACTGTTGATACTGAAATCCACCGGATAGAAACTTTTGAACACACTTTTCAGTATTTGAGAGCAGGTATTCTTTATTACAGTGTGCTGGTCAGTTGGGCAATCCTTCCTCCATTTGAGTGCACTGAACATCAAATGAACAGAGTTTTGATCACACACACTGATTATGCATTCATTAGCTATCCCCACTTCCTTTGAATTTACTTGACATCGTTGCACCCCTTCTCACAAGTTCTTATCTGGTTCTTTGGGGTCTGTCTTCAACATCCAGTGTCCTTTTTAGGTGGTTGTTCCTCAATTCTCTTCTCTTCTCTTCTCTTCTCTTCTCTTCTCTTCTCTTCTCTTCTCTTCTCTTCTCTTCTCTTCTCTTCTCTTCTCTTCTCTTCTCTTCTCTTCTCTTCTCTTCTCTTCTCTCCTCTCCTCTCCTCTCCTCTCCTCTCCTCTCCTCTCCTCTCCTCTCCTCTCCTCTCCTCTCCTCTCCTCTCTTCTTCTCTCCTCTTTTCCCCTTTTCCTTTTCCTTTTCCTTTTCCTTTTCCTTTTCCTTTTCCTTTTCCTTGTCCTTTTCCTTGTCCTTTTCCTTTTTTTTTTTTTCCTCTGTTCTGGGGACAGCCTGGCAAGGTGCCCCAGGGCAATTGTCCCACACCAGCCCCTGCAACCACCATGGCCAGCACAGGCCTCTCCCCACACCTGCAGGAGGTTGTTTGTCCCTGCATGGAGGGACACCAAGGGACCAGGCCAGCAGTGCCTGTTTGCTCTGTCCTGAGGAGATTTCATCAGTGCATCCTGTGTGTGTGTGGGGGGAGATGAAGCAGAGTGAGCACAAACACCATCAGCAGCACTCGGGGCTGGCACAATTCCAGAGGTACAAACAGGGCTTTGAGGCCACTTCACTCTGAGAGTGAAATCCTCTGGGAAACTACCTGAATTCTTTACTGGGCTGTGCTTAGGACTGCAGAGAGAAACATCCAGGGCAGGGAGGCTCCAGGGAAACTGCTCAGCACAGCCAAGGACTGCCCAGAGAGACCATTGGGGTGGGGTGTGTGGGGAGAAATCACAGCTGCCTCCCTTCTGAACCACCCCCAGGACCTGGACAGGGCTGTGTTGTCTTCTGGGCACTGACCTGGAACTGAGGGATGTGGAAAAGGCCTTTGGTGTCAGGGCTGTTGAGAAGGCTGGGCAGTGTCACTGGGAGAGCTCTCTCAAACCCCTTGGAAAGGGCAGAGCCATCCCAGAGGGTCCTGGGAACCTGGGAAAGGCAGACATGGAGCCAGTCTGCAAACAGGGCAGGGAGGGGATCTGGGAGAGTCCCAGCCTGGTCAGGCTCAGCAGGGAAGGGGATGTGGCAAATCCTCCTGCAGCCATTCCAGGCACTGGCAGGACAAGGCAGGGATTGCAGAACCCAGGTGGGAGGGAAAAGAAGGGGATGTTGTGTGCTCAGACTTCAGCCAGGCCTGTGACACGGTCTGCTGTGGTCTCCTCAGAGCCAGACTGGAGAGAGCTGGGCTGAAGCAATGGAACATGGGCTGGGTGGGCATTTGGCTGAACAATGAGGGTCAAATGTCATCCATGGTACAGAGTCCTCTTGGCAGCCACTGCCTGGTGACATCCCTCAGTGACCAGCCCTTGACCACCACTGGGGAACCTTTCTCTTATCTCTACAATGGCAAGAAATGCACTTTCAATTCCTTTGTGGATACTGCCAAATGGTAGAGAGTCTGTGACCAAACTCCTCCAGTTGATGGCAACTGCAAAACATAATTGGGCATCATTGTGCTTTTCTTTCCTATGGGCAATATGACTGAGTTGAGTCAATTTATCTTGCCATCAGGTGCCAACCAAGCCACAAGAAAAGGCAGAAAAAACTTATGCATTGAAATAAAGGCAGTTCAAAAGGGAAAAACACAAACCCAACAATAATAACCCAAAAACCCACCCACAACAACACAAAAACCCTACAAACAAACCAACCAAAAAAAGCAAAGGTCACAAACAGAAGAAAAGTAAATCCCCAGGAAATCTCCAATCAGCCAAAAATTTTTAACCACCTTGTGGCAGGAGAGGATTCTTTATGTGTCGATAATGATTTGAATGAATAAAGTCTCTAAAAAGAAATTATTCCTCTACCCACCTTGCCCACCCCCTGCTTCTTGCCATTTATTGCTGATCATGGTGTGACATGCAACGGAACATCCCTTGGGTTGGTGCAGCCCAGCTGCCCCATCCCTGTTCCCTCAAATAGCAAATAGCAGTCATTCAAAATGCAAGAAAAACATCAGCTCAGCTCTACAAGGCTGACAAAACAGAAGGTTTGCAAAAGAATGATATTGCCCATATTCAAAAGTTGGGGTCAAGGAACAGCCACCTAGAAAGGACACTGGATGTTGAAGACAGACCCCAAAGAACCAGATAAGAACTTGTGAGAAGGGGTGCAACTATGTCAAGTAAATTCAAAGGAAGTGAGGATAGCTAATGAATGCATAATCAATGAGTGTGATCAAAACTCTGTTCATTAGATGCTCAGTGCACTCAAATGGAGGAAGGATCTCCCAAGTAACCAGCACGCTGTAATAAAGAATAAAACAGTGCTGTCACACTGTAATAATGCCCTCAAATATTCAAAAGTTGTGTTCAGAAGTTTCTATCCAGAGGATTTCAGTATCATCAGTGTCCTTGACTTCATTATGCCCCACAGTGTCACAATTGCCCCTTGGTTCCATGAAGCTGTGCAGCAAAACAATGGACCCTTGGTTCCAACATCAATTAAATAAAGCATAGACAAAGGCTCTCCAGCTAATTAAAGTTAGAAAGTGTTGTGTCTAATTCAGTGCCAGGAAAAATTGGAAGTAACCTCCCAAAGATATGTGCAGAAATTGCAGAGCTCTGGCTCTCAATTTCTCTATAAAATCTTACATATTCATGTAATCATTCAACATGCCTATACATACTTATTACTTAACCCAGCCTTCTGTCCACTTCATCATAAAATGAGCTCAAAGACCTTTCATGCTTGCACAGTCCTTCACTCATATTGGGTCAGTGGGTTTTGAAATGGGTCAGTGGTGCCTTAGGATGAAGTCAGGAACGTCTTCCTCAAGGTAAACTTTTCATCTTGGTCTTGTTGGCAGGCTCTCTGACCCCTTGGGCATGGTTCAAGCTCTCCTACCAGGTTCTGACTGACTTGAGGGCCCAGGTGCAGCTGCAGTTTCTTCATCTTTACAATACTCCATCCTCCCCGCATAACTTCTACAAACACAGCAAAGTCAGGCAGATGATACATTGGCTTCTCAAACTAGATCCATCTGGCAATGGTCAACTATCCTACATTGCTTCTACTCTAAACTCTTCATTAATATCCATTGCTTCTTGCTCCTATCCCTTTAGCTAAACTCTTAACCCTTTAGATACTTCTCAACCCTTGATTCAATTTGGGTCCATCGTGTCAAAATGGCCTCCTTGGCTCTGCACTGCCACAATGCTCTCCTTGGTTCCACAAGGTCTTGGTGTGCCACAACAACCCCTTGGTTCCATGAACTGCCATAGTGTCACCACAGTCTCTTGCATCTGCAGTATCAAAATGGACAATTGGTGACAAGCAGCTCCACTGTGTCACAAGGAATATTTGATTCCATTGGGCCCCACGGTGTCACACTGGCCCCTTGGTTCCATGAGACCTCTCTGTATAACAATGGCCCCTCAGTTCCATGAGGTTTTGTACTGCCAACAATGGTCTCCATGGTTCTGTCATGTGCAAATGGCTGCTTGGTTCCATAAAATTCCTCTGTGTCGCAGTGGTCTCCTTTGTTCCATGAGGCTCTGCAGTGCCACAATGTTCCATAGTGTCCATGAGCATCTTTCATACTATCAACAATGGCCTTTGTTCCAAGGAGGCCCCACAGTGTCACAATGGCTCCTTGGATCCATGAGGTTCTGTAGTGTCACCATGATCTGCTTGGATCTGCATTGTCACAATGGACAATTGGTTCCTTGGGGCCCACCTGTGTCACAATGGACCCTTGGGTCCATGAAGTTCTCTAGTATCACCATGGCCTTCTTGGATCCACAATATCACAATGGACCATTGGTTCCATGTGGCCTTGCTGTGTCACAATGGCTTCTTGGTTCCATGAAGCCCAGCTGTTTAACAAGTGACCCTTGATTCCATGAGGTTCTGTACTGTCAAAGTGGTCTCCTTGGTTCTGGACTGTAACAATGGACCCTTGGTTCCATGAGATTCCATGATGTCACAATGGTCTCCTTGGTTCCACGAGGCCTTGCTGTGTCACAATGGCCGCTTGGTTCCATGAGCTTTCCAAGTGTCACCATGGCCTCCTTGGATCTGCATTGTCAGAATGGACAATTGGTTTCATAGAGCCCTGCTGTGTCACAGTTAAGCCTTAGTGCCATGGAGTTCTGTAGCTGGACAATGGTCTCTTTTGTTCAGTGACACTTTGGAGTGTAACAATGGCTGCTTGGTTCCATGAGCTTCCATAGTGTCAACAATGATCTCCTTGTTTCTGCAGTGTCCTAATGAACCCTTGGTTCCATGAGGTTCCTAAATGTCACTGGTCTCCTTGCTTTCATGTGTCCCCGCTGTGTCACCACAGCCCCTTGGTTCCATGAGTTTCTGTATTGTCAACAATGGTTCCTTTGTTCCAATGAGGCCTTGCTCTGTCACAATGGACCCTGGGTTCCATGAAGTTCTTTGGTGTCACAATGGCCCCTTGGATCCATGAGGTCCCATAGTGTCTCCGTGGTCTCCTTGGATCCGCACTGTCATCATGGACAATTCCTTCCATGCAGTCCCAATGGGTCAGAATGTCCCCTTAGTTTCATGAGGCCCTGCTTTGTCCCAATGGCCCCTTGGTTCCATAGGTTTTACTCTGTACCAATGGACTCCTTGGTTCTACGAGTTACCCAGTTTTTAGCAGTGGTTTCTTTGGTTCCACAAGGCCCTGCTGTGTCACAATGGACCCTCTATTCCATGAGGCCCTACAGAGTCACAATGCACCCTTGGGTCCATGGGGTTCCATCATGTCCCACTCGACTTTTCATTCCATGAGTTTTGGTATGGTCAAAAACAATTTCTGTGGTTCCACAGTGTCACAATGGCCCCTTGGTTCCATGGGCTTCGGTAGTGTAACATGGTCGCCTGGATTCCATGAGGTCTGCAGTGTCACAATAGAAACCCTTGTTCCATTAGGCCTCCCAAGTTTCACAATGTTTGATTCCAGGAGGCACCACAAGGTCACAATGGACCATTGGTTCTGTGAGGTTCCATAGCATCCCAATGGTCACCGTGGTTCCATGAGTTTCCTTAGTGTCACAATGGTCTCCATGGTTCCAGTAGGCCCTGCCTTGTCACAATGGTCTCCTGGGTTCCAAGGAGGCCCTGCTGTGCCACAAAAGACCCTGGGTTCCATGAGGTTCTGTGGTGTCACCATGTTCTTCTTGAATCTGCAGTGTAACAATGGACCATTGGTTCCACACGGCCTGGTCAGAATTGTCTCTTTGATTCCATGACTGCCACAACAGAGACTTGTTTCTAGGAGGTTCCCTACTGTCACAATTGTCTCCTTGATTCCGTGAGCCCCCTGCTGTGTCACAATGGACCCTTGGTGAAACAAGGCCTTGCAGTGTCTCAGGAGTCTCCTTGGTTCCAGGAGGAACACAAAACCTTTGCACCAACATTGAGCAACGCCTCCTTTGCACACCTGGGAACCTCTGTCTGCATTCCAAAGAAGGGTTCAAGCTGAGGATGGCACCAGCAGCTTCCATCTGCAACAGAGATCCAGGACAGGGACAGAGAATTCAGCTGAGAGACTCAGAGAATTCTGCTTCCAGAGCTCATTGCTGGTGACACTGTCCCTTGTCGAAAGGTGACATCATTCCAGGCAGCCTGTTCTGAGCATGTGGTTCCTGAGTGGGCTTTGTTGTTTAGGAAACTTGCCCAGGCTTTTCCATTCTTTCCTCACCAACACGAAAAGTTCTTCTGGGCCTGTGTGCAAGCAGAGGCCTGAGGAGAGCAGGTGGGACATGGTGCAATGGGCTGGGACAGGCAGCTGCAGAGCTCAGGGGACAAGGTTGTGCTGCAGGGCACAGGGATGTCAGTGCCAGGTGGGCAATGTCAGACATGGTGAGGTTGGGGTGAGGAGCAGCTGGTCCAAACAGGGTCAGCCTGCAAGGGGCTCATTCTTCTCTGTGCCCAAATCTCCTAAGGAGACACTGAGCATCAACATCCCTTGGGGAATGTTTTTATCCATTCCTCACTGATCTGGAAAATAAGAAATGCTTTATTAAAAAAAGAAAAATTCATGAGGTGCACTTTCAGATCTCCCTCCTTCACAGGACTTCAAACTGACTCCAGTCAGCTGCATAAGCCCTAGAGACTTAATGACATTTGAAAGAATAGAAAGAGCTCCTGAAGGCTTTCTGTATTTTCTTCAGCCCCAGACTGGATTTGGGGCTGAGTCCAGGACCCCCAGGAACTGAGAGAAGGTTGAAGAAGCTGCTGAAGGAGTCAGAAGCAAAACTCCAAGTGCCTTGGAGGCTCCCTGGGCCCCAGTGAGGGCAGGGAGTGCCAAAGGCTGCCCAGGCACTGGTGAGAGCAGCTCCTTGAGGCCAGGATTGCAGGGAGCCCAAGGCTGTGAGCAGGGACTGCAATGCTGAGCAAGGCCTGGGCTGGCTGGAGGGAGCAGAAAGGCCAAGGCCTGAGCCCAGGCCTGGCACAGCAGGGCCTGTCCCTCGCGGCTGGCTGGGGGCTGTTGGTGGGGCAGGGGGATGGCAGGGGCAGCAAGGACAAATGTCCTAAAGCTGCAAGGCCTGCCAGCCTGCTCAGGGAGGGGCCAGGCAGAAGCCAAGTGCAGGCTTTCCTGCAAGGAAAGTTCCTTCTGTGGGGCCTGCAGAGGCGCTGGCAGAGCCCAGGGGACAAAGGCCTGGGTGCCTGTGGCTCTGCCAGCCCTGCCCAGCCCTTGGCCATCTCTCCTGCAGCTGGGAGTGTGGATCTGCTGGAGGGCAGGAGGGCTCTGCACAGGGCCCTGGACAGGCTGGATCCAGGGAAAAAATCCAACAATGTCAGGTTGAACAAGACCAAGGGCCGGGTCCTGCACTTTGGCCACAACAACCCCTGCAGTGCTCCAGGCTGGGGACAGAGTGGCTGGACAGCAGCCAGGCAGAAAGGGACCTGGGCCACTGCTGGACAGCAGGCTGGACATGAGGCAGCAGTGTGCCCAGGTGGCCAAGAAGGCCAATGGCTCCTGGCCTGGATCAGGAATGGTGTGGCCAGCAGGAGCAGAGCTGCTGTGGCAGCCCTGCCCTGCCCCCAGCTCTGCACACAGACATTGCTGCTGCAGCTCCAGGGAAGGGAACAAAAGGGGATCTCTGCAGAAAACTTTGCTGAGAAATCCTTTAGATCCTTTAGAGCCACAGCGAGCAGAGCTCCTCCTTGACACAGTCTGTGGCCACAGTGAAGGTGGAGAGAAACAAAATGAGAAATGACACAAAAAATGGTCTTTCTTTGTGGACAATGTTGAAAAACTGAAAGATAGGAAAAAAAATACCACAACCAAACCAACAAGAACTATAAAGATGGCTTTTATTACAAATGATTTGCAGAAACTGGCAAACAATTTAATGTTTCTGAAATCGTCCAGTGATCATTCTCCACACTGCAGCCTTGAGCTCCTTGTTCCTCAGGCTGTAGATGAGGGGGTTCAGGGCTGGAGGCACCACCGAGTACAGAACGGACACAGCCAGATCCAAGGATGGGGAGGAGATGGAGAGGGGCTTCAGGTAGGCACATGTTCCAGTGCTGAGAAACAGGGAGAGTACGGCCAGGTGAGGGAGGCAGGTGGAAAAGGCTTTGTGCTGTCCCTGCTCAGAGGGGATCCTCAGCACTGCCCTGAAGATCTGCACATAGGAGAAAACAATGAACACAAAACAGCCAAAAGCTACACAGGCACTTAGAGCAAGAAGCCCAAGTTCCCTGAGATAGGATTTGGAGCAGGAGAGCTTGAGGATGTGTGGGATTTCACAGAAGAACTGGCCCAGGGCATTGCCATGGCACAGGGGCAGGGAAAATGTATTGGCTGTGTGCAGCAGAGCATAGAGAAAGGCACTGGCCCAGGCAGCTGCTGCCATGTGGGCACAAGCTCTGCTCCCCAGGAGGGTCCCGTAGTGCAGGGGTTTGCAGATGGACACGTAGCGGTCGTAACACATGATGGTCAGGAGGGAAAATTCTGCTCCTATAAATAAGAGAAAGAAAAAGGCCTGTGCAACACATCCTCTGTAGGAGATGTTCCTGGTGTCCCAGAGGGAATTGTGCATGGCTTTGGGGACAGTGGTGAGGATGGAGCCCAGGTCAGTGAGGGCCAGGTTGAGCAGGAAGAAGAACATGGGGCTGTGCAGGTGGTGGCCGCAGGCTACGGCGCTGATGATGAGGCCGTTGCCCAGGAGGGCAGCCAGGGAGATGCCCAGGAAGAGGCAGAAGTGCAGGAGCTGCAGCTGCCGCCTGTCTGCCAATGCCAGCAGGAGGAAGTGGCTGATGGAGCTGCTGTTGGACATTTGCTCTGGCTGCACATGGGCACCTGTTCATGGAGAAAGGACAGGGACAAGTCAGCAGAGGCTGCTTTGAGCCAAACCTGGGCCATTCCCTGTAGACTGTCCCACTGTGACTCCCCCACCCTTGTTCCTGCTCTGGGAGAACCTTCACCCAGGTCCCTGCCTGAGCTCCAATTGTGCTGTCTGAGTGTGCCAGCAGCAGTCATGCCTGTGCATGGGGGCTGTCCAGGACCCATCCCTGCCCTGCTGCCCTGGGTTTGTGGACATGTGGCAGAGGGACAAGGCTGGATATTCAGGATTTGTCAGGGGAATCACTTTGAATGCAGAAAAGCTTCTAACCATCTGCACTCCCACTTAGAAAGGGCATGGAGAGCAGGAAGGAATTTTGGCCATTATTTTCCTGCCCACACATCATTCCTGGTTCTCTGAGGTCAGAAATCCCCAGGATCTCTGCTGCATTCAGAGTTTGCCACTGAGAGATGTGAGAGGCAAAGGATTCCCTGTGCCTTGGGCAAGGTGAGGGGCTGGATGGGCTTGTTCCCAACTGCCCTGGGTTTGCAGCTTTGGCTGCAGTCAGAGCACAGTCACACTCCCGGGTCACCCTGGGATAAACCAGACCCATCCCAGAGCAGAGGGATCCCTGAATGTCTCCCCCTCTCCAAAGGGCTCTGGGCAAGGTCTCAGCACCCCCTTCTGCCAAGGACACTCACAGCTCCCTTGGCAAACCCAGCAGCATTTCCTCAGCTCTGGCATCTCTGCACTTCCCCGGGGCACATTCAGGGAACTCCAAGGGGCTCTGGCACAGATTTGCAGCCAGGAGGGCAGCTCAGAGCTTGCAAGGACACAGCAAGGAGATCCCTGGGTGTGCCCATGATGGGATCTCAGGGAGGGGGCTCAGCCCATTCCCCTTTCCCATGGACTGCTCTGCCCACAGCCCCACAGGTCCCAGGGAAGCTTGGACACCCCATGGCCATGGCCACAGCTGCCTGGCAGCAATGCCAAGGGCAGTGCCTGACTCAGCTGCTGCCAATGCCAGTGCCTCCCTGAGAGCACCAGATGACAGGGACAATCTCAGGGCAGTGCAGAACCAAGAGAAGATGTGGTGGGGCTGTGCCTGGGAGGGCAGGGCAGAGACAGCCGGGCACTCAGGACAGTGTTCCCGTGCCCAGCTGTGCACGGCACCTCCCACACACCCACAGTGCCCTCCTGCCCCCAGCACTGCTCTCTTCAGCCCCCTCTCCTTCCCTCAGCATCTCCCTGGGCCTGGACATTTCCCTGCTGAGAGGAGCCTTGTCCCTGCCAGCGCTGACAGAGCCCATCCCAGCCTCTGTGCCCTGGGCCCGGCCCTACAGAAACCTGCCTGTCTGCAGGGCCCTGGCTGGGGCAGGCTCTGTCTGCAGCTGGGCAAGGGCAGCTCAGGAGAGCCCTGCTGGGCCCTGCAAAGGTGATGCTGCTGCTGCTGCTGTGCAGGGCTGAGGAGGGGCTGAATGCCCTTGAGGAGCCTCCCAGCAGAGAGACTGACCACCCAGTGTTGCAGTGCTGGAGCCTCTGTAAATGTTCAAACATTCCTTTGATGATCCTGAGTGTCCCTTTCAACTCAGAATGTTCTGTGATTCTGGGATTGCAATTCCTGTTCTGCTTCTCTCCATCCTCCTCTTGCCTATAATGAAAAGAGAAAAAAAAAATAACACTTGTAACAGCATTAGAACAGTAAAGTAAAATCCAGACCTTTATTGGAAGCTTCCAGTTGTCCCAGTGTGGATGGGGCACACCCAGCCCCTGATTTCAGCAATTTATTGAAGTTGATTAATTAGGATATTTAACAGGTATATCCAATAGGAGATTCAGTTGTCCCTGTTACACATCTCTGGGTCAACCCATAGGAGTTGGTCCAAGGGCTTCTTTGCCCCACTTTTTTTTATGACTGCTTACTCTCTGGTTGAAAAACCAAAATGTTCTTTTTGTAGAATCTTCCTGATAACAAGACCATACAGTAGTTCAGGAATGTAATTAGAAGGTCAGCTTATTGTTCTAAAACTTTATAGAAAGGGTAGGAAACATGCTAGAATTAATTATAGAATTATAGTAAGAATTATAGAATTATAGTAAGAATTATACTTAAATAAGTATATGTATACTGTAAGTATATAAGTATATGTAAGTATATGTATACTTTACAATATATACTAGAGTATGTAAGTATATGTACACTATAGTAAGTATATGCAATAGTAGTTGAATAGAGTAAATTAAAGATTATAGTTTTATAACTATATACTAGGAGTTAACAGAGCTACAGACATATGAAAAATGTATAAAAGTCAAAAATCTTTTTTTTTTCACCCCAACTCCCCCACACTGCTCCAAGCAGCAAAGCGAAAACACTCTCAGCAAAGCTCCTGATCTTTACAGCAATCCCAGGCTCACCTTCTTTTGGGAAGTGTCCTCCAAAGCTGTGTCCAGGCTGGTGGGGAGCTGGGAGCAGCCCTGCCCCACACAGCACCTCTCAGCAGCAGCACCTGCCCTGCTCAGGGTGGCTCCTTCCCCCCACAGCTTCTCCCCAGCACTGGGAGCAGCTCCCAGGGCTGGCTGAGAGCTGTCCCTGGCAGGCAGCAGAGTCCCTGGGCCAGCACAGAGCCCTGGGCTGCAGGAGCCTGCTCTGCAGGACAGCCCTGGGCAGCCCTGGCTGCAGCCCCGGCTGCTCAGCCCTGCAGCAGAGCCTGGCACAGGGAGCTGCCCTGTGCTGTGCCTGGGCTGCTGCAGCAGGGAAACCCAGCCCTGCCCCAGGGCCACATCCCTGCCCTGCAGCAGCTCGAAGAGTGCTCCTGGAAGGGCCTCAGAGCTGTGGGATGTGGCAGCTTCAGGAGATCCCTGCAGGAAGTGCAGCTTTTCTTCCCCCAACCAGAGAGTGACTGTTCCCAAGGCTGTGAGGATTTCTCGTCCAGTGAGCCCTGAGTGAGCTCTGCTGGGCTGAGAAAAGATTTGCTCATCAGGAGAAATGTCTTTTGAAGCTCTTCTTGGTTGCCAGGAGCAGCTTCTGTGCCAGGAGCCCAGCCCAGCTCATCAGCACAGACACAGCACAAGGACTTTAATCACCCTCTTGGGGCTCTGTGCTGAGGCCCTGAACATCAGTCCCTGAGAAGGGAGATGAAGAAACCTCTCAAGAACTCCAAGTCAGAATCCAACTCCAAAGTTTCCTGAAGTGTTAATGGGTCCCACTGAGGCACACAACAGAGAAAGTGTCCGCAGTCCCCATGCAGAGCAGAGAACTGCAGGCAGTGATGCCAGGAGGGGACAAAGAGAAACCAAGTCTTGGTGCTCTGGGTCACACCAGGGTCTGTGCCACCAAGGGCTGTGAGGAGACACGTTGTCCTGAGGCCCTGGGGCCTCCTGGCACAGCCCCAGCAAGGCTGGGCACTCTCAGCCCCTTGTCCTGCCCTCAGCATTCCCCTGACAGCCCAGTGGCCTCAAGGATCTGCTGGAAGGAGTCCCTGGGGAGCCCTGGTCAGGAATGGCCCTGGGGGGGTGCTCTTTGATGCTCCCATGTACTGCAGGTTTTTCAATGGACTTTGGGTTTGGCTTTTGCCTTGGAGTTTCTGAGAGGTTTGTGCAATCATGACCCCCAAATATCTGCTGTAATTAGTCCCTTGAGAGGCTTTGTCAGTAACAACACTCAGTGGGGCTCATTAATGCTTCAAGGTACTTCAGTTATTTGAAGGTACTTGGTGTTTCCCTTTTAAATCTGATTCTGTGAGAAGGATTGTGCAATCCTGGCTCCAATTATCTACTTTAACAAGTCCCTTGGGATTCTTAGTGAGTAAAAATACTCTGTGGGGCTCATTAATACTTTAAGGTACTCAAAGTTTCTTAAAGAACTTTTTTTTTGACTACTCAGTCTCTGAAAAGTTTTTGTGCCATCCTGGCCTCCAATTACCTGCTTTAATGAGTCCCTTGAGAGCTTTGCACTGACACTCAGTGGGGCTCATTAATACTTTGAGATACTCAAAGTTTTTAAGGTACTTTGGAATTTCCTTCCCACACTGAGTTTCTCTGAGAGGTTTTTGTGCAATTCTGGCCTCCAATTATCTGCTTTAATGAGTCCCTTGAGAGCTTTGCACTGACACTCAGTGGGGCTCATTAATACTTTGAGATACTCAAAGTTTTTAAGGTGCTTTGGAATTTCCTTCCCACACTAAGTCTCTGAGAGGTTTTTGTGCAATTCTGGCCTCCAATTCTCTCCTCCAAGGAGTCCATGAGGAGCCTGTGTTGGGGATGGACCTCAATGCAACCCATGAATGCCTCAAGACACTTTGGGTTTTTCTTCTGGCTTTGACTCCTGGAAAGGTTTGTGCAATCTCCTCTCAGGCCCTGAGGGCTCAGCACCAAATGCACCAAGGGCCTCATTAGGATCAAGGAAGTCCTGACAAACCATGGCTGTGCCTTGATTTCCCTCTGGTCTGGTGCAGTTCATTAGGAAAGTTTCCTGCTACAGTTATGGAGAAAGATTTCAAAGAGTTTCCAAGAAAGACACATTCCTGTTATAAAGGGTGTCTTTTATTACTGCTCTGTTTAGAGCAGAGGTGATTGCAGCATCCAGTGATTGATATTGATCCAGGGTCTCTCCTCAGGAGGTCTGGCCTGCTCAGAGAAGCTGTGTCCTGAGGTCTGACCCAGTGTGGACAACCTTGCTCCACATTCTCCAACCCCATCCTGTCTCTCCTCACTCACCTGGGACCTGCTTTGCTTGGAGAGCTGCCCACACTCAGGCAAACAGGGGCTTCCTGGTTTTTTTAGCAATGTAAAACTCCTGAGTTTCCCCACTGAACACAGACACCCTCCTCAGGTGTGTGCCAGCCCAAGGTGCCACCAAGGTCACTGCAGCTCTACCCTGGGCCAGGAGTGAGGGTGGATCATCATCCCAACCTGCCCTGGGCCATTGCAAGGGGCTGTGGCCATGGACACTGCCCTGACCCCACTGCTGGGTTTGGGTGCCACAGCAACCCCCATCAGTTCAATTTTCCTTGGAAAGCAGCCCAAGGAGCCATTTCTGCAGCCAGGTTCCATGGCCAGGGGGATGTGGGGGGCTGCAGGTGGTCAATGCCCCATCCCTGGAAACATTCCAGTCCAGCTGGGACAGGGCTCTGAACAACCTGATCTGCTGAAAGATGTCCCTGCTCATCCCAGGCCAGGACAAGAAGCCTGAGTGAGGCCTGAACAACAGGCCCTGAGCCAAAGGTGACCTCTGGGTGAACCTTCCAACCCAAGGTTATCTTTGTATCTGCTCATTAGTGAAATATGCATGGTCATTAGCACTGTGATTGATGTATCCACTCATTAGTGAAACATGGATTGACCTTTCTGTGTTTGGAAGCTGGGCAAGGCCATGAAATCTGACATCTGGCCTTGTTTGGGGCTGTATGGTCAGAGTCACCTCCCTTGGTTCCTCCTTGGGCCCTGGCCAGGCTTTGGGAGGGACCCAAGAGGAGGATGAATCCAGATGTTCCCACTCTAGAAGTGCTGTCAGTTTGTTTATTCAGCACTATCAAAGCTGGGCCCTCTCCCAGCGAGGCTGGAGCCTCACCTGTGGCTGGAGGCACCTGCAGGAATTCCCAGTGTCCAGGAGTGGCTCTGCAGTCCTTGGCTGTGACAGCTTCCCCCAGCTGATGTGTGGATGTGGGTGTGGGGAAAGTCTGAGGGTCACTGCTGATGGATCTTTCTTACTCACTGCAGGCAATCTTTGGTAGTGATGGTTGGGTGCATTGCTGAGCTGCTCCTTTTGTGCTCCTTTGCCTCAGTTCCCACTCGCCCCTGAGCTTCAGCCCTGGCTAGCAGTATGCTTGGGGGGAAACTGAGGCAAGGAGGAAGATAAAAGACAAAAGGTGCTCTTAATCCTTCAGGAACACAGTCCCACAGTTTAATGCAGAACCTACTCCTTGCAGCTTGGGGGAGTTAAGAGAGGAATTAAGAGAGGAATTCAGAGGGTGATTCCCTGCCAGAGGGCAGTTTTATGCCCTCTGCCAAGGAGGGGGAGGGGAGGGGGTCTACCAACCACTGGGGGCTGACCTGGGGGAGGTGAGGCATAGGTGGTGTCAGGGAGAGGGGATTCAGTGCAGGGGCTCATGGAAAGGTACAGCAAATACTTTGTGTGAACACATATAACAGAAACACCCAGTGCAATATAACAAAGTGAACTAACTATTTACTGCAATACAACATCTCACCCTTTTCTGTTACAATAAAACTGAAAGACATGCTTTGGGCCTATTCTGAGGCAGAATATGTTTTTGCCCACCACTTTTGATTTGCAGGCAGTTTTGGCTGCTCTTGGCCTGCAAGCTCTGCATGGCTGACTTCTGAGGTGGTAGGGATTAAACCATTGAGGGCCTTTAAATCTAGGCAGCAAAGAAATCCAAAAGCCAACACAACTAAAAACAAGACAACACAAAACAACAGAATTGTAAAAGCAAACACAAACATAAAGCATATTAACAATCTGAGATCTGCTGGAAGTAACCCAATTTTGAAGAAGGCTCTGTCTTCTCTTTCCAGCGGCACCTTCTTTTTAATTGATGGCTGCTAGCTTCTCATCATCTTCTGTTGGTGCTGGGTTTTGGGAACAAAAGGTTTTACCACTTTTGGGGTATCCAGTGTGGGCCCCAGGGGGTGGATACACACGCGTAGCCACATCCCCAGGTCACAAACTCATCGGGACCTTTGATCTCCCAGGTTTCTGGGTCCCTAATCAAAACTGGTGGGTGCTGTGACACCTTAAACTGATTACTGCTGTTAGAGCGATGTACCACTGGAGGACTCATGTTTTCAAATGAACAATTCAGAAAGTTAATGGTAAACATGGCTTTGCAGAGTTTTTGTGTTGGTGACATCCATGCTGTGGAACTGTCTTGCCCAGCCAGGACCTTTTTGAGCATCTGGTGGGCATGCTCGACCACAGCTTGGCCTGTGGGGAAGTGGGGGATGCCTGTTACATGTTCCATTCCCCACTGCTGGACAAACTCAAGGAACTCCTTGCTTTTGTACACTGGGCCATTGTCAGTTTTGATTTTCTTAGGGATTCCCAGTAATGAAAAGGCTTGCATGAGATGTTTCTTGGCATGTGCAGCCATTTCTCCTGCGTGGGCAGAGGCATAAACTGCATTTGAATAGGTGTCAATGCTCACATGCATGTATTTTCGGTGGCCAAAACTAGGAATGTGTGTGATGTCTGTCTGCCACTCCTGGCAGCTTCCAAGCCCTCTGGGGTTAACCCCCATTGTAGGGGAGTTTTTAGAAGAGCGAGGCCACAATCTATTGATAGGAGGTTTGAACAATCCTTGCTATCAGGGAACAGTATGAGGTCTTGTACTGTGCCTGCTGTGTACTGTGCTGTTCCTACATTGCCTTGAATTAACAAAAGAGTAGCAAATGTAATAACTCATTGGTCCTTCTCACAGATGCTTCCCTTTGGAAGCTGAAGACATGTAACAACTTGTTGTACCTTCTCATAGATGCTGAAGACAGAAATGCTGATCATAAGACAGTGTGAGTTTGCAAAAAATAAATTCGAAGCCTTAGCTATGAATACAGTATAAAAGGGTTTATTAAGTTTAGCATAGTTTGTACAATTTTAGAAAAGCCTTTTGTTTTCAAATGTATCTTTCTCGTAGTTGTGATAGGAGTTTCTACGGCAGCTATAGCCTCTGCCTAGAGACTTTTTTATTGGTTCTTTCTTGTCTCATTCCCTCTGTCATGCATAATTTCCCTCTTGTCCATAATGGAATCCTTTTCTCTAAGGTCCAAGAGTTCCAGCCACTAGCTTAGCTGGACTCTTCTCAGGCCACCCCCAAACCTGTGTTGGATTTGTTGGAATTTAAGTGCCTTAGTTTGGCATGTTGTATTTGGATTGTTTTATTGGATTGTGTGATTTTGTACCCACCCCAAAATATGTAGTACAAAACCGCCCCCCAGATCAGGCTTGGGATCTCTCTCCAGAGGCACCAGCCTGGAGGCTGGGGGTTCCCCTGACCCCCTAAATAAAGCCTCTGTTCCCTGGAAGCCTCAAGAGAGTCCCCTCTTTTTCCATCCCAGCCATAGCAGTGTGAGCCAACTGCCTGAGCCGAGACCCCACAAAACTGTCTTGCTGGAACGTGCCAGAGCAGCCAGGGGGCCCAGGCTGACCAGAGGCTGAGCTGGGCCAGAGCCAGGCACGAGCCCCAGCAAGACAGAACAAAGAAGATTTTGCTGCCAAAAGACATGAACCAATGAGCAATCATTTAGGGTGCTTGAATATGAGATTTTAACCAATCAACAATTGTTTAGCTGTGTCTGCTTTTACTCTGTAACCACATAAATATAGGGAATAAAGAATAAATTAGGAGATCAAACCTAATCATATTGATGCCCGTTTGATTCTCTGCTCCTTCCTCACAACAGTTTCCATGGGTCCCCACAGTGTCACAATGGCTCCTTGCTTCCATGAGGCCTTGCAGTGTCAAAATGATTTCCTTGGTTCCATGGAATGGAACAATGTACAATGAACAATGCACAACTGTGCAATGACACAGTGGCCCACTTGGTTTCATGAGGTCTCAGAGTGTCACAATGGTCTCCATGATTCCAGATAGTCCTGCAGTGTCACAGTGGTGCCTTGGTTCTTTTGGGCTCCTCAGGATCACAATGGCCCCTTGGCTGCATGAGGCCCAGCTCTGTCACACTGGCCCCTTGCTTCCATTGGGCCCCGCAAGGTCACAATTGTCCCCCCTTGCTTCCATGAAGCCTTCAGTGTCACAGTGGTCTCCTTGGTACTGCAGTATTACAATGGACCCTTGGTTTAATGAGGCCCAGCAGTGTCAAAATGACCTAATTTGCTCCAAAAGGTCCTGCAGAGCCCCTTGGTTCAATGAGACCTCAGAGTTTCATTATGTTCTCCAGCATTCCACGAGTCCCTGCAACGTCACAATGGACCTTTGGTTCCATGGGGTCTCATGCTGTTCCATGAATCCTTAGTTCCATGGGGCCCTGCAGTGTCACAATGGACCCCTTGGTTCAATGATGCCACAGAGTGTCACAATTGTCCCTCGGTTCCATTAAGCCCCACAGTGTCACTATGAACCCCTTGGCTCCCCAAGGCTCTGAAGTGCCACAATGGCCTTATGGTTTCCCAGGGCCTCAAGGTGTGCAAGTGGCCTTCAGGGTTTCATGAGGCTCTGCTGTGTCACAATGGACCTTTGGTTCCATGATGTCCTACAGTGTCACAATGGTCTCCTTGGTTCCACGGTGTCAGAATGGATCCTTCATCCCACTGAGACCCACACTGTTCACTGCAGTCCCCTTGATTCCTTGAGGATCTGTCATGTTATAATGGCCCATTGGTTCCAGTATGTCCCAAAGTGTCAGAATGGTCTCCACTGTTCCATGAGGCCCTGCAATGTCACTGTGGTCCCCTTGGTTCCACAGGGCCCCACAGTGTCACAATGAACTCTTGGTTCCATGAGGTTCTTCAGTCACAATGGTCCCTTGGCTCAATGTGGGAACACTGTGTCACAATGGCTGGTGGTTCCATGAGGCCCAACAGAATTGCAATGGAGCCTTGGTTCCATGAGACCTTGCTGTGTCACAATGCAGTTCTGGTTCCATGAGCTTTCATCCTGCCAACAACAGTCTCCTTGGTTCTGCAGTGTCACCATGGACCCTTTGTTCCATGAGGTCCCACAGTATAACATGGTCACTTTGGTTCTGTGAGGTTCAGCAGTGTCACAATGCCCTTGTTGGTTCTACAAGGCCTTGATGTGTCAGAATGGCCCCTTTGGTTCCACGAGGCCCCACAGCGTCACCATGGTCTCCTTGGGTCTCCACTGTCACGATGGACCCTCCATTCTCTTTAGCCCTGGTGTGTCACAGTGGCCCCTTGGTTCCATGAGTTACTGGACTATCAGCAATGGTTCCCTTGCTCAAACAAGGCCTTGCTGTGTCACAATGGACTCTTGGTTCCATGAGGCCTTTCTCTGCCACAATGTACTTTTGATTCCAGGAGGTTCCATAGTGTCACAATGAACTCCCTGGATCTGCAGTATCACAATGGACCATTGGTTCCATGTGGCCCTGCTGTGTCAAAAAGGATTTTGGTTCCGTGAGAGTCCAAAGTGTCACGGTAGACTCGATTCTCTGAGGCCCCACTGTCACCAAATTCCCAAATATCAGACTAAGACTCCTTAACACAAACTTGGTGTTTAAGAGGGCATCATTTATTCAGGCTTGAGGTCCAATGTGTGGTAACTCATAACCTTACATGGATATGTGATTCTAAAAGACTATTACTTGTATACAATCACTACACATGTATTACAATTTAGCAATCACCATAAAACCCACACCAAGTCTCTAAATTCACTCCTTGTTTTCCCTATCACTGCACCCTTGAGCCAGATGTCTTCTTCTTCTCTTCCAACCATCCTTGCTGGGAAAGCAGGCCCTGAATGACTTGTTCCTGTGCTAGAAGTTCACAGGCACAGTAAAAATGGAATGGCCTGCAAACTGCAACTGACTCTCAACCAGCCAACCCACTGTTTTATAACACTCATTCTCTTTAGACAGAGCTGTGATCTATTAAGGGCAAGGCTGTCCCCACTCTTGGTAATTAGTACAGCTGCAGTTTATCAGGGGCGAGATTGCCTTCAGCACTGTCTCTGTTCTCTTTACAAACCGTCCTCCAACACCAAGGAGAATCTGTGTACAGTACAGAACCTCATGGAACCAAGGGGCCATTGTGGCACAGCGAGGCCTTGTGGAACCAAAGAGACCACGGTGACACTACAGAACCTCATGGAACTACGGGTCCATTGTTCCACAGCAGGGCCACAGAACCAAGGAGTGCATTGTGACACTACAGAACCTCATGGGATCAAGGTGTCCATGTGACACCACTGAACCTCATGGAACAAAGGGTCCCTTGAGACACTGAGGAACCAGTGAGACTGTTGTTGGCAGTACAAAAGCTCATGGAATCAAAAGTCCATTGTGACATTGGAGGGCCTTGTGGAACCATGGAGACCATGATGACACTTCAGGACCCACTGGAACCAAGGAGCCATTGTGACACTGCAGGGCCTTGTATAACCAAGGAGCCATTGTAGAACAGCAGGGCCTGATGGAATCAAGGGCATTGTAGTGACACTGTGGGGCTCCATGAGACCATGGGGCCATTCTGACTCTCTGGCACCAAGGGCACCATTGTTACACCATGGGGCATCATGGAACCAAGGAGGCCATTGTGAACCCACTGAGGCTATTATGGCCCCTCGAGTCCAAACCAGCCAGACCTGTTCTATGTCCCCTTGCTTCCATGAGGCTCAGCATGGTCACAGTGGCCCTTTGGTTCTTTTGAGTCTCACAGTGTCACCATGGTCTCAACAATTCCATGGGGCCTTGCAACGTCACAGTGGTCCCTATGGATCCACGGTGCCCTGCAGGATCAAAATGGCCCTGTGGTTCCACAAGGCCACAGAGTGTCACATTGGCCCCTTCGTTCCACTGGGCTCCTCAGCATCATAGTGGCCCTTTGGCTGCATGAGACCCAGCTGTGTCACACTGGCCCCTTGCTTCTATTGGGCCTTGTAGCATCCCAGTCGTCCCCCATTTCTTCCACAAGGCCTTGCCATGTCACAGGGGTCTCCTTGGTACCACAGTATCACAACTGACCCCATGTTCAATGAAGCCTTGAGGTGTCACAATGGTCTGCAGTATTCCATGAGGCCCCACAATGTCACAATGGGCCTTTGGTTCCATGAGTCACACACTGTTCCATGAATCCTCAGTTTCATGGGGCCCTGCAGTGTCACATTTGTCTCCTTGGTTCAATGGGGCTACAAAGTGCCACAATTGCCCTTTGGCCCAACAGGGCCTCATGGTGTCACAATGGACTTCAGCATTCCATGAGGCCTTGCAATATCAGAATGGACTCCTTGGTTCCATGGAGATGCAAAGTGCCATAATGCCCCTTTGGTTTCACAAGGCCTCCAAGTGTAAAAATGGCCTCTGTGGTTTCATGTGGCCATGCTGTGTCACAATGGATCTGTGGTTCCATGATGTCCCATAGTGTCACAATGGCCTCCTTGGTTCGGCATTATAAGATTTCCTTCTTGGTCCCTTGGAACCCTAGAGTGTCACTGTTGTGCCCTTGGTTCCATGAGGCCCTGCAGTGCCACAATGGTGCTTTGGTTCCACAAGGCCCCATGTGTCATAATGGTCTCCATGGTTCCATGAGGCCCTGCTGTGTCACAAGGGCCTCCTTGGTTCTACGAGGCCCTGCAGTGTCACAATGGCCCTTGGTTCCAGTGGGTTCCCAAGGGCCACAATGATCTCCAGTGTTCCATGAGGCCCCACAATATCCCAATAGATCCTTGGTTCCAAGGGGACCCGCAGTGTCACAAGGCTATCTTAGTTTGAGGAGGCCCTGCAGTGTGGTAGTGGCCCCTTGGTTCCATGAGGCAAAGCAGAATCAGAGTGGCCCCTTTGTTCCATGGAGTACCACAGTGTCACTGTGGTCCCCTTGGTTCCACAGTTCCCCACAGTGTCACAATGGATCTTTGGTTCCATCAGGTTCCTCAGTGTCTCAGTGGCCTCTTGGCTGCATGTGGCCCCACTGTGTCACAGTGGCAGGTGGTTCCATGAGGCCCCACAGTGTCCAAATTGTCTCCTTGGTTCTGTGAAGCCCTACAGAGCCACAGTGGACCCTTGGTTCCATGAGGCCTTGCTGTGTCACAATGGACTTCTGGCTCCATGAGCTTTTGCACTGTCAGCAATGGTCTGAGTTCTGCAGTGTCACCATGGATCCTTTGTTCCATGAGGTTCCATAGCAGACCATGATACCCTTGATTCCAGAAGGTTCTGCAGTGTCACAATGGACCATTGGTTCCATGCAGCCCCACATCATCACGATGACCCCATGGTTCCAGAAGCTTCCATACTGCCAGCAATGGTCTCCTTGTTTCCATGAGGCCCTGCTCTGATACAATGGACCTTTGGTTGCACGAGGTTCCACTGCATCACAATGGAGTCTTTGTTCTGTGAGGTTCCAAGGTGTCACAGTTGACTCCTTGGTTCTGTGAGCCTCAGCTGTCACCAAATGTCCAAAAGATCAGAATAAGACTCCTTAACACTAATTGGGTGTTTAAGAGGGCACCACTTATTCAGGCCTGAGGTCCACCGTGGGATAACTCCTAAGCCTATGTGGACACATGATTCTGCAAGTGTATTGCTTATATACAGTCACTGAATGCCTGTTACAATTTACCCATTTCCATAAAACTCACCCCAAGTTCCCAGATTCACTCCTTGTTTTCCCTATCACGGCACTCTTGAGCCAGATGTCTTCTTCTCTTCCAACCATCCTTGCTGGGAAAGCAGGCCCTGCATGCCTTGTCCTTGTGCTAGAAGTTCACAGGCACAGTAAAAATGGAATGAACCCTTTTGGTATCCAGGCCAAGGCTGTGTGTGCCCAGGCAGAGGCAGGCAGGACGCAGAGCTGTCAGCAAAGGAAGGGCCCAGCCAGGTGGGGCAGCCGCGGGTGACGACAGCCTGCAGGGACAGAGGCACAGGGCATGGACACCGTAGGACAGCCTGGGCTGCACAGGCCACAGGGATGGGCAGCAGCTGCAAGGCCCTGACACAGCCAACTCCTGCAGCACTTGGGCCATGGCTGCTGGCCCTGGGCCTGAGCCAGCAGGAGGGGACAAGTGACCCTTGCAGGCCTGCAAGGGCCTCACGGCCTCCTTGTCCCTGCTCAGCAGCCTGGCAGGTCTGCAGTATTCCATGAGGCCCCCCAATATCACAATGGACCTTTGGTTCCATGAGTCCCACATTGTTCCATGGATCCTTATTTCCATGGGGCCCTGTAGTGTCACATTTCTCTCCTTGGTTCAATGGTGCCACACAGGGCCACAATTGCCCTTTGTTCCAACAGGGCCTCATAGTGTCACAGTGGACTCCATGGTTCCAGGAGGCCTTGCAATATCACAATGGACTCCGTGGTTCCATGGGGATGCAAAGTGCCACAATGGCCCTTTGGTTTTACAAGGCCTCCAAGTGTAAAAATGGCCTCTGTGGTTTCATGTCGCCAGGCTGTGTCACAATGGATTTAGAGTTCCATGATGCCCCATAGTGTCACAATGGTCTCCTTGGTTCTGCACTATAAGATTCCCCCCTTGGTCCCTTGGAGCCCCAGAGTGTCACTATTGTGCCCTTGGTTCCATGAGGCCCTGCAGTGCCACAATGGTGCTTTGGTTCCACTAGGCCCCATGTGTCATAATGGTCTCCATGGTCACATGAGGCCCTGCTGTGTCACAAGGGCCTCCTTGGTTCATGATGCCCTGTAGTGTAACAAAGCTCTCCTTGGTTCCATGGGGTCAGTGTGGCCCCTTTGTCCCGTGGAGCCCCACAGTGTCCCTGTGGTCCCCTGGATTCCAGCAGGCCCTGCCGCGCTGCAATGGCCCCTTGGTTAAACAAGACCGTGCAGTGTCACAATGGCCCCTTGGTTCCAGTGGGTTCCCAAAGGTCACAATGGTCTCCAGTGTTCCATGAGGCCCCACAATATCCCAATGGACCCTGGGTTCCAAGGGGAACTGCAGTGTCACAAGGCTGCCTTGGTTTGACAAGGCCCTGCAGTGTGGTACTGGCCCCTTGGTTCCATGAGGCAAAGCAGAATCAGAGTGGCCCCTTTGTTTCCTGGACTACCACAGTGTCACTGTGGTCCCCCTGGTTCCACAGGGCCCCACAGTGTCACAATGGACCTTTGGTTCCATCAGGTTCATCAGTGTCTCAATGGCCCCTTGGCTCCATGTGGCCATGCTGTGTCACAGTGGGAGGTGGTTCCATGAGGCCCCACAGTGTCCAAATGGTCTCCTTGGTTCTGTGAAGCCCAACAGAGCCACAGTGTATCCTTGGTTCCATGAGGCCTTGCTCTGTCACAATGGAATTCCGGTTCCATGAGTTTTTGCACTGTCAGCAATGGTCTGAGTTCTGCAGTGTCACCATGGATCCTTTGTTCTGTGAGGTTCCATAGCAGACCATGATCACCTTGATTGCAGAAGGTTCTGCAGTGTCACAGTGGACCATTGGTTCCATGCAGCCTCACACCTTCACAATGATCCCATGAGCTTCCATACTGCCAGCAGTGGTCTCCTTGGTTCCATGAGGCCCTGCTCTGATACAATGGACCTTTGGTTCTATGGGGTTCCACTGCATCACAATGGACCCTTTGTTCTGTGAGGTTCCAAGGTGTCACAGCTGACTCCTTGGTTCTATGAGCCTCTGCTGTTACTAAATGTCCAAAATGTCAGAATAAGGCTCCTTAACACTAATTTGGTGTTTAAGAGGGCACCACTTATCCAGGCCTGAGGTCCACCATGGGATAACTCCTGACCTTATGTGGATGCATTGCTTATATACAGTCACTGAATGTGTATTAGAATTTACCCATTTCCATAAAACCCAACTGAAACTCCCAGATACAGTTCTTGTTTTCTCTATCACTGCACTCTTGAGCCAGATGTCTTCTTCTTCTCTTCCAACCATCCTTGCTGAGAAAGCAGGCCCTGCATGCCTTGTTCCTGTGCCACAAGTTCACAGGCACAGTAAAAATGGAATGAACCCTTTTGTTATCCAGCCCAAGGCTCTGTGTGCCCAGGCAGAGGCAGGCAGGACGCAGAGCTGTCAGCAAAGGAAGGGCCCAGCCAGGTGGGGCAGCCGCGGGTGACGACAGCCTGCAGGGACAGAGGCACAGGGCATGGACACCGTAGGACAGCCTGGGCTGCACAGGGCACAGGGATGGGCAGCAGCTGCAAGGCCCTGACACAGACAACTCCTGCAGCACTTGGGCCATGGCTGCTGGCCCTGGGCCTGAGCCAGCAGGAGGGGACAAGTGACCCTTGCAGGCCTGGGGCCTCATGGCCTCCTTGTCCCTGCTCAGCAGCCTGGCAGGGGCTGCCCCATGGTGCTGCCCTTGGCATTGCACATCCCCACATCCCAGTGGCCTGGGAAGAGGCCTGAGCAAGGAGGGAGGGACAGGATGTGCCTTGGCAGGGGCTGGGGCTCAGGCCTTGGCCCTTTGGATTCCTCAAACACATCCAGGTTTGCTCAGCACCAGAGACACCTTGGCCTTGTTTGTCCCCAGCTGTCCTCACTGGCTGCAGTGTTCTGCTCTATCTGGAACCTGAAGACACTTTCTCAGTCCTGTGTCTCACTGAGAGCCATTAAAAGTTAAAGAAAGTTTGGATGTTGAATATCAAACTTTGAGTTCTCGAGAAGTTTTTTGAGCCGCTCGGAGGGACTGAGTCTGATGTAAACATCACCAAAGCCCCAAGAGATTAATTAAAGTCCTTGTGCTGTGTCTGTGCCGCTGGGCTGAGCTCCTGGAACAAAGACTGCTCCTGGCAACCAAGAGGAGCTTAAAAGGACATTTCTCTTGCTGAGCAGCTCTTCTCCCAGCCCAGCAGGGCTGGGGCACTGCCTGCAGCCACCCCGGGCACAGCACACAGGCACAGAGAGCTTCAATCACTCAGGGCTGGGAAGGAGCTGAGAAGGGACTGGGGGAGAATCACTGCCAGCCCTTGGCACAGGAACCTCTGGCTGCAGGACAATGCAGCTGCAGCTCCTGCAAGGATCTCCTCAAGCTGGAGCAGCCCAATGCCTACAGACTCTGTGAGTACATTCTCTGATCATCTCTTGGGCAGAGCAGCCAGGGGTGCCCAGGGCTGTCCTGCAGAGCAGGGTCCTGCAGCCCAGGGTGCTGTGCTGGGGCAGGGGCTCTGCTGCCTGCCAGGGACAGCTCTCAGCCAGCCCTGGGAGCTGCTCCCAGCACTGGGGGACAAGATCTGGGTGGAAGGAGACAGCTGGGAAGGCATGGAAGTGTTCTCCTTGTGTGGTGAGGATGCTGCATTGTTCAGGATTGCTCCCAGCAGGACATTGAACTGCAGAACATTTACAAGTAGATTATACAGGGAGCACAGCGAGGCAAGGGCTGCATAAGAGGGAAATTCCTGCTTTTTAATCTACTGCTCTGTGTTGCCTGGATTGGAAATTGCACATAGATATTCATCTCTCAGTTCAGGTTGTGAAAAAGAAAAAAACTTTCCTCTCAGATCCTAATAAAGCAGGCAGTGAAAGAAATCAGCAGAGGGTCCCTTGCAGGCAGCACCAGGGTTGCTTTTGCAGCCTCCTCAGGGTTGCTCTGAGGTTGCCATCAGAGCCTGCAAGGGCAGAGCTGCCCCTGGGCAGTGCCTGAGCTGGGAGGGCTCTGCAGGGCAGAGCTGAGCCCCCAGGGCTGGGCTGGGCTCTGGCAGCACTGGCAGGGCCCAGCCCTGGGCACAGGGAAGCAGCTGCAGGCAGGGGCAGCTCCAGGCAGCAGAGCCCTGGGCAGGCAGTGGGGGGAAGGTGCCCCCAAGCTGGGCTGGGATATTGAAAGTCCTCTCCAAACCAGACTATTCCAGGATTACTTTTTTGACAGATCCCCATGCCAGGACACTGCAAATGGGGTGTCCCAGGTCCCTCTGCCTGGGGAGCTCTGGGCAGGGCAGGCTGGCAGGCTGGGAATGAGCTAACTCTCCTCCAGCAGTGCCATGGACAGGACCCTTGGTGTGTCCTGGGGATGCCATCCAAGCTGTCAGCTGCCTCCAGGGGACACTGGGGGACAGGAGTGTCCTTGGCCAGGGCTGGGGCTGAGACTCTGAGAAAGGCTGAGCCACTTTGCTCTGCTGTGGCTCCCTCTGCTCTCAGCTGTGTCAGGCTGATTTCCAGGGGAGCACAGTGACTGCCCTCGATCTCAGAAAGGGCAGCTGGGGACAGATGGAGTGACAGAGCACCTCCCCTCACCCTTCACTGAGTTACAGCCAATGCTCTTGCCCTGCCCAGTTCTCTCTGATCCCCCTGAGCACAGCAGGAAACCCTCTCCAACTGCCTTTGGCCATCAGTGTTCCTTAGCCCTGGCACAGGAGATGCTGCCAAGCTCCTCTGCCTCAGCAGCACTTTGGGCTGATGAAGTCCAACCCCAGGACTGGCCCCTGTCCCTGTTCCCATGGCCCCACTGCTGCAGAGCAGAGCTGAGCCCTGGGTGTCCATGGGCAGAGCCCCTGCTGGTCACAGCAACAGGGCCAGATCCCAGCAGAGCTCCAGGCATGGGGCTGAAGGAAGGGCTCTGAGAAAAGGAGAATTGGGTG
Source organism: Phylloscopus trochilus trochilus (assembly GCA_016584745.2). NCBI lineage: Eukaryota > Metazoa > Chordata > Aves > Passeriformes > Phylloscopidae > Phylloscopus > Phylloscopus trochilus. The sequence goes on along the minus strand of WQNJ02000055.1, from coordinate 531,233 downwards.
GCACAGAGCAGCAGGGGCAGGGGTGGGAGAAAGGGTTTGGGCATTGCTCAGCAAAGTCTGCCCTGACTTCTCACTGTCTCCTCCTTCACCAGGACTCCACGGGCAGAGTGAGGAAATGTCCAACAGCAGCTCCATCAGGCACTTCCTCCTGCTGGCATTGGCAGACAGGCGGCAGCTGCAGCTCCTGCACTTCTGCCTCTTCCTGGGCATCTCCCTGGCTGCCCTCCTGGGCAACGGCCTCATCATCAGCGCCGTAGCCTGCGGCCACCACCTGCACAGCCCCATGTTCTTCTTCCTGCTCAACCTGGCCCTCACTGACCTGGGCTGCATCTGCACCACTGTCCCCAAAGCCATGCACAATTCCCTCTGGAAAACCAGGAACATCTCCTACACTGGATGTGCTGCACAGGCCTTTTTCTTTTCCTTTTTTATTATAGCAGAGTTTTGCATCCTGACGATCATGTGCTACGACCGCTACGTGTCCATCTGCAAACCCCTGCACTACGGGACCTTCCTGGGCAGCAGAGCTTGTGTCCACATGGCAGCAGCTGCCTGGGCCAGTGCCTTTCTCAATGCTCTAATGCACACAGCCAATACATTTTCCCTGCCCCTGTGCCATGGCACTGCTATGGACCAGTTCTTCTGTGAAATCCCACAGATCCTCAAGCTCTCCTGCTCCAAATCCTATCTCAAGGAACTTGGGCTTCTTGCTGTAAGTTCATGTTTAGCTTTTGTCTGTTTTGTGTTCATTGTTTTCTCCTATGTGCAGATCTTCAGGGCTGTGCTGAGGATCCCCACTGAGCAGGGACAGCACAAAGCCTTTTCCACCTGCCTCCCTCACCTGGCTATTGTCTCCTTGTGTGTCAGCACTGTTATTTTTGCCTACCTGAAGCCCCCCTCCATGTCCTCCCCATCCCTGGATCTGGCCCTGTCAGTTCTGTACTCGGTGGTGCCACCAGCTCTGAACCCCCTCATCTACAGCCTGAGGAACCAGGAGCTCAAGGCTGCAATGTGGACAATGATGACTGGATTGTTTAGGAAATATTAAACTGCTGCCCAATTTCTTCCAATCACTTGTAATAAAAATCATCTTTGATAATTCTTGTTGATTTCATTTTGGAGGTTCTTTTCCCTTGGTTTACTATTTTAATATTGTCCACAAAGAAATGTCAGTGATTATCCCATTTCTCATGTTGTTTCTCTCCACCTTGACTGTGCCAAACACAGAGTCAATAAAGGGCTATGCTTTTCGTGGCTTTAAAGGAACTCAAGGATCTCCCAGCCAAGTTTTCTGCAGAGATGCCCCTTTGGTTCCCTTCTCTGCAGCTGCAGCACCAATGTCTGTGTGCAGAGCTGGGGGCAGATCAGTGCTGGCACAGCAGCTGTGGCCAGCAGCAGCAGCAGCACTTGGTGCTGCCAGTGCTGCTGCCGTGGCCCTGCCCCGCTGCCCTCCTGGCCCTGCTGTTGCTGTAGGGCCTGAGTGCTCTCGGGGCCGGGCACAGGGCTGGGGGTGGCAGTGCCGGGGCTGCAGCAGGGACAGGCCATGGGCACTGCTGGCACAGCAGCAGTGCTGAGGCCTCAGGCCAGGGCCTGGGGGCTGCAGGCTCCTTGCCCAGGCTCTCTCCACAACACATTGCCCAGGCCAAGGCTGAGCAGAGAAAAGCCCCGGCAGCAGCCCCAGGCTGGCCGTGGGCAGGCTGGGGGCAAACAGCACGGCTGGGGCTCTGCAAGGGCCCTGGGCAAGCACACGGCAAGGAGCAGCAGAGCAGGGCCTGATCCATCCCCACTGCGCTGGACACCCCAGGCCAGCGGCCCACAGCCTCCTCATGCACCTGCCAACAACATCCCCCCTCTGCAGCCCTGGCCTCTCCCCCAGCTCACACAGCTGCCGCAGCCTTGCAGGCACAGCCACGGCAGCACTGCCTCAGGAGCCCCTGTTTGCCCTGCCCAGAGCAGGCCTGAGCACCCCCATGGGGTTGGTGTGGGGAGATGAAGCTGAGGGAGCACAAATGCCAGCAGGGCCTGGGGCCAGGAAGGGCTGGGCCCCAGCAGGGAAACCCCTCAGGTTTGTGGTGGCCTCTGAAGTCAGAGCCAGAAAGTTTTTTCCCATCAGCTGGGAGTTTCTGTCCCACTGCAGATGTTTCTCAGATCCAGCTGTCATGGGCTCAAGGAACTATGATCAATTCCAGGGAGGTTACAGCCGCCAGCAGGGAAACAGGCAGGAAAAGTCTCTTTCTTAAATTCAGGAATCAATTTTATTCCCCCCACCCCAGGCCAGGGAGGAGATGAGGACCAATGGGAAGAACAGGGGCAGGGTCACGAGTTTTATTGGGAATTCAGGGGAGGAGTCTTAAGGTTTGGGTCAAGGGAGGAGATGACACAAGATCCAGTAAGATCAGACTTCAGCCTTGTCAAAACAGGGAGACTCCACAATTCCTCCATTTCTAAATTGGTTATAACAAGGTGATTCTTGTGAATATGACCCCAATTGTCACTGAGGGATGGGCAGGAGGCATCCACCAACCAGGGAATTCTGAATCACCTGAACACAAAATAGATTACTTTAAAATAACTGCAATGGAACAGATCACAGTCTTGTGGGTGGAAACTGTGGGTACCTATGCTTTGCAACATCAACAAGAAATGAGAAGCATCTGTTTGAAAAGGAATAAATAGAGTTAGGATGCTCCAACATAAAATCAAAGCCAGTTCCACCTCTGGCTTCGGAGGGCTGTGGGAGAGGGATGTGGGTGTGACAGTCCTGACACTTAAGAGCATGCTTGGAATATGTTTCCACAAGGGGAAGAATCAAGGAGCAAGAATGTAAAGGACTGAACAAGAGAAGGATGCATCCAAAGAGACAAGAGAAAGGCAATTGACTGAAACTATCCAGCCCATTCCAGAAGGGCAGAGCCCCCTCAGGAACCTCATTTCACTGCATTCTCTTCACATCCAAGCTGGGCACCAGAATCTGTGGGTGCCCAGGGCCCCAGGATTCCATGGCTCCAGGAATCCACGTGTGGAATCCATGGCTCTGTGACCTCACAGCCGGACTCCAGGGCTGTCTCCTGGGAAGCCAGACAACTATGGTGCCAGTGGGAGGGGCGGCAGTGCAGGCACACTGACACTTGAGAGGCACCTGCTGCTGCTGCTGCTGCTGCTGGTGGTGCTGCTGTTGGCATTTCTGCTGGAGCTGGCACTGCTGGTGCCCCTGCTGGCAGTGCCCTGGGGTGGCAGAGCAGCAGCACCTGCAGCCCTGCAGCCTGCGAGGCGCTGGCAGCTCAGGGCAGAGCCCAATGACCCAGCTGGGATTGCACTTGAGGACGGACATGGAGAAGGGAATCTGTGCCCACACAGTGCTCAGAGCAGGTCTGGGGCAAGGAGGGAGGGAGGGAAGGAGGGTGGATGAATCCCCTTCCCACCACTACCAAGGGAAGGCCTTGGTGAGGCCAAGGGGGCCTTGCCCTGACACCCAGCCCTTCAGAGACCCAGCTGCCAGCTCCGGCTCAGCCCACACTGAGCGGGATTCCATCAGGCCTTGGCTCAAGGCAGTGGCAGGGGCAGAAGTGATGGCAGCAGCTGGAATGCAGGCCCATGCTTTCCTTCTCCCCAGCCCATTTGGCAACACCTGGGCAAGGTCTCCCCTGTCTGTCTGCAGCCAGCTTGGGGGCCCTTCCTCTCCTCCCCCTGCTTGGGGGACTGAGCTTGGTTTCTCTGTCATCCTCAGTGCTGAACTTCTGTCTCCCCCAACCTGGCTGTTCAGGGTTTGTGCTTCCTGTGTCTCACACCTTCCTCCACTTCCTCCTTCCCACCTGGTCACGGAGCCTCTTTGGGCAGGTGGCTCTGGAACTTGCAGCAGCAAAGTTTTCCAAATTTCCCAAACTCCCCTCAAAAATTCTCGAAAATAAACCCCAAAATTTACCCCAAAATTCCCCTCAAATTGTCCAAAACCTCCCAGAATTACCCAAATTTTCCCCCAAATTCCCCAAAATCTCCCAAAATTCCTCAAAATTTTCCTCAAAATTCCCCTAATTTTCCTCAATTCCCCCAAAATTCCTCAAATTTTCCCCCAAATTACCACAAATTTTCCCCAAGTTACCCCAATTTTCCCAATTTCCATTAAAATCACCCAAAACGACATCAAATGACCCAAAACTCCCCCAAATTCCCCAAAGTTTCTGAAATTTCCCCCAAAATTCCTCTCAAATTCTCCAAAATTTCCCAAAGTTCCCCGAATTTTCCCCATAATTCCCCATAATCTCCAAAAATTCCTCAAAGTTTTCCTCTGAATTCCCCAAATATTCCTACATCCCCCAAAATGACCCAAAATTTCTCCATTTTTTCCCTTAAAATCCCCAAAATCTCCAAAAATTCCCCCGAATTTCCCTCTAAATCTCCCAAGTTTTCTGAAATTTCCTCCAAACTTCCCCTCAAATTCTCCAAAACCTCCCAAAATTCCCCAAAACTTCCCCAAATTCCCTCAGATCTACCAAATCCCCCCAAATTTTCCTCAGATGTCCCCGTATTTTCCTAATTTCCCCCCAAAATTCCCCAAAATGACCCCAAAATGACCCAAAACTTCCATCAAATTCCCCAAATACAAAGGGAGGGGACAGACTATCTCCCAATGGGAGACAAGGTGGGAGTGGAACAGGGTTGGAGGGACATGTAGGGGAGCAAATGAGGGTGCCTGGGGAGGGATCCCCTCTGTCCTTGCCCTGTCACTCAATGCTCCTCTCTGAACTTTCTGGAAGCTGGGAGGAGCAGCTGGGTGACAGACAAGGCCCAGAGGAGGGGGCTGGGGGGAGAACAGAAGGAGGATTGACAACTGGAACAGAACTGTCAGGGAAAGAGAGGGGAGACAAGGGAACAGACCATCAAACAGAATATAACAGGGAGCAAAACCAACGACACAATACAACACTTCTTGAGGCAGTCCAGTCTGAATCTGGGCTCTTTCCTCCTTTCTCTCTCTTTCAGGGAAGAATCAGCCATGGGTGAAGGAATCCTGCACATGTGCCTGGTGCTGATGGCCATGGTGAGCATCAACCAGCCGCTGCAGCCCTTGGAAAAGAAGGGAATTGTTCCCCAGGGTGGGGAAGAAACCCTCCAGAGGATGAAGATGTGCAAGGTGAGACTTGGGCTGCACCAGCTGCAGTTGGAGAAGGAAATTGCAGACCTGGAAGCCACCCAGGCAGCTCCAGCACAGCCTGCAGTGCACCTGGAGAGGAAGATCCAGCGGCACACGTGTGCCATGCTGGGCTTGGTCATCCCTGTGCTGCTCGTGCTCTGCAGGCAGCACTGGCAGGGAGCCACAGCACTGCACACAGGACAAGGACACCCTGACCTGGGGCTCCTGGCCAAAGCCTGCAGAGGAGTGACCCTCCTGACCAAGCCCTGTGTGCTGCTCAGGGCCATTTCCATCTCCATGGGCAGAACTCGAGGAGATCTCTGGGTACTTGCAGGGAGACTGCTCCGATTGCCCCTGAAATTACTTTGTTCCACCACCAAAGTCTTTGTGCTTTGTGAGGTGAGCTCTTTCCTTTTTGCATTGGTCATTAGAGATAGCCTATGTTGTGATTTATTAGTTTCTTTAATGATTTGTGTAAGTAATGTGTATAATTGTTACAGGCTTTGTATTGATAGTTAGAAATGCACCATAATAATTGCTAGAAATAGTCTGTGTATTGCTTCAAAAGCCTCTGTAATGAATCTTATAAATAATCAGTACAATTTCTATACTCTGTTTTGATTAGTAGAAGTAATCTGTATTGGTTGTTAGAAATATGCTCTATTGATTGTTAGAAATACTCTGTATAACTTTTTATAGTCTGTATAGATTGTTCACAATAGTCACTCAACTAATTCTTAGAAAAAATATGTGTTGATTGTTATACTCTGTGTCGATTGCTAGAAATAGTCTCTGTCTTGATTCTGAAAATATAGTAAGAAATAATAATAAATAATTATAATAAATAATAATAAATGATAATAAATAATAATTAATATAAATAAATAAATATAAATAAATATAAATAATAAATATTTCTTCTAAATAATCTGTATTGATTATGATGCTCTCCCTATTGATAAAAATAGCATCTGTCTTGATTCTGATAAACATAGTAAACAATAAATAATAATAAATAATTATAGTAAATAATAAATAGTAAAGAGTAAATATTTCTCCTAAATAATCTGTATTGATAAAAATAATCTCTGTCATAATTCTAATAAAAATAGTAAATAATAAATATTTACAGTAAAAATAAATACTAATAAATAATTACAGTAAATATTAAATAATAATAAATAATAAATAATAACTATTTCTCCTAAATAATCTGTTTTGATAATGATGCTCTCCTTATTGATAGAAATAGTTGCTGTCTTGATTCTGATAAACATAGTAAATGCTAAATAATAATAAATGATTATAGTAAATAATAAATGATTATAGTAAATAATCAATAATTATAGTAAATAATAAATATTAATACATAATTACAGTAAATAACAAATAATAATAAATAACTATTTCTCCTAAATAATCTGTATTGATTATGATACTCTCCCTATTGATAAAAAAAGTCTGTACTGATTGTTAGAACTACCAGGCTTCTGTTAGGAAGGTGGATTCAAACAAAGATCAAATAGAATAAAAATTAAAGTAAAGTAAAATAAAATAAATAAAATAAAAATAAAAAAATTAAATGAAATTTAAAAAAATTAAAAAATATAATAAAATGTAATAAATTATAATATAATATAATATATTATAATATAAATAAAATAAAAATAAAACAAAATTTAAAAATAGAATAAAATAAAATAAAATAAAATAAAATAAAATAAAATAAAATAAAATAAAATTTAAATAAAATACTTTCCCAAGTACACACCCCACAAAAATATTGGGCAAAACACTGCTGGGGGTGGGCAGTGAAATATAAAATAAAAAATTTAAAACAGATTAAAAAAAAATTAAAATAAAATAAATTAAATAAAAATAAAAAATAGAGTAGAATAAAAGAAAATAAAATAATAAAAAATCAGAATAAAAAACCAAAAAATTTAAAAATATAATAAAATAAAAATAAAAATAAAATAAAATAAAATATAGACTACAAATAAAAAAACCAAAAAAATTAGAATAAAGTTAAAATAAATTAAATTAAAAAATAGAATTAAAATAAAATAAAATAACATAAAATAAAATAAAATAATAGAAATAAAATAAAATAAAATAAAATAATAAAATATAATAAAATACAATAAAATATAAAAAATATAATAAAATATAAAAATTAAAATAAAATAAAATATAAAAATTAAATATTCCAGAATCTCTCTTTTTTTCCAGCTGGGAATTTTCCCTGGTCAAGAGGAAATTTCTCATTCTCGACAAAGAGAGCTTATTTCTTCTCTCTTGGATAGATAAAGCAGAGCATTTAATATCTTTTATTGGTACATGGCTAGTGCTCCATATTCCTGGCCATTTTCTGTGCACAGAAACCCTTTTTTCCCCCCTCTATATAAAAGAGAAAACATCACTGTTGGGTCTTGAGGCTTTGGTTTATTTGTTTGCTCTTCTTACCTTGGGGTCATTAAAGCTGAGAACAGCCAAGTTCTAAAGGAGCAGTGGGGCTGTGACTCGATGATCTTTAGAGATCCTTTTCAGCCCCAAATATTCTGTGATATTGAGACTACTCCCTGAGAGGGGCCAATTTCCCACTTGCTGGTTGGGCAACCTCTCCAGACAGGTTTGTTCCCCTTTAACTTCTCACTTTCCATTTCTTCTGACCGTTTTAAGTTGGAAAATCTTGCCTGGCAACTCTTTAAATTTTTTATTTAGAGTGGCAAATGAAAGCACCTGGGACATTTCTGACTTGAGTGACATGTTTCACGGAATTTTAAATGGCACTGCCCATCAAGATTTCTTTAAATTGCTTACATATTTTATAGTAGGTACAGAATAATGTCTATAAAATCCACTATTCTAGCCAAGTATTTATCCTTAACAGATTGCACTGCACAGCACAGCCACGGGAAATAGGAAAAAGGTGTCAAAAGGCATTAAAACCACTCAAAAGCTCAAAAGGTCTTTAATCATTGCACCAAAAGGTTCCCAAAGAAAGTGTGGAAGTACAAAGTGGAAGCTCTATGTATAACTTAGTACAAAAGGAAATTCTTTGTCATTTAACCAAAGAAATTGATTGACATGTGTTGAAAAGATTAATGCTACAACAGTCACATCATTTACTTTCCAAAAGCTCAATATGGAATCATTAAATATCAAGTTTTCTCATTCAAGCAGCAAATTTACACAGCTGGACATCTAGAGCAAAATGCTGCTGGATATAATACAGGGACAGTCATGATGAGATGGAAAGATAACCAGTGTTCCTGCCTTACACAAATATCTCAGATGTTACAGTAAAGCCAAGTTGACACTTTTAAAAGCTGTTAAGCCTAGTCCCACTTATATTTTCAAAACTGAGATAATTTTGTTCAGAGTACTCAGGAAAGTGTGGTTTAAGGACTTAAATTCGTGTTTAGAATAGGAAGAGCCAGATTTTGTATTGGAACATCCAACTCTTGGGGAATATTAGCATTAGCCCCTAGCCTACTGTCACTTCTGTGGGGTAAGGGAATGTGGCAACCTTCCCTTGTTCTGATCTCAAATTCTGCCTTAAAAAAACATGAATGGCTGCAGTTGTGCCAAGATTTGCTTGTTTGGTTGAAACAAAACAAAGTCTTCTGGTCAAAACAGAAAATTTCTCTTCATCTCCAGAGTTCATGATGTGACAGCAAGAAGAAGAAATTCCAAACTAAAGCCTGATACAAATGGACCAGTCTGTTCCTTGGTGTTTTCTTATGGATAACACCTGTTACTGCTGCTAGACATTACACAAGCACATGAAAACGTTTATTTAGAAATCAGGAGGCAGAAATGCATCATCCTGGACACCAGTAAGTTAAACCATTTAAAATATAAACCTTAGTACAGAAGCAGACTCCTAACAGCTTCCCCCAAGACATGGAGTTATTTAGTGACCTATGGAAGTCTAACGCCTCCAAATCAGACTCACCACTAGGCAGTCAACAAAGCCAGTGCCTAGAACAGAGTAGTGGTTTTGGAGTGACTACAGAACTTCCAGCAAATCTGCTCCAGCTTTTCTGGCACCATTAGCACACCTGGATTTTCCATTACCTCCAGCCACAGCTCTAAAGAGAAGCTTGAATCACCACATCATCCATTCTACCACCAAGCACTGCTCTGTTTATAAATGCCTCTGGAAGATAATCTATATCATATGGATTATGAACTTTATATTAGAGAAAAGAGTCAAGGAGTACAGCAATGTATCTTAGCTTCCACTGAACAGTTAAACAGAAAAACCTTTTAATCATATTTTAGCTATTAACATTTCCTTTGATACCATTTCAAAAAATCCATGCACAAGGGCAATCTCAGTGCTGTCCAAGCATATGTGGGTTTTTCAAACACAAGCTTTGTGTTCTTTAACACAACAAAAGCCTTGCAAAGAACGTTTTCCTTTTTTTTTTTTTTTCTGTTTTCTTTCTTCAGATATTTTTAAAATTGCTTCACACCTCTATCTCCTCAAAAGCATCAGTGTGTTTCATTTACAAGGTAAGGTGACTTTATCTTACCATATCTTGGATCTCCTCTTCATGTGCAATGGCCATTGAATTAGTCCACGAGAAGCAAGCTACAGTATGTACTACACAATATATATTCTAATAATTATACTTCAAAATGAGAACTGAACACATAAAAGTCCAGACTCTTTTAAAGTCTTTTAAAAGACTTTTTAGAAGTCTGCTTTTATGCGATCCAAAACTGCAGCTAGTACAAGAGCATGTAACCAAATGGAACCCTCCACAAAGGGTGCATCTGCACAGACCCATTCCTGTGCAGAGTGTTTGAGCTGATCAGTGGTTTCAGGGGGTGCTGTGGAGGAAAACTGCCTGCGGTGTGAACAGGTGAACAATCTCCTTTAACTGGTGACTGAGCTTAGGGAGGAAGCTGAAAGACTGAGGAGTATCAGGGAAAGTGAAAGGGAAATAGATTGGTGGAGTCCAGCCCTTCCATCCTTGAGGGAAGCCCACCAGGAGTCAGAGGACTCCCATGTCGCAGGACGACACAAAAGAAACGACACTCACACACTGAGGTGTTTAAGGTAAAAAGGGCAGGTTGATTTATAGACTTTAACATTTGTAGAATTCCAACAGTGACCGTGGATTGGAGGAAGAAAATCCTCCTCTCCAAGTACACTGGTCAACTTAACAGTCTGTTAACAGTTTCTTCTTTATGAGAAGAATGCAAACATAGAGAGACAGTTACAATAACAAATAGGTTGTTTATGTGAAAATCAGGAGAGACTCCATTGCAAAGAAGGCTGAAATAGAACTTTAGAAAAACTTCTTAAAGAGACAGAGAGGAACAGAAAAAACCCAGACAACACTCCTGTGCCTCCCACTGTCAGGCAATAGAAAGACCCCTGGTAGATGAAAGGGAGTGGAAATGGGTCCCTGCTCGGGGAGGTAATAATATAAATTCCTCCTGATCCCCATTACTTACCCAAGTGCCACTTCAGAACAGGTATGAGGCCCTGGATCTAGAGAGTCAGCCAGATGATTTAGAAGAAAATTATCTACCCAGTGGGCCTCCCAATTGTGCTTCATCCATAGGATGGATCACCACCTCTAACATCAAAAAGAAAAGAAGGGTAATCACAGTGGGTGAGTCCCTTCTGAGGGGAACAGAGGGCCCCAAATGTCACCCAGACCCATCCCACAGGGAGGTTCTGCTGCCTCCCTGGGGCCTGGGTATGGGATATCACTGAGAGACTCCCTGGGCTGATTCAGCCCTCTGACTATTACCCACTGCTGATACTCCAGGCTGGCAGTGATGAGATCTAAAAGAGGAGTGTCAAGGCAATTAAAAGGGACTTTGGGGCACTGGGACAAGTGGTTGATGGGGCAGGAGCACAGGTGGTCATTTCCTCAGTTTGGTGGCAGAAGAGGACAGTGATGGGAATAGGAGAGCCCACATTATCAACAAGTGGCTCAAGGGTTGGTGTCATCAGCAGAATTTGAAGTTCTTTGATCATGGGGCAACTTTTATGGCACCTGGCTTGCTGGAAATGGATGGGCTACATCTCTCTGTTCAGGGCAGAATTTCAGCTCATGAGCTGGCAGAACTCATTGAGAGGGCTTTAAACTGGGTTTGAAGGGGGAAGGGGATGCAGCTGGGCTGTCTGGGAGCAGGCTCGAGGGTGGTAAGGCCGAGTTGGGGGTGAAATCAGCAGCCCAGCTGAGGTGCAGGTACAGCAATGCAGGCAGCGTGGGGAACAAAGAGCTGCTGGAGGCCATGGTGCAACAGCAAAGCTGTGATGTAGTCACCATCACAGAAACGTGGTGGGGTGACTCACACAGCTGGAGCTGGATGGCTACAAGCTCTTCAGAAGAGATAAGAGAGGGAGAAGAGGTGGAGGGGTGGCACTTTATATATTATATAAAATATATATATATATATATATATATATATAATATTTAATTTACATTATATATAAAAATATATATTATATATAAAATATTATATATTATGTATTATGTATATTATATATTATATATTATATATTATATATTATATATTATATATTATATATTATATATAATATATTATATATTATATATTATATATTATATATTATATATATTTTTTTTACACGAGGGAGGCTTTTGATGCCACAGGTATTGAAACTAATGATAATGGAATTCAATGCCTGTGGGTAAGAGTTAAGGGGAAGGACAACAAGGCTGACATTCTGCTGGGAGTCTGTGAAAAACGACGTTTCACTTCTATGTATTAATTTATACGTTTAATAAAAATAAAATAGAGGAAAATAGACAATAAGGAGCCAAAAGAGGTAGCTTCTCAGCTGAGGGTGCAAAGCAACACCCCGCTCATTCTAAATTCTTTGGTATTTATAAGTCTTGGTGTTACATATTCAAAAAGAGACTAATTCATATTTAAACATCTGTTTTCTTTATCTGTTTCAAGGGTCCCCAAGAATTGCAGTTTCTTTATCTGTGCATGGCTCCTTCTAGCCAGCTAGGTGTCATAAATCCTTCTTGACCATAAAAAGGTTCAATTGTTCCTTATCAGCCATCTTCTCTCACAGGAATGCAAGATGGTTTCCTCCTGCACTTTGGCTTGGTCTATTTAGATGTTACAATTAGGAAATACACCTTCATTACATTTTTAAATTCCACAAACAAAAGGAAGTACAACCTTCTTACACTGTTGCTGTGGGACACTATTAATGAGACTTGGACTCGTGGTTTAGAAGGCTGATGCTTTGAAAAGGGGCTGGTTTATTCTTAGAACTTATTTTTATACTTTTTTACAATGTGCCCACCTAAGAGGTGGGATTTTTGGACCTATTGGCTACACTAAGGGTCAACAAGCAAAGTCCCTCCTCAGAAGAGGGAAAAGTGAAAAACAAGATAGTTTACATAGAGTGACCTGGTTTACTGCTTCGATCCCTGTGAAAGAGTTTAAGAAAAATGCAAACATAAGAAACAGTAACTACATTACACTATATATGTGTGACAGTTGTTTCAATATCTGTGAAAAGCCAACTCCAAAATGTGCATTTATAACAGAGTCTGTTATTGTTCACCCAAGCAGGAAGAAGGGGTGGACAACTTATTCTATAAGCAGCTGGAGAGTGTTTCAGGATCACCAGCCCTTGTTCTTGTAGGCGACTTCAACCTACCAGCCATCTGCTGGGAACTGAAAACAGCAGAAAAGAGGCAGTGCAGGAAGGTTTTGGAGTGTATGGAGGACAAGTTTTTGCCACAGCTGGTGAGTGAGCCCAGCAGGGGAAGGACTATGTTGGACCTGTTGTTTGCAAATAGAGAAGGGCTGGTGGGAGATGTGGGGGTTGGAGGCTGCTTGGGGCACAGTGATCATGAAATGATGGACGTGCTGATATTTGGTGAAATCAGGAGCAACATCAATAAGACTTTTCCACTGGACTTCCAGAGGGCAGGCTTTGGCCTTTTTAGGAGAGTTATCCAGAGAGTTCCTTGGGAAGCAACCCTTAAAAACCAAGGAGTCCAGGAAAGGTGGGTGTGCTTCAAAGCAGAGATCTTGAGGGCAGGGAAACAGACTGTCCCTGTGTGCCAAAAGATGAGCTGATGAGGCAAACGTGCAGCCTGGATGGGCAAGGAGGTTTTGAATGGTCTTAGGAATAAAAATATGTATCATGTTTGGGAGGAGGGTCAGGTCTCTCAGGAAGTATTTAGGGCACTGCTATGGCATGTAGGAAAAAACTCTGGGAGGCCAAAGCTCAGTTCAGACTTAATTCGGCAATTCTGTAAAGAATAATAAAAAATGTTTTACAAATGTATTGACATTATGTAAAAGCAAGGGTAAAAACAACCTTTGCTCTCTACTGGATGTGGAAGGGAACTTAGTAACTGCAGATGAGGAGAAGGCAGAAGTGCTTAACGCCTTCTTGGCCTCAGTCTTTAGTGGGAAGACAGCTTGTCCTCATGACAACTGTCCTCTTGGGTTGGTTGATGGTGCCAGGGATCAGAATGGTGCCCCTGTTATCCAAGAGGAGGCAGTCAGAGAATTTCTGAGATGCTTGGATGTTCATAAATCTCTGGGCCCAGATGGGATCCACCCCAGGGTGATGAGGGAACTGCTGTCAGAGGAGCTTGCAAAGCCTCTCTCCATCATTTACCAACAGCCCTGGCTCACTGGTGAGGTTCCAGGTGACTGGAAGCTGGCCAATGTGACAAGAAGTGTGGGAAGGAGGATCCTGGTAATTTGGCCACCTTTAACAATTCACTAAGGACAAACAGCTCCTTTTAATACAAAAATTCTCAGCTTGCTGCAATTATAACTTTTGACACAAGATGGCCGTGTTAAATCATAAACGAACTAGAGTGCTACAAACATGTTGCGATTGTTAACACAAGATGGTACACTGCCCCAAAAATACACAATAACGGGCAAAACTGTCGTAGAAGGACCAAGCTCTCCACACACACACACATTAGTGACACAGAAAACGGCAGCTCTCCAGCACAGCAGGAATAAACAAGCATTTACCCAATGCGGGGGGAAGGGCCCCTCTGTGCCTGTGCTGGTTTGAAAGCAAAACCAGTGAGACTCCCAGTCAGAGATACAATTTAATAGAAGAAGAAGGGAAAAAAGGTGAAATAAATAGAATGATACAACCTAACACCCTGTTGGTCAGGGTGTTTGAAGCAGTCCGGGAATCCTCCTAGAGCAGCAGATGTGGTTCCGCTGGAGCAGAGATGATCCAAAGCAGTGATCCCTGTAGAAACGTCTGGAAGCTCGTCTCCTCTGAGAGTTCAGTGGATAGAAGCTGCCAGTGGGGTCTCAAACCCTGGATTATATCCAGGTGGGAATGCTTGGCTCCTCCCCCTGGGCAGAGCATCTCACAATAGCATGATTTCATCTTATCAGTCGTGCAAATGGATCCTTGATGGCCCATTAAACAGAGATAACGTTTTCCGGGAAGGCATTGTTGGGCTCGTTAACAGAAGATAAGGGAGAACACTGCCCCACCTTGGCTCCAACGGCTCATGGGGATAGAATACATCCCTGGGCACAATTTTATATTGTAACCTAGGACATAAACCACCCCTTATTCTATCACCATCTACATCATACACTCTCACAGATACATACATATACATACGTATATACACAGAATAAAACCCTACACGCTGATTTTAGTTCTCACTCAGAATCAAGTCTCCTTGTGGTACACAACGGGTTTCTCCATCTTTTTGCATTACCCACCAAGTGTAACCAGGTCCTTGAGCAAAAACAATCCCATGGATGGGTCTGCCTTTGCCTGAGGTGGGATTAATCCAAACAGTCTTTCCTAAAATCCCTTTCAGGTGTACCACAGGGACTTTATCTCCATCCACTGTGTGCAAGGGTTCAGACTGGGCCGGACCAGCTCGATTGATGGAGCCTCGGGTGTTTACCATCCAGGTGGCTTTGGCTAAGTTTATGTCCCAGTTCTTGAAGGTTCCTCCGCCAAGTGCCTTCAGGGTGGTCTTTAATAGTCCATTGCACCGTTCAACTTTCCCGGCAGCTGGTGCATGATAAGGAATGTGGTATATCCATTCAATACCATGTTCTTTGGCCCACGTGTTTATAAGGCCATTCTTGAAATGTGTCCCGTTGTCTGACTCGATTCTCTCTGGGGTGCCGTGTCTCCACAGGACTTGTTTTTCCAGGCCCAGGATGGTGTTCCGGGCAGTAGCATGAGGCACAGGATAGGTCTCCAGCCAACCTGTGGTTGCTTCTACCATGGTCAGTACGTAGCGCTTGCCTTGGCGGGTCTGGGGAAGGGTGATGTAGTCAATTTGCCAGGCTTCCCCATACCTGTACTTCAACCATCGTCCACCGTACCACAGAGGCTTCACCCGCTTGGCCTGTTTGATTGCAGCGCAGGTCTCACAGTCATGGATGACCTGTGATATGCTGTCCATAGTAAGGTCCACCCCTCGGTCACGGGCCCATCGGTATGTTGCATCTCTTCCCTGATGACCAGAGGCATCATGGGCCCAACGAGCTAGGAATAATTCTCCCTTGTGCTGCCAGTCTAGATCCACCTGTGATACTTTCACCTTGGCAGCTTTGTCTACCTGCTCATTGTTGTGATGCTCCTCATTAGCCCGACTCTTGGGTACGTGCGCATCCACGTGTCGAACCTTCACGGTTAGCTTCTCTACTCGGGTAGCAATGTCCTGCCAAATCTCAGCAGCCCAGATGGGTTTCCCTCTGCGCTGCCAGTTGGCCTTTTTCCAGCGATTCAGCCATCCCCACAGGGCATTAGCTACCATCCATGAGTCGGTGTAGAGATAGAGCCTCGGCCACTTCTCCTGTTCAGCAATATCCAAAGCCAGCTGGACGGCTTTAAGCTCTGCCATCTGACTCGATCCACCTTGTCCCTCGGTAGCTTGCGCAACTCGTCGTGTGGGGCTCCATACTGCAGCTTTCCATTTCCGGTCAGTGCCTATAATTCGGCAGGAACCATCAGTGAAGAGGGCATATCGTTTTTCAGTCTCCGGTAGCTCATTATATGGTGGGGCCTCCTCAGCACGTGTCACTTGCTCCTCTTCTTCTTCAGAGGATAATCCAAAAGTCTCACCTTCAGGCCAGTTCGTTATAACTTCCAGAATCCCAGGGCGATTTGGGTTTCCAATACGGGCGCGCTGCATAATGAGGGCAATCCATTTGCTCCAAGTAGTGTCGGTGGCATGATGCGTGGAAGGAACCTTTCCCTTGAACATCCACCCCAGCACCGGCAGTCGGGGTGCCAGAAGCAGCTGCGTTTCCGTGCCAATTACTTCTGAAGCGGCTTGAACTCCTTCATAGGCAGCCAAGATTTCCTTCTCCGTGGGCGTGTAGTTGGCTTCGGACCCTCTGTAGCTTCAACTCCAGAATCCCAGTGGTCGACCCCGAGTCTCACCAGGCGCCTTCTGCCAAAGGCTCCAGGACAGGCCATTGTTCCCGGCTGCTGAGTAGAGCACATTCTTCACATCTGGTCCTGTCCTCACTGGGCCAAGGGCTACCGCATGAGCGATCTCCTGCTTGATCTGGGCAAAGGCTTGCTGCTGTTCAGGACCCCAGTGGAAATCGTTCTTCTTGCGGGTAACCAGGTAGAGAGGACTCACAATCTGGCCATACTCAGGAATGTGCATTCTCCAAAAGCCTATGGCACCTAGGAAAGCTTGCGTTTCCTTCTTGCTGGTTGGTGGAGACATTGCAGTGATCTTGTTGATTACTTCTGTGGGTATCTGGCGACGTCCATCTTGCCACTTGACTCCCAGGAACTGGATTTCTCGAGCCGGTCCCTTAACCTTACTTCGCTTAATGGCAAAACCAGCTCTCAGTAGAATCTGGATAATCTTCTCTCCTTTCTTGAAAACTTCCACTTCTGTGTTCCCCCACACAATGATGTCATCAATATACTGGAGATGCTCAGGAGCCTCGCCTTTTTCCAGTGCAGTCTGGATCAGTCCATGGCAGATGGTGGGGCTGTGCTTCCACCCCTGGGGCAGTCGGTTCCAGGTATACTGCACACCCCTCCAAGTGAAAGCAAACTGGGGTCTGCACTCTGCTGCCAAAGGAATGGAGAAGAAAGCATTGGCAATGTCTATGGTCGCGTACCACTTTGCTGCCTTGGACTCCAGCTCGTACTGAAGCTCCAACATGTCTGGCACAGCAGCACTCAGTGGTGGCGTGACCTCATTCAGACCACGGTAATCCACTGTCAGTCTCCATTCCCCACTGGGCTTACGCACAGGCCAGATGGGGCTGTTGAAGGGTGAACGAGCCTTGCTGACCACCCCTTGGCTCTCCAGTTTACGAATCATCTCATGGATCGGGGTCACTGAGTCTCTGTCGGTGCGGTACTGCCGACGGTGCACTGTTGCTGTGGCAATTGGTACTTGTTGTTCTTCAACTCTCAGCAGTCCCACAGCAAAGGGGTCATCGGAGAGACCAGGCAGGGTATTCAGTTGTCTGATGCCTTCTTTCTCTACAGCAGCTATCCCAAAAGCCCAGCGATATCCTTTTGGGTCTTTGAAATATCCATTTCTGAGAAAATCTATGCCAAGGATGCATGGGGCCTCTGGGCCAGTCACAATGGGGTGTTTTTGCCACCCATTCCCAGTTAAACTTACTTCGGCCTCCACTACAGTCAGCTGCTGGGACCCTCCTGTCACTCCAGAAATAGAAACAGATTCTGTTCCTATGTACCTTGATGGCATCAGGGTACATTGAGAGCCAGTGTCAATCAAAGCCGTGTACTCTTGTGGGTCAGATGTGCCAGGCCATCGGATCCACACAGTCCAATAGATCCGATTGTCCCTTTCCTCTACCTGGCTAGAGGCAGGGCCCCTCTATTCCTGCTCACGATGCACGTTGCTATCTTCCTGTAAATACGTTCCTGAGGTCCCTTCGAGAGGATCAGTCACATCATCATTCCTATACTGTCTGGAGTTCCGTGCATGAGAGACTGGAGCAGCATTGACTCTAGATGAACTCCTCGTAGTAGGTGTCCCTCTTTTCAGTTCACGTACCCGGGCTGCTAAGGCGGAGGTGGGTTTTCCATCCCACTTCCTCATGTCTTCTCCATGCTCCCGAAGAAAAGACCAGAGGTTACCTCGTGGAGTGTATGTTCTCTCTCTGGCTGGGGGACGCCTGCTCCTAATGGCAGAGACTCTTGTTGGTTCTGGCGAGACGTGGTAAATTTCTTCCTTAAGTTCTTTTTTCAGTTTCTGATGGCCCTCTTCAATCAAGCTTCGGACTTGCTCAGCCAGCCTTGTTTCCACGGATGAGACATGGGTACGAAACGGGGCAGTGACAGTGTCCTCATAAATTCTTAGTTTGTTGACCAAGACGCCCACCCTGTCCTCACCTGCCCTCCATTGCAGCGTTGCCAGGTAACGGGAGTACATCTCTGGTCCAAGCCGTGCGAATCTCAACCACATCTGCGATGTGCACTGGACATCATCTGGGCTTTTAGGGAATCTCTCGTCCTCTGAGAAAATGATCTCCAGCACAGCCAATTCCCTCAGGCATCGGATACCTTGTTCCATTGTGCTCCACTTTCCTTGGTGTACCTGAAGATCTTCTTTACAAAGGTATCTGTCCTTCACACTTGTTAGCAGCCGTTGCCAGAGGCTGAGAGTTTCTTGGGTTCTCCCGATCCCTTGGTCAATGACCACATCTCGGGACAGAGATCCCAGTTGCCTGGCCTCACTTCCATCCAGAATGGTGTCATTGGCTGCAGCGTCCCAGATACGGAGTAGCCAGGTCAGGACAGATTCATTTGTCTGGCGGGTGAATTCCCTCCGCAGGTCACGCAGCTCACCCAGGGACAGAGAGCGAGTGATGATCTCTGGCTCTGTCTCCTCTGCTGGGTGCGAAGGTCCTGCTGCATCCTCATCAGTCACTATGCGGACTGATTTGCTCTTTGCTTTCTTCTTCTGAACAGGAGCAACTGCTACCGGTTTAGGCTGTTCCAGTTCAGTGATGGTTTGTGTGGAAATGCTGGAATTTTTGGCTTCTTTCTCCTCTGTAACAACCTGCACAGACACAGACGTTGTGGCTTTGCTTGGTGCTTCTTTCTCTTCTGTGGCAGTCTGCATAGACGTGGACACTGTTGCCTTGATTTCGGTTCCTTTCTCCTCTGTGACAGTCTGTGTAGATGCGGACACTGTTGGCTTGCTTTTGGCTTCTGTTTCCTCTGCAACAGTCTGCATAAACTTGGACACTGTTGTCTGGTTTTTTGGCTTCTGTTTCCTCTGTGAGCGTCTGCGTAGACTTGGACGCTGTTCCCTTCTTTTCTCTTCTGCCTCAAGAAGACGCTGCACTATATCACGTACATCATGTGGTGTTTTGTTTCTGAGCATGGTGCAGGCTGTGCAGAGAAAAGAAAGCAGCACTAACAACAACATTATGCTATCCTTGGTATCCAGAGGGAATTCAATATTTTCAAAAACTGCTGTATCAGGCCTGAAAGACTGGAAAAAATTATTCGTTACCCCTCCCCACAGTGGCTGGGTGAGATTGTTGAGGCCCCAAACAAAACATCCTAGACCGGGACAAGCAAAGTTGAGTACATACTCCAAATTATGCTCATTGCCTTGCAGGTTAGCATGCAATAGACATAGTAGATTAATAAAGCAATTTTAGTGCTGTATCCTGGTTTACACCAGAGTATTAAGATCTGCAGATAGTGCCCCATGTGTGGAAAGATATAGAGAGCTAGGTACAAGACAAATGTAAGCATGCTGAGCATCATAGCGAACAGGTGTTCTTTTCCCCAATACAAAATTGTAATTCTGACTTTTCTCAATACCTCGTGCCCCACGTTGGGCGCCAAAAGATGTGCTGGTTTGAAAGCAAAACCAGTGAGACTCCCAGTCAGAGATACAATTTAATAGAAGAAGAAGGGAAAAAAGGTGAAATAAATAGAATGATACAACCTAACACCCTGTTGGTCAGGGTGTTTGAAGCAGTCCGGGAATCCTCCTAGAGCAGCAGATGTGGTTCCGCTGGAGCAGAGATGATCCAAAGCAGTGATCCCTGTAGAAACGTCTGGAAGCTCGTCTCCTCTGAGAGTTCAGTGGATAGAAGCTGCCAGTGGGGTCTCAAACCCTGGATTATATCCAGGTGGGAATGCTTGGCTCCTCCCCCTGGGCAGAGCATCTCACAATAGCATGATTTCATCTTATCAGTCGTGCAAATGGATCCTTGATGGCCCATTAAACAGAGATAACGTTTTCCGGGAAGGCATTGTTGGGCTCGTTAACAGAAGATAAGGGAGAACACTGCCCCACCTTGGCTCCAACGGCTCATGGGGATAGAATACATCCCTGGGCACAATTTTATATTGTAACCTAGGACAGTGCCCCATGGCCTCCCTGCTGGGCAGCCTCTGCCAGCTCCTGCACAGCCCCTGGCACCTGTGGGCCTGCACAGACAGCCCTGCCCCGGGCTCTGCCGGGCTCTGGGCCAGCAGAGAGGCCGCGCAGGGCTGGCCATGGCCGGGAACAGGCCCTGAGCCCCGCAGGAGGATGGAGCTGGGCCACAGCCAAAGTGCCCCGCTGTGGGAAATGGATTGTAGAGAATTCTCAAAGCCTGACTGAAGGCTCACATAATGTGCATCTATAGGCAAACCTCGAGATGAGAAATGCTGACCTAGAAATGCCATGGAATAGGATGGGCATTTTTGAGAGAGTCCTCAATGATTGTGTTCTTTGAATTTGTCTGACTATTCAGAATGCATCCCCAAACAACATCAAAAACTAGAGAGATTTGGCTAATAAAATTAAAGCAGAGGATGTATCATGTTTGGATGACTTGTTTGAGGCATGGAACTTTACACCTTGGCTAAAGGAGCTTTGCAAATTGGTTTATATGCACTGATTGTTATAATGACAATGTTAGTGATAGTGTCTTGTGTACTTCATTGCGCACAGTGAACGACGAACAAGGCCATCAAAGAATTATTTTCTGTTCAAGAGAGGGGAGGAAATGTGGGAAATGGATTTGTAGAGAATTCTCAAAGCCTGACTGAAGGCTCACATAATGTGCATCTGTAGGCAAACCTTAAGAGAAGAAATGCTGACTTAGAAATGCCGTGGAATAGGACAGACATTGTTGAAAGGGAAATGGAACTAGAAACAAGTTTCAAGGTATGGCCTTGCAAATAAGACAATATACTTTGGAGATATAAAACTATGCAAGGGGCATCGTAGTAGGACCCATGAGGGGTGATTTTAAATGATTGGCTTTAGGGCATTAACAGCACTGTGTGACAAAAGCTGATAGGCCAGGAAACGCTTGTAATGTATTGTGATGAGGAAATAGTTGGATTCTGATTGTGATGGCGTGAATAGTAACATCTGTACTGTCTTGCCCTTCACATGAGACAGAAAATGAAATAAAAGTTTTTAAAATGCCTCTCAGTTGCCCCATCTCTGGGTCACAAAACGGTATAATCTGGCAAAATAGGACAAAAAACGCCCCTGCATTTTTAAAGAAAAGAGTATATTCCCTTTGAATACACCTCTGAAATATGTACAATTAACCACAGAAGAATTGAAGACTTGAAATTAAATTATTCCCAGGGGCTTCTCTGGTTGGAGTGCTTTGGAATGTTAATGACCCTTTGGCACTGAATTCCTTAACTGAAAACCTGAAGACTGGACAAGCCTCTGGTGAACTAAAATTCATCAGGGAACCTCCAAGTTGCTGAGGATCCATCCTCAGCAGAGCAGATTGAAGAGATTCCAGGGGTTTCCAGCTGCTCAAGGGGCACAGGGCCTGCCAGCAGGCACAGGGGCTCCATGGTGGCATCTGAGGGGTCTCTGGGCTCCTGAAGATCTCTTTGGTCACACTCAGTCCCAGGGGCTCTGTGGTGACATCCCAAGGCTCCTTAATCTTCCTAAGGGTCATGAGGTGACAGACAGTCCCAGGGCTGCAGAGTGACAACAGAGGTGTCTGTGCCCTGCCAAGGAGCCAATTTGTCCCAGGCAGTGGCAGGAGTCCAGTGGTGACATCCCTGTGCTCCTAAAGAACAGCGAGGTTCACCGACACTCCCAGGGGCTCCATGGGGACATCCAGGAGTGTCCAGGCTGCCAAAGCGCTGGGATGTCACAGACACGCACAGGGGCTCCCTGGGGCATCCCAGGAGTGTCCAGGCTGCCAAAGAGCTGGGATGTCCCAGACACTCCCAGGGGCTCCATGGGGACATCCCAGGAGTGCCCAGGCTGCCAAAGAGCTGGGATGTCACAGACACTCACAGGGGCTCCATGGGGACATCCCAGGAGTGTCCAGGCTGCCAAAGAGCTGGGATGTCACAGACACTCACAGGGGCTCCAGGGGACATCCCAGGAGTGTCCAGGCTGCCAAAGAGCTGGATGTCACAGACACTCACAGGGGTTCCTGTCATGGGCAGAGTGGCAGCTTCAGGCAAAGTTTATTCGAGAAGCTCCTGATGGGTCACAAGGTTCACAAAAAACCCAAACCAGACCCCCAGGCTTTCTAAACTCCTTCTGGGAGAGGATCCTGGCAGTGCCTGGATCCAATCCCAGCCCCAGACTTTCTCAAGGATTTATGCCTAAAGGATTATACAGGTGGAATTGAACCTTTGTAAAACTTTGTCCCACATTAAGGATGGAAAACCAGAGTATTTATGTACATAGAGATATGACTGATTATGATCATGATTAGACAAAAAAGTCTTAATCAGAATGATTTACTCCACTGTAGAGGATTTGTAACATCTATTTTAAGATAGTGCTCTAGGAAGCAATTTTAAAGCAATTGTATTAAAGCAAAAGCAGTTATTAACCAGAGATGGGTGTCACTCCCCCAGACCAATGACCCTGGCAAATCTCTTTAGCTCAGCCTCAGGCAGTGAGCTGGGAGGGGTGTCTCCACTCCAGGGAGGAATCTCCACATCCCTCAAAAAGGGAAATGTCAGGAGAAGCTGCAGTTAAAATTTGGGATGGGGCTTTTCTAGTCTGAAGTGCTGCCCTGTCAGTCAGATGTGCCCAGGCTGGGCAAGCTCAGCAGCTCTGCAGAAGCTCTCAGTGGTGTCACTGGGTTGTTGCTTTCTCTGGGGATTTCAGCAGCTCTGCCACAGCTCCAGCTCCCTCTCAGCATGTGGAACTTTGGCATGGAGGAGTCAGGCTGCTTTCAGCATTCTTCACCCCAAAGCAGCATGATCCCCTTCTTCATTTCCCACTGGGGGCTTTGCAAACAGGGCCTTGTTGGAGCTGTTTGAGCCCATTGCAGGCAGAGCCTCCTGCTCCAGCAGGAACTGCCTTTCCTGTGCCAGGACCAGGACAGGTCCTGCTGCAGGAAAAGCCCCAGGCCAGCCCCAGCAGAGGGAAGGGCTCGGGCACAAGTGCAGAGTGCCGTGCTGGGAGCTGTGCCAGGGAGAGCCTGAGGCACCAAAGGCCCCTGGGCAGCAGCAGCTGCTTCCAGGCCATGGCCAGAAGCCTCCCTTGGCCACCGGGCCTGGTGGCCACCACTGCAGAGCTGCTGGCTCAGGGCTCATTTCTGCCTGGGCTCTGCCCCAGCCCACAGAGTGTCAGCTCAGCCCTGACTCTGGCACAGCCCCTGGGCCTGAGCCCTGCAGAGCCTCAAGGTCACCTGTGCCAGCCTGGTGCCCATCCCTGGCTCTGGCACTGTCACTTCTGTGCTGGCTGCTGCCTCCAACACTGAACCCCCTCATCCACAGCCTGAGGAACCAGGAGCTGGAGGATGCCCCTGAGGAATATGACCACTCTGTGCTTTTCAGAAACAATCAGGCGCCTCTTAGTTTCTGCACAGCATTCAGAATGGAACTCATTCCAGGCCAGGACTGCTTTGTGCCATGTGTCTTCTTTTCTATTTGATGTAATAATTCTTTTCTTTTCTTTTCTTTTCTTTTCTTTTCTTTTCTTTTCTTTTCTTTCTTTTCTTTTCTTTTCTTTTCTTTTCTTTTCTTTTCTTTTCTTTTCTTTTCTTTTCTTTCCTTTCCTTTCCTTTCCTTTCCTTTCCTTTCCTTTCCTTTCCTTCCCTTTCCTTCCCTTTTCCTTCCCTTTCCTTCCCTTTCCTTCCCTTTCCTTCCCTTTCCTTCCCTTTCCTTCCCTTTCCTTCCCTTTCCTTCCCTTTTCCTTCCCTTTCCTTTCCCCTTTCCTTTCCCCTTTCCTTTCCCCTTTCCTTTCCCCTTTCCTTTCCCCTTTCCTTTCCCCTTTCCTTTCCCTTTCCTTTCCCCTTTCCTTTCCCCTTTCCTTTCCCCTTTCCTTTCCCTTTCCTTTCCCCTTTCCTTTCCCTTTCCTTTCCCTTTCCTTTCCCCTTTCCTTTCCCCTTTCCTTTCCCCTTTCCTTTCCCCTTTCCTTTCCCCTTTCCCTTTCCCCTTTCCTTTCCCCTTTCCTTTCCCCTTTCCTTTCCCCTTTCCTTTCCCTTTCCTTTCCCCTTTCCTTTCCCCTTTCCTTTCCCCTTTCCTTTCCCCTTTCCTTTCCCCTTTCCTTTCCCCTTTCCTTTCCCCTTTCCTTTCCCCTTTCCTTTCCCCTTCCTTTCCCCTTTCCTTTCCCTTTCCTTTCCCTTTCCTTTCCCCTTTCCTTTCCCCTTTCCTTTCCCCTTTCCTTTCCCCTTTCCTTTCCCTTTCCTTTCCCCTTTCCTTTCCCCTTTCCTTTCCCCTTTCCTTTCCCCTTTCCTTTCCCCTTTCCTTTCCCCTTTCCTTTCCCCTTTCCTTTCCCCTTTCCTTTCCCCTTTCCTTTCCCCTTTCCTTTCCCCTTTCCTTTCCCCTTTCCTTTCCCCTTTCCTTTCCCCTTTCCTTTCCCTTTCCTTTCCCTTTCCTTTCCCCTTTCCTTTCCCCTTTCCTTTCCTTTTCCTTTCCTTTCCTTTCCTTTCCTTTCCTTTCCTTTCCTTTCCTTTCCTTTCCTTTCCTTTCCTTTCCTTTCCTTTCCTTTCCTCTCCTCTCCTCTCCTCTCCTCTCCTCTCCTCTCCTCTCCTCAGCCCCTGTCTCTGCAGGGCAGTGCCTGTGAGCAGAGGTGCAGGGCAGAGACTCCCAGCCCAGCAGCACAGCCAGGACAATGCCCTGGCTCTTCCCACAGCTGCTCTTCCCAACTGCAGCCTCTCCTTCCCAGCCCTTCTGTGGCTGTCAGGCCGCAGGGCTGTGGCAGCTTGGTCACTGTCCTGCTGCGTGTGCGTGCTGTGAGCACAGGCAGGGCCAGGCCATGGGCACTGCTGGGACACAGCTGGGCTCCAGCACAGCAGCTCCAGCAGCAAAGGGCATCATCTCCTGAGGGCAGCCCAGGAAGGCTTTGCTCTCCCTGCAGAGCTGCTCTCAGCAAGGTGCTCCAGGAATGCCCTGGCAAAGCAAAGCCCAGTGCCCAGGGGCAGAGGGGGAGTGTGCAGGGGGGCACCCAGCAGTGTCCTGGCACAGCCAGAGCTCCTGGCATGGACCTGAGGGAGCAGCAGAGCAGGGCCTGGGCTGTGTCTCTCTTCTGGGGACAGCCTGGGAAGGTGCCCCAAGGCAATTGTCCCACACCAGCCCCTGCAACCACCATGGCCAGCACAGGCCTCTCCCCACACCTGCAGGAGGTTGTTTGTCCCTGCATGGAGGGACACCAAGGGACCAGGCCAGCAGTGCCTGTTTGCTCTGTCCTGAGGAGATTTCACAGTGCATCCTGTGTGTGTGTGTGGGGAGATGAAGCAGAGTGAGCACAAACACCATCAGCAGCACTCAGGGCTGGCACAATTCCAGAGGCACAAACAGGGCCTTGAGGCCACTTCACTCTGAAAGTGAAATCCTCTGGAAACCACCGGAATTCTTGACTGGGCTGTGCTTAGGACTGCAGAGAGAAACATCCAGAACAGGGAGACTCAAGGGAAACTGCTCCGAATAGCCAAGACTGCACAGGGAGACCATTGGGGTGGAGGTGTGTGGGGAGAAATCACAGCTGCCTCCCTTCTGAACATCCCCCAGGACCTGGACAGGGCTGTGCTGTGTTCTGGGCACTGACCTGTGACTGAGGGATGTGGAAAAGGCCTTTGGTGTCAGGGCTGTTGAGAAGGCTGGGCAGTGTCACTGGGAGAGCTCTCTCAAAGCCCTTGGAAAGGGCAGAGCCATCCCAGAGGGTCCTGGGAACCTGGGAAAGGCAGACATGGAGCCAGTCTGCAACCAGGGCAGGGAGGGGATCTGGGAGAGTCCCAGCCTGGTCAGGCTCAGCAGGGAAGGGGATGTGGCAAATCCTCCTGCAGCCATTCCAGGCACTGGCAGGACAAGGCAGGGATTGCAGAACCCAGGTGGGGAGGGAAAAGAAGGGGATGTTGTGTGCCCAGACTTTAGCCAGGCCTGTGACACGGTCTGCTGTGGTCTCCTCAGAGCCAGACTGGAGAGAGCTGGGCTGAAGAAATGGAACATGGGCTGGGTGGGAATTTGGCTGAACAATGAGGGTCAAATGTCAAATCCATGGTAGAGAGTCCTCTTGGCAGCCACTGCCTGGTGACATCCCTCAGTGACCAGCCCTTGACCACCACTGGGGAACATTTCTATTATCTCTACAATGGCATCAAATGCACTTTCAATTCCTTTGTGAATACTGCAAAATTGTAGTGAGTCTGTGACCAAACTCATCCAGTTGATAATGACTGCAAAACATAATTGGGCATAATTGTGCTTTTCTTTCCTATGGGCAAGGTGACTGAGTTGAGTCAATTTGTCTTGCCATCATGTGCCAAAACAAACCACGAGAAAATTGGAGAAAAACTCATGCATCAGAAGAAAGGCAGTTCAAAAGGGAAAAACCCAAACCCAACCAAAATCTCAAAGCAAGGCCCACCCACAAGAACACAAAAACCCCACAAACAAGCCACCAACAAAAAGCAAAGGCCACAAATAGAAGAAAAGCAAATCCAGAGGAAATCTCCTATCAGCAGAAAATATTAACCACCTTGAGGCAGGTGAGGGTTCTTTATGTGTTGGTGATGTTTAGAAAGAAAAATGTCTCTAAAAATAAATTAATCCCCTTCCCCCTTTGCCCCCTACCACCCTTGCCGCCGCTGCTCCCTGCAGTTCATTGCTGATCATGGTGTGACATGCAATGGAACATCCCTTGGGTCAGTCCAGCCCAGCTGTCCCATCCCTGTTCCCTCAGGAACACTTGCCCACCGCAAGCCCATAGGTTGGGGGGTTGCAGACACACCTCAGACAGGGCGAGCGCTGTGACAAGGACAGGAGAACAGAACAACGTTTACTCTTATCAAGGACAGTAGAACAGCACAGCCTTGGAGAAATGGATCAAGGATATAACTGGCAAACAGAAGTCATTCAAAATGCAAGAAAAATGTCAGCTCATCCCTAGAAGGCTGACAAAACAGAAGGTTTCCAAATGATAATATTGCCCATACTCAAAAGTGGGGGTCGAGGAACAGCCACCTCAAAAGGACACTGGATGTTGAGGACAGACCCCAAAGAACCAGACAAGAACTTGTGAGAAGGGTTGCAACTATGTCAAGTAAATTCTAAGGAAGTGGGTATAGCTAATGAATGCATAATCAGTGTGTGATCAAAACTGTTCATTTGATGCTCAGTGCACTGAAAAGGAGAAAGGATGGACCAACTGACCAGCACGCTGTAATAAAGAATACCTGCTCTCAAATACTCAAAGTTGTGTTCAGAAGTTTCTATCCAGTGGATTTCATTATCAACTGTATCCTTGACTCCATTATGTCCCACAGTGTCACAATGACCCCTTGGTTCCATGAGGCCCTGCTGTAGAACAACGGGCTTTTGGTTCCATTATCTAGCAAATCAAGCATGGACAAAGACTCTCCAACTAATTGAAGTTAAAAAGTGGTATGTTTAATTCAGTGCCAGGTACACAGAGAGTAACCTTGCAAAGATGTGTGCAAAAATCACAGAGCTCCGGCTCTCTATTTATCTACAAAATCTTACATTTTCAGGGAATCATTCAACACACCTATAAACACTTATTACTTAACCCCGCCTTCTCTCCTCTTCATCATAAAATGAGCTCAAAGTCCTTTCACGCTTGTGCATCCTGCACTCCAACTGGGTCAGTGGGATTTGAAACGGGTCAGTGCTGCCTTAGGATGAAGTCAGGAATGTCTTCCTCAAAGTAAACTTTTCACCTTGGTCTTGTTGGCAGGCTCTCTGACCCCTTGGGCATGGTTCAAGCTCTCCTGCCTGCTTCTGACTGGTTTTGGGGCCCAGGTACAGCTACAGTTTCTTCATCTTTACAATACTCCATCCTCCCTTCATAACTTCTACAAACACAGCAAAGTCAGAAAAATGATATATTGTCTTCTCAAACTAGCTTCATCTGGCAATGATCAACTATCCTACATTGCTTCTACTCTAAACTCCTCATTAATATCCAGTGCTTCTTGCTTCTATCCCTTTAGCTAAACTCTTAAATCTTTGATTCCTTCTCAACCCTTGATTCAATGAGAGTCTGTCCTGTCAAAATGGCCTCCTTGGTTCTGCACTGCCACAATGCTCTCCTTGGTTCCACAAGGCCTTGTGTGTCCCAGCAGCCCCTTGGTTCCATGACCTGCCATAGGGTCACCACGGTCTCTTGCATCTGCAGTATCACAATGGACAATTGGCTACAAGCAGCCCCACTCTGTCACAAGGAATATTTGATTCCATGGGGCCCCACGGTGTCACACTGGCCCCTTGGTTCCACCAGGCCTCGCTGTATAACAATGGCCCCTCAGTTCCATGAGGTTTTGTACTGCCAACAATGGTCACCTTGTTTCTGTTGTGTGCAAATGGCTGCTTGGTTCCATAAAATTTCTCTGTGTCACAGTGGTCTCCTTTGTTCCATGAGGCTCTGCAGTGCCACAACGACTACACAAGTTTCCATGAGCATCTTCCATACTATCAACAATGCTCTTTGTTCCAAGGAGGCCCCACAGTGTCACAATGGCTCCTTGGATCCATGAGGTTCTGTAGTGTCACCATGATCTCCTTGGATCAGCACTGTCACAATGGACAATTGGTTCCTTGGGGCCCAACTGTTTCACAATGGACCTTTGGTTCCATGAACTTTCATACTATCAGCCTGGCCTCCTTGGATCCACAGTATCACTATGGACCATTGGTTCCATGTGGCCCTGCTGTGTCACAATGGCTTCTTGGTTCCATGAAGCCCAACTGTTTCACAACTGACCCTTGATTCCATGAGGTTCTGTGCTGTCAAAATGGTCTCCTTGGTTCTGGTCGGCATCAATGGACCCTTGGTTCCATGAGATTCCATAATGTCACAATGCTCTCCTTGGTTCCATGAGGCCTTGCTGTGTCACAATGGCCACTTGGTTCCCTGAGCTTCTGTAGTGTCACCATGGTCTCCTTGGATCTGCATTATCATAATGGACAATTCCTTCCATGCAGTCCCAAAGTGTCAGAATGTACCCTTAGGGAATTCCATGAGGCCCTGCTTTGTCCCAATGGCTCCTTGGTTCCATAGGTTTTATGCTGTACCAATGGACTCCTTGGTTCTAGGAGTTACCCTGCTTTTAGTAGTGGTTTCTTTGGTTCCTGCAAGGCCCAGCTGTGCCTCAATGCACCCTTGGTTCCACAAGGCCCTGCTGTGTCACAATGGACCCTCTAATCCATGAGGCCCTACAGAGTCACAATGGACCCTTGGGTCCATGGGATTCTATCATGTCCCACTGGACTTTTCATTCCATGAGTTTTCGTACTGTCAACAACAGTTTCCTTGGTTCCACAGTTTCACAATGGCCCCTTGGTTCCATGAGCTTCTGTAGTGTAACATGGTCACCTTGATTCCATGAGGTTCTGCCGTGTCACAATAGAAACTCTTGTTCCATTGGGCCTCCAGGTTCACAATGTTTGATTCCAGGAGGCACCACAATGTCACAATGGACCCTTGGTTCTGTGAGGTTCCATAGCACCCCAATGGTCACCGTGTGTGGTAGGGTGACTTTTGCTGCTCGTATCCCCAATCGTCTGCTCTGTTTGTGCTGTATATTCAGTTCTGTACCTTTACAACTTGTTCTGGGAGCGAAGGGGGAGAAAGCAGCAGCGCGCAGTTTTTTTTGAGAAACAGCCTGACTCCCCCACGTCTGCTCTCCGGCGTTCGTCTGAGCCACGGACAGCGGTGGGACAGAGATCTCCTGTGCTTTTAGTTAGTTTAGCTAGCTAGGGCAGAGAAGACTTCCTGGACCTTTTTTTCTCTTCCTTTTTTTCCTTGGGACTGTTTAAATCTGCTCTGGACTGACAAACCCAGAGGAGCAGCGAGAGCTCGCACCTGCGGCCTGCCAGGCCTGGAGCTGCGGAGGGAGTGGAGCTGTGAGAGACTGAGGGAGCTGAGCTACACCCACGGCAAGGACTGTCTCTGTTTGCCATCTCTCTGCAGAGCGGCCAGAGGTTTTATTGTTTCATATTATTAATTCTTTGCATTTGTGGTCATTTTGTTTGTTAAATAAATAGTTTTTTCCACTTTTCTCTAAGAAAGTTCTTTTCCTGGACCGGCTGGGGGGAGGGGCCATTTGGGCTTGCTCTTCAGAGGAACCCCTTCGGAGGTTCCCTCTCAATTTTGCCCTAAACCAGGACACAGTCCAAAAGTGAGTCCTCCTGGAGTGGCAGATGTGGTTCTGGTGAAGTAGAGATGATCCTGTGAAAAAGAGCCCAGTGGGTTAGAAGGGTCCAGTGATGGTGAAAAGGGTCCAGTCTTCCTCCAGGAAGCTGGTTACCTTGTTCCTACGTCTCAGTTTTATCCAGGTAGGAATGGTTGGCTCCCCACTGGGTGGAGCATCTCACAATAGGATGATGGAATGTGGATTTACCGCTTTGGGGAGGGTATAGTTTGGGGATGTGTTAGTTTGGGGAGGTCTTAATTGCCCATTAGCAGAAAAATATCCCCCTGGAGGGAGGATGGGCAGTGAAAGAAATAAGAAACACTGCCCCGCCTGGTTTTAACAGCTGGCCCATTACCAGAGGGCATCTGCCCCCCCTTCTCTCAGAGTTACTAGAGATAAAGAAAAAAAAAACATCTCCCCAACTGCTTTCAACAAATGAAATAGAATACACATTTTTGGTTCCATAACCCAAGACACACCATCATCAGAGAATCCAGCAGGCTGCAAGAGACCTTGGAGAGCATCAAGTCCAACCTAGGACCCACCACCACCTTGTCACCCAGACCATGGCCCTCAGTGCCACATCCAGTCTGTCCTAAAACACTTCCAGGGATGGTGACTCACCCACCTCCCTGGGCAGCCCATTCCAATGCCCAATCACCCTGTTTGGGAAGAATATTTCCTCATGTCCAGCCTAAATGTCCCCTGGTGCAGCTCAAGGCCTGCGCTCCAGCTCTGCCTGGACCCCGCTGGGTTCGGCCCAAAGTGGGGGAAGCCCCACGGATCCATTTTTTCCTGCGGCTGCGGCTCCCACCCCAGGCAGAGCTGGACTGGGCACTGGGACTGTGATCCCTGATTCCCAATCTCCTTCCCTCACTCTCTCCTGCTCTCTCCTTTTCCTTTGGGTGATCATCAATCCCAGAGCGGCCAGAGAGCCCCGTGCCCAGGTCAGGTTTCCCAGGAAAGGGAGGCCTGGGGCTGAGGTGCCCCGGGCTGGCTGGGAATAGGGCTCCAGTTCTCCAGGGGTCCCTGGGCTGATGAACAGGGTATCCTAGCAGAGGAGGATACCCTGGAAAGGGTGTGCAGGGGGGTGCTGGTGCAGGATCAGGGGGTGCAGGGGGTCCCGGGCTGGGGAAGGAGATGCAGGGGGATCCCAGTTCCAGGGAATGAGGATCCCAGGGGGTGCCAGGGGGCCTCCCCAAAGCCCCTCCCAGGGGGCAGCAGGAGCTGGGTCAGGAGCTCACTGGGGAGAGAAAAGGGGGTGACCCCGGCATGGGGGAGACATGGGGGAGTCACAGGCGCTCCCAGGGGGGGACACGACCCCCGGGGACCCCCCCCCCCCCACCTTCTCCTGCAGCGGAGGCCGAGCCCCAGCCCAGGCAGACGGAGCCCAACACGGAGCCCCCGAGCCCCGGCAGCGTCTTGGGAAGGGACCGGGATGGACTGGGGTGGACTGGGACAGGCTGGGATGGACTGGGATGGACTGGGACAGGCTGGGATGGACTGGGACAGCGGGATACACCAAGATACACTGGGATACACCAGGATACGCCAGCATATACCGGGCCCAGGACTGGCACTCACTGGGAGCAGGATCAGAGCACACTGGGACCCAGCTGAACCAGAACTGGGGAACAGGGATCATCGTGGGACACACTGGGATTGACTGGGAGTGGCTGAGAGTGACTGGGATCATACTGCTGGAAACTGGAACCTTACTGGGCCAAGTGGATGTGACTGGGAATGACTGTGAGTATGCTGAGGGAAACTGGGATATACTGGGAGTGTCTGTGACCATACTGGGGGTGGCTGGGAACACACTGAGAGCGACTGGGAGTGACTGGGGCTGCACTGGGGTAACTGGGATTGACTGGGACCATGCTGGAGAGACTGGGATCATCATGGACTCATTCTGGGATCATACTTGGAATGACTGGGTCTGTGCTGGGGCAACTGAGAGCAACTGGGATCAGACTGGGAGGAACTGGAAGGAACTCAGAGTGTACTGGGGTCAGCTTGGATCATGATGGCATCAGAGTAGGATCATACTGGGAGTGACTGGACCTGTGCAACTGGGATTACACTGGGAGGAAATGGGATCATACTGGGGACAACTGGGATCGTACTGGGAGAAACTGGCACCACACTGGAAGTGACTGGGATCATACTGGGATCATACTGGAAGTGACTAGGGGCAGGCTGAGGGCAACTGGGATCATGTGGGGGCAACTGGAATATACAGGGAGGGACTGGAATCATGCTGGAGGTGACTGGGAGCAGCTCTGAGCAGGGAATCATATTGGAAGCTACTGGGAGCAACTGGGAGTTAGTAGAAACACACTGGGGACAACTGGGATTTACTGGGAGAGATCAGGAGTGACTGGGATCACAGAGAATCCATAAAGGAATTTACTGGAATAATACTGGGAGTATCTGGGAGTGACTGGGTTCATACTGGAATCACACTGGGAAGGACTGGAGCTATAGTGGGAGTGACTGGGAACATACTGGGGATAACTGGAACCATACTGGGTGTGCTGGGAACTATAGTAGGGATGAATGGGAACACCTGGGGCCATGCTGGGATCATAGCAGGATCAAACTGGGAGTGACTGGGATGATACTGGGATCACACTGAGTGTAACTGGAAGTGACTGGGATCATACTGGGGGTGACTGGGAGCCACAGGGCCCATGCTGGGAGTGACCTGGGCCCCCCTGGGGGAACTGGGGGAACTGGCCCAGCTGGGGCTCAGGGCTGTTCTCTTCCAGGGCTGCCCCGGGTCCTGCTGCCACCCCCGGCCCCACAGAGCCGAGGGACAGGGGACAGTGAGGGACAGGGGACAGCTGAGGGACAGGGGACAGTGAGGGACAGGGGACAGCTGAGGGACAGGGCACAGCTGAGGGACAGGGGACAGTGAGGGACAGGGGACAGCTGAGGGACAGGGCACAGCTGAGGGACAGGGGACAGTGAGGGACAGGGCACAGCTGAGGGACAGGGCACAGCTGAGGGACAGGGGACAGTGAGGGACAGGGCACAGCTGAGGGACAGGGGACAGTGAGGGACAGGGGACAGCTGAGGGACAGGGGACAGTGAGGGAGAGGGGACAGTGAGGGACAGGGGACAGTGAGGAACAGGGCACAGCTGAGGGACAGGGCACAGCCAGGGAACACGGCCTGGCCCAGGGACACTCAGCTCCAGCACTCTGGGCTGTTGTGCCCAGCCTCTTGCCCTCGGGCTCCCAGCACAGGCCAAGGGGCAGAATCCCCTCCAGAAACTGTTGTTTGCTTTCAGCTTTGCTCTGGAACATTCCCAAGGAGCCGCCTGCAGGGGCTGGAGCCCGGCCGGGTGCCCGGGGCCACCAAAGCCGCTGGGGCAGGGCCCTCCTGCCCCGGGCAGGGCAGGGAACAGCCAAGGAAAGGCTCCTGCTGGGCTCAGGGCAGGGACTGGGAACTCCCCTGGTGCTGCCACGGGCACAACAGAGCCGGCCTGGGGAAAGGACTGGGATTGATGTCCCATGGATTCCCAGCAGGGATTCCTTCTCATCTCACTGCTGTCATTGGATTGGTCATCGATTCAAATCATTGCCCCATGGAATTCCCATGGCAGTGGGCTGGGGGGGAGATCCATCCATGGAATTCTCACCTGATTGGGATGAGAGTGAGATCCAGCCATGGAAATTCCATGGGAATTCCTGCATTCCCAAGTCCCCCTTTCCTGAATCCCACATTCCCATAGGAATTGCCCTTCCTCTCCCACACCCACCTTTGTGCTCCAGGGCCTCCCAACCATATCTGATGTATTTTGGGGGCCCTTCGACACTGGGGTGTCCCAGCTAATGCTTCATCTGCTCCACCAGGATCCCTTTGGATTCCCAGCACCTCTGGCTGATCCAGGTGGCACCGTCAGACACTGCAAAGCTCCTGGATCCCAGCTGGAAGGAGATGAAATCCCACCCCTTGTAGCCACACAGGTGGGATCCATGGATTCTCCCTTGGACAGGAGGTCACAGCTGGAAACCACCTGCACCATGTGGAGACCTGGGAATGAGGAGAGAAGGGACCCATGGAGTCGTGTCCCAGCCCTGTTGGGAAGCAGATAGAAATCTCCAGGAGCCCGTGCACACAGGCTTGGAGGCAGAAAAGAGTGCAGGGGTTGGTTTGAAACCCTGAGGGAAACTGAGATACAGAAAGTCACACAGACATGAACTGGGAATGTAAGTTTTAGTTTTAGGTGAGTAAAAATGTGCCTTAAGTGCCTTAAGCCAATAAGAGACTGCATTAGTTGATAGAAAAGCCCTGAAGTCCAGTTTGAAGTTCAGCAGCATTACCTTGTACAAAGTCAGCCTGCACCTTGGGCTGCCTTTGCCAGCTCTCTTTCTCCAAGTGTTTCACTCCCAGGCTTCTGCCCCAGCCCAGGGACATTTGTTGTTTCCATCACCTGCTAGTTTGACACCATGAACCATTCTGGTTTTACCTAAGAGGTGAATCACTAAGATTGTGGTGCTTTCTTGCACACAACATCCTGTTCAGACCAGGAACACGCTGTTCTTTCAGCTTGGGTTGTGGCTGTTCCTACACCATTTATTCCACCACTGAATGGCTAAAGAAAATCTGTCCTTTTTATTATGAGGTTTAAGCTACAGCTAAGAGCAAATGTGTGTTAAAAGAGAATGAATCCATAATTCCCTTTTGTTTTTCCATCACTAGTGGATACCTCCTTGAAGGATACAGAACAACTCAAAAATGTTGTGCATACAATGAAGGAAACAGAACACAAAATCCACTCTGGATGACCAGGTTGGAAACCTCTTCACTGTTTCTCACCACATCTGCTTCAACTGACAATTAATTGAGCTGATTTTCTGCAGGCTGAAGCAGTTTTGCAATGAAGCAGCAGTGTGTCATGATGCTGAAGAGGAATCACCTGGCATCACCTATGATGGTCACTGCTGCAGAGTCTATCAGTGCACAGCCAGGCAGACTGGGTTATCACAGTTATCCTTCCCCTCCCTTCTTCTCCATCCCATTGTCTCCTCTGCAGAAGATGCAGGCTATGGAATCAAGGCAAGGTTGCTCCCTATTTTTCTTCTCCCACAGGACTTGTTAGGCACCATGTTCTTCCAGAGGACTGCAGGTGCCTCTCCCCAGCTTGCTTCTTTCTCATTCTACAAAGGAAGAGAGCTGAAGGAGTTGCAGGCCTGTGAGTGCCTGATCTCTCTTTCTCTCCAAAGGCTCTGCCTCCCAAAGCCCTGGTTACCTGCTGTGCTCTGGCATGAGAGCCTCTCAAGCCCAAAACACAAGGGCAGTGGACTTCAGCTGCCAAGCCTCTCTCTGCAATGGGATTGCTTTCACCCTGCAGCCTCCACAGGCAAGGGCTCTGTGGGAGCAGGGGCCATCCCAGCCTGGGAGCTGCACACAGAGCCAGGAAAAGGAGCAGATCCTGCTGCCTTCTGCTGCTGCTGATCCTGGCAGCAACTGCCCTGGGACTTCCTCCAGGGAACTTCACACCAAGGCCTGCCATCCTTGGAGTGCCTGGGAGAACTTGTTCCTTCCCAGTTCTCCACCATCCCTCTGCATTCTGGAGCGTCTCAGCACAAGTGTCCATGGCCCTTCCTGCATCCCCAGCCTGCAGCAGCCACAGTCACTGGTGCCTCTCCCTGGCTGCAGCTCCTTTGCCAAAGTGCTGCCCAAGGCAGCCCAGCTGGCTCAGGATCCCTGGTGCCTTCTGGGCTCCAGGGTGACCTTCAGAGGGACACTTGGAGCGCTTCCCAAAGAGCTGCCCGTGCCATGGGGGGTGGATTTGTCCTCCCTGGGGGGCTCTGCTTGGAGTTGTACGCTCCGTGGGGTCCCGGAGTTTTCTCAGCAGGCCTTGGCAGCGAGTTCTCAGCCAACGGGTGCCTCTGCTGCCATCCCAAATCTGCAGGGCTTTCCTTGCCCAGCCTGACTGCAAGTGGGGCACGTGCTGGGCAGGGATGGTGAATTCCACTGACCAAACCTCCCCATCATCACATTTACATCTGCTCATTGCTCTGCATAGCACAAATCTACACTTCTTCTAGTGGAAACATTGAATTGCTTGCAGATGGTTACATCTGCAATAGCAATGTAAAAATACACAAAAATCAGCTTGGGTTTAAAAATTAATTTTATTTTAAATTGCTACACCCACACTGCCAGTAGAGAAACATACAAATATCAACTAAAGCTTATAAAACTAGTTTATTGTTACAATTGTGCTGTGTGTGTAAATAGATAAAAATAGAAATTTCTTTAAGAAATTAATTCATTGCAACCCTCTACAACCACTGACTACACACAAATATGAATTAAAGTTTAACGATTTAATTCATTACATATTGCTACAACTGTACAGACCATATACAAATACAAAAATATCAGCATCCCTCTCTAAAGAATCCCAGGCCCAGTACTAAAAGAAATAGAATTCTAGAACCATACAACTCAAGGCATATTTAAATCTTTGTAGATACATAGCCAGACAATATACAGATGTAAATACAAAATTCCCATTTCATACAACATAATGGAATACATATATAAATACACACATTACAAACCTATATATAAATATACAAATATCAATGTACCAGTATATGAATCCTCACAAGCCTATCAACACAACTATACAGCTATAAAACTGAACAAATATACCAATATAATTAATTGGACACACATCAATATAGATACATTAAGATAACAATATTCATACATCTACAGCTGTACAAGTAGCAGTCTACAAAGGTAAATAACCATCAACTTCTAACAGCCTCAGTCCAGCTGCAGCCATCTCTAGCTACAACTCCACCAGCAGGGATTGCAGCTGCCCAAGTTCCCAGGCTCTCCCTGGGTCTCTTCCTCCCGTGCAGAGCAGCTCTCCTGGACAGGGACAGCAGCTGGGACATCTGGGAAGCAAAGGGGACACTGAGTCAGGATTGGGACGTTTCCCTTGGCAGCACCTGCCCTTCAGTCAGGGCAGGGAAAATCTCAGCACCTCCCCAGGAGGGTCAGAAAGAAAAAGTTTGGCCAAAGCCCCCGGCCAAAGCCCCCGGCCAAAGCCCACGCCACCCTCACCCCCAGCCTGCC
The DNA here is from genome assembly GCA_016584745.2 of Phylloscopus trochilus trochilus. NCBI lineage: Eukaryota > Metazoa > Chordata > Aves > Passeriformes > Phylloscopidae > Phylloscopus > Phylloscopus trochilus. The sequence continues at coordinate 493,397 of WQNJ02000055.1, read as the reverse complement.
TCACCGGCCCTGCAGCCTCACCCGGGCTCTGGGCTGGCAGCAGCAGCAGCTCCCTGTTCCCTGCTGGAGCTGGCGCCCTTCAGCTTCTCCCTGCTGCCTCCTGTCAGTCCCCGCCTGGGCTCAAGGTCTGCAGGGCAGCTGTGGCACAAGTGGAGGCTCTGGAATTGCTTCCAAGGCCTGGCAGAGCTGCAGGCCCGGAGCCCTCTGTGCTCCCTGCTGGCCCCTCCATCCCCTCAGCCCCACCGTCCCCTGGGCAAAGCCCCAGCCCCCTTCTGTTTCTTCAGCCCCCACAGTCCTCTCAGCCCACTCCATCCCTTCTGAGCCATCCCGGCCCCTTAGACCCAGCACCCCCCTCAGCCTGTGCCACTGCCCTGTCACCTCCGTGCCACCCTGGCCCTCTGCTCCCCCACAGCCCTCAGTGCCCCCAGCACCTCAAGGTCACTGTCCCTGCAGCGTCACCGCCTGCTCAGCCCCCCCAGCCCCCTCTGTCTCACCCTCCTTCAGCAGCTCCTCAGGGGACAGGGCCTGGGGCCACCGGCAGCTCCCAGCGCTCCAGGGACACCCGGGGCTGGAACTGCTGCTCCGCCCGGCCCGGCCGCCAGCTCGGACCCAGCACAGGGACAGGGACAGAGGGGGCACAGGGGGAAAAGCACAAAGGGAGAGAGGGAAAGAGGTCAAAAACTGCTCTATTCCTAGACAGATACTAAGCTGTCTATCTAAACACCCCTGGAGCTGTAAGTATATAATTATGCATATTTAAAGAAATAACTATATATATATATATGAATGTAACTATCCACATAAATAAATATAACTACATATATCTATAAATATAAATATGCATACATGATTATAACTATAAAAAATTTTTTAAAAAATCAATATAATCTTAGCTCTACAGGTCTATAACTATATAGGCATGTAAACATAACTATAGATCTATATATATATATACTGTAAATCTACAAAAAAACCTTATATAGATAGATAAATATAATTGTAAACATATCACTATAGACAGAGGGATTGTACCCGCCTGGTAGTCCCAGGCTCTCCCTCTGTCTCTTCCTCCCACACAGGACATCCCTCCAGGAGATGTGGATCACATGGGAGCTGGGAAGAAAAGAGAGCACTGAGTCAATATTGGCCCTTGAGCACGCTTCCCTTGGGCAGCAATTGTCCTTCTGTCATGGACTGTAGAAGATGGCCTGAAAGGCAGACTGTCACTTGCAAATTTGAAGCCTGTTCTTTAGAGAACAGGGATCCTGCCAAGTTCCCAAAACTGTGTAAAGCACTGAAGTGTTATAAATTGGGCCAGGAGACCAGCTCCTTTGAAAAAGCCTTTATTAGAAATCAGCTCTGGGTAGGGGCTCGAGGGGCTGCGCACGCCGCCGCTGCTCCCTGAAGACACCACGGTGGAGGAGGTGCAGTCGAATCTGCCGCCGCTGGTGCTGCTGCAGAGTCGGGATTCCTTCCTCACGGGGGTTCCAATAGAATCACTTTGGCTGGTGTAGTCCAGGGGCGTTACCTTTCTCTAGTTTCTTTCAAGCCATGGCGACAAAGTAACAAAAGAATGCCTGCCGCCTGCAGCTAGCTGGGCGTGTGCCTCGCACAGTTTTGTCTTTCTTAGGTCCAGTTTCTGTGTCGGCTCGCTGTCCCAGGGGCTTTTTTAGCTCTAACTGGACTCTCGGCTGCAGCCAGGCACCATGGGAGGTCATCTCCATATTGGGCGGAGCCCACAGCTCGACGGGCAGGCAGGAAGCAGCAGGGAGGGACTGCTAGACAGCGGCGTGCGGGCTTTCAATGGAGAGGGGCAAGCCCAGGATTTAGGTAGAAAGGGTACAGAACTTGGACATAACGAACAGAAATTCAGGGTACAGCTTCAACATGAACAGTTTAAAACAGGCAAGTAACAGTGCAACTTTAATTTTACAGAAAAACAGTGTAACAGTACAACTCGGGGGTGCATAACCTGGGGCTAATTTCTTTCAATCCCCCCTCTATTTCTTTGATCGGGCTTTAGCCCGCATCAATTGGCCATGTCTGATTCAAGGGAATAAATCTGTTTTAATTTTTGGTATTGGTCATAAATTCTTTTTGCTGTGCTCAGTTCTTCTTGGGGTTGTAATCTAATTGTATTTGTAGGTTTCTGAATCTTTACTTTAGGGATTTGGAGACTAGCTGGAACAGTAGTGGCTACAGTTCGAATTAGACAGGGAAGTATGCAGGGGAGAAGTAGGAGACTGACAAAGGCACTTATTGCAATGAACACTACTTTTTCCCACCAGGTCCCTTCAAAGGACCAGAAGTTGTCTCACCAGTCTATATTAATTAAGGGCTTCCATTCCTGGGTACTTACATATGCAATTTTTTGTATTCTTTTGGAAATATTTTTTATTACCTTACTTTCATAATCGACTGCTAGTTTGATTTGATAAACTACTGCTCTTGTCTGTGCCAATTGGTTACTGATATGATCAAGGGCAAGGGCTGTTTTGTTTGATAACCTGATAATTTTATTCAACATGTAAATTGGAATTCGGCACCTCCATGATTTATCTTGTGTCCAAGTTGCTGGCTTATATGTTTTCACTATTCTTTTTGGTGTCTGTATTTTACTTTTCCATGTTTGTGTGCTGCCCCTCCTCCCCTTTTGGTATTTTCTTTTTCTCAGGTTTGCTACTCCCTCTGTATTTCTTAACTTTTTAAAACAGAACCACTCTCTGATAGGGCACTCCCCAGTCAGGCACTGCTTAAATGTGGCAGCATTTTTTGCAATCCAATGTTGTTTTTTCTCTTTTTGACAGGTGGATAATTGGATCATGTCAAAACATGTGGGATTCACATGGGTGTGAACTCTCATAAGGGATTGTAGATTCTCCCCATCACAAACTGAATGACAGCATTCGGAGTAAGCCCCATCTGTAAACTTGCTTATCAATAGGACTACTATCAGTCCCTCCAAGAGTCCAGTATGAACCATTCTATTTGTGGATCCTTTGGTCTCACCTGGCCTTGCCTCTTGGGTCAGGGGGTTCTTTCTCCTCATCATATCAGTAGGACTACTATTAGTCCCTCCAAGAGTCCAGTATGAACCTGCCCCCATCTCGCTCTGAGGGTTCTCTTTGGTCTCACCTGGTCTTGCCTCTTGGGTCGGGGAGTTCTTAGGCTGGATTTGTGGAGTTCTCCCTTGTTTATTCCCACCTTCCACCTTTTTCTTAGTTTTAGTTAGCTCCCTTTGGGTGTGCCCTATGAGAGATTTAATTTTTTTAATTAAGAATTACTGTTACTTTTACATTAACACATTGTGACTCATTATAACAAGTTATAACATCAGATTTAACCATTATTTTATACTTTTATATTAACACCTTTTTAACCTCTTATAACAATGTGGATTTTTAACAATGGTAACGACAGCTTGTAATAACTGTTATTGTCCCTTATTGGCTTTAACTGGTTTTTGGTTGTTTCCTGAGAGTTACTTTGAGGGTGTCTGGATCTCGAGTGGCAGTCCACTCAGAGGGAACCCTTGTTGGGGTTGCAGGGTCAGAGGGATCTGACCCCTTGTTGCGGTCAGAGGGATCACTCGGGGGTGGTAATGGTCCTTTCACTCTGGTGATGTGGGTCCAGCCCTTTTCCTGGGTTCGCACTGCAGTATGAGTAGTGAGCAGAACTTGGAACGGGCCTTCGAATTTAGGGGTTAGTGGGGTGGTATTCCAGGACTTAATTAAAACCCAGTCTCCTGGTTTTATTTGATGCATGTCAGTGTCCAAGGGAGAGGTTTGAGGAAGATACCCTCTTCTTTTAAGATCTGCCAATGTCTTTCCAATTGTTTTTACATATTCTTGGGTAGCGGCCTCTCCTTCTAAATAATCCCCAGTGCTATAGGGGGTCAGTAAGAAGGGGAGTCCAAACATCATCTCATATGGTGAAGCCCCTATGTCAGATCTAGGTCGGACCCGGATTCGCAGAAGGGCCAGGGGCAGACACTTGAGCCAATTCATTCCCGTTTCGATTATCAATTTAGTTAATACATTTTTAAGGGTTTTATTCATCCTCTCAACTCTCCCTGAACTCTGGGGATGCCAGGGTGTATGCAACTGCCACTTGATTCCTAAGGCGTTAATGACGTCATGTAGAATTTTGGCCACAAAATGAGGACCTCGGTCTGAATCAATATTATTCACTAGCCCATACCGGGGGATGATGTGTTCCAATAATATTTTTATTACCACTTGTGCCGTTTCCCTTTTTGTAGGAAAAGCTTCCACCCAATGGGTTAAATGATCAACTATAACAAGTAGATACTTGTAACCTTGTACTGAAGGCATTTCAGTAAAGTCTATTTGTATATTTTGAAAGGGTCTTAATGCTATTTGCCTTCCTCCTGAGGTATTCTTCCTCATTGCTTTCTGATTCACCTTTTGGCATATAAGGCACCCTTCAGTAACTGCTTTGGCCAGATTATATACTCCAATACATAAATATTCCCTTAAGAAATGATCACATAACCCTTGGGTGCCCCAGTGGGTCAGACTGTGTATTTCTGTTAGCATTTTTCGAGCTAGGGCTTTATTTAAAAACTTTCGTTTATCTGGGGTTAGCCATTCCCCTTGCTTCCCTTGGTGCAGCCCTAACCTCTTTATTTCTCTCAACTCATGTTCATCATATATTGGTTCTTTTTCTTGGTCAGCTGGCAAATCAGTCACAGTCAAAATCTTTATTGGCTCCCCCGGGTTTTGGGCTGCTAACTTGGCAGCTTGGTCAGCTGCTCGATTGCCTCTTCTTTCAAAGGTATCCCCTTTTTGATGTCCCTTGACATGCACTATTGCAATTTCCCTGGGTTTCATGAGGGATTTTAATACCAATTTAATTAGTTCTTTATGTATCAAATCTTTTCCCTTGGAATTTAGGTAGCCTCTTTCTTCCCAAATTTTTCCAAATGTGTGCACAATTCCAAAGGCATACCGTGAGTCAGTGTAAATTGTACCTTGATCTTGTTCTAACAGGTCTAATCCCCTTTTAAGAGCATAGACCTCACAGCACTGAGCAGACCAGCTCGAGGGCAATTTTTCTTTCTCTAAAACCTTTAAACTCTGTTTGTTGATACCCTCGACTATTGCATAGCCTGATATCCTCTTTCCTTCCACCATTCTAGATGATCCATCAATGAAAAACACCCTCCCATATGGCAGGGGTATATCCTCAAGGTCCTCCCTTACTTTTGTTTGCAGGTCCATGACTTCCAAGCAATTATGTTCCAGAGTGGGTATGGGCTCCCCTGAGAGGAATTGTGCAGGATTTAAGCTTTTGGATGTGATTAATTCTAGATTTTCAGCATTTGTCAGAATCACTTCATATTTTAGGATCCTTGAGTCTGTTAACCATTGTTGGGCTTTTTGACTCAACACTGCTCTGAGATCATGGGGGGTGTGTGCAATGATTTTTCCTTGTAGTGTCAGCTTTTGTGCTTCTTCTACAAGGACTGCTGTGGCTGCCACAGCTTGAAGACAAGCTGGCCATCCTCTTGCGACTGGGTCCAGGAGCTTAGAAAGGTATGCAACAGGCTTTCTGTGTCCCCCCCACTCTTGGGTTAACACCCCATAGGCTATTCCCTCTTCTGCATTTATGAATAAGTCAAACCCCTTCTTAAGGTCAGGGAGACTAAGAACTGGGGCTGAGGATAATTTGGCTTTTAAATTTTCTAACTGTTCTTCATTCTCAACTGTCCATTTTACAGGTTCAGGTTGGACTAGTTTTTCATATAAAAATTTGACACTTTGTGAGTATTTTTCTATCCATAATTTACAATAGCCAAATAGTCCCAATAGCTTTCTTACATCTCTTTTTGTGGTTGGAGCCGAGATGGACAGTATACCTGAGATTCTCTCAGGGCTTAGTTTCTTATACCCTTCCCCAATGAGGTGTCCAAGATATGTTACCTGTACTTCTACAAACTGTAATTTGCTTTTAGATACTTTAAGGCCTTTTTCTCCTAGGAAATTCAGGAGTTTAATGCTGGCTCCCCTTACTTTATCTTGCTCCTCCCCTGATATTAGGAGGTCATCTACGTACTGTAGGATTTGTACGTTATCTCCAGGGATGAATTGCCTTAGCAGCTCTTCCAGAGCTTGTCCAAATAGATTTGGGCTCTCAGTAAAGCCTTGGGGAAGGCGGGTCCACCTTAGCTGCTGCTTTCTCTGACTTTCAGGGCACTCCCACTCAAAGGCAAACCAATCTCGGCTTTCCTTAGCTAAGGGGCAGGCCCAAAAAGCATCTTTCAGGTCTACTACAGTGAACCAGCTGTGTTCTCTAGGGATTCTACTTAGAAGGGTGTAGGGGTTTGGTACCACTGGGTACCTTGTAATTGTCCTTTTGTTTACCTCTCTTAAGTCTTGCACAAGCCTAAATTTATTTTCTGTCTTTCTTACTGCCAAAATGGGGGTGTTATGGGGGGACATACAGGGTTCTAATACTCCTTCAGTTAGTAGATGATTTATAATTGGTGTCAGCCCTTTTCTACCTTCCACAGAAATAGGATATTGTTTCACTCTTATAGGGGGTATCCCTTCCTGCATCTCTACTCTAATAGGTGGGATGTTTAAGTATCCATACTTCCCCTCTTCAGCCCATACCTCTGGATTTATTTCATCCAAGTCTCCAACAGTCATTTTCATCATCTGGACCACCATTTTACCCTCTTTAGGAAGAATCCCTACCCCCAACTGAACTTGTAAGTCCCTTCCGAGTAAATTACTATCTAACTTAGGCAAGTATATGAGATTAGTAACACATTTTCTTGAATTTCCTTTGATCTCTACATTTTCTATGACAGAAGCTTTGAAGGGTTTCCCTTCTGCTCCTAAAATATCACATGTCAGTTCTCCAACTGTAGTCCCAATTGGAAGCTGATTAATGCTGGATTTGTCCGCACCGGTGTCCACAAGAAACTCAAATTCCTCATGATGGGGACCTACTTCAAACTTTACCATGGGCTCTTCTTGGTGTTTCATTGGGTCCCCTAATACATAGAGCCCATGACACCCCTAATCTTCATTACCCTCCCCCTTTAACAACTTCTCCAATGCCTCTTGCTCCTTCAAAATAGCGTTGTCAAAGGATACCTTTTTGCAATATCTCCTTATGTGGCCCACTTCACCACAATAGTGGCATATTTGGGTTTCGCCTGGCCTCGGAGGGGTACCCCAAGGCGACAAAAGTTTTCCTCTGCCTCTCCCTGATGGAGGCTTTGCATTTCCCCTCCCTTGTGAGTCTCTATTATCCCTTACACTTTCTTTGGCCACAGCTACCATAATCCTAGCCTTTGTCTTTGCTTTCTCATCTTCTCTCCTCAGATAAACCTTTAAAGCTTCTCTTAACAAGTCATTTATTCCCTTGTCCTGCCAGTCTTCCACTTTTTCTAGTTTCCTCCTTATATCTGGCCAGGATTTGGTAACAAACTGTAATTTTAAAAGCACTTGTCCCTCTGGGCTATCTGGATCCAAGTTAGAATACTGCTGGAAGTTCTTTCTCAGTCTGTTTAACCAGGCTGCTGGGGTCTCATCTTTTTCCTGGGCTCCATCAAAGGCCAGTTTTGTGTTACTACTCCGGGGGACTGATTCCTTGATGCCTTTTATCATCAAGTTTCTGTAATCTTCCATATTTCGTCTACCTTCCTCCCTGTTTGGGTTCCACCCGGGATCAGCCACTGGCAACTTCTGGTCTCCTGGGAGTCCCATCCGATTTTCCCTTTCCCAAGCCCGTATGCCAGCCATTCTAATCAGTCTAAATTCTTCTGGATTAAAAAGTATGTTTAGTATGGAGTTTAACTCACTCCACATATAAATGTTTGGGCCCAGGAACTGATCTATTTGCTTAGCAATCCCCACAGGGTCTTCAACCAGATTCCCCAGTTCTTTCTTAAAGCCCCTAACTTCTGAGGCTGTCAGAGGTGCATTTACAAACCCTACCCCCCCCGCTGCCCCACCCATCGGGACTTCCCTTAGGGGGAAGAGCTTTGTTCTTGACCTGGTGCCACAGTAGGGTCCTTTTGGGGTTTCCACAAAATCAGTAGTATTGGCTGGCAAGTCCAGCTCCCAGTTGTTTGGGGGTGCAGGGACAGTAGATGGTGAGGGGGAGTGGCCTCGGCCAGTGCTAGGAGAGGGCGAGGATAGAGTTGAAGAGTAGAAGGGGTTAGTACTCAAGACAGTCGGGTCAGACTGAGGTGGTAGAGAGGGTGGAGCTGTAGGGGTTAATCCGGTTGGGGAGCAAGCTGAAGAAGGAATAGGGATCATGGTTTGGAGAGATGGGGAGGGGTTCGCAGGTAAAGCTGGAGGGTTAGCAGGGACAGTTTGGGGTATCCCAGGGTAAACAGGAGGAGGGGGCAAATAATCAAGAGGGTCCCAATGGTGACTGCTTTCCTCCTTTTTCTCTTTTTCATTTTTCCTCTTTCCCTCTTGTAGCTTGCAAATCTTAACTGTTTCACTTTCAGTTCTGTGTCTCTGCCAACAGGCAGCATAAAGGATCTGCTCAGTATCTGAGTCCCCTCGGGATTTCAGATACTGGTTTAATTGCGAGCACATCCAGGGGTCCTTAGTTCCACACCACGGCCATCCTCCAGGCAAATTCAAAGTGGGCCAAACCTCAATACAATAATGGATCATTTTAACCTTGCTCAAATTTTTAGTGGCCTCTTCAGTATCCCATAGTTCCAACATTTGTCCTAATGGACTATCTGGGGGAATGTTCTTTATCTTCCCCTTTTCCTCCTCAGGTGGTCTTTGCTTATTTATATATCCTCCCATTCTCACTAGGTAATCTTCACTCACTCTACGAACACTCGTTAGTGGCCCCAGTGGCACCACTCCTGCCAGTGCTCAGAGTGCCCTGTCGGTAGCCTGATATCTCGCCCTTAGAGATTCAGCCACTACCCCAGCCAGCACCCCTTTCTCACTCACTCCACGAACACCCGTTAGTGGCCCCAGTTACCCGCCCTTAGGGTCTGGCCACTCCTGCCAGTGCTCAGAGTGCCCTGTCGGTAGCCTGATATCTCGCCCTTAGAGATTCAGTCACTACCCCAGCCAGCACCCCTCTTCCTCTCCTGTATATCTATCGAGTTTCCATAAGTGGCCGGTCAACCTGGGCCCAGAGTTCCAGTCACCACCTACAGCCAGGACTCGGACATACAGTGTGCGACTCACTCACTCCCCCTATCGTTAAATCCCTCGCACCTTGGGACTTCCCTAACTTTCATTCATCCTACACCCAGGCGGTATACTCAAAAGACCCCCGGCCCTGTAGGCTCTCCGCACCTGGAACGCATACCTCTCACTTCTAGGTACCCCCAACCAGTGCGCCCACTCCTGTACCCCGGTAGTTACCCCAGCCGGTGTCCCAAGCCAGTAGTGGTTGCAGTTACCCACTCTCAGGGTCTGGCCACCACTTCTGCCAGTGCTCAGAGTGCCCTGTCTGTCAGCCAGCACCCCTTCCTCGCCTGGACACCCCAGGCCGTAACTCGGCCAGTACCCTCTCTCACTCCCACACCCTGTTAGCTACCCCAGCCAGTGTCCCAACTCGTGGACACCCCGGGCCGTAACCTCAGCCAGTGCGGTGCGTGCTACACCCACGGCTCCAGGCTTTCCGCACGCTTGGATCAGCCTGAGCAGCCTGCCTCCGTAGATTCTAGAATGGGGCGGGCCTATCCTCCACACACCCTGTGACGTGCCACTCACTCTCTAAATTACCTCCGCACGCCCGGAGGGGGGCGCCTATGCCCCTGGAGACGCCTCTTTCACACCGTTCTCCTTTCGCTTCCCTCCGTTTCCGGCCAGTTCCCTCGCGGGAGACTGAAAACGCGGTACTGGGAGGCCCACACTCGCTTCAAAGATCCGAGCTGCCGGTCTTTGTCTCACTCACACACCACTCGCTCGTCTCCACCCCCGCCACCGGCTATACTTTACCGGCGCTCCTCCGTGCTGTCCAATCCCAGGCTGTCTTCCTTGGTCCGGTGTGACCAGCTGTCCTGAGATCCAAAGGGCGGTCGGCCGTCCCGTCCTCGGTCCTCTTCAGGCGTGGTCACCTCCCGGCGAGCCCCCAATTTGTTATAAATTGGGCCAGGAGACCAGCTCCTTTGAAAAAGCCTTTATTAGAAATCAGCTCTGGGTAGGGGCTCGAGGGGCTGCGCACGCCGCCGCTGCTCCCTGAAGACACCACGGAGGAGGAGGTGCAGTCGAATCTGCCGCCGCTGGTGCTGCTGCAGAGTCGGGATTCCTTCCTCACGGGGGTTCCAATAGAATCACTTTGGCTGGTGTAGTCCAGGGGCGTTACCTTTCTCTAGTTTCTTTCAAGCCATGGCGACAAAGTAACAAAGGAATGCCTGCCGCCTGCAGGTAGCTAGACATGTGCCTCGCACAGTTTTGTCCTTCTTAGGTCCAGTTTCTGTGTCGGCTCGCTGTCCCAGGGGGTTTTTTTAGCTCTAACTGGACTCTCGGCTGCAGCCAGGCACCATGGGAGGTCATATCCATATTGGGCGGAGCCCACAGCTCGACGGGCAGGCAGGAAGCAGCAGGGAGGGACTGCTAGACAGCGGCGTGCGGGCTTTCAATGGAGAGGGGCAAGCCCAGGATTTAGGTAGAAAGGGTACAGAACTTGGACATAACGAACAGAAATTCAGGGTACAGCTTCAACATGAACAGTTTAAAACAGGCAAGTAACAGTGCAACTTTAATTTTACAGAAAAACAGTGTAACAGTACAACTCGGGGGTGCATAACCTGGGGCTAATTTCTTTCAGAAGTACCTCCAGGAAGTCTCAGCACTCGCAGTGCAAAGGGCACCCACGAGAGCCTGAAACACAGACACTCCCAGCTCCCCCAGAGAAGCCCAGCCCTGTTCTTTCTCTGTGCTGACAGAGACACCTCAGTCCTCGCTGAGACGGCTGAAGCTGAAGGCTGCTGTGAGCCCAGTTCCCAACCCAATTGGGACACGCACGTTGCTGACACAGCTCCCACAGGGTCAGGTTTAGTCCCTGCTCTCTTGCCACAGCAGAGGACTCAGTTTCAGAGCCCCTGCAGAAGCGTGGAGGGCAGGGCTTGGGGAGGCTGTGCCACTGCAGGATTGGAACTAAAGGCACCAGGAAGCAGCAGCCCTGCAGACAAGAACCCAACTCTGGTGATCTCCCTTCCTGTCACAGGCAGGCTCAGAGCAGCCCTCTCACACCTCTCTAAACCACTGTGGGCTCTCTCCTTACCAGGCTCCTCGGGCTCTGGGGAACTCTTCCTGCAGCTCTGGGTGCCAGATGAAGCTTCCTCTGCTGCAGCCCTGTTCAGAGCGTCCTCTCCTGAAGGCTCAGGGGCAACATTAATATTCCCCTGGAAAGAAAAACAAAAAGAAAGAAAGATCTCTCAGTATTTTCTTGGAATCACATCAGGGAGACAGTAAATGTTCTTATCCACACCCCAGGGCTGTGTAACACCAGGGGAACACTGCCCACATAGTTCACATGATATGAAGCGTTTTAAACTCAGGATTTGGGTGGCCAAGGTGAAACTGAAGCTCCTACAAAATGACCCTGGAGGCAAAGCATGAAAGCAGAAAAGCAGAAGACACCAAGTGAGGGGACGTGCCCTCACGCTCTGACCTGCCTTATCCCACCAGCTGTAAGCCACCAGCCAGCAGAAAGCCGGGGCTCTCCTTGGTGCCAGCGTGGCTGTCAGCCAGGGCAGAGCTCACTCCCAGCCCTGCCCAGGGCTGTGTGCTGCAAACCCACAGGCAAAGAACACATTTCTGCCTGGCAGTCTCACCATCCCCACCCAACTGCTCAGACAATCCATCACAAGGTGGTGCTTTTTGGAGCCCTCTGCTGCTGCCCCAGATGGATGACCCAGGCAAACATTGATGGACCTAGGGTATTCCCAGGATCCAATTTTCCAGTGCCAAAACTCTGGACATTTGAAGGGTAGAAAAGAAAAACAACCAAAAGACATGAAAAGTCAGACAACCAAGTAGTGTTTCTATTCCACTGAGGAAGTAAATTCCCCAGATTAAGCATCTGCAAATTACCTTTGCACAGAAAGATATTCTCACTATGAACAGCTGCAGAATATTCATCTCTTCTGCAAGAGCCGACACATCAGAATCCTAAAGATTCTAAAGATGGTTCAGAGCCTGCAAGGTTCCCTTTTATTATGGAATAAAACACTTTTGAAAACTGCCATGCGTGAGTTTAAAAAAGACAGAAGACATTCCACTTGAGAATAAGATCTTGCTAAATCCAGAGAATCCCACTCCCCACCTTGAGCCTGCCCTTCCTCAATCACAAATGTACTGGAGGCAGTGGCTCTGCACATCAAGAGAAAGAGAGACATTCTTTGGCCAACACGGATAATAATCTGCAAAAAGGCCTGTGCCAGCACTCACTCTCCAGGCAAGGCTGGGAAGAGGCAAGAGTTCAGAGAAACGAGATTCCTCATCCAAAGGCTGAGTCTGTCCAACAAAAGGACAAGGAAGCTGCAGCTCCAGCCTGAAAGAAATTAGCCCCAGGCTATGCACTCCCGAGTTGTACTGTTACACTGTTTTGCTGTAAAATTAAAGTTGCACTGTTACTTGCCTGTTTTAAACTGTTCATGTTGTATCTGTACCCTGAATTTCTGTTCGTTATGTCCAAGTTCTGTACCCTTTCTCCCTAAATCCTGAGCTTTCCCCTCCCCCGAGGAAAGCACGCCGCTGCCTTGTAGCTCCCCCTGCCACTTCCTGTTGCCCCCTGCTGCTCCCTGCTGCTCCCTGCCTGCCTGCCGTCGAGCTGTGGGCTCCGCCCAATATGGAGATGACCTCCCATGGTGCCTGGCTGCAGCCGAGAGTCCACTTAGAGCTAAAAAAACCCCTGGGACAGCGAGCCGACACAGAAACTGGACCTAAGAAAGACAAAACTGTGCGAGGCACACGCCCAGCTAGCTGCAAACAGCAAGCATTCTTTTGTTACTTTGTCGCCATAGCCTGAAAGAAACTAGAGAAAGGTAACGCCCCTGGACCACACGAGCCAAAGTGATTCTATTGGAACCCCCGTGAGGAAGGAATCCCGACTCTGCAGCAGCACCAGCGGCAGCAGATTCGACTGCACCTCCTCCTCCGTGGTGTCTACTGGGAGCAGCGGCGGCGTGCGCAGCCCCTCGAGCCCCTACCCAGAGCTGATTTCTAATAAAGGCTTTTTAAAGGAGCTGGTCTCCTGGCCAATTTATAACACAGCCCATCCCCACACACGGCTCTGGGAGCGCCCACACGCCCGGCAGGGCTCACACAGCAGCAGCAGCAGCAGCAGCAGCAGCAGCTGCAGCCCAGCCCCTGCTGTGCCTTGGCCTTCCAGCCCAGAAGAGGCAGAGCCCACATCTGCTGCTGGAACAGAGACGCCTCTCGCCTGCCCCTCCCTGCACGGGACACTTTGCCTTCAGCGCCAACTCTCCAAACACTCTCCTCTTCTTTCCCACCAAACAAAGCCTGGCACAGCCTACAAAGCAGCACCACAAATGCCCCTGCACCAGGCATTCTTCCCAAGGAAATGGAACAAGCCAGTGTGGCCAACACAGGCTCACACCTCTCATCCTCACTGTGGGGGAAGACTTTTTAATTCCCTCTTCTTTTGCAAATCTTGCTTGACCAAGAATAATTAGATAACTAGGTAAGAATGAAAAGAATTAAATTCAAGAAACCTCTGCTTCTCAGCCATGTAACAACATTCAAAAGCTCTCAGCCCACCCTCTCTCATTCCTGTCCAATGGGGCTATCTGAGCACAGGGAGACCTTTCAGGCAGGGAGCTCCTGATCTCCCGGATCATTTTCTCAACCTCACGGCCAAGATCCAGCGGCAGTGATTCCTCTCCTGCAGGTGCATCCTGTGCTGAACTGGAGGCTGCACAGCCAGCACTGCCAGCTGGAGCATGACGGGCTGAAGTGCCCGGTGCGGCTGCAAGAATCCAAAACACGTGAGTCAGCTCCAGAATTCGGCTTTGGGATACAGAGCTCTACTGCTGCCTTGGATCAAACGTCACAGGAAGCACACAGGAAAAGCAGGCAGAAAATCTTTGGACTTTCTAAGTGCCCCTTCCTAGTAGGCTTGATAATTTCTGTCTCAGAACGACAGAGCACTGTGGAAAAATACTTCCAACGGTCACTTTTCACGACTTTTTGGAAAAGCAAGGCTCCAACTCTCTTCCCACCTGGTGGGTTGGAGGCTGGGGGCTGCTGCTCCCAGTGGAGCTGCTGGAAGATGCAGGGCTGCATCCTGAGCACCTCCCGGTCGAGCGGAGGCGGCGGCGCCCCGTAGAGCTCCTGGAAGCGGCTGGGGGGCCCCTCCCATCCGAGCGGCCACAGCCGCTCCCCGTGGAAGCCGAGGAAGTGGCAGGGCGGCACTCGGAGCACCTCCCGCTCGGCGGGCAGCGGCCGCTCCCCGTAGAGCTGCTGGAAGCGGCTCGGCCCCTCCCGCCGGGCCGGCCCCGGCCGGTCCCGGTGCAGCAGGTGGAAGCCGCAGGGCGGGCGCCGGGCGAGCGGCGGCCGCTCCCTGGGCGGCTGCTGGAAGCGGCCGGGCCGGGGCCAGCGCAGCTCCCGCCCGTCCGGCAGCGGCCGCTCCCTCTGCAGCGCAAGGAAGCCGCTGGGCGGGCGCCCGGGCGGCAGCGGCGGCCGCTCCCCGGGCAGCGGCTCGGAGCGATCGCGCCCGTCCCGCCCGTCCGGCAGCGGCCGCGCCCTGGGGAGCTGCTGGCAGCCGCAGGGCGGGCGCCTGCGCCCCTCCCGCCCCGCCGCCGGCCGCTGCCTGGGCACCGGGCTCCGCCGCCTGATGCGGAGCAGGAGCTCGGGGCGGTGCCGGCGAAACCAGGGGTTCCTGTAGCGGAGCCAGGCCCCGGCACCGCCCGGCGCAGCCGCGCCAGCCCGGCCCGGCACCTTGTGGAAGCCGTAGCGGTTGAGCTGGCGCACGAAGCTGCGGAACTGCGTGGCCCTGAAGGCGTGCGGGGCCGGCCCGCGGGCGCCGCCCGGGCGGAGCAGCTCCCGCTCCAAGAGGGAGCGCTCGATCAGCAGCCCCCGGGCCCGGCTGTCCCAGCGCACGGAGCGGACGCGGGGGTCGTTCGCCAGGCGCCACAGCTTGGCGGGGAAGGTGTCGGCGTTGAGCCCGGCGGGCAGCGTTAGCTCGGCCATGGCGTCGATCGCCGACTGTCGCGACAACGGCCAGAGCGCAACGGCCGCGCCTGCGCCGGCGGCGCGCGGCCTGAGGGGGGCGCTGCGCTCGAGCCGGGGCTGCGGGCACAGCGCGGGCGCGGCGGCTCCCGGGGCTGGCCGGGCTCGGCTCGGCCCGGCTCGGCTCGGCTCGGCTCGGCTCGGCTCGGCTCGGCTCGGCCCGGCTCGGCTCGGCTCGGCTCGGTTCGGTTCGGCCCGGCTCGGCTCGGCTCGGCTCGGCTCGGCTCGGCCCGGCCCGGCTCGGCTCGGCTCGGCCCGGCTCGGCTCGGCTCGGCTCGGCTCGGCCCGGCCCGGCTCGGCACGTTCCCAGGGTCCGAGGTGCCCAAAGCTCCCTTCCCGCTGTGCAGCTCTGCAGAGCCCGTGGAGCGCAGGGTCCTGGGCAGCCAGGGCAGCCCGGCTGCCTTGGAGCACCAGGAGTGTCCCAGAGAAGCTGCGGCCCTTGGCTTTTTGCCTGTTCCTCAGAGTCTTGTCATTAATCCACAGCTTCTTTTCTTTTCTTGTTTTCTTTTCCTGTCACAAATTTGAGATAGCTTTTTGAGAAAAGTGACTGATGGAGCTTCTGCTGCTGCTGGTGCTTTTTTCTGCAGGTCATGGCAGGTGATTTGAACCAAGGACGGAGTCCACAATTAACACTCCAGTTTCGAGTCGAGTCAAGAAAACCATTCACAATTGGGCTACCGATGCTGAGCAGCTTTCCTAGCTTTTGGAAAGTTATGACCTTAAAAACCAAACCTTGTATTAAATAATTAATTTATTGCAACTTTCTACAACCACTCACTACACGCAAATATGAATTAAAGTTTAACAATTTAATTCATTACATATTAGTCCAACTGTACGGCCCATATACAAATACAAAGTATCAGTGTCCCTCTCTAAAGAATCCCAGAGCCAGTACTAAAGAAATAGAATTCTAACAATACAACTCAAGACCTATTTAAATATTTCTAAATGCAGGATGGACGCCAGAGCCTGACACGGGGACAAGGGGCTGGGTTGTGTGACCAGGACATTAAGGACAGGGATTCTCCAGGTCCCTGTGGCCTGGGTTGGATTCCCCAGGGCAGGAAAGATGTCTGGCAGCAGCAGCAGGGTCAGGGAAGGGCTCCAAGGTGGGGCTGCAGCCCTTGGGCTGTCAGGAGAGGCTGAGGGAGCTGGGCTTGTCCAGCCCCGAGCAGGGAAGGCTGAGGGGCTCCTCATCCCAGCCTGGCAGTGCCCCCGAGGAGGTGCTGGAGAACACAGAGCCAGGCTCTTCACTGGGGGCCTGCTGGGAGACAAAAGACAAGGAGCAGACGGTGAAAGAGGGGAGGCTCAGCCAGGACAGGAGGAAACCTTTGTTCCCATGGGCTCAGCCAGGAGTTGAGATGCTGCCCCCTAATCCCTGTCCTTTGGGATTTTCCAATCCAGACCAAATGAAGCTTGGAACCACTTGGTCTGACCCAGTTTCTGACACCTTGGGCTGCTGACTTGGTGAGGTCCTTTCCAATTCAGCTCTCTAATGATGCTGGGACAGTGCTGGTCCCTGTTTTAGACTGGAGCAGAGCAGATGGGACAGGAGCCCTGCAGGGCTGTAGGGGACCTGCAGCTTGCCAGGTGCACGAGAACATCTTCATTAGCTGGGTCATGAGAGCACTTCTAAGAAATGTCCAAGTTTTCCCATCAGCAGGAGAGACCAGGAATTTCCTTGAACTGTACAATGGCAGAAGAAATCCTGATCTTGCCCTCTCTTTGTGTCACTGGCTGGCTGGAGCTGTGCCTTCCCTTGGCTTTGTTGGCTGACAAGAAATGAACATCCCTCTGTGTCTGGGGCAGCTCCTTCTGCAAGGAAAGCAGGTGGGAGTTGGTGCCAAGGAGCTGAAAGCTGCAGGTGCAGCCTGGAGTGGAGGGAGCTCAGATTTGCACAAGGCTGCTCTGAGTGCCAGGGGCTGGAAGAGGGAAATGGTGGGGTGGGGATGGGGACAAAGTGTGATTGATTGTCAGTCATGAAGGGTCTTGGTGTTCATATCTATTCAGAGCAGCTTAGGAGGTGCTGGGGATCAATATAACTGGAGATTGCTTATATCAATCTATAAACAGGAAAAAAAAAGAGAAACAGGACAAAAAATAAAAACAACCTGCATTTTAAAAAAATGTAGTATCATCCTTTTGAATCAACTTCTGAAATCTGTACAATTAACCACAGAAGAGTTGAAGACTTAAATTATTCCCAGGGGCTTTTCCTGTTAGAGTGCTTTGGAATGTTAATGAGCCTTTGGCACTGAATTCCTGAACTGAAGAGCTGAACACTGAATAAGCCTCTGGAGAGATAAAATTCATCAGGGAACCTCCAAGTTGCTGAGGATCCATCCTCAGCAGAGCAGATTGAAGAGATTCCAGGCGTTTCCAGCTGCTCAAGAGCTGTGAGCTCACGTGCAGGCACAGGGGCTCCATGGTGGCATCTGAGGGGTCTCTGGGCTCCTGAAGATCTCTTTGGTCAAACTCAGTCAGAGAGGCTCTGTGGTGACATCCCAGGGCTCCTTAATCTTCCTAAGGGTCATGAGGTGACAGTCCCAGGGCTGCAGAGTGACAGCAGAGGTGTCTGTACCCTGCCAAGGAGCCAATTTGTCCCAGGCAGTGGCAGGAGTCCAGTGGTGACATCCCTGTGCTCCTAAAGAGCAGCGAGGTCACCGACACTCCCAGGGGCTCCATGGGGACATCCCAGGAGTGTCCAGGCTGCCAAAGAGCTGGGATGTCACAGACACTCACAGGGGCTCCATGGGGACATCCCAGGAGTGTCCAGGCTGCCAAAGAGCTGGGATGTCACAGACACTCACAGGGGTTCCTGTCATGGGCAGAGTGGCAGCTTCAGGCAAAGTTTATTAAAGAAACTTCTTTTGGGTCAAGAGGTTCACAAAGGACCCAAACCAGGACCCCCAGGCTTTCTAAACTCCTTCTGGGAGAGGATCCTGGCAGTGCCTGGATCCAATCCCAGCCCCAGACTTTCTCAAGGATTTATGGCTAAAGGATTATACAGGTGGAATTGAACCTTTGTGCAACTTTGTCCCACAACACTAAGGATGGCAAACCAGAATTATTTATGTACGTATAGATATGACTGATTATGATCATGATCAGACAAAAACGTCTTAATCAGAATGATTTACTTCACAGTACAGGAGCTGTAACATCTATTTCCAGAGGGTGCTCTAGGAAGGAATTTTGAAGCCATTGTATTAAAGCAAAAGCAGTTATTAACCAGAGATGGGTGTCACTCCCCCAGACCAACGACCCTGGGCAAATCTCTTTAGCTCAGCCTCAGGCAGTGACCTTGAGGGGTGTCCCCACTCCAGGGAGGAATCTCCACACCCCCCCAAGAAGGGAAATGTCAGGAGATGCTGCAGTTAAAATTTGGGATGGGGCTGTTCTAGTCTGAAGTGCTGCCCTGTCAGTCAGATGTGCCCAGGCTGGGCCAGCTCAGCAGCTCTGCAGAAGCTCTCAGTGGTGTCACTGGGTTGTTGCTTTCTCTGGGGATTTGAGCAGCTCTGCCACAGCTTCAGCTCCCTCTCAGCATGTGGAACTTTGGGCTGGAGGAGTCAGGCTGCTTTCAGCATTCTTCAGCCCCAATGCAGCATGATCCCCTTCTTCATTTCCCACTGGGGGCTTTGCAAACAGGGCCTTGCTGGAGCTGTTTGAGCCCATTGCAGGCAGAGCCTCCTGCTCCAGCAGGAACTGCCTTTCCTGTGCCAGGACCAGGGCAGCTCCTGCTGCAGGAAAAGCCCCAGGCCAGCCCCAGCAGAGGGAAGGGCTGGGGCACAAGTGCAGAGTGCCGTGCTGGGAGCTGTGCCAGGGAGAGCCTGAGGCACCAAAGGCCCCTGGGCAGCAGCAGCTGCTTCCAGGCCATGGCCAGAAGCCTCCCTTGGCCACCGGGCCTGGTGGCCACCAGTGCAGAGCTGCTGGCTCAGGGCTCATTTCTGCCTGGGCTCTGCCCCAGCCCACAGAGTGTCAGCTCAGCCCTGACTCTGGCACAGCCCCTGGGCCTGAGCCCTGCAGAGCCTCAAGGTCACCTGTGCCAGCCTGGTGCCCATCCCTGGCTCTGGCACTGTCACTTCTGTGCTGGCTGCTGCCTCCAACACTGAACCCCCTCATCCACAGCCTGAGGAACCAGGAGCTGGAGGATGCCCTGAGGAATATGACCACTCTGTGCTTTTCAGAAACCATCTGGTGCCTCTTTGTTTGTGCGCAGCATTCAGAATGGAACTCATTCCAGGCCCAGACTGCTTTGTGCCCTGTCTCTTGTTTGTTAATCTATTTGCTGTATTAATTTTTTTCTTTTACCCTTTTCCTTGCCTTGCTTTTCTTTTTTTTTTTCCCATTTTTCTTTTTCATTTTCTTTTTTCTTTTTTTTCTTTTTCTTTTTCTTTTTCTTTTTCTTTTTCTTTTTCTTTTTCTTTTTCTTTTTCTTTTTCTTTTTCTTTTTCTTTTTCTTTTTCTTTTTCTTTTTTTTCTTTTCTTTTTCTTTTTCTTTTTCTTTTTCTTTTTCTTTTTCTTTTTCTTTTTCTTTTTCTTTTTCTTTTTCTTTTTCTTTTTCTTTTTCTTTTTCTTTTTCTTTTTCTTTTTCTTTTTCTTTTTCTTTTTCTTTTTCTTTTTCTTTTTCTTTTTCTTTTATTTTTCTTAAAGGGATACCATTAGTCACACAATTGCTACATCAGTATCTACCGTGCCTGTGTTAAGCACAGACAGTCAGGAGCCCTGATCACTCTGCATTTCTGTCAAATAAAGTGTCCTGCTCTGCCCTGGGTGCCCAAGATGTTCCCTCAGCCCCTCTCTGTCTCTGCAGGGGCAGTGCCTGTGAGCAGAGGTGCAGGGCAGAGACTCCCAGCCCAGCAGCACAGCCAGGGACAATGGCCCTGGCTCTTCCCACAGCTGCTCTTCCCAAGTGCAGCCTCTCCTTCCCAGCCCTTCTGTGGCTGTCAGGCCGCAGGGCTGTGGCAGCTTGGTCACTGTCCTGCTGCGTGTGCGTGCTGTGAGCACAGGCAGGGCCAGGCCATGGGCACTGCTGGGACACAGCTGGGCTCCAGCACAGCAGCTCCAGCAGCAAAGGGCATCATCTCCTGAGGGCAGCCCAGGAAGGCTTTGCTCTCCCTGCACAGTCCCTCTCAGCAACAGGCCCAAGGAACAGACTCTGAAGAGGCTCCTTGTGTTCCTTGTTCTCCCAGGGCTCACTGGGATGAGATCAGGGTCCCAGGGTGGCCTTCAGGGGACTCAGGTCTTGGTCAGGCTCTGCTTGTTGGTGCCCAGGGCCCATCAGATGGGGAAGGGTCTGTGCTGAACCTTCCTGGGGCTGTGCAGCTTGTGCCAGGGCTGATGGCAGGGGAATGTTTGTCTGGAGGGCCTGGGGAGCTGCCAGGAGAGCACAGGGCACCTGCAGGGACAGTGTGTGCCAGGGAGCAGCAGGGAGTGGAGCTCCCTGGGCACAGGCCTGGCCAGGGTGGGGTCACCCCGAGATCAAGGACTGAATGTCTGCTGTGAGCCAGGAGAGCTCTGCAGCCCCAGGGGACACAGCAGGCACAGGGAAAGGAGTCTGGGCACTGAGTGCTCTGAGCCTCAGTGAACTTCCCCAGGAGGATGCAGGGCAGCACCAAGGTCATGTGGCAGCCCTGGAACAAGGCAGATACCTGTTATAAATAAAAATAAAATAAAGAACAGATTTTAATTTATCAACATTTTTAATAGAAATTTAATATAAAATTAAACATATAAAAAACTTTGGCAATAATTAATTAATTCTGGTTAAGATTCTGATAAGGCAGAGTCAAAACTGACGAGGATATGGGGAGGGCTTCTCACCCCACCTCAGGTACAAAACAGAGCAATTCAGACTACACTTATATACTATCTGCTAATAGATATTCATTGATGTTTCCTATCAGTTTCCTTCTATTTTCCATACCAAAAATCTACCTCACTGTACTTCATGGTGCATGCTTCACTTGGTGTTAAGGGGTCTTCTGTCCTCTTTTGCTGGTCTTTTGGATGAAGGCTCACAGTCTTCCTCGCTGTCCTCTGGATAACCTTACAGGTTGTTCATGCGCCCCAAGCCTTGTGTTATGTTAGCAAACATCATATTCCAAAAATAAGCCTCAAATAAAAACACAACTTAAATTCTGTACCTGGAACCATCCCAATTGTCATTTCAAGACCAAGCTTCCAATTATCCCAAGGCCTATTCCGTTTTAGGATATTACTTATCTGAAATTACCTCCTTTTATCCTAGTTTTTTTTCATTAACTTCTGCAAACACATCTTTTGTGACACTAATCATATATCTTTTTTTTTTTTTAAATATTAATATAGTTACAATTTAGTTAGCACAAAATCATACTCATTTATCACATTCCCTAGTATTGGAATGGTCTCCTTGGATCCAAAGTATCACTATGGACCATTGGTTCCATGTGGTCCTGCTCTGTCACAATGGCTTCCATGAAGCCCAACAGTTTCACAACTGACCCTTGATTCCATGAGGTTCTGAAGTGTCCAAATGGTCTCCTTGGTTCTGGACTGTAACGATGGACCCTTGGTTCCATGAGACCCCAAGATGTCACAATGGTCTCCTTGGTTCCACAAGGCCTTGCTGTGTCACAATGGCCACTTGGTTCCATGAGCTTCTGTAGTGTCACCATCGTCTCCTTGGATCTGCATTGTCACAATGGACAATTGGTTTCATGGAACCCTGCTGTATCACAGTGAAGCCTCAGTGCCATGAGGTTCTGTAGTTGGACAATGGTCTCTTTGGTTCAATGACACTTCGGAGTGTAACAATGGCTGCTCTGTTCCCTGAGCTTCCATAGTGTCAAACATGCTCCCCTTGTTTCTGCAGTGTCCTAATGAACCCTTGGTTCCATGAGTTTCCTAAATGTCACTGGTCTCCTTGCTTCCATGTGTGTTTGCTGTGTCACCACAGCCCCTTGGTTCCATGAGTTTCTGTACTGTCAACAATGGTTCCTTTGTTCCAATGAGTCCTTGCTCTGTCACAATGGACCCTGGGTTCCATGAAGTTCTTTGGTGTCACAATGGTCCCTTGGATCCATGAGGTTCCATAGTGTCTCCATGGTTTCCTTGGATCTGCATTGTCATAATGGACAATTCCTTCCATGCAGTCCCAATGGGTCAGAATGTCCCCTGAGTTCCATGAGGCCCTGCTTTGTCCCAATGGCCCCTTGGTTCCATAGGTTTTATGCTGTACCAATGGACTCCTTGGTTCTAGGAGTTACCCTGCTTTTAGCAGTGGTTTCACTGGTTCCAGCAAGGCCCTGCTGTGCCTCAATGCACCCTTGGTTCCACGAGGCCCTGCTATGTCCCAATGGACCCTCGATTCCATGAGGCCCTACAGAGTCACAATGAACCCTTGTGTTCATGGGGTTCTTTCATTTCCCCCTGGACTTTTCATTCCATGAGTTTTTGTACTGTCAACAGCATTTTCCTTGGTTCTACAGTGTCACAATGGCCTCTTGGTTCCATGAGCTTCTGTAGTGTAACATGGTCACCTTGATTCCATGATGTTCTGCAGTGTCACAATAGAAACCCTTGTTCCATTAGGCCTCCAAGTTTCACAGTGTTTGATTCCAGGAGGCACCACAATGTCACAATGGACCCTTGGTTCTGTGAGGTTCCATAGCATCCCAATGGTCACCGTGGTTCCATCAGTTTCCTTAGTGTCACAATGGTCTCCATGGTTCCAGTAGGCCCTGCCTTGTCACAATGGTCCCCTGGGTTCCAAGGAGGCCCTGCTGTGCCACAAAGGACCCTTGGTTCCATGAGGTTCTGTGGTGTCACCATGTTCTTCTTGACTCTGCAGTGTAACAATGGACCATTGGTTCCACCTGGCCTGGCTGTGTCACCAATGTCTCTTTGACTCCATGACTGCCACAACAGAGACTTGTTTCTAGGAGGTTCCCTACTGTCACAATTGTCCCCTTGATTCCATGAACCCCCGCTGTATCACAATGGACCCTTGGTTAAACAAGGCCTTGCAGTGTCTCAGGAGTCTCCTTGGTTCCATGAGGAACACAAAAGCTTTGCATCAACATTGAGCAACGCTTCCTTTACACACCTGGGAACCTCGGTCTGCATTCCAAAGAAGGGTTCACGCTGAGGATGGCACCAGCAGCTTCCATCTGCAACAGAGATCCAGGACAGGGACAGAGAATTCAGCTGAGAGACTCAGAGAATTCTGCTTGCAGAGCTCATTTCTGGTGACACTGTCCCTTGTAGAAAGGTGACATCATTCCAGGCAGCCTGTCCTGAGCATGTGGTTCCTGAGCGAGCTTTGTTGTTTAGGAAACCTGTTCAGGCTTTTCCATTCTTTCCTCAGCAAGAGGAAAACTTCTCCTAGGCCTGTGTGCAGGCAGAGGCCTGAGGAGAGCAGGTGGGACATGATGCAATGGGCTGGGACAGGCAGCTGCAGAGCTCAGGGGACAAGGTTGTGCTGCAGGGCACAGAGATGTCAGTGCCAGGTGGGCAATGTCAGACATGGTGAGGTTGGGGTGAGGAGCAGCTTGTCCAAACAGGATCAGCCTGCAAGGGGCTCATTCTTCTCCATGCACAGACCATTTAAAGAAACATTCAGAATGAAGATCGTTGAGGAAAATTTCCATCCACTCTTCACTGATCTGGAAAATAAAAAATGCTTGATTAAAAAAAGAAAAATACATGAGATGCACTTTCAAATCTTCCTCCTTCACAGGACTGCAAACTGACCCCAGTCAGCTGCACAAACCCTGGAGACTTCAAGATATTTGAAGGAAGACAAAGAGGTACTGAGGGCTTTCTGTATTTTCATGCACCCACAATGGATTTGGGGCTGAGTCCGGAACCCCCAGACACTGAGAGAAGGTGGAAGAACCTGCTGAAGGAGTCAGAAGCAAAACCCCAAGTGCCTTGGAGCATCCCTGGGCCCCAGTGAGGGCAGGGAGTGCCAAAGGCTGCCCAGGCACTGGTGAGAGCAGCTCCTTGAGGCCAGGATTGCAGGGAGCCCAAGGCTGTGAGCAGGGACTGCAATGCTGAGTAAGGCCTGGGCTGGCTGGAGGGAGCAGAAAGGCCAAGGCCTGAGCCCAGGCCTGGCACAGCAGGGCCTGTCCCTCGCGGCTGGCTGGGGGCTGTTGGTGGGGCAGGGGGATGGCAGGGGCAGCAAGGACAAATGTCCTAAAGCTGCAAGGCATGCCAGCCTGCTCAGGGAGGGGCCAGGCAGAAGCCAAGTGCAGGCTTTCCTGCAAGGAAAGTTCCTTCTGTGGGGCCTGCAGAGGCGCTGGCAGAGCCCAGGGGACAAAGGCCTGGGTGCCTGTGGCCCTGCCAGCCCTGCCCAGCCCTTGGCCATCTCTCCTGCAGGTGTGAGTGTGGATCTGCTTGTGGGCAGGAGGGCTCTGCACAGGGCCCTGGACAGGCTGGATCCAGGGAACAAATCCAACCATGGCACGTTGAACAAGACCAAGGGCCGGGTCCTGCACTTTGGCCACAACAACCCCTGCAGTGCTACAGGCTGGGGACAGAGTGGCTGGACAGCAGCCAGGCAGAAAGGGACCTGCAGGGACTGATGGACAGCAGGCTGGACATGAGGCAGCAGTGTGCCCAGGTGGCCAAGAAGGCCAATGGCTCCTGGCCTGGATCAGGAATGGTGTGGCCAGCAGGAGCAGGGCAGGGATTCTTCCTCTGTGCTCGGCACTGGTTGGGCAGCACCTCGAGTGCTGTGTCCAGTTCTGGGTCCTCCAATGGAAGGGCGGTGGGGTTGTTTATCCTGGAGAAGAGGATGCTCAGGGGAGAAAAGGCAGTGTCATGGCACAGGCAGGACTTGATGATTTCCAAGGTCTTTTCTAAACTTGCTGAGTCTAGGATTCTCTGAAACCACCCTTGCAGCAGTTGCAGGATGAGCCCTGGGCCTCCTCTTCAGAAGGTGCAGCAGCCCAGGTTTGTCATTTCCTCCTCCCAGCCCCAAAGCCCATCCTGTCAGTCCTGCAGAGCCTCTGCAGCTCCTCCTCATTGCCCACAACAGGGAGCCCCACAGGCAGACACAGCAGCCCAGATGTGCCGCCCTGGCCAGGGGTGCCTCTGGCAAGGGAGCAGCAGGAGGCACTGCAGGAGCCTGCAGACAATTCCTGAAGCACTTGGAGGATGATCCTGCTCCCCAAGGGATGTTCCCATGGTGCCAAGTGAGGAACTGAAATGGGGAGTGGGGCCAGAGAGGAAAGGGAAACCAGGGATGGGCTGTTTGCAGGGGAGGTGACAGGGGTGGGACACAGGAAGAAATTTGTACCGGGAAAGAGAAAAGAAAGCCAAGGTGGAGCAAAGGAAATGGTCAGGGCAGTCTGGGGGTGGCTGCCAGGCAGCCCTGGCTCTGAGCAACAACGTCTGCAGTGGCACAGCAAACTCCCAGCTCATGGGAACAAACTTTCTGGCTCTGACTTCAGAGGCCACCACAAACCTGAGGGTTTTCCCTGCTGTGGCCCAGCCCTTCCTGGCCCCAGGCCCTGCTGGCATTTGTGCTCCCTCAGCTTCATCTCCCCACACCAAGCCCATGGGGGTGCTCAGGCCTGCTCTGGGCAGGGCAAACAGGGGCTCCTGAGGCAGTGCTGCCGTGGCTGTGCCTGCAAGGCTGCGGCAGCTGTGTGAGCTGGGGGAGAGGCCAGGGCTGCAGAGGGGGGATGTTGTTGGCAGGTGCATGAGGAGGCTGTGGGCCGCTGGCCTGGGGTGTCCAGCGCAGTGGGGATGGATCAGGCCCTGCTCTGCTGCTCCTTGCCGTGTGCTTGCCCAGGGCCCTTGCAGAGCCCCAGCCGTGCTGTTTGCCCCCAGCCTGCCCACGGCCAGCCTGGGGCTGCTGCCGGGGCTTTTCTCTGCTGAGCCTTGGCCTGGGCAATGTGTTGTGGAGAGAGCCTGGGCAAGGAGCCTGCAGCCCCCAGGCCCTGGCCTGAGGCCTCAGCACTGCTGCTGTGCCGGCAGTGCCCATGGCCTGTCCCTGCTGCAGCCCCGGCACTGCCACCCCCAGCCCTGTGCCCGGCCCCGAGAGCACTCAGGCCCTACAGCAACAGCAGGGCCAGGAGGGCAGCGGGGCAGGGCCACGGCAGCAGCACTGGCAGCACCAAGTGCTGCTGCTGCTGCTGGCCACAGCTGCTGTGCCAGCACTGATCTGCCCCCAGCTCTGCACACAGACATTGCTGCTGCAGCTGCAGAGAAGGGAACCAAAGGGGCATCTCTGCAGAAAACTGGGCTGGGAGATCCTTGAGTTCCTTTAAAGCCACCAAGAGCTCAGCCCCTCATTGACAGAGTCTGTGGCCACAATGAAGGTGGAGAGAAACAAAATGAGAAGTGGCACAAACACTGACATTTCATTGTTGACACGATTAAAAAAGTAAAACAAAGAAAAAAGAACACCCAAAATGAAACCAACAGGAAGTATCAAAGATGACTTTTATTACAAGAGATTTACAGAAATTGGCCAGCAGATTAATGTTTCTGAAATCGTCCAGTGATCAGTCTCCACACTTCAGCCTTGAGCTCCTGGTTCCTCAGGCTGTAGATGAGGGGGTTCAGGGATGGAGGCACCACTGAGTACAGAACGGACACAGCCAGATCCAGGGATGGGGAAGAGATGGATGGGGGCTTCAGATGAGCAAATATGACAATGCTGACAAACAGGGAGACCACGGCCAGGTGAGGGAGGCAGGTGGAAAAGGCTTTGTGCCGTCCCTGCTCAGAGGGGATTCTCAGCACAACCCTGAAGATCTGTGCATAGGAGAAAACTATGAACACAAAACAGCCAAGTCCTAAAGAGATGGAAAATGCCATGGGCCCAACTTCCCTGAGGTAGGAATTGAAACAGGAGAGCTTGAGGATGTGTGGGATTTCACAGAAGAACTGGCCCAGGGCATTGCCATGGCACAGGGGCAGGGAAAATGTATTGGCTGTGTGCATGAGAGCATTGAGAAAGGCACTGGCCCAGGCAGCTGCTGCCATGTGGGCACAAGCTCTGCTGCCCAGGAGGGTCCCGTAGTGCAGGGGTTTGCAGATGGACACGTAGCGGTCGTAGCACATGACAGTCAGCAGGAAAAGCTCTGCTGAAATGAAAAATACAAACATAAAGAGCTGCACAGCACATCCTTTGTAGGAGATGTTCCTGGTGTCCCAGAGGGAATTGTGCATGGCTTTGGGG
This sequence comes from Phylloscopus trochilus trochilus, assembly GCA_016584745.2. Taxonomy (NCBI): domain Eukaryota; kingdom Metazoa; phylum Chordata; class Aves; order Passeriformes; family Phylloscopidae; genus Phylloscopus; species Phylloscopus trochilus. The sequence goes on along the minus strand of WQNJ02000055.1, from coordinate 465,995 downwards.
ACAGTGGTGCAGATTCAGCCCAGGTCAGTGAGGGCCAGGTTGAGCAGGAAGAAGAACATGGGGCTGTGCAGGTGGTGGCCGCAGGCTACGGCGCTGATGATGAGGCCGTTGCCCAGGAGGGCAGCCAGGGAGATGCCCAGGAAGAGGCAGAAGTGCAGGAGCTGCAGCTGCCGCCTGTCTGCCAATGCCAGCAGGAGGAAGTGGCTGATGGAGCTGCTGTTGGACATTTGCTCTGGCTGCACATGGGCACCTGTCTATGAAGAAAAGGACATTGAAGAGTTACAGGAGATACCTGGAACCAAAATCAAAGCCATTTTCCAAACACCCTCCTCTGGAACACACAGACAGTCTTTTGTGTTTTATGAGTTTTGCAAGTTTATTTTTAAGCTCCCCTATATCTTCCCTGGTATTTTGGAAATCAAACCCTCAGAATTTCTGCGGCTCCCAGCGAGAACAGAGCAAGATCTGTGAGCCAAAATAATGAGTGGGGAGTGAGGGGACATGGTCTGTCATTCTGACCTGCTCAGAGTTTCCCTGGGCTTTAACCTTTCTCAGGTGGAGAGTGATCACCTTCCCATGTTTTCCCTAAAAAATCCCCAGGTACTGCTGAGAGCAGATGGATCCACCACAGCCCAGCCCCACTTTTGTATCCAAGGACTCACGTTGCTCATTTCACCAACCCAACAGCATTTTCAGTGTCAGAACACCTCTGCCTTTCCCCAGGGGTCTTTCAGATAGCACGAAGATGCTGCAGGACAGGTTTGCATCCTGGACTGAAGCTCCCAGCTTGGACTGAAATCTCTGGGAGACTTCCAAGTGTCCTTGTGCTGGCATTGGACTGAGGGAGATGCAGCTCCTGCCCTGGCTGCACTGACAGCATTGCCCAGAGCCGGGCACTGGGGACAGCGTCACCCTGAGCCAGCTGTGCCCCCTCCCAGAGCCCCCCAGGGCCGGGCAGCTGCTCCCAGCCCTGTGCTCTGCAGAGGGAACTGGGCCCGGGGCTGCAGAGCTGCCCCAGGGCTCTGCTGCAGCTCTGCCTGCACAGGAGGGGCTTCAGGCCTTGGAGCCCCAGCCCTGAGGGCAGAGGCTGGGCTGGGGGACAGGAGGGAGGGGGCTTGTTCAGAGGGAGGGGCTGCACTGGAGGGGATTCTGTGGAGATCTCTAAACTCTCCCTGCCACAACATTGCTGGCGTTTGTTTTCTCTCATTGCCTCATCTCCTCTCTGCTTCCTGCAGATTTTCCTCCTGCAGGGGTTTCCCTGTGCCTGAGCTCTCCCTGCCTGTACTCCCAGACCCCAAATCTCTGTGCACTCTCCTTGGCCCTACAGAACTCTGCCTGTTTGCAGGGCACTGGCTGGGGCCAGGTTCTGTTGGCAGCCTGGAGAAAGGACAGCTCAGACTAAGCCTGATGGGCCCAGCAAAGGTGATGTTGGTGCTGTCCATGGGCAGAGGAGTGGCTGAAAGCACATCAGGGATCTCCTGCACACCTGCTGATCACTGAGAGTTCAGATGTCCCAGGGACTTGTCAAAATTAATGACACCTTTATCATTCATTCTCCCTCTCCCCTATTACCTAATGTTAGAAAATGAAAACAAAGTCTCAGGAAATGTCCCCATTCTAAAATAAATCCTTCTCTTGGAAATATTTTAGGAATGTGCAGAAGCCCTCAGTGTGTCAGAGCTTCATGAGCATTTCACCTCCCCTGCACCAGAAATACTCAGAGAGTTGTACTCACAGAGTCTGTAGGCATTGGGCTGTTCCAGCTTGAGGAGATCCCTGCAGGAGCTGCAGCTGCATTGTCCTGCAGCCAGAGGTTCCTGTGCCAAGGGCTGGCAGTGATTCTCCCCCAGTCCCTTCTCAGCTCCTTCCCAGCCCTGAGTTATTGAAGCTCTCTGTGCCTGTGTGCTGTGCCCGGGGTGGCTGCAGGCAGTGCCCCAGCCCTGCTGGGCTGGGAGAAGAGCTGCTCAGCAAGAGAAATGTGGTTTTAAGCTCTTCTTGGTTGCCAGGAGCTGCTGCATCTGTGCCAGGAGCCCAGCCCAGCTCATCAGCACAGACACAGCACAAGGACTTTAATGACCCTCTTGGGGCTCTGTGCTGAGGCCCTGAACATCTGTCCCTGAGAGGGAGATGAAGAAACCTCTCAAGAACTCCAAGTCAGAATCCAACTCCAAAGTTGCTGGAAGTTTTAATGGGTCCCAGTGAGGCACACAACAGAGCAAGTGTTCCCAGGCCCCAGGCAGAGCAGAGAACTGCAGGCAGTGATGCCAGGAGGGGACAAAGAGAAGCCCAGTCTTGGTGGCCTGGGGCACAGCAGGGTCTGTGCCACCAAGAGCTGTCAGGAGACACCTTGTCCTGAGGCCCTGGGGCCTCCTGGCACAGCCCCAGCAATGCTGGGCACTCTCAGCCCCTTGTGCTGCCCTCAGCATCCCCCTGACAGCCCAGTGGCCTCAAGGATCTGCTGGAAAGAGTCCCTGGGGAGCTTTGGTCAGGAATGGCCCTGGGGGGGGGCTCCTGAATGCTCCCAGGCACTGCAGGTTCTTCAAAGGACTTTGGGTTTGGCTTTTGTCTGGGAGTTTCTGAGAGGTTTCTGCAACCATGGCCTCCAATTATCTGCTGTAATTAGTCCCTTGAGAGGCTTTGTCAGTAACAACACTCAGTGGGGCTCATTAATGCTTCAAGGTACTTATTTTAAGGTACTTGGTGTTTCCTCTTTAAATCTGACTCTGTGAGAAAGATTGTGCAATCCTGGCCCCAATTATCTACTTTAACAAGTCCCTTGGGATTCTCAGTCAGTAAAAACAGTCAGTGGGGCTCATTAATACTTCAAGGTACTCAAAGTATCTTACAGAACTTTTTTTTTTTGTCACTGAGTCTCTGAAAAGTTTTTGTGCCATCCTGGCCTCCAATTTTCTGCTTTAATGAGTCCCTTGAGAGCTTTGCACTGACACTCAGTGGGGCTCATTAATACTTTGAGATACTCAGGGTTTTTAAGGTACTTTGGAATTTCCTTCTCACACTGAGTCTGTGAGAGGTTTTTGTGCAATCCTGGCCTCCAATTCTCTCCTCCAAGGAGTCCATGAGGAGCCTGTGTTGGGGATGGACCTTAGTGGGACCCATTAATGCCTGGAGTTTTCTTCTGACTCTGACTCATGGAAAGGTTGGTGCAATCTCCTCTCAGGCCCTGAGGTTCCAGGGCTCAGCACCAAATGCACCATGGGGCTCATTAGGATCAAGCAAGTCCTGACAAACCATGGCTGTGCCTTGATTTCCCTCTGGTCTGGTGCAGTTCACTTGGAATCTTTTTTCCCAGAGTTATGCAGAAATATTTCAAAGAGCTTCTAAGAAACTGTCTTTGTTTGGAAAGAGAGGTATCTGCCAGGGAAAGGTGGAGTTTTCTCTTGGAATGGAGAATGTAAACCCCTCCCTCCCTCCAAATTATAATTTTGCAATTAAGGGCTTTCAGGCAAAGATTTGGGAATAGGAATAACAGTTCCTTATTAAGAATATTAACAATACAAATGTAGTAGTAAAAAAAAAAAAACAAAAACAAAAACAAAAAACCCCAAACAAGCAAAGAAACAACTATATTAGAAACCCTGACAGAGTCAGAGCTACAACCTGACACCCTGTTGGTCAGGGTGTTGGAAGCAGTCCAAAAGTGAGTCCTCCTGGAGTGGCAGATGTGGTGTTATTGGAGTAGAGATGATCCTGAGAGAAAAGGGCCCAGTGATGGTGAAGAAGGCTCTGGTCTTCCTCTGGGAATCTGGTGAAACCAGATACCTCGTGTTCCTACGTCTCAGTTTTTATCCAGGTAGGAATGGTTGGCTCCCCCCTCACTTCGTGAATGATCTCACAATGGGATGATGGAATGTCTTGTGTCCTTGGTGAGCCTTAATGGCCCATCAGCAGAAAATATCCCCCTGGAGGTGTTAGCATTGGAAACTCATAATCAGGGAATGATTATATGCAGGTGCTTTTATTGAGGAGCTCCGGGAGCCGGGGTACACAGGCAAACCCAAATCTGACTCCGACAGTGATTCACAACACACACATTTTATACCCCTCTGCCACACAGCTACAAATTGATTTGTTACCCTGGATTGTTCCTAAGCAAAATTTCTTGTATTTTAGCCAAACAGTGATCATATTCAATTCCCCCGAACAAAATCATACTTGATTTAGTTAAAACCATGACCTTAGCTACGGCAACTACAGCAAAGCCAACGTTCTAGTCTCAAGGCCCTGTTGACCAGCAAGCCCGGGCCTTTCCCTTCATAACCACCACCACCACCCCTAGTTACCTGCTGGCAGTTCTACAGAAATAATTTTAACCCTATACTATCAACCCCTCCCCCATCCCACTGCCCCTCCAGGAGCTCGACACAGCCAAACCTCTCCTGGGGACACCCTGGACATGGGACATGGAGTGGGAAATGAATCCCAAGGGATGGAGCCGAGCATGGCTGGCAAGTCCCCGACCCCCTCCTGGTGTCCCCAGCCTGCTCCTGGTGTGTCTCCATTCCCATTCATGCATCCCCATCCCTGTCCCCATTGTCCCCACTCCCATTCCCTTCTCCCAGAGAGAAACTGCTGGACACTGCAGGAGGGAACCCAGATTCATCGCCCCAAGCAGGACTTACTGCCCAAAGCAGGATAATTTACCACCAGAGCTAAAGCATTGGGAATATCTTTTCCAATACATTGGAAACAAGAAATTGATCCATTAGCAAGAGCTGTGGGGTGGGTGGGAGCAGTGGGATGAGCTCTGCTGGCTGCCCTCAGCTTTCCTGGGAAGAGGAAAGGGACTGGATCCAGCTCCATGGATTGCTCAGGTGGTGATTCCTGCCAGGATGAGAGAGGGTCACGGTGTCACCCTGTCCCTGTCCCCATCCCACAGGATGGACCTGGCTGTGAAGCCCATGGAGAGTGGGAGCTGCTCCAGAATCCCACTTGATCCCACCCCAATCCTGTCCAGTCATGCTCCATCCATGCCACCTGATCCCACCCCATCCACCCTGTCCCAATCCTTCCCTGGAATCCCAGCCTGATCCTGCTCCATCTGTCCTGCACCAATCCTGCTCCATCCATTCCATGTGATCCCATTCCATCCATCCTGCCCCAATCCTGCTCCATCCATCCCAAAAAATCCCACACTGGAATCCTGCCTTGATCCAGAATCCCACGTGATCCCGCCCCACCCCTCCTGGCTCCGTCCTGTCCCATTCCACCCCACCTGCTTCTTGTCTGGAATCCAGCCCTGATCCTGCTCCATCCATCTTGCAACAATCCTGCTCCATCCATCCACCTGATCCCTCTCCAGAATCCCTCCCTGATCCCAGTCTGTTCATCCTGCCCTGATCTCCCTCTGGAATTCCACCCTGATCCCGCTCCGTACCTGTGGTCGAGCCATTGGTTCCCACATCTCTTCCTGCAGAAAGAGAAGATCCATGAGATTCCAGCACAGATCACACACTGGGATTAACCCCAGAATCCATCCTGGGATCCACTCAGAGGGGATCCAGAGCTGGATCCGCCACTGGAACTCACCGGCTGCCCTGTTGTATACATCCCTGTCCCTCCTCTCTGTGGAAGAACAGTGGGATCAGCGTCAGTGGCACAGGATTCCTGGAACGGTGCCGGGTGGATCCGTGCCCCTTCCCGACCCCCATCCCGTGTGTTACCAGATTGGCGCTTCCAGACAATGAATCCAATGAGGGCGATGAGGATGAGGATGGCAGCGATGACAGACACAGCGACCACCACGGTGAGATTCCTGCCAGATGTCAGCTCTGGGAAACGCAGGATAGTGAGGAAGGGGAATCCCCATTTGGGAATTCCCAATTCCCAATTCCCACATTCCCAGCCTCACCCCAAGCGAAGATCCCGGGCTCCAGCATTGCGGGATGCTCCACCCTGCACCGGTACTGCTCCCGCTCCTCCGGCAGCGCCTCGATCCTGGCCCAGGTGTGGAAGGTGCCATCGCTGTTGGGAACGACCCCGCCCCACTCCGTCTCCTGATCCCAGATTTCATCCCCCTTCATCCAGCTGACTGTGATGGTTCTGGGGTAGAATCCGTACGCGTGGCAGGACAAGATCAGCGTCCCGCGTTCCTCTTTTCCGGACACGTGGACATCAGGGGGCTCTGGAATGGGATAGTGGTGAGATGCACCCATGGAATTCCATGGGAATGGGATGAGGGTGAGATCTGCCCATGGAATTCCAAGAGGAATTACCATGTTCTCCAATCCTCCATTCCCAAATCCCAAATTCCCACCCACCTTTGCGCTCCAGCTCCTTCTGCCTGTATCCAATGTATTTCTGGAGCAATTCAGGGCACTCATGCTTCAGGTAATTCGTCATCCTCTCAGCCACGATCCCTTCATGTTCCCAGCGCCTCCTGGTGATCTCAGCAGTGCCGTCGGCCGCCAGGAATCTCCCGGATCCCAGCTCAAAGGAGATGAAATCCCGCCCGTCGTAGCCGAACCGATCGGATCCGCGGACACTCCCATCAGACAGGAGCTCACAGCCGGCAACTCGCAACAATGTGTGGAGACCTGGGGGGATTGTACCCACAGAGCCCCATGGAATTGTGTCCCAGCCCCACAGAGCCCCACTCCAGCCTTATGGAGCTCCAGAGTCTGATGGAGACCCACAGAGCCTCATCCCAGCCCCTTGGAGCCCATGGATGCACATCCCAACCCCATAGATCCCAAAATGGCCCCACAGTTCCCATCCCAGCCCCATGAATCTGTGTCCCAAAACCATAGATCCCAAATTGGCCCCACAGATCCCATCCCAACCCCACAGATCCCATCCCAGCCCCACAGATCCCCCCACTCACCCCTGCTCTGGTTGTACCGGTCCCGCAGCGTCTCCAGGCCCACAGCATACACGTGCTGGTTCCTCAGATTGATCTGGGTGCTCCTATCCCAATATCCCGGATCAGCTCCATCCTTCATCCACTGCGTCAGCGGCTCCGTCCGGCCCCGCTCGCTGTCGTAGCGTCTGAAGGGGATCCCATCCACGAACCCAATGGACGTGTACTGGGGGAGCCCCGGGCTGGGCTCTGACACAGCCACACTCAGGTAATGCAGGGAGTGGAGAACTGGGGGGACACGGAGATATGGGGGGCTTGAGGAGGTCCTGGATTAATGAAAGGGGAAACTGGGAGAGCTGGGAAGGGGTTTGGGGATCCCAGGGCCAAGGAAAGGGTTTCCAGGGGTGGGAGAGGTGGAATGGACAGGAAAGGGGGTGCAGCGGGGTCCAGGTCTCCAGGACTGGAAATTCAGAGGGTCCCAGGGCCCAGAGTCCCCCCTGGGATCCTCCACAACGCCCTGGGGACCCTCCTGGCACCACTGGGACCTCCCATGCAGAGGGTGAAGAACTGGAGGGATGCAGAGATTGGGGGGTCTCGGGGTGTCCAAGGGTCAGGAAGCGGAACCAGGAGAGCCAGGAAGGGTCCAAGGTTCAAGGAAGGGACTGGGAGAGGCGGGATGGGGGATCTGGGGAGTCCCTGTGCCCATGAAAGGGGGGTCCGGGGTCCTCGGTGTTGAGGGAAGTGGGGTCTGGGAGCTGGGAAAGGCAGGACTGGGGGTCCGGGGGGTCCCTGGGTCACGGGCAAGGGGGGTCTGGGGCTGGGAGAGGCGGGCGGATCCCGGAGATGCAGCCTGGGCAACGGGAAAGAGAAAGTGACCGAGGGAACGCGGTGGGGAAGGGGACAGGGAAAAGGGGAATTCCAGGGAGTTCCTCTGGATCACATTGGATCCCCGCTGCGACCCCCCTGAAACCCCCGGGATCCTCTGGGACCCCGTTTGGGGAAGCGGCGGGAGTGGAAAACGGGGGGGACACGGAAAGCTGGGAGATCTGGGGGGTTCAAAGGTCGAGGAAAACGGCGAGACAGGGGTCTGGTAAAAGCGGGATGCCCGAAAAGGGGGTGCAGGGGGATCCCAGAGAACTGACGGGGGTGTAGGGGGGTCCCGGTTCCCGGAAATGGAGATTCAAGGGTGTCCGAGTGCCCAGGAAAGGGGGTTTCAAAGGGGTTCCCGTGCCGCGATTTGGGGTTCAAAGGGATTCTGATGTCCAGGAGTGGGAGATCAGGGGGTCTCGGTGCCAGATCAGGGGGCACAGGGGGGTCCAGGAGCTCGGAAATGGAGATTCAAGGGCGCCCCAGTGCCCAGGAAAGGGGGTTCAGGGGGGTTTCCTGCCAAGCAATTGGGAATCAGGAGGGTCCCGGTGCCAGATAAGGGGATACAAGGGAGTCTCGATGATGGGGAAGGAGGTACAGGGGGTCCCAGTGCCAGACCAGGGGGTACAGCGGGATCCAGGTGCTGAAGACGGGGACGGAAGAGGATCACAGGACCCAAACTGGGGGTTCAGTGGGGTTCCCGTGCTCGGGAATAGAGGTCTCGGGGATTCCCGGTGCCCGAAAATAGAAGTTATGGGGGGTCCCGGTTTCGGGGGGGTCCCACTCACCTTTCTCCGCGCCCCCAGGGTCCCCCAGGAGCCCCAAGAGCAGCCCCAGTCCCAGCGCTGGAGCCATTGCGCCCCCAGCCCTGGCCCCGCCCCCAGAGCCGCCTCCTGCCTCGCCATTGGTGCCGGGATTTCGTGCTCGCCAATGGTAGCCCGAGATGTCAGTGACGTCACCGGTCGCCGGGCAGATCCCGGTCTCGCAGAAGCGAGAAGCGAAGGAGACCGAGGGAGCGCGCGGTGGGGGAGGGGACGGGGGAGTTCCCGAGAATTCGTCCGGATCCCTCTGGATCCCCGCTGCGACCCCCCCGGAGCCCTCTGAGAACCACCTGGGACCCCCCTTAAAAGCGCTGGAAGTGGAGAACTGCGGGGACACGGAAATTTGGGAGATCTGGGGATGCAAAGGTGAAGGAAAAGGGCGGGTCTGGGGTCTGGGATGGCCGGGATGGCCGGGAAGAGGTGCAGGGGGTCCCAGTGCCGACTGCGGGGTGTAGGGGGGTCCCAGAACACGTGAAGGGGGTCAGGAGGGGGGCCCAGTCCAGGATAAGGGGGTGTAGGGGGGTCCCCACACCCAGGAACCGTAACTGGGATCATACTGGGGGTGACTGGACTTGCACTGGGAGCAACTGGGACCACAGTGGGCGCAAATGGTATCATAGAGAGTGTGACTGGGTTCATACTGGAACTGACTGGGGCCACACTGGACTCTTACTGGGAGTGACTGAGAGTGAAAGGGACCATACAGCGGATGACTGGGAGCCACTGAGATCATGTTGGGGGCAACTGGTGTTATAAATGGGCCAGGAGACCGGCTCCTTTGAAAAAGCCTTTATTAGAAATCAGCTCTGGGTAGGGGGCTCGAGGGGCCGCGCACGCCGCCGCTGCTCCCAGTAGACACCACGGAGGAGGAGGTGCAATCGAATCTGCTGCTGCTGCTGCTGCTGCAGAGTCGGAATTCCTTCCTCACGGGGGTTCCAATAGAATCACTTTGGCTCGTGTGGTCCAGGGGGGTCACCTCTCTCCAGTTCCTTTCAGGTCATGGCGAGAAAGTAACAAAAAATACCTGCTACCTGCAGGTAGCTAGACGTGTGCCTCGCACAGTTTTGTCTTTCTTAGGTCCAGTTTCTGTGTCGGCTCGCTGTCCCAGGGGCTTTTCTAGCTCCAACTGGACTCCCGGCCGCAGCCAGGCACCATGGGAGCTTCCTCATCTCCATACTAGGCGGGGCCCACGGCTCGACGGCAGGCAGGCAGGGAGCAGCAGGAAGCAGCAGGGAGCAGCAGGGGGCAGCAGGAAGTGGCAGGGGGGAATGACTAGGCTGCGGCGTGCGGGCTTTAGTCAATGGAGAGGGGAAAGCCCAGGATTTAGGGAGAAAGGGTACAGAACTTGGACATAACGAGCAGAAATTCAGGGTACGGATTCAACATGAACAGTTTAAAACAGGCAAGTAACAGTGCAACTTTAATTTTACAGCAAAACAGTGTAACAGTACAACTTAGGAGTGCATAACCTGGGCTATCAATTTCTTTTAATCAATATGTATAGGTGATATAGAATATGCATGATTTTTGTAGATAAATGGAAGGATGAAAATTGTAAGAGGCATGCAGGATTTGGGAAGATGCTCTCCTGCTGTGTCCAGCACTGAATAAAATACTTACCTACTTTACAACTTTAACGGGTTGTGGAGTTTTGAACCGCATCTCAGGAGCGTTCAGAGAATCCGGGGACGCTTTTGGGGGGTTCAGAATGGGTGCTGAGAAGACACTTATGGATGCTGGAGGGTCTGGGGGACACTTATGGGACACATGGGGGGCAGATACCGGGGATTCTGTGGAGCGCAGGGCGTGATGGGCGTTGTAGTCCCAGCTGCACTGGGGCTCTATCGGGCCGCGGGGCATGATGGGAATTATAGGCAAAAAAACCCCAAACCGAACCTTGCACCAAAACCAAGCACCACCCCCCAAGCCCCGATCCCCAGCGCTGATTGGATGCGGGCGGTGTTGGACACAAATCTCGGCAAATGGCGGAAGGCGGAGGCAGTAGGAGCCCATTGAACCATTCTAGTCCCTCCCAGTACAGCCCAGTTCATCCCCAGTACAGACCAGTGCATCCCTGTGCCCCTCCAGTCCCTCACAGTACAGCCCAGTCCCTCCAAATTCACCTGAGTCCATTCCCATTCCCATACCCATACCCATACCCATACCCATACCCATACCCATTCCCTTCCAGTTTGCCCCAGTGCCATCCATAGTATGCCCCAGTGTCCCCAAGTCCTCCCCATGGTGCCCCCAGTATCACTCCCAGTATCTCCAGTATCACTCCCAGTATGTCCCAGTATGTCTCAGTGCTGCCCAGTATCACTCCCAGTATGTCCCAGTATGTCTCAGTGTACCCCCACAGTCCATCCCAGTCTGCCCAGATTCCCCCACAGCATTCCCTGTGTTCCCAGGTTGTCCCAGTCCTCCCCAGTGTCACTCCCAGTATGTCCCAGTGTCTCCCACAGCATTCCCAGTGTTCCCCAGTATGTCCCAGTCCTCCCCAGTCTTTCCAAGGAAACTGGAACTGCTCACGGTTGCCGTGGCACCCAAACCCAGCAGTGGGGTCAGGGCAGTGTCCATGGCCACAGCCCCTTGCAATGGCCCAGGGCAGGTTGGGATGATGATCCACCCTCACTCCTGGCCCACGGCAGGGCTGCAGTGGCCTTGGTGGCACCTTGGGCTGGCACACACCTGAGGAGGGTGTCTGTTTTCAGTGGGGAAACTCAGGAGTTTTACATTGCTAAAAATAAACAGGAAGCCCCTGTTTGCCTGCGTGTGGGCAGCTCACCAAGCAAAGCACGTTCCAGGATAGTGAGGAGAGACAGGATGGGTTGGAGAATGTGGAGCAAGGTTGTCCACACAGGGTCAGACCTCAAGGCACAGCTTCTCTGACAAGGCCAGACCTCCTGAGGAAGGACCCTGGATCAATATCAATCACTGGATGCTGCAATCAGCTCTGCTCTAGAGAGAGCAGTAATAAAAGACACCCTTTATAACAGGAATGTGTATTTCTTAGAAACTCTTTGAAATCTTTCTCCATAACTGTAGCAGGAAACTTTCCTAATGAACTGCACGACACAAAAGGGAAATCAAGGCACAGCCATGGTTTGCCAGGACTTGCTTTGATCCTAATGAGCCCCATGGTGCATTTGGTGCTGAGCCTCAGGGCCTGAGAGGAGATTGCACAAACCTTTCCGAGAAGTCAAAGTCAGAAGAAAAACCCAAAGTGTTTCCAGGCATTAATGGGTTGCACTGAGGTCCATCCCCAACACAGGCTCCTCATGGACTCCTGAGAGGAGAGAACTGGAGGCCAGGACTGCACAAAAACCTCTGAGAGAATCAGTGTGAGAAGGAAATTCCAAAGTACCTTAAAAACCTTGAGTATCTCAAAGTAATAATGAGCCCCACTGAGTGTCAGTGCAAAGCTCTCAAGGGACTCATTAAAGTAGATTAATTGGAGGCCAGGATGGCACAAAAACTTCTCAGAGACTCAGTGGCCAAAAAAAAGTTCTTTAAGAAACTTTGAGTACCTTAAAGTATTAATGAGCCCCACTGAGTGTTTTTACTGACTAAGAATCCCAAGGGACTTGTTAAAGTAGATAATTGGAGCCAGGATTGCACAATCTTTCTCACAGAATCAGATTTAAAAGGGAAACACCACTTATCTTAAAATAACTGAAGTACCTTGAAGCATTAATGAGCCCTACTGAGTGTTGTTACTGACAAAGCCTCTCAAGGGACTAATTACAGCAGATAATTGGAGGCCATGATTGCAGAAACCTCTCAGAAACTCCAAGGCAAAAGCCAAACCCAAAGTCCTTTGAAGAACCTGCAGTGCCTGAGAGCATGCAGGAGCCCCCCAGGGCCATTCCTGACCAGGGCTTCCCAGGGACTCCTTCCAGCACATCCTTGAGGCCACTGGGCTGTCAGGGGGATGCTGAGGGCAGGACAAGGGGCTGAGAGTGCCCAGCCTTGCTGGGGCTGTGCCAGGAGGCCCCAGGGCCTCAGGACAAGGTGTCTCCTGACAGCCCTTGGTGGCACAGACCCTGCTGTGCCCCAGGGCACCAAGACTTGGCTTCTCTTTGTCCCCTCCTGGCATCACTGCCTGCAGTTCTCTGCTCTGCATGGGGACTGGGGACACTTTCTCTGTTGTGTCCCTCACTGGGACCCATTAAAACTTGCAGAAACTTTGGAGTTGGACTCTGACTTGGAGTTCTTGAGAGGTTTCTTCATCTCCCTTTCAGGGACTGATGTTCAGGGCCTCAGCACCAGCCCCAAGAGGGTAATTAAAGTCCTTGTGCTGTGTCTATGCTGCTGAGCTGGGCTGGGCTCCTGGCACAGAGGCAGCTCCTGGCAACCAAGAGGAGCTTAAAACACATTTCTCTTGCTGAGCAGCTTTTCTCTCAGCCCAGCAGGGCTGGGGCACTGCCTGCAGCCACCCTGGGCACAGCACACAGGCACAGAGGGGTTCAGCTCAGCCTGGGCTGGCAGCACAGAGCAGAGCTCACTCAGGGCTTCACTGGAGGAGAAACCCTCACAGCCTTGGGAACAGTCACTCTCTGGCTGGGGGAAGATAAGCTGCAGTTCCTGCAGGGATCTCCTGAAGCTGCCACATCCCACAGATCTGGAGGACATTTGCCAAAAGAAGGTGAGCCTAAGATTGCTGTAAAGATCAGGAGCTTTCCTGAGAGTGTTTTCAATTTCCTGCTTGGAGCAGTGTGGGAGAGTTGGGGTGATGACAAAAAGATTTTTGCGTTTTATGCATTTTTCATATATTCATAGCTCTGTTAACTACTATTATGTAGTTATAAAACTATATTCTTTACTTTATTCCATTCAACTACTATTGCATATACTTATTATAGTGTACATATACTTATATACTCTAGTATATATACATATACATATATGTACATATGCTTATATACTATAGTATATATTGTATAGTATACATATACTTATATATACTTATATACTTATAGTATACATATAGTTATTTATGTATAATTCTTAATTAATTCTAGCATGTTTCCTACCCTTTCTATTAAGTTTTAGAGCAATAAGCTGACTTTCTAATTACATTCCTGAACTACTGTATAATCTTATTATCAGGAAGATTCTACAAAAAGAACATTTTGGTTTTTCAAGCAGAGTGTTAGCAGTCATAAAAAAAAGTGAGGCAAAGAAGCCCTTGGACCAACTCCAATGGGTTGACCCAGAGATGTGTAACTGGTGCAACTGAATCTCCTATTGGATGTTCCTGTTAAATATTCTAATTAATCAACCCTAATAAATTGTTGAAATCAGGGGCTGGGTATGCCCAATCCCCACTGGGACACCTGGAAGCTTCCAATAAAGGTCTGGTTTTTACTATTCTAATGCTGCTACAAAGGTTATTTCTTTTTCTCTTTTGATTACAGGCAACACCAGGATGGGAGAAGCAGAACAGGAATTGTAATCACAGAACCACAGAACATTCTGAGTTGAAAAGGACACTCAGGATCATCAAAGGAATGTTTGAACATTTACAGAGACTCCAGAACTGTAACTTTGGGTGGTCAGTCTCTCTGCTGGGAGGCTCCTCAAGAGCCTTCAGCCCCTCCTCAGCCCTGGACAGCAGCAGCAGCAGCATCACCTCTGCAGGGCCCAGCAGGGCTCTCCTGAGCTGCCCTTGCCCAGCTGCAGACAGAGCCTGCCCCAGCCAGGGCCCTGCAGACAGGCAGGTTTCTGTAGGGCCGGGCCCAGGGCACAGAGGCTGGGATGGGCTCTGTCAGCGCTGGCAGGGACAAGGCTCCTCTCAGGAGGGAAATGTCCAGGCCCAGGGAGATGCTGAGGGAAGGAGAGGGGGCTGAAGAGAGCAGTGCTGGAGGCAGGAGGGCACTGTGGGTGTGTGGGAGGTGCCGTGCACAGCTGGGCAAGGGAACACTGTCCTGAGTGCCCGGCTGTCTCTGCCCTGCCCTCCCAGGCACAGCCCCACCACATCTTCTCTTGGTTCTGCACTGCCCTGAGATTGTCCCTGTCATCTGGTGCTCTCAGGGAGGCTCTGGCATTTGCAGCAGCTGAGTCAGGCACTGCCCTTGGGATTGCTGCCAGGCAGCTGTGCCCATGGCCATGGGGTGTCCAAGCTTCCCTGGGACCTGTGGGGCTGTGGGCAGAGCAGTCCATGGGAAAGGGGAATAGGCTGAGCTCCCTTCCTGAGATCCCATCATGGGCACACCCAGGGATCTCCTTGCTGTGTCCTTGCAAGCTCTGAGCTGCCCTCCTGGCTGCAAATCTGTGCCAGAGCCCCTCACAGTTCCCTGAATGTGCCCCGGGGAAGTGCAGAGATGCCAGAGCTGAGGAAATGCTGCTGGGTTTGCCAAGGGAGCCGTGAGTGTCCTTGGCACAAGGGGGTGCTGAGACCTTGCCCAGAGCCCTTTGGAGAGGGGGAGACATTGAGGGATCCCTCTGCTCTGGGCAGGGTCTGGTTTATCCCAGGGTGACCCAGGAGTGTGACTCTGCTCTGACTGCAGCCAAAGCTGCAAACCCAGGGCAGCTGGGAACAAGCCCATCCAGCCCCTCACCTTGCCCAAGGCACAGGGAATCCTTTGCCTCTCACATCTCTCAGTGGCAAACTCTGAGTGCAGCAGAAATGCTGGGGATTTCTGACCTCAAAGAACCAGGAATGATTTGTGGGCAGGAAAATAATGGCCAAAATTCCTTCCTGCTCTCCATGCCCTTTAGAAGTTGGAATACAGATGGCAAGAAGCCTGTCTGCATTAGGAATGATTCCCCTGACAAATCCTGAATATCCAGCCTTGTCCCTCTGCCACATGGCCACAAACCCAGGGCAGCAGGGCAGGGATGGCTCCTGGAGACCCCCGACACACAGGCCTGGCTGCTGCTGGCACACTCAGACAGCACAACTGGAGCTCGGGCAGGGACCTGGGTGAAGGTTTTCCTAGAGCAGGAACAAAGGTGGGGGACTCAGTTGACAGGGAATGGCCCAGGTTTGGCTCAAAGCAACCTCTGCTGACTTGTCCCTGTCCTTTCTCCATGAACAGGTTCCCATGTGCAGCCAGAGGAAATGTCCAACAGCAGCTCCATCAGCCACTTCCTTCTGCTGGCATTGGCAGACAGGCGGCAGCTGCAGCTCCTGCACTTCTGCCTCTTCCTGGGCATCTCCCTGGCTGCCCTCCTGGGCAACGGCCTCATCATCAGCGCCGTAGCCTGCGGCCACCACCTGCACAGCCCCATGTTCTTCTTCCTGCTAAACCTGGCCCTCACCGACCTGGGCTGCATCTGCACCACTGTCCCCAAAGCCATGCACAATTCCCTCTGGGACACCAAGAACATCTCCTACACAGGATGTGCTGCACAGGCCTTTTTCTTTCTGTTCTTCATTGCAGCAGAGTACTATCTCCTGACCGTCATGTGCTACGACCGCTACGTGTCCATCTGCAAACCCCTGCACTACGGGACCCTCCTGGGCAGCAGAGCTTGTGCCCACATGGCAGCAGCTGCCTGGGCCACTGGCTTTCTTACTGCTCTGCTATTCACAGCCAATACATTTTCCCTGCCCTTGTGCCATGGCAATGCCTTGGGCCACTTCTTTTGTGAAATCCCACACATCCTCAAGCTCTCCTGCTCACTGTCCTACTTCAGGGAATTTGGAGTTCTTGTGTTAAGTGCATTTTTTTCATTGTGTTGTTTTGTGTTCATTGTTTTCTCCTATGTGCAGATCTTCAGGGTTGTGCTGAGGATCCCCTCTGAGCAGGGACGGCACAAAGCCTTTTCCACCTGCCTCCCTCACCTGGCTGTGCTCTCCCTGTTCATCAGCACTGGCATTTTTGCCTACCTGAAGCCCCCCTCCATCTCCTCCCCATCCCTGGATCTGGCCCTGTCAGTTCTGTACTCGGTGGTGCCTCCAGCCCTGAACCCCCTCATCTACAGCCTGAGGAACCAGGAGCTCAAGTCTGCAGTGTGGGCACTGATCACTGGACAATTTCAGAATCATTAAACTGCTGACCAGTGTCTGTAAATCATTTGTAATAAAAGTCATCTTTGATAGCCCTTGTTGGTTTGGTTTTCGAGGATTTTTCTCCTGTGTTTTAGTTTTTCAACACTGTCCACAAATAAAGGCCATTGTTTGTGCCATTTCTCAATTTGATTCTATCCACCTTCACTTTTCTGACACTGTGACAATGGGGAGCTCTGCTCTCTGTGGCTTTAAATGAAATAAAGGATCTCCCAGAAAAGTTTTCACTGGAGATCCCCCTTTTGTTCCCTTCTCTGGAGCTGCAGCAGCAATGTCTGTGTGCAGAGCTTGGGGCAGGGCAGGGGTGGCACAGCAGCTCTGCTCCTGCTGGCCACACCATTCCTGATCCAGGCCAGGAGCCATTGGCCTTCTTGGCCCCCTGGGCACACTGCTGCCTCATGTCCAGCCTGCTGTCCATCAGTCCCTGCAGGTCCCTTTCTGCCTGGCTGCTGTCCAGCCACTCTGTCCCCAGCCTTTAGCACTGCAGGGGTTGTTGTGGCCAAAGTGCAGGACCTGGCCCTTGGTCTTGTTCAAGCTGACATTGTTGGAGTTGGGCTCTGGATCCAGCCTGTCCAGGGCCCTGTGCAGAGCCCTCCTGCCCTCCAGCAGATCCACACTCCCACCTGCAGGAGAGATGGCCAAGGGCTGGGCAGGGCTGGCAGGGCCACAGGCACCCAGGCCTTTGTCCCCTGGGCTCTGCCAGCGCCTCTGCAGGCCCCACAGAAGGAACTTTCCTTGCAGGAAAGCCTGCACTTGGCTTCTGCCTGGCCCCTCCCTCAGCAGCCTGGCAGGCCTTGCAGCTTTAGGACATTTGTCCTTGCTGCCCCTGCCATCCCCCTGCCCCACCAACAGCCCCCAGCCAGCCGCGAGGGACAGGCCCTGCTGTGCCAGGCCTGGGCTCAGGCCTTGGCCTTTCTGCTCCCTCCAGCCAGCCCAGGCCTTGCTCAGCATTGCAGTCCCTGCTCACAGCCTTGGGCTCCCTGCAATCCTGGCCTCAAGGAGCTGCTCTCACCAGTGCCTGGGCAGCCTTTGGCACTCCCTGCCCTCACTGGGGCCCAGGGATGCTCCAAGGGTCTTGGGGTTTTGCTTCTGACTCCTTCAGCAGCTTCTTCAACCTTGTCGCAGTGCCTGGGTGTCCTGGACTCAGCCCCAAATCCAGTGTGGGGCTGATGAAAATACAGAAAGCCCTCAGGAGCTCCTTGTCTTCCTGCCATTGGCATAGAGTTTCCAGGGCTTATGGAGCTGGCTGGAGTCAGTTTGGTGTTGTGTTAAGGACGGAGATTTGAAAGATTTTCTCATGGTTTTTGGTTTTTTAAAACCCATGAGTATTTTCAAAATTTTCAGTTCATTGAAGAGGTGACTGTAGGATTCTCCATCCTCATCTTAATGAGGAATGTTTCTTTAGAAGGTCTGGACATGGAGAAGAATGAGCCCCTCGCAGGCTGACCCTGTTTGGACAAGCTGCTCCTCACCCCAACCTCACCATGTCTGACATTGCCCACCTGGCACTGACATCCCTGTGCCCTGCAGCACAACCTTGTCCCCTGAGCTCTGCAGCTGCCTCTCCCAGCCCATTGCACCATGTCCCACCTGCTCTCCTCAGGCCTCTGCCTGCACACAGGCCCAGGAGAAGTTTTCCTCTTGGTGAGGAAAGAATGGAAAGGCCTGAGCAGGTTTCCTAAACAACAAAGCCCATTCAAGAACCACATGCTCAGGACAGGCTGCCTGGAATGATGTCACCTTTCTACAAGGGACAGTGCCACCAGTAATGAGCTCTGGAAGCAGAATTCTCTGAGTCTCTCAGCTGAATTCTCTGTCCCTGTCCTGGATCTCTGTTGCAGATGGAAGCTGCTGGTGCCATTCTCAGGTTGAACCCTTCTTTGGAATGCAGACAGAGGTCCCCAGGTATGTAAAGTGAGTGTTGCTCAATGTTGGTGCAAAGCTTTTGTGTTCCTCCTGGAACCAAGGAGACTCTTGAGACATTGCCAGGCCTTGTTTCACCAAGGGTCCATTGTGACACAGCGGGGGGCTCATGGAATCAAGGAGACAATTGTGACAGTAGGGAACCTCCTAGAAACAAGTCTCTGTTGTGGCAGTCATGGAATCAAAGAGACATTTGTGACACAGCCAGGCCATGTGGAACCAATGGTCCATTGTTACACTGCAGATTCAAGAAGAACATGGTGACACCACAGAACCTCATGGAACCAAGGGTCCTTTGTGGCACAGCAGGGCCTCGTTGGAACCCAGGGGACCATTGTGACAAGGCAGGGCCTACTGGAACCATGGAGACCATTGTGACACTAAGGAAACTCATGGAACCACGGTGACCATTGGGATGCTATGGAACTTCACAGAACCAAGGGTCCATTGTGACCTTGTGTTGCCTCCTGGAATCAAACATTGTGAAACTTGGAGGCCTAATGGAACAAGGGTTTCTATTGTGACACTGCAGAACCTCATGGAATCAAGGTGACCATGTTACACTACAGAAGCCCATGGAACCAAGGTGCCATTGTGACACTGTGGAACCAAGGAAACTGTTGTTGACAGTACAAAAACTCATGGAATGAAAAGTCCGGTGTGACATGAGGGAACCCCATGGACCCAAGAGTCCATTGTAACTCTCTAGGGCCTAATGGAATAGAGGGTCCATTGTGACACAGCAGGGCCTCATGGAACCAAGGGTGCATTGAGGCACAGCTGGGCCTTGCTGGAACCAAAGAAACCCCTGCTAAAAGCTGGGTAACTCCTAGAACCAAGGAATCCATTGGTACAGCATGAAACCTATGGAACCAAGGGGCCATTGGGACAAAGCAGGGCCTCATGGAACTAAGGGGACATTCTGACCCATTGGGACTGCATGGAAGGAATTGTCCATGATGACAATGTGGATCCAAGGAGACCACAGAGACACTATGGAACCTCATGGATCCAAGAGGCCATTGTGCCACCGAAGAACTCCATGGAACCCAGGGTCCATTGTGACATAGCAAGGCCTCATTGGAACAAAGGAACCGTTGTTGACAGTACAGAAACTCATGGAAGCAAGGGTCTGTGGTGACATAGCAGGGACACATGGAACCAAGGAGACCAGTGACATTTAGGAACCTCATGGAACCAAGGGTCCATTGTTACAGTCCAGAACCAAGAAGACCATTTTTACACTACAGAACCTCATAGAATCCAGGGTCCCTTGTCAAACATTTGGGCTTCATGGAACCAAGAAGCCATTGTGACACAGCAGGGCCACATGGAACCAATGGTCTATGGTGATACTGTGGATCCAAGGAGGCCATGCTGATACTATAGAACTTCATGGAACCAAAGGTCCATTGTGACTCAGGTGGGTCCCAAGGAAACAATTGTCCTTTGTGACAATGCAGATCCAAGGAGATCATGGTCACACTGCAGAACCTCATGGATCCAAGGAGCTGTTGTCACACTGTGGGGCCTCATTGAAACAAAGGCCATTCTTGATCGTATGGAAGATGTTCATGGAAACTATGGGACATTGTGGCACTGCAGAGCCTCATGGAACAAAGGAGACCACTGTGACACGGAGAAATTTTATGGAACCAAGCAGCCATTTGCACATGACAGAACCAAGGAGACCATTGTTGGCAGTACAAAACCTCATGGAACTGAGGGGCCATTGTTATACAGCGAGGCCTTATGGAACCAAGGGGCCAGTGTGACACCGTGGGGCTCCATGGAATCAAATATTCCCTGTGACACAGTGGGGCTGCTTGTCACCAATTGTCCATTGTGATACTGCAGATGCAAGAGACTGTGGTGACACTATGGCAGGTCATGGAACCAAGGGGCTGTTGTGGCACACCAAGGCCTTGTGGAACCAAGGAGAGCATTGTGGCAGTGCAGAGCCAAGGAGGCCATTTTGAAAGTATGGACCCTAATTGAATCAAGGGTTTAGAAAATTTCAAAGGGCTAAGAGTTTAGCTAAAGGGATAGAAGCAAGAAGCAATGTATATTAATGAAGAGTTTAGAGTAGAAGCAATGTAGGATAGTTAATCATTGCCAGATGAAGCTAGTTTGAGAAGCCAATGTATCATTTGCCTGACTTTGCTGTGTTTGTAGAAGTTATGAGGGGAGGATGGAGTATTGTAAAGATGAAGAAAATGTAGGTGCCCTGAGCCCCAAAAGCAGTCAGAACCAGGCAGGAGAGCTTGAACTATGCCCAAGGGGTCAGAGAGCCTGCCAACAAGACCAAGGTGAAAAGTTTACTTTGAGGAAGATGTTCCTGACTTCATCCTAAGGCACCACTGACCCATTTCAAAACCCACCGGCCCAATTTGAGTGAAGACTGCACAAGCGTGAAAGGACTTTGAGCTCATTTTATGATGAGGAGGAGACAAGGTGGGGTTAAGTAATAAGTATGTATAGGCATGTGGAATGATTACACGAATATGTAAGATTTTGTACATAAATAGAGAGCCAGAGCTCTGTGATTTTTGCACACGTCTTTGGGAGGTTACTCCTCGTGTTGCCTGGCACTAAATTAAACACACCACTTTCTAACTTCAATTAGATGGAGAGGCTTTGTCCGTGCTTTTTTTACCTGATAATGGGACCAAGGGTCCATTGCTCTACAGCAGGGCCTCATGGCACCAAGGGGCCATTGTGACACTGTGGGGCATAATGGAGTCAAGGACAATGCTGATACTGAAATCCACTGGATAGAAACTTCTGAACACAACTTTTGAATATTTGTGAGCAGATATTCTTTATTACAGCATGCTGGTGGCTTGGGAGATCCTTCCTCCATTTGAATGCACTGAGCATCAAATGAACAGAGGTTTGATCACACACACTGATTATGCATTCATTAGCTATCCCCACTTCCTTTGAATTTACTTGACATCGTTGCACCCCTTCTCACAAGTTCTTATCTGGTTCTTTGGGGTCTGTCTTCAACATCCAGTGTCCTTTTTAGGTGGCTGTTCCACAACTTCCACTTTTGAGGTTGGGCAATATTATAGTTTTCAAAACCTTCTGATTTGTCAGCCTTGTAGAGCTAAGCTGACATATTTCTTGCATTTAGAATTAATTCTGTTTGCTGTTTTAGAGAATAGGGATGGGACAGCTGGGTTGCATTGACCCAAGGGATGTTCCATTACATGTCACTCCAAGATCAGCAATAAACTCCAAGAAAGTGGGGGGGAAGGGGGGGTAGGGATTAATTTCTTTTTAGAGATTTTTTCTCTGAAAACATCACCAACACAAAAAAAATCCTCTCCTGCCACAAGGTGGTTAAACATGTTCCACTGATAGGAGACTTCCTGTGGATTTGCTTTTCTTCTCTTTGTGGCCTTTGCTTTTTGTTGTTGGTTTGTTTGTGGGGGTTTTTGTGTTGTTGTGTGTGGGTTTTGCTTTGGGGTTTTATTCTTGGGTTTGTGTTTTTCCCTTTTGAACTGCCTTTATTACAATGCATAAGTTTTTTCTCCCTCTTCTCGCGGCTTGGTTGGCACATGATGGCAAGACAAATTGACTCAACTCAGCCATCCTGCCCATAGGAAAGGAAACCACAATTATGCTCAATTATGTTTTGCAGTCACCATCAACTGGCGGAGTTTGGTCACAGACTCCCTACAATTCGGCAGTATCCACAAAGGAATTGAAAGTGCATTTCATGCCATTGTAGAGATAATAGAAATGTTCCCCAGTGGTGGTCAAGGGCTGCTCACTGAGGGATGTCACCAGGCAGTGGCTGCCAAGAGGACTCTGTACCATGGGTGACATTTGACCCTCATTGTTCAGCCAAATTCCCACCCAGCCCATGTTCCATTTCTTCAGCCCAGCTCTCTCCAGTCTGGCTCTGAGGAGACCACTGCAGACCCTGTCACAGGCCTGGCTGAAGTCTGGGCACACAACATCCCCTTCTTTTCCCTCCCACCTGGGCTCTGCAATCCCTGCCTTGTCCTGCCAGTGCCTGGAATGGCTGCAGGAGGATTTGCCACATCCCCTTCCCTGCTGAGCCTGACCAGGCTGGGACTCTCCCAGATCCCCTCCCTGCCCTGGTTGCAGACTGGCTCCATGTCTGCCTTTCCCAGGTTCCCAGGACCCTCTGGGATGGCTCTGCCCTTTCCAAGGCTTTGAGAGAGCTCTCCCAGTGACACTGCCCAGCCTTCTCAACAGCCCTGACACCAAAGGCCTTTTCCACATCTCTCAGCCAGAGGTCAGGTCCCAGAACACAGCACAGCCCTGTCCAGGTCCTGGGGGTGGTTCAGAAGGGAGGCAGCTGTGATTTCTCCCCACACACCCCCACCCCAATGGTCTCTCTGGGCAGTCCCTGGCTGTGCTGAGCAGTTTCCCTGGAGCCTCCCGGCCCTGGATGCTTCTCTCTGCAGCCCTAAGCACAGCCCAGTCAAGAATTCAGGTGGTTTTCCCAGAGGATTTCACTCTCAGAGTGAAGTGGCCTCAAGGCCCTGTTTGTGCCTCTGGAATTGTGCCAGCCCCGAGTGCTGCTGATGGTGTTTGTGCTCACTCTGCTTCATCTCCCCACACACACACACAGGATGCACTGCTGAGATATCCTCAGTACAGAGCAAACAGGCACTGCTGGCCTGTCCCTTGGTGTCCCTCCATTCAGGATCAAACAACCTCCTGCAGGTGTGGGGAGAGGCCTGTGCTGGCCATGGTGGTTGCAGGGGCTGGTGTGGGACAATTGCCCTGGGGCACCTTCCCAGGCTGTCCCCAGAAGAGAGACACAGCCAAGGCCCTGCTCTGCTGCTCCCTCAGGTCCATGCCAGGAGCTCTGGCTGTGCCAGGACACTGCTGGGTGCCGCCCTGCACACTGCCCCTCTGCCCCTGGGCACTGGGCTTTGCTTTGCCAGGGCATTCCTGGAGCACATTGCTGAGAGCAGCTGTGCAGGGAGAGCAAAGCCTTGCTGGGCTGCCCTCAGGAGATGATGCCCTTTGCTGCTGGAGCTGCTGTGCTGGAGCCCAGCTGTGTCCCAGCAGTGCCCATGGCCTGGCCCTGCCTGTGCTCACAGCACGCACACGCAGCAGGACAGTGACCAAGCTGCCACAGCCCTGCGGCCTGACAGCCACAGAAGGGCTGGGAAGGAGAGGCTGCACTTGGGAAGAGCATCTGTGGGAAGAGCCAGGGCCATTGTCCCTGGCTGTGCTGCTGGGCTGGGAGTCTCTGCCCTGCACCTCTGCTCACAGGCACTGCCCCTGCAGAGACAGAGAGGGGCTGAGGGAACATCTTGGGCACCCAGGGCAGAGCAGGACACTTTATTTGACAGAAATGCAGAGTGATCAGGGCTTCTCACTGTCTGTGCTTAACACAGGCATGGTAGATACTGATGTAGCAATACTGGGACTAATTGCATCCCTTTATGGAAAATGTTGGAAGATAAGAAAAAGAAAAAGAAAAAAAAAAGAAAAAGAAAAAGAAAAAGAAAAAGAAAAAGAAAAAGAAAAAGAAAAAGAAAAAGAAAAAGAAAAAGAAAAAGAAAAAGAAAAAGAAAAAGAAAAAGAAAAAGGAAAAGAAAAAGAAAAAAGAAGAAGAAGAACAAAAAGAAAAAGAAAAAGAGAAAAAGAAGAAAGGCAAGGAAAAGGAGAAAATAAAAAATATAATACAGCAAATAGAAAAATAAGACACATGGCACAAAGAAGTCTTGGCCTGGAATTAGTTCCATTCTGATTGCTGTGCACAAACAAAGAGGCACCTGATTGTTCCTGAAAAGCACAGAGTGGTCATATTCCTCAGGGCATCCTCCAGCTCCTGGTTCCTCAGGCTGTGGATGAGGGGGTTCAGTGTTGGAGGCAGCAGCCAGCACAGAAGTGACAGTGCCAGAGCCAGGGATGGGCACCAGGCTGGCACAGGTGACCTTGAGGCTCTGCAGGGCTCAGGCCCAGGGGCTGTGCCAGAGTCAGGGCTGAGCTGACACTCTGTGGGCTGGGGCAGAGCCCAGGCAGAAATGAGCCCTGAGCCAGCAGCTCTGCAGTGGTGGCCACCAGGCCCGGTGGCCAAGGGAGGCTTCTGGCCATGGCCTGGAAGCAGCTGCTGCTGCCCAGGGGCCTTTGGTGCCTCAGGCTCTCCCTGGCACAGCTCCCAGCACGGCACTCTGCACTTGTGCCCGAGGCCTTCCCTCTGCTGGGGCTGGCCTGGGGCTTTTCCTGCAGCAGGATCTGCCCTGGTCCTGGCACAGGAAAGGCAGTTCCTGCTGGACCAGGAGGCTCTGCCTGGAATCGGCTCAAACAACTCCAACAAGGCTGTGCTTACTTCAAAATTGCTTCCTAGAGCACTATATTCTAATAATTGTTTTAGTTCCTATACTGTGGAGTAAATAACTATTTTTTTAAGATTTACACTCTGTTGTAAAGAAATCTTTCTGTCTAATCCTGATCACAATCAATCATAGATGTATTGATAGAAATATGTCCTCTATTCCATCATTAATCCTGTGGGAGAAATTGCATTTTGGTTCATTTTTACCTGTCCTATCTTTTACACATAGACTTTTGACAAAGTCTGTGACTAGGATTGCATCCAGCCCCTCCCAGTCTCCTCTCTTAGATGGATTTTTAAAGGTCTAGGCGTACTGGAGGGGTTTGAGGATCCATGGTGGTTGTTGGGTGTCATTTCTCCACCTTATCACCTGACTCAGCAACAGTTTCTCCAATGAAGAAATGAAGCTTTTGCTTGAAGCTCCCACTCTGCCCATGACAGGAACCCCTGTGTTTGTCTGGGACATCCCGGCTCTTTGGCAGCCTGGGCCCTCCTGGGATGTCACTGTGGAGCCTCTGTGAGTGCCTGTGACAGATGGGTGCTTTTGCAGCCCCAGGTGCCCTGGGATGTCACCATGGAATGGCTGTGACTGCCTCTGACCACAGGGCTCTTGACCATCCCCAGAAACCCCTGGGAGAGCTCCATGGAGCCTCTGTCTGTGCCTGTGACATTCCAGCCCTTGAACAGCTTGGATACTCTTAGAAAGGCCCCATGGAACCCCTCGGTTCCTTAGCAGGCAAACATCTCCAGGCTCTGTTACTATGGTCAGTTTCCATGGCAACCACCAGCAGCCCCCTCTATCTGTGGTCAGTCCCTTGGCAGCTCCATGGAGACCCCATGCCAGGGGTGGTTGCCATGGACAGCAGGGCTGGCACCAGCTGGGATGCTTGGTTTCCACGGGCTTTAGGAATGGGATTCCCCAATTTCCTGCTCCTGCTAAAACCATGCCGCTGCTCGCTGCCCTCCAGCTGCCCACTGAGAGCACAAAAGGCAAAGATCCCAGGCTGGGATAAGAACAATTTACTGGGAACAGCAACAGGATAAGGGACAAATAGGAACAGAATCAATATTGATAACAGAAGGGATAAAACAAATGACATACAGGCAAACCTACAACACGACCGACTGGCTCTTCCTGGCCATGTATTTCCTCCTGCTTGGAAAGGAAACCCTTCTCCTTGGGGAAAAGAGAGGGTCCCTTTCCTGGCCCTGGCAATGATCTGAGATGGGATTGAGTACAATGAAGGTGCCATGGCCAGACCATCACATTCTTCAATGTCACCTTCAGTGTCATCATTGCCAGGGGCAGGGAGAGGGACAGGTGTCTTCCCAGCATGGAACATGGGAAATGTGGGTCACCAGGGCTCTGCCCAATGTGGGTCCTCTGATGGGGGATGGAGTTGGAGCAGCACACAAAGCTCTTCCCACAGTCAGGGCACTTACTGGTGCCTCCGTTGGTGTCTGGTCAAGTGAGAGCTCTGGGTGAAGCTCTTCTCACACTGGGGACACTCGTAGGGCCTCTCCCCAGTGTGGATGCGGCGGTGCCTGATGAGGGTGGAGTTTTGCTTGAAGCCCTTCTTGCAGTCAGGGCAGCGGAAGGGCCTCTCCTCTGTGTGAATCTGTTGATGCTTGAGGAGACTGGAGCTGGACTGAAACCTCTTCCCACACTCGAGACACTCATAGGGCCTCTCCCCAGTGTGGATCATTTGGTGGATGATCAGTTGGGACCTCTGGTTGAAGCCCTTCCCACATTCCCCACACTTGTATGGCCTTTCCTCAACGTGGATGTTCTGGTGGCAGATCAAGTGAGACCTCTGGATGAAGCTCTTCCCACATTCCCCACACTCATAGGGCCGTTCCCTGGTGTGGATCCTCTGGTGGCACATTAGGTGGGAGCTCCGGCTGAAGCTCATCCCACATTCCCCACACTGGTAGGGCTCTCTCCAGTGTGGATGCACTGGTGCCTGATGAGGTTGGAGTTGCGGTTGAAGCCCTTCCCACATTCAGGACACTCGTAGGGCCTTTCCCTGGTATGGATGCATTGGTGGGTAACGAGGTTGTAGCTGCAGCTGAAGCCCTTCCCACATTCCTCACACTCATAGGGCCGTTCCCCATTGTCGATCATCTGGTGCTGGATCAGGGTGTTGCTCTGGCTGAAGCTCTGTCCACCTTTCTGCCGCAGGCTGGGTCTTTCCTCCCCTGAGAAGCCTGCGATGGGCTTGGAGCCCCTTCTCATGCAGGATCTCCAACGCTTTTCCTCCCTATTTGATTTTTGCACTGTGGAGCTGCTCAAAACAGCCTCTTCCACAAGGTTCTGCTGTGGAGATTTGTTCGCCCTGGTCTCCATCCTCAGCTTATTTTCTGGAGGAGGAAGGACAAGTAGAGGATGGGATTTGCCTCTGTGCCACAGGGAAGGGGAGGGAGATCCCCCGAGTGCATCCCCAGCAGGACGGCGTTGGCAGCGGTGTTGTCCTGCAGCCGGGAGCCAGGCTGGGCTGGGAGATGGAGCAGGAGAGAGGGGGAAAGGGGCGCTGACTTCCTCCTTACCTGCCTGGGTGTTCTGGGGCATCTTCCTCTTCCTCGCAGCCTCTTCCTTCACCCAGCCAAGATCTGGGAATGAGAAATACTGGTTTGAGGAAAAACATAGGATGAACACGTTGAGTTTGAAGGTCCCTCTGCCCAAGTCCATCTCTAGAAGTCACCAGGCACCCGGGGTCCATAGAAACCACCCAAATACCAAGATTCAGCCCTGAAAATGCCTCCCAGAAATTCCCCATCTCTAGTCTCATCCCCTTTGTTGTTCAGGGGTTCCCCTCTGTCTTCCTGTCTTGGTTTGGAAAGATAGGTACCTGCCAGGGAAAGATGGAGTTTTCCTTAGAATGGAGAATGTAAACCCCTCACCCCCGCCAAATTACAATTTTGCAATCAAGGCTTTCAGGCAAAGATTTGGGAATAGGAATAACAGTTCTTTGCTAGGAATATTAATAATGCAAATGTAGTAGAAAACAAAACCACCCAACCAAACCAACAAACAAACAAACAACAATCCTGGAAAACCCTGACAGAGTCAGAGCTACAACCTGATGGTCAGAGCGTTGGAAGCACTTCCAAGGTGAGTCTTCCTGGAGTGGCAGAGGTGGTTCTGGTGGAGTAGAGATGATCCTGTAGAACAAGGGTCCAGTGATGATGTGAAGGGGTCCGGTCATCCTCCAGGAATCGGGTGAAGCTGGATGCCTTCTCATTCCTGTGTCTCAGTTTTATCCAGGTAGGAATGGTTGGCTCCCCCCACTGGGTGGAGCATCTCACAATAGGATGATGGAATGTGGATGTACTGCTTTGGGGAGGGTATAGTTTGGGGATGTGTTAGTTTGGGGAGGTGTTAATGGCCCATCAGCAGAAAAATATCTCCCTGGAGGGAAAACCAGTGGTGGAAGAGATAAGAAATAATGCTCTACAGTTGGTCCATTATCAAAAGGCACCCACCCTCCTCTTCTCAGAGAAAAGAACAATACTTTCAGGAGATGAAAATAGAATACACATTTTTGTTTTCCATAACCCAAGACAGGGTACAAAGCAACACACCGCCCATTCTAAATGCTTTGGTGTTTAAACATCTTGGTGTTACGTATTTAAATAAGCTAATGCATGATTCAAATATTCATTTTAGTTTCAAGACCCCCCTACGTATACAGGTTATCTGTGAGGCTCCAGGAAGTCTAGATGTATGCTGTAAATCTGTCTTCTGGAGATTTAGACTCTCAAAGGCTTAATTGTTCCTTATCAGAAATCTTTAGTTCAGGAATTCCAGACGTCCCTTCTGTCTTCTATCTAGTTGATGAGTTAAAAAAAAAAACAACCTCCCATCTCTACTTTGTTACAATCTGAAAATATACCTCTGTTACATTTTTAAATTCCACAAATAAAAGAAAATACAGTACAACCTTCTTACACTATATGTATAACATTCATTGCGATATTTGCAAAAAGCCAACTCCAAAATGTGCATTTATAACAGGACTGACACCGGAACCGACACCGGCACCCAGACTGGCACCGCTCTGGGATCGAGATCAACACCGGGACCGGAATCAACACCAGGAGCGCTCTGGGACTGCTCCAAGACAGAGACTCAGACCAGGACAGTGTAATAAATGCTAATTCATGTTCTCAAAATATATTTCACGTAATCATAATGCTTGCTGTTCTGGGTGGTAGTAAACATGCAGTTTTAGGAATGTCAGAGGACACTCCCCTGGCACACAGGAACATCCCCAGCTCCTGGAAAGGGACAATGGAATTACAATGCCAATAGGAGGTAGAGAGCCACAGAGACAGGGGCAATTGACATCTGATAAGGACTGATGGCCCATAGAACACATCTCACCTGGAATATTAACCACATCCTGCACACCCAGGAAATCTATTCAAACCCAGCCACTGTTCTCCTGATTCTATCACCAGCACCATCAGGAAACAAAGAAACCTAAAGAAATTCTGCACTGAGCAGTGAGTCCAGCCCTGAAAGTTTCAAGTCCCTCTTGATACCAGGACCTCGGAGACAAGTCCAGACATGTACACGGGAGCTAAGCTCGAGAAGGGTATAAGACTGGCAGACCTGGACTTGTGCTTTCGTGGGACCTCAGGGGTGGTGTGTCACGGGACACATCGGGAGGCTCACCCGGTGCGCACTGCCCGTTTCCTTGCTTCGCTGACTCTGTCAGTTTCTTTATTGGCTTTGTAAATTTCTTGTCCGTGATTTTTCGCTGGCAAGAAATTCTATTTTATTTGAGATTGGCTCTCTCCCCATTTATAACAACAGGGACCGTGATCGGCACCAGGAACACTCGGGGAGAAAGACTGAGAACGGGGTCGGAACTGGAACTGGGATTGGCACTGGGATAACTCCAGAACCTCCATGTTCACTCCAAGGGGTTCTGGCTGTGCCCCCATTCAGGACTAGAAAGGACTGGGAGGGACCCCTGGGCAGGGCGGGACCGCCCCACTTCGCATCGTTCCTGTGCAGTCATCCTGGTCCATCTGATCCCAGTCTGTATGATCCCAGTCTGGATGGTTCTGATCCAGATGGTCCCAGCCTGTGAAATCCCAGTCCATGTGATCCCAGTCTGTGCAATCCCAGGCTGTGTGACCCCAGTCTGTACAATCCCAGTCTGTTCAATCCCAGTCTGTGTGATCCCAGTCTGTACAATCCCAGGCTGTGTGACCCCACTCTGTACAATCCCAGTCTGTAGGATCCCAGTCCATGTGATCCCAGTCTGTACGCTCCTGCATGGCACACACTCCAAGGCTCTGCAATTCCAGTTCCCAGCAAGGAAAAGATCTTCCTGCCCTTGAAGGTAAAGCTCTGAAGAAGGCACCAAAAGCCAATGGCAAGAAAGATGCCACAGGGACATTACACTGCCAGCCCCCAGAACTTCATCCATGCTTGTTGGAGCTCCTGCATTGGAAATTAAATCAGGACAGGGTCTTTGGTGGGAGCTGCCCTGGCTCCAGGGAGACACTGAGACACAAACAGAGCAGGCAGAGAGAGGCACGAGAGAAAGGAGGACACAAACACCATCAGCTGAGAAGGTGGCACTCTGAAAACAGAACTGACTGAAAATGAATTGGACAGGAATCAAGAACTCTCCAAATTTTATTTATTATCAAAACACATCCCACTCACCCAGCCCCACACAATCCTGATTCCACTGCTGCAAACTTGGATTCCACTTCTGCCAACCTCATTCTAACCCCTACTCACCCTGGTGGTTGTGGAATCGAGTCAGTTTGGTGTGGGCTTGAGTTTTCCTCAAGCCATTTTGAAGTGAGATTGAGACTTTTTGGGGTAAGATTGAGTAGTTTACAGTAGGATTGAAGTGGTTTTGAGGTGACAGACTGTCTTGGGTTATGGAAAACAAAAATGTGTATTCTATTTTCATCTCCTGAAAGTATTGTTCTTTTCTCTGAGAAGAGGAGGGTGGGTGCCTTTTGATAATGGACCAACTGTAGAGCATTATTTCTTATCTCTTCCACCACTGGTTTTCCCTCCAGGGAGATATTTTTCTGCTAATGGGCCATTAACACCTCCCCAAACTAACACATCCCTAAACTATACCCTCCCCAAAGCAGTACATCCACATTCCATCATCCTATTGTGAGATGCTCCACCCAGTGGGAGGAGCCAACCATTCCTACCTGGATAAAACTGAGACACAGGAATGAGAAGGCATCCAGCTTCACCCGATTCCTGGAGGTGGACTGGACCCCTTCACATCATCACTGGACCCTTGTTCTACAGGATCATCTCTACTCCACCAGAACCACCTCTGCCACTCCAGGAGGACTCACTTTGGGACTGCTTCCAACACCCTGACCAACAGGTTGTAGCTCTGACTCTGTCAGGGTTTTACAAAATTGTTGTTTGTTTGCTGGTTTGGTTGGGTGGTTTTGTTTTTCTACTTCATTTGTATTGTTAGTATTCCTGGTAAAGAACTGTTATTCCTATTCCCAAATCTTTGCCTGAAAGCCCATAATTGCAAAATTATAATTTGGCGGGGGTGAGGAGTTTACATGCTCCATTCCAAGGAAAACTCCAGCTTTCCCTGGCAGATACCTGTCTTTCCAAACTAAGACACCCCAAAAATGGCTTGGGGGGTTTGGGCGCATCCTGGGGAGTGGTGAGGAACGACTCGGAGGGTTTTAGGACAAACTGGGAGGGTTTAGGAGAGAATGGGGAGGGGAGGTTAGGGGTGTGCAGGGAGGTTAGAGAGCAATTTGGGGGTTTAGGATGGACTGGGGAGATTTAGGAGCTATTGGGGGGGGATCTGGGGGTGTCCTGGGGGGTTTAGAGTGATTGGGGAAAATGTAGGACTGACTGGAGGGGTTTAGGAGCGACTGGGGGAGTTTAAGACCCCGTGGATGGAGTTTATAATCAACAAGGATCATTCTGCTGCTTGTGTTGCTGGGAAGGGCCCGGTAAGAACCGGGCAGGTCCTGGCCCAGTCCCGCCAGGGGCGCAGCCAAAACTCCCAGGAGTGAACGGGAAGGTCCTGGAGCAGTCCAGGTCCTGATCTCAGTCTCAGGCCCGGAGCGCTCCCGGTGCTGATTCCGGTGTCGATCTCAATCCCGGTGCTGTGCCGGTCTCAGTTCTGGAGTCAGTCTCGGTCTTGGTGCTGGTGCCGTTAATGGTGCTGATCTCGGTCTTGGTCCCGCAGATCTAAGGCCCATTTGGGTGATTTTAGGCCAAACCTGGTGGATTTAGGATGGATTTTAGGCCCTTTTGTGTGATTTTAGAACAAACTGGGCCCTTTTAGGACCGTGCAGCCCCTTGGCCAGGCCCATTCCCCTCATAATTCCCACCTTGTCTCTGACCCTGCCCCTTTCCCCTCACAGTTCCCGCCCTTTCCTTGATCCTGCCCCTGAAGATTGGAGCAGGAGAGGAGGAGGAGGAGGGAAGGAGGAAGAGGCGGAGTGGCCGTGGGAACTCGGAGAGGAACAGCTGAGGAAGCAGAGGCGGCTCCAGTGCTCGCTGAACTCGCTGCACCCCCGGAAGCATCGCCCCCCATCCCGCAGGTGCCCGGGGAGGGGGAGCTCACCCCAAATATCCTGGGGCGGGGGGGTGTCCCAGTGTTTGGGGTTATCTTGGGGGGGATGTTTGGAGCTTGCAGGGTTCCAAAGCCGAGCCGCAGATGCCCCTCGGGGGGACATTGGGGGCTCGCCGGGCGGTGTTTTTGGGGGTTCCCGGTGTCGGCAGAGCCCCAGCAGGGCCCGGGGCGATGCGGGTCCCCCCGCGGTGGGGGTTGGGCTTCCCGGGCCGGGCCCTCCAAGCTCTGCCGGGGCCTGGTGGGGGTGTGGGGACACCGGGTTTGGGGCGCCCTGGCAGAGCCGCGGCTTCCCTGAGCGGGACCTGTCAGAGAGGAGAGCCCCAGAACCGCAAAGCGAGGACCCCGAGATGGGGAGACCCCCGGGATTGCTGAGACCCCGGCAGGGGGTGCTGGGGCTGGAGGTGCGGGATGGCCAGGAAAGGGTTCGGGGATCCCAATGCCAGAAGTTGCTGCTCCCAGTATGAGCCCAGTTACCCCCCCCCCGGTGTGGATCCAATTCGCTCGGCACTCCCAGTGTGAGCCCAGTGACTCCCCGTGTGAGCCCAGTCACTCCCAGTATGAGCCCAGTCACTCCCAGTATCCGTAAGTGGGAAGACAGAAGAGTGGGGAGCTTTTCGGCTCCCTGGGACTCCCAGCAGCCTGCAGAGGGTGAGGACCGAGCAGATGGGGGATGTCCTTCCCGTTCTCTCTGGCACAGAGGCAAATCCCATCCTCTCCTTGTCTTTCATCCTCCAGAAAAGGAGCTGAGCATGGAGGCCAGGGAGGAGAAATCCACATGGGAGGACTTTGTGGAAGAGGTTGTTTTGAGCAGCTCCACGGTGCAGGAATCCAATCGCAATGCGGAAAAGCCCCAGAGATCCTGCAGGAAGAGGGGCTGCAAACGCAGATCAGGAGGATGTGAGGAGGAAAGACCCACCCTGTGCCGCAAGAGCGGCCAGAGATGGAACCAGAGCTCAGACCTGGTGGGTCATGAGCAGCTTCCTGATGGGGAGAAGCCCCACAAGTGCTTGGGGTGTGCAAAGAGCTTCACCTGGCGGTGCCACCTGCTCCGCCACCAGAGGACCCACACAGACGAACGGCCCCACGAGTGTGGGGAATGTGGGAAGAGCTTCAGGAAGAGCTCCGAGCTGACTGCCCACCAGATGATCCACACTGGGGAGAAGCCCCACGAGTGTGGGGAGTGTGAGAAGAGCTTCAGGTTGCGCTCCCAGCTGATCCAGCACCAGAGAATCCACACCGGGGAGAGACCCCACGAGTGTGGGGAGTGTGAGAAGAGCTTCAGGTCACGCTCCCAGCTGATCCTGCACCAGAGAATCCACACTGGGGAGAGACCCCACGAGTGTGGGGAGTGTGAGAAGAGCTTCAGGTCACGCTCCCAGCTGATCCTGCACCAGAGGACTCACACCGGGGAACGGCCCTACGAGTGTGGGGAATGTGGGAAGAGCTTCAGCTGCCGTTCCTACCTTGTCATCCACCAAAAGATTCACACTGGGGAGAGGCCCTATGAGTGTGGTAAATGCAGGAAGAGGTTTCAGACCAGCTCCCGTCTCCTCGTCCATCAGCGCACGCACACAGAGGAGAAGCCCTTCCTCTGCCCCGACTGCGGGAAGGGCTTCAGACAAAACTGCCAACTTGTTATCCACCGGCGCATCCACACCGGGGAGAGGCCCCATGAGTGTCAGGAATGTGGGATGAGCTTCAGCAGCAGCGCCAACCTGATCCGCCACCAGAGGACCCACACCGGGGAACGGCCCTACCAGTGTGAGGAATGTGGGAAGAGCTTCATCCAGAAGACACACCTGAACCTGCACCAGAACATCCACACCGGGGAACGGCCGTATGAGTGTGGGGAATGTGGGAAGAGCTTCAGCTGCCGTTCCTACCTTGTTGTCCACCAAAAGATTCACAGTGGGGAGAGGCCCTACGAGTGTAGGCAGTGTGGGAAGAGGTTTCTGACCAGCTCCCGTCTCCTTGAACATCAGCAGACACACGCAGAGGAGAGGCCCTATGAGTGTTCCGAGTGTGGGAAGAAGTTTCCCACCAGGTCCACTCTCCTTGTGCACCAGCGCATCCACTCAGAGGAGAGGCCCTTCCTCTGCCCCGACTGCGGGAAAGGCTTCAAAGACAACTCCGCCCTCACCATCCACCGGCGCATCCACACCGAGGAGAGGCCCTACGAGTGTCCCCAGTGTGGGAAGAGATTCTCACGGAGCTCTCACTTGACCAGACATCAACAGAGGCACCAGTAAGGGAAGCCCTGCCAGTGCCCCCAGTGCGGGAAGAGCTTTGTGCGCTGCTCCAGCTCCATCCCCCACTGCAGGAGCCATGCTGGGTAGAGCCCTGGTGACCCACATTCCCTGTGATCCACGTTGGGATGACAGCTGGCTGGTTATCCTTTTTTTTTGGCCTTAATTTTTTTCTCACCTCCTTCACTTTGCACTCCAAAAGCCAAGAGGGGTCAGTCTGGGACTTCGAAACTAATCCTACATTCAAGTACTCAATCTTACCCCAAAAGGGCTCAATCCCACCTCAAAATGGCTTGTTCCCACCTCAGGAAAACTCAAGCCCACACCAAACTGACTCGATTCCACAACCACCAGGGTGAGTAGGGGTTAGAATGAGGTTGGCAGAAGTGGAATCCAAATTTGCAGCAGTGGGTTCAGGATTGTGTGGGGCTGGGTGAGTGGGATGTGTTTTGATAATAAATAAAATTTGGAGAGTTTTTGATTCCTGTCCAATTCATTTTCAGTCAGTGTCAGTTCTGTTTGCAGAGTGTCACCTTCTCAGCTGATGGTGTTTGTGTCCTCCTTTCTCTCTGCCTGCTCTGTTTGTGTCTCAGTGTCTCCCTGGAGCCAGGGCAGCTCCCACCAAAGACCCTGTCCTGATTTAATTCCCAATGCAGGAGCTCCAACAAGCGTGGATGAAGTTCTGGGGGCTGGCAGTGAACTGTCCCTGTGGCATCTTGCTGCCCTTGGCTTTTGGTGCCTTCTTAGGAGCTTTACCTTCAAGGGCAGGAAGATTTTTTCCTTGCTGGGAACCGGAATTGCAGGGCCTTGGAGTGTGTGCCATGCAGGAGCGTATGGACTGGGATCACATGGACTGGGACCTTGTATACTGGGATTGTATGGGTTGGGCTCATATGGACTGGGATCACAGAACCTGGGTCCATGTGGACTGGGATGCCTGCACTGGAAAAATGCAAAACAAAGAGGGTCCTGCTCTGCCTCAGGGTCCCTCCCAGTCCCTCCTGGGGGCACGGCCAAACTCCCCGGAGTGAACGCGGCGACCCCGGTTCCAATCCTGGCGCTCATCCCAGTCCCGGTTCTGGCCTTGGTGTCCATCTCAGTCCTGGAGCGCTCCTGTCTTGGTTTGGAAAGACAGGTATCTTCCAGGGAAAGCTGGAGTTTCCCTTAGAATGGGGAATGTAAACCCCTCACACCCGCTAAATTATATTTTTGCAATTAAGGACTTTCAGGCAAAGATTTGGGAATAGGAATAACAGTTCTTTACCAGGAATACTAACAATAGAAATGTAGTAGAAAATCAAAACCACCCAACCAAACCAGCAAACAAACAACAATTTTGGAAAACCCTGACAGAGTCAGAGCTACAACCTGACACCCTGTTAGTCAGGGTGTTGGAAGCAGTCCAAAAGTAAGTCCTCCTGGAGTGGCAGATGTGGTTCTGGTGGAGTAGAGATGATCCTGTAGAACAAAGGTCCAGTGGTGGTGAGAAGGGGTCTAGTCTTCTTCCAGGAATTGGGTGAAGCTAGATACCTGGTGTTCCTGTGTCTCAGTTTTATCCAGGTAGGAATGGTTGGTTCCCCCACACTGGGTGGAGCATCTCACAATAGGATGGTGGAATGTGGATGTTTTACTTTGGTGATGTGTGCTTTTAGGGGTGTCCTAATGGTCCATTAGCAGAAAATATCCCCCTGGAGGGAGGACAGGTGGTGAAAGAGATAAGAAACAATGCCTTACTTGGTTTTAACAGCTGGCCCATTATCAAAAGACATCCACCCCTCTCCCTCTAAGAATTACAAGATATAAAGGAAAACATCTCCTCAACTGCTTTTAACAGATGAAAGAGAATACACACCTCTGGTTCAACAACCCAAGACAGCTCCTGATGTCAGTCTCAAATCCTGTCCCAGTCTCAGTCTCGGAGCAATCTCAGAGCGCTCCTGGTGCTCACTGCGGTCTTGGTGTCGATCTGGATCCCAGAGCGGTGCCGGTCCCGTCTCAGTCCTGGAGCGGTGCCTTTCTTGGTGCCAGTGCCAGTTCTGGTTTCAGTCCCGGTCTCAGTCTCAGAGCTGTCCAAGTCCTAGTTCTGGTCCTGGTGCTGCTCTTGGTCCCGGAGTGCTCCCAGTGTCCATCTCAGTTTTGGTCCTGGCCCTGGTTCAAGAGATTTTAACCCCATTTGGATGATTTTATGCCAAACTGGCATTATAAACGACTCAAAGCCCAGATGGGAATGAGTAAATAAAATTTAATTTGAACCCACATAAAATCACAAAGGGGGGAACAGCGCTGGGAGCTTGATGGAACTCCTATCCACAGGACAAGCTCCCATTTGTGAGTTCTCCCAACTCACAAAATGGTGTCCTTGCCTTTTATACCCTGAGATTGTATCAGCCTCATTAATATTCATAATCAGTCCTTATATGTCCTTCCGGCCCCTCCCACAGTCTGAAGCTTTGCTCATATATGTATACTTGGCCCCTGCCAAGGCCTGTCAATCAGTCCTTCCCTGCTGTCTTGGTTTGGAAAGACAGGTATCTGCCAGGAAAAACTGGGGTTTCCCTTAGAATGGAGAATGTAAACCCCTCACCCCCGCCAAATTATAATTTTGCAATCAAGGGCTTTCAGACAAAGATTTGGGAATAGGAATAACAGTTCCTTACTAGGAATATTAATAATGCAAATATAGTAGAAAACAAAACCACCCAACCAAACCAGCAAACAAATACCAATTTTGGAAAACCCTGACGGAGTTTTCAATCCCTTGGAGTGATTTCAAGCCTTTTAGTGTTGATTTTAGGCCCCTTTGGTTGATTTTGGGCCAAGTCTGGTGGGTTTAAGGGTAAATATTTGATCCATTTGGGTGATTTTAGCTCAAATCTGGTGGATTTTAGGTCTCAGTGATTTTAGGCCAAACCAGGTACATTCATGGTGGATTTTGTGCCCATTTGGGAGATTTAAGGGTGATTTGAGGCCATTTTGTGAGGGTTTTAAACCAGTTGGGGCAGTTTTAGGCCCCTTTGGTTAGATTTTAGACCCCTTTGGATGATTTTAAGTCCATTTACTTTTAGGCCAAACCACGTGAATTTAGGGTAGATTTTTGGGCCCTTAAGGTGATTTTAGGCCATTTTGGGGGGATTTTAAGCCTCTTTGGGTTATTAAGACGCCAAACCTGATTAGCCTTAGGGTGGATTTTAGGCCCCTTTAGACAATTTTAGGCCCATTTGGCTGATTTTAGGCCAAAGCTGATCACGTTTAGGGTGGATTTTAGGACCTTTGGACAATTTTAAGCCCTTGTGGGTGATTTTAAGCCAAACTGAATTAATTTAAAGGGCCAGGAGACCTTCTGCTCCCTCTTTAAGCCTTTAGTAAAGAGGAGCCTAGAGGTGGGGTCTCGGGGTGCGTGCCGCCGCTGTTCCCAATGGTCGATGTCCAGGAGGAGGAGGATCACACAGGCCCATCCTCACCAGCAGGACTGGAGTCTCTATCCTCGCAGGGATCGTCCAGAGACTTGCTATCAGCTCCGTGGTCCAGGGGGGTCCTCTTGCTTGGGTGCTATTTAGGTCATGGTGACTCACTCGTTGGGCTGGAAGCTGGTATATCTAGCCTCCCTGAGTCCTTGCTGTTTACATGATGTGATTTTGGTTTGTTTTTTTTTTGTGTTCTTTCAGAGTGGCTCGTTGTCTAGGACTGTCTTATTCCTGGGCAGCGGGCAATGTGATTTTAATAGGCATGCATGCGCAAGTTCGTATGGGAAATGCCGAAGTCCGTCCTGGGGAGCAGCGGCTGAATTACCCAATGAGTTAGGAGGGGA
This sequence comes from Phylloscopus trochilus trochilus, assembly GCA_016584745.2. Lineage (NCBI taxonomy): Eukaryota > Metazoa > Chordata > Aves > Passeriformes > Phylloscopidae > Phylloscopus > Phylloscopus trochilus. The sequence continues at coordinate 427,558 of WQNJ02000055.1, read as the reverse complement.
CAAGGGGGTACAAACAACTAAAGGTAGGGGGATAAATCAGATGAAACAGGTGAGAACTTTTTAACAATGAACTCTCGGAGTTGAAAAGTGCAAGTACATCAACCACGGACTTGAACTGTGGCTGGAAAAAAAACAGGTAAGTGCATAGACAAAACTGGGTAAATTCACAGTTTGAACATCATTATTATTAGTAACACGTAGAAGTGTTTAAGGACAGACTGGATGTGGCACTGAGTGCCATGGTCTGGGTGACAAGGTGGAGGTGGGTCACAGGTGTCACTTGATGCTCTCCAAGGTCTTTTGCAGCCTGCTGGATTCTCTGATGATGGTGACACTGCAGGGCCCTGGGGAAACAAGGGGCCATGGTGACACTGCGGGGCCTGGTGGCACTCAGAGGAGCAGAGTGACACTGTGTACGACATGGCACCACAGAGCCAAGGGGCCACTGTGACACTGTGGGGCTGAATGGAAGCAAGGAGTCCATGGTGACAGTCTGGGTCCTGGTGGGAGCACAGAGGCCACTGTGACACTGAGGGGCCTTGTGGAACCAAGGGGCCATTGTGCCACTGCAGAACCAAGGAGAGCCTTGGGAGAGCCTGGGACCCAATGGAATCAAGGGGCCATTGTTCCATGGCAAGGACTCTTAGAACTGAGGGAACAACTGTGACCCTGTGGTGCCCCATGGAACCAAGGGTCCCTGGTGACACTGCAGGATCTTGTGTGACCAGGGCTCCTCTGTGACCCTGCAGCTCCAAGGAATTCATGGTGGCCCTCTGAGGCCTGATGGAACCAAGAGGCCACTGTGCCACAGTAGGGCCTTGTGGAACCATGCAGAGCATTGGGACAGAGCAGGACCTGGTGTCATGATGGGGCCATTGTGACACTGCAGGGCCCTATGGAACCAAGGGTCCAGGGTTGCTCCTCAGGGACTCCTGGAATGAAGGAAACATGTTTGACACCGTGGTGCTCCTTGGGAGCAAGAGGCCATTGTGACCCTGTGGAACCAAGGAGAGACCATTGCTGCACTGCCAGACCTCCTGGAACCAAGGAACCATTGTGACACTGCAGGGCCCAAGGATCCAAGGGACTTTGTGACACCAAGGGGTCCCAAGGAACCAAAGGGACATTGTGACACTGGAAGGCCTCATGGAACCATGGAGACCATTGTGACAACCTAGGGGGCCTCCTGGAACCATAGTGATACCAAGTTGGCTGGGAGTGTGGATCTGCTGGAGGGCAGGAGGGCTCTGCACAGGGCCCTGGAGAGGCTGGACCCAGAGGCCAAATCCAACAATGTCAAGTTGAACAAGACCAAGTGCCAGGTCCTGCACTTTGGCCACAACAACCCCTGCAGTTCTACAGGCTGGGGACAGAGTGGCTGGACAGCAGCCAGGCAGAAAGGGACCTGCAGGGACTGATGGACAGCAGGCTGGACATGAGGCAGCAGTGTGCCCAGGTGGCCAAGAAGGCCAATGGCTCCTGGCCTGGATCAGGAATGGTGTGGCCAGCAGGAGCAGGGCAGGGATACTTCCCCTGTGTTTGGCACTGGTTGGGAAGCACCTCGAGTGCTGTGTCCAGTTCTGGGGCCCCCAACTTAGGAAGGACACGGAGGGGCTGGAGTGTGTCCAGAGAATGGCAACAAGGCTGGTGAGGGGTCTGGAACACAAGTCCTGTGAGGAGTGGCTGAGGGAGCTGGGGTTGTTTATCCTGGAGAAGAGGAGGCTCAGGGGAGACAAGGAGGTGTCAGGGCACAGGTTGGACTTGATGATGTCCAACGTATGTTCCAACTTTGCTGATTCTCTGATTCTCTGAATCCACCCTTGCAGCAGTTGCAGGATGAGCCCTGGATCTCCTCTTCAGAAGGTGCAGCAGCCCAGGTGCCTCAGCTACTCCTCACAGCCCCAAAGCTCATCCTGTCAGTCCTGCAGAGCCTCTGCAGCTCCTCCTCATTGCCCACAACAGGGAGCCCCACAGGCAGACACAGCAGCCCAGATGTGCCCCCCTGGCCTGGGGTGCCTCTGGCAAGGGAGCAGCACCAGGCACTGCAGGAGCCTGCAGACAATTCCTGAAGCACTTGGAGGATGATCCTGCTCCCCAAGGGACGTTCCCTTGGTGCCAAGTGAGGAACTGAAATGGGGCGTGGGGCCAGAGAGGAAAGGGCAACCAGGAATGGGCTGTTTGCAGGGGAAAGAACAGGGGTGGGCAGTAGGAAGGAATTTGTACCAGGGAAAAGTCGAGAAAGTCAAGGTGAAGCAAAGGAAATGGTCAGAGTAGTTTGGGGGTGGCTGCCAGGCAGCTCTGGCTCTGAGCAACAATGTCTGCAGTGACACAACAAACTCAGAGCTCATGGGAACAAACTTTCTGGCTCTGACTTCAGAGGCCACCACAAACCTGAGGGCTTTCCCTGCTGTGGCCCAGCCCTTCCTGGCCCCAGGCCCTGCTGGCATTTGTGCTCCCTCAGCTTCATCTCCCCACACCAAGCCCATGGGGGTGCTCAGGCCTGCTCTGGGCAGGGCAAACAGGGGCTCCTGAGGCAGTGCTGCCGTGGCTGTGCCTGCAAGGCTGCGGCAGCTGTGTGAGCTGGGGGAGAGGCCAGGGCTGCAGAGGGGGGATGTTGTTGGCAGGTGCATGAGGAGGCTGTGGGCCGCTGGCCTGGGGTGTCCAGCGCACTGGGGATGGATCAGGCCCTGCTCTGCTGCTCCTTGCCGTGTGCTTGCCCAGGGCCCTTGCAGAGCCCCAGCCGTGCTGTTTGCCCCCAGCCTGCCCACGGCCAGCCTGGGGCTGCTGCCGGGGCTTTTCTCTGCTCAGCATTGGCCTGGGCAATGTGTTGTGGAGAGAGCCTGGGCAAGGAGCCTGCAGCCCCCAGGCCCTGGCCTGAGGCCTCAGCACTGCTGCTGTGCCAGCAGTGCCCATGGCCTGTCCCTGCTGCAGCCCCGGCACTGCCACCCCCAGCCCTGTGCCCGGCCCCGAGAGCACTCAGGCCCTACAGCAACAGCAGGGCCAGGAGGGCAGCGGGGCAGGGCCACGGCAGCAGCACTGGCAGCACCAAGTGCTGCTGCTGCTGCTGGCCACAGCTGCTGTGCCAGCACTGATCTGCCCCCAGCTCTGCACACAGACATTGCTGCTGCAGCTGCAGAGAAGGGAACCAAAGGGGCATCTCTGCAGGAAACTGGGCTGGGAGATCCTTGAGTTCCTTTAAAGCCACCAAGTGTGCAGCCCCTCATTGATAGAGTCTGTGGCCACAGGGAAGGTGGAGAGAAACAAAATGAGAAATGGCACAAACCATGGCATTCCCTTTTGGACAATATTAAAAAAGTATAACAGAGAAAAAGAACCACTTAAATGAAACCAACAAGAAGGCTAAAAGATTACTTTTATTGCAAATGATTTGCAGAAATATAAAACCAATTCAATGTTTCAGAAATCTTCCAGTGATCAGTGTCCACACAGAAGCCTTGATCTCCTGGTTCCTCAGGCTGTAGATGAGGGGGTTCAGGGTTGGAGGCACCACCGAGTACAGAACTGACAGGGCCAGATCCAGGGATGGGGAGGACATGGAGGGGGGCTTCAGGTAGGCAACAAATGAGGTGCTGAGGAACAGGGAGAGCACAACCAGGTGAGGGAGGCAGGTGGAAAAGGCTTTGTGCCGCCCCTGCTCAGAGGGGAATCTCAGCACAGCTCTGAAGATCTGCACATAGGAGAAAACAATGAACACAAAACAACCAAAAGCTAAACAGACACCAGTCACAATTACCCAAAGAACCCTGAGTTTTGAGAGTGAGCAGGAGAGCTTGAGGATGTGTGGGATTTCACAGAAGAACTGGCCCAGGGCATTGCCATGGCACAGGGGCAGGGAAAATGTATTGGCAGTTTGCAGCAGAGCGTAGAGAAAGCCACTGGCCCAGGCAGCTGCTGCCATGTGGGCACAAGCTCTGCTGCCCAGGAGGGTCCCGTAGTGCAGGGGTTTGCAGATGGACACGTAGCGGTCATAGCACATGATGGTCAGGAGGGAAAACTCTGCTGAAATAAAGAAGAAAACCAGAAAAACCTGAGCAGCACATCCTTCATAGGAGATGTACCTGGTGTCCCAGAGGGAATTGTGCATGGCTTTGGGGACAGTGGTGAGGATGGAGCCCAGGTCAGTGAGGGCCAGGTTGAGCAGGAAGAAGAACATGGGGCTGTGCAGGTGGTGGCCGCAGGCTACGGCGCTGATGATGAGGCCGTTGCCCAGGAGGGCAGCCAGGGAGATGCCCAGGAAGAGGCAGAAGTGCAGGAGCTGCAGCTGCCGCCTGTCTGCCAATGCCAGCAGGAGGAAGTGGCTGATGGAGCTGCTGTTGGACATTTGCTGTCTCAAAACATTGGAACCTTTTGAAAGAGGATAAACAGTGAAAACTGACAATAGATTTCTCACAGAAAAGTCAGACCCCTTTCTCACAGAACCTCTCCTGACCCTAAACACCTCCCCACCGTCTCTGACCAAGAGATCTTCCTTTACCTTGGTTGCAGGAGCCCTGATTGCTGCTGGCCAAGTTTTTGTGAGGAGCCAGACCTTGACTTGCAGGACACCTGGGAGTCAACCCAGATCCCCAGTCAGTGCAGGGGAACAGTGAGGGCAGGGGCCAGTCCTGGTGTTTGAACTTGGACAAAGAATCTGCTCCTTAGGCACAGGGCCTGCCAGAGCAAATGATGGGGATTTCAGGAGGCAGAACGAGAGATTCTGCTGCACCTGGGGAGAACAGAGAGTCCAGTGAGGCAGGAGATTTGTCTGAGCCTTGGTGCAGACTGAGGGGAGCTGCTCTGTCCCTCTCTCCTGTTCCCAGCTGCCCTGGACTTGCACCTTTCTGAGTTCCACTCCCATGTTTCCATGGAAAGGCAGGAGACACTGCTGAGAGCAGAGGAATCCCTGGCACACAAAGTGGCTCCTGCCTTTCCCAAAGTCAGGGAGAGTCAGCTCCTTCCCAGCCTGCCAGCCTGCCCTGCCCAGAGCTCCCCCGGACAGAGGGAGCTGGGACACCCCACTGCTGTGCTCAGCCTGAGCAGGAGGAGCTCAAGGGCTGGGCCTGAGCCTGCAGCTGGAAGTGCCATTCCCAGAGAGCCCCTCAGCAATGCCAGCAGCAGCTGGGAGGGACAAGGAGAGAGAGAGCTGGGCCCTGAGGAAAAGCCTTTCCCTGCCCAGCCCTGCCCAGCCCCTGCAGTGCAGGCAGCAGCAGTGCAGGACAGTGGCCCTCAGGCCCTGGGCAGCAGGCAATGGGCACATGGCAGCAGAGATGCCCTTCATCTCTGGAGCTGCTCTGCCGGCCCAGGAGGGCACTGAGGGCCCCCAGCCCCCGGGCTGAGGGCTGTGCTGGCTGCCAGGGGACACAGCAGCTGTGCTGCTCAGGCCAGTGTCTGCCCTGCAGGGCAGGGCTGGCAGCTGCCACATCTCCCCTGCAGCAGCAGCAGCAGCAGCAGCAGCAGCAGGGCTGCCCTCAGCACTGCCTCCCTCCCTCCCTGCCCAGGGCTCTGCTGCTGCAGCTGTCCCAGCCCGAGCTGTTCCTGTGGGCCCGGGCTCCTTCCCTGCCACAGCTGCCAGAGCCCAGCCCAGCCCCTGGGCCAGCTCTGCCCTGCAGCTGCTCCCGGCTGCAGGCATTAAAGAACAGCTCCCCCAGGCCTGGGCACCATGGAAAGCTGATGCTGCATGGATCTGGAGCCTGGGCAGCTGCAGGCACTTGCTGAGGTTCCCAGGAAAACTCAGTGGAATGGTTGAAGAGCCTCAGCTCCTGCTCTGCCCTGCACAGCTGAGTTTCCATTGCCACCAAGCTGAGCCAGGGAAAAGTGGGAGCACAGATTCAGGAAAGCAGAGACCCAAGCAGGAAACCCCTGTCCTGAATGAGCTCATGAAAAGTCCCCTCAGAAATGACCTGGGCATGAGCTGGAGCTCTGAGCAGCCCTGGCACACACAGCACCCTCTCCACAGCAGCAGCAGCAGCAGGAGCTGCCCTGGCAGGAGTCACTCCTTGCACCCACTGCTCCCCTCCAGCATCCATGGGAGCTCCCAGCCAGGCTGAGAGCTGCCCCTGGCAGGTGGCAGATGCCCTGGGCTGGCCAAGAGCCCTGAGGGCTGCAGGAGCTGCTGTGCAGGACAGCCCTGGGCAGCCCTGGCTGCAGCCCCAGCTTCAGCCCCTGCAGCTGTCCCTGGCAGCAGGAGCCGTCCTGCCCTGTCCCTCTGACGGTGCCCAGGGCAGCCCCGCTCTGGAGCACATCCTCCCCCAGAGCAGAAAGGGCAGCAGAGCCATCCTTACAGTCACACCAGTCCTGTCCTGGGTCAGCTTGAGGAGATCCCTGCAGCCAGAGACTGACTGTGCCAGAAGTGGTGAAGATTTCTAAATGAAGAAGTTCTGAATTTTCAGAAGTTGTGAAGATTTCTCCATGAATAATCTCAGAATAGCCCCTGAAGTTTCTTTAAGCCTCTGTCTCCTTCACTGCTCTCAGGAACCTGCAGTAAATGCCCTCAGCCCTGCTGAGCTGGGAAAGGAGCAGCTCAGCAAGAGAAATGTCTTTTTGAAGCTCTTCTTGATTGCCAGGATACTGATGCAACTCAGCAGTAAAGACACAGCACAAGGACTTTAATTAACCTCTTGGGGTTTTGGTGCTGTTTACATCAGATTCAGTCCCTCAGAGTGTGCAAAAAAAACTTCTCAAGAACTTTAAGTGAGATTGAAACTCCAAACTTTCTTGAAGTTTTAATGGGTCCCACAGAGAAACACAACTGAGAAAGTGTCCACAGGTTCCAAGTAGAGCAGAACACTGCAGGCAGTGAGGACAGGTGGGGACAAACAAGGCAAAGGTGTCTCTGATGCTGAGCAAACCTGGATGTGTTTCAGGAATGCAAAGGGCCAAGGCCTGAGCCCCAGCCCCTGCCAAGGCACATCCTGTCCCTCCCTCCTTGCTCAGGCCTCTTCCCAGGCCACTGGGATGTGGGGATGTGCAATGCCAAGGGCAGCACCATGGGGCAGCCCCTGCCAGGCTGCTGAGCAGGGACAAGGAGGCCATGAGGCCCTTGCAGGCCTGCAAGGGTCACTTGTCCCCTCCTGCTGGCTCAGGCCCAGGGCCAGCAGCCATGGCCCAAGTGCTGCAGGAGTTGGCTGTGTCAGGGCCTTGCAGCTGCTGCCCATCCCTGTGGCCTGTGCAGCCCAGGCTGTCCTACGGTGTCCATGCCCTGTGCCTCTGTCCCTGCAGGCTGTCGTCACCCGCGGCTGCCCCACCTGGCTGGGCCCTTCCTTTGCTGACAGCTCTGCGTCCTGCCTGCCTCTGCCTGGGCACACAGAGCCTTGGGCTGGATACCAAAAGGGTTCATTCCATTTTTGCCCTGCCTGTGAACTTTTAGCACAGGAACAAGGCATGCAGGGCCTGCTTTCCCAACAAGGATGATTGGAAGAGAAGAAGACATCTGGCACAAGGGTGCAGTGATAGGGAATACAAGGAGTGAATCTGGGAACTTGGGGTGGGTTTTATGGAAATGGGTAAATTGTAATACACATTCAGTGACTGTTCATAAGCAATGCACTTGAAGAATTATGCATCCACATAAGGTTAAGAGTTATCCCATTGTGGACCTCAAGCTTGAATAAATGACGCCCTCTTAAACAGCAAATTACTGTTAAGGACTCTTACTCTCAGGATTTGGATTTTTGGTAACAGCTCACAGAATCAAGGAGTCACCTCTGATACCTTGGAACCTCATGGAACAAAGGGTCCATTGTGATGCAGTGGAACCCCATGGAACCAAAGGTCCATTGTATCAGAGCAGGGCCTCATGGAACCAAGGAGACCACTGCTGGCAGTATGGAAGCTCATGGGATCATTGTGAAGGTGTGAGGCTGCAGGGAACCAATGGTCCATTGTGACTCTGCAGAACCTTCTGGAATCAACGTGATCATGGTCTGCTCTGGAACCTCATGGAACAAAGGATCCATGGTGACACTGTGGAACTCAGACCATTGTTGACAGTGCAAATGCTCATGGAACCAGAAGTCCATTGTGACACAGCAAGGCCTCATGGAACCAAGGGTGCACTGTGGCTCTGTAGGGCTTCACAGAACCAAAGAGACCATTTGGACACTGTGGGGCCTCATGGAACCACCTGCCACTGTGACACAGCAGGGCCACATGGAGCCAAGGGGCCATTGAGACACTGAGGAACCTGATGGAACCAAAGGTCCATTTTGACACTGTGGGGCCCTGTGGAACCAAGGGGACCACAGCGACACTGTGGTACTCCCTGGAACAAAGGGGCCACTCTGATTCTGCTTTGCCTCATGGAACCAAGGGGCCACTACCACACTGCAGGGCCTCCTCAAACCAAGGCAGCCTTCTGACACTGCAGGCCTCCTTGGAACCAAGGGTCCATTGGGATATTGTGAGGCCTCATGGAACACTGGAGACCATTGTGACCCTTGGGAACCCACTGGAACCAAGGGGCCATTGTGACACTGCAGGGCCTTTATAACCGAGGGGCCATTGCAGCACAGCAGGGTCTGATGGAATCCAGGGGACCACAGTGACACTGGGGCTCCATGGGACAAAGGGACCATACTGACCCCATGGAACCAAGGAGAGCTTTGTGACACTACAGGGCATCATGGAACCAAGGAGGTCCTTGTGACACAGCAGGGCCTCATGGAACCATGGAGACCATTATGACATATGGGGCCTTGTGGAACCAAAACACCATTGTGGCACTGCAGGGCCTCATGGAACGAAGGGCACAATAGTGACACTCTGGGGCTCCAAGGGACCAAGGGGGGAATCTTATAGTGCAGAACCAAGGAGACCATTGTGACACTATGGGGCATCATGGAACCAGAGGTCCATTGTGACACAGCATGGCCACGTGAAACCACAGAGGCCATTTTTACACTTGGAGGCCTTGTGGAACCAAAGGGCCATTGTGGCACTTTGCATCTCCATGGAACCAAGGAGTCCATTGTGGTAATGCAAGGCCTCATGGAAGCAAGGAGTCCATTGTGACACCATGAGACACTGTTGGGCCAAAAGGCAGTTTTGGCACTGTGTGGCACCATTGAACCAAGGAGACAAATGTGACAGTACAGGGCCCCATGGAACTGAGGATTCATGGAACAATGTCAGACTCATGGAACCAAGGGTCCAGTGTGACATTGTGGGGCCTCATGGAATCCTGGAGACCATTGTGACACCTCAAGGCTTCATTGAGCCAAGGGTCAGTTGTGATACGGCAGTACCAAGGAGACGCCTGTGACACGGCAAGTCTTGATGGAAGCAAGGGGGGACAACTGGGATGATACAGGGCCCAATGGAAGCAAGGGGCCAGAGTGACTCAGCTGGGCCTCATGCAGGCAAGGGGCCATTGTGATCTTGCTGAACCTCATGGAAGCAAGGGGAGATGGAACAGGTCTGGATGTTTGACCTCCCAGGAGCCATCTAAAAGGTCCAGCTGATCTTGGAATGCTGAGGACTGCCTCTCATCAGCCCCTGGACTACTGAGGGGCTCTGTGCTTTACTTCCTACGGAAAAGAACCATCTGTCTTTCCCAAAGTCAAAATTGATACTCCGCTGGAAAAATTCCCTCTATGCAAGGGTTCTTCCAGACAAAACTTGCCAGGACAGGGAGCTCTGGCTGTCCTTGGCCTCTGGTGGTCACCTCTCATCTCAAGCAAGCCCTGAGGAAAGGATTTGAATAGGTTTGACTACTTATACACCAATGAGTCTCTCATCCTCTGAAAAACTCAGATGCTCTTCTGACAGTGTGTCCTCTTTTTCTCATTGTGTATTATGCAAAAATAATATTTTCAGCTAAAAAAAAATTATTCTTATCACTCTTCCAGTGTTATCTGACACAAATTACCTCCTCTATAAATGGATCCAGGTCCCCTGTATAAGCAAACTTAATGAAGGATCCAGGAGGAATTCTTTGTGTCTGCTCCCATCTGTCCCATCTCCTCTGGAGCTGGAGGTGCAGCCCCTGCACTTGGGAGGGCTCCAGGGGTCACAAGCTCAGGTCCCACACACAGAACTTGTGCACCCTGGGGTGCTTTCCTTGGCCCCTGCAGGGTCACCCAGGCTGAGATGGACACTGATGGTGTCTGTGCCAGGCTCTCTCAGCCCAGCCCAGCTCCCTGCAAGCTCTGCCAGCTGCCCTGAGCTCTCTGCAGCACCAAGGGCCTCTCCCCAGCACAGCCCAGCCGCCTCTGGCCCCACAGCTCTGCTCAGGCCAGGCTGCTCTGGCCAGGGGCCCCACGGCCTCAGCCCCTGGCAAGGGCACAGCAGCAGCTGCAGCTCCCACAGGGCTCAGCCCCAGCCATGGCCAAGGTGCTGGCACAAGGCAAAACCAGGCTCCCTGGGTGCCCTGCTGCCCTCTCCCTCAGCTCCTGAGAGCTCTGCAGCCCCTGCTGCCATCCCATCTGCCCAAGCCAGCACAACAGCCGCGGCCTTGGGGCCCTGCAGAGCTGCTGCTGCTGCAGGCCCAGGGCCCATCCCAAAGCTGGGGCAGCCAGAAAGCTGTGCCCATTTCTGTTCCTTGCTACTCTGATGAGGATGGATCCTCAGCCTCTTGGAGGCTGCTGGTGAATTTTACTTTTCCAGAGGTTTCTTCTTTCTTGAGCTCTCCAGTTCAGGAATTCAGTGAGAATTGCTCATAAACATTTGTTCAAAACACCTTAACAAAAAAGCCCCTTGGGAAAAAAAAAATTAAGTTTTCAATTCTTCTGTGGTTTATTAGAATTTAGAAGTTCTAAAAACTTCTCAAGAACTCAAAGTGAGATTGAAACCCTGAAGTTTCTTGAAGTTTTAATGGGTCCCACAGAGAAACACAACTTGAGAAATTGTCCCCAGGTTCCAGTTAGAGCAGAACCCTGCAGGCAGTGGTGACCAGTGGAGACAAACAAGGGAAAGGTGGGGCAGCCAGAAAGTGTGCCCATTTCTGTCCATTGCTGCTCTGATGAGGATGGATCCTTAGCCCCTTGGAGGCTGCTGGTGAATTTTACTTTTCCATAGGCCTCTTCTTTCCTGAGCTCTTCATTTCAGGAATTCAGTGAGAAAAACTCCTAAACATTTCTTCAAAACACCCAAACAAGACATGCCCCTGGGGAAAAAAAAGAGTTCTCAATTCTTCTATGGTCAATTAGACAGACTTCAGAAGTTCAAAAAACTTCTCAAGAGCTCAAAGTGAGACTGAAATACTGAAGTTTCGTAAAGTTTTAATGGGTCCCGGTGAGGGACAGGACTGAGAAAGCGTCCCCAGGTTCCTGTTAGAGCAGAAGACTGCAGGCAGTGATGAAAGGTGGGCACAAACAAGGCAAAGGTGTCTCTGATGCTGAGCAAACCTGGATGTGTTTCAGGAATGCAAAGGGCCAAGGCCTGAGCCCCAGGCCCTGCCAAGGCACATCCTGTCCCTCCCTCCTTGCTCAGGCCTCTTCCCAGGCCACTGGCATGTGGGGATGTGCAATGCCAAGGGCAGCACCATGGGGCAGCCCCTGCCAGGCTGCTGAGCAGGGACAAGGAGGCCATGAGGCCCTTGCAGGCCTGCAAGGGTCACTTGTCCCCTCCTGCTGGCTCAGGCCCAGGGCCAGCAGCCATGGCCCAAGTGCTGCAGGAGTTGGCTGTGTCAGGGCCTTGCAGCTGCTGCCCATCCCTGTGGCCTGTGCAGCCCAGGCTGTCCTACGGTGTCCATGCCCTGTGCCTCTGTCCCTGCAGGCTGTCGTCACCTGCGGCTGCCCCACCTGGCTGGGCCCTTCCTTTGCTGACAGCTCTGCGTCCTGCCTGCCTCTGCCTGGGCACACACAGCCTTGGGCTGCTCCAGACTCCTGGGGGTTGTGTTGCACCAGAGCCCTGCCCTTGGAGAGAAATTCCCTTCTCCTGGTTTCCCATCTGGGCCTTCCCAGCTGGTCTGTGTGGCATTATTTCTTTCTCAGGCAGTTTCATACAATGAAGGAAAGCTCCACCATCTCTGAATCCACCCTTCAAGCCCTGTCAGGCTTCTCCTTTTCTCTCTTCAGTCTTCACACTAGGGCTGAGCCCAGGGCCCTCAGTCTTTATGGGTCATGTGCTTTAGGCCTCCAATCCATCTTGGGCCATTTTTAGGTCTTTTCAGATTGAAACATTGTGGTCATATTCCAAGAAAAATAGAAATATTTTTATAGGCCTGTAGTGGCACAGCAAGGGACATACCCTTTAAAATGGTCAAGGATAAATTCAGATTTGATCTAAGAAAGAAATATTTTATGATGAGGTTGACAAATGGAGACAGGTTGTCCATAGAAGTGAATGCCCCATCCCAAGAAATGTTCAAGGTCAGGAGCTTTGACTGATTTGTGGAAAGACTCTAAAACTCAAAGGCAAAAGGAGTTTTAAGGTAGGTATGTATTTATTCAGCAGCTGGAGGCATGGAGGATATTTCCATCAAAGTCCTGCATGCAGACCCATTTATTCACGTTCTCTTTTATCCTCTAAGAAGTTGCATATGCATTAAGTTTCACAATGCCCCCATGCATATTGATTCCCTGGTTCCACCCCTGTCCTGCTCCATATGCTGATTATCTTATCGTCCTTTGTGCCTGTGAAGTTGTGTCTGGTGGTCGTTGTCAGTGGGATCCATGGGACACTAAGAGAGACTCCTCTCCCAAGGTGTCAAAATGGCCCTTTGGTTCTGTGGGGCCCTGCAGTGTCACACTGGGCCCTCGTTTCCATGGGGCTTCACACTGTCACCATGGTCCCTTGCTTCCATGAGGCCTTGCAGTGTCACAGGGGTCTCCTTGGTACCACAGTATCACAATGGACCCTTGGTTCCATGGGGACTCCCAGTGTCAGAAGGATCTCCTTCGTTCCTTGAGGCCCTGCAGAGCCACTTGATTCAATGAGGCCTCAAAGTGACATAATGGCCTGCAGAATTCCAATAGGCCTTGCAATGGTCACAATGGACTTTCGGTTCCATGGGATCCTGCACTGTTACATGAATCCTTAGTTCCAGGGGGCCCTGTGGTATCACAATGGACTGCTTGGTTCAATGGTGACACACAGTGTGACAACTGCCCCTCAGCCTGCCAAGACACCAGTGTCACAATGGTTCCTAGTTTCCATGAGGCCTTGTAGCGTCACAATGGCCCCTTGGTTCAAGGAGGCCTTTAGTGTCACAATAGTCTCCATGATTCCATAAGGCCTTGCAGTGTCACAACAGACCACTGGCTCCATTCAGCCCCACAGCGTCACTATGGACCCCTTGGCTCCCCAGGGCTCTGAAGTGCCACAGTAGCCCTTTGGTTTCCCAGGGCCTAAAGGTGTACAAATGGCCCCCAGGGCTTCATGAGACCCTGCTGGGTCACAATGGACCTTTGGTTCCATGATGCCCCGTAGTGTCACTATGGTATACGTGGTTCCAAGGTGTCAGAATGGACCCTTCATCCCATGGACACCCACAGTGTTCACTGCAGCTCCCTTGATTCCATGAGGCCTTTCTATTCTCTAATGGCCCCTTGGTTCCAGTGGGTCCCAAAGTGTCAGAATAGTGTCCATTGTTCCATGAGACCCTGCAATGTCACTGTGGTCACCTGGCTTCCACAGAGCTCTGCAGTGTATCAATGGACTCTTGGTTCCGTGAGGTTCCTCAGTCACAATGGCTCCTTGGCTCCATGTGGCCAAGCTGTTTCATAGTGGCTTGTGGTTCCATGAGGCCCAACAGAGTTGCAATGGATCCTTGGTTCCATGAGACCTTGCTGTGTCACAATGGAGTTATGGTTCCATGAGCTTTCATACTGCCAACAACAGTCTCCTTGGTTCTGCAGTGTCACCATGGACCCTTGGTTCCAGGAGGTCCCACATGGTCACTTTGGTTCTGTGAGGTTCAGCAGTGTCACAATGGCCTCCATGGTTCTACAAGGCCTTGCTGTGTCAGAATGGCCCCTTTGGTTCCACAAGGCCCCACAGTGTCACCATGGTCTCCTTGGATCTGTCACGATGGACATTCCATTCCCTCCAGCTCTGGTGTGTCACAGTGGCCCCTTGGTTCCATGAGTTACTGCACTATCAACAATGGTTCCCTTGCTCAAACGAGGCATTCCTGTGTCACAATGGACTCTTGGTTCCATGAAGCCTTTCTCTGTCACAATGTACTTTGGATTCCATGAGGTTCCATATTTGTCCCAATGGTCTTCTTGGATCTGCAGCATCACAATGGACCATTGCTTCCATGTGGCCCTGCTGTGTCACAAAGGATTTTGGTTCCATGAGATTCAAAGGTGACACAGTAGACTCCTTGGTTCTGTGAGGCCCCACTGTCACTGAATCTCCCAAATATCCAGATAAGACTCCTTAACAGTAATTTGGTGTTTAGGAGGGCATCACTGTTTCAGGCTTGAGGTCCATCATGTGATAACTCATAACCTTACATGGACATTTGATTCTGAAAGTATTACTTATATACAGTCACTATATGTGTATTACAATTTAGCCATCACCATAAAACCCATCCCAAGTTCCCAGATTCAGTACGCGCTTTTCCTATCACTGCACTCTTGAGCCAGATGTCTTCTTCTTCCCTTCCAACCATCCTTACTGGGAAAGCAGGCCCTGCATGCCTTGTTCCTGTGCTAGAAGTTCACAGGCACAGTAAAAATGGAATGAACCCTTTTGGTATCCAGCCCAAGGCTGTGTGTGCCCAGGCAGAGGCAGGCAGGACGCAGAGCTGTCAGCAAAGGAAGGGCCCAGCCAGGTGGGGCAGCCGCGGGTGACGACAGCCTGCAGGGACAGAGGCACAGGGCATGGACACCGTAGGACAGCCTGGGCTGCACAGGCCACAGGGATGGGCAGCAGCTGCAAGGCCCTGACACAGCCAACTCCTGCAGCACTTGGGCCATGGCTGCTGGCCCTGGGCCTGAGCCAGCAGGAGGGGACAAGTGACCCTTGCAGGCCTGCAAGGGCCTCATGGCCTCCTTGTCCCTGCTCAGCAGCCTGGCAGGGGCTGCCCCATGGTGCTGCCCTTGGCATTGCACATCCCCACATCCCAGTGGCCTGGGAAGAGCCCTGAGCAAGGAGGGAGGGACAGGATGTGCCTTGGCAGGGGCCGGGGCTCAGGCCTTGGCCCTTTGCATGCCTGAAACACATGCAGGTTTGCTCAGCATCAGAGACACCTTTGTCTTGTTTGTCCCCAGCTGTCCTCACTGCCTGCAGTGTTCTGCTCTACCTGGAACCTGGGAACACTTTCTCAGTTGTGTTTCTCAGTGGGACCCATTAAAACTTAAAGAAACTTTAAACTTTGAATCTGACTTTGAGTTCTTGAGAAGTTTTTTGAGCACACTCTCTGGGACTGAATCTGATGTAAACAGCTCCAAAGCCCCAAAAGGTTAATTAAAGTCCTTGTGCTGTGTCTGTGCTGATGAGCTGGGCTGGGCTCCTGGAAGAGAGGATGATCCTGGCAACCAAGAAGAGCTTCAAAAAGACATTTCTCCTGAGGAGCAGCTCCTGAACACAGCCCAGCAGGGCTGAGGGCACTGCCTTCAGGTACCTGAGAGCACTGAAGGAGACAGAGGTTTAAAGAAACTGCACGGAAAATTGTCAGCTTCTTCCTGGAGAAATTTTCCCCACTTCTGGCACAGTCATTCTGTGGCTGCAGGGATCTCCTCAAGCTGACCCAGGACAGGACTGAGGTGACTGTAAGGATGGCTCTGCTGCCCTTTCTGCTTTGGGGGAGGATGTGCTCCAGAGCGGGGCTGCCCTGGGCACCGTCAGAGGGACAGGGCAGGACGGCTCCTGCTGCCAGGGACGGCTGCAGGGGCTGAAGCTGGGGCTGCAGCCAGGGCTGCCCAGGGCTGTCCTGCACAGCAGCTCCTGCAGCCCTCAGGGCTCTTGGCCAGCCCAGGGCATCTGCCACCTGCCAGGAGCAGCTCTCAGCCTGCCTGGGAGCTCCCATGGATGCTGGAGGGGAGCAGTGGGTGCAAGGAGTGACTCCTGCCAGGGCAGCTCCTGCTGCTGCTGCTGTGGAGAGGGTGCTGTGTGTGCCAGGGCTGCTCAGAGCTCCAGCTCGTGCCCAGGTCATTTCTGAGGTGACTTTGCATGAACTCATTCAGGGCAGGGGTTTCCTGCTTGGGTCTCTGCTTTCCTGAATCTGTGCTCCCACTTTTCCCTGGCTCAGCTTGGTGGCAATGGAAACTCAGCTTTGCAGGGCAGAGCAGGGGCTGAGGTTCTTAAACCATCCCACTGAGTTTTCCTGGGAAGCTCAGCAAGTGCCTGCAGCTGCCCAGGCTCCAGATCCATGCAGCATCAGCTTTCCATGGTGCCCAGGCCTGGGGGAGCTGTTCTTTAATGCCTGCAGCCAGGAGCAGCTGCAGGGCAGAGCTGGCCCAGGGGCTGGGCTGGGCTCTGGCAGCTGTGGCAGGGAAGGAGCCCGGGCCCACAGGAACAGCTCGGGCTGGGACAGCTGCAGCAGCAGAGCCCTGGGCAGGGAGGGAGGGAGGCAGTGCTGAGGGCAGCCCTGCTGCTGCTGCTGCTGCTGCTGCTGCTGCAGGGGAGATGTGGCAGCTGCCAGCCCTGCCCTGCAGGGCAGACACTGGCCTGAGCAGCACAGCTGCTGTGTCCCCTGGCAGCCAGCACAGCCCTCAGCCCGGGGGCTGGGGGCCCTCAGTCCCCTCCTGGGCCGGCAGAGCAGCTCCAGAGATGAAGGGCATCTCTGCTGCCATGTGCCCATTGCCTGCTGCCCAGGGCCTGAGGGCCACTGTCCTGCACTGCTGCTGCCTGCACTGCAGGGGCTGGGCAGGGCTGGGCAGGGAAAGGCTTTTCCTCAGGGCCCGGCTCTCTCTCTCCTTGCCTTGCCCAGCTGCTGCTGCCATTGCTGAGGGGCTCTCTGGGAATGGCACTTCCAGCTGCAGGCTCAGGCCCAGCCCTTGGGCTCCTCCTGCTCAGGCTGAGCAAAGCAGTGGGGTGTCCCAGCTCCCTGTGCCTGGGCAGCTTTGGGCAGGGCAGGCTGGCAGGCTGGGAATGAGCTGACTCTCCTCCAGCAGTGCCATGGACAGGACCCTTGGCGTGTCCTGGGGATGCCATCCAAGCTGTCAGCTGCCTCCAGGGGACACTGGGGGACAGGAGTGTCCTTGGCCAGGGCTGAGGCTGCGACTCTGAGAAAGGCTGAGCCACTTTGCTCTGCTGTGGCTCCCTCTGCTCTCAGCTGTGTCAGGCTGATTTCCAGGGGAGCACAGTGACTGACCTCCATCTCAGAAAGGGCAGCTAGGGACAGAGGGAGTGACAGAGCAGCTCCCCTCACCCTTCACTGAGTTACAGCCAATGCTCTTGCCTTGAACAGTTCTCTCTGATCTCCCTGGGCACAGCAGGAAACCCTCTCAAACTGCCTTTGACCATCACCATTCCTTAGCCCTGGCACAGGAGATGCTGCCAAGCTCCTCTGCCTCAGCAGCACTTTGGGCTGATGAAGTCCAACCCCAGGACTGGCCCCTGTCCCTGTTCCCATGGCCCCACTGCTGCAGAGCAGAGCTGAGCCCTGGGTGTCCATGGGCAGAGCCCCTGCTGGTGACAGCAATGGGGCCAGATCCTAGCAGAGCTCCAGGCACAGGGCTGAAGGAAGGGCTCTGAGAAAAGGAGAATTGGGTGGCACAGAGCAGCAGGGGCAGGGCTGAGAGAAAGGGCTTGGACATTGCTCAACAAAGTCTGCCCTGACTTCTCACTGTCTCCTCCTTCACCAGGACTCCACGGGCAGAGTGCAGAAATGTCCAACAGCAGTTCCATCAGCCACTTCCTCCTGCTGGCATTGGCAGACAGGCGGCAGCTGCAGCTCCTGCACTTCTGCCTCTTCCTGGGCATCTCCCTGGCTGCCCTCCTGGGCAACGGCCTCATCATCAGCGCCGTAGCCTGCGGCCACCACCTGCACAGCCCCATGTTCTTCTTCCTGCTCAACCTGGCCCTCACTGACCTGGGCTGCATCCTAACCACTGTCCCCAAAGCCATGCACAATTCCCTCTGGGACACCAGGCACATCTCCTACACAGGATGTGCTGCACAGCTCTTTTTCTTTCTGTTTTTAATTGTAGCGGAGCTTGCTCTGCTGACCATCATGTGCTACGACCGCTACGTGTCCATCTGCAAACCCCTGCACTACGGGACCCTCCTGGGCAGCAGAGCTTGTGCCCACATGGCAGCAGCTGCCTGGGCCAGTGCCTTTCTCAATGCTCTCATGCACACAGCCAATACATTTTCCCTTCCCCTGTGCCATGGCAATGCCCTGGGCCAGTTCTTCTGTGAAATGCCACAGATCCTCAAGCTCTCCTGCTCAGACTCCAACCTCAGGAAACTGGGGCTTCTTGCTCTTAGTTCCTGTTTAGCTCTTGGCTGTTTTGTGTTCATTGTTTTCTCCTATGTGCAGATCTTCAGGGTTGTGCTGAGGATCCCCTCTGAGCAGGGAAGGCACAAAGCCTTTTCCACCTGCCTCCCTCACCTGGCTGTGCTCTCCTTGTTCATCAGTACTGGTGTATTTGCCAACCTGAAGCCCCCCTCCATCTCCTCCCCATCCCTGGATCTGTCCCTGTCAGTTCTGTACTCGGTGGTGCCTCCAACCCTGAACCCCCTCATCTACAGCCTGAGGAACCAGGAGATCAAGGCTGCAGTGTGTACACTGACGACTGGCATATTTAAGAATCATTGATTTCCTGGCCAAATTCTCCAAATTATTTGTAATAAAAGTAATCATTGAAACTTCCTCTAGGTTTGGTTAAGGTTTTATTTCTGTGTTTTGCTTTTTTCATATTCTCCACAAAGAAATGTCACTGTTTGTGCCATTTCTCATTTTGTTTCTCTCCACCTTCCCTGTGGCCACAGACTCTGTCAATATAGGGCTGTGCCCTCGGTTGCTGTAAAGGAACTCAAGGATCTCCCAGCCAAGTTTTCTGCAGAGATGCCCCTTTGGTTCCCTTCTCTGCAGCTGCAGCAGCAATGTCTGTGTGCAGAGCTGGGGGCAGATCAGTGCTGGCACAGCAGCTGTGGCCAGCAGCAGCAGCAGCACTTGGTGCTGCCAGTGCTGCTGCCGTGGCCCTGCCCCGCTGCCCTCCTGGCCCTGCTGTTGCTGTAGGGCCTGAGTGCTCTCGGGGCCGGGCACAGGGCTGGGGGTGGCAGTGCCGGGGCTGCAGCAGGGACAGGCCATGGGCACTGCTGGCACAGCAGCAGTGCTGAGGCCTCAGGCCAGGGCCTGGGGGCTGCAGGCTCCTTGCCCAGGCTCTCTCCAGAACACATTGCCCAGGCCAAGGCTGAGCAGAGAAAAGCCCCGGCAGCAGCCCCAGGCTGGCCGTGGGCAGGCTGGGGGCAAACAGCACGGCTGGGGCTCTGCAAGGGCCCTGGGCAAGCACACGGCAAGGAGCAGCAGAGCAGGGCCTGATCCATCCCCACTGCGCTGGACACCCCAGGCCAGCGGCCCACAGCCTCCTCATGCACCTGCCAACAACATCCCCCCTCTGCAGCCCTGGCCTCTCCCCCAGCTCACACAGCTGCCACAGCCTTGCAGGCACAGCCACGGCAGCACTGCCTCAGGAGCCCCTGTTTGCCCTGCCCAGAGCAGGCCTGAGCACCCCCATGGGGTTGGTGTGGGGAGATGAAGCTGAGGGAGCACAAATGCCAGCAGCCCCTGGGGCCAGGAAGGGCTGGGCCACAGCAGGGAAACCCCTCAGGTTTGTGGTGGCCTCTGAAATCAGCCAGAAAATTTGTTCCCATCAGCTGGGAGTTTCCAGCTGGCTGTCCAGCAGTGCTCCATGTCCCTTTCTGTTGGCTGCTGTCCAGCCACTCTGTCCCCAGCCTGTAGCACTGCAGGGGTTGTTGTGGCCAAAGTGCAGGACCCAGCCCTTGGTCTTGTTCAACCTGACATGGTTGGATTTGGGCCTTGGATCCTGCCTGTCCAGGGCCCTGTTCAGAGCCCTCCTGCCCTCCAGCAGATCCACACTCCCAGTCAACTTGATGTCACCATGATTCCATGAGGTCTCCCAGTGTCACAATGTCTCTTGGATTCCACTGGACCCCTTGGTGTCACAAAGTCCCTTGGATCCTTGGGCCCTGCAGTGTCACAATGGATCCTTGGTTCCAGGAGGTCTGGCAGTGCAGCAATGATCTCCTTGGTTCCACAGGGTCACAATGGCCTCTTGGTCCCAAGGGGCACCGCATTGTCAAACATGTTTCCTTCTTTCCAGAAGTCCCTGAGGAGCAAGCCTGGCCCCTTGGTTCCATGGTATCCTGCAGTGTCACAATGGCCCCATCCTGACACCAGGTCCTTCTCTGTCCCAATGCTCTGCATGGTTCCACAAGGCCCTGCAGTGCCACAGTGGCCTCTTGGTTCCATGAGGTCTTAGAGGGCCACCATGAATTCCTTGGTGCTGCAGTGTCACAGAGGAGCCCTGGTCACACAAGATCCTGCAGTGTCACCAGGGACCCTTGGTTCCATGGGGCACCACAGGGTCACAGTTGTTCCCTCAGTTCCAAGAGTCCTTGCCATGGAACAAAGGCCCCTTGATTCCATTGGGTCCCAGGCTCTCCCAAGGCTCTCCTTGGTTCTGCTGTGGCACAATGGCCCCTTGGTTCCACAAGGCCCCTCAGTGTCACAGTGGCCTCTGTGCTCCCACCAGGACCCAGACTGTCCCCATGGACTCCTTGCTTCCATTCAACCCCACAGTGTCACAGTGGCCCCTGGGCTCTGTGGTGTCATGTCGTACACAGTGTCACTCTGCTCCTCTAAGTGCCACCAGGCCCTGCAGTGTCACCATGGCCCCTTGCTTCCCCAGGGCCCTGCAGTGTCCCCATCATCAGAGAATTGTTACAAATAAGGTCAAACAACTAGGTCTATTTTAGTTAGCAGCAATTTTATTGAATAACAATTTAGTATAAATGAATAAAATTTAGTGAATATATTGAAGTATATATATATATATGGCAGTTATAAACTAAGTATGATGAAGGTTTGCATAAAGTTTTGGATAAAACATAAGCAAAACCAGCCGGGATACAGGGAGGGTTTCTCATTCTGCCTCACGTACAAAACAGAGCAATTCAAACTAAAGTTATATACCATATATATTATTTATATATATATATATGTATTTTATATATAATATATTATTATATATTATATATTATTATTATGTATTATATATTATACAATATTAATATATTATATATATTATATATATTATTATATAATTAAAATATATATTATATATCATTAATTTTTCCCCTAAATTTCCACCTATTTTTGATTCATGACGAGGTCATGTCTCAAACACTCACACAAACATAAAATCACCTCTCCTCAGCTGCCTGAGCCCCTTGCAGGACCACGACTCCTGCGGCCCTTGGAGTGTGAGCTCACGTCATCAGCGAGCCTTCACATACACATAAACACAAACACAGACACACACCTGCCTCTACCCCACCCAACCCCGTGGTACTCACAGTCTCCTTTTCTCACAAGGATCTTTGTACACAAAGAGGTTTTATGGGTACCTCCACCTTTAGCCAGCACTCTTTAAGAGAGCCTTTCTGCTTGTGTGTTATTGTAATTGGAACTCCTTCTCCAAGGGAGCCCAGTCTGGCCTTGGAATCATCTTATCTTAATGGTGGGGAGCTCCCTCCCCAGGACTAGCTGTCCTTCCCCCAGACTTGGAGTTCCCAGGTTTCAGCATCAAATTTGTTATAAATGTAAATAAAATAAAAAACAAATTTAAAATTTAGCAACAATTTTAATAGCAAGGTAATAAGCATATACAAAAATTTGGCAATGACTAATTAAGTCTGGTTAAGGTTCTCATAAGACAGAAGCAAAACCGACTGGGGTATGGTGAGGGCTTCTCACCCCATCTCAGGTACAAAACAGAGCAATTCTGACTACACTTATATACTATCTGCTAATACATATTCATCAATGTTTCCTGTCAGTTTCCTCCTATTTCCCATTCTAAAAATCCACGTCACTGTACTTCATGGCTCATGCTTCATTTGTTGTTAGGGGGTCTTGTGTCTTCTTTTGGTGGTCTTTTGGATGAAGGCTCAGAGTCTTCCTCTTTGTCCTCTGGGTAACCTTACAGGTTGCACAGGTGCCCCAAGCCTTGTGTTATGTTAGCAAACATCATATTCCAAAAATAAGCCTTAAATAAAAACACAACTTAAATTCTGTACCTGGGACCATCCCAATTGTCCATCTCAAGGCTGATTTTCCAATTATCCCAAGACCTATTCCATTTTGAGATATTACTTATCTGAAATTACATCCTGTACTCTGTTGTTTTTTTTTTCATAAACATCTGCAAACATCTGTTTTGTAACAGTAATCACATATCATTTGTCTTTTTCTAAAATATTGATATAGTTACAATTTAGTTAGCACAAAATCATACTCATTTATCACATTCCATATTATTGGCATGCCCCTCTTGAATCCACAACATTGCTATGGACCACTGGTTCCATGTGGCCCTGCTGTGTCACAATGGATTCTTGGATCCATGAAGCCCAACTGTTTCACAACTGACCCTTGATTCCATGAGGTTCTGTACTGTCAAAATGGTCTCCTTGGTTCTGGACTGTAACAATGGACCCTTGGTTCCATAAGATTCCATGATGTCACCATGGTCTCCTTGGTTCCATGTAGCCCTGCTGTGTCACAATGGCTGCTTGGTTCCATGAGCTTCCCTAGTGTCACCATGGTCTCCTTGGATCTGCATTGTCACAATGGACAATTGGTTTCATGGAACCCTGCTGTGTCACAGTGAAGCCTTAGTGCCATGAGGTTCTGGAATTGGACAATGGTCTCTTTGGTTCAACGACACTTTGGAGTGTAACAATGGCAGCTCGGTTCCCTGAGCTTCCATAGTGTCAACAATGATCTCCTTGTTTCTGCCATGTTGTAATGAACCCTTGGTTCCATGAGGTTCCTAAATGTCACTGGTCTCCTTGGTTCCATGTGTCCCTGCTGTGTCACCACAGCCCCTTGGTTCCATGAGTTTCTGCACTGTCAACAATGGTTCCTTTGTTCCAATGAGGCCTTGCTCTGTCACAATGGACCCTGGCATTGGCAGTTAGAGTCCTGCACGGAAGATACCGGGTCTGTACGGGCAGTTAGGATCCCCACCTCTCCACGTGTTCTTACCAAATCCTGTTGCACCTCACGGACCCCCACAGCCATGACGCAGACGTGTAGCGTCCATAAACGAAGCTGCGCGCCAAATAATAAGTACACTCCACCGTCTGCCGTATCGGTGTCTGCGAGTGGTCTGTCCAGCACGTTCTATGTGTGCCAAAAGTAGTGACTGGCTGTAGCCCTGCTGAACCAGGTCACCACTACCGGCTCTTGCCCCGCGTGCCCACAACACCCGCGGCCTCCGGTAGCAATTGGTGCTGAAACTCCGGCGAAAGAAGGAGTAGTGTGGCTTCGGGTTTCGCACTGGTCAGTGGATGGGTGGCTGGAGCAGCGGGACTGACTTCAGCAACCGGAGACGTCCGGAGAACCTCCCAGTCATGGACGCGCTGGAGCAGGTTGTATGTGTAATTTATAATCAGTGGAAAATTAGCTGTAAGGCTAAGCATTTCAGGTCCGCAGTCGTCCAGTTAATCAAATCACGTGTCATAGAAAGTCCCGTTGATATTCTTCACAGTGAATGCTGGGACAAATGTACCAAAGCTTTAGCACGTGATGTTTTAATTACGGGCTCTAGCAAAACATTAAAAAGCTGGGGAAAAGTTACCGAGGCGCTTCGTAAAGCACTCGATGAACAAACCGCGTGGAAAGCTGCCCAGGCGTGCCTGCGAACCACACCGAAGATCGGGGTCGGGGCAGCAATACAGACTCAAATGAGGGATTTTTCTGCGGGGTCTGGTTTGCGTCGGGGAAGCGGCGAGGCTCTTTCGTGTTCGCCACGGTCCCTCAGTCCCACACACACTCCGTCATCGACCGCAGAGACGGCACCCGTCCCGGACACGCGAACTGCTCGCGTGCCCATCTCAGCGCCGACAAATCAGTCCATGTCGACCGCTGAACACGGCCGGCGGCACAAAAATGGTCACAATCACGAATTTGGTCACGGTCATGACTGTGCAAACCCAAATACGGATCAGGATAGACCCCCACCATATGCGCCAAAACATGGCGCTGGGGAAGAAGAAGGAGGGCGGAGTGGAGATCGAATTCCCGCCACACACATGTGTGGTGGGACACTCGAGGGGAGTGGGGCGGAAACCTTGAGCAGTGAGGGGGAGGAGAGCTCACAGCCCGAGCTCGGGGCACACCCACAACTCGAGCTGAGTGCACGCCCAAGGGATCCTTCTTGTTACAGTAACCGATCACCAGCAGGTGGGCGCAGACACAGACAGGAGCAGAGGCAGGAGAGAGGGAGACCAGCCCACAAGAAGGGACAGGAGCCGAGCCGAGTGCAAAAGCTCCACAAACAAAAAGTCCCTTGCTACACTACTTCTTCCTCTGACACAGAGGCTTCAACAGATGATAGTGGGCACACGGTATACAGAGTATCACTCCCTGCACACTCCAAAGCACAAAAAGAGAAAGAAATCACACAGACACCACAAGTATCAGGACAGTTCAAGCTCAGACACTGATAGAGAGTGTCAGCTTTTCTTGCCAAACATGCCAACCCATTCACGCTACCTGCAACTGCCAAAAAGCCAAAAAAGCACATACCACTTACCGATTGGAGCGAGATCCAAACGGCTTGTGCAGAACTTACTCCATCCGCAGTGCAAGCCTTTCCAGTCAGAAGGGTTGACAACAACCTGCCCAACTATTCTCCAGTCAACCCAAAGGAAGTGCAGGCAGTGGCGAAGGCCATAGCCGAGAAGGGGATCAATTCAGCTATGGTTTCAACCTTGCTAGATGGCCTCTTCGGCAATGATGACATGCTCCCCTTCGACATCAAGCAGATTTGCCGGATGATTTTCGATGGGGCAGCAATGATCATCTTTAAGCAGGAATGGGAAAACAACTGCCTGAATATGCTAGCCAGAGCCACAGGTGACCAACATCCCTTGAGAAATTCTAACATACAGTGGCCAATGGGCAAGGACCCCCAGATGGTCAGCCCACAAGCACAAGCTCAGGGACTGAGAACTTCAGAAGTCGCAGCCACCACCAGAGCAGCCAGAGAAGCCATCCGTGCTGTGTGCAGGATTGTGGCCAAGCCACCACCGTGGTCCACCATGAGGCAGGTGAAAGTGAGAGCTTCACACAGTTCGTGGACAGACAGCAAGCTACTGTAGACGCCTCATATTTGCCAGCAGAGGCAAAGGGACCAGTCGTGGCAGGATGCTTGCGGCAGCAATGCAACCAAGCCACGAAAGAGATCTTGTGTTCTGTGCCACCAGGTGCCAGCATCGCGGCGATGATCAAGCACGTCGCAAGAGAAGAGAACGTGGTCCTAGTCCAAGCTGCAGTAGGCGCTGCCTTGGCTCCGATCCCAGCCGCAGTTCGTGCTGCTGTGGCAGAAGTAATGGCTGCAAGAGCTTGTCCAGAGCCACCAGCGCTGCCAGGTCCTCCATTCCAAGGGAGACAAAGAGGTCCCTGTTGGACTTGTGGCAAGAGAGGTCATGTAGCCAGGGACTGCAAGTCCAAGAAGCAGGGAAACGGGCGGGGGAGGGGGCAGACGGGCCACATGCAGCCTCTTCCCAGTGGATACACCCAGCGCCCCAGCCAGACCAGCCAGCAGCCCACGAATCCCTTGCCTTCTCCGGAATCCACCAGTCTCATGGCTCAGTCATGGCCTCCGCAAATCGCGTTTCCTCCACCGGTGACTCATCCAGGCTCGACTGCTTCAATGCCACCAGTTAACAATTCCGAAGAAAATACCCTCGGGTGGCCTTGGCAATCCAATGCAGGTCCTGCAGCCTCCCACTGGCATGGGGAATCTGTCAAGAAGTCATCTCAGTGGCCAACCCATGGAACGACTTCCCTCGTCGACACAGAAACGACGCAGCTATTAGTCTGCTCTTTATTCTGGACAAGGGAGCAGATGTGACCATATTCCCAGAGGACTCCTGGCCACCAAGCTGGAGACTGGAAGATGCTTCTGACGTAAGTGGAATTGGAGGAATCATCACAGCAAAGAAGAGTGTAAGACAAATCTCCATCATCGTCTATGACAAAGCCGGTCACAAGTTTGAAGGAGAAGTGCGGCTTCATGCCTACGTTCTTGCAGACCCACGACAACCACCATTGCTTGGGAGAGATGCCCTAGCCCAGCTGAACGTCAGGGTGACAAATTTACCCTGAGGGCCACTGCAGCATACCCTTCACTTCCAATCCAGTTAACATGGAAGTCATCAAACCCTGTATGGGTAGAGCAGTGCCTCGATTGTCCATCCTTCTTCAGCTGGTGAAGAACTAGATAAAGGGCACATAGAACCATCTACTTCGCCGTGGAACACCCCTGTGTTCGTGATCTCCAAACGCAGTGGAGAAGGTTTTCGTCTGCTCCGCGATCTGCGTGCAGTTAACAAGAAGATCCAACCCATGGGTCCAGTTCAGACACGGCTCCCAAGCAACTCCTTCATTCCTGTCGACCAACCATGCGCTGTCCTCGATATAAAATACTGCTTTTTCTCTATTTGCTTACATGACCAAGACAAAGAAAAGTTCGCATTCTCCATCGTGTTTCCCAATGGCCAGCAGCCCAATCTCTGCTTCCAGTGGAAGGTATTGCCTCAGGGCATGGTCAACTCGCCGACAATCTGCCAAGTCGTCGTCAGCAGAACCTTGGTTCTGGTCCAGACTGCTCATCCAGAAGCCTCCATCATTCAATGCATGGATGACATACTAATAGCTGCTCCTCAACCACAGCAAGTAGACCATCTCGTGTCGACTGTCTCCGAAGTCCTGAAGGCCAACGGCTTTGAGATAGTTGAGGCAAAAATAAAGAGAGGCTCCTCTGTCACATTCCTAGGCGTGAAAATTGACAGCTCGTCAGTGACACCTCCAAAGATCAAGATACGATGTGACATCAGCACCCCTCACGACGCACAACAGCTCGTTGGGTCTCTCCAGTGGCTGAGAAACATCGTCCTCATCCCACCAGAGGTGATGTCTCCATTGCACGAGCTCCTCAAAGGCAAGCATCCATGGGAGCAAAAAACACTGACAAGCCAAGCCATCAGCTCTCTCGATTTTATTGAGCTACAATTGTCTTCAGCAGTCCTTTCCCGGTGGGATCCTAAACTACCTATCGATCTGTATGTGCACTTCACTAAAGAGGGTGGAGTCGGAGCATTGGCACAAGGACCTCCCAGTACAGCCAAGCCGGTGCAGTGGGTAGTGCTCGGAAGACCATCAAGAGCCTTTACCCCAGGGGTGGAGTGCCTGGGAAACCTGATCATGAGAGGAAGAAAGCTCGCAATAAGTCATCTAGGTCTTGAGCCTGCAAAAAAATACTTACCATTCAAGAAACAGATTCCAGCATCTTCAGTAGCGGTCTCTGAGCATCTTGCATTGGCCCTCTTCACTTCGCAGGAGAGCTCTGTTATGCTGCCAAGCCCCCATGGACTCAGCTGCTGACCATGGTGGACATTGACCACCCACAGAAGGTCAAGGACTGACCGCAACCAGGCCAGACCGTCTTTACAGACGCTTCCTCTGCCACCTCTACAGCTGCAGCAGTTTGGCAAACACAACATCAGTGGCAGTGTGTGAAGATGACCGACAAAACACTGTCAGTGCAGCTGTTGGAAGCCTCAGCAGTTGTGCTGGCATGTGGACTGTTTCAGTCCGAGCATCTCAACATTGTCACTGACTCCATGTTCGTTGCCAAGCTCTGCCAGGCAATGACAGGTCCAGGCATCTCTGCATCGCCAGCTGTCACCATGATCGAAGAGGCCCTCTTGGCACGGGAAGGTACCATCACCATCATCCATGTCAACAGCCACAACCCGGTGAAAGGATTTTTCCAACTTGGCAATGACAAGGCTGATGCAGCTGCCAAAGGTCTATGGACCTTGCAAGAAGCCAAACAGTTCCACGAGTCTCTTCACATTGGTGCCAAAGCTCTTGCGAAGAAATGCAACATCCTGATGTCTGATGCCAGGCATGTCGTAGCCACTTGTCCTCACTGCCAGAGATCACCTCTATGGTCCAGCGGAGTCAACCCCAGAGGGCTCAAAGCCTCAGAAATCTGGCAAACAGATTTCACCCTGTGCCAGTTGTTAAAACCTCGGGCATGGCTCGCTGTGACCATAGACACGTACAGCAGTGTGATCATCGCCACTCAACATGCAAAAGCAAATTCAAAGGCAACCATCCAGCACTGGCTGACAGCTATGGCATGGCTAGGCATCCCCAAACAAATCAAGACCGATAACGGGACCAACTTCGTGTCCAAACAAACTCGAGAGCTCACCACGAAGTGGGACATCATGCTAAAACAAGGAATACCCTATAACAGCACAGGACAGGCCATCATCGAAAGAGCCAACCAGATTCTGAAGTCCAAGCTGGAGAGTCTTGCACGAGCTGAAGGATTCTCCGGCAGCATCCACCCATCAGAACAGCCACTGCTGGCCACTGCCTTGCTAGTGCTCAATCAGTTCCCAAGAGGAGATCAGACACAAGCTCCCTCACAGAAGCACTGGGCAGTTGAATCTACCAAACTAGGTCCACCAGTCAGTATTCGAAACGATGTGGGTGAATGGGAAACGGGTGGAAGTTAGTAGTCACAGGCCAAGGGTACGGGGCGGTCGAAAAAGATGGGCAAGTGAAGTGGTGCCCTCTGAAGTCAATAAAGCCAGTGTTAGGTAAGCCCTAAACCAAAGCACTCATGTGAGCCACTCCCTCTACCCCCCATTGCTCTAGTTTCGGGTACACTGCTCGCTCAGGGAATGGTCAGTAGACGGCCAGCACCAGGCTCGTCGACAATATGCTGAGAATCCCACACGTTGACAGTATGCTGAGAATCCACTTGATTCCATGCATATGGCTTCTCACACCGTGCATCTACCCATGTCAGGCTGTAGTGCTAATTGCGTTTTTAAGTTCTGTTGACAGGTCCGCGAGATTGTCATCTTCCCATGTCCTCGCACTGTCACAACCTTTCGAACCTCACTTCGTCTTACCGGCTGCATTCTTTTAGTCCTGAGTCAACTTGTGGGTCAAGCCAGGTTGAGTCGTCATCCCTACCAGCAGTGTCAGTGGAGCTTCAGAGATCCACGAGACGGTAGAGTGATTGCTAAGACCATTTCTAATACACCTAGCTTCATAGTACACCTCAGCAACATCTTTAACTTCAATGGCATAGGCCTTGATCCCCAGGGAAATCCTGCTTCCTATATTAGTTGGGGAACATACTGGTGTCCCAGTGCCAATCCGGGACAAAGCTACAGCATCCAGTCGGAGCACGAGTACTGCAAGCATTGGGGGTGTGAGACCATTGTCACAAGTGATTTGTGAGTCCCAGCTAAGAAGGACACTTTTCTAGAGGTAACCTTCTGGCCCAAAGGCTGTAAGAGAGCTGTTTACAGCACCAACGGGCAAATTAGTGGTGTCAAAGGAACCTGTTCCCATTTAAATGTGACCGTCCTGCAGCCCCGAGAGCCTGGTTGGTCTCTCGGATGGAAGTGGTCAATCTATTTATACCATACAGGAACAGACCCCAGCATGGTTGTGCAAGTTATCAGAGCTCCAACTCAGCACCGTGCAGCTTTCAGACCCAATCACATGGCTGTCCAACAGAACAGTCACACACACGGTGCCCCTGTGGCAGGTCTCACCACTTTTGCACCAACGTTCCACAGTGCCTTCAAGCTAACATCACACACGCTCTTTTATCGGATGCTAGGAGCTGCATTCGCATCATTGAATGCATCAAGGCCAAATCTTACCAGCTCCTTTTGGTTGTGCTATGACACATATCCATCTTTCTATGAAGGAGTAGCTCTTAATAGCAGGTTCAGCTACTCGAATGAAGGCAATCCCAAGCAATGTCTCTGGGACATCCCCCGAAAAGGAATTACACTTGATCAGGTCTCAGGGAAGGGAGTCTGCATAGGCAGCAGACGTCTCATCCGACAGCACAAAGACATTTGCAACACATCCGTCATCCCCCGCAAATCTTGAGCGTGGATCATTCCAGCTACTCCGGGGACATGGGCATGCAAATCAACAGGGATCACACCATGTGTTTCCACAAAGCATTTCAGAGATGCTAACGATTTCTGTGTGCAAGTTGTTGTCGTCCCCAGGATCCTCTCTACTACTCGGATGACGAGATGTTGCTTTGGATTGAGACAGACCTCCCGCACCAGAAGAGAGAACTCATCACGGCAGTCAGCCTTGCAGTTCTCTTAGGCCTCGGAGCGACAGGAACGGCGACAGGTGTCTCTGCACTGGTCACTCAGAATCAAGGCCTAAGTCAGCTGCAAACAACTGTCAATGAAGACCTACTGCAGATCCAAAGATCCATTTCGGACTTAGAACGTTCCTAAATTCCCTGGCTGAGGTAGTGCTGCAAAACAGGCGTAGGCTAGATCTCTTGCTCCTGCGCAAGGAGGTCTATGCGCCGCCTTGAATGAAAAGTGCTCCTTCTACGCTAAGTATTCAGGACCCATTAGGCAGTCCACGACAGAATTGCAGCAGTGCTTGGAGCAACGAAGTAAGCAGCACTCCCAGCAAAGCTGGTTCAATTCCCTGTTTTCCCAATCCCCGTGGCTTGTTACCCTGATTTCTACGTTGGCTGGACCAATCCTCGTCGTTCTCCTAGTCCTTATATTCAGTCCATGCCTTCTTAACAAGTTATCCCAGTTTGTCAAATCCCGGTTGGACTCAGTTAATATTATGTTGTTAGAACAAAGACAGTTAACGTAAGGCGTTGTCGACCAAAGTTGCACTTTATTTACTAACCTGTTTACATTTCGTACTAACCAAAGTTTACTCAGTTGTAAAATTTTTTCGTTCTTGGAGAGGGGGGATATGTTGGGAGTTAGGGTCCCGCACAGAAGATTTCGGGTCTGTATGGGCAGACAGGGTCCCCGCCTCTCCACGCGTTCTTACCAAATCACAATGTACCTCATGGACCCCCACAGCCATGACACAGGCACATAATGTCCATAAAAGAAGCTGCACGTCAAATAATAAATGCATTCCACCATCTGCCTCATCGGTGCATGTGAGTGCTCTGTCCGGTACGGTCTGTGTGTGCCAAAAGTAGTGACCGGCCGTGGCCCTGCTGAACCAGGCCGCCACTACGGGCTCTTGCCCTGCATGTCCGCAAACGCACGAGGCCTCCGGTAGCAGGAGAGAAAGGTGCTGTTTTTTGCACTGTGCTTCCCATGATCCAGTGGGACAAAAGGGGTTGTCAGTGGGCACAAGAGTTTCAGGTTGCCCGGAAGCATTTCTGTGTGAGGAGATGCTTTGTGCCAAATCCATCAGCCAAGGGAATCTATCCCATTCCAAGCAGAAGGAAAAACCAGAATTTTTCTTGTAGGAGATGGAAAGGTTTGGAGTGAAAGTCAGTGCTGGAATGTCCCCAGCATGTCCGTGGGGATTTTGCTAACCTGCAAGGCTTGACAGTGAAGAGGGGATCTCTGGCCAAATCCAGCTCAGGCTACAGCTTTCTGCCCTTGCACTTTTGGGGCCTTGGAGGGGAAGGCTGCGTTGGCGTGTGGTGACTTTCACCAGCTCTGCTGCTTACAGCACTGGGCACCCCAAGGCTCTTTGGTCTCAGCACAGGCAAGAGCAGGAAGAAACCCTCAGCTGGCTTTGTGGAGCCCTGAGATGAGCAAAGACAAGGAGTGTGCAGACAAGAGACCATCAGCACTGCCCAGCAGCTGCTCTCAGCCGTCAATCACAGAAAATTCAAACATTACTGCTTGGGTTTGGGGTTATTGTTTGTGTTTTGTTTGGAGCTTTTAGCACCAAGAAAAGCTGTGGCATTTTCAATGCTGGAGACCTGGACTTGAATGGTCCCCTCCCAGTGCTGTGTAGATCAATTGCAAAATTGTTCCTTTGCCCCTCTCTTGGTATTTTTTATATTAGTTTATTGACTTATTGAATTTTACTATTCTATATGATAATTGATAAAGCCTACAGTATATAATTTCTATAAAAATATAGAAATAATATATACAAGACATATATATCTGTGAAATAAAAATCTAGATGCTTATAGGAACAAAATTTCAAGTCAGCTCCAACACAGTTGGTCCAATACCATTCTAAAGGTGTCAGTTCTGGAGACAAGGAGAGAGTGCATCCATTGACTGGTCCTGGGCAAGCAGCGCTGATTTATCCTCTTGGTCCTTTTTGCCCAGTTTTTCTTCTGTCCCACATTCCGCTTCTTTCATTCTCCAATATTTGGCCCTTCTCAAAGGCCGGGTACAATTGCATGTTGCACGTGGTGTTTGGCCCTGCATGTGTGGTGTGTGCTCTCTTCATGGGCTTTTTCAGAAGCTGCCGAGTTCATCCATGAGCAGGGCCTTATGCAGATCTGGGTGCCTTGTTTTGGAGAATGAAATGATACCAGGAGGTAGAATAAATCCTCCCATGACCCTCCACCGGCTGAGGTGTCAGGAGAGTCTGTGGGACCTTGGCCAGAGCCTTTGCACACATCCTCTTCTCCTTCCAGCACCAAACTTGTCCTGGGAGGTGGATCTCTGATGCCAGGTGGAAGCAGCCCAAGCACAGCTCTGTGCTCCTGGCCATGACTCCTGGCTTTCACTGATTCAGTGTTCAGCCAGAAGGATTCTTTGGAACCACTGTCGCAGAGCCTGGTACTCACTCATCGCCTGCCTGTGGGCGGCCGATTGCTGCGCCAGGCGCTGGAGGAGATTGCAGGTCTCACCCATTTGAACATCTCGGGGCAAAGGGATGTCCCCAGGGAGCCTCCGGTTACCCACGGTGAAGTGGTTGAGGCTTTTGGCTGGCACACAGAAGCGCAGGATATCGATGATATCCACCAGTGGCGGCAGGAAATCTCTCCTGCGCCGCTGTGACACGGGCACGACATGGAGCAGGTGCAGGACGATGGTAACCGGCAGGAGCCCAGGCAGGAGCAGGGGATGCTGAAGAGAGGCCAAAACCTGTCACTTCCTCTCGGGGTCTCTGCTTGCCCGAGAATGATGAATGGGCACTGCCCCTGGTCTTTCGGGAAGCCCCGAGCCGCCCACAGAGAAGACAAGGAGTCTTCAGATGTTCTTTTTCTGGGTTTTCCTCCTTGTTTATTTTATCCTATCTCTACAATTCTCTCTGAGCTCTGCCAAGGTCTGGACAGCATGGACAACAGGCGACGACTGTCCGCCTGCCCACGGCTCGTCATCTTATATACAGATAATTGCGTGTACGTTATTTACAATTGTGACCCAATGCATGCACTTGACACTAGACAGGTATTTTCTACTTTGACCCAATCCCTCTAAACCTACTTCATGTCATCACCAGTGTGCAAAATGGAGACAAAGAAGAAGGAGAAGACTCTAGGGTAAAGCCCAGAATCCTCCATCTTGTCTCTGGTCCTTCTTATCTTGAAACCCCTAATGTGAAAATATTAATACTTTCTACTACTTTCAAGGCATTGCAATTCTTCCCATAGTGTTGGTAATCTTTCCCATGGACTATAATCGAGACCCCTGCCTGTCTGGGGTCCATGGCAGGGTCTGTAACCCCCCTGCACATATCTCCGACCCCCCTGTACAGGTTTTAAACCCCCCTGTACAGGTTTCTGCTTGTCCAGGGTTTCCAGAGGAATACCCTGGACTCCTACATCTCCCCCTCCTGTTTGCACTAAGAAAACTCCCTTGGCTGCTCTGTCCATGGCCTGTCGCATGCACTGAAGCACGCACGGAAGGATCAGGAGAAGAATTGCAAGTCCTATCAAGAAATATACAACAAATTTTAAAATTTCTTTCCACACCGGTGAAATATTAAGAAAGCTAAATGCGCCATCCATCCATGATCCCGTTTCTTTTTTGATTTCATTCACACTTTCCCGCAACTGCTTGATGTGTTCCTGAATGGACTTGGAATGATCTGACAGATTCATGCAGCACATCCCTTCAAATTCTTGACACCCATGGCCATGTACCAATAAAAGGTAATCGATGGCCGCTCGGTTTTGAAGAGTGGCTTTTCTGACAGCACTTATGTCTGTCATCATTTCACTCAGGGTGTCCGAAACGTCTCGAGAGTGCTTGCTCAACCAACAGCCTATCTCATCAACTTGTTTCAAGGCCGCTCCTGCTGCTGCTTGAGGCAGAAGCAGAGCTGATATAAATCTTCTGCCTTGTGACCAAGTGTATATATTAGAAGCACAGTCAGTGCTGTAGTCGTTGAGCGATCTCTCCTCCCTACGTGTTTGACTTTTTGACAATGGGATGCTTGGTGTTATGATTGGTAGTTTCCCAAGGCTGCATGGATCACCTTTGACATTTGCAGGGATACCTGGCCAAATTCTGTCCCCACAAATGAAAAAGATTCCTTTCGGCAGTTGCGCTGGAACACAATTGGATGGCTTGTCCAACATCTTAGTGTAATTACACCAAGAGGATTCATTTTTGAAAATTGCGGAATTTGGAGTGACGTCTATGGTTTTATTCTTCGACACTCCTTGATATTTGAATTTTACACAATAATTCATCCTGAGCAATCCCAAAATCTCCAATTCCTGAGGCTCAAAATGAGCCGTAGGAAGGAATTTTGTCCAAACACCCCACTTGTCAACCAGATCATCGGTACCTTTGATAAATTTTGAAACTGTTGGAGGGATGTTTGTTGGGATCGGCCAGTTGTCAATGGGCCTTCCAATCAAACATGTTGATAACGGTTTCTTTGGCCTTGAATGCATCATGCAAATTGTGTCCAACCCTGATGCATTGGCCAATGTTTCCCACACATTTCCTTTTGGTTGCGCCACAGGTAGATCCATCGCATTGCTCAAGGCAACCTGCAAGAGGACAAGACACACGCACACTGCGAACATCTTCCCCCCTGCAGGGATCCCCAAACCGCGACACCACCCAAGCCCCAAAAGGAAGTCGATTCCCGAAGTCTCTTTTGCACGCTGGACACTACAATGTTCGCTGTCCTGTAGTTCTTTCATGTTTGCGTGCTTGCTTCTTTTTTTGCCAGTCTCGAGGCTCGCGTTCGCTTGCTCTTGGATTCGATAAGGTTTCACGTTCCTCGCTGCCACCCATCTGTGTCCAAGCCCTGTGGAGACACAAGCATAACCCTTGCCCCAAGTTATTAATTTGAATTGTCCTTCAGTTTGCCCTGAGTCTGTAGGAATCATTGTAACAGTTGACTTTATACTTTATATCAAATGGTGTTAGATCCTATATATTAAATGTCCCCTTTAACTTTTTTTTTTTTTTTTCTTTTTTCTTTTAAATATGATGAACCCAATCTGCTGTCACGGACAGCTTGTGCTAAATCTCTGATCACTCCGTGGTCCAATTGTTCCCATCTTGAGTTCTGCCCTTGAACATCATAAGTCACAGGTAAAGCTACAGCCACTGCACCTGTAGAATCCGCAGAACCTGTGGAACTTGAGGCTTTCGGTGATTGTATCACCTCTCAGTCCAACCCATTGCACCTTGTGGGCTAGAAGAGAACCTTGAAAATTTAAATCCTTTGAACTTGAAGTTTTCGGTGATTGTATCACCTCTCAGTCCAACCCATTGCACCTTGTGGGCTAGAAGAGAACCTTGAAAATTTAAATCCTTTGAACTTGAAGTTTTCGGTGATTGTCTCACCTCGTCAGTCCAACCCATTGCACCTTGTGGGTTAGGAGATCCTTGTAAATTTAAATCCTTTTGTTTTTACAACCTTGCCACATCATGCACTGATGTGGTTGACATTGTCCCTCCTTCTAGCGGAGGAGTAGAAATCTAAAGCACTTTCTGTTCCTAATTTCTTTTGTACCTTTTCCTTTTCTTTTGAACTTTTATTTTTGGTTCTGCACCGATGCTTTCAGAAGCAGCAGCTGCCTCACCCCCTGGGGGGGGCGATCCTTGCCGCTCCTCCCCTAGAGCCTCTGCTCCCAGAGCCACTGCCCCTGGAGCCGCCCCGTCTTGTACGTCATCTCTGCTTGGACTCCGCCCCAATGGACCCGAGCCCGCGTTCGGAGAAGCAGACGCACCCTGACCCGCGCTGCTTCTCGCACCTTGCGTCATTCCCACGGGACGAGCTGCTAACCTCGACCCCGCCGCCTCTGTCCCGGTCTCTCCACCCCCCGCTGAGCCCCAGCTCGGCGCGTCCCCTGAGCCGTCCCGAGCGTGTTCTTGCCCGCGCGGTTTCGGCGCAACCCCGCCTTCCTCCACCGCCCCGCGCGTCCCCAGCCCACCGCTCGCCGTTCCCCTCCCCTGTCCCGCAGTCTCCGCGGAAAGGGGAAGTGCCGGCGGACTGCCTCCGCACGGTGTGTGGGGGGGCGTGAAGGGACTTCTTGATGGGCTAAACTCTCGACTCTCCCATCCCCCCACCTGCGGTGTGTCTCCCGCGTCAGCAGGGCATGCCTTGAAAGAGACCATGTCCTGATCCTCTTCCTCACTGGGGTGTATTACAAGTTTTAATTTTCCCGGGACAAATTTTGGGAAATCGTCTAACTGACTGCCTTTGTTCCCTTGTGCGGAAAGCTGCTGACCTCCCGCTGCCCTGAGACAAGCTGATGGCTCGTCTCTAACCCGTCTCCAGCAGGAGACCCTTTAACCGCCGGTTAAAGATGGCCAGCATCTGTCTCCGCTAGCAACTCACTAGCAGAGGAGTCGCCTTGTCCCTCCCCCGCCCCCCTCGGTGGGTCAGGGAAAGGAATTCCTTTGCTTTCCTTTTTGCTCTGCTCTGTGACTGCTGCTAACATAACTCTTGCAGCCGACAGGTGCTTCAAAGCTGTCCCATCTTTTTGAGTCGTCTGGTGGTATAATTGCCTGTTTGCCTCCCGCCAGAACCCCGGTTCAAATTGTTTCTGTTGTTTCACAGAAAGGATAATTACATCTCACCCAGAGCAGTAGCTGCTCCTGGGACAGGGACATAATTTCCCCCATGGTGTGATCTTATATCTCAACTGTCTTACCACTGACAGAACCCGAAGTGCAGGTGCTTTCCGGCTCAGCTCGGAGGCTTCCTGATCACCGACCCGCAGTTGTCAGGATGACGGATTCCAGGGCCCTTGGAAATCCGTCTGTCTGAGACGAACCTGAGATCAGCTGCTCTGGTCCTTTTCTTCCTTCTCTGGTCTTCGGCTCAGATGATGGAAATTCGGCTCCTCAGCTTCTGGGGGCTTCTTGCTGGCTTCCAAGGATTCTTCTTGCTGAAAGACTTCACTGGGCGATGGTCTCAGTGCTCAGCTCAGGGACGCCTGATCCCTGGGCCTCTGTGCGATGGTCTCGGTGCCCACCTCAGGGACGCCAGATCTCGGGGTCTCTGCTGCCCGAGAATGATGGATGGGCACTGCCCCTGGTCCTTCGGGAAGCCCCGAGATGCCCACAGAAAAGACGAGGAGTCTTCGGATGTTCTTTCTCTGGGTTTTCTTCTTTGTTTATTTTATCTTATCTCTACAATTCTCTCTTAGCTCTGCCAAGGTCTGGACAGCACGGGCAACAGGCGACGACTGCCCGCCTGCCCACAGGTTGTCATCTTATATACAGATAATTACGTGCACATTATTTACAATTGTGATCCAATACATACACTTAACACTAGACAGGTATTTTCTACTTTAACCCAATCCCTCTAAACCTACTTCATGTCGTCACCACTGTGCAAGATGGAGACAAAGAAGAAGGAGAAGACCCTAGGGTAACACCCAGAATCCTCCATCTTGTCTCTGGTCCTTCTTATCTTGAAACCCCTAACGTGAAAATATTATTACTTTCTACTACTTTCAAGGCCTTGCAATTCTTCCCATAGTGTTGGTAATCTTTCCCATGGACTATAATCGAGACCCCTGCCTGTCTGGGGTCCATGCCAGGGTCTGTAACCCCCCTGCACATATCTCCGACCCTCCTGTACAGGTTTTAAACCCCCCTGTACAGGTTTCTACATCGGGGCTCTGTGCTTTCCACCCTATGGGAAAGAACTGGCCTTCCCATGCAGGTGCTCATGGCTGAAATTGGGATTCTGCCCCCAAAATTCCATATATCTTGGATATGGAATCCAAGATGTTTATTCCATTGGCTCCAGATGAAAGCTTCCAGGACAGACAGCTCTGGCTGGCCTTGGCCTCTGGTGGCTGCCATTCATCAGCCCCTGAAACACTGGGGCTCTGTGCTTTCCTTCCTGCGGAGACCATGGTGACACTGTGGAGCCCCATGGAAGCAAGGGGCCATTGTGACCCTGGGAGGTACCATTGATCCCAGGGAGCATTGTGACACTGTGGGAATTCATGGAACCAAAGGAATCACTGTGACACTGTTGGGCTGCATGGTCCCAAGGGGCCAGTGTGAAGCAGCAGGGCTTTGTGGAACCAAGACACCATTGTTGCATCACAGGGCCTCGTGGAACCACAGGGCCATTGTGATCCTGCAGGGCACTGTGGATCCATGGAGACCATTGTGGCGTTGCAAGGCCCCATGGAATCATGGAGACCATGGTGACACTGCAGGGCCCCACAGAACAAAAACGCCATTGTGACACCTCAGAAGCAAGGAGAAAATTGTGACACTACAGGGCCTCAAGGAAACAAGGGGAGATGGAACAGGCCTGGCTGGTTTGGCCTCCCAGGGGCCACCTGACAGGTTCAGCCGATCTTGGAATGCTGAGGGCTGCCTCTCATCAGCCCCTGGAGAACTGAGGGGCTCTGTGTTTTCCTTCCCATGAAAAAGAACCATCCATTTTTCCAGGTGCCCATGGCCAAAATTGGTACTGCTCCTGAAAAATCCCCTCTCTGCAAGGGTTCTCCAAGAGAAAAGCTGCCAGGACTGAGAGCTCTGGCTGGTCTTGGTTTCTGGTGGTCATCTCTCATCTCAAAGGAAGTCCTGAGGAAAATATTTGAACAGGTTTGTCTACTGGAATATCAATGAGTCCCTTATCCTCTGAAAAACTCAGATGCTCTTCTGATCATATGTGTCTTTTTTTCCTCATTGTCTATTATGAAGGAAATATTATTTTCAGCTAAAAATATATTCTTCTTATCACTCTTCCAGTGTTATCTGACACAAAACACCTCCTCCACATGTGGATCCAGGTCCCCTGGATATGAAAACACAATAAAGAATCCAGCAGGAATTCTTTGTCTCTGCTCCCATCTGTCACATCTCCTCTGGAGCTGGAGGTGCAGCCCCAGCACTTGGGAGGGCTCCAGGGGTCACAAGCTCAGCTCCCACACAGAGAACTTGTGCAGCCTGGGGTGCTTTTCTTGGCCCCTGCAGTGTCACCCAGGCTGAGATGGACACTGATGGTGTCTGTGCCAGGCTCTCTCAGCCCGGCCCAGCTCCCTGCAAGCTCTGCCAGCTGCCCTGAGCTCTCTGCAGCACCAAGGGCCTCTCCCCAGCACAGCCCAGCCACCTCTGGCCCCACAGCTCTGCTCAGGCCAGGCTGCTCTGGCCAGGGGCCCCACGGCCTCAGCCCCTGGCAAGGGCACAGCAGCAGCTGCAGCTCCCACAGGGCTCAGCCCCAGCCATGGCCAAGGTGCTGGCCCAAGGCAAAACCAGGCTCCCTGGGTGCCCTGCTGCCCTCTCCCTCAGCTCCTGAGAGCTCTGCAGCCCCTGCTGCCATCCCATCTGCCCAGGCCAGCACAACAGCCGCGGCCTTGGGGCCCTGCAGAGCTGCTCCTGCTGCAGGCCCAGGGACCAACCCAAAGGTGGGGCAGCCAGAAAGCTGTGCCCATTGCTGTTCCTTGCTGCTCTGATGAGGATGGACCCTCAGCCCCTTGGAGGCTGCTGATGAATTTTATTTTTCCAGAGTCCTCTTCTTTCTTGAGCTCTTCAATTGAGAAATTCAGTGAGAAAAGCTCATAAACATTTGTTCAAACCATGCGAATAAGAAAAGCCCCTGGGAATAAAAGAAAGTTTTCAATCCTTCTGTGGTCAATTACACAGATTTGAGAAGTTCAAAGAACATCTCAAGAACTAAATGTGAGATGGAAACACTGAAGTTTCTACAAGTTTTAATGGGTCCCACAGAGAAACACAACTGAGAAAGTGTCCCCAGGTAGAGCAGTTACAGCAGAACACTGCAGGCAGTGAGCACAGGTGTGGACAAAGAAGACAAAGATGTCTCTGATACTGAACAGACCTGGATGTGTTTCAGGAATGCAAAGGGCCTTGGCCTGAGCCCCAGACCCTGCCAAGGCACATCCTGTCCCTCCCTCCTTGCTCAGGCCTCTTCCCAGGCCACTGGGATGTGGGGATGTGCAATGCCAAGGGCAGCACCATGGGGCAGCCCCTGCCAGGCTGCTGAGCAGGGACAAGGAGGCCATGAGGCCCTTGCAGGCCTGCAAGGGTCACTTGTCCCCTTCTGCTGGCTCAGGCCCAGGGCCAGCAGCCATGGCCCAAGTGCTGCAGGAGTTGGCTGTGTCAGGGCCTTGCAGCTGCTGCCCATCCCTGTGGCCTGTGCAGCCCAGGCTGTCCTACGGTGTCCATGCCCTGTGCCTCTGTCCCTGCAGGCTGTCGTCACCCGCTGCTGCCCCACCTGGCTGGGCCCTTCCTTTGCTGACAGCTCTGTGTCCTGCCTGCCTCTGCCTGGGCACACACAGCCTTGGCCTTGATACCAAAAGGGGTCATTCCATTTTTTCCAAGGCTGTTGACCTTTAGCAGAGGAAGAAGTCATGCAGGGCCTGCTCTGCCAGCAAGGACGGTTGGTAGAGAAGGAGACATATGGCTGAGGAGTGCAATGACAGAAAACAAGGAGTGAATCTGGAAACCTGGGGTCTGTTTGATCGAAGAGTGTAAATTGTAATATACATTCAGGGACTGTGTATAAGCAATACACTTGTAGAATTACACATCCACATAAGGTTAGGAGTTATCCCATGGATAACCTCAGGCCTGAATAAGTGGTGCCCTCCTAAACACCAGATTAGTGCTAAGGAGTCTTATTCTGATCTTTGGGACATTTGGTGACAGCAGAGGCTCATGGAACCAAGGAGTCAGCTGTGACACCTTGGAACCTCATGGAACAAAGGCTCCATTGTGATGCAGTGGAACCCTGTGGAACCAAAGGTCCATTGTAACAGAGCTGGGCCTCATGGAAACAAGGAGCCCATTGCTGGCAGTATGGAAGCTCATGGGATCATTGTGAAGGTGTGAGGCTGCATGGAACCAATGGTCCACTGTGACACTGAAGAACTTTCTGGAATCAAGATGATCATGGTCTGCTCTGGAACCTCATGGAACAAAGGATCCATGGTGACACTGCAGAACTCAGACCATTGTTGATAGTGCAAAAGCTCCTGGAACCAAAAGTCCATTGTGACACAGCAAAGCCCCATGGAACCA
Source organism: Phylloscopus trochilus trochilus (assembly GCA_016584745.2). Taxonomy (NCBI): domain Eukaryota; kingdom Metazoa; phylum Chordata; class Aves; order Passeriformes; family Phylloscopidae; genus Phylloscopus; species Phylloscopus trochilus. The sequence goes on along the minus strand of WQNJ02000055.1, from coordinate 386,167 downwards.
GGGTTCCATTGTGGCTCTGTAGGGCTTCACAGAACCAAGGAGATGATTTGGACACTGTGGGACATCATGGAACCACCTGCCACTGTGACACAGCAGGGCCACATGGAGCCAAGGGGCCATTGAGACACTGAGGAACCTGATGGAACCAAAGGTCCATTGTGACACTGTGGGGTCCTGTGGAACCAAGAGGACCACAGTGACACTGTGGAACTCCAAGGAACAAAGGGGCCACTCTGATTCTGCTTTGCCTCGTGGGACCAAGGGGCCACTACCACACTGCAGGGCCTTGTCAAACCAAGGCAGCCTTGTGACACTGTGGGCCTCCTTGCAACCAAGGGTGCATTTGAATATTTTAGGACCTCATGGAACACTGAAGACCATTGAGCCATTTGGGAAACCACTGGAACCAAGGGGCCATTGTGACACTGCAGGGCCTTTATAACCAAGGAACCATTGCAGTACAGCAGGGCCTGATGGAATCCAGGGGACCACAGTGACACTGTGGGGCTCCATGGGACAAAGGGGCCATACTGATCCCATGGAACCAAGGAGAGCTTTCTGACACTACAGGGCCTCATGGAATCATGGAGGCCATTATGACACATGGGGCCTCATGGAACCAAAGCACCATTGTGGCATTGCAGGGCCTCATGGAACCAAAGGGCACAATAGTGACACTCTGGGGCTCCAAGAGACCAAGGAGGGAATCTTCCAGTGCAAAACCAATGAGATCATTGTGACACCATGGGTCATCACGGCACCAGAGGTCCATTGTGACACAGCATGGCCACATGAAACCACAGAGGCCATTTTGACACTTGGAGGCCTTGTGAAACCAAAGGGCCATTGTGGCACTTTCCATCCCCATGGAACCAAGGAGTCCATTGTGATATTGCAAGGTCTCATGGAAGCAAGTAGTCCATTGTGACACCATGAGACCCTGTTGGGTCAAAGGGCAATTGTGGCACTGTGTGGCCCTATTGAACCAAGGAGACAAATATGACACTGCAGGGCCACATGGAGCTAAGGATTCATGGAACAATGTGGGACTCATGAAAGGAAAGGTCCATTGTGACATTGCGTGTCCTCATGGAATCCTGGAGACCATTGTGACACTGCAAGGCCTCATGGAAGCAAGGGGGGACAATTGGGATGATACAGGGCCCAATGGAAGCAATGGGCCAGTGTGACAGAGCTGGGCCTCATGCAGCCAAGGGGCCACTGTGATCCTGAGGAGCCAAATAGAACCAAGGGCCCACTGTGACACTCTGTGGCCTTGTGGAACCAAAGGGCCATTGTGATCCTGCGGGGCACCATAGATCCATGGAGACTATCGTGACACTGCAAGGCCCCATGGAAATGAGACCATGGTGACTCTGTGGGGCTCCACAGAACCAAGGGGGCATTGTGACTCCTCAGAAGCAAGGAGAACATTGTGACACAACTGGGAGTCATGGAAGAAAGGGGAGATGGAACAGATCTGGCTGCTTTGGACTCCCAGGGTTCACCTGACTGGTCCAGCTGATTTTGGAATGCTGAGGGCTGCCTCTCATCAGCTCCTGGAAAACTGAGGGGCTGTGTGCCTTCCTTCCTATGGAAAAGAACTATCTGCTTTTCCAGGTGCCCAAAGCCAAAATTGATACTCCCCCTGAAAAATTCCCTATGTGCAAGGGTTCTCCAAGACAAAAACTGCCAGGACAGAGAGCTCAGGCTGGCCTTGGCCTCTGCTGGTCACCTCACATCTCAAGGAAGTCCTGCGTAAAGGATTTGGACAGGTTTGACTACTAAGACATCAGTGACTCTCCTCTTATCCTCTGAAAAACTCAGATGCTCTTCTGATTATATGTGTCCCTTTTTCCTCATTGTCTATATTATGCATGAAATACTATTTTCAGCTTAAAATATTTGTTTGTTTTTCTGCTTGGTGAATTCTGATTTTCTTTTTTTTTTTTTTTTTTTTTTTTTTTTTTTTTTTTTTTTTTTTCCATAAAGGGATGCAATTAGTCCCAGTATTGCTACATCAGTATCTACCGTGCCTGTGTTAAGCACAGACAGTCAGGAGCCCTGATCATTCTGCATTTCTGTAAAATAAAGTGTCCTGCTCTGCCCTGGGTGCCCAACATGTTCCCTCAGCCCCTCTCTGTCTCTGCAGGGGCAGTGCCTGTGAGCAGAGGTGCAGGGCAGAGACTCCCAGCCCAGCAGCACAGCCAGGGACAATGGCCCTGGCTCTTCCCACAGCTGCTCTTCCCAACTCCAGCCTCTCCTTCCCAGCCCTTCTGTGGCTGTCAGGCTGCAGGGCTGTGGCAGCTTGGTCACTGTCCTGCTGCGTGTGCGTGCTGTGAGCACAGGCAGGGCCAGGCCATGGGCACTGCTGGGACACAGCTGGGCTCCAGCACAGCAGCTCCAGCAGCAAAGGGCATCATCTCCTGAGGGCAGCCCAGGAAGCCTTTGCTCTCTCTGCACAGCTGCTCTCAGCAATGTGCTCCAGGAATGCCCTGGCAAAGCAAAGCCCAGTGCCCAGGGGCAGAGGGGCAGTGTGCAGGGGGGCACCCAGCAGTGTCCTGGCACAGCCAGAGCTCCTGGCATGGACCTGAGGCAGCAGCAGAGCAGGGACTGGGCTGTGTCTCTCTTCTGGGGACAGCCTGGGAAGGTGCCCCAGGGCAATTGTCCCACACCAGCCCCTGCAACCACCATGGCCAGCACAGGCCTCTCCCCACACCTGCAGGAGGTTGTTTGTCCCTGCATGGAGGGACACCAAGGGACCAGGCCAGCAGTGCCTGTTTGCTCTGTCCTGAGGAGATTTCAGCAGTGCATCCTGTGTGTGTGTGTGGGGAGATGAAGCAGAGTGAGCACAAACACCATCAGCAGCACTCGGGGCTGGCAGAATTCCAGAGGCACAAACAGGGCCTTGAGGCCACTTCACTCTGAGAGTGAAATCCTCTGGGAAACCACCTGAATTCTTTACTGGGCTGTGCTTGGGACTGCAGAGAGAAACCTCCAGGGCAGGGAGGCTCAAGGGAAACTGCTCAGCACAGCCAAGAACTGCCCAGAGAGACCATTGGGGTGGGGGTGTGTGGGGAGAAATCACAGCTGCCTCCCTTCTGAACCACTCCAAGGATCTCGACAAGGCTGTTGAAATGCACTTCCAATTCCTTTGTGGATACTGCCAAATTGTAGGGAGTCTATGACCAAACTTATGTATCAGTGATGTTTTGAAAGAAAAATGTCTCTAAAAAGAAATTAATCCCCTACTCCTTTTGCCTTCCCTGCTTCCTGCAGTTTATTGCTGATCATGGTGTGACATGGACTGGAACATCCCTTGGGTCAGTCCAGCCCAGCTGTCCCATCCCTGTTCCCTCAGGAACACTTGCCCAGCCCAAGCCCATAGTTTGGGGGGTTGCAGACACACCTCAGGTGGGGCGAGCGCTGTGACAAGGACAGGAGAGAAGAACAACATTTACTCTTATCAAGGACAGGAGAACAGAACAGCACAGCCTTGAAGAAATGGATCAAGGATGTAACTCCAGCAAACAGAAGTCATTCAAAATGCAAGAACCATGTCAGCTCCGCTCTACAAGGCTGACAAAACAGAAGGTTTGCAAAACAATAATATTGCCCATACTCAGAAATGGGGGTTGAGGAACAACCACCTAAAAAGGACACTGGATGTTGAAGACAGACCCCAAAGAACCAGATAAGAACTTGTGAGAAGGGGTGCAACTATGTCAAGCAAATTCAGAGGAAGAGGGGATAGCTAATAAATGCATAATCAGTGTGTGTGATCAAAACTCTATTCGTTTGATGCTCAGTGCACTCAAATGGAGGAAGGATTGCCCAAGTGACCAGCATGCTGTAATAAAGAATACCTTCTCTCAAGAACTCAAAAGTGTGTTCAAAATTTTCTGTCCAGTGGATTTCAGAATGAACGGTGTCCCTGACTCCATTATGCCCCAGAGTGTCACAATGGCCCCTTGATTCCATGAGGCCCTGCTGTAGAACAATGGACCCTTGGTTCCATTATGAGGTAAATCAAGCACGGACAAAGAATCTCCAACTAATTAAAGTTAGAAAGTGGTATGTTTAATTCAGTGCCAGACAACACGGGAATTAACCTCCCAAAGACGTGTGAAAATATCACAAAGCTCCAGCTCTCTTTATCTACAAAATATTACATATTCCTGGAATCATTCCACACACCTATACATACTTATTACTTAACCCTGCCTTCTCTCCTCTTCATCATAAAATGTGCTCAAAGTCCTTTCATGCTTGTGCAGTCCTTCACTCAAATTGGGTTGGTGGGTTTTGAAATGGGTCAGTGGTACCGTAGGATGAAGTCAGGAATGTCTTCCTCAAAGTAGACTTTTCACCTTGGTCTTGTTGGCAGGCTCTCTGACCCCTCAGGCATAGTTCAAGCTCTCCTGCCTGCTTCTGACTGCTTTTGGGAGCCCAGGTGCAGCTACAGTTTCTCCATCTTTACAATACTCCATCCTCCCCTCATAACTTCTACAAACACAGCAAAGTCAGGCAAATGATATATTGTCTTCTCAAACTAGCTTCATCTGGCAATGATCAACTATCCTACATTGCTTCTACTCTAAACTCTTCATTAATATCCATTGCTTCTTGCTCCCATCCCTTTAGCTAGAGTCTAAACCCTTTGAATTCTTCTAAACCCTTGATTCAATTAGAGTCTGCACTGTCAAAATGGCCTCCTTGGTTCTGCACTGCCACAATGCTCTCCTTGGCTCCACAAGGCCTTGGTGTGCCACAACAGCCCCTTGGTTCCATGACCTGCCATAGTGTCACCACAGTCTCTTGCATCTGCAGTATCACAATGGACAGTTGGTGACGAGCAGCCCCACTGAGTCACAAGGAATATTTGATTCCATGGGGCCCCACGGTGTCACACTGGCCCCTTGGTTCCACAGGGCCTTGCTGTATAACAATGGCCCCTCAGTTCCATGAGGTTTTGTACAGCCAACAATGGTCTCCTTGGTTCTGTTGTGTGTAAACGGCTGCTTGGTTCCATAAAATTCCTCCATGTTGCAGTGGTCTCCTTTGTTCCATGAGGCTCTGCCACAATGTCCCATAGTTTCCATGAGCATCTTCCATACTACCAATGATGCTCTTTTTTCCAAGGAGGCCCCACAGTGTCACAATGGCCCCTTGGATCTATGAGGTTCTGTAGTGTCACCGTGGCCTCCATGGAACTGCATTGTCACAATGGGCAACTGGTTCCTTGGGGCCCAACTGTGTCATAATGGACCCTTGGTTCCATGAAGTTCTAAATTGGTATGGCCTCCTTGGATCCACACTCTGGACCATTGGTTCCATGTGGCCCTAATGTGTCACAATGGCCCCTTGGTTCCATGAGCTTCTCCAGTGTAACATGGTCGCCTTGATGCCATGAGGTTCTGCAGTGTCACAATAGAAACCCTTGTTCCATTAGGCCTCCAAGTTTCACAATGTTTGATTCCAGGAGGCACCACAATGTCACAATGGACCCTTGGTTCTGTGAGGGTCCGTAGCATCCCAATGGCCACCGTGGTTCCATGAGTTTCCTTAGTGTCACAATGGTCTCCATGGTTCCATTAGGCCCCGCCTTGTCACAATGGTCCCCTGGGTTCCAAGGAGGCCGTGCTGTGCCACAATGGACCCTTGGTTCCATCAGGTTCTGTGGTGTCACCATGTTCTTCTGGAATCTGCAGTGTAACAATTGGTTCCACATGGACTGGCTGTATCACAAATGTCTCTTTGATTCCATGACTGCCACAACAGAGACTTGTTTCTAGGAGGTTCCCTACTGTCACAATTGTCTCCTTGATTCCATGAGCCCTCGCTGTGTCACAATTGACCCATGCTTAAACAAAGCCTTGCAGTGTCTCAAGAGTCTGCTTAGTTCCAGGAGGAACACAAAAGCTTTGCATCAACATTCAGCAACGCTTCCTTTACACACCTGGGAACCTCTGTCTGCATTCCAAAGAAGAGTTCAAGCTGAGGATGGCATCAGCAGCTTCCATCTGCAACAGAGATCCAGGATAAGGACAGAGAATTCTGCCGAGAGACTCAGAGAATTCTGCTTCTAGAGCTCGTTTCTGGTGACACTGTCCCTTGTAGAAAGGTGACATCATTCCAGGCAGCCTGTCCTGAGCATGTGGTTCCTGAGTGGGCTTTGTTGTTTAGGAAACCTGCTCAGGCTTTTCCATTCTTTCCTCACGTAGAGGAAAACTTCTCCTGGGCCTGTGTGCAGGCAGAGGCCTGAGGAGAGCAGGTGGGACATGGTGCAACGGGCTGGGACAGCCAGCTGCAGAGCTCAGGGGACAAGGTTGTGCTGCAGGGCACAGGGATGTCAGTCCCAGGTGGGCAATGTCAGACACGGTGAGGTTGGGGGGAGGAGCAGCTTGTCCAAACAGGGTCAGCCTTCAAGGGGCTCATTCTTCTCCATGCCCAGATATAAGAAGACATTCAGCATCAAAATCCCTTGGGGAATGTTTCTATCCAATCCTCACTGATCTGGAAAATAAAACAAGCTTGATTAAAAAAGGTAAATGTCATGACATGCACTTTGCAATCTCCCTCCTTCACGGGACTACAAACTGACTTCAGTCAGCTGCACAAGGCCTGGAGACTCAAAGACAATTGACGGAAGACAAAGAGCTCCTCAGGGCTTTCTGTATTTTCATCAGCCCCAGACTGGATTTGGGGCTGAGTCCAGGACCCCCAGGCACTGAGAGAAGGTGGAAGAAGCTGCTCAAGGAGTCAGAAGCAAAACCCCAAGTGCCTTGGAGCATCCCTGGGCCCCAGGGAGGGCAGGGAGTGCCAAAGGCTGCCCAGGCACTGGTGAGAGCAGCTCCTTGAGGCCAGGATTGCAGGGAGCCCAAGGCTGTGAGCAGGGACTGCAATGCTGAGCAAGGCCTGGGCTGGCTGGAGGGAGCAGAAAGGCCAAGGCCTGAGCCCAGGCCTGGCACAGCAGGGCCTGTCCCTCGCGGCTGGCTGGGGGCTGTTGGTGGGGCAGGGGGATGGCAGGGGCAGCAAGGACAAATGTGCTAAAGCTGCAAGGCCTGCCAGGCTGCTCAGGGAGGGGCCAGGCAGAAGCCAAGTGCAGGCTTTCCTGCAAGGAAAGTTCCTTCTGTGGGGCCTGCAGAGGCGCTGGCAGAGCCCAGGGGACAAAGGCCTGGGTGCCTGTGGCCCTGCCAGCCCTGCCCAGCCCTTGGCCATCTCTCCTGCAGCCTGTGCCCCCTGTGCCTGCTGCTGCTGCTGTGCCCTGGCCGGCTGCACACGCCCATCTCGCTGTCCCCCCAGCATTTCTCAGCCCAGCATTTCTCTGCCCTCCCTGGGCTCCCTGCACCCAGCGCTGCCGGCTCCTGGCACACAGAGCCAGGGCAGGGCCCAGGCTCACACTGGGACACCTCCTGCACCAAAATTCTACCCTGGCAGGGACTTTTCTTCTTCCTCAGCTCCAGGCTGAACCTTCCAAGCTGCACTTTGGGGAGGTTTCCTTCTCTTCCCCCTGCCAAGGAAAGCTCTGTCTCCTGCTGTTCACAAACACAGAAGGGCTGGTGGGAGATCAGTGGTGGTCAGAGGATGTTTGGGGTGCAGTGACCATGAAATGATTGAGTTTTTAAATATTGTGTGAAAGAAGGAGGGGCATCAACAAAAATTCTACACTGGACTCACAGAGAGCAGACTTCAGCCTATTCAGTATGCAGATTTGGGAGTCATGAACAAGTACTGATTTTTTAAAGGGAAACAGCCCTTAAAAACAAAGGGTGTCCAGGAAAGATGGACACACTTTAAGAAAGAAATCTTAAAGCAGCAAGAGCAGGGTGTCCCTGTGTATTTGAAGATCACCCAGAGAGGAAAATGACTAGCATGGCTAGACATGGAGCTTTTTCCAGGAACTCAAGGGAAAAAAAAAAGGATGCATCCCCTCTGGACAGAGGAGCAGGCAACTCAGGAAATGTTTAAGGATGTTGCTCAGTCATGCAGAAAGAAAATTTGAGAGGCGAAAGCTCAATTAGGACTTAGCCAGGCTGCTTCTGAGAAGGATAATAAAAATTATTTTATCAATACATTTATGGTAAAAAAGGGATAAGGACAACCTCCATTCCTTATTGCTGGGGATATGGTTACCAAAGAGGAGGAAAAGGCTGAGGTACTTAACCTCTTCTTTGCCTCAGTTTTCAACAATCAGACAGGTTGTCCTCAGGACAAGTGTTCTCCTGAGCTGGTAGATGGGGACAGGGAGCAGAAGAGCCCCCCTGTCATCCAGGAGGAAGCAGCTGCTGACCTGCTGAGCCACTCAGATGCTCACAGGTGTCTCTGGGACCAGATGGGATCCATCTCAGGGGCATGAGGGAGCTGCTGGATGAGCTCCCCAAGCTGCTCTCCATCATTTCTCATCAGTCCTGGCTCACCAGGGAGGCCCCAGAGGACTGGAGGTGCCAATGTGAGCCCATCCCCAAGAAGGGCTGGAAGGAGGATCTGGGGAACTCCAGGCCTGTCAGCCTGACCTCAGTGCCTGGCCAGGTGATGGAACAGATCACCTTGAGTGCCATCACAGGGCACCCACAGGATGGCTGAGGGATCAGCCCCAGCCAGCATGGGTTTAAGAGGGACAGATCCTGCCTGACCAACCTGATCTCCTGTTACACCCAGACCTGCCTGGTGGATGTAGGAAAGGCTGTGGATGTGTCTACCTGGACTTCAGCAAAGCCTCTGACACCGTGAGCCACAGCATTCCCTGGAAAAGCTGCAGCCCCTGGCTTGGGCAGGTTCCCTCTTTGCTGGGAGATTGAAGAACTGGCTGGAGGCTGGGCCCAGAGAGTGCTGGGGATGCTGCTGCATCCAGCTGGTGCCCAGTCACTGGTGGTGTCCCCCAGGGATGTGTGTTGGGCCCAGTCCTGTTTAACATCTTCACTGATGATCTGGGTGAGGGCATCGAGTCCACCATGAACAAATTGCAGCTGAGACCAAGCTGGGTGTGAGTGTGGATCTGCTGGAGGGCAGGACAAGAAGATACAGTCTAAGGCTGCACCAGGGGAGGTTTAGGCTGGAAAATAGGAAGAAGTTCTTCACAGAAAGGAGGATTGGGAATTGGAGTGGGCTGGCCAGGGGGGAGGTGGCAGAGTCACTGTCCCTCTCCAGTGGCATGGTCTGGGTGATAAGGTGGCATTGGGGCATTGGTTGGACTTCCTTTTTTTTGTCTTATTTTCATTTTTTTTAATATAAACACGACAAAATAAATAAAATAACTGGTGTTTTAGTGTGATATTGGATAAAAATAATTATATATATAAAAATAATTTAAGGAATAAAACATACAATAGAGGCTGGATCTGGGCTCATCCTTTAGTGATAAATAACATAATAAATAATCACTAAATAAATAAATAAAATATATTCAATTATATAATAAACAATAAAATAGTACTATAAAAATAATACTAAATTATATAGTATCAACTAACATAATAATAAATAATATTATTATGATGCCGTAATAAATAATAAATATAATAAAATAAATGTTTAAGCTTTCTCACTTAAATCTCAATTTTTCAATAAATCCTTTACTGATAAAATAAATAATAAATAAATAAAAAATAAATAGAAACAAATAAAAAAATAAACAATATTAAAATCAATCAATAAAACAATAAAACAAATCATTGAAAAAATTCACAAATTTCATTTATAACACTGAGAAAATCCCCCCAATATCCCAAAATTCCCAGAAATTTCCCCCCCAAATCCCCCGGATTTTCTGCACTTTCTCCCCAAATCTCCCAAAGATGCCCAAACTTCCCCAAATCGCCCAAATTTCCCCCAAATCTCTAAAATTTTTTCCAAGGATTCCGCAAATTTCTCCACATTTTTTGCAAATGGCGCAAAAAATTCCACAAATTTTACCCAAATCCACAAACTCTTCCCAAAAATTCCAGCGATTTGCTCCAGAAATTTGAATTTTGGTCAGAATCCTCGGATTTGGGGTCACAAAAACCGCGGGCAAGGCCCTGGGCTGGGGCCAGAGACAAAAAATTGCCCAAAATTTTCCAAAATTTCCCCTGAAATTCTCCAAAATCTCCCCAAATTCCCCTTAAATTTGGAAAAGTTGCCCCAAATTCTCCAAAATTTCCCAAATTCCCTGGAATTCCCCCCAAAACTCCCTTGAATTCTCCAAAATTGCCCAAATTTCCCCCTAAAATTCTCCAAAATTCCTTTTAAATTTTGAAAATTTGCCCCAAATTCTCCGAAATTCCCCCCAAATCCCCCTGAAATTCTCCAAAATCTTCCCCAAATTTTCTTAAATTCTGCCAAATTCCCTGAAATTCCCCTAAAATTCCCCAAATTTCCCCTTAAATGTTGAAAAATCTCCCCAAATTCTCCAAAATTCCCCAATATCCCTGAAATTTCCCCAAAACTCCCTAAATTCTCTGAAGTCTTGCCTGAAATTCTCAAAAATCTCCCCAAATTCCCCCAAATCCCCAATAATTTTTGAAAAATTGCCCCAAATTCTCTGAAATTCCCCACAAAATGCCCCTGAAATTCCCCACAAAATTCCCCAAAATCTCCCCAAATTTTCTAAATTTTTCCCCAAAATTCCCTTTAAATTCTCCAAAAATCTCCTCCCCCCCCAAAAAAAAACCTCAGAATATTTGATCGACATTTTTATTTTAATAAATCCCATCAACTTCCTCACTTTAAACTCTCGATTTTGGGGCATTTCAAGACATTTTTGGGTCAATTTTGAGACATTTTTGGGTCAATTTTAGGTCAATTTTGGGTAATTTTTGGGTCAATTTTGTGCCCTTTTTGGGGTTGATTTGGGGCTCAAATTTTGGGTCATTTTGGGTGGATTTTGGGTCAATTTCAGGTAATTTTTAGCCATTTCAGGGTTGATTCTGGGGTCGATTTGGGGTCATTTTTGGGGTCAATTTTGGGTCATTTTGGGTGGATTTGGGGTCAATTTTGGGTCATTTTTGAGCCATTTCAGGGTTGATTCTGAAGCCAATTTTGGGTCATTTTTGTGCCATTTTTGGGTCATTTTGGGCAAGTTTGAGTTGGTTTGGGTCATTTTGAGTCGTTTGGGGACAACTTTGGGTCGATTTTGGGTCATTTTGAGTCATTTGAGGACAATTTTGGATCAATTTTGCGTCATTTTCGGTCATTTTGAGTTGTTTGGGGAGAATTTTGGGTCAATTTTGGGGCGTGAATATCAGAAGAGAACATGGCCTTGAACAAAAGAACGACCAAAGAAATAGGATTCATTTAATATTTGTATTTACATATTCATATTTTCATTTATATATTTCTATTTACATTTATTTATATTCATATTTGTATTAATATTTATAATTCACCGTTTATTTGTATTTTTGTTTTGGATGATTTGAGGCGTTGAGGGTTTATTGAGTTCAGGATATTTTTTTTTTTTAACGTTGACTTAAGTTTATTTTTTGATTTTTTTTTTTACTTTTTCAGTATTTTATTAGTTTAATTCTTTTTTGATATTTTTCTTGTTTTCTTATGTTTTATTTTTTGATATTTTACTATATTCTGGGGTTTTTTTTATTTTTTATGTTTTCATTTCTTACTTCCTGATATTTTACTATTTTTTAAATTTGTTTCCTGGTTTTTTGTTATTTTTATTTTTGATTTTACTCTTGGCATTTTATTTTTTTGGTATCTTCATTTTTTCATTTTTAAAATAATTTTATTTTTGTATTTTTTACGTTTCATAATTTTTCGATTTCTCGAATTTTTTGCTTTTTACTTCCGATCTTAATTTTTTTAAAAAATTTAATTTTTTTTATTTTTGATATTTTTATTTTTGCAATTTGATTAATTTGTTCGTTAGCTCAGTGTTCTTTTATTACTTTGATTTTTGGGGACGTGGGGATTTATATCCCAAAATTCCCCCTAAAATTCCCCCCCAAATTCCCCAGATTTTCTGCAATTTCTCGCCAAATTTCCCCAAATTTCCCCTAAAATCCCCAGATTTTCCCTAAATCCCCCCCCCCACCAAAATTCCCCTAATTAGGAATTTCCCTAATTTCCTAAAACCCTCTCTCGGATTGCCAAAATTTCCTCCAAACTCTGGGAAATGTTCACCAAGGCTTCCTGAACTCTCTGCAAATTTCCTGCAAATGAGGCCAAAAATCCCACAACTAGCACCCCAAATCTGCAAAGTTTTCTCCAAAATCACGACCAGAAATTTGATTTTTAGCCAGATTTGCACCTGCAATTCCTGCATTTGGAGCTGGAATCCCCGGATTTGGGAGCGGAATCCTGGGATTGGGGACCAGAATCCCCGGATTTGGTGCCGGAATCCCTGGATTTGGGAGTGGAATCCTCAGATTTGGGGCCGGAATCCCCGCATTTGGGAACAGAATCCCCAGATTTAGGGCCGGAATCCTCGGATTTGGGAGTGGAATCTGCAGATTTGGAGCTGGAATCCCTGGATTTGAAGATGGAATCCTGAGATTTGAGGATGGAATCCTCGGATTTGGGGCCGGAATCCCTAGATTTGAGGCCAGAATCCCCGGATTTGAGGCTGGAATCCCTGGATTTGGGACCGGAATCCTGGGATTTGAAGATGGAATCCTGAGATTTGAGGCTGGAATCCCCGAATTTGGGAGGGGAATCCCCAGATTTGAGGCTGGAATCCCCGGATTTGAGGCAAGAATCCTCGGATTTGGGGCCGGAATCCTCAGATTTGGGGCCGGAATCCCTGGATTTGCAGATGGAATCCTGAGATTTGAGGATGGAGTCCCCGAATTTGGGAGCAGAATCCTGGGATTTGAGGCCAGAATCCCGGAATTCCAGGCTGGAATCCTGGGATTTGGGGCCAGAATCCTCAGATTTGAGGATGGAATCCCCGTATTGGGGCTGGGATCCTGGGATTTGAGGCTGGAATCCCCGGATTTGGGAGTGGAATCCTGGGATTTTCGGCTGGAATCCCCAGATTTGAGGATGGAATCCTTGGATTTGAAGATGGAATCTCTGGATTTGAAGATGCAATCCTGAGATTTGAGGCTGGAATCCCCGGATTTGAAGATGGAATCCCCAGATTTGAGGCCGGAATTCTGGGATTTGAGGTTGGAATCCCGGGATTTGAGGCCGGAATTCTCCAATTCACGACTGGAATCCTGAGATCTGATGCTGGAATCCCCGGATTTGCAGCTTGAATCCCAGGATTTGGGGCTCTGGCTCCTTTTCCTCTCCCGGCTGTGGCTGCCGGAGCAGAAAAATCCCAAAAATCCCTCAGACCTTAAAAAATCCCAGAATTCCAAATCCTAAAAACTGAGCAAATCCCAACACCCCCCCAAAATACCCAAATCCTAATATTGCTCCATTTCACCCCAATACTCCTGAATTTCTCTCAGTCTCCCAAATTTTCTCCCCAAGTTTTCCTCAAAATTCCAGAATTTCACCCATATTTCCTCCTAAAACTCCAAAACTTTCCCCCAAAATGAATTTTTTCCCCAAAAACCACCCGATTTCCCTAAAAAACCCAAAATTTCCCACCAAATCCCCAAATTTTCTCCCAAAATTCACCCTTGCCTCCATTTCTCCCAAATTTTTTCCCCAATTTCGCCATTCTAAGCTTAATTTCTTTCAATTTATCCCAAAATTTCCCCAGTTTTGCCCCAAAATTCCCTCACCTGTTCCCGCTCCCCTTCCTGGGCTCCTAGGGCTCTTCCTGGGGTGGAAAATTTTGGGGAAAATTGGGGGAAAACCAGAAAAATATGGAAGAAAAGGGGAAATTTGGGAAAAATTATGGGGAAAATGAAGAATTCAGGGAAAATTGAAGCAAAAATTGGAAAATTTGGGAGAAATTCAGGTGAAAAGAAAGAATTTGGGGGAAATTGGGGAAAAATGAGAAATTTGGAAAAAATTCAGAAAATTTAAGAAAAATTGAAGCAAAAATGAATAATTTGGGTAAAATTGCAGCAAGAACTGGGAAAATTGGCAAGAAAAGGAAATTTGGGATAAAACTTGGCCCAAAGCAGGAAAAATTGGGAAAATTACAGAGTGAAATGAGGAGACTTGGGGAAATTGATTCAAAATTGGGAAAATTTGGGGCAAAATCAGAAAATTTGAGGAAAACTGGGGGAAAACTGGATCAAAAATGAAGAAAATCCGGGAAAAATCGAGAAACCTGGGAGAAATCGATTCTGAGCCAGGGAATTTGGGGCCAAACCGAGCTGAAAATTGGGGGAATTGGGACAAATTGGGCAAAACTCCAGAAATTTGGGGAAAATCGGTGGAAAAATCAGAAAAACGAGAAAAAAAATTCCCCAAAATTCCCAAAATTCTCTCACCTCATCCAACTCCTTGAACTTCTTCCGCCAGGTGATGTAGAACTGTGACACCATTACACGGACTTTGGGGGGGTTTGGTTTCCTTTGGGAATTTCAGCTCCAGAAATTCCCGAAAAATTCCAGCCCCCCGCCCCCCCCCAAAATTCCCGAGTTTTGGGAAAAATTGGTGGAAAATGGGAAAAAAATTCCTGAAAATTCCCAAAATTCCCTCACCTCCATGTAGAGCTGCTTCTGCCTGGCCTTGATGTCGGAGTCGTCTGATGTCGTCGCGTCAGCCTGGGGGGGTTCGGTTTCTTTTGGTAATTTCAGCTCCAGAAATTCCCAAAAAATTCCAGCCACGCCCCCCCAAAAATTCCCAAAATCTGGGAAAAATCGGTGGAAAAACGGGAAAAAAAAATTCTGAAAATTCCCGAAATTCCCTCACCTTCTCCATCTCCTTGAGCTTCTTCCTCCAGGCGGTGCACAACTCTGACCATATTGCGTGGGCCTGGGGGGGGGGGGTAGGTGTTGGGTTTTTTTGGGAATTTCAGCTCCAGAAATTCCCAAAAAATTCCAGCCCCACCCCCCAAAAAATTCCCAAGTTTTAGGAAAAATCGGTGAAAAAATTGGAAAAAAAAAATTTCCTGAAAATTCCCGAAATTCCCTCACCATCTCCATCTCATCGAGCGACTTCTGCAAGGCCTCGATGTCGATGTCGGAGTCATCTGACATCATCGCGCCGGCCTGGGGGGGGATTTTGGGTTTTTTTGGGAATTTCGGCTCCAAAAATTCCAAAAAAATTCCAGCCCCACAAACCACCCCCCCCAAAATTCCTGAGTTTTGAAAAAAAATCACTGGGAAAACAGGAAAAAGAATCCCAAAAATTCCCGAAATTCCCTCACCTGCTTCATCTCCTTGAGCTCCTTCTGCAAGGCGATGTTGAGCTCTGACCTCATCGCGCCGGTCTGGGGGGGTTTGGGTTTTTTTGGGAATTTCAGCTCCAGAAATACCCGAAGAATTCCAGCCCCGCTGCCCCCCCAAAATTCCTAAGTTCTGGGAAAAATCAGCTAAAAAATGGGGAAAAAGAATTCCTAAAAATTCCCGAAATTCCCTCACCTGTTCCAACTGCTCGAGCTTCTTCCACAGGGCCTTGATGTCAATGTCGGATTTGTCTGACGTCAACGCACGGGCCTGGGATTTTGGGGTTTTTTGGGTTTTTTTGGGAATTTCAGATCCAGAAATTCCAAAAAAATTCCAGCCCCCCCCCCCCCCCAAATTCCTGAGTTTTGAAAAAAATCAGTGGGAAAATGGGAAAAAAATTCCCAAAAATTCCCGAAATTCCCTCACCTTCTCCAACTTCTCGAGCTTCCTCTGCAAGGTGATCCTGATCTTTGATCTCTTTGCGCGGGCCTGGTGGGGGGATTGGGGTTTTTTTGGGAATTTCAGCTCCAGAAATTCCCAAAAAATTCCAACCCCACCCCCCAAAAATTCCTGAGTTTTGGGAAAAATCAGTTAAAAAATGGGAAACAAAATTCCCAAATATTCCTGAAATTCCCTCACCTGCTTCATCTCCTCACGCGCCTTCTCAAAGGCCACTGACTCGGAGCCGTCTGACGGCATCACGCTGGCCAGGGGGAGATTTTTTGGATTTTTTGGGAATTTCAGTTACAGAAATTTTTGAAAAATTGCAGGCCCACCCCCCCACCAAATTCCCGAGTTTTGGGTTTTTGCTCACCGAGTTCAGCAGCACTTTGGCGGCCCCCAACCCCATCCCGGGGGGATTTCTGGGGGGAAAACCCCCGGAATCCGGTGTTTTCCTGCGGTGACGTCATGGGCGGCCGCGGCGGTGACGTCATGGGGGAAGCGACGGTGACGTCACGGCCGCCCAAGCCACGCCCCCTCCCGTTGAGTAGAGCAGCGCCCAAGCCACGCCCCCTTTAAGCCCCACCCCGCTCCCCCTGCCCTCCCGCTTCAACGCCCCCCGGCGGCGCCGCCCTCAGGCTCCGTTCCCGGCTCTCCCCATGCTCCCGTTCCCCCCCTCGGCCGCCGTCGCTGCCCCGCCGCCCCCCCCCCGCCGCCCCCTCGTGACGTCACGGCGCGGGGGGGGCCCTGACGCCATCTCGCGACAGCGCTGCCCCCTTAACGGGTCCCCTGAGCCCCGAAGCGGCGGCGGCGGAGGCAGATCCGGAGGCGGCAGCAGCGGCGGCTTCGACGACCTTGGGCCCTGAGGGCCTTCGGCCCCGCCAAGCCGCTGGCCCCGCCTCCGGCGCGCTCCCATTGGCTGCAGCTATGCGTTGCTGCCTTCCGATTGGATCGTTGCGCTGTCTCCACGGCAACGCGGCCCAGCACGGTCTGCGGAGCCTCCGCTCGAGGCACCCAAAAACGCGGAAACAAAAGGGATTTTTGATTTAAAAAAAAACCAGAATTGCCCAAATTTTGCCTTCAGCCCCATTTTCCACCGCTTTCCCCCGGTTATCCCCGATTTAATCCGGTTTTCCCGGATTAATTTCCAAAATTCCCAATTTTGCCCCAAATCCCCTAACAATTTGCTCCAAATCGGCCAAAATAGGACCCAAATCTCCTCAATTCCGCCCAGTTTTCTCCATTTCCCAGGGATTTCCCCCTATTCCCATAGATTTGCCCTGTTTTTCCCCTTTGGACCCAAATTCCTGAGCGTTTCCCCCCAAAGTTTCCATTTTTGACCCAAATTCCCTTCAGTTTTTTTTTTTTCCTTTGTTCCCAACGATTCCTCCCAAATTTCCTGGGATTTTCTCTTCTTCTTCTCTTGTTCAGCGATTTTTAATGGAAATGGAATAAAAGTTTAAGTAAAAAACAATTAAATAGATACTGATTAGAGATTGGTCAGAGATTGATTAAAGCAGAGATTGATTAAAGTAGAGATTGATTAGAGATTTATTAAACTATTTATGTATTAAATTAGATATTGATTAAAGTAGATTTTTATTAGATTACTTATTAGAGATTCATAAGGTTATTTATTAAATTAGAGACTTATTTTAAGTAGGGATTCATTAAAGTAGTTATGTATTAAATATATATTAAAGCAGTTACATACTGAAATAGATATTTATTAAAGAGGTGGAGATTTATTAAATAGTTACTTATTAAATTAGAGATTCATTAAAGTAGAAATTTATTAAAGTGGATATTCATTAAAGCAGAGATTCATTTATTAGAGATTGATTAAAGCAGAGATTGATTAGAGATTGATTAGAGCAGAGATTGATTAAAGCAGAGATTGATTAAAGTAGATATTAAAGCAGAGATTTATTTAATAAAGCAGAGATTGATTATATATTTATCAAAGCAGAGAGATTAAAGTGAGTATTTATTTTTTAAATCAGAGATTGATTAAAGTAGAAATTAATTAAAGCAGGGATTTATTAATTAAAACAGATTGATTAGAAATCAATTAAAGCAGAGATTAATTAGGGATTTATTAAAGTAGATAATTATTTATTAGAGATTGATTAAAGCAGAGATTGATTACACCATGAATGGCTACCAACAGCCAATAGCAACCACCAACGTCTACCAATGGCCATCAATGATCATGAACGACAATCAGCGGCCATGAATGGCCATCAATGACCATCAACAGCCGTTAACAACCATCAGTGACCATCACTGACCATCAATGACCATCAACAGCCATCCAGGGCCACCAACATCCATGAATGGCCATCAATGACCATCAACAGCCGTTAACAACCATCAACGACCATCAGCGACCATCAGTGACCATCACTGACCATCACTGACCATCATTGACCATCAATGACCATCAACAGCCATCCAGGGCCACCAACATCCATGAATGGGCATCAATGACCATCAATGGCCATTGATGACCACCAACAACCATCAGCGACCATCAATGGCCATCACTGACCATTGATGGCTATCAACTCAGCGGTAACTTTGTGGTCATTTTTGGGATGATTTTTGGGTGGTTTAGGGTCATTTCTGGGACAGTTTAAGGTCACATGGGGTCACTCATTAGTCACTTGGGGTCACTTGGGGTCACTTGGGGTCAGTGGTCACTTGGGGTCACTTTTGAGTCATTTTTAGGTTATTTTGCGGTCATTTTGGGGTCACTTTTGGTCATTTTGGGACATTTTGGGACATTTTTGGTCACTTGGGTCAGTCGCTGGTCACTGGGGTCATTCGGGGGTTACTCATTGATCACTCAGGGGTCATTTTTGGGTCACTTTGTGTCATTTTTTGGTCAGCTTAGGGTCACGTTGGGGTCACTTTGGGGCCATCTTGAGGCCATTTTTTGGTCACTTTGGGGCCATTTTTGGGTCACTTTGGGGCCATTTTGGGGTAATTTCTTGAGCGGTTTCCAGGCAGTTTCCAGTCAATTCGAGGCTGTGGTCATTCAGTGGTCACTCAGTGGTCACTGGTCACTCAGCGGTCACTCAGTGGTCACTCACTGGTCACTTGCGGTCACTCAGGGCTCACTACACCGAGTACCTGGTGTCGCTGATCAACTGCCACGGCCTGGACCCCGCCTCTCTCTATGACCCGGCCCAGCTGTGCACTGCCACTGAGCGCCACCTGGCGGCTGGGAGGACCCGGCAGCTGTGGGGCGAGAGCGAGGCCAAGCAGGAGCTGCGCCCCCTGCTGGGGGAGGAGGCGCCCATCCGGCCATGCCCCCTGCGGGCTGGGCCACGCAGGGAAATGGCCAAATAAGGGGAAAAAACCCATGGATTTTGGGGAAATTTGGGGCACTTAGGGGTATTTGGGGGAATTTTGGATCATTTTGGGGCTGTTTGGGGGCATTTTGGGACCATTTAGGGGAAATTTGGGTCATTTTGGGGTCATTCAGGGGCAGTTTGTGTCATTTCTTGGGAATTTTTGGACATTTTGGTGCAGTTTTCGGGAATTTTTGGTGGTTTTGGGTCAGTTTGGGGTCATTTAGGAAATATTTCGGGTCATTTCAGGAGAAATTGGGGCAATTTGGGGGTAGTTTGGGGTAATTTTGGGTCATCTTTTGGGAATTTGGGGTTGCAATAAACGTGACCCCCCAAAATCCCCTTCCTTTCCTAAAAAAACCCCAATAAAAAATTAGTTTAAAACCAACAAAATTAACTCAAACAACAAGCTTTATTTTTTTTTATCGCAGGTAAAAAAAGCAAACACTTCCAGGAAAAAAAAATACATTTAAAAAATTTCTTCTTTTTTTTCCTTTTTTTTTTCTTATTTTCCTTTTTTTTTTTTTTTTTTTAAATATGTTTGATCTATGGTATAAAATAATTCGTGTTTTACTGTACTATAGGTTATAAAGACTAATTTATGGTATAAGCAATATATGGTACAAAATATACAGCAGAGGCTGAATCCAGGTTCATCCTTCGGCGATAAAATTGGCAGATTTCATTTGTAACACTGATAAAATTAATTAATTTTATTTATAACACTGATAAAATCAGATTATTTCATTCATAACACTGATAAAATTGACAAATTCCATTTATAACACTGACAAAATTGGCAAATTTCATTTATAACACTGATAAAATCCCCCCGGTATCACAAAATTCCCAGAAATTCCGCCCCAAATCCCCTGGATTTTCTGCAGTTTCGCCCCCAAATCTCCCAAAATTGCCAAAATTTCCCCTAAAATCTGCCAGATTTTCCCCCAAATCTTCCCTAAGTCCCAGATCTCCCTGAATTTCCTGAAAATTTTCTCCGAATCGATGAAATTTTCTCCCAACTGTCCGAAATTATCCCCAAAGCTTCCTGAAGTTTCCGCACGTGTTCTGCAACTAACACCAAAAATTCCACAGATTTCACCCCAAATTCACAAACTTCTTCAAAATATTCCAGAGATTTGCTCCAGAAATCTGAATTTTGGCCGGAATCCACGGATTTGGGACCGGAATCCTCGGATTCGTGGCCGGAATCCTCGGATTCGTGGCCAGAATCCTCGCATTTGGAGACAGAATCCTTGTATTTGGGGCTGGAATCCCCGGATTTGGCGCTGGAATTCCCGGATTTGGGGTCGGAATCCCCGAATTTGGGGCCAGAATCCCGGGATTTGGGGACGGAATCCTGGGATTCGGGGCCTGAATTCCTGGATTTGTGGCCTGAATTCCCAGATTTGGGGCCAGAATCCTGGGATTTGGGGCTGGAATTCCTGGATTTGGAGCCTGAATTCCCGGATTTGGAGCTGGAATCCTGGGATTCAAGGCCAGAATCCTGGGATTTGGGGTTGGAATTCCCAGATTTGGGGCTGGAATCCCCAGATTTGGGGCCGGAATCCCCGGATTTGGGGCCGGAAGCCTCGGATTTGGGGTTGGAATTCCCGGATTTGGGGCTGGAATTCCCAGATTTGGGGCCGGAATCCTGGGATTTGGGGTTGGAATTCCCGGATTTGGGGCCGGAATCCTCGGATTTGGCGTTGGAATTCCCAGATTTGGGGTTGGAATTCCCAGATTTGGGGCCGGAATCCTGGGATTTGGGGCTGGAATCCTGAGATTTGGGGTCAGAATTCCCGGATTTGGGGATGGAATCCTCAGATTTGGGGCCGGAATTCCCGAATACAGAGCTGGAAACCCAGGATTTGGGACTCTGGCTCCTTTTCCTCTCCCGGATGCAGCTGCCAGAGCAGAAAAATCCCAAAAATCCCTCAGAGCCCAAAAAATCCCAGAAAAACTCCAAATCCAGGCTCAGAAAGGAGCAAATCCCAACCCACCTCCCCCCGCCCCCCCCCCCCCCAAATACCCAAATCCTAAAAATCTCCCCATTTTCCCCCTCAAATCCCAACACTTCCTCCAAAATTCCTGAATTTGTCCCGGCTCCCCAAATTTTCTCCCCAAATTCCCAAATTTTCTCAAAATTCCCAGAATTCCACACAAATTCCCTCCTAAAACTCCAACATTTTCTCTCCAAATCAAAAATTTTTCTGAAAATCACCCGATTTCCCCAAAAAACCCAAAATTTCTCCCCAAATCCCCAAATATTTTCCCAAAATTCACCTTTGTCTCCATTTCTCCCAAATTTTCCCCCAATGTCGCCATTTTTGCCCCACTTTCTCCCAAATTTCCCAATTTTTTCCCCAATTTCCCCATTCTTACCTCAATTTCTCTCAATTTTCTCCCACATTTCCCCATTTTGACCACAATTTCTCCCAAATACCCCATTTTTTTCCAAACTTCCCCATTTTTGCCCCAATTTCTCCAAAAATTCTTCATCTTTGCCTCAATTTCTCACAATTTTCCCCCAAATTTCCCATTTTCCTCTTCATGTTCCCCCATTTCCCCCAAATTCCCCAGATTTTGTCCCAAAATTCCCTCACCTGCTCCCGCTCTCCCTCCTGGGCTCCTGGGGTGGAAAATTTTAGGGAAAATCAGGTTAAGGCAGAGGAAACTCAAAGAAAAAGGGAAATTCAGGAAAATTAGGAGGGAAATGAAGAATTTTGGGGAAATTTGGGGGAAATTTCGGAGAAATCGGAGCAAGAATGAAGAATTTTGGGATAAATCAGAATAAAAAATGGGGCAATTTGGGAAAAATAATTCGGGCAAAAATGGCGAAATCGGAAAAATTTGGGGCAAAAAAGGGGAAATTTAGGCAGAAGTTGGAGGAAAAAAAGGAAGAACTTCCCGAGTTTTGGGAAAAATCAGTGGGAAAACAGGAAAAAAATTCCTATAAATTCCCGAAATTCCCTCACCTGCTTCACCTCCTTGAACTCCTTCAGCCAGGTGGTGCAGAACTCGGACATCATTGCGTCGGCCTGGGGGGGTTTGGTTTCTTTTGGGAATTTCAGCTCCAGAAATTCACAAAAAATTCCAGCCCTGTCCCCCCCCAAAATTCCTGAGTTTTGAAAAAAATCAGTTGGAAAACGGGAAAAAAGTTCCTGAATATTCCCGAAATTCCCTCACCTGAATCAACTCCTCGAGCTCCTTCTGCCAGATGATGCAGAACAGTGACCTCATCGCGTTGTCCTGGGGAGGGTTGGGGTTTTTATGGGAATTTCAGCTCCAGAAATTCCCACAGAATTCCAGCCCCACCCCCCCAAAAAATTTCTGAGTTTTGGGAAAAATCAGTGGAAAATGGGAAAAAATTTCCTGAAAATTCCCAAAATTCCCTCACCTTCTTAATCTCCTTGAGCTGCTTCTGCAAGGCGATCCTGAACTCTGACATCCTTGCGCTGGCCTGGGGGGGTTTTTGGGGTTTTTTGGGAATTTAAGCTCCAGAAATTCCCCAAAAATTCCAGCCCCGCCCCCCAAAAATTCCCGAGTTTTGGGAAAATTCGGTGGGAAAACAGGAAAAAAATTCCTGAAAATTCCCGAAATTCCCTCACCTGCTTCACCTCCTCGAACTCCTTCATCCAGGTGGTGCAGAACTCTGACGTTGTCACATCAGCCTGGGGGGGTTTGGTTTCTTTTGGGAATTTCAGCTCCAGAAATTCACAAAAAATTCCAGCCCCACCCCCCCCAAAATTCCTGAGATTTAGGAAAAATCGCTGGAAAAATGGGAAAAAAATTCCCAAAAATTCCCGAAATTCTCTCACCTTCTTCATCTCCTTGAGCTCCTTGACCAAGGCGATGGAGAACTTGGACATCTGTGTGTTGGCCTGGGGGGGGGTTGGGTTTTTTTGGGAATTTCAGCTCCAGAAATTCCCCAGAAATTCCAGCCCTGCCCCCTCCAAAAAATTCCTGTTTTGAAAAAGTTGGAAAACGGGAAAAATATTCCCAAAAATTCCCGAAATTCCCTCACCTGCACCATCTCTTTGAGCTTCTTCCGCAAGGCGATCCTGAACTCTGACCTCATCGCGTGGGCCTGGGGGGGGGGGGGGGGTTTTTTGGGGAATTTCAGCTCCAGAAATTCCCGAAAAATTCCAGCCCTGCCCCCCCAAAATTTCCCGCATTTTTGGAAAAATCAGTTAAAAATGGGAAACAAAATTCACAAAAATTCCCGAAATTCCCTCACCTGCCTCAACTCCTTGAGCTCCTTCCGCATGGCCTCGATGTCGGAGTCGTCTGACATCATCGCAAAGGCCTGGGGGGGATTGGATTTTTTGGGAATTTCAGCTCCAGAAATTCCCAAAAAATTCCAGCCCCACCCCTCACCAAATTCCCGAGTTTTGGGTTTTTGCTCACCGGGTCCGACGGCACTTTGGAGCCCCCCGACCCCATCCCGGGGCGGATTTTTTGGGGGAAAAGCCCCGGAACCGAGTTTTGTCCTGCGGTGACGTCTGGAGGTGGGGGGAAGCGGCGGTGACGTCGGCAGCGTGGCGATGACGTCACGGCCGTCCAAGCCGCGCCCCCATTGGACTCAATGGAGCCCAAGCCACGCCCCCTCCCGCTGAGAACAGCGGCGCCCAAGCCACGCCCTTTAAGCCCCGCCCCCGCTCCCCCTCCCCTTCCACTTTAGCGCCCCTCGGCGGCGCCGCCCTCAGGCTCCGTTCCCCCCCCTCGGCCGCCGCCGCTGCCCCGCCGCCCCCCTCGTGACGTCACGTCGCGGGGGGGCCCTGACGTCATCTCGCGACAGCGCTGCCGCCCTTTACCGGGCCCCCCGGAGCCCCAAAGCGGCGGCGGCGGATCCGGACGCGGCCCCGGAGGCGGCGGCTTCGACGACCTTCGGCCTCGAGGACCTTCGGCCCCTCCGTGCCGCCGGCCCCGCCCCCGGCGCGCACCCATTGGCTGCAGCGCCGCTTTGCCGCCCTCCGATTGGGTCGTTCCGCCATGGCAACGCGGCCAAAAACGCGGAAACAAAAAGGATTTTTGATTAAAAAGACGCCAGAATTCTGCTCTCAGCCCCATTTCCCACCATTTCCCCCGCTTATCCCCCTTTAATTCCGGTTTTCCCGCTTTTCAGCCAAAGCTGTCTCCTGTGGAGGAGATTTTTAGCCCAAAATTCCCGATTTTAATTTGGCTCAAAATTCCCGATTAAAGTAGATAAAACTTTAATCAATCTCTACTTTAATAAATCTCTAATAAATTTCTACGTTAATCAATCGCTAATCAATATACAATTTAATAAATCTCTGATAAATCTCCAATCTCTGCTTTAATCAATCTCTAATCAATTTACACTTTAACAATTCTCTAATAAATCTCTCATCAATTTCTACTTGAATCAATCTCTAATAAATCTCTGCTTTGATCAATCTCTACTTTAATAGATCACTAATAAATTTCTACTTTAATAAATCTCTAATCAATCTCTAACCGATATGCACTTCAATAAATCTCTAATAAATCTCTAATAAATAACTACTTTAATCAATCTCTAGTTCTTTAATAAATATCTCCTTTAATCAATATCTACTTTAATTAGTATTTCCTTTATTAAGTTTTGTCTTGATTTATTTAAAAATACGAATACCGACCTAATACCGATATCCAACTGAGAGGGACAAATTAAAAACAGGAATTTTAATTCGGCAGCTCGGTTCTGCAAAAAATTGAATTCGATCAAATGGTTGTTAATGGTGAATAATTAATTGGTTGGGTTGATAATAGGTAATAATATGTATAATGATATTAATAGATAATAAATAAGAAATAATATAGAATAAATATGTATTTGTGGATAAATAATGTATAATAAATATGTAATAAATAATATGTAATACTGTATATAATGATGTTATTATAAAATAAATAATAATAGATAATAAACATGTATTTATGCATAAATTATATATAATAAAGATATAATAAATAATATTGAATGATACATATATAATGACACTATTATAAAATAAATAATGCGTAATAGATAATAAATATATATTTATGGATTAATAATAGATAATAAATATGTAACAAATAATATGAAATAATATATACAGTGATGTTAATATAAAATTAATAATAATTAATAGATAATAAATATTATTATAAGATAAATAACACATGATAGATAATGAATACATATTTATGGATAAATTATATATAATAACTATATAACAGGTAAGACAATAATATATAAAATGATAATGATATATAATAAATAATAATAAATGTGTATTTATAAATAATAGATAATAAATATATACTAAATAATAGATACTAATATATATAAAATAATAAGTAATGAATAATAATAGATAATAAATATATAATAAATAACAGTAATACATATAATAAATAATAGATAATAAATATATAATAATGTCTAATAGCTAATAAAGGTAATAGGAGCTAATTCATGTTTTCATACTATACCTCACGTTGTCATAACGCTCGCTGTTATGGGTGGTGGTGAACATGGAGTCTTAGGAATGCCAAAGGGAACTCCTGGAGAGCAGAAGAAACATCTCCAACTCCGGGAAAAGAACAATGGAATTACAATGCCAATGAGAGGTGGAGAGCAGCCAGAGCCAGGGCCATCAGCATTTGTCAAGGATTGATGCCACAAAGATGATATCTTACCTGGGACATTAAGGGTACTCCAGGAACTTCCTGCACACCCAGGAAACCTCTTCAAGCCCAGCCATGGTCCTCCTGATTCCATCAACTGCACCATCAGGAGACAAAGGAACCCATGGTCCTCCTGATGCTATCAGCTGCACCATCAGGAGACAAAGGAACCCGTGGTGCTCCTGATCTTATCAACTGCATCATCAGCAGACAAAGGAACCCATGGTCTTCCTGATCCATCAACTGCACCATCAGGAGACAGAGGAACCCATGGTCCTTCTGATTCTATCAGCTGCACCATCATTAGACAAAGGAACATAAAGAAATTCTGCACTGAGCAGCGAGTCCAGCCCTGGAAGTTTCAATGTCCCCCTCGATTCTAGGACCAGGGAGACAAATCCGGACATGCACAGAGAGTCCAAACCCAGGAAGGGTATAAAACTGGCAGACCTGGACTTGGGCACTCGTGAGACCTCAGGGGTGAAGTGTCGCGGTAGAGGGCACCTCAGGAGGGTCAGACTTTCCTTGCTTCACTGACTCTGTCAATTTCTTTATTTGGCTTTGTCAATTCCTTGTCCGTTGTTCTCCTGGCAATAAATTGTTCTTTATTAGAGATTAGCTCTTGAAATATATATATATAAAATATGGAGAACACCTGGGAATGCCTGGAAAGCACCTGGGAATACCTGGGAACCACCTGAGGACACCTGGGAACCACCTGAGGACACTTGGGGACACCTGGGAAACACCTGGAGAACATCTGGACAACATCTGGGAGCACCTGGAAAAGTTCTGTTGGTCCTGGGCAGCCACTGATGGACACCCGGAGCTCTTGACCACCACTGGGCACCCAAAGGACAAGAGCACTTGATGACCACTGGGCACTCGAAGTGTGGAAGGTCTCGATGACCATCGGACACTCAGAGGGCAAAAGGTCTTGGTCACCACTGCTGGACACTCAAGGGATCATCAATGGCCATTGATGACCATCAATGACCATCAACAACCATCACTGACCATCCCTGACCATCACTCACCATCAGCAGACATCAATGACCATCAATGGCCATCCGTGACCATCAGTTACCATCAGTTACTGTTGCCATGCTTTCGTGCCTGCTTGTTTTGGTTTTGGGAACTCTATTCCCAGGCACGGTCTTGAAGCACAAGGTCATGTTCAGTAAACAACCGAAGCTCCCACATCTCTTCCAGAGGAGGGGCTTTGGTGATGGTCTCTGGAAAATGACCAGTGGTTCCCAAGGGTCCCACCTCTGGGGTGGGCAATTTGTAAAATGTACAAAAGGAGTCAGGAAAATAAAGGAGGGGTCTCTTGCTTGCAAGAGCTCCACGCAGCCTCACTGATGCACTCCCTGCCTTGTTCCTGAGAGCGCCGTCGCCAGTTATAAGTTACCATCAGTGACCATCAATGACCATCATCATTTGGGACATTTTGGGTCACTTGGGTCAGTTGGGGGTCACTGGGGTCACTCAGGGGTCACTCATTGATCTCTCAGGGGTCACTTGGGTCACTTTGGGTCATTTTTGCATCACTTTGGGGCCATTTTTGGGTAAGTTCTCGGGTGGTTTCCAGGCAGTTTCTGGTCAGTTCGAGGCCATGGTCACTCACTGGTCACTCGCGGTCACTCAGGGCTCACTACACCGAGTACCTGGTGTCGCTGATCAGCTGCCACAGCCTGGACCCCGCCCCTCTCTGTGACCTGGCCCAGCTGCGTGCCACCAACCGAGCGCCACCTGGCGGCTGGGAGGACCCGGCGGCTGCCGGGCAAGAGCGAGGCCAAGCAGGAGCTGCCCCTGCGCCCCCTGCTGGGGGAGGAGGCGCCCATCTGGCCACACCCCTGCAGGCCGGGCCATGCCCCCTATGCAAATGAGGCTGGGGAAATGGCCAAATTAGGGAAAAAAACCCGCAGATTTTGGGGAAATTCGGGGCATTCTGGGGGAATTTTGGGGTCTCTGAATCCAGGTTCACCCCAGGCTCAGCGCTGACTTCTGTTTGTGGCTTTCACAGTCGCTTAAATATCAATTTTTTAATAAATCCTTTATTGATAAAAATCGGCTGATTTCCTTTATAACAATTATAAAATTGATTACTTTCATTTATAACGATAGAATTGGTTGATTTAGTTTATAAAAATTATAAAATTGATTTCATTTATAACAATGATAAAATTGATTAATTTCATTTATGACAATGATAAAATCAGCTGATACTGTTTATAACAATTATAAAATTGATTTCATTTGTAACAATGATAAAACTGGCTGGTTTCATGTATAACAATTAGAAAATCAGCTGATTTCATTTATAACAATGATAAAATTGATTAACTTCATTTATAACAATAAAACTGATTAATTTCATTTATAACAATGATAAAATCAGCTGATTTAGTTTATAACAATTATAAAATTAATAATTTTATTTATAACAATAAAACCTGCTGATTTCATTTATAACACTGATAAAATTGATTAATTTCATTTGTAAAAAGGATAAAATTAGCAGATTCCATTTATAAAAATATAAAAAATCAAAATCCGTAATTTTAAAACAAACCTATTCTCCTCTTTCATGTTCTCCTGATGAAATAGAAATACCAGGTAATAAAACCGTCACAGGGATATTTTTATGCTGTTTTTTTTGGGGGGGTGTTCACCATTTTGAGACATTTTGGGGTGCCCTGATTGATTTTGGGGTGGTTTGGGCTGGATTTGGGGGCGTTTTTGGGGCGGCTTTGGGGTTTTTTTGCAGAGGAATTTTTTGCTGATGCTGGCGCCCCCTGGTGGACATTGACATCAGCCCTCCCCAGAGGTGCCAAAAATCCCCAAAATTCGCCCAAATCTATACAAAGTCCCCAGAATTCACCCAAAAAAATCCATGAAATTCACCCCAAATCCACTCAAAAATCTACCCCAAATCCACCCAAAAGTCCCCAAAATTCACCCCAAACCAACTGAAAAATCTCTAAAATTTACCCCAAAATCACCTGAAATACACCCCAAATTTTCTGAAATTTCTCCTCAAATCTCCCAAAGTTTCCAAAATTCCCCCTAAAATCCCCCAATTTCTCCCCAAAATCCAAATTTTCTGAAAAATCCTCCAAATTTTCGCTAAAATTACAGAATTCTTCTAAGAAAATTGTAAGTTTTCCCTACAGTTTCTAGAAATGACACCAAAGTCACCATAGATGCTGCATGTTTACTCCCAGAATTTTCCCACCATTCCCATGATTCTTTCAAATATTCCTTTGATTCACTCCCGGATTTTGAATTTGGGCTGGAATCCTCGGATTTGGGTCTCTGGCTCCTTCCCCTCTCCCAGCTGCGGCTGCCAGAGCAGAAAAATCCCAAAAATCCCTCAGAGCACCAAAAAATCCCAGAATTCCAAACCCAGGCTCAGAAGGGAGCAAATCCCAACTCCACCCTCAAAATTCCCAAATCCTAAAAATTGCTCCATTTCCCCCCTCAAATCCCAACATTTCCCCCAGAATTCCTGAATTTCTCCTGGCCTTTTTTTTTTTTTTAGTATTTCACAGGTTATCCATGACTGTGAGACGTGTGCTGCCATCAAGCAGGCCAAGCGGGTCAAGCCCCTCTGGTACGGTGCACGGTGGTCCAAGTATAAGTATGGGGAGGCCTGGCAGATTGATTACATCACCCTGCCCCAAACCCGCCAAGGCAAGCGCTACGTGCTGACCATGGTGGAAGCCACCACTGGGTGGCTGGAGACCTACCCTGTGCCTCATGCCACCGCCTGGAACACCATCCTGGGACTGGAAAAACAAGTCCTGTGGAGACATGGCACCCCTGAGAGGATTGAGTCAGACAATGGGACTCATTTCAAGAACAGCCTCATAAACACCTGGGCTAGGGAACATGGCATTGAGTGGGTGTACCATATCCCCTACCATGCACCAGCTGCAGGCAAAGTGGAGAGGTGCAATGGACTGTTAAAAACCACCTTGAAGGCATTAGGTGGAGGATCTTTCAAAAATTGGGAGCAACACTTAGCAAAGGCCACCTGGTTAGTTAACACCCGAGGTTCCACCAACAGAGCAGGCCCAGCCCAGTCTGAGCTCCTATCTACAGTAGACGGAGATAAAGTCCCAGTAGTACATGTGAGAGGTTTGTTAAGGAAAACAGTTTAGATTAAATCTGCCTCAAATACAGACAAACCCATTCGTGGGATTGTTTTTGCTCAGGGACCAGGTTGCACATGGTGGATAATGCAGAAAGATGGAACAACACGATGTGTACCTCAGGGAGATCTGATTGTTGGGTGAAGACTATGAGTAAATATCATTTACTCACAGTCTGGATGCTATTACCATTTTCTGTATATAGCTGTATATATATATATATGTATAATGTATGTGTGTGTAGAGTTAGAATTTTAGTTTTGGTAGTAAGTTGACGATATGGGGATAAGGGGTGGTATGTGGTAGGGTGACTTTTGCTGCTCGTATCCCCAATCGTCTGCTCTGTTTGTGCTGTATATTCAGTTCTGTACCTTTAAAACTTGTTCTGGGAGCGAAGGGGGAGAAAGCAGCAGCGCGCAGTTTGTTTTGAGAAACGGCCTGACTCCCCCACGTCTCTCTCTCTCTGGCGTTCGTCTGAGCCACGGACAGCGGTGGGACAGAGATCTCCTGTGCTTTTAGTTAGTTTAGCTAGCTAGGGCAGAGAAGACTTCCTGGACCTTTTTTTTTCTCTTCCTTTTTTTCCTTGGGACTGTTTAAATCTGCTCTGGACTGACAAACCCAGAGGAACAGCGAGGGCTGGCACCTGCGGCCGCCGGGCCTGGAGCTGCGGAGGGAGTGGAGCTGGTGAGAGACTGAGCTGAGCTGCACCCACGGCAAGGACTGTCTCTGTTTGCCATCTCTCTGCAGAGCGGCCAGAGGTTTTATTGTTTCATATTATTAATTCTTTGCATTTGTGGTCATTTTGTTTGTTAAATAAAGAGTTTTTTCCACTTTTCTCTAAGGAAGTTCTTTTCCTGGACCGGCTGGGGGGAGGGGCCGTTTGGGCTTGCTCTTCAGAGGAACCCCTTCGGAGGTTCCCTCTCAATTTTGCCCTAAACCAGGACAATATGCCATAGGCCTAAGGTCCATAGGCGTAGGTATCAATAGGCATAAGTGCAAAAGCTAATACTCCATGTAAGAGAATGATATTCTATACCATTAAAAGCAAAGCTAAACCAAAATAAACAAAAAAGAGAGGGTTAACAACTAAAGAGAAAAAAACAGAAAAGGTTGTTATGTCATTGTAAACTTTCAGCCTGAGTCTACATCTCAAAGAACAAAGTAAGGAGGATTTCTCCTCAGGAGAAATGTCTTTTCTTGGTTTCCAGGAGCTGCCTCTGTGCCAGGAACCTGGCCAAGCTCAGCAGCACAGACACAGCACAAGGACTTTAATGACCCTCCCATGGGTTTAGTGTTGTTGACATCTGTCTGAGACCGTGAGAGTGTGTTTAAAAACTTTCTCAGAAACTCCAAGTGAGATTGAAACACTAAAATTTCTTGAAGTTTTAATGGGTCCCACTGTGGGACACGACTGGGAGAGTGTCTCCAGGTTCCAGTTAGAGCAGAACCATGCAGGCAGTGAGGACAGGTGGGGACAAACAAGGCAAAGGTGTCTCTGATGCTGACCAAACCTGCATGTGTTTTAGGAATGCAAAGGACCAAGGCCTGAGCCCCAGCCCCTGCCAAGGCACATCCTGTCCCTCCCTCCTTGCTCAGGTCTCTTCCCAGGCCACTGGGATGTGGGGATGTGCAATGCCAAGGGCAGCACCATGGGGCAGCCCCTGCCAGGCTGCTGAACAGGGACAAGGAGGCCATGAGGCCCTTGCAGGCCTGCAAGGGTCACTTGTCCCCTCCTGCTGGCTCAGGCCCAGGGCCAGCAGCCATGGCCCAAGTGCTGCAGGAGTTGGCTGTGTCAGGGCCTTGCAGCTGCTGCCCATCCCTGTGCCCTGTGCAGCCCAGGCTGTCCTACGGTGTCCATGCCCTGTGCCTCTGTCCCTGCAGGCTGTCGTCACCCGCGGCTGCCCCACCTGGCTGGGCCCTTCCTTTGCTGACAGCTCTGCCTCCTGCCTGCCTCTGCCTGGGCACACACAGCCTTGGGCTGGATACCAAAGGGGTTCATTCCATTTTCACTGTGCCTGTGAACTTCTAGCACAGGAACAAGGCATGCAGGGCCTGCTTTCCCAGCAAGGATGGTTGGAAGAGAAGGAGACGTCTGGCTCAAGATTGCAGTGATAGGAAATGCATGGATTGAATCTGGGAACTTGTGCTGGGTTTTATGGTGATGGATAAATTGTAATACACATGTAGTGACTGTACATATGTACCACTTTTAGAATCACATGTCCATGTAAGGTTATGAGTTACCACATGTTGGACCTCAAGCCTGAATAAGTGATGCCCTCTTAAACACCAAATTACTGTTAAGGAGTCTTATCCTGATATTTGGGAGATTCAGTGACAGTGGGGCCTTACAGAACCAAGGAGTCTACTGTGACACCTTGGACCCTCATGGAACCAAAATCCTTTGTGACACAGCAGGGCCACATGGAACCAATGGTCCATTGTGATACTGCAGATTCATAGCGTTCATTTTGACACTCTGGAACCTCATGGAATCCAAAGTACATTGTGACAGACAAAGGCTTCATGGAACCAAGAGTCCACTGGGACACAGCAAGGCCTTGTTTGAGGAAGGGAACCATTGCTGATAGTGCAGAAACTCATGGAACCAAGGGGCCACTGTGACACACTGGGGCTGCAGGGAATGGAATGTCCGTCGTGACAATGCAGATCCACGGAGACCATGGTGACACTGTGGGGCCTCGTGGAACCAAAGGGGCCATTCTGACCCAGCAAGGCCTTGTAGAACCAAGGAGGCCATTGTGACACTGCTGAACCTCACAGAATCAAAGTGACCATGTTGTACTCTGGGACCTCCTGGAACCAAGGGTCCATGGCGACACTGCAGAACCAAGGAGACTGTTGTTGGCAGGATGAAAGCTCATGGAACCAGAACTCCATTGTGGCACAGCAAGGTCTCATGGAACCAAGGGTCCATTGTGACTCTGTTGGGCCACTTGGAACCAGAAACCATTGTGTCACAGTGTGGCCACATGGAGCCAAGAGTCCACTGTGACTGAGGAACCTCACTTAACCAAGAGTCCATTGTTACATTCTGCTGTCCTGGGGACCACAGTGACATTGCAGGGCCTCATGGAACAATGGAGACTTTTCTGGCACTTTGGGACC
The DNA here is from genome assembly GCA_016584745.2 of Phylloscopus trochilus trochilus. Classification (NCBI taxonomy): domain Eukaryota; kingdom Metazoa; phylum Chordata; class Aves; order Passeriformes; family Phylloscopidae; genus Phylloscopus; species Phylloscopus trochilus. The sequence goes on along the minus strand of WQNJ02000055.1, from coordinate 353,176 downwards.
CACAGGAACCAAGGGGCCATTAGAGCATGGCAGGGCTTCAAGGAATCAAGGGGGCTGCAGTGAACACTGTGGGTCTCCATGGGATGAAGGACCCATTCTGACACCGTGGAACCAAGGACACCATTGTGACACTTTGGGGCATCATGGAACCAAAGGTCCATTGTGACACAGCAGGGCCTTATGAAACCCTGGAGGCCATTTTTATACCTTGAGGCCCTGGGAAACCAAAGGGCCATTGTGGCACTTCAGAACCTTGTGGAGCCAAGGGGACCATAGTGACACTGTGGGGCTTAATGGAACCAAGGGACAATTGTGGCACTGTGTGGCACCATTGAACCAAGGGATCCATTGTGACACTGCAGGGCCCAATGGAATTAAGGATTCATGGAACAGGGGGAGACCTCATAGAACCAAAGGTCCATTGTGACATTGTGAGGCCTTGTGGAATCCTGGAGAACATTATGAAACTTTGAGACCTCGTTGAACCAGGAGGGTCTGCTGGACCTTGTGGAGCCAAGGAGTCCATTGTGACACTGCAGGGCCTCATTGAACCAGGGGTCCATTGTGATACTGTGGTACCAAGGAGACCACTGTGACACTGAAGGCCTCATTGAAGTAAAGGGGAATAATTGTGACCCTACGGGGCCCAATGGAAGCAAGGGGCCAGTGTGAGACAGGTGGGCCTCATGCAGCCAAGGGGCCATTGTGATCCTGAGGAGCCCAATAGAACCAAGGCACCACTCTGACACTGTAGTACTACCCAAAGTCATAGAGACCATTGGGAAACTCTGAGGCCTCATGGAACCAAGGGGCCACTGTGTCATTGCGCAGTTGTGCATTGTTCATTGTGCATTGTTCCATTCCACAGAACCAAGGAAACCATTTTGACACTGCAAGGCCTCATGGAAGCAAGGGGCCATTGTGACACTATGGGGACCCATGGAAACTGTTGTGAGGAAGGAGCCGAGTATCAAATAGGCATCAATATGATTAGGTTTGATCTCCTCATTTATTCTTTATTCCCTATATTTATGTGGTTACAGAGTAAAAGCAGGCACAGCTAAACAACTGCTGAATGGTTAAAATCTCACATTCAAGCACTCTAAATGATTCCTCATTGGTTCACATCTTTTGGCAGCAAATTCTTCTTTGTTCTGTCTTATGATCAGCATTTCTGTGTTCAGCATCTATGAGAAGGTACAACAAGTTGTTACATGTCTTCAGCTTCCGAAGGGAAGCATCCATGAGAAGGACCAATGAGTTATTACAATTGCTACTTTTTTTGCTAATTCAAGGCAATGTAAGAACAGTACAGTACACAGCAGGCACAGTAGAATGCCTCATACTGTTCCATGATAGTAAGGATTGCTCAAAACTCCTATTAATAGATTGTGGCCTTGCTCTTCAAAAAATTCCTCTACATGAATGAAGTTCTTTGAAAGATTTCTCCATAACTCCAGGGAAAAAGTCTTCCTAATGAACGGCAGAAGACCAGAGGGAAATCAAGGCACAGCCATGGTATGTCAGGACTTGCTTGATCCTAATGAGCCCGATGGAGCATTTGGTGCTGAGCACTAGAACCTCAGGGCCTGAGAGGAGATTGCACAAACCTTTCCAGGAGTCAAAGTCAGAAGAAAAACCCAAAGTGCCTCAAAGCATTCATGGATTGCACTGAGGTCCATCCCCAACACAGACTCCTCATGGAGTCCTTGGAGGAGAGAATTGGAGGCCAGGACTGCACAAAAACCTATCAGAGACTCAGTGTGGGAAGGAAAATTCCAAAGTACCTTAAAAACCTTGAGTATCTCAAAGTATTAATGAGCCCCACTGAGTGTCAAGGCAAAGCTCTCAAGGGACTCATTAAAGCAGATACTTGGAGGCCAGGATCACACAAAAACTTCTCAGACACTCAGTGACAAAAAAAAAAAAAGTTCTTTAGGAAACTTTGAGTACCTTAAAGTATTAATGAGCCCCACTGAGTGTTGTTACTGACTAAGAATCCCAAGGGACTTATTAAAGAAGATAATTGGGGCCACGATTGCACAATCTTTACCACAGAATCACGTTTAAAAGGGAAACACCAAGTACCTTAAAATGACTGAAGTACCTTGAAGCATTAATGAGCCCCATTGAGTGTTGTTCCTGACAAAGCCTCTCAAGGGACTAATTACAGCAGAAAATTGGAGGCCATGATCGCACAAACTTCTTAGACGCAGTGGCCAAAAAAAGTTCTTCAATAAACTTTGAGTACCTTAAAGTATTAATGAGCCCCACTGAGTGTTTTTACTGACTAAGAATCCCAGGGGACTTGTTAAAGTAGATAATTGGGGCCAGGATTGCACAAACCTCTCACAGAGTCAGTTTTAAAGGGGAAACACCAAGTACCATAAAATAACTGAAGTACCTTGAAGCATTAATGAGCCCCACTGAGTGTTGTTACTGACAAAGCCTCCCAAGGGACTAATTACAGCAGATAATTGGAGGCCATGATTGCACAAACCTCTCAGATACTCCCAGGCAAAACCCAAACCCAAAGTCCTTTGAAGAACCTGCAGTGCCTGGGAGCATTCAGGAGCCCCCCAGGGCCATTCCTGACCAAGGCTCCCCAGGGACTCCTTCCAGCAGGTCCTTGAGGCCACTGGGCTGTCAGGGGGATGCTGAGGGCAGCACAAGGGGCTGAGAGTGCCCAGCCTTGCTGGGGCTGTGCCAGGAGGCCCCAGGGCCTCAGGACAAGGTGTCTCCTGACAGCCCTTGGTGGCACAGACCCTGCTGTGCCCTAGGACACCAAGCCTTGGCTTCTCTTTGTCCCCTCCAGGCATCACTGCCTGCAGTTCTCTGCTCTGCCCTGGGACCTGGGGACACTTGCTCTGTTGTGTCCCTCACTGGGACCCATTAAAACTTGCAGAAACTTCGGGGTTGGATTCTGACTTGGAGTTCTTGAGAGGTTTCTTCATCTCCCTGTCAGGGACTGATGCTCAGGGCCTCAGCACAAACCCCAAGAGGTTAATTAAAGTCCTTGTGCTTTGTCTGTGCTGCTGAGCTGGGCTGAGCTCTTGGCACAGAGGCAGCAGCTCCTGGCAACCAAGAAGAGCTTAAAAACACATTTCTCTTTCTGAGCAGCTCTTCTCCCAGCCCAGCAGGGCTGGGGCACTGCCTGCAGCCACCCCAGGCACAGCACACAGGCACAGAGAGCTTCAATCACTCAGGGATGGCAAGGGGCTGAGAAGGGACTGGGGAGAATCACTGCCAGCCCTTGGCACAGGAACCTCTGGCTGCAGGACAATGCAGCTGCAGCTCCTGCAGGGATCTCCTCAAGCTGGAACAGCCCAATGCCTACAGACTCTGTGAGTACATTCTCTGATTCTCTCTTGTGCAGAGCAGCCAGGGGTGCCCAGGGCTGTCCTGCAGAGCAGGGTCCTGCAGCCCAGGGAGCTGTGCTGGGGCAGGGACTCTGCTGCCTGCCAGGGACAGCTCTCAGCCAGCCCTGGCAGCTGCTCACAGCACTGGGGGACAAGATCTGGGTGGAAGCAGACAGCTGGGAAGGCAAGGAAGTGTTTTCCTTGTGTGGTGAGGGTGCTGCATTGTTCAGGACTGCTCCCAGCAGGACATTGAACTGCAGAACATTTCCAAGTAGATTATACAGGGAGCACAGCGAGGCAGGGGCTCCACAAAAGGGAAACGCTGCTTCTTAATCTACTGCTCTGTTTTGCCTGGATGGGAAACTGCACATAGGTATAACTTCTTAATTCAGGCTGAGAAAAAGAAAACAATTTCCTCTCAGATCTTAATGAACCAGGCAGTGACAGAAATCAGCAGAGGGTCCCTTGCAGGCAGCACCAGGGTTGCTTTTGCAGCCTCCTCATGGTTGCTCTGAGGTTGCCATCAGAGCCTGCAGAGGCAGAGCTGCTCCTGGGCAGTGCCTGAGCTGGGAGGGCTGTGCAGGGCAGAGCTGAGCCCCCAGGGCTGGGCTGGGCTCTGGCAGCACTGGCAGGGCCCAGCCCTGGGCACAGGGAAGCAGCTGCAGGCAGGGGCAGCTCCAGGCAGCAGAGCCCTGGGCAGGCAGTGGGCGGAAAGTGCCACCAAGCTGAGCTGGGATATTGAAAGTCCTCTTCAAACCAAACTGTTCCAGGATTACTTTTCTAACAGATCCCCATGCCAGGACACAACAAATGGCGTGTCCCAGCTCCTTGTGCCTGGGGATCTCTGGGCAGGGTAGGGTGGCAGGCTGGGAATGAGCTGACTCTCCTCCAGCAGTGCCATGGACAGGAGCCTTGGTGTGTCCTGGGGATGCCATCCAAGCTGTCAGCTGCCTCCAGGGGACACTGGGGGACAGGAGTGTCCTTGGCCAGGGCTGGGGCTCAGACTCTGACAAAGGCTGAGCCACTTTGCTCTGCTGTGGCTCCCTCTGCTCTCAGTTGTGTCAGGCTGATTTCCAGGGGAGCACAGTGACTGCCCTCCATCTCAGAAAGGGCAGCTGGGGACAGATGGAGTGACAGAGCAGCTCCCCTGAGGTGCTTCACTTAGTTACAGCCAATGCTCTTGCCTTGCACAGTTCTCTCTGATCTCCCTGGGCACAGCAGGAAACCCTCTCCAACTGCCTTTGGCCATCGCTGTTCCTTAGCCCTGGCACAGGAGATGCTGCCAAGCTCCTCTGCCTCAGCAGCACTTTGGGCTGATGAAGTCCAAGCCCAGGCCTGGCCCCTGTCCCTGTTCCCATGGCCCCACTGCTGCAGAGCAGAGCTGAGCCCTGGGTGTCCATGGGCAGAGCCCCTGCTGGTGACAGCAACGGGGCCAGATCCCAGCAGAGCTCCAGGCACGGGCCTGAAGGAAGGGCTCTGAGAAAAGGAGAATTGGGTGGCACAGAGCAGCAGAGGCAGGGCTGGGAGAAAGGGCTTGGGAATTGCTCTGCAAAGTCTGCCCTGACTTCTCACTGTCTCCTCCTTCAGCAGGACTCCACGGGAAGAGTGCAGAAATGTCCAACAGCAGCTCCGTCAGCCACTTCCTCCTGCTGGCATTGGCAGACAGGCGGCAGCTGCAGCTCCTGCACTTCTGCCTCTTCCTGGGCATCTCCCTGGCTGCCCTCCTGGGCAACGGCCTCATCATCAGCGCCGTAGCCTGTGGCCACCACCTGCACAGCCCCATGTTCTTCTTCCTGCTCAACCTGGCCCTCACCGACCTGGGCTGTGTCTGCACCACTGTCCCCAAAGCCATGCACAATTCCCTCTGGGACATCAGGAACATCTCCTACGCTGGATGTGCTGCTCAGGTGTTTTTCTTTCTCTTCTTTATGGGAGCAGAATTTTCCCTGCTGACCATCATGTGCTATGACCGCTACGTGTCCATCTGCAAACCCCTGCACTACGGGACCCTCCTGGGCAGCAGAGCTTGTGCCCACATGGCAGCAGCTGCCTGGGCCAGTGGCTTTCTCTATTCACTGCTGCACACAGCCAATACATTTTCCCTGCCCCTGTGCCATGGCAATGCCTTGGGCCAGTTCTTCTGTGAAATCCCACACATCCTCAAGCTCTCCTGCTCAAATTCCAAACTCAGGGAACTTGGGCTCATTGCTTTTAGTGTCTGTGTAGCTTTTGGCTGTTTTGTATTCATAGTTTTCTCCTATGTGCAGATCTTCAGGGCTGTGCTGAGGATCCCCTCTGAGCAGGGACAGCACAAAGCCTTTTCCACCTGCCTCCCTCACCTGGCTGTGCTCTCCCTGTTCCTCAGCACTATCATATTTGCTCACTTGAAGCCCCCCTCCATCTCCTCCCCATCCCTGGATCTGGCCCTGTCAGTTCTGTACTCAGTGGTGTCTCCAGCCCTGAACCCCCTCATCTACAGCCTGAGGAACCAGGAGCTCAAGGCTGCAGTGTGGACACTGATCATTAGATGGTGTCAGAAACATTAAACTGCTGGCCAGTTTCTGCAAATCACTTGTAATAAAAGCCATATGGGTTACTTCTTGTTGATATGGTTATGGTTGTTTTTCCTGTATTTTATATTTTTAATCTTTTCCACAAATAAAAGCCATTCCTTTTGCCAATTCTCATTTTGATTCTTTACACCCTCCCTGTGGCCACAGATTCTGTCTATGAGGGTCTTGGTGGCTTTAAAAGAACTGAGCACCCCCATGGGGTTGGTGTGGGGAGATGAAGCTGAGGGAGCACAAATGCCAGCAGCCCCTGGGGCCAGGAAGGGCTGGGGCACAGCAGGGAAACCCCTCAGGTTTGTGGTGGCCCTTGAAGTCAGCCAGAAAGTTTGTTCCCATCAGCTGAGACTTTGCTGTGCCACTGCAGACACTGTTGCTCAAAGCCAAGGCTGCTTGGCAGCCACCCCTAAACTGCCCTGACCATTTTCCTTTGCTTCACCTTGGCTTTCTTTACTCTTCCCTGGTCCAGATTTCTTCCTCTTGCCCACCCCTATTCCCTCCTCTGGTTGCCCTTTCCTTTCTGGCCCCACTCCCCATTTCAGTTCCTCACTTGGCACCATGGGAACCTCCCTTGAGGATCAGGATCATCCTCCAAGTGCTTCAGGAATTGTCTGCAGGCTCCTGCAGTGCCTCCTGCTGCTCCCTTGCCAGAGGCACCCCAGGCCAGGGGGGCATATCTGGGCTGCTCTGTCTGCCTGTGGGGCTCCCTGTTGTGAGCAATGAGGAGGAGCTGCAGAGGCTCTGCAGGACTGACAGGATGGGCTTTGGGGCTGTGAGGAGAAGCTGAGGCACCTGGGCTGCTGCACCTTCTGAAGAGGAGGCCCAGGGCTCATCCTGCAACTGCTGCATGGGTGGTTTCAGAGAATCCCAGACTTAGCAAGGTTGGAAACAACCTTGGACATCATCCAGTCCAACCTGTGCTCTGACAACGCCTTGTTTCCCCTGAGCCTCCTCTTCTCCAGGATAAACAACCCCAGCTCCCTCAGACACTCCTCAAAGGACTTGTGTCCTTACCCGTCACCAGCCTTGTTGCCCTTCTCTGGACACGCTCCAGCCCCTCCATGTCCTTCCTAAATTGGAGGCCCAGAATTGCACACAGCACTCGAGGTGCTGCCCAACCAGTGCTGAGCACAAGAGAAGAATCCCTGCCCTGCTCCTGCTGGCCATACCATTCCTGATCCAGGCCAGGAGCCATTGGCCTTCTTGGCCCCCTGGGCACACTGCTGCCTCATGTCCAGCCTGCTGTCCAGCAGTGCCCCAGGTCCCTTTCTGCCTGGCCACTGTCCAGCCACTCTGTCCCCAGCCTGTAGCACTGCAGGGGTTGTTGTGGCCAAAGTGCAGGAGCCGGTCCTTGGTCCTGTTCAAGCTGACATGGTTGGATTTGTGCCCTGGATCCAGCCTGTCCAGGGCCCTGTGCGGAGCCCTCCTGCCCTCCAGCAGATCCACACTCCCAGCTGCAGGAGAGATGGCCAAGGGCTGGGCAGGGCTGGCAGGGCCACAGGCACCCAGGCCTTTGTCCCCTGGGCTCTGCCAGCACCTCTGCAGGCCCCACAGAAGGAACTTTCCTTGCAGGAAAGCCTGCACTTGGCTTCTGCCTGGCCCCTCCCTCAGCAGGCTGGCAGGCCTTGCAGCTTTAGGACATTTGTCCTTGCTGCCCCTGCCATCCCCCTGCCCCACCAAGAGCCCCCAGCCAGCCACGAGGGACAGGCCCTGCTGTGCCAGGCCTGGGCTCAGGCCTTGGCCTTTCTGCTCCCTCCAGCCAGCCCAGGCCTTGCTCAGCATTGCAGTCCCTGCTCACAGCCTTGGGCTCCCTGCAATCCTGGCCTCAAGGAGCTGCTCTCACCAGTGCCTGGGCAGCCTTTGGCACTCCCTGCCCTCCCTGGGACCCAGGGATGCTCCAAGGGACTTGGGGTTTTGCTTCTGACTCCTTCAGCAGCTTCTTCAAACTTCTCTCAGTGCCTGGGGGTACTGGATTCAGCCCCAAATCCACTGTGGGGTTCATGAAAATACAGAAAGATCTCAATTGTCTTCATTCAATTGTCTTTGAGTCTCCAGGCCTTGTTCACCTGAGTGGAGTCAGTTTGGAGTCCTGTGAAGGACAGAGATTTGAAAGTGCACCTCATGACTTTTTCTTTTTTAATCAAGCATTTTTTATTTTTCAGATCAGTGTAGAGTGGATAGAAACATTCTCCAAGTGATCTTGATGCTGAATGTCTCCTTGGGAGGTCTGGGCATGGAGAAGAATGAGCCCCTTGCAGGCTGACCCTGTTTGGACAAGCTGCTCCTCACCCCAACCTCACCATGTCTGACATTGCCCACCTGGCACTGACATCCCTGTGCCCTGCAGCACAACCTTGTCCCCTGAGCTCTGCAGCTGCCTGTCCCAGCCCATTGCACCATGTCCCACCATCTCTCCTCAGGCCTCTGCCTGCACACAGGCCCAGGAGATGTTTTCCTCTTGCTGAGGAAAGAATGGAAAAGCCTGAGCAGGTTTCCTAAACAACAAAGCCCACTCAGGAACCACATGCTCAGGACAGGCTGCCTGGAATGATGTCACCTTTCCACAAGGGACAGTGTCACCAGAAATGAGCTCTGGAAGCAGAATTCTCTCAGTGTCTCAGCTGATTTCTCTGTCCTTGTCCTGGGTCTCTGTTGCTGGTAGAAGCTGCTGGTGCCATCCTCAGCTTGAACCCTTCTTTGGAATGCAGACAGAGGCTCCCAGGTGTGTAAACTAAGGATTGCTCAATGTTGGTGCAAAGCTTTTCTGTTCCTCATGGAACCAAGGAGACTCTTGAGACCCTGCAAGGCCTTGTTTCACCAAGGGTCCATTGTGACACTGCAGGGGCTCATGGAATCAAGGAGATAATTGTGACAGCACAGACCCTCATAGAAACAAGTCTCTGTTGTGGCAGTCATGGAATCAAAGAGACATTTGTGACACAGCCAAGCCACGTGGAACCAATGGTCCATTGTTACCCTGCAGAGTCAAGAAAAACATGGTGACACCACAGAACTTCATGGAACCAAGAGTGCTTTGTGGCACAGCATGGCCTCCTTGGAACCCAGGGGACCATTGTGACAAGGCAGGGCTTAATGGAACCATGGAGACCACTGTGACACTAAGGAAACTCATGGAACCACAGTGACCATTGGGATGCTATGGAACCTCACAGAACCAAGGGTCCATTGTGACATTGTGGTGCCTCCTGGAATCCAGCATTCTGAAACTTGGAGGCCTAATGGAACAAGGGTTTCTATTGTGACACTGCAGAACCTCATGGAATCAATGTGACCATGTTACACTACAGTAGCCCATGGAACCAAGGAGCCATTGTGACACTGTGGAACCAAGGAAACTGTTGTTGACAGTACAAAAACTCATGGAATGAAAAGTCCAGTGTGACATGAGGTAACCCCATGGACCCAAGGGTCCATTGTGACTCTATTGGGCCCCATGGAATAGAGGGTCCATTGTGACACAGCAGGGCCTCCTGGAACCAAGGGTGCATTGAGGCCTTGCTGGAACCAAAGAAACCCCTGCTCAAAGCAGGGTAACTCCTAGAACCAAGGTGTCCATTGGTACAGCATAAAACCTATGGAACCAAGGGGCCATTGGGACAAAGCAGGGCCTCATTGGAACAAAGGAACCGTTGTTGACAGTACAGAACCTCATGGAACCACAAGGCTGCGGTGACACAGCAGGGACACATGGAAGCTAGGAGACCAGATATTTAGGAATCTCATGGAACCAAGGGTTCTTTAGGACACTGCAGAAACAAGGAGACCATTGCTGACACTATGGAAGCTCATGGAACCGAGCAGCCATTGTTACACTCCAAAGTGTTGTTGAACCAAAGAGACCATTGTCCAACTACAGAACCTCATGGCACTAAGGCTTCACTGTGACACAGCAGGGTTCCATGAAACCAATTGTCCATTGTGACCATGCAGATCCAAGGAGACCATGGTGACACTAGGGAAGCTCATGGAACCAAGTGACCATTGTGACACAACAAGGCCTCCTGGAACCAAGGAGAGCATTGTGACATCATGGAATCTCATGGAACCAAGGGTCCATTGTTACAGTCCAGAACCAAGGAGACCATTTTGACACTACAGAACCTCATGGAATCAAGAGTCAGTTGTGAAACAGTTGGTCTTCATGGAACCAAGAAGCCATTGTGACACAGCAGGGCCACATGGAACCAATGGTCCATAGTGATACTGTGGATCCAAGGAGGCCATGCCAATACTAGGGAATGTGATAAATTAATGATTTCGTGCTAACTGAATTATAATTATATCAATATTTTAGAAAAAGACAAATGATATGTGATTAGTGTCACAAAACTGATGTTTGCAGACGTTATTAAAAAAAAATAGTAAACATGATGTACTTTCAAATAAGTAATATCCCAAAACAGAATAGGCCTTGGGATAAATGGAAAATCGGGCTTGAGATGGACAATTGGGATGGTTCCAGGTACAGAATCTATGTTGTGTTTTTATTTAAGGCTTATTTTTGGAATATGATGCTGGCTATTATAACACAAGGCTCGGGGTGCCTGTGCAACCTGTAAGGTTGTGCGGAGAACAACAAGGAAGACTGTGAGCCTTCATCCAAAAGACCACCAAAAGAAGACAGAAGAGCCCCTAGCAGCAAGTGAAGCATGTGCCATGAAGTACAGTGACATAGATTTTTAGAATTGAAAATAGGAGTGTCATGGGTTGTGGAGCCAGGGATGTGTATTGTATTTCATTTGTTAAAAGCAGTTGGGGAGATATTTTTTCTTTATCTCTTGTAACTCTGGGCGGAGAGCAGCGGATGCCTTCTGATTGATAATGGGCCAACTGTTAAAACCAGGTGGGGCAGTGTTTCTTATCTCTTTCACCACCTGTCCTCCCTCCAGGAGAATATTTTCTGCTAATAGACCATTAAGACACCCCTAAAAGCACACATCCCCAAAGTAGAACATCCACATGACATCATCCTATTGTGAGATGCTCCACCCAGTGGGGGGAGCCAACCATTCCTACCTGGATAAAACTGAGGCACAGGAACAAGAAGGCATCCAGCTTCTCACCTGATTCCTGGAGGAAGACTGGACCCCTTCTCATCATCACTGGACCCCTACTCACCATCACTGGACTCTTGTTCTACAGGATCATCTCTACTTTCAACAGAACCAAATCTGCCACTTCAAGAGCACCCACTTTTGGACTGCTTCCAACATCCTGACCAACAGGGTGTCAGGTTATAGCTCTGACTCTGTCTGGGTTTTCCAGGATTCCTTGTTTATTTGTGTGCTTGTTTGGTTGGGTGATTTTTGTTTTCTACTACATTTGTATTGTTAATACCCCTAGTAAAGAACTGTTATTCCTATTCCCAAATCCTTGCCTGAAAGCCCTTAATTGCAAAATTATAATTTGGCAGGGGTGAGGGGCTTACATTCTCTATTCTAAGGGAAACTCCAGTTTTCCCTGGCAGATTCCTATATTTTCAAACCAAGACAGAGAGGAAACTTATGGGAAACATTGATGAATATGTATTAGCAGATAGTATATAAGTGTAGTCTAAATTACTCTGTTTTGTACCTGAGGTGGGGTGAGAAGCCCTCCCCATACCCCAATCAGTTTTGCTTATGCCTCATCAGAACCTTAACCAGATTTAATTAATCATTGCCAAAATTTTGTATATGTTTAATTTTATATTAAATTGCTATTCAAATTGCTGCTAAATTTTAAATCTGTTGTTTACTTTATTTATATTTATACCAGGTGCCTGCTTTGTTCCAGGGCTGCCCCATGGCCTTGGGGCTGCCCTGCATCCTCCTGGGGCAGTTCCCTCAGGATCAGAGCACTCAGTGCCCACACTCCTTTCCTGTGCCTGCTGTGTCCCCTGGGGCTGCAGAGCTCTCCTGGCTCACAGCAGACATTCAGTCCTTGATCTCGGGGTGAGCCCACCCTGGCCAGGCCTGTGCCCAGGGAGCTCCACTCCCTGCTGCTCCCTGGCACACACTGTCCCTGCAGGTGCCCTGTGCTCTCCTGGCAGCTCCCCAGGCCCTCCAGACAAACATTCCCCTGCCATCAGCCCTGGCACAAGCTGCACAGCCCCAGGAAGGTTCAGCACAGACCCTTCCCCATCTGATGGGCCCTGGCCACCAACAAGCAGAGCCTGACCCAGACCTGAGTCCCCTGAAGGCCACATTGGGACCCTGATCTCATCCCAGTGAGCCCTGGGAGAACAAGGAACACAAGGAGCCTCTTCAGAGTCTGTTCCTTGGGCCTGTTGCTGAGAGGGACTCTGCAGGGAGAGCAAAGCCTTCCTGGGCTGCCCTCAGGAGATGATGATGGCCTTTGCTGCTGGAGCTGCTGTGCTGGAGCCCAGCTGTGTCCCAGCAGTGCCCATGGCCTGGCCCTGCCTGTGCTCACAGCACGCACACGCAGCAGGACAGTGACCAAGCTGCCACAGCCCTGCGGCCTGACAGCCACAGAAGGGCTGGGAAGGAGAGGCTGGAGCTGGGAAGAGCAGCTGTGGGAAGAGCCAGGGCCATTGTCCCTGGCTATGCTGCTGTGCTGGGAGTCTCTGACCTGCACCTCAGCTCACAGGCACTGCCCCTGCAGAGACAGAGAGGGGCTAAAGGGAACATCTTGGGAACACAGGGCAGAGCAGGACACTTTATTTTCCATAAATGCAGAGTGATCAGGGCTCCTTACTGTCTGTGCTTGATACAGGCATGGTAGATACTGAGTTAGCAATACTGGGACTAATGGCATACATTTATGGAAAATGGGGGTTAAAAAAAAAAAAAAGGAAAAATGGAATTCACCACATAGATTAACAAACAAGACACATGGCACAAAGCAGTCTGGGCCTGGAATGAGTTCCATTCTGAATGCTGTGCACAAACAAAGAGGCACCTGATTGTTTCTGAAAAGCACAAAGTGGTCACATTCCCAGGGCATCCTCCAGCTCCTGGTTGCTCAGGCTGTGGATGAGGGGGTTCAGTGTTGGAGGCAGCAGCCAGCACAGCAGTGATAGTGCCAGAGCCAGGGATGGGCACCAGGCTGGCACAGGTGACCTTGAGGCTCTGCAGGGCCCAGGCCCAGGGGCTGTGCCAGAGTCAGGGCTGAGCTGACACTCTGTGGGCTGGGGCAGAGCCCAGGCAGAAATCAGCCCCTGAGCCAGCAGCTCTGCAGTGGTGGCCACCAGGCCCGGTGGCCAAGGGAGGCTTCTGGCCATGGCCTGGAAGCAGCTGCTGCTGCCCAGGGGCCTTTGGTGCCTCAGGCTCTCCCTGGCACAGCTCCCAGCACGGCACTCTGCACTTGTCCCCGAGCCCTTCCCTCTGCTGGGGCTGGTCTGGGGCTTTTCCTGCAGTGGGACCTGGCCTGGCCATGGCACAGGAAAGGCAGTTCCTGCTGGAGCAGGAGACTCTGCCTGCAATGGGCTCAAACAGCTCCAACAAGGCCCTGTTTGCAAAGCCCCCAGTGGGAAATGAAGAAGGGGATCATGCTGCTTTGGGGGGGAAGAATCCTGAAACCAGCCTGACTCCTCCAGCCCAAAGTTCCACATGCTGAGAGGGAGCTGAAGCTGTGGCAGAGCTGCTAAAATCCCCAGAGAAAGCAACAACCCAGTGACACCACTGAGAGCTTCTGCAGAGCTGCTGAGCTGGCACAGCCTGGGCACATCTGACTGACAGGGCAGCATTCAGACTAGAACAGCCCCATCCCAAATTTTAACTGCAGCATCTCCTGACATTTCCCTTCTTGGGGGGCTGTGGAGATTCCTCCCTGGAATGGGAACACCCCTCAAGGTCACTGCCTGAGGCTGAGCTAAAGAGATTTGGCCACGGTCGTTGGTCTGGGGGAGTGACACCCATCTCTGGTTAATAACTGGCTTTGCTTTAATGCAATTGCTTCAAAATTGCTTCATAGAGCACTATCTAAAAATAGATGTTACAGCTCCTGTACTGTGGATTAAATCATTCTAATTTCGACCTTTTTGTCTAATCATGATCATAATCAGTCTATCTATATGTACACAAATACTCCTGTTTTGCCATTCTTAATGCTGTGGGACAAAGTTGTACAAAGGTTCAATTCCACCTGTATAATCCTTTAGGCATAAATCCTTGAGAAAATCTGGGGCTCGGATTGGATCCAGGCACTACCAGGATCCTCTCACAGAAGGAGTTTAGAAAGCCTGGGGGTCCTGGTTTGGAGGAGCTTGGGGGTATAATGTGGTCATTGGGGGTTCTTTGTGAACCTCGTGCCCCAACAGGAGCTTCTCTAATCAGCTTTGCCTGAAGCTGCCACTCTGCCCATGACAGGAACCCCTGTGAGTGTCTGTGACATCCCAGCTCTTTGGCAGCCTGGGCACTCCTGGGATGTCCCCATGGAGCCCCTGGGAGTGTCTGTGACATCCCAGCTCTTTGGCAGCCTGGACACTCCTGGGATGTCCCCTGGAGCCCCTGTGAGTGTCGGTGACCTCGCTGTTCTTTAGGAGCACAGGGATGTCACCACTGGACTGCTGCCACTGCCTGGGACAAATTGGCTCCTTGGCAGGGCACAGACACCTCTGTTGTCACTCTGCAGCCCTGGGACTGTCACCTCATAACCCTTAGGATGATTAAGGAGCCCTGGGATGTCACCACAGAGCCCCTGTGACTGAGTGTGACCAAAGAGATCTTCAGGAGCCCAGAGACCTCTCAGATGCCACCATTGAGCCCCTGTGCCTGCATGTGAGCTCACAGCTCTTGAGCAGCTGGAAACCCCTGGAATCTCTTCCATCTGCTCTGCTGAGGATGGATCCTCAGCAACTTGTGTTTTCCTGATAAATTTTAGATCTCCAGAGGCTTGTTCAGTCTTCAGCTCCTCAGTCCAGGAATTCAGTGCCAAAGGCTCATTAACATTCCAAAGCAATCTAACAAGACAAGCCCCTGGGAATAATTTAATTTCAAGTCTTCAATTCTTCTGGGGTTAATTGTACAGTATTCAGAAATATATTCAAAGAGAATATACTATAGTTTTTTAAATGCAGAGGTGGTTTTTTTCTCTTTAGTTTTTTGGGTTTTTTTTGTTTATAAATTGGTATCAGCAATCTCCAGTTGATATTGATCCCCAGCACCTCCTAAGATTCTCTGAATAGATATGAACATCAAGACCCTTTCTGGTTGACAATGAATCACACTTTGTCCCTGTCCCCACCCCATTATTTCCCTCATTCAGCCCCTGGCACTCAGAGCAGCCTTGTGCAAATCTGAGCTTCCTCCACTCCAGGCTGCACCTGCAGCTTTCAGCTCCTTGGCACCAACTCCCACCTGCTTTCCTTGCAGAAGGAGCTGCCCGAGACACAGAGGGATGTTCATTTATTGTCCGCTATGATGTCACAGACGTGGCCCATGATGTTATAGCTCCTCCATGACCTCACATAACCCACTCTGAGATCTCATAGCCCACTCTGTCACCTCATGTTTCCAGATGGTCCATGGTCTGCACCTGATGAGCTGACACAATGCTCCTTCTCCAAACCCCTGGCCCATGGAAACCACACAATGCCCATTGTGTAAGAAGGGGAACTGGAAGTTCAGCAGCCTCAGTGTCCTGCCAGCTCAGCCAGGCCAGCTGGAACATTGGGGTCTGTGACCACCAGGGGACCACCAGAGAGACCCCCAGGGCAGAAGAGGGCATGCAAAAGAGGAGGGGAAATGTGTTAATGGTTTCAGGGAAATGATTATCCTATGTCTGTTCAGTCTGGGACAAGCAATGAATATGTATCCAAAATACAGAATATAAACAGAAACTTCCCTGTGCTCAGCACACACGGCTTTAGAGGAGCTGTCCCCCCGTGCATCCAGCTGAATAAAGAATGCTGCTTCTGAATGCTGCATTGGGGTGAAGGAGTTCTTGATTTTACTGAACTTTTGGTAACACTCCCACTGCCAAGGAAAGCTCTGTCTGCTGCTGTTCACAGACAGAGCAGGGCTGCTGGGAGATCACAGAATCACAGAATGACCAGGTTGGAAGAGACCTCCAAGCTCATCGAGTCCAACCCAGGCCCTGACACCTCAACTAAACCATGGCACCGAGTGCCACATCCAGTCTTTTGTTAAACACATCCAGGGATGGTGATGCCACCTCCTCCCCAGGCAGGCCATTCCAGGACTTTATGATTCTTTCCATGAAAATCTTTTTCCCGATATCCAAACCATTTCCCTTGACACAGTTTAAGTCTGTGTCCTCTCATTCTGTCAGTTGCTGCCTGGACAAAGAGACCAACCCCCAACTGACCACAACCACCTTTCAGGAATTTGCAGAGAGTGATAAGGTCACCCCTGAGTCTCCTTTTCTCCAGGCTGAACAACCCCAGCCGTTCCTCACAGGACTTGTGTTCCAAGCCCCTCACCAGCCTTGTTGCCTCCTCTGGACGCGCTCAAGCGTCTCACTGTCCTTCCTGAGCTGAGGGGCCAGAGCTGGACACTGCACTCACTGTCCTTCCTGAGCTGAGGGGCCAGAGCTGGACACAGCACTCACTGTCCTTCCTGAGCTGAGGGGCCAGAGCTGGACACTGCACTCACTGTCCTTCCTGAACTGAGGGGCCAGAGCTGGATACAGCACTCACTGTCCTTCCTGAGCTGAGGGGCCAGAGCTGGACACTGCACTCACTGTCCTTCCAGAGCTGAGGGGCCAGAGCTGGACACAGTACTCGAGGTGCAGCCTGACCTGTGCCAGGTACAGGGGCAGAATGACCTCCCTGCTCATGCTGGCCACACCATTCCTGATCCAGGCCAGGAGCCATTGGCCTTTTGGCCCCCCTGGGCACACTGCTGCCTCATGTCCAGCCTGCTGTCCAGCAGTGTCCCAGGTCCCTCTCTGCCTGGCCACTGTCCAGCCACTCTGTCCCCAGCCTGGAGCACTGCAGGGCTTGTTGTGGCCAAAGTGCAGGAGCCGGCCCTTGGTCTTGTTCAAGCTGCCATGGTTGGATTTGGGCCCTGGATCCAGCCTATCCAGGGAAAAGAATGTAAACATGGTTAGATTTTACAAGAACAAAAACGTTGTTTATATAAAATTGTGTCTGACTCCATTAGAAAAAGGTAAACACAGAAGGCTAAACATAAGACTTCAGAAAACTCCTTAAAGGGACAGAGGAGAATGGCAAAAAACCCAGACAGTGGCTAGTTGATGCCCACCACGGCCATCAGCACCAGGATTCCTTCGCCCATGGCTGATTCTCCCCTGAAAGAGAGAGAAAGGAGTAAAGAGCCAAAGTTCAGACTGTACTGCCTCAAGAAGTGTTGTATTGTGTCATTGGTTTTGCTCCCTGTTATATTCTGTTTGATGGTCTGTTCTCTTGTCTCCCCTCTGTTTCCCTGACAGTTCTGTTCCAGTTGTCAATCCTCCTTCTGTTCCCCCCCCAGCCCCCTCCTCTGGGCCTTGTCTGTCACCCAGCTGCTCCTCCCAGCTTCCAGAAAGTTCAGAGAGGAGAGCTGAGTGATAGGGCAAGGACAGAGGGGATCCCTCCCCAGGCACCCTCATTTGCTCCCCTACATGTCCCTCCAACCCTGTTCCACTCCCACCTTGTCTCCCATTGGGAGATAGTCTGTCCCCTCCCTTTGTATTTGGGGAATTTGATGGAAGTTTTGGGTCATTTTGGGGTCATTTTGAGGAATTTTGGGGGGAATTTAAGAAAATTTGGGGGGATTTGGGAGATCTGAGGGAATTTGGGTGAAGTCTTGAGGAATTTTGGGAGGTTTTGGAGAATTTGAGGGGAATTTTGGAGGAAATTTCAGAAAACT
The DNA here is from genome assembly GCA_016584745.2 of Phylloscopus trochilus trochilus. Classification (NCBI taxonomy): domain Eukaryota; kingdom Metazoa; phylum Chordata; class Aves; order Passeriformes; family Phylloscopidae; genus Phylloscopus; species Phylloscopus trochilus. The sequence continues at coordinate 335,455 of WQNJ02000055.1, read as the reverse complement.
TGGGGGATTTAGAGGGAAATTTTGGGGAAGTTTTGGAGATTTTGGGAGATATAAGGGAAAAATTGGAGAAATTTTGGGTCATTTTGAGGAATGTAGGAAAATTTGGCAAATTCAGAGGAAAACTTTAAGGAATTTTGGGAGATTTTGGGGAATTTGGGGGGAACTTTGGGGAATTTCAGAAAATTTGGGGAATTCAGAGGAAAACTTTGAGGAATTTTTGGAGATTTTGGGGAATTTAAGGGGAAAATTTGGGGAATTTTGGGAAATTTTGGAGAATTTGAGGGGAAATTTGGGGGAAAGTTCAGAAACTGGCAAATTTGGGTGAGTTTTGGGTCATTTGAGGTCGTTTTGGGTGATTTTAATAGAAATTGGGTAAATTTGGGTAATTTGGGGAGAATTTGGGGTAATTTGGGAAGAATTTTGGGGAATTTGGGGGGAACTTTGGGGAATTTCAGAAAATTTGGGGAATTCAGAGGAAAACTTTGAGGAATTTTTGGAGATTTTGGGGAATTTGGGGGAAAATTTGGGGAATTTTGGGAGGTTTTGGAGAATTTGAGAGGAATTTCAGGGTAAATTTTGGGGTTCATTTTGGGGAATTTTTGAGGGGAATTTGGGAAATTTGGAAAACTTTGCTGCTGCAAGTTCCAGAGCCAGCTGCCCAGAGACCCGTGAGCAGGTGGGAAGGAGGAAGGGGAGGAAGGTGTGAGACACAGGAAACACAAACCCTGAACAGCCAGGTTGGGGGAGACAGAAGTTCAGCACTGAGGGTGACAGAGAAACCAAGCTCAGTCCCCCAAGCAGGGGGAGGAGAGGAAGGGCCCCCAAGCTGGCTGCAGACAGACAGGGGAGACCTTGCCCAGGTGTTGCCAAATGGGCTGGGGAGAAGGAAAGCATGGGCCTGCATTCCAGCTGCTGCCATCACTTCTGCCCCTGCCACTGCCTTGAGCCAAGGCCTGATGGAATCCCGCTCAGTGTGGGCTGAGCCAGAGCTGGCAGCTGGGTCTCTGAAGGGCTGGGTGTCAGGTCAAGGGCCCCTTGCCCTTCCAAAGGCCTTCCCTTGGTAGTGGTGGGAAGGGGATTCATCCACCCTCCTTCCCTCCCTCCCTCCCTCCTTGCCCCAGACCTGCTCTGAGCACTGTGTGGGCACAGATTCCCTTCTCCATGTCCGTCCTCAAGTGCAATCCCAGCTGGGTCATTGGGCTCTGCCCTGAGCTGCCAGCGCCTCGCAGGCTGCAGGGCTGCAGGTGCTGCTGCTCTGCCACCCCAGGGCACTGCCAGCAGGGGCAGCAGCAGTGCCCGCAGTGCCTGCAGAGCCAGCAGCAGCAGCACCAGCAGTGCCAGCAGTGCCTGCAGAGCCAGCAGCAGCAGGTGCAGCAGCAGGTGCCTCTCAAGTGTCAGTGTGCCTGCACTGCCACCCCTCCCGCTGGCACCAACGTTCTCTGGCTGCCCAGGAGACAGCCCTGGAGTCCGGCCGTGAGGTCACAGAGCCATGGATTCCACGCAGGGATTCCTGGAGCCATGGAGTCCTGGGGCCCTGGGCACCCACAGATTCTGGTGCCCAGCTTGGATGTGAAGAGAATGCAGTGAAATGAGGTTCCTGAGGAGGCTCTGCCCTTCAGGAATGGTCTGGATATTTTCAGTCAATTGCCTGTCTCTTTTTTCTTTGGATGCATCCTTCTCTTGTTCAGTCCTTCAGATTCTTGCTCCTTGATTCTTACCCTTGTAGAAACACACTCCAAGCATGCTGACTAAGTGTCAGGACTGTCACACACACATCCCTCTCCCACAGCCCTCCAAAGCCAGAGGTGGAACTGGCTTTTGATTTTATGTTGGAGCATCCTACCTCTATTTATTCCTTGTGGAATGGATGCTTCTCATTTCTTGTTGATGTTGCAAAGCTTAGGTACCCACAGTTTTCACCCACAAGCCTGTGATCTATTTCATTGCAGTTATTTCATAGGAATCTATTTTGCATTGAGGTGGTTCAGAATTCCCTGGCTGGTGGATGCCTCCTGCCCATCCCTCAGTGATATTTGAGGTCATATTCCCAAGAATCATCATGTTATATCCAATTTATAAATGGAGGAATTGTGGAGTCTCCCTGTTTTGAGGAGACTGAAATCTAATCTTACTGTCCTTGTTTTTTCTCCTTCCTTGACCCAAACCCTAAGATTCCTCCCCTGAATTCCCTAAAAAACTCACAACCCAGCCCCTGCTCGTCCTCTTGGCCCTCACCTCCTCCCCAGCCCAGGACAAGGGGAATAAAATGGATTCTCGAGTTTAACAAAGAGACTTGTCCTGCCTGTTTCCCTGCAAGTGGATGTAACCTCCCTAGACATGATCACTGTTGCTTGAAATCATGACAGCTGGATCTTAGCAACATCTGCAGACTGTTCTCAGACGGGATAAAAATTCACAGCTCAGGGGAACAAAGTTTCTGGCTGACTTCAGAGGCCACCACAAACCTGAGGGGTTTCCCTGCTGTGGCCCAGCCCTTCCTGGCCCCAGGCCCTGCTGGCATTTGTGATCCCTCAGCTTCATCTCCCCACACCAACCCCATGGGGGTGCTCAGGCCTGCTCTGGGCAGGGCAAACAGGGGCTCCTGAGGCAGTGCTGCCGTGGCTGTGCCTGCAAGGCTGCGGCAGCTGTGTGAGCTGGGGGAGAGGCCAGGGCTGCAGAGGGGGGATGTTGTTGGCAGGTGCATGAGGAGGCTGTGGGCCGCTGGCCTGGGGTGTCCAGCGCAGTGGGGATGGATCAGGCCCTGCTCTGCTGCTCCTTGCCGTGTGCTTGCCCAGGGCCCTTGCAGAGCCCCAGCCGTGCTGTTTGCCCCCAGCCTGCCCACGGCCAGCCTGGGGCTGCTGCCGGGGCTTTTCTTTGCTGAGCCTTGGCCTGGGCAATGTGTTCTGCAGAGAGCCTGGGCAAGGAGCCTGCAGCCCCCAGGCCCTGGCCTGAGGCCTCAGCACTGCTGCTGTGCCAGCAGTGCCCATGGCCTGTCCCTGCTGCAGCCCCGGCACTGCCACCCCCAGCCCTGTGCCCGGCCCCGAGAGCACTCAGGCCCTACAGCAACAGCAGGGCCAGGAGGGCAGCGGGGCAGGGCCACGGCAGCAGCACTGGCAGCACCAAGTGCTGCTGCTGCTGCTGGCCACAGCTGCTGTGCCAGCACTGATCTGCCCCCAGCTCTGCACACAGACATTGCTGCTGCAGCTGCAGAGAAGGGAACAAAAGGGGAATCTCTGCAGAAAATTTGGCTGGGAGATCCTTGAGCTCCTTTAAAACCACCAAGAGCTCAGCCCCTCATTGACACAGTCTCTGGCTACTGGGGAGGTGGAGGGAAGCAAATGGAGAAGTAGAACAAAAATGACATTTCTCTGTGGACAATATGAAAAAAGTAAAGCAAAGGAAAAGAACCTCAAAAATGAAACCAGCAAGAAGTATCAAAGATACTTTTATTATAGATCACTTTTATTACAAGTGATTTGCAGAAATTGGCCAGCAGTTTAATGTTCCTGACACCATCCAGTCATCAGTCTCCACACTGCAGCCTTGAGCTCCTGGTTCCTCAGGCTGTAGATGACGGGGTTCAGGGCTGGAGGCACCACTGAATACAGAACTGACAGGGCCAGATCCAGGGATGGGGAGGAGATGGAGGGGGGCTTCAGGTAGGAAAATGCTGTAGTGCTGAGGAACAGGGAGAGCACAGCCAGGTGAGGGAGGCAGGTGGAAAAGGCTTTGTGCCGTCCCTGCTCTGAGGGGATCCTCATCACAACCCTGAAGATCTGCACATACGAGAAAACTATGAACACAAAACAGCAAAATTATAAAGTGGCACTGAATATAGAAACTCCAACTTCCCTGATGTAGGAGTTAGAGCAGGAGAGCTTGAGGATCTGGGGTACATCACAGAAGAACTGACCCAGGGCATTGCCATGGCACAGGGGCAGGGAAAATGTATTGGCTGTGAATAGAAGAGCATTGAGAAAGGCACTGGCCCAGGCAGCTGCTGCCATGTGGACACAAGCTCTGCTGCCCAGGAGGGTCCCGTAGTGCAGGGGTTTGCAGATGGACACGTAGCGGTCGTAGCACATGATGGTCAGCAGGAAATACTCTGCTGAAATGAAAAAGATAAAAAAAAATATTTGGACTACACATCCTTTGTAAGAGATGGTCTTGGTGTCCCAGAGGGAATTGTGCATGGCTTTGGGGACAGTGGTGAGGATGCAGCCCAGGTCAGTGAGGGCCAGGTTGAGCAGGAAGAAGAACATGGGGCTGTGCAGGTGGTGGCCGCAGGCTACGGCGCTGATGATGAGGCCGTTGCCCAGGAGGGCAGCCAGGGAGATGCCCAGGAAGAGGCAGAAGTGCAGGAGCTGCAGCTGCCTCCTGTCTGCCAGTGCCAGCAGGAGGAAGTGGCTGATGGAGCTGCTGTTGGACATTTGCTGTTTCAAAACATTGGAACCTTTTCAAGGAGGAAAGACAATGAAAACTGACAGAAGATTTTTCCCAGAAAAGTTAAAGCCCTTTCTCATAGACCCTCTCCTGACACTAAACACCTCCCCGCTGTCTATGTCTAGGAGATGTTCCTTTACCTGGGTTCCTGGAGCCCTGATTGCTGCTGGCCAATGTTGTGTTAGGAGCCAGACCTCGACCTGCAGGACACCTGGGAGTCAACCCTGACCCCCAGTCAGTGCATGAGAACTATGAGGACAGGGGCCAGTCCTGGTCTTTGAACTTGGACAAAGAATCTGCCCCTAAGGCACAGAAGCTGCCAGGGCAAAGGGTTGGGGATTGCAGGGGGCAGAACGAGAGATTCTGCTGCACCTGGGGAGAAAAGAGAGTCCAGTGAGGCAGGAGGATTGTCTGAGCCTTAGTGCAGACTGAGGAGAGCTGCTCTGTCCCTCTTTCCTTTTCCCAGCTGCCCTGGATTGCACGTTTCTGAGCTCTGTTCCTGTGTTTCCCTGGATAGGCAGGAGACACTGCTGAGAGCAGAGGGATCCCTGGCACACAGAGTTGCTCCTGCCTTTCCCAAAGTCAGGGAGAGTCAGCTCATTCCCAGCCTGCCAGTCTGCCCTGCCCTGAGCTCCCCAGGCAGAGGGAGCTGGGAAAGCCACTGCTGTGCTCAGCCTGAGCAGGAGGAGCCCAAGGGCTGGGCCTGAGCCTGCAGCTGGAAGTGCCATTCCCAGAGAGCCCCTCAGCAATGCCAGCAGCAGCTGGGCAAGGCAAGGAGAGAGAGAGCCGGGCCCTGAGGAAAAGCCTTTCCCTGCCCAGCCCTGCCCAGCCCCTGCAGTGCAGGCAGCAGCAGTGCAGGACAGTGGCCCTCAGGCCCTGGGCAGCAGGCAATGGGCACCTGGCAGCAGAGATGCCCTTCATCTCTGGAGCTGCTCTGCCGGCCCAGGAGGGGACTGAGGGCCCCCAGCCCCCGGGCTGAGGGCTGTGCTGGCTGCCAGGGGACACAGCAGCTGTGCTGCTCAGGCCAGTGTCTGCCCTGCAGGGCAGGGCTGGCAGCTGCCACATCTCCCCTGCAGCAGCAGCAGCAGCAGCAGCAGCAGCAGGGCTGCCCTCAGCACTGCCTCCCTCCCTCCCTGCCCAGGGCTCTGCTGCTGCAGCTGTCCCAGCCTGAGCTGTTCCTGCGGGCCTGGGCTCCTTCCCTGCCAGAGCTGCCAGAGCCCAGCCCAGCCCCTGGGCCAGCTCTGCCCTGCAGCTGCTCCCGGCTGCAGGCATTAAAGAACAGCTCCCCCAGGCCTGGGCACCATGGAAAGCTGATGCTGCATGGATCTGGAGCCTGGGGAGCTGCAGGCACTTGCTGAGCTTCCCAGGAAAACTCAGTGAGATGGTTGAAGACCCTCAGCCCCTGCTCTGCCCTGCACAGCTGAGTTTCCATTGCCACCAAGCTGAGCGAGGGAAAAGTGGGAGCACAGATTCAGGAAAGCAGAGACCCAAGCAGGAAACTCCTGCCCTGAATGAGCTGATGAAAAGTCCCCTCAGAAATGACCTGGGCATGAGCTGGAGCTCTGAGCAGCCCTGACACACACAGCACCCTCTCCACAGCAGCAGCAGCAGCAGGACCTGCCCTGGCAGGAGTCACTCCTTGCACCCACAGCTCCCCTCCACCATCCATGGGAGCTCCCAGGCAGGCTGAGAGCTGCCCCTGGCAGGTGGCAGATGCCCTGGGCTGGCCAAGAGCCCTGAGGGCTGCAGGAGCTGCTGTGCAGGACAGCCCTGGGCAGCCCTGGCTGCAGCCCCAGCTTCAGCCCCTGCAGCCGTCCCTGGCAGCAGGAGCCATCCTGTCCTGTCCCTCTGACAGTGCCCAGGACAGCCCCGCTCTGGAGCACATCCTCCCCCAAAGCAGAAAGGGCAGCAGAGCCATCCTTACAGTCACCTCAGTGCTGTCCTGGGTCAGCTTGAGGAGATCCCTGCAGCCAGACACTGACTGTGCCAAAAGCTGTAAAAATTTCTCCAGGAAGAAGTTCAGAGGTTTCAAAAGCTGTGAAGATTTCTCCGTGAATAATCTCAGAATTGTCCTCGCAGTTTCTTTAAGCCTCTGTCAGCTTCACTGCTCTCAGGTACTTCCAGGCAGTGCCCTCAGCCCTGCTGGGCTGGCAGAGAAGCTGCTCCTCAGGAGAAATGTCCTTTTGTAGCTCTTCTTGGTTGCCAAGATCATCCTCTCTTCCAGGAGCCCAGCCCAGCTCATCAGCACAGACACAGCACAAGGACTTTAATTAATCTCTTGGGGTTTTGGTGCTGTTTACATCAGATTCAGTCCCTCAGAGTGTGCAAAAAAAAACTTGTCAAGAACTCCAAGTCAGATTCCAAGTCCAAACTTTCTTTAAGTTTTAATGGGTCCCACAGAGAAACACAACTATGAAAGTTTCTCCAGGTTCCAGGTAGAGCAGAACACTGCAGGCAGTGAGGACAGGTGGGGACAAACAAGGCAAAGGTGTCTCTGATGCTGAGCAAACCTGGATGTGTTTCAGGAATGCAAAGGGCCAAGGCCTGAGCCCCAGGCCCTGCCAAGGCACATCCTGTCCCTCCCTCCTTGCTCAGGCCTCTTCCCAGGCCACTGGGATGTGGGGATGTGCAATGCCAAGGGCAGCACCATGGGGCAGCCCCTGCCAGGCTGCTGAGCAGGGACAAGGAGGCCATGAGGCCCTTGCAGGCCTGCAAGGGTCACTTGTCCCCTCCTGCTGGCTCAGGCCCAGGGCCAGCAGCCATGGCCCAAGTGCTGCAGGAGTTGGCTGTGTCAGGGCCTTGCAGCTGCTGCCCATCCCTGTGGCCTGTGCAGCCCAGGCTGTCCTACGGTGTCCATGCCCTGTGCCTCTGTCCCTGCAGGCTGTCGTCACCCGCGGCTGCCCCACCTGGCTGGGCCCTTCCTTTGCTGACAGCTCTGCGTCCTGCCTGCCTCTGCCTGGGCACACAGAGCCTTGGGCTGGATACCAAAATGTTTAGTTCCATTTTTACCCTGCCTGTGAACTTTTAGAACAAAATCAAGGCATCAGGGCCTGCTTTCCCAGCAAGGATGGTTGCAAGAGAAGAAGAAAACATCTGGCTCAAGAATGCAGTGATAGAGAAAACAAGGAGTGAATGTGGGAACTTGGGGTGGGTTTTATGGTGATGGCTAAATTGTAATACACATGTAGTGATTGTATACAAGTAACAGTTTTAAAATCACATGTCCATGTGAAGTTATGAGTTATTGCATGTTGGACCTCAACCCTGAATAAGTGATGCCCTCTTAAACACCAAATTAGTGTTAAGGAGTCTTGTTCTCATATTTGGAAATTTGGTTATTACGTGGCCACAGAGAACCAAGGGGTCTACTGTGACACCTTGGAACCTCATGGAACCAAAATCCTTTCTGACACAGCAGGGCCACATGGAACCAATGGTCCATTGTGATGCTGCAGATCCAAGGAGCTCATTGTGACACTCTGGAACCTCATGGAATCCAAAGTACATTGTGACAGAGAAAGGCCTCATGGAACCAAGAGTCCATTGTGACACAGCAAGGCCTTGTTTGAGCAAGGCAACCATTGCTGATAGTCCAGAAACTCATGGAACCAAGGGGCCACTGTGACACACCGGGGCTGCAGGGAATGGAAGGTCCATTGTGACAATGCAGACCCAAGGAGACCATGGTGACACTGTGGGGCCTTGTGGAATCAATGGAGCCATTCTGATACAGCAAGGCCTGGTAGAACCAAGGAGGCCATTGTGACACTGCTGAACCTCACAGAACCAAAGTGACCATGTTATACTGTGGGACCTCATTGAACCAAGTGTCCATGGTGACACTGCAGAACCAAGGAGACTGTTGTTGGCAGCATGAAAGCTCATGGAACCAGAACTCCATTGTGACACAGCAAGGTCTCATGGAACCAAGGGTCCATTGTAACTCTGTTGGACCTCATGGAACCACGAGCCACTGTGACACAGCTTGGCCACATGGAGCCAAGGGGCCACTGTGACTGAGGATCCTCATGGAACCAAGAGTCCATTGTGACACTGTAGGGCTCTGTGGAACCAAGGGGACCACAGTGACATTGTGGGGCACCATGGAACAATGGAGAGTATTCTGACACTTTGGGACCCACTGTAAACAAGGGGCCATTATAGCATAGCAGGGCCTCATGGAATCAAGGGGGCTGCAATGAACACTGTGGGTCTCCATGGGATGAAGGGTCCATTCTGACACTGTGGAACCAAGGATGCCATTGTGACACTCTGGGTCCTCATGGAACCAAATGTCCATTTTGACATAGCAGGGCCTCATGAAACCCTGGAGGCCATTTGTACACCTTGAGGCCCTTGGATACCAAAGGGCCATTGTGACACTTCAAAGCCCTGGGGAGCCAAGGGGTCCATAGTGACACTGTGTCCAAGGGACAATTGTGGCACTGTGTGGCACCATTGAACCAAGGGGTCCATTGTGACACTGCAGGGCCCCATGGAACTAAGGATTCATGGAACAGGGCGAGACCTCATGGAACCAAAGGTCCATTGTGACTTTGAGAGCCCTCATGGAATCCTGGAGAACATTATGAAACTTTGAGGCCTTGTTGAACCAAGGGGCTCTGCAAGACCTTGTGGAGCCAAGGAGAACATTGTGACACTGCAGGGCCTCATTGAACCAAGGGTCAATTGTGATACTGTGGTACCAAGGAGACCACTGTGACACTGAAGGCCTCATGGAATCAAGGGGGGACAACTGTGATGCTACGGGGCCCAATGGAAGCAAGGGGCCAGTGTGACACAGCTGGGTTTCATGTAGCCAAGGGGCCACTGTGATCCTGAGGAGCCCAAAAGTACCAAGGCACCACTGTGACACTGCAGGACTATGTGGAATCATGGAGACCATTGTGAAACTCTGAGGCCTCATGGAACCAAGGGGCCACTGTGTCATTGTGCAGATGTACATTGTTCATTGTGCATTGCTCCATTCCATGGAACCAAGGAAACCATTTTGACACTCCAAGGCCTCATGGAAGCAAGGGGCCATTGTGACACTATGGTGACTCATGGAAACTCTTGTGAGGAAGGAGCCGAGTATCAAATGGACATCATTGTGATTAGGTTTGATCTCCTCATTTATTCTTTATTCCCTGCATTTATGTGGTTACAGAGTAAAAGCAGGCACAACTAAACAATTGTTGATTGGTTAAAATCTCATGTTCAAGCACTCTAAATGATTGCTCATTGGTTCACATCTTTTGGCAGCAAATTCTTCTTTGTTCTGTCTTATGATCAGCATTTCTGTCTTCAGCATCTATGAGAAGGTACAACAAGTTGTTACATGTCTTCTACTTCTGAGAGGAAGCATCCATGAGAAGGACCAATGAGTTCTTACATTTGCTAACTTTTTGCTAATTCAAGGCAATGTAGGAACAGCACAGTACGCAGCAGGCACAGTACAAGAACCCCTACTGTTCCCTGATAGCAAGGATTGTTCAAACCTCCTATCAATAGACTGTGACCTCGCTCTTCTAAAAACTCCCCTACAATGCGGGTTAACCCCAGAGGGCTTGGAAGTTGCTGAGAATGGCAGACAGACATCACACACATTCCTAGTTTCAGCCGCCAAAAATATGTGCATGAGAGCATTGACACCTATTCAAACGCAGTTTATGCCTCTGCCCACACAGGAGAAATGGCTGCAAATGCCAAGGAACATCTCGTGCAAGCCTTTTCAGTACTGGGGATCCCTAAGAAAAATCAAAACTGGCAATGGCCCAGGGTACAAAAGCAAGGAGTTCCTTGAGTTTGTCCACCAGTGGGGAATGGAACACATAACAGGCATCCCCCACTCCCCCACAGGCCAAGCTGTGGTCGAGCGTGCCCACCAGACACTCAAAAAGGTCCTGACTGGGCAAGACAGTTCCACAGCATGGATGTCACCAACACAAAAACTCTGCAAAGCCATGTTTACAATTAACTTTCTGAATTGTTCATTTGAAAACATGAGTCCTCCAGTGGTACGTCACTTGAACAGCAGTAATCAGTTTAAGCTGTCACAGCGCCCACCAGTTTTGATTAAGGACACAGAAACCTGGGAGATCAAAGGTCCCTATGAGCTCATGGCCTGGGGGTATGGCTACACGTGCATATCCACCCCCTGGGGCCCTCGCTGGATACCCCAAAAGTGGGTGAAACCTTTTGTTCCCAAAAACTCAGCACCAACGGAAGATGATGAGAAGCAAGCAGCCGTCACTCCAAAAAGAAGACACCACCGGAAAGAGAAGACAGGGTTACTTCTGGCAGATCTCAGACTGTTAATATGCTTTGTGTTTGTGTTTCCTTTTAAAATCCTGTTGTTTTGTGTTGTCTTGTTTTTAATTCAGATGGCGTTCGGAATTCTTCGCTGCCTAGTTTCAAAGGCCCTCAATGGTTTAATCCCTACCACCTCAGAAGTCAGCCATGCAGAGCTTGTAGGCCAAGAACAGCCAAAACTGCCTGCAAATCAAAAGTGGTGGGCAAAAACATATTCTGTCTCAGAATAGGCCCAAAGCGTGTCTTTCAGTTTTATTGTAACAGAAAAGGGTGAGATGTTGTATTGCACTAAGTAGTTAGTTCACTTTGTGATATTGCACTGGGTGTTTCTGTTATCTGTATTCACACAAAGCATTTGCTGTACCTTTCCATGAGCCCCTGCACTGAATCCCCTCTCCCTGACACCACCAATGCCTCACCTGCCACAGGTCAGTCCCCATCGGCTGGTAGACCCCCTCCCCTCCCCCTCCTTGGCAGAGGGCATAAAACTGCCCTCTGGCAGGGAATCACCCTCTTAACTTTTCTCTTAATTCTTCTCTTAACTCCCCCAAGCTGCATAGAGTAGGTTCTGCATTAAACTGTGGGACTGTGTTCCTGAAGGATTAAGAGCACCTTTTGTCTTTTATCTTCATCCTTGCCTCAGTTTCCCCCCGAGCATACTGCTAGCTAGGGCTGAAGCTCAGGGGTGAGTGGGAACTGAGGCAAAGGAGCACAAAAGGAGCAGCTCAGCAATGCACCCAACCATCACTACCAAAGATTGCCTGCAGTGAGTAAGAAAGATCCATCACCAGTGACCCTCAGACTTTCCCCACACCCACACCCACACATCAGCTGGGGGAAGCTGTCACAGCCAAGGACTGCAGAGCCACTCCTGGACACTGGGAATTCCTGCAGGTGCCTCCAGCCACAGGTGAGGCTCCAGCCTCGCTGGGAGAGAGCCCAGCTTTGATAGTGCTGAATAAACAAACTGACAGCACTTCTAGTGTGGGAACATCTGGATTCATCCTCCTCTTGGGTCCCTCCCAAAGCCTGGCCAGGGCCCAAGGAAGAACCAAGGGAGGTGACTTTGACCATACAGCCCCAAACAAGGCCAGATGTCAGATTTCATGGCCTTGTCCAGCTTCCAAACACAGAAAGGTCAATCCATGTTTCACTAATGAGTGGATACATCTATCACAGTACTAATGACCATGCATATTTCACTAATGAGCAGATACAAAGATAACCTTGGGTTGGAAGTTTCACCCAGAGCTCACCTTTGGCTCAGGGCCTGTTGTTCAGGCCTCACTCAGGCCTCTTGTCCAGGCCTGGGATGAGCAGGGACATCTTTCACCAGATCAGGTTGTTCAGAGCCCTGTCCCCGCTGGACTGGAATGTTTCCAGGGATGGGGCATTGACCACCTGCAGCCCCCCAAATCCCCCTGGCCATGGAACCTGGCTGCAGAAATGGCTCCTTGAGGTGCTTTCCAAAGAAGTCTGAACTGATGGGGGTTTCCATTGCACCCAAACCCAGAAGTGGGGTAAGTGCAGTGTCCATGGCCACATCCCCTTGCAATGGCCCAGTGCAGGTTGTTGTTATAAATGCATATTTTGGAGTTTGCTTTTCGCAAATATAGAAATGAATGTTATACATATAATGTAAGAAGGTTGTACTGTATTTTATTTGTAGCATTTAAAAATGTAATGAAGGTATATTTCCTAATTGTAACAAAGTAGAGATGGGGGTTGGTGTTGTTTTTTTATTTTTAACTCCTCAACTAGATAGAAGACAGAAGGGACGTCTGGAATTCCTGAACTAAAGATTTCTGATAAGGAACAATTAAGCCTTTGAGACTTTTGAATCTTTGGAAGACAGATTTACAACATACTTCTAGACTTCGTGGAATCTCACAGATAACCTGTATGCTTAGGAGGGTCATGAAACCAAAATAAATTTTTGAATCATGCATTAGCTTATTTAAATATGTAACACCAAGACTTTTAAATACCAAAAATTTAGAATAGGCGGTGTGTTGCTTTGCACCCTCAGCTGAGAAGCTATCTTCTTTTGTCTCCTTATTGTCTATTTTTATTCTATTTTACTTTATTTTTATTAAACTTCTAAATTAATATAAAAAGGTGAAACATCATTTTTCACATTGGGATGATGATCCACCCTCACTCCTGGCCCAGGACAGGGCTGGAGTGGCCTTGGTGGCACCTTGGGCCTGGCACAGACTTGAGAAGGGTGTCTGTGCTCAGTGGAGAAACTCAGGAGTTTTAGACTGCCTAAAAATAAAAAAACAAACAAACAAACAAACAAATCAAACAAAACCCACAAAACAAACAAACAAACAACAAACAAACAAAAACCACCCAAAAAAACCCTCTTCGGCTGAGTGCAGCCAGTCCTCCAAGCAAAGAAGGTCCCAAGTGAGTGAGGAGAAAAAGGATGCGGTTGGGAGATGTGGAGCAAGGCTGTCCACACTGGGTCAGACCTCAAGGCACAGCTTCTCTGAGCAGGCCAGACTCCTGAGGAGAGACCCTGGGTCAATATCAATCACAGAATGCTGCCATCACCCTTTGCGTAATAAGAAAAAGAATAAAATAGATCCTTGAAAATAGGAATACATATTTTTTTAGAAGCTCTTTGAAATATTTCTCCATAAGTCTAGGAAAAAAGATTTTCTAATGAACTGCAGCAGTCCAGGGGGAAATCAAGGCACAGCCATGGTATGTAGGCATTTGTTTGATCCTAATGAGCCCCATGGTGCATTTGGTGCTGACCTCTGCAACCTCAGAGCCTGAGAGGAGATTGCAAAAACCTTTCCAGGAGTCAGAGTCAGAAGAAAAACCCAAAGTGTCTTGAGGCATTCATGGGTTGCACTGAGGTCCATCCTCAACACAGGCTCCTCATGGACTCCTTGAAGGAGAGAATTGTGGGCCAGGATTGCACAAAAGCCTCTCAGAAACTCAGTGTGGGAAGGAAATTCCAAAATACCTTAAAAATTTTGAGTATCTCAAACTATTAATGAGCCCCACTGAGTGTCAGTGCAAAGCTCTCAAGGGACTCATTAAAGTAGATAATTGGAGACCATGATTGCACAAAAACTTCTCAGAGACTCAGTGTCCAAAAAAAAGTTCTTTAAGAAACTTCGAGTACCCTGAAGTATTAATGAGCCCCACTGAGTGTTTTTACTGACTAAGAATCCCAAGGGACTTGTTAAAGTAGATAATTGGGGCCATGATTGCACAATCTTTCTCACAGAATCAGATTTAAAGAGGAAACACCAAGTACCTTCAAATAACTGAAGTACCTTGAAGCATTAATGACCCCACTGAGTGTTGTTACTGACAAAGCCTCTCAAGGGACTAATTACAGCAGATAATTGGAGGCCACGATTGCAGAAACTTCTCAGAAACTCCAAAGCAAAGGCCAAACCCAAAGTCCTTTGAAGAACTTGCAGTGCATGGGAGCATTAAAGAGCACCCCCCCAGGGCCATTCCTGACGAGGGCTCCCCAGGGACTCCTTCCAGCAGATCCTTGAGGCCACTGGGCTGTCAGGGGGATGCTGAGGGCAGGACAAGGGGCTGAGAGTGCCCAGCCTTGCTGGGGCTGTGCCAGGAGGCCCCAGGGCCTCAGGACAAGGTGTCTCCTGACAGCCCTTGGTGGCACAGACCCTGCTGTGCCCCAGGGCACCAAGACTTGGCTTCTCTTTGTCCCCTCCTGGCATCACTGCCTGCAGTTCTCTGCTCTGCCTGGGGACTGCGGACACTTTCTCTGTGCTGTCCCTCACTGTGACTCATTAAAACTTGCAGAAACTTTGGAGTTGCATTCTGACTTGGAGTTCTTGAGAGGTTTCTTCATCTCCCTGTCAGGGACTGATGTTCAGGGCCTCAGCACAGAGCCCCAAGAGATTAATTAAAGTCCTTGTGCTTTGTCTGTGCTGATGAGCTGAGCTGGGCTCCTGGCACAGAGGCAGCAGATCCTGGCAACCAAGAAGAGCTTAAAACACATTTCTCTTGCTGAGCAGCTCTTCTCCCAGCCCAGCAGGGCTGGGGCACTGCCTGCAGCCACCCCGGGCACAGCACACAGGCACAGAGAGCTTCAATCACTCAGGGCTGGGAAGGGGCTGAGAAGGGACTGGGGGAGAATCACTGCCAGCCCTTGGCACAGGAACCTCTGGCTGCAGGACAAAGCAGCTGCAGCTCCTGCAGGGATCTCCTCAAGCTGGAGCAGCCCAATGCCTACAGACTCTGTGAGTACATTCTCTGATTCTCTCTTGTGCAGAGCAGCCAGGGGTGCCCAGGGCTGTCCTGCAGAGCAGGGTCCTGCAGCCCAGGGTGCTGTGCTGGAGCAGGGACTCTGCTGCCTGCCAGGGACAGCTCTCAGCCAGCCCTGGGAGCTGCTCACAGCACTGGGGGACAAGGTCTGGGTGGAAGGAGACAGCTGGGAAGGCAGGGGAGTGTTCTCTTTGTGTGGTGAGGATGCTGCATTGTTCAAGACTGCTCCCAGCAGGACATTGAACTGCAGAACTCTTCCAAGTAGATTATACAGGGAGCACAGCGAGGCAGGGGCTGCATAAGAGGGAAATTCCTGCTTTTTAATCTACTGCTCTGCGTTGCCTGGATAGGAAATTGCCCAGAGATAATCATCTCTCAGTTCAGGTTGAGAAAAATAAAACACTTTTCTCTCAGATAGTAATAAACCAGGCAGTGACAGAAATCAGCAGAGGGTCCCTTGCAGGCAGCACCAGGGTTGCTTTTCCAGCCTCCTCAGGGTTGCTCTGAGGTTGCCATCAGAGCCTGCAGAGGCAGAGCTGCCCCTGGGCAGTGCCTGAGCTGGGAGGGCTCTGCAGGGCAGAGCTGAGCCCCCAGGGCTGGGCTGGGCTCTGGCAGCACTGGCAGGGCCCAGCCCTGGGCACAGGGAAGCAGCTGCAGGCAGGGGCAGCTCCAGGCAGCAGAGCCCTGGGCAGGCAGGGGGGGAAAGTGCCCCCAAGCCGGGCTGGGATATTGAAAGTCCTCTCCAAACCAAACTATTCCAGGATTAATTTTCTTACAGATCCCCATGCCAGGACACCACAAATGGGGCATCCCAGCTCCCTGTGCCTGGGCAGCTCTGGGCAGGGCAGGCTGGCAGGCTGGGAATGAGCTGACTCTCCCTGACTTTGGGAAAGGCAGGGGCCACTTTGTGTGCCAGGGATCCCTCTGCTCTCAGCAGTGTCTCCTGCCGTTCCAGGGAAACACGGGAGTGGAGCTCAGAAAGGTGCCAGTCCAGGGCAGCTGGGAACAGGAGGGAGGGACAGAGCAGCTCCCCTCAGTCTGCACCAAGGCTCAAACAATCCTCTTGCCTCACTAGACTCTCTGTTCTCCCCAGGTGCAGCAGAATCTCTCATTCTGCCTCCTGCAACCCCCATCCCTTTGCCCTGGCAACTTCTGTGCCTTAGGAACAGATGCTTTGTCCAGGTTCAAACACCAGGACTGGCCCCTGCCCTCACTGTTTCCCTGCACTGACTGGGGGTCAGGGCTGACTCCCAGGTGTCCTGCAGGTCAAGATCTGGCTCCTCACACAAGATTTGCCAGCAGCAATCAGGGCTCAAGTAACAAAAGTGAAGGGAGTTCTCCCAGATGCAGACAAGGGGGAGGTGTTTAGTGGCAGAAAACGGTCTATGAGAAAGGGCTTTGACTTTTCTGTGAGAAATCTCCCCTCAAATGTCACTGTATTTCCTCCTTCTGCAGGTTGGAATGTCCAGAGACAGCAAATGTCCAACAGCAGCTCCATCAGCCACTTCCTCCTGCTGGCATTGGCAGACAGGCGGCAGCTGCAGCTCCTGCACTTCTGCCTCTTCCTGGGCATCTCCCTGGCTGCCCTCCTGGGCAACGGCCTCATCATCAGCGCCGTAGCCTGCGGCCACCACCTGCACAGCCCCATGTTCTTCTTCCTGCTCAACCTGGCCCTCACCGACCTGGGCTGCATCTGCACCACTGTCCCCAAAGCCATGCACAATTCCCTCTGGGACACCAGGAACATCTCCTACACAGGATGTGCTGCTCAGCTCTTTTTCTTTCTGTTCTTCATCTCAGCAGAGTTTTCCCTGCTGACCATCATGTGCTACGACCGCTACGTGTCCATCTGCAAACCCCTGCACTACGGGACCCTCCTGGGCAGCAGAGCTTGTGCCCACATGGCAGCAGCTGCCTGGGCCACTGCCTTTCTCTATTCACTGCTGCACACAGCCAATACATTTTCCCTGCCCCTGTGCCATGGCAATGCTCTGGGTCAGTTCTTCTGTGAAATCCCACACATCCTCAAGCTCTCCTGCTCCGATTCCTACTTCAGGGAACTTGGGCTTCTTGGTGTTAGTGTGTGCTTAGGACTTGGTTGTTTTGTGTTCATAGTTTTCTCCTATGTGCAGATCTTCAGGGCTGTTCTGAGGATCCCCTCAGATAAGGGACGGCACAAAGCCTTTTCCACCTGCCTCCCTCACCTGGCTGTGCTCTCCCTGTTCATCAGCACTGGCATTTTTGCCAACCTGAAGTCTCCCTCCATGTCCTCCCCATCCCTGGATCTGTCCCTGTCAGTTCTGTACTCAGTGGTGCCTCCAGCCCTGAACCCCCTCATCTACAGCCTGAGGAACCAGGAGCTCAAGGCTGCACTGCAGAGACTGATGACTGGCATATTTCAGAAACATTAAAGTATTGGTCTGTTTCTGCAAATCACTTGTATTCAAAGTCATTTTTGATACTTCTTCTTGATTTAGATCTTGGTTTTTTCCTGTATTTTATAATTTTAATAATAAAAGCCATTTATTGTAACATTTCTCATTTTGTTTGTCTCCAACTCCCTTCTTCCCTCAGACTATATCAATGAGGGGCTGAGCTCTTGGTGTCTTTAAAGGAACTCAAAGATCTCCCAGCCAAGTTTTCTGCAGAGATGCCTCTTTGGTTCCCTTCTCTGCAGCTGCAGCAGCAATGTCTGTGTGCAGAGCTGGGGGCAGATCAGTGCTGGCACAGCAGCTGTGGCCAGCAGCAGCAGCAGCACTTGGTGCTGCCAGTGCTGCTGCCGTGGCCCTGCCCCGCTGCCCTCCTGGCCCTGCTGTTGCTGTAGGGCCTGAGTGCTCTCGGGGCCGGGCACAGGGCTGGGGGTGGCAGTGCCGGGGCTGCAGCAGGGACAGGCCATGGGCACTGCTGGCACAGCAGCAGTGCTGAGGCCTCAGGCCAGGGCCTGGGGGCTGCAGGCTCCTTGCCCAGGCTCTCTCCAGAACACACTGCCCAGGCCAAGGCTGAGCAGAGAAAAGCCCCGGCAGCAGCCCCAGGCTGGCCGTGGGCAGGCTGGGGGCAAACAGCACGGCTGGGGCTCTGCAAGGGCCCTGGGCAAGCACACGGCAAGGAGCAGCAGAGCAGGGCCTGATCCATCCCCACTGCGCTGGACACCCCAGGCCAGCGGCCCACAGCCTCCTCATGCACCTGCCAACAACATCCCCCCTCTGCAGCCCTGGCCTCTCCCCCAGCTCACACAGCTGCCGCAGCCTTGCAGGCACAGCCACGGCAGCACTGCCTCAGGAGCCCCTGTTTGCCCTGCCCAGAGCAGGCCTGAGCACCCCCATGGGCTTGGTGTGGGGAGATGAAGCTGAGGGAGCACAAATGCCAGCAGGGCCTGGGGCCAGGAAGGGCTGGGCCACAGCAGGGAAACCCCTGAGGTTGGTGGTGGCCTCTGAAGTCAGAGCCAGAAAGTTTGTTCCCATGAGCTGGGGGTTTGCTGTGCCACTGCAGACACTGCTGCTTAGAGCCAGGGCTGCCTGGCAGTCACCTCCAAACAGCCCTGACCATTTCCTTTGTTTCACCTTGACTTTCTCGACTTTTCCCTGGTGCAAATTCCTTCCTACTGCCCACCCCTGTCCCCTCCCATGCAAACAGCCGAAACCTGGTTGCCCTTTCCTCTCTGGCCCCACTCCCCATTTCAGTTCCTCACTTGGCACCATGAGAACATCCCTTGGGGAGCAGGATCTTCCTCCAAGTGCTTCAGGAATTGTCTGCAGGCTCCTGCAGTGCCTCCTGCTGCTTCCTTGCCAGAGGCACCCCTGGCCAGGGGGGCCCATCTGGGCTGCTGTGTCTGCCTGTGGGGCTCCCTGTTGTGGGCAATGAGGAGGAGCTGCAAAGGCTCTGCAGGACTGACAGGATGGGCTTTGGGGCTGTGAGGAGAAGCTGACAAACTTGGGCTGCTGCACCTTCTGAAGAGGAGGCCCAGGGCTCATCCTGCACCTGCTGCAAGGGTGGTTTCAGAGAATCCCAGACTCAACAAGTTTAGAAAAGACCTTGGAAATCATCAAGTCCAGCCTGTGCCCTGACACTGCCTTGTCTCCCCTGAGCCTCCTCTTCTCCAGGATAAACAACCCCACCGCCCTTCCATTGGAGGACCCAGAACTGGACACAGCACTCAAGGTGCTGCCCAACCAGTGCCGAGCACAGGGGAAGAATCTCTGCCCTGCTCCTGCTGGCCACACCATTCCAGATCCAGGCCAGGAGCCATTGGCCTTCTTGGCCCCCTGGGCACACTGCTGCCTCATGTCCAGCCTGCTGTCCATCAGTCCCTGCAGGTCCCTTTCTGCCTGGCTGCTGTCCAGCCACTCTGTCCCCAACCTGGAGCACTGCAGGGGCTGTTGTGGCCAAAGTGCAGGAGCCGGCCCTTGGTCTTGTTCAAGCTGACATTGTTGGATTTGGGCCCTGGATCCAGCCTGTCCAGGGCCCTGTGCAGAGCCCTCCTGCCCTCCAGCAGATCCACACTCCCAGCTGCAGGAGAGATGGCCAAGGGCTGGGCAGGGCTGGCAGGGCCACAGGCACCCAGGCCTTTGTCCCCTGGGCTCTGCCAGCACCTCTGCAGGCCCCACAGAAGGAACTTTCCTTGCAGGAAAGCCTGCACTTGGCTTCTGCCTGGCCCCTCCCTGAGCAGGCTGGCAGGCCTTGCAGCTTTAGGACATTTGTCCTTGCTGCCCCTGCCATCCCCCTGCCCCACCAACAGCCCCCAGCCAGCCGCGAGGGACAGGCCCTGCTGTGCCAGGCCTGGGCTCAGGCCTTGGCCTTTCTGCTCCCTCCAGCCAGCCCAGGCCTTGCTCAGCATTGCAGTCCCTGCTCACAGCCTTGGGCTCCCTGCAATCCTGGCCTCAAGGAGCTGCTCTCACCAGTGCCTGGGCAGCCTTTGGCACTCTCTGCCCTCACTGGGGCCCAGGGATGCTCCAAGAAACTTGGAGATTTGCTTCTGACTCCTTCAGCAGCTTCTTCAACCTTCTCTCAGTGCCTGGGGGTCCTGGACTCAGCCCCAAATCCAGTGTGGGGCTGATGAAAACACAGAAAGCCCTCAGGAGCTCCTTGTTTTTCTTTCATTGGCTTTGAGTCTGTAGGCCTTATGCAGCTAATTGGATCAGTTTGGTGTTGTTTTAAGGAGGGAGACTTCAAAGTGGATCTCATGATTTTTGGTTTTTTAAACACATGAGTATTTCTAAAATTTTAAGGTCATTGAAGAAGTTACTGAGGGATTCTCCAAGCCATCTTGATGCTGAAAATTTCTTTAGGAGGTCTGGGCATGGAGAAGAATGAGCCCCTTGCAGGCTGACCCTGTTTGGACAAGCTGCTCCTCACCCCAACCTCACCATGTCTGACATTGCCCACCTGGCACTGACATCCCTGTGCCCTGCAGCACAACCTTGTCCCCTCAGCTCTGCAGCTGCCTGTCCCAGCCCCTTGCACCATGGCCCACCTGCTCTCCTCAGGCCTCTGCCTGCACACAGGCCCAGGAGTTTTCCTCTTGGTGAGGAAAGAATGGAAAGGCCTGGGCAGGTTTCCTAAACAACAAAGCCCACTCAGGAACCATATGCTCAGGACAGGCTGCCTGGAATGGCATACTATTGCAATGCAATGGAATACCTTTCTACAAGGGACAGTGTCACCAGCAATGAGGTCTGGAAGCAGAATTCTCTGAGTCTCTCAGCTGAATTCTCTGTCCCTGTCCTGGATCTCTGTTGCAGATGGAAGCTGCTGGTGCCATCCTCAGCTTGAACCCTTCTTTGGAATGCAGACAGAGGTCCCCAGGTGTGTAAAGTAAACGTTGCTCAATGTTCATGCAAAGCTCTTCTGGTCCTCCTGGAACCAAGGAGACTCTTGTGACACTGCAAGGCCTTGTTTAACCAAGGGTCCATTGTGACACAGTGGGGGCTCATGGAATCAAAGAGACAATTGTGACAGTAGGGAACCTCCTAGAAACAAGTCTCTGTTGTGGCAGTCATGGAATCAAAGAGACATTTGTGACACAGCCAGGCCCTGTGGAACCAATGGTTCATTGTTACATGGCAGAGTCAAGAACATGGTGACACCATAGAACCTCATGGAACCAAGGGTCCTTTGTGGCACAGCAGGGCCTCCTTGGAACCCAGGGGACCAGTGGGACAAGGCAGGGCCTACTGGAACCATGGAGACCATTGTGACACTAAGGAAACTCATGGAACCACGGTGACCATTGGGATGCTATGGAACCTCACAGAACCAAGGGTCCGTTGTGACATTGTGGTGCCTCCTGGAATCAAACATCGTGAAACTTGGACGCCTAATGGAACAAGGGTTTCTACTGTGACAACTGCAGAACCTCATGGAATCAAGGTGACCATGTTACACTGCAGAAGCTCATGGAACCAAGGGGCCATTGTGACACTGTGGAACCGAGGAAACTGTTGTTGAGAGTATGAAAACTCAGGGAATGAAAAGTCCAGTGGGACATGAGGGAACCTCATGGACCCAAGGGTGCATTGTTACTCTGTAGGGCCTCATGGAATAGAGGATCCATTGTGACGCAGCAGGGCCTCGTGGAACCAAGGGTGCATTGAGGCACAGCAGGGCCTTGCTGGAACCAAAGAAACCACTGCTCAAAGCAGGGTAACTCCTAGAACCAAGGAGTCCATTGGTACAGCATAAAATCTATGGAACCAAGGGGCCATTGGGACAAAGCAGGGCCTCATGGAACTAAGGGGACATTCTGACCCATTGGGACTGCATAGAAGGAATTATCCATTGTGACAATGAGGATCCAAGGAGACAATGGAGACACTACGGAACCTCATGGATCCAAGGGGCCATTGTGACACCAATGAACCTCATGGAACCCAGGGTCCATTGTGACAGAACAAGGCCTCATTGGAACAAAGGAACCACTGTTGACAGTACAGAAAGTCATGGAACCAAGGGGCTGTGGTGACACAGCAGGGACACCTGGAAGCAAGGAGACCAGTGACATTTAGGAACCTCATGGAACCAAGAGTTCATTAGGACACTGCAGAAACAAGGAGACCATTGTTGACACTATGGTAGCTCATGGAACCGAGTGGCCATTGTTACACTCCAAAGTGTTGATGAAGCAAAGAGACCGTTGTCCAACTACAGAACCTCATGGCACTAAGGCTTCACTGTGACACAGCATGGTTCCATGAAACCAATTGTCCATTGTGACAATGCAGGTCCAAGGAGACCATGGTGACACTAGGGAAGCTCATGGAACCAAGTGACCACTGTAACACAGCAAGGCCTCGTGGAGCCAAGGAGACCATTTTGACATAATGGAATCTCATGGAATCAAGGGTCCATTGTTACAATCCAGAACCAAGGAGACCATTTTGACAGCACAGAACCTCCTGGAATCAAGGGGCAGTTGTTAAACAGTTGGGCTTTATGGAACCGAGAAGTCATTTTGACACAGCAGGGCCACATGGAACCAATGGTCCATAGTGTGGATCCAAGGAGGCCATGCTGATACTATGGAACTTCATGGAACCAAAGGTCCATTGTGACACAGTTGAGCCCCAAGGAACAAATTGTCCATTGTGACAATGTGGATCCATGGCCATCATGGTGACACTACAGAACCTCATGGATCCAAGGAGGCATTGTGACACTGTGGGGCCTCCTTGGAATAAAGGGCATTGCTGATGGTATGGAAGATTCTCCTGGAAACTATGGGACATTGTGGCACTGCAGAACCTCATGGAACAAAGGAGATCACTGCAATATGGAGGAATTTTATGGAACCAAGCAGCCATTTGCACACAACAGAACCAAGGAGACCATTGTTGGCAGGACAAAACCTCATGGAACTGAGGGGCCATTGTTATACAGCCAGGCCTGGTGGAACCAAGGGGCCAGTGTGACACCATGGGGCCCCATGGAATCAAATATTCCTTGTGACACAGTGGGGCTGCTTGTCACCAATTGTCCATTGTGATACTGCAGATGCAAGAGACCGTGGTGACACTATGGCAGTTCATGGAACCAAGGGGCTGTTGTGACACACTTGTGGAGCCAAGGAGAGCATTGTGGCAGTGCAGAACTAAGGAGGCCATTTTGACAGGACAGACCCTAATTAAATCAAAGTTTTAGAAGAATCCAAAGGGTTAAGAGTTTAGCTAAAGGGATAGAAGCAAGAAGCAATGGATATTAATGAAGAGTTTAGAGTAGAAGCAATGTAGGATAGTTGATCATTGCCAGATGAAGCTAGTTTGAGAAGACAATATATCTTTTGCCTGACTTTGCTGTGTTTGTAGAAGTTATGAGTGGAGGAAGGAGTATTGTAAAGATGAAGAAATGTAGCTGCACCTGGGCCCCAAACTCGTCAGAACTAGGCAGGAGAGCTTGAACTATGCCCAAGGGGTCAGAGAGCCTGCCAACAAGACCAAGGTGAAAATTTTTCCTTGAGGAGGATATTCCTGACTTCATCCTAAGGCACCACTGACCCATTTCAACACCAACCAACCTAATTCGAGTGCAGGACTGCATAAGCATGAAAGGAATTTGAGCTCATTTTATGATGAAGAGGAGAGAAGGCAGGGTTAATTATGAGTATGTATGGGCATGTTGAATGATTCCATGAATATGTAAGACTTTGTAGATAAAGAGAAAGGCAGAGCTCTGTGATTTTTGCATAAGTCTTTGGGAGGTTACTCCCCATTTTGCCTGGCACTGAATTAAACATAACACTTTCTAACTTTAATTAGTGGGAGAGTCTTTGTCTGTGCTTTATTTACTTGATAATGGAAGCAAGGGTCCATTGTTCTACAGCAGGGCCTCATGGAATCAAGGGGCCATTGTGACACTGTGGGGCATAATGGAGTCAAGGACACTTCTGATACTGAAATCCACTGGAGAGAAACTTTTGAACACAACGTTGAGCATTTGAGAGCAGGTATTCTTTATTACAGTGTGCTGATCAGTCGGGCAATCCTTCCTCCATTTGAGTGCACTGAGCATCAAATGAACAGAGTTTTGATCACACACACTGATTATGCATTCATTAGCTATCCCCACTTCCTTTGAATTTACTTGACATCGTTGCACCCCTTCTTACAAGTTCTTATCTGGTTCTTTGGGCTCTGTCTTCAACATACAGTGTCCTTTCTAGGTGGATTTTCCTCGACCCCCACTTTTGAGTATGGGCAATATTGTTTTGCAAACCTTCTGTTTTGTCAGCCTTGTAGAGCTGTGCTGACATTTTTCTTGCATTTTGAGTGACTTCTGTTTTCTGGATTTACCTCCTTGATCCATTTCACCAAGGCTGTGCTGTTCTGTTCTATTCTCCTTGAGAAGAGTAAACGTTGTTCTGTTCTCCTGTCCTTGTCACAGCGCTCGCCCCACCTGAGGCGTGTCTGCAACCCGCCCAACCTATGGGCTTGGGGTGGGCAAGTGTTCCTGAGGGAACAGGGATGGGACAGCTGGGTTGGACTGACTCAAGGGATGTTCCTTTGCTTGTGACACCATGATCAGAAATGAACTGCAAAAAGCACAGGGGGCAAGGGGGGTAGGGGATTAATTACTTTTTATAAAGAGTGTGGCTGAGGTCACACTCTGTGGGCTGGGGCAGAGCCCAGCCTGAAATCAGCCCGTGAGACTTTTTTCTTTCAAAACATCACCAACACATAAAGAATCCTCTACAGCCTGAAGATGGTTAAATATTTTCTGTTGATAGATTTCCTGTGGATTTGGTTTTCCTTCTCTTTGTGGCCTTTGCTTTTTGTTGGTGGGTTGTTTGTGGGGGGTTTAGTGTTGTTGTGGGTGGGTCTTGCTTTGGTGGGTTTTTTTGTTTGTTTGTTTGGGGTTTTTTTTTGTTGGTTTTTTTTTTTTTTTTTTTTTTTTTTTTGTGGGGTTAAGTTTTTCCCCTTTTGAACTGCCTTTTATTCTGATGCATAAGTTTTTTCTGTCTTTTCTCATGGCTTGGTTGACACCTGATGGCAAGACAGATTGACTCAACTCAGTCACCTTGCCCATAGGAAAGAAAAACACAATTATGTCCAATTATGTTTTGCAGTCACCATCAACAGGATGAGTTTGGTCACAGACTCCCTACAGTTTGGCAGTATCCAGGAAGGAATTGAAAGTGCATTTCATGCCATTGTAGAGATAATAGAAATGTTCCCCAGTGGTGGTCAAGGGCTGGTCACTGAGGGATGTCACCAGGCAGTGGCTGCCAAGAGGACTCTGTACCATGGATTTGACATTTGACCCTCATTGTTCAGCCAAATTCCCACCCAGCCCATGTTCCATTTCTTCAGCCCAGCTCTCTCCAGTCTGGCTCTGAGGAGACCACAGCAGACCGTTTCACAGGCCTGGCTAAAGTCTGGGCACACAACATCCCCTTCTTTTCCCTCCCACCTGGGTTCTGCAATCCCTGCCTTGTGCTGCCAGTGCCTGGAATGGCTGCAGGAGGATTGGCCACATCCCCTTCCCTGCTGAGCCTGACCAGGCTGGGACTCTCCCAGATCCCCTCCCTGCTCTGTTTGCAGACTGGCTCCATGTCTGCCTTTCCCAGGTTCCCAGGACCCTCTGGGATGGCCCTGCCCTTTCCAAGGGGTTTGAGAGAGCTCTCCCAGTGACACTGCCCAGCCTTCTCAACAGCCCTGACACCAAAGGCCTTTTCCACATCCCTCAGTTCCAGGTCAGTGCCCAGAACACAGCACAGCCCTGTCCAGGTCCTGGGGGTGGTTCAGAAGTGAGGCAGCTGTGATTTCTCCCCACACACTCCCACCCCAATGGTCTCTCTGGGCAGTCCTTGGCTGTGCTGAGCAGTTTCCCTGGAGCCTCCCTGCCCTGGATGTTTCTCTCTGCAGTCCCAAGCACAGCCCAGTCAAGAATTCAGGGGGTTTCCCAGAGGATTTCAGTCTCAGAGTGAAGTGGCCTCAAGGCCCTGTTTGTGCCTCTGGAATTGTGCCAGCCCCGAGTGCTGCTGATGGTGTTTGTGCTCACCTTGCTTCATCTCCCCACACACACACAGAGGATGCACTGCTGAAATCTCCTCAGTAGAGAGCAAACAGGCACTGCTGGCCTGGTCCCTTGGTGTCCCTCCGTGCAGGGACAAACAACCTCCTGCAGGTGTGGGGAGAGGCCTGGGCTGGCAATGGTGGTTGCAGGGGCTGATGTGGGACAATTGCCCTGGGGCACCTTCCCAGGCTGTCCCCAGAAGAGAGACACAGCCCAGGCCCTCCTCTGCTGCTCCCTCAGGTCCACGCCAGGAGCTCTGGCTGTGCCAGGACACTGCTGGGTGCCCCCCTGCACACTGCCCCTCTGCCCCTGGGCACTGGGCTTTGCTTTGCCAGGGCATTCCTGGAGCACATTGCTGACAGCAGCTGTGCAGGGAGAGCAAAGCCTTCGTGGGCTGCCCTCAGGAGATGATGCCCTTTGCTGCTGGAGCTGCTGTGCTGGAGCCCAGCTGTGTCCCAGCAGTGCCCATGGCCTGGCCCTGCCTGTGCTCACAGCACGCACACGCAGCAGGACAGTGACCAAGCTGCCACAGCCCTGCGGCCTGACAGCCACAGAAGGGCTGGGAAGGAGAGGCTGGAGCTGGGAAGAGCAGCTGTGGGAAGAGCCAGGGCCATTGTCCCTGGCTGTGCTGCTGTGCTGGGAGTCTCTGCCCTGCACCTCTGCTCACAGGCACTGGCCCTGCAGAGACAGAGAGGGGCTGAGGGAACATCTTGGGCACCCAGGGCAGAGCAGGACGCTTTATTTGACAGAAATGCAGAGTGATCAGGGCTCCTTACTGTCTGTGCTTAACACAGGCATGGTAGATACTGATGTAGCAATACTCTGACTAATGGAATCCCTTTATAGAAAAAAAAAGAGAAGAGAAGAGAAGAGAAGAGAAGAGAAGAGAAGAGAAGAGAAGAGAAGAGAAGAGAAGAGATAAGAATAATTAATACAACCAATAGAATAACAAACGAGTCACACAGCAGAAAGCAGTGTGGGCCTGGAATGAGTTCCATTCTGAATGCTGTGCAGAAACAAAGAGGCACCTGATTGTTTCTGAAAAGCACACAGTGGTCACATTCCTCAGGGCATCCTCCAGCTCCTGGTTCCTCAGGCTGGAGATGAGGGGGTTCAGTGTTGGAGGCAGCAGCCAGCACAGAAGTGACAGTGCCAGAGCCAGGGATGGGCACCAGGCTGGCACAGGTGACCTTGAGGCTCTGCAGGGCTCAGGCCCAGGGGCTGTGCCAGAGTCAGGGCTGAGCTGACACTCTGTGGGCTGGGGCAGAGCCCAGGCAGAAATGAGCCCTGAGCCAGCAGCTCTGCACTGGTGGCCACCAGGCCCGGTGGCCAAGGGAGGCTTCTGGCCATGGCCTGGAAGCAGCTGCTGCTGCCCAGGGGCCTTTGGTGCCTCAGGCTCTCCCTGGCACAGCTCCCAGCACGGCACTCTGCACTTGTGCCCGAGCCCTTCCCTCTGCTGGGGCTGGCCTGGGGCTTTTCCTGCAGCAGGACCTGCCCTGGTCCTGGCACAGGAAAGGCAGTTCCTGCTGGAGCAGGAGGCTCTGCCTGCAATGGGCTCAAACAGCTCCAACAAGGCCCTGTTTGCAAAGCCCCTAGTGGGAAATGAAGGAGGGGATCATGCTGCTTTGGGGGTGAAGAATGCTGAAAGCAGCCTGGCTCCTCCATCCCAAAGTTCCACATGCTGAGAGGGAGCTGAAGCTGTGGCAGAGCTGCTCAAATCCCCAGAGAAAGCAACAACCCAGTGACACCACTGAGAGCTTCTGCAGAGCTTCTGAGCTGGCCCAGCCTGGGCATATCTGACTGACAGGGCAGCAGTTCAGACTAGAAAAGCCCCATCCCAAATTTTAACTGCAGCATCTCCTGACATTTCCCTCCTTGGGGGGCTGTGGAGATTCCTCCCTTGAGTGGGGACACCCCTCAAGGTCACTGCCTGAGGCTGAGCTAAAGAGATTTGCCCAGGGTCGTTGGTCTGGGGGAGTGACACCCATCTCTGGTTAATAACTGCTTTTGCTTTAATACAATTGCTTCAAAATTGCTTCCTAGAGCACTGTCTTAAAATAGATGTTAAAGCTCCTATACTATGGAGTAAATAATTCTGATTAAGACCTTTATGTCTGATCATGAACATCATCAGTTATTCGGTATGTCCATAAATAATTCTGGTTTGCCATCCTTAATGTTGAGGGACAAAGTTGTACAAAGTTTCAATTCCAACTGTATAATCCTTTAGGCATAAATCCTTGAGAAAGTCTGGGGCTGGGATTGGGTCCAGGCACTGCCAGGATCCTCTCCCAGAAGGAGTTTAGAAAGCCTGGGGGTCCTGGTTTGGGCCCTTTGTGAACCTCGTGACCCAACAGGAGCTTCTCTAATAAACTTTGCCTGAAGCTGCCACTCTGCCCATGACAGGAACCCCTGTGAGTGTCTGTGACATCCCAGCTCTTTGGCAGCCTGGACACTCTTGAGATGTCCCCATGGAACCCCTGGGAGTGTCTGTGACATCCCAGCTCTTTGGCAGCCTGGACACTCCTGGGATGTTCCCATGGAGCCCCTGGGAGTGTCGGTGACCTCGCTGTTCTTTAGGAGCACAGGGATGTCACCACTGGACTTCTGCCATTGCCTGGGACAAATTGGCTCCTTGGCAGGGCACAGACACCTCTGCTGTCACTCTGCAGCCCTGGGACTGTCTGTCACCTCATGGCCCCAAGGAAGATTATGGAGCCCTGGGATGTCCCCACAGAGCCCCTGGGACTGAGTGTGACCAAAGAGATCTTCAGCAGCCCAGAGACCCCTCAGATGCCACCATGGAACCCCTGTGCCTGCACGTGAGCTCACAGCTCTTGAGCAGCTGGAAACCCCTGGAATCTCTTCAATCTGCTCTGCTGAGGATGGATCCTCAGCAACTTGGATGTTCCCTGATGGATTTTAGCTCTCCAGAGGCTTGTTTCAGTCTTCTACTCTTCAGTTCAGGAATTCAGTGCCAAAGGCTCATTAACATTCCAAAGCACTCTAACAAGAAAAGCCCCTGGGAATTATTTAATTTCAAGTCTCCAATTCTTCTGTTGTTAGTTGTACAGATTTCAGAGGTGTATTCAAAGACAATATACAGTGTATTTTTTAAAATGCAGGTTTGTTTAGTTTGGGTTTTTTTGTCCTCTTTTATAACTTGATATCTATTAAAAAGATATTATTTATTATAATAAATAATAAATATCATTTATAGATTGATATCAGCAATCTCCAATTGATATTGATCCCTAGCACCTCCTAAGCTGCTCTGAATAGATGTGAACATCAAGACCCTTCATGGCTGACAATCAATTACACTTTGTCCCCATCCCCACCCCACCATTTCCCTCCTCCAGCCCCTGGCACTCAGAGCAGCCTTGTGCAAATCTGAGCTTCCTCCACTCCAGGCTGCACCTGCAGTTTTCAGCTCCTTGGCACCAACTCCCACCTGCTTTCCTTGCAGAAGGAGCTGCCTTGGACACAGAGGGATGTTCATTTCTTGTCAGCCAACAAAGCCAAGGGAAGGCACAGCTCCATGAGAAACACAAATCCAGCCAGTGACACAGAGAGAGGGCAAGATCAGGATTTCTTCTCCTGCCATTGTGCAGTTCCAGGAAATTCCTGGTGTCTCCTGCTGGTGGGAAAACTTGGACATTTCTTAGAAGTGCTCCAATGGCCCAGCTAATGAAGATGTGCTCATGCACCTCACAAGCTGCAGGTCCCCTCCAGCCCTGCAGGGCTCCTGTCCCATCTGCTCTGCTCCAGTCTAAAACAGGGACCAGCACTGTCCCAGCATCATTAGAGAGCTGAATTGGAAAGGACCTCACCAAGTCAGCAGCCCAAGGTGTCAGAAACTGGGTCAGACCAAGTGGTTCAAGGCTTGATTTGCTCTGGATTGGAAAATCCCAAAGGACTGGGATTTGGGGGCAGCATCTCAGCAGCTGGCTGAGCCCATGGGAACAAAGGTTTCCTCCTGTCCTGGCTGAGCCTCCCCTCTTTCACCCTCTGCTCATTGTCTTTTGTCTCCCAGCAGGCCCCCGGTGAAGAGCCTGGCTCTGTGTTCTCCATCACCTCCTCGGGGGCACTGCCAGGCTGGGATGAGGAGCCCCTCAGCCTTCTCTGCTCAGGGCTGGACAAGCCCAGCTCCCTCAGCCTCTCCTGACAGCCCAAGGGCTGCAGCCCCACCTTGGAGCCCTTCCCTGACCCTGCTGCAGCTGCCAGACATCTTTCCTGCCCTGGGCAACACAACCCAGGCCACAGGGACCTGGAGAATCCCTGTCCTTGATGTCCTGGCCACAGAGCCCAGCCCCTTGTCCCCGTGTCAGGCTCTGGGGTCGCTCCTGTGGAACATCCTTTGGTGGAGGCTGTGGCTCCAGGTGCACTGGGGGGGTACCAGGGGACAGGGGACCCTTCTGGGCATGAACAGCATTGGACTTCTTGGGGGAAACTGTGAGGGGGAGCTGGGGCAGAGTGCCAACCCAGTGACCTCACACAGCCCTCCTGGGATGTCACACAGCCCCTAATGATGTCACAGCCAACTCTGTGATGTCATACCCTGCTCTATGATGTCAGACCTTTGCCCTGTGATGTCACAGCTGGCTCTGTGATGTCACAGACATGGCCCATGATGCTGTAGCTCCTCAATGACCTCACATAACCCACTCTGAGATGTCATAGTCCACTCTGTCACCTCATGTTTCCGGATGATCAATGGTCTGCACCTGGTGAGCTGACACAATGCTCACTCTCCAAAACCATGGCCCATGGAAACCACACAATGCCCATTGGTAAGAAGGGGAACTGGAAGTTCAGCAGCCTCAGCGTCCTGCCAGCTCAGCCAGGCCCACTGGAACATTGGGGTCTGTGACCACCAGGGACCACCAGAGAGACCCCCAGGGCAGAAGAGGGCATGAAAAAGGGGAGGGGAAATGTGTTAATGGTTTCAGGGAAATGATTATCATATGTCTGTTTAGTCTGGGACAAGCAATGAATATGTATCCAAAATACAGAATATAAACAGAAACTTTCCTGTGCTCAGCACACACGGCTTTGGAGGAGCTATCCCCCCGTGCATCCAGCTGAATAAAGAATGCTGCTTCTGAATGCTACATTGGGTTGAAGGAGTCTTTGATTTTACTGAACTTTTGGTAACACTCCCCCTGCCAAGGAAATCTCTGTCTGCTGCTATTCACAAACAGAGCAGGGCTGCTGGGAGATCACAGAATCACAGAATGACCAGGTTGGAAGAGACCTCCAAGATCATCGAGTCCCACCCAGGCCCTAACACCTCAACTAAACCATGGCACCAAGTGCCACATCCAGTCTTTTATAAACACATCCAGGGATGGTGATGCCACCACCTCCCCAGGCAAGACATTCCAGAAATTTATCACCCTTTCTGTGAAAAACTTTTTCTATATTTCCAACCTATATTTCCCTTGATGCAACTTGAGACTGTGTCCTCTTGTTCTGTCAGTGCTGCCTGGAGAAAGAGACCAACCCCCAACTGACCACAGCCACCTTTCAGGAAGTTGCAGAGAGTGATAAGGTCACCCCTGAGCTTCCTTTTCTCCAGGCTGAACAACCCCAGCTCCCTCAGCCGTTCCTCACAGGGTTTGTGTTCCAAGCCCCTCACCAGCCTCGGTGCCTCCTCTGGACGCACTCCAGCGTCTCACTGTCCTTCCTGAGCTGAGGAGCCAGAGCTGGACACAGCACTCGAGGTGCAGCCTCACCTGTGCCAGGTACAGGGGCAGAATGACCTCCCTGCTCCTGCTGGCCACACCATTCCTGATCCAGGCCAGGAGCCATTGGCCTTCTTGGCCACCTGGGCACACTGCTGCCTCATGTCCAGCCTGTTGTCCATCAGTCCCTGCAGGTCCCTTTCTGCCTGGCTGCTGTCCAGCCACTCTGTCCCCAGCCTGTAGCACTGCAGGGGTTGTTGTGGCCAAAATGCAGGACAGGGCACTTGGATTTATTAAACTTCATCTTATTGGACTCTGCCCACCCATCCAACCATTCCAGGTCTCTCTGCAGAGCCCTCCTCCCTTCCAACACATTGACACACGCTCCCAGCTTAGTGTCCTCTGCAAATTTACTAATGGAAGACTCAATCCCCTCATCCATGTCCTCAATAAAAATATTGAACAGAGCTGTCCCCAGCACAGAGCCCTGAGGAGCACCACTCCTGACTGGCTGCCAGCTGGATGCAGCACCGTTCCCCACCACCCTCTGGGCCCGGCCATGCAGCCAGTTCTGAACCCAGCAGAGAGTGCTCCTGTCCAAGCCGTGGGCTGCCAGCTTTTCCAGGAGTGTGCTGTGGGAGACAGTGTCAAAGGCCCTGCTGAAATCCAAACAGACAACACCCACAGCCTTTCCTGCACCCACCAGGTGGGTCACCTGGTCATAAAAGGAGACCAGGTTGGTCAAACACAACCTACCCCTCCTAAACCCGTGCTGGCTGGGTCTGATAACCTGGCCATCCTGTGGGTGCTGTGTGATGACACTCAATAGAAACTGCTCCAGGACCTTACCTGGTACTGAGGTCAGGCTGATGGCCTGTAATTACCAGGATGCTCCTTCCCACTTGTCTTGGTTTGGAAAGACAGGTATCAGCCAGGCAAAGCTGGAGTTTCCCCTTAGAATGGGGAATGTAAACCCCTCATACCCCCCAAATTATAAATTTGCAATTAAGGGCTTTCAGGCAAATATTTGGGAATAGGCATAACAGTTCTTTACTAGGAATATTAACAATACAAATGTAGTAGAAAAACAAAACCACCCAACCAAACCAGCAAACAAACAAACAACAATTTTGGAGAACCTTGACAGAGTCAGAGCTACAACCTGACACCCTGTTGGTCAGGGTGCTGGAAGCAGTCCCAAAGTGAGACCTCCTGGAGTGGCAGATGTGGTTCTGGTGGAGTAGAAATGATCCTGTAGAACAAGGGTCCGGTGGTGGTGAGAAGGGTCCAGTGGTGGTGAGAAGGGTCCAGTGATGGCGATAAGGGGTCCATTCTTCCTCCGGGAATCCAGTGAAGGTAGATACTTTCTTTTCCTACGTCTCAGTTTTTATCCAGGTAGGAATGGTTGGCTCCCCCCACTGAGTGGAGCATCTCACAATGGGATGATGGAATGTGGATGTTCTATTTTTGGGGATGTGTGCTTTTAGGGGTGTCCTAATGGTCCATTAGCAGAAAATATTCCCCTGGAGGGAGGACTGGCAGTGAAAGAGATAAGAAACACTGCCCCACCTGGTTTTAACAGTTAGCCCATTATCAGAAGGCACCCACCCCCCTCCTTCCAGAGTTACAAGAGACAAAGAAGAACATTTCCCCAACTGCTTTCAGCAAATGAAATAGAATACACATTTTCGGTTCCACAAAAGACCACCCAAAACCCAAGACACCACCCTTCCTCTTGTGAATCAGTGTCACATTGGCCAGCTTCCAGTCACCTGGAACCTCACCAGTGAGCCAGGGCTGTTGGTAAATGATGGAGAGTGGCTTTGCAAGCTCATCTGCCAGCAGCTCCCTCCTCACCCTGGGGTGGATCCCATCTGGGCCCAGAGATTTATGAACATCTCAGAAATTCTCTGATGCCTCCTCCTGGATAACAGGGGCACCATTCTGCTCCCTGACACCATCTACCAGCCCAAGAAGGCAGCTGTCCTGCGGACAAACTGTCTTCCCACTAAAGACTGAGGCCAAGAAGGAGTTAAGCACTTCTGCCTTCTCCTCATCTGCAGTTACTAAGTTCTCTTCCACATCCAGTAGAGAGCAAAGCTTGGCCTTACCCTTCCTGTTGCCGTTAATATATTTGTAAAAACATTTTTTTATTATTCTTTACAAAGCTGCCAAATTAAGTCTGAACTGAGCTTTGGCCTTCCTAACTTTTTTCCTACATGCCATAGTGTCTTGGGTTATGGCACCAAAAATGTGTATTCTATTTCATTTGCTGAAAGCAGCTGGGGAGATGTTTTTCGTTCTCTCTTGTAACTCTGGGAGGAGGGGGGCGGGTGCCTTTTGATAATGGGCCAGCTGTTAAAACCAGGTGGGGCAGTGTTTCTTATCTCTTTTCACAACGGGCCATTAAGACTCCCCAAGCTGTTCTCCTCCCCAAAGCACTACATCCACAATACCCTCTCCAAACTATACCCTCCCCAAAGTCATACATCTACCCAGTGTGGGGAGCCAACCATTCCTACCTGGATAAAAACTGAGATGTAGGAACACAAGGTATCCAGCTTCACCCGATTCCCAGAGGAAGACTGGACCCCTTCTCACCATCACTGGACCCCTTCTCACCATCACTGGACCCCTTCTCACCATCACTGAACCCCTTATCGTCATCACTGGACCCTTCTCACCATCACTGGACCCTTGTTTTTCAGGATCATCTCTACTTCAACAGAACCACATCTGCCACTCCAGGAGGACTCACTCTGGGACTGCTTCCAGCACCCTGACCAACAGGGTGTCAGGTTGTAGCTCTGACTCTGTCAGGGTTCTCCGAAATTGGTGTTTGCTTCTTTGCTTGTTTGGTTGGGTGGTTTTGTCTTCTACTACATTTGTATTGTTAATATTCCTAGTAAAGAACTGTTATACCTATTCCCAAATCTTTGCCTGAAAGCGCTTGATTGCAAAATTATAATTGGCAGGGGGTGAGGGGTTTACATTCCCCATTCTAGGGGAAACCCCAGCTTTCCCTGGCAGACACCTGTCTTTCCAAACCAAGACACATAGCAATGCCCTTTAATACTTCCTGAGAGATCTGACCCTCCTCCCAAACATGATACACCTTTTTATTCCTAAGATCCTTCAAAACCTCCTTGCCCATCCATGCTGGACATTTACCTCATCAGCTCATCTTCTGGCACACAGGGACAGTCTGTTCCTCTCCCCTCTAGATCTCTGCTTTGAAGCACGCCCACCTTTCCTGGACTCCTTGGTTTTTAGGGGCTGCTTCCCAAGGAACTCCCTGAGTAACTCTCCTAAACAAGCCAAAGCCTGCCCTCTGGAAGTCCAGTGGAAAAGTCTTATTGATGTTGCTCCTGATATCACCAAATATTGGGAACTCTATCATTTCATGATCACTGTGCCCCAAGCAGCCTCCAACCCCCACATCTCCCACCAGCCCTTCTCTATTTGCAAACAACAGGTCCAACATAGTCCTTCCCCTGCTGGGCTCACTCACCAGCTGTGGCAAAAACTTGTCCTCCACACACTCCAGAACCTTCCTGCACTGCCTCTTTTCTGCTGTTTTCAGTTCTCAGCAGATGTCTAGCAGGTTAAAGCCACCTACAAGAACAAGGGCTGGTGATCCTGAAACACTCTCCAGCTGCTCACAGAATAAGTTGTCCACCCCTTCTTCCTGCTTGGGTGGACAATAACAGACTCTGTTATAAATGCAGATTTTGGAGTTGGCTTTTCGCAAATATTGAAATGACTGTTATATAGTGTAAGAAGGTTGTATTTCCTTTTATTTGCAGAATTTAAAAATGTAATGAAGGTGTATTTCCTAATTGTAACATCTAAATAGACCAAGCCAAAGTGCAGGAGGAAACCATCCTGCATTCCTGTGAGAGAAGATGGCTGATAAGGAACAATTGAACCTTTTTATGGTCAAGAAGGATTTATGACACCGAGCTGGCTAGAAGGAGCCATGCACAGATAAAGAAACTGCAATTCTTGGGGGCCCTTGAAACAGATAAAGAAAACAGATGTTTAAAAATGCATTAGTCTCTTTTTGAATATGTAACACCAAGACTGATAAATACCAAAGAATTTAGAATGAGCGGGGTGTTGTTTGCACCCTCAGCTGAGAAGCGACCTCTTTTTGTCTCCTTATTGTCTGTTTTTATTCTATTTTATTTTATTTTTATTAAATGTATAAATTAATACAAAGAAGTGAAACGTTGTTTTTCACAGACTCCCAGCAGGATGTTCAGCCTGGTTGTCCTTCCCCTTAACTCTTACCCACAGACATTGGATTCCATCATCATTAGTTTCAATACCTGTGGCATCAAAACCTCCCTCGTGTAATATATCTATTTATATATATATACACACACACACACATATATAATATATAATATATAATATATAATATATAATATATAATATATAATATATAATATATAATATATAATATATAATATATAATATATAATATATAATATATAATATATAATATATAATATATAATATATAATATATAATATATAATATATATTTTATATATATTATATACTATATATACTATATATATTATATTATGTATTTTTATAAAATAAATATATTTTAAATATATATTATATTATATATTTTTAAATATATAAAGGGTCACCCCTCCACCTGTTCTCCCTCTCCTATCTCTTCTGAAGAGCTTGTAGCCATCCACCTCCAGCTGTGTGATTGTTATAAATGCACGTTTTGGAGTTGGCTTTTGGCAAATACCGAGATGAAGGCCGTGCAGGTAATGTGAGAAGGTTGTGCCGTTTTTCCTTTTATTTGTGGGATTTAAAAATTTAACGGAGGGATGTTTTCAGATTGTAACAAAGTAGAGATGGG
The DNA here is from genome assembly GCA_016584745.2 of Phylloscopus trochilus trochilus. Taxonomy (NCBI): domain Eukaryota; kingdom Metazoa; phylum Chordata; class Aves; order Passeriformes; family Phylloscopidae; genus Phylloscopus; species Phylloscopus trochilus. The sequence goes on along the minus strand of WQNJ02000055.1, from coordinate 298,856 downwards.
GGTTGTTGTTTTGGTGGTTTTTTTAACTCCTCAACTAGATGGAAGACAGAAGGGATGTCTGGAATTCCTGAACTAAAGATTTCTGATAAAGAACAATGGAGCCTTTTTGAGGAAGAGAGATTTACAAAGCCCATCCAGACTGCGTGGAGTCCCGTGATTAATTAATTAATTAATGTTAATACAATTTTATAAAATTCATATAATTTTCATTAATTAATTTTACATAGTTTATATGATTTTATAATTAATTATTTTGTTAATTATTTTAATTATTTTAATAAATAAATAAATAAATAAATAAATAAATATTATTATTATGATTATACTTGAAGGGGGAAGTCTTGAAACCAAAATGAATATTTGAATCGTGCATGAGCTCATTTAAATATGTAACACCAAGACTGATAAACACCAAAGAATTTAGAACGGGCGGGGTGTTGCTTTGCACCCTCAGCTGAGAAACTACTTCTTTTTGTCTCCTTATTGTCTATTTTTATTCTATTTTATTTTTATTAAACTTATAAATTGATATAAAGAAGTGAAACGTCATTTTCCACAGACTCCCAGCAGGATGTCAGCCTTGTTGTCCTTCCCCTTAACTCTTACCCACAGACATTGAATTCCATCATCATTAGTTTCAATACCTGTGGCATCAAAAGCTTCCCCAATGTAAAGGGCCACCCCTCCACCTCTTCTCCCTCTCCTGTCTCTTCTGAAGAGCTTGTAGGCATCCAGCTCCAGCTGTGTGAGTCACCCCACCACGTTTCTGTGATGGTGACTACATCACAGCTTTGCTGTTGCACCATGGCCTCCAGCAGCTCTTGTCTGTTCCCCACACTGCCTGCATTGGTGTACGTGCACCTCAGCTGGGCATGTTCACCATTTCACCCCTAACTCGGCCTTACCACCCTCGGGCCTGCTCCCAGACAGCCCAGCTGCAGCCCCTTCCCCCTTCAAACCCAGTTTAAAGCCCTCTCAATGAGTTCTGCCAGCTCATGAGCTGAAATTCTGCCCTTAACAGAGAGTTGTAGCCCATCCATTTCCAGCAGGCCAGGTGCTGTAAAAGTTGCCCCATGATCAAAGAACTTCAAATTCTGCTGATGACACCAACCCTTGAGCCACTTGTTGATAATGTGGGCTCTCCTATTCCCTTTGCCATCTTCTCCCGCCAAACTGATGAAATGACCACCTGTGCTCCTGCCCTATCAACCACTTGTCCCAGTGCCCCAAAGTCCCTTTTAATTGCCCTGACTCCTCTTTTCGATCTCATCACTGCCAGCCTGGAGTATCAGCAGTGGGTAATCAATGTAATGATCATATTGTAATATATATTTAATAATAATAATCATCGTCATCAAAATAATGGGAATAATGATCAGAGGGCTGAATCGGTGATATTTTAGTCTGTAATAATGTAATGTAGTGTAATGTAATGTTTTATAATAATAATGAATTATAATATGATATAATGGAATATAATGGAATACAATATAATGTAATGTAATACAATTTAATATAATATAATGTAAAACAATATAATACAATATAATAACATACAATGTAATGTAATCTAATAGAATGTAGAATTATAATATGATGTAATGTAATATAATGTAATATACTGTAATGTAATGTAATGTAATGTAATATAATATAATATAATATAACATAATATAATATAGTATAACATAATATAATGTAATAAATGTTATAAATTGGCCAGGAGACCAGCTCCTTTGAAAAGGCCTTTATTAGAAATCAGCTCTGGGTAGGGGGCCCGAGGGGCTGCGCACGCCGCCGCTGCTCCCAGTAGACACCACGGAGGAGGAGGTGCAGTCGAATCTGCTGCTGCTGGTGCTGCTGCAGAGTCGGGATTCCTTCCTCACGGGGGTTCCCATAGAATCGCTTTGGCTCGTGTGGTCCAGGGGGGTCACCTCTCTCCAGTTCCTTTCAGGTCATGGCGAGAAAGTAACAAAAGAATACCTGCTGCCTGCAGGTAGCTAGACGTGTGCCTCGCACAGTTTTGTCCTTCTTAGGTCCAGTTTCTGTGTCGGCTCGCTGTCTCAGGGGCTTTTCTAGCTCCAACTGGGCTCCCGGTCGCGGCCAGGCACCATGGGAGTTCCCTGATCTTCATATTGGGCAGGGCCCACAGCTCGACGGCAGGGAGCAGCAGGAAGCGGCGGGAAGCAGCAGGGGGCAACAGGAAGTGGCAGGGGGAGCGACAAGGCGGCGGCGTGCGGGCTTTAGTCGTGGAGAGGGGAAAGCCCAGGATTTAGGGAGAAAGGGTACAGAACTTGGACATAACGAACAGAAATTCAGGGTACAGATTCAACATGAACAGTTTAAAACAGGCAAGTAACAGTGCAACTTTAATTTTACAGCAAAACAGTGTAACAGTACAACTTGGGAGTGCATAGCCTGGGGCTAATTTCTTTCAATCCCCCCTCTATTTCTTTGATCGGGCTTTAGCCCGCATCAATTGGCCATGTCTGATTTAAGGGAATAAATTTGTTTTAATTCTTGGTATTGGTCATAAATTCTTTTTGCTGTGCTCAGTTCTTCTTGGGGTTCCAATCTAATTGTATTTGTAGGTTTCTGAATCTTTACTTTAGGGATTTGGAGACTAGCTGGAACAGTAGTGGCTACAGTTCGAATTAGACAGGGAAGTATGCAGGGGAGAAGTAGGAGACTGACAAAGGCACTTATTGCAATGAACACTACTTTTTCCCACCAGGTCCCTTCAAAGGACCAGAAGTTGTCCCACCAGTCTATATTAATTAAGGGCTTCCATTCTTGGGTACTTACACATGCAATTTTTTGTATTCCTTTGGAAATATTTTTTATTACCTTACTTTCATAATCGACTGCTAGTTTGATTTGATAAACTACTGCTCTTGTCTGCGCCAATTGGTTACTGATATGATCAAGGGCAAGGGCTGTTTTGTTTGATAATCTGATAATTTTATTCAACATGTAAATTGGAGTTCGGCACCTCCATGATCTATCTTGTGTCCAAGTTGCTGGCCTATATGTTTTCACTATTCCTTTTGGTGTCTGTATTTTACTTTTCCATGTTTGTGTGCTGCCCCTCCTCCTCTTTCGGTATTTTCTTTTTAAATTGTCATATAAGGGTATGCCTAAATGGTTTCTTGATTCTCGTGGGAGGAGGGAAAAGGCTGGTTTGATGATTCCTGTGGTGTAGCTACCCGCCCAATCTCCTGGGAGATGGGTGTAGGTTTTGTCACTACAAATCCAAAAGAGGTGTTCTGGGGCTTTCCAGGATGTGTTTTGTGTGTCATAGGGGTGTTCCCAATATTTTGAAATTTCTCTGATTCTCCAAAAAAGATTGGTCCCTTTATCAGTGCACTCATGTAGACCATAACTTTTATTACAGACGCACCCTGATTCTTTTTTCCCAATAGACCAATATTTTTCAGGTTCCCTGGGGATCCATTTTTGTTTTAACTCTTTGATCAGTGAGTACCTTTTACAAGCCATTCTTCCTAGGAAAGTTTTATACTTTTTCCCCGTTATTAACTTCCATCTCAGGATGTCTAAGGGTGATAAGCTTGTCCCTTCCCAGGGCCATACATCAGACATTTGTGTGCTTTTACATATCCAGCAGTTTGTTATATTTAGTTTATGGCTGATTCCCTCTACCAGATCAAAAAATAGACTTTTCCCAAGGGGTTCATCTATTTCATTCTTTTTCACCACCAGTGGTTTTTCTTTTATCAGATCTGCTACTCCCTCTGTATTTCTTAACTCTTTAAGACAGAACCACTCCCTGATAGGGCACTCCCCGGTCAGGCACTGCTTAAATGTGGCAGCATTTTTTGCAATCCAATGTTGTTTTTCCTCTTTTTGACAGGTGGATAATTGGATCATGTCAAAACATGTGGGATTCACATGGGTGTGAACTCTCATAAGGGATTGTAGATTCTCCCCATCACAAACTGAATGACAGCATTCGGAGTAAGCCCCATCTGTAAACTTGCTTATCAATAGGACTACTATCAGTCCCTCCAAGAGTCCAGTATGAACCATTCTATTTGTGGATCCTTTGGTCTCACCTGGCCTTGCCTCTTGGGTCAGGGGGTTCTTTCTCCTCATCATATCAATAGGACTACTATTAGTCCCTCCAAGAGTCCAGTATGAACCTGCCCCCATCTCGCTCTGAGGGTTCTCTTTGGTCTCACCTGGTCTTGCCTCTTGGGTCGGGGAGTTCTTAGGCTGGATTTGTGGAGTTCTCCCTTGTTTATTCCCACCTTCCACCTTTTTCTTAGTTTTAGTTAGCTCCCTTTGGGTGTGCCCTATGAGAGATTTAATTTTTAAATTAAGAATTACTGTTACTTATTACTTTTACATTAACACATTGTGACTCATTATAACAAGTTATAACATCGGATTTAACCATTATTTTACACTTTTATATTAACACTTTTTAACCTCTTATAACATTGTGGATTTTTAACAATGGTAACGGACAGCTTGTAATAACTGTTATTGTCCCTTATTGGCTTTAACTGGTTTTTGGTTGTTTCCTGAGAGTTACTTTGAGGGTGTCTGGATCTCGAGTGGCAGTCCACTCAGAGGGAACCCTTGTTGGGGTTGCAGGGTCAGAGGGATCTGACCCCTTGTTGCGGTCAGAGGGATCACTCGGGGGTGGTAATGGTCCTTTCACTCTGGTGATGTGGGTCCTGCCTTTTTTTTGGGTTCGCACTGCAGTATGAGTAGTGAGCAGAACTTGGAACGGGCCTTCGAATTTAGGGGTTAGTGGGGTGGTATTCCAGGACTTAATTAAAACCCAGTCTCCTGGTTTTATTTGATGCATGTCAGTGTCCAAGGGAGAGGTTTGAGGAAGATACCCTCTTCTTTTAAGATCTGCCAATGTCTTTCCAATTGTTTTTACATATTCTTGGGTAGCGGCCTCCCCTTCTAAATAATCCCCAGTGCTATAGGGGGTCAGTAAGAAGGGGAGTCCAAACATCATCTCATATGGTGAAGCCCCTATGTCAGATCTTGGTCGGACCCGGATTCGCAGAAGGGCCAGGGGCAGACACTTGAGCCAATTCATTCCTGTTTCGGTTATCAATTTAGTTAATACATTTTTGAGGGTTTTATTCATCCTCTCAACTCTCCCTGAACTTTGGGGATGCCAGGGTGTATGCAACCGCCACCTGATTCCTAAGGCTTTAATGACATCATGTAGAATTTTGGCCACAAAATGAGGACCTCGGTCTGAATCAATATTATTCACTAGCCCATACCGGGGGATGATGTGCTCCAATAATATCTTTATTACCACTTGTGCCGTTTCCCTTTTTGTAGGAAAAGCTTCCACCCAATGGGTTAAATGATCAACTATAACAAGTAGATACTTGTAACCTTGTACTGAAGGCATTTCAGTAAAATCTATTTGTATATTTTGAAAGGGTCTTAATGCTATTTGCCTTCCTCCTGAGGTATTCTTCCTCATTGCTTTCTGATTCACCTTTTGGCATATAAGGCACTTTTCAGTAACTGATTTGGCCAGATTATATACTCCAATACATAAATATTCTCTTAAGAAATGATCACATAACCCTTGGGTGCCCCAGTGGGTCAGACTGTGTATTCCTGTTAGCATTTTTCAAGCTAGGGCTTTATTTAAAAACTTTTATCTATCTGGGGTTAACCATTCCCCTTGCTTCCCTTGGTACAACCCTAACTTCTTTATTTCTCTCAACTCATGTTCATCACGTATTGGTTCTCTTCTTTTGTCAGCTGGCAGGATGTTGGATGGCAGTCCACTTGGGGAGACTCGTGGGGGATTTTTCTGGGTTTTGTCCATAGTTAGGAGGAGGCGATACTGGTCCTTTTACACGGGAAACGTCAGTCCACTCTTTTTCTTGGGTCCAAACAGCAGCATGGGTTACTAATTTCTAGCTTTTTCCTGATATCAGGCCAGGATCCAGCAAGGAACGGCACCTCTAACAGCACCTGGTCCTCGGGACTGTCGGGATCCACGTAACCAAAAATCTCCTCCCCTGCTTAACTAGGTGGCTGGGGTCCCATTCCCCCTGGGTCCCATCAAAGGCCAGCCTGGTGCTGCCACCCCGGGGAACAGACCCTCCAATGCCCCTCACCACCAGGGTTCCACAGTCTCCCACATTCTGCCCTTCCCCTTTTCCACCTGGATCCCACCCTGGATCCGCCCGCGGGAGCCCGTCCCCTGCCCGGGGCCCAAACCTGCTCCCCTGTTCCCAGACTTGCATCCCCGCGACATGGACCATGGCCATCTCCTTGGGGCTGAACAAGGCACCCAAAATAGAGTTCATCTCACTCCAGGTGCAAACATTAGGATTCAGGAACCAATCCACCCAGCCAGCCACCCTCACCAGGTCCCCAACCAGGCCTCCCAGCTCTTTCTTAAAGCCCCCAACTTCTGAAGCTGTCAGAGGTGCATCCCCAGTTGCCCCACTTATCGGGACTTCCCTTAGGGGGAAGAGCTTTGTTCTTGACCTGGTGCCACAGTAGGGTCCTTTTGGGGTTTCTATATTATTGGCTGGCAAGTCCAGCTCCCAGTTGTGTGGGAGTGCAGGAACAGTAGATGGTGAAGGGGAGTGGACTAGGCCAGTGTTAGAAGAGGGCGAGGATAGAGCTGAAGAGTAGAAGGGATTAGTACTCGAGATAGTCGGGTTAGACTGAGGTGGTAGAGAGGGTGGAGCTGTAGGGGGTAATCCTGTTGGGGAGCAAGCTGAAGAAGGAATAGGGATCATGGTTTGGAGATATGGGAAGGGATTCGCAGGTAAAGCTGGAGGGTTAGCAGGGACAGTTTGGGGTATCCCAGGGTAAACAGGAGGAGGGGGCAAATAATCAAGAGGGTCCCAATGGTGACTGCTTTCCTCCTTTTTCTCTTTTTCATTTTTCCTCTTTCCCTCTTGTAGCTTACAAATCTTAACTGTTTCACTTTCAGTTCTGTGTCTCTGCCAGCAGGCAGCATAAAGGATCTGCTCAGTATCTGAGTCCCCTCGGGATTTCAGATACTGGTTTAATTGCGAGCACATCCAGGGGTCCTTAGTTCCACACCACGGCCATCCTCCAGGCAAATTCAAAGTGGGCCAAACCTCAATACAATAATGAATCATTTTAACCTTGCTCAAATTTTTAGTGGCCTCATCAGTATCCCATAGTTCCAACATTTGTCCTAATGGACTATCTGGGGGAATGTTCTTTATCTTCCCCTTTTCCTCCTCAGGTGGTTTTTGCTTACTTATGTATCCTCCCATTCTCACTAGGTAATCTTCACTCACTCTACGAACACCCGTCAGTGGCCCCAGTGGCACCACTCCTGCCAGTGCTCAGAGTGCCCTGTCGGTAGCCTGATATCCCGCCCTTAGAGATTCAGTCGCTACCCCAGCCAGCACCCCTTTCTCACTCACTCCACGAACACCCGTTAGTGGCCCCAGTTACCCGCCCTCAGGGTCTGGCCACTCCTGCCAGTGCTCAGAGTGCCCTGTCTGTCAGCCAGCACCCCTTCCTCGCCTGGACACCCCGGGCCGTAACTCGGCCAGTACCCTCTCTCACTCCCCACACCCTGTTAGCTACCCCAGCCAGTATCCCAACCCGTGGATACCCCGGGCCGTAACCTCAGCCAGTGTGGTGCGTGCTACACACACAGCTCTAGGCTTTCCGCACGCTTGGATCAGCCTGAGCAGCCTGCCTCCATAGATTCTAGAATGAGGCGGGCCTATCCTACACACACCCTGTGACGTGCCACTCACTCTCTAAATTACCTCCGCACGCCCGGAGGGGGGCGCCTATGCCCCTGGAGACGCCTCTTTCACACCGTTCTCCTTTCGCTTCCCTCTGTTCCCGGCCAGTTCCCTCGCGGGAGACTGGAACCGCGGTACTGGGAGGCCCACACTCGCTCCAAAGATCCGAGCTACCGGTCTTTGTCTCACGCACACACCACTCGCTCGTCTCCACTCCCGCCACCGGCTATACTTTACCGGCGCTCCTCCGTGCTGTCCGATCCCAGGCTGTCTTCCTTGGGTCCGGTGTAACCAGCTGTCCTGGAGATCCAAAGGGCGGTCGGCCGTCCCGTCCTCGGTCCTCTTCAGGCGTGGTCACGTCCCAGCGAGCCCCCAATTTGTTATAAATTGGCCAGGAGACCAGCTCCTTTGAAAAAGCCTTTATTAGAAATCAGCTCTGGGTAGGGGCCCGAGGGGCTGCGCACGCCGCCGCTGCTCCCAGTAGACACCACGGAGGAGGAGGTGCAATCGAATCTGCTGCTGCTGGTGCTGCTGCAGAGTCGGGATTCCTTCCTCACGGGGGTTCCCATAGAATCACTTTGGCTCGTGTGGTCCTGGGGGGTCACCTCTCTCCAGTTCCTTTCAGGCCATGGCGACAAAGTAACAAAAGAATGCCTGCTGCCTGCAGGTAGCTAGACGTGTGCCTCGCACAGTTTTGTCCTTCTTAGGTCCAGTTTCTGTGTCGGCTCGCTGTCCCAGGGGTTTTTCTAGCTCCAACTGGACTCCCGGTCGCAGCCAGGCACCATGGGAGTTCCTTGATCTCCATATTGGGCGGAGCCCACAGCTCGACGGCAGACGGCAGGGAGCAGCAGGAAGCAGCAGGGGGCAGCAGGAAGTGGCAGGGGGGAGCGACAAGGCGGTGGCGTGCGGGCTTTCGTCGGTGGAGAGGGGACAGCCCAGGATTTAGGGAGAAAGGGTACAGAACTTGGACATAACGAACAGAAATTCAGGGTACAGATTCAACATGAACAGTTTAAAACAGGCAAGTAACAGTGCAACTTTAATTTTACAGCAAAACACTATAACAGTACAACTTAGGAGTGCATAACCTGGGGCTATTTCTTTCACTCATGACCCTTTGGAAGATTAAGGAACCCTGGGATGTCGCCACAGAGCCCCTGTGACTGAGTGTGACCAAAGAGATCTTCAGGAGCCCAGAGACCCCTCAGATGCCACCATGGAGCCCCTGAGCTTGCACGTGAGCTCACAGCTCTTGAGCAGCTGGAAACCCCTGCAATCTCTTCAATCTGCTCTGCTGAGGATGGATCCTCAGCAACTTGGATGTTCCCTGATGCATTTTATCTCTCCAGAGGCTTGTTCAGTGTTCAGCTCTTCAGTTCAGGAATTCAGTGCCAAAGGCTCATTAACATTGCAAAGCACTGTAACAAGAAAAGTCCCTTGAAATAATTTTATTTCAAGTCTTCAACTTTTCTGTGGTTAATTGTACAGATTTCAGAGGTGTATTCAATAATAATATACTATATATTTTTAAAAATTTTGGCATTTTTTTGTCCTCTTTTTTTCCAGGCTAAACAACCCCAGCTCCCTCAGCCGTTCCCCACAGGAGTTGTGTTCAAAGACCCTCACCAGCCTCGTTGTCTCCTCTGGACACTCTCAAGCGTCTCACTGTCCTTCCTGAGCTGAGGGGCGAGAACAGGACACAGCACTCGAGGTGCAGCCTCACCAGTGGCAAGCACAGGTGAAGAATGACCTACCTGCTCCTGCTGGCCACACCATTCCTGATCCAGGTCAGGAGCCATTGGCCTTCTTGGCCACCTGGGCACACTGCTGCCTCATGTCCAGCCTGCTGTCCATCAGTCCCTGCAGGTCCCTTTCTGCCTGGCTGCTGTCCAGCCACTCTGTCCCCAGCCTGTATCACTGCAGGGGTTGTTGTGGCCAAAGTGCAGGACCTGGCCCTTGGTCTTGTTCAACCTGACATGGTTGGATTTGGGCCCTGGATCCAGCCTGTCCAGGGAAAAGAATGTAAACATCATTAGATTTTACAAGAAGAAAAAGGTTTTTTATATAAAATTGTGTCTGACTGCATTAGAAAAATTAACACAGAAGGCTAAAAATAAGAATTTAGAAAACTCCTTAAAGGGACAGAGGAGAATGGCAAAAAACCCAGACAGTGGCTAGTTGACACCCACCACGGCCATCAGCACCAGGATTCCTTCGCCCATGGCTGATTCTTCCCTGAAAGAGAGAGAAAGGAGGAAAGAGCCCAGATTCAGACTGTACTGCCTCAAGAAGTGTTGTATTGTGTCGTTGGTTTTGCTCCCTGTTATATTCTGTTTGATGGTCTGTTCCCTTGTCTCCCCTCTCTTTCCCTGACAGTTCTGTTCCAGTTGTCAATCCTCCTTCTGTTCTCCCCCCAGCCCCCTCCTCTGGGCCTTGTCTGTCACCCAGCTGCTCCTCCCAGCTTCCAGAAAGTTCAGAGAGGAGCATTGAGTGACAGGGCAAGGACAGAGGGGATCCCTCCCCAGGCACCCTCATTTGCTGCCCTACATGTCCCTCCAACCCTGTTCCACTCCCACCTTGTCTCCCATTGGGAGATAGTCTGTACCCTCCCTTTGTATTCGGGGAATTTGATGGAAGTTTTGGGTCATTTTGGGGTCATTTTGGGGAATTTTGGGGGGAATTTTAGAAAATTTGGGGAATTCTGAGGAAAATTTGGGGAGATTTGGAAGATCTGAGGGAATTTGGGTGAACTTTTGGGGAATTTTGGGAAATTTTGGAGAATTTGAGGGGAATTTGGGGGGAAATTTCAGAAACTGGGGAATTTGGGGGAGTTTTGGGTCATTTGAGGTCTTTTTGGGTGATTTTAATGGAAATTGGGTAAATTTGGAGTAATTTGGGGAGAATTTGGGGTAATTTGGGTAGAATTCTGGGGAATTTGGGGGGAATTGAGGAAAATTAGGGGAATTTTGAGGAAAACTTTGAGGAATTTTGGGAGATTTTAGGGAATTTGGGGGAAATTTGGGGGAATTTTGGGAGATTTTGGGGAATTTGGGGGAATTTTTGAGGGGAATTTTGGGAGATTTTGGAGAATTTGAGGGGAATTTTGGGGTTCATTTTGGGGTAAATATTGGGGTTCATTTTGGGGAATTTTTGAGGGGAGTTTGGGAAATTTGGAAAACTTTGCTGCTGCAAGTTCCAGAGCCAGCTGCCCAAAGAGGCTCTGTGAGCAGGTGGGAAGGAGGAAGTGGAGGAAGGTGTGAGACACAGGAAACACAAACCCTGAACAGCCACGTTGGGGGAGATAGAAGTTCATCTGAGGATGACAGAGAAACCAAGCTCAGTCCCCCAAGCAGGGGGAGGAGAGGAAGGGCCCCCAAGCTGGCTGCAGACAGACAGGGGAGACCTTGCCCAGATGTTGCCAAATGGGCTGGGGAGAAGGAAAGCATGGGCCTGCATTCCAGCTGCTGCCATCACTTCTGCCCCTGCCACTGCCTTGAGCCAAGGCCTGATGGAATCCCGCTCAGTGTGGGCTGAGCCGGAGCTGGCAGCTGGGTCTCTGAAGGGCTGGGTGTCAGGTCAAGGCCCCCTTGCCCTCACCAAGGCCTTCCCTTGGTAGTGGTGGGAAGGGGATTCATCCACCCTCCTTCCCTCCCTCCCTCCTTGCCCCAGACCTGCTCTGAGCACTGTGTGGGCACAGATTCCCTTCTCCATGTCCGTCCTCAAGTGCAATCCCAGCTGGGTCATTTGGCTCTGCCCTGAGCTGCCAGCGCCTCGCAGGCTGCAGGGCTGCAGGTGCTGCTGCTCTGCCACCCCAGGGCACTGCCAGCAGGGGCAGCAGCAGTGCCAGCTCCAGCAGAAATGCCAACAGCAGTGCCAGCAGCAGCAGCAGGTGCAGCAGCAGTGGCCTCTCAAGTGTCAGTGTGCCTGCACTGCCACCCCTCCCGCTGGCACCAACGTTCTCTGGCTGCCCAGGAGACAGCCCTGGAGTCCGGCTGTGAGGTCACAGAGCCATGGATTCCACACATGGATTCCTGGAGCCATGGAATCCTGGGACCCTGAGCACCCACAGATTCTGGTGCCCGGCTTGGATGTGAAGAGAACGCAGTGAAATGAGGTTACTGAGGGGGCTCTGCCCTTCAGGAATGGTCTGGATAGTTTCAGTCAATTGCCTTTCTCTTGTCTCTTTGGATGCACCCTTCTCTTGTTCAGTCCTTTAGATTCTTGCTCCTTGATTCTTCCCCTTGTGGAAACATACTCCAAGAATGCTCTAAAGTGTCAGGACTGTCACACCCACATCCCTCTCCCACAGCCCTCCGAAGCCAGAGGTGGAACTGGCTTTTGATTTTATGTTGGAGCATCCTACCTCTATTTATTCCTTTTGGAATGGATGGTTCTCATTTCTTGTTGATGTTGCAAAGCTTAGGTACCCACAGTTTTCACCCACAGGCCTGTGATCTATTCCATTGCAGTTTTTTTATAGGAATCTATTTTGCATTCAGGTGATTCAGAATTCCCTGGCTGGTGGATGCCTCCTGCCCATCCCTCAGTGATATTTGAGGTCATATTCCCAAAAATCCCCATGTTGTAACCAATTTATAAATGGAGGAATTGTGGAGTCTCCCAGTTTTGACAAGGCTGAAATCTGATCATACTGTCCTTGTGTTATCTCCTTCCTTGACCCAAACCCTAAGACTCCTCCCCTGAATTCCCTATAAAACTCACAACCCAGCCCCTGTTCTTCCTCTTGGTCCTCACCTCCTCCCCGGCCCAGGGTGGGGGGAAAAAAATGGATTCTTGAGTTTAACAAAGAGACTTGTCCTGCCTGTTTCCCTGCAAGTGGGTGTAACATCCCTGGACATGACCGCTCTTGCTTGAACCAATGACAGCTGGATCTGAGAAACATCTGCAGACTGTTCTCAGATGGGACAAAAACTCACAGCTCATGGGAACAAACTTTCTGGCTGACTCCAGAGGCCACCACAAACCTGAGGGGTTTCCCTGCTGTGCACCAGCCCTTCCTGGCCCCAGGCCCTGCTGGCATTTGTGCTCCCTCAGCTTCATCTCCCCACACCAACCCCATGGGGGTGCTCAGGCCTGCTCTGGGCAGGGCAAACAGGGGCTCCTGAGGCAGTGCTGCCGTGGCTGTGCCTGCAAGGCTGCGGCAGCTGTGTGAGCTGGGGGAGAGGCCAGGGCTGCAGAGGGGGGATGTTGTTGGCAGGTGCATGAGGAGGCTGTGGGCCGCTGGCCTGGGGTGTCCAGCGCAGTGGGGATGGATCAGGCCCTGCTCTGCTGCTCCTTGCCGTCTGCTTGCCCAGGGCCCTTGCAGAGCCCCAGCCGTGCTGTTTGCCCCCAGCCTGCCCACGGCCAGCCTGGGGCTGCTGCCGGGGCTTTTCTCTGCTCAGCTTTGGCCTGGGCAATGTGTTGTGGAGAGAGCCTGGGCAAGGAGCCTGCAGCCCCCAGGCCCTGGCCTGAGGCCTCAGCACTGCTGCTGTGCCAGCAGTGCCCATGGCCTGTCCCTGCTGCAGCCCCGGCACTGCCACCCCCAGCCCTGTGCCCGGCCCCGAGAGCACTCAGGCCCTACAGCAACAGCAGGGCCAGGAGGGCAGCGGGGCAGGGCCACGGCAGCAGCACTGGCAGCACCAAGTGCTGCTGCTGCTGCTGGGCACAGCTGCTGTGCCAGCACTGATCTGCCCCCAGCTCTGCACACAGACATTGCTGCTGCAGCTGCAGAGAAGGGAACCAAAGGGGCATCTCTGCAGAAAACTGGGCTGGGAGATCCTTGAGTTCCTTTAAAGGCACCAAGAGCACAGCCTCTCATTGACACAGTCTGTGGGCACAGCGCAGGTGGAGAGAAACAAAATGGGATCTGGTGCAAACAATGATATTTCTTTGTGGGTCATACTGAATTAATAACCTAAAGTAAAACAATCTCCAAAATGAAACCGACAAGAAGTATCAAAAATGGCTTTTATTGAAAGTGATTTGCAGAAATTGGCCAGCAGTTTAGTGTTCCTGGAAACCATCCAGTCATCAGTGTCCACACTGCAGCCTTGAGCTCCTGGTTCCTCAGGCTGTAGATGAGGGGGTTCAGGGCTGGAGGCACCACCGAGTACAGAACTGACAGGGACAGATCCAGGGATGGGGAGGAGATGGAGGGGGGCTTCAGGTAGGCAAATGCACCAGTGCTGAGGAATAGAGAGAGCACAGCCAGGTGAGGGAGGCAGGTGGAAAAGGCTTTTTGCCGTCCTTTCTCAGAGGGGATCCTCAGCACAACCCTGAAAATCTGCACATAGGAGAAAAATATGAAGAAAAAACAGCCAAGTGCTAAACAGATGGAAAACCCAAGAAGCCAAATTTCCCTGAGGTAGGATTTGGAGCAGGAGAGTTTGAGGATGTGTGGGATTTCACAGAAGAACTGGCCCAGGGCATTGCCATGGCACAGGGGCAGGGAAAATGTATTGGCTGTGCGCAGCAGAGCATTGAGAAAGGCACTGGCCCAGGCAGCTGCTGCCATGTGGGCACAAGCTCTGCTGCCCAGGAGGGTCCCGTAGTGCAGGGGTTTGCAGATGGACACGTAGCGGTCGTAGCACATGATCGTCAGGAGATAGTACTCTACTGACATGAAGAACATAAAGAAAAAGAGTTGTGCAGCACATCCTGTGTAGGAGATGTTCCTGGTGTCCCAGAGGGAATTGTGCATGGCTTTGGGGACAGTGGTTAGGATGCAGCCCAGGTCGGTGAGGGCCAGGTTGAGCAGGAAGAAGAACATGGGGCTGTGCAGGTGGTGGCCGCAGGCTACGGCGCTGATGATGAGGCCGTTGCCCAGGAGGGCAGCCAGGGAGATGCCCAGGAAGAGGCAGAAGTGCAGGAGCTGCAGCTGCCGCCTGTCTGCCAATGCCAGCAGGAGGAAGTGGCTGATGGAGCTGCTGTTGGACATTTGCTGTCTCTGGACATTCCAACCTGCAGAAGGAGGAAATACAGTGACATTTGAGGGGAGATTTCTCACAGAAAAGTCAAAGCCCTTTCTCATAGACCCTTTTCTGCCACTAAACTCCTCCCCCTTGTCTGCATCTGGGAGAACTCCCTTCACTTTTCTTACTTGAGCCCTGATTGCTGCTGGCAAATCTTGTGTGAGGAGCCAGATCTTGACCTGCAGGACACCTGGGAGTCACCCCTGACCCCCAGTCAGTGCAGGGGAACAGTGAGGGCAGGGGCCATTCCTGGTGTTTGAACTTGGACAAAGAATCTGCCCCTAAAGCACAGGAGCTGCCAGTGCAAAGGATGGGGATTGCAGGAGGCAGAAGGAGAGATTCTGCTGCACCTGGGGAGAACAGAGAGTCCAGTGAGGCAGGAGATTTGTCTGAGCCTTAGTGCAGACTGGGGGGAGATGCTCTGTCCCTCTCCTGTTCCCAGCTGCACTGGACTTGTACTTTTCTAAGTCCCACTCCCATGTTTCCCTGGAAATCCAGGAGACACTGCTGAGAGCAGAGGCATCCCTGGCACACAAAGTGGCTCCTGCCTTTCCCAAAGTCAGGGAGAGTCAGCTCATTCCCAGCCTGCCAGCCTGCCCTGCCCAGAGCTGCCCAGGCACAGGGAGCTGGGACACCCCACTGCTGTGCTCAGCCTGAGCAGGAGGAGCCCAAGGGCTAGGCCTGAGCCTGCAGCTGGAAGTGCCATTCCCAGAGAGCCCCTCAGCAATGCCAGCAGCAGCTGAGCAAGGCAAGGAGAGAGAGAGCCGGGCCCTGAGGAAAAGCCTTTCCCTGCCCAGCCCTGCCCAGCCCCTGCAGTGCAGGCAGCAGCAGTGCAGGACAGTGGCCCTCAGGCCCTGGGCAGCAGGCAATGGGCACATGGCAGCAGAGATGCCCTTCATCTCTGGAGCTGCTCTGCCGGCCCAGGAGGGGACTGAGGGCCCCCAGCCCCCGGGCTGAGGGCTGTGCTGGCTGCCAGGGGACACAGCAGCTGTGCTGCTCAGGTCAGTGTCTGCCCTGCAGGGCAGGGCTGGCAGCTGCCACATCTCCCCTGCAGCAGCAGCAGCAGCAGCAGCAGGGCTGCCCTCAGCACTGCCTCCCTCCCTCCCTGCCCAGGGCTCTGCTGCTGCAGCTGTCCCAGCCCGAGCTGTTCCTGTGGGCCCGGGCTCCTTCCCTGCCACAGCTGCCAGAGCCCAGCCCAGCCCCTGGCCCAGCTCTGCCCTGCAGCTGCTCCCGGCTGCAGGCATTAAAGAACAGCTCCCCCAGGCCTGGGCACCATGGAAAGCTGATGCTGCATGGATCTGGAGCCTGGGCAGCTGCAGACACTTGCTGAGCTTCCCAGGAAAACTCAGTGGGATGGTTGAAGAGCCTCAGCCCCTGCTCTGCCCTGCACAGCTGTGTTTGCATTGCCACCAAGCTGAGCCAGGGAAAATTGGGAGCACAGATTCAGGAAAGCAGAGACCCAAGCAGGAAATTCCTGCCCTGAAAGAGGTCATGAAAAGTCCCCCCAGAAATGACCTGGGCATGAGCTGGAGCTCTGAGCAGCCCTGGCACACACAGCACCCTCTCCACAGCAGCAGCAGGACCTGCCCTGGCAGGAGTCACTCCTTGCACCCACTGCTCCCCTCCACCATCCATGGGAGCTCACAGGCAGGCTGAGAGCTGCCCCTGGCAGGTGGCAGATGCCCTGGGCTGGCCAAGAGCCCTGAGGGCTGCAGGAGCTGCTGTGCAGGACAGCCCTGGGCAGCCCTGGCTGCAGCCCCAGCTTCAGCCCCTGCAGCCATCCCTGGCAGCAGGAGCCGTCCTGCCCTGTCCCTCTGATGGTGCCCAGGGCAGCCCCGCTCTGGAGCACATCCTCCCCTAAAGCAGAAAGGGCAGCAGAGCCATCCTTACAGTCACCTCAGTCCTGTCCTGGGTCAGCTTTAGGAGATCCCTGCAGCCAGACACTGACTGTGCCAAAAGCTGTGAAAATTTCTCCAGGAAGTAGCTCAGAGTTTTCAAAAGCTGTGAAGATTTCTCCGTGAATAATCTCAGAATTGTCCTTCCTGTTGAAAGAAATTAGCCCCAGGTTATGCACCCCCGAGTTGTACTGTTACACTGTTTTTCTGTAAAATTAAAGTTGCACTGTTACTTGCCTGTTTTAAACTGTTCATGTTGAATCTGTACCCTGAATTTCTGTTCGTTATGTCCAAGTTCTGTACCCTTTCTCCCTAAATCCTGAGCTTTCCCCTCCCCCGAGGAAAGCACGCCGCTGCCTTGTAGGTAGCTCCCCCTGCCACTTCCTGTTGCCCCCTGCTGCTCCGTGCTGCTCCCTGCCTGCCTGCCGTCGAGCTGTGGGCTCCGCCCAATATGGATATGACCTCCCATGGTGCCTGGCTGCAGCCGAGAGTCCAGTTAGAGCTAAAAAAACCCCTGGGACAGCGAGCCGACACAGAAACTAGACCTAAGAAGGACAAAACTGTGCGAGGCACACGCCCAGCTACCTGCAGGCGGCAGGCATTCTTTTGTTACTTTGTCGCCATAGCCTGAAAGAAACTAGAGAAAGGTAACGCCCCTGGACCACATGAGCCAAAGTGATTCTATTGGAACCCCCGTGAGGACGGAATCCCGACTCTGCAGCAGCACCAGTGGCGGCAGATTCGACTGCACCTCCTCCTCCGTGGTGTCTTCAGGGAGCAGCGGCGGCGTGCGCAGCCCCTCGAGCCCCTACCCAGAGCTGATTTCTAATAAAGGCTTTTTCAAAGGAGCTGGTCTCCTGGCCTAATTTATAACAAATTGGGGGCTCGCCGGGATGTGACCACGCCTGAAGAGGACCGAGGACGGGACGGCCGACCGCTCTTTGGATCTCCAGGACAGCTGGTCACACCGGACCAAGGAAGACAGCCTGGGATCGGACAGCACGGAGGAGCACCGGTAAAGTATAGCCGGTGGCGGGAGTGGAGACGAGCGAGTGGTGTGTGAGTGAGACAAAGACCGGTAGTTCGGATCTTTGAAGCGAGTGTGGACCTCCCAGTACCGCGTTTTCAGTCTCCCGCGAGGGACCTGGCCGGGAAAAGAGGGAAGCGAAAGGAGAACGGTGTGAAAGAGGCGTCTCCAGGGGCATAGGCGCCCCCCTCCGGGCGTGCGGAGGTAATTTAGAGAGTGAGTGGCACGTCACAGGGTGTGTGGAGGATAGGCCCGCCCCATTCTAGAATTTACGGAGGCAGGCTGCTCAGGCTGATCCAAGCGTGCGGAAAGCCTGGAGCCGTGGGTGTAGCACGCACCGCACTGGCTGAGGTTACGGCCCGGGGTGTCCACGAGTTGGGATACTGGCTGGGGTAGCTAACAGGGTGTGGGAGTGAGAGAGGGTACTGGCCGAGTTACGGCCCGGGGTGTCCAGCAGCAGTGGTGGTCAGACCCTGAGGGTGGGTAACTGCAACCACTACTGGCTTGGGACACCGGCTGGGGTAACTACCGGGGTACAGGAGTGGGCGCACTGGTTGGGGGTACCTAGAAGTAAGAGGTATGCGTTCCAGGTGCGGAGAGCCTACAGGGCCGGGGGTCTTTTGAGTATACCGCCTGGGTGTAGGATGAATGAAAGTTAGGGAAGTCCCAAGGTGCGAGGGATTTAACGATAGGGGGAGTGAGTGAGTCGCACACTGTATGTCCGAGTCCTGGCTGTAGGTGGTGACTGGAACTCTGGGCCCAGGTTGACCGGCCACTTATGGAAACTCGATAGATATACAGGAGAGGAAGAGGGGTGCTGGCTGGGGTAGTGACTGAATCTCTAAAGGCGAGATATCAGGCTACCGACAGGGCACTCTGAGCACTGGCAGGAGTGGCCAGACCCCGAGGGCGGGTAACTGGGGCCACTAACGGGTGTTCGTGGAGTGAGTGAGAAAGGGGTGCTGGCTGGGGTAGTGGCTGAATCTCTAAGGGCGAGATATCAGGCTACCGACAGAGCACTCTGAGCACTGGCAGGAGTGGTGCCACTGGGGCCACTGACGAGTGTTCGTAGAGTGAGTGAAGATTACCTAGTGAGAATGGGAGGATATATAAATAAGCAAAAACCACCTGAGGAGGAAAAGGGGAAGATAAAGAACATTCCCCCAGATAGTCCATTAGGACAAATGTTGGAACTATGGGATACTGAAGAGGCCACTAAAAATTTGAGCAAGGTTAAAATGATCCATTATTGTATTGAGGTTTGGCCCACTTTGAATTTGCCTGGAGGATGGCCGTGGTGTGGAACTAAGGACCCCTGGATGTGCTCGCAATTAAACCAGTATCTGAAATCCCGAGGGGACTCAGATACTGAGCAGATCCTTTATGCTGCCTGCTGGCAGAGACACAGAACTGAAAGTGAAACAGTTAAAATTTGCAAGCTACAAGAGGGAAAGAGGAAAAATGAAAAAGAGAAAAAGGAGGAAAGCAGTCACCATTGGAACCCTCTTGATTATTTGCCCCCTCCTCCTGTTTACCCTGGGATACCCCAAACTGTCCCTGCTAACCCTCCAGCTTTACCTGCGAACCCCTCCCCATCTCTCCAAACCATGATCCCTACTCCTTCTTCAGCTTGCTCCCCAACCGGATTAACCCCTACAGCTCCACCCTCTCTACCACCTCAGTCTGACCCGACTGTCTTGAGTACTAACCCCTTCTACTCTTCAACTCTATCCTCGACCTCTCCTAGCACTGGCCGAGGCCACACCCCCTCACCATCTACTGTCCCTGCACCCCCAAACAACTGGGAGCTGGACTTGCCAGCCAATAATATAGAAACCCCAAAAGGACCCTATTGTGGCACCAGGTCAAGAACAAAGCTCTTCCCCCTAAGGAAAGTCCCGATAAGTGGGGCAGCTGGGGATGCACCTCTGACAGCTTCAGAAGTTGGGGGCTTTAAGAAAGAGCTGGGAGGCCTGGTTGGGGACCTGGTGGGGGTGGCTGGCTGGGTGGATTGGTTCCTGAACCCTAATGTCTGCACCTGGAGTGAGATGAACTCTATTTTGGGTGCCTTGTTCAGCCCCAAGGAGATGGCCATGGTCCATGTCGCGGGGATGCAAGTCTGGGAACAGGGGAGCAGGTTTGGGCCCCGGGCAGGGGACGGGCTCCCGCGGGCGGATCCAGGGTGGGATCCAGGTGGAAAAGGGGAAGGGCAGAATGTGGGAGACTGTGGAACCCTGGTGGTGAGGGGCATTGGAGGGTCTGTTCCCCGGGGTGGCAGCACCAGGCTGGCCTTTGATGGGACCCAGGGGGAATGGGACCCCAGCCACCTAGTTAAGCAGGGGAGGAGATTTTTGGTTACGTGGATCCCGACAGTCCTGAGGGCCAAGTGCTGTTAGAGATGCAGTTCCTTGTTGGATCCTAGCCTGATATCAGGAAAAAGCGAGAAATTAGTAACCCATGCTGCTGTTTGGACCCAAGAAAAAGAGTGGACTGACGTTTCCCGTGTAAAAGGACCAGTATCGCCTCCTCCTAACTATGGACAAGGCCCAGAAAAATCCCCCACGAGTCTCCCCAAGTGGACTGCCATCCAACATCCTGCCAGCTGACAAAAGAAGAGAACCAATACATGATGAACATGAGTTGAGAGAAATAAAGAAGTTAGGGTTGTACCAAGGGAAGCAAGGGGAATGGCTAACCCCAGATAAACGAAAGTTTTTAAATAAAGCCCTAGCTTGAAAAAATGCTAACAGAAATACAGAGCCTGACCCACTGGGGCACCCAAGGGTTATGTGATCATTTTTTTAAGAGAATATTTATGTATTGGGGTACATGGTCTGGCCAAAGCAGTAACTGAAGGATGCCTTATATGCCAAAAGGTAAATCAGAAAACGATGGGGGGGAGTGCCCCAGGAGGAAGACGGATGGCATTGGGACTCTTTCAAAATGTACAGGTGGATTTTGCTGAGGTGCCTTCAGTACAGGGTTGCAGGTATCTACTTGTTATGGTTGATTGTTTGGCCCATTGAGTGGAAGCCTTTCCTGCTGGGGAGGAGACGGCACAAGTAGTAATAAAGGTATTATTAGAACACATCATCCCCCGGTATAGGCTAGTGAATAATATTGATTCAGACCGAGGTCCTCATTTTGTAGCCAAAATTCTACATGACGTCATTAACGCCTTAGGAATCAAGTGGCAGTTGCATACACCCTGGCATCCCCAAAGTTCAGGGAGAGTTGAGAGGATGAATAAAACCCTCAAAAATGTATTAACTAAATTGATAACCAAAACAGGAATGAATTGGCTCAAGTGTCTGCCCCTGGCCCTTCTGCGAATCCGGGTCCGACCTAGATCTGACATAGGGGCTTCACCATATGAGATGATGTTTGGACTCCCCTTCTTACTGACCCCCTATAGCACTGGGGATTATTTAGAAGGAGAGGCCGCTACCCAAGAATATGTAAAAACAATTGGAAAGACATTGGCAGATCTTAAAAGAAGAGGGTATCTTCCTCAAACCTCTCCCTTGGACACTGACATGCATCAAATAAAACCAGGAGACTGGGTTTTAATTAAGTCCTGGAATACCACCCCACTAACCCCTAAATTCGAAGGCCCGTTCCAAGTTCTGCTCACTACTCATACTGCAGTGCGAACCCAGGAAAAGGGCTGGACCCACATCACCAGAGTGAAAGGACCATTACCACCCCCGAGTGATCCCTCTGACCCTGCAACCCCAACAAGAGTTCCCTCTGAGTGGACTGCCACTCGAGATCCAGACACCCTCAAAGTAACTCTCAGGAAACAACCAAAAACCAGTTAAAGCCAATAAGGGACAATAACAGTTATTACAAGCTGTCGTTACCATTGTTAAAAATCCACATTGTTATAAGAGGTTAAAAAGGTGTTAATATAAAAGTATAAAATAATGGTTAAATCTGATGTTATAACTTGTTATAATGAGTCACAATGTGTTAATGTAAAAGTAACAGTAATTCTTAATTAAAAAATTAAATCTCTCATAGGGCACACCCAAAGGGAGCTAACTAAAACTAAGAAAAAGGTGGAAGGTGAGAATAAACAAGGGAGAACTCCACAAATCCAGCCTAAGAACTCCCCGACCCAAGAGGCAAGACCAGGTGAGACCAAAGAGAACCCTCAGAGCGAGATGGGGGCAGGTTCATACTGGACTCTTGGAGGGACTAATAGTAGTCCTACTGATATGATGAGGAGAAAGAACCCCCTGACCCAAGAGGCAAGGCCAGGTGAGACCAAAGGATCCACAAATAGAATGGTTCATACTGGACTCTTGGAGGGACTGATAGTAGTCCTATTGATAAGCAAGTTTACAGATGGGGCTTACTCCGAATGCTGTCATTCAGTTTGTGATGGGGAGAATCTACAATCCCTTATGAGAGTTCACACCCATGTGAATCCCACATGTTTTGACATGATCCAATTATCCACCTGTCAAAAAGAAAAAAAACAATATTGGATTGCAAGAAATGCTGCCACATTTAAGCAGTGCCTGACTGGGGAGTGCCCTATCAGAGAGTGGTTCTGTTTTAAAAAGTTAAGAAATACAGAGGGAGTAGCAGACCTGAGAAAAAGAAAATACCAAAAGGGGAGGAGGGGCAGCACACAAACATGGAAAAGTAAAATACAGACACCAAAAAGAATAGTGAAAACATATAAGCCAGCAACTTGGACACAAGATAAATCATGGAGGTGCCAAATTCCAATTTACATGTTGAATAAAATTATCAGGTTATCAAACAAAACAGCCCTTGCCCTTGATCATATCAGTAACCAATTGGCACAGACAAGAGCAGTAGTTTATCAAATCAAACTAGCAGTCGATTATGAAAGTAAGGTAATAAAAAATATTTCCAAAGGAATACAAAAAATTGCATATGTAAGTACCCAGGAATGGAAGCCCTTAATTAATATAGACTGGTGGGACAACTTCTGGTCCTTTGAAGGGACCTGGTGGGAAAAAGTAGTGTTCATTGCAATAAGTGCCTTTGTCAGTCTCCTGCTTCTCCCCTGCATACTTCCCTGTCTAATTCGAACTGTAGCCACTACTGTTCCAGCTAGTCTCCAAATCCCTAAAGATTCAGAGACCTACAAATACAATTACATTGGAACCCCAAGAAGAACTGAGCACAGCAAAAAGAATTTATGACCAATACCAAGAATTAAAACAGATTTATTCCCTTGAGTCAGACATGACCAATTGATGCGGGCTAAAGCCCGATCAAAGAAATAGAGGGGGGATTGAAAGAAATTAGCCCCAGGCTATGCACTCCCGAGTTGTGCTGTTACACTGTTTTGCTGTAAAATTAAAGTTGCACTGTTACTTGCCTGTTTTAAACTGTTCATGTTGAATCTGTACCCTGAATTTCAGTTCGTTATGTCCAAGTTCTGTACCCTTTCTCTCTAAATCCTGGGCTTTCCCCTCTCCCGACGAAAGCACGCCGCCGCCGCCTTGTCGCTCCCCCTGCCACTTCCTGTTGCCCCTTGCTGTTTCTTGCTGCTCCCTGCCTGCCTGCCCGTCGAGCTGTGGGCCCCGCCCAATATGGAGATCAAGGAACTCCCATGGTGCCTGGCTGCGGCCGAGAGTCCAGTTGGAGCTAGAAAAACCCCTGGGACAGCGAGCCGACACAGAAACTGGACCTAAGAAGGACAAAACTGTGCCAGGCACACGTCTAGCTACCTGCAGGCAGCAGGCATTCTTTTGTTACTTTCTCGCCATGACCTGAAAGGAACTGGAGAGAGGTGACGCCCCTGGACCACACGAGCCAGAGTGATTCTATTGGAACCCCCGTGAGGAAGGAATCCCGACTCTGCAGCAGCAGCAGCAGCAGCAGATTCGACTGCACCTCCTCCTCCGTGGTGTCTTCAGGGAGCAGCGGCGGCGTGCGCAGCCCCTCGAGCCCCTACCCAGAGCTGATTCCTAATAAAGGCTTTTTCAAAGGAGCTGGTCTCCTGGCCAATTTATAACAGGTGTGTGGGAGGTGCCGTGCACAGCTGGGCACGGGAACACTGTCCTGAGTGCCCGGCTGTCTCTGCCCTGCCCTCCCAGGCACAGCCCCACCACATCTTCTCTGGCTTCTGCACTGCCCTGAGATTGTCCCTGTCATCTGGTGCTCTCAGGGAGGCTCTGGCATTTGCAGCAGCTGAGTCAGGCACTGCCCTTGGCATTGCTGCCAGGCAGCTGTGGCCATGGCCATGGGGTGTCCGAGCTTCCCTGGGACCTGTGGGGCTGTGGGCAGAGCAGTCCATGGGAAAGGGGAATGGGCTGAGCCCCCTCCCTGAGATCCCATCATGGGCACACCCAGGGATCTCCTTGCTGTGTCCCTGCAAGCTCTGAGCTCCCTCCTGGCTGCAAATCTGTGCCAGAGCCCCTCGCAGTTCCCTGAATGTGCCCCAGGGAAGTGCAGAGATGCCAGAGCTGAGGAAATGCTGCTGGGTTTGCCAAGGGAGCCGTGAGTGTCCTTGGCAGAAGGGGGTGCTGAGACCTTGCCCAGAGCCCTTTGGAGAGACAGGGGAGACATTCAGGGATCCCTCTGCTCTGGGCAGGGTCTGGTTTATCCCAGGGTGACCCAGGACTGTGATTGTGCTCTGACTGCAGCCAAAGCTGCAAACCCAGGGCAATTGGGAACAAGCCCATCCAGCCCCTCACCTTGCCCAAGGCACAGGGAATCCTTTGCCTCTCACATCTCTCAGTGGCAAACTCTGAGTGCAGCAGAAATGCTGGGGATTTCTGACCTCAGAGAACTAGGAATGCTGTGTGGGCAGAAAAATAATGGCCAAAATTCCTTCCTGCTCTCAATGTCCTTTAGAAGTGGGGTGCAGATGGCAACAATCCTGTTTGCATTAAGAGTGATTCCCCTGACAAATCCTGAATATCCAGCTTTGTCCCTCTGCCACATGGCCACAGACCCAGGGCAGCAGGGCAGGGATGGCTCCTGGAGAGCCCCCACGCACAGCCCTGGCTGCTTCAGGCACACTCAGACAGCACAACTGGAGCTCAGGCAGGGACCTGGGTGAAGGTTCTCCCAGAGCAGGAACAAGGGTGGGGGAGTCACAGTGGGACAGTCTACAGGGAATGGCCCAGGTTTGGCTCATAGCAGCCTCTGCTGACTTGTCCCTGTCCTTTCTCCATGAACAGGTGCCCATGTGCAGCCAGAGCAAATGTCCAACAGCAGCTCCATCAGGCACTTCCTCCTGCTGGCATTGGCAGACAGGCGGCAGCTGCAGCTCCTGCACTTCTGCCTCTTCCTGGGCATCTCCCTGGCTGCCCTCCTGGGCAACGGCCTCATCATCAGCGCCGTAGCCTGCGGCCACCACCTGCACAGCCCCATGTTCTTCTTCCTGCTCAACCTGGCCCTCACTGACCTGGGCTGTATCTGCACCACTGTCCCCAAAGCCATGCACAATTCCCTCTGGGACACCAGGAACATCTCCTACACAGGATGTGCTGCTCAGCTCTTTTTCTTTCTGTTCTTCATTGGAGCAGAGTTTTCCCTGCTGACCATCATGTGCTACGACCGCTACGTGTCCATCTGCAAACCCCTGCACTATGGGACCCTCCTGGGCAGCAGAGCTTGTGCCCACATGGCAGCAGCTGCCTGGGCCAGTGCCTTTCTCAATGCTCTCATGCACACAGCCAATACATTTTCCCTGCCCCTGTGCCATGGCAATGCCCTGGGACAGTTCTTCTGTGAAATCCCACAGATCCTCAAGCTCTCCTGCTCACACTCTTACTTCAGGGGAGTTAGAGTTATTGTGTTCAGTGCCTGTTTATCTTTTGGTTGTTTTGTGTTCATAGTTTTCTCCTATGTGCAGATCTTCAGGGCCGTGCTGAGGATCCCCTCTGAGAAGGGACGGCACAAAGCCTTTTCCACCTGCCTGCCTCACCTGGCTGTGCTCTCCATGTTCCTCAGCACAGGCATATTTTCTCACCTGAAGCCCCCCTCCATTTCCTCCCCATCCCAGGATCTGTCCCTGTCAGTTCTGTACTCGGTGGTGCCTCCAGCCCTGAACCCCCTCATCTACAGCCTGAGGAACCAGGAGCTCAAGGCTGCAGTGTGGAGACTGACGACTGAAGGGTGTCACAAACATTAAACTGCTGGCCACTTTTGGAAAATCACTTGTAATAAAAGTCATCTTTGATACTTCTTGTTGGTTTCATTTTGAAAATTCTTTTCTCTTTGTTTTCCTTTTCCAATATTGTAAAAACAAAGTGTCTTTCGTGCCATTTCTTATTTTTTTTTCTCTCCACCTTCACTGTTCCCACAGACTGTGCCAATGAGGGGCTGTGCTTTTGGTGGCTTTAAAGGAACTCAAGGATCTCCCAGCCAAGTTTTCTGCAGAGATGCCCCTTTGGTTCCCTTCTCTGCTGCTGCAGCAGCAATGTCTGTGTGCAGAGCTGGGGGCAGATCAGTGCTGGCACAGCAGCTGTGGCCAGCAGCAGCAGCAGCACTTGGTGCTGCCAGTGCTGCTGCCGTGGCCCTGCCCCGCTGCCCTCCTGGCCCTGCTGTTGCTGTAGGGCCTGAGTGCTCTCGGGGCCGGGCACAGGGCTGGGGTGGCAGTGCCGGGGCTGCAGCAGGGACAGGCCATGGGCACTGCTGGCACAGCAGCAGTGCTGAGGCCTCAGCCCAGGGCCTGGGGGCTGCAGGCTCCTTGCCCAGGCTCTCTCCAGAACACATTGCCCAGGCCAATGCTGAGCAGAGAAAAGCCCCGGCAGCAGCCCCAGGCTGGCCGTGGGCAGGCTGGGGGCAAACAGCACGGCTGGGGCTCTGCAAGGGCCCTGGGCAAGCACACGGCAAGGAGCAGCAGAGCAGGGCCTGATCCATCCCCACTGCGCTGGACAGCCCAGGCCAGCGGCCCACAGCCTCCTCATGCACCTGCCAACAACATCCCCCCTCTGCAGCCCTGGCCTCTCCCCCAGCTCACACAGCTGCCGCAGCCTTGCAGGCACAGCCACGGCAGCACTGCCTCAGGAGCCCCTGTTTGCCCTGCCCAGAGCAGGCCTGAGCACCCCCATGGGGTTGGTGTGGGGAGATGAAGCTGAGGGAGCACAAATGCCAGCAGGGCCTGGGGCCAGGAAGGGCTGGTGCACAGCAGGGAAAGCCCTCAGGTTTGTGGTGGCCTCTGCAGCCAGAAAGTTTGTTCCCATGAGCTGTGAGTTTGCTGTGCCACTGCAGACATTGTTGCTCAGAGCCAGGGATGCCTGGCAGCCACCCCCAAACTGCCCTGAGCATTTCCTTTGCTTTACCTTGGCTTTCTTTCCTTTTTCCTGCTCCAAATTTCTTCCTATTGCCCACCCCTGTTCCTTTTCCTGCAAGCAGCCCATCCCTGGTTGCCCTTTTCCTCTCTGGCCCCATTTCAGTTCCTCACGTGGCACCATGGGAACACCTCTTGGGGTGCAGGATCCTCCTCCAAGTGCTTCAGGAATTGTCTGCAGGCTCCTGTAGTTCCTCCTGCTGCTCCCTTGCCAGAGGCACTCCAGGCCAGAGGGGCACATCTGGGCTGCTGTGTCTGCCTGTGGGGCTCCCTGTTGTGGGCAATGAGGAGGAGCTGCAGAGGCTCTGCAGGACTGACAGGATGGGCTTTGGGGCTGTGAGGAGAAGCTGAGGCACCTGGGCTGCTGCACCTTCTGAAGAGGAGGCCCAGGGCTCATCCTGCAACAGCTGCAAAAGTGGTTTCAGAGAATCCCAGAATCAGCAAGGTTGGAAAAGACCTGGGACATTATCAAGTCCAGCATGTGCTCTGACACTGCCTTGTCTCCCCTGAGTCTCCTCTTCTCCAGGATAAACAACCCCAGCTCCCTAAACCACTTCTTACTGCACTTGTGCTCCAGACACCTCACGAGCCTTGTTGCTCTTCTCTGGACACGCTCCAGCCCTTCCATGTCCTTCCTCAATTGGGGGCCCAGAACTGGACACAGCACTTGAGGTGCTGCCCAACCAGTGCTGAGCACAGGGGAAGAATCCCTGCCCTGCTCCTGCTGGCCACATTGTTCCTGATCCGGGCCAGGAGCCATTGGCCTTCTTGGCCCCCTGGGCACACTGCTGCCTCATGTCCAGCCTGCTGTCCATCAGTCCCTGCAGGTCCCTTTCTGCCTGGCTGCTGTCCAGCCACTCTGTCCCCAGCCTGTAGCACTGCAGGGGTTGTTGTGGCCAAAGTGCAGGATCCAGCCCTTGGTCTTGTTCAAGCTGACATTGTTGGATTTGGGCCCTGGATCCAGTCTGTCCAGGGCCCTGTGCAGAGCCTTCCTTCCTTCCAGCAGATCCACACTCCCAGCCAACTTGGTGTCACCATGGTTCCATGAGGCCCTAGATTGTCACAATGGTCTCCATTATTCCATGAGGCCTCTCAGTGTCACAATGTCCCTTTGGTTCCATGGGACCCCTTGGTGTCACAAAGTCCCTTGGATCCTTGGGCCATGCAGTGTCACAATGAATCCTTGGTTCCAGGAGGTCTGGCAGTGCAGCAATGTTCTCCTTGGTTCCACAAGGTCACAATGGCCTCTTGCTCCCAAGGGGCACCACGGTGTCAAACATGTTTCCTTCATTCCAGGAGTCCCTGAGGAGCAACCATGGCCCCTTGGTTCCATGGGGCCCTGCAGTGTCACAATGGTCCCATCATGACACGAGGTCCTGCTCTGTCCCAGTGCTCTGCATGGTTCCACAAGGCCCTGCAGTGTCACAGTGGCCTCTTGGTTCATTGAGGCCTCAGAGGGCCACCATGAATTCCTTGGTGCTGCAGGGTCACAGAGGAGCCCTGGTCACACAAGATCCTGCAGTGTCACCAGGGACCCTTGTCACATCCCACTAATGCAGGCGGGGGTTGTGATGGTTCGAGTGATCTCAGAGCACAAAAGACATAGCAGGAGACAACAACAATTTTCTCTCAACAGCAGTGCACTTTATTATGTGCACATAGCACTATATGTGACAGAGGGAAAGGGAGAGGGATAAGAGAGAGAGAGAGAAAGAGAGAGAAAAGGGGGTATACCTACCAACGGACAGACAGAGTCTTCGTGATGCACACTGACCAATAGACACAGCTTCTTCCATGAGGAGATCTCCAATTCAGGTTTTCTTGGGGGTCTCTTTATAGTTCTTTCCAAAGCAAGAGGCAGCTGGCCAAAAGGTGGGGAGACCATCAGTAAGTACACTGAGACAGGACAAAGAGCTCCGACGCTTGTCCATGTGTAGAGCAAATGTCCACTCAGGGAACAGGTACAGGGCAAGTACAGGACAAACCAGTCCAAAACCAGTCTGCTGTGGTGTGCCCATTTTTTCCACGTGGGTTCCCATGGGGATGCAATGGTCCAACGAGTGCACCTGCAGACAATGGTTGGCAGACATCCCACCTCAGCCAGACCAGAACTCCTGTATTGGGGTTTTAGGTTTTTAGTCCCAGTCCTTTTTGGGGTCTTCAGTCTTCATCCTTGGTGATGGTCATGAGGCAGATGAGGGACTTTGGGGCCGTCTCTTACAGGTGGTCACTGGGGTGTAGTCATTGGGGTTGTGAGTGGGGTTGTTCATTGAGTTGGACAGTGGGGAGTGGTCAGTGGAGTGGGTGTGGTAGTGTGGTCATTAGGGTGTGGTCATTGGAGGGTGGGTGTGGTCATTGGGATGGGTGTGTGAAGTACTCCCCCCTGCCAGCCCCCCTGGGCTCCTGTGCTAGTTCAGTCTTCTGGGGAGCTTTGGGGGAAATACCTCAGGGCATAGGATAAAAATTCAAAAGAGGCTCTTACCTCAGGATTATTCCAAGGCTTTATTCTCCAAGGGGGCCCAGGGCAAAGAGACCAAACAAGGAAGAGCTCGGGTTTATCCAGACTCTCTGTCTCAGGATAGATAGTTGGCACTGAGCCAATTGGCTTTCAATAAGGGTAGGTAGGGTCAAACCAAGTAGTTACAGGCTTTAGGAGGTTCTGGAGAAAAACCATTTCCCCAGAGGAATACAACAGGTGTGGTCGCTGTGGTTTGTGTGGTCAGTATGGCTGTGCAGTCATTGAGATAGGAGTGGTCAGTGTCAGGGATGTGATCAATGGAGCAGCTGTGGCCATTTTAGGATGTTGTCAAAGGGGTGGGTGAGGCCATTTTGATGGATCTGGTCAATTTGGTGTGGTCAATGGGGTGGGTGTGGTCAGTGGGGGAGTGGTCAATCAGGGGGATGTGGTCACTGAGGTGGGTGTGATCAATGCAGTGGTCAGTGGATGGGTGTGGTCACTGCAGGGGGTGCATTCCATCAGAATCCATTGTGACACAGTTTCCTCCCAGGCCCCGTCAGGCCGTGCTGTGCAATGATGGAGCCTTGTTTCTACAAGGCCTGGCCATGGCCCAGGGGCACCTGTGTCCCAAGAGGCCCCACTTGGTGAAAGTGGAGCCTTGCTCCCATGGGATTCCAGGGTGTTCCAGTGGTGTCCTGGGTTCCATGAGGCCCCTCTTTGTAACAATTGAGGCTTGCTTCCTCATGCCTGACAAATGAACATAAAAGCAGCTCCGTTTGGACCCATGGGGATCTTTCCACACCAAACAAAACTGTAAGAGATCTTCTAACACCTAACTCAGGTGCTAAATCAAACAAAATGCCACCTTTATTCAGTTAGTCACGTGCCTCTGTGTCAGATCCGAGGGTTCTTGGGCTCTGATACAGTGGGATTGCCTGTCTCTTTCCTGCTCCAAGGTCAGGGGAATTAAACTAAGGAGACATTGTTTTGGAAGTCTCACTCTGAAATTTATTATCTTTATTACAAACTCGCGAGATGTGAGCTCTCTATAACAAGTCGAGAAAGTGAGCTAAAATAGTGTCTATTCAAGGTTATTTAAGTCCCAATTATCCAATAATCAGCTGACATTTTTTCGAGGGGTGAATTGGGCAAATCCTTGTTTATTGCTGCTGTTTTGTTGAGCCTCCTTTTTCTGCATCGTGAATGTGTGTGTGTGTGTGTGTGTGTAAGGAGCTTTGGTCTTTCTACAACAGTTTTGGCAGTTATTGTGTATTTTTGAGGCAACGCTACCATCTTGTGTTAAAAGTTACAATTGCAGCAGGTTTATAGATCCCTAGTTCATTTATGATGTAACACTGTCATCTTGTGTCAAAAGTTGTAATTGCAGTAAGAGGGGAATTTTTATTTTAAAACGAGCTTAGTGAATTGTTAAAGGTGGTCAGCCCGTTCTGCAATTCTCACCCTTTGGCTCAGCCTTTCTGTCCCCAGCAGGAGCTGGCAGAGCTGCTGGGCTGGGGCAGGAGCAGGGCAGCCCCAGCGTTCCCCTCTCTGTGACACCACAGCAGTGACAGCCCCAACATTCCATGCCTGGAGACGCTCCAAGGGAAGTGTCCAGAGCCGTGTCCAGTCAACAGAACTGCCCGGCCACTGACCCTGAGTGACCATGGCCCTGCCAGCTCGGAGGCACTGCTGGGGCAGCTGCACCTCAGCCCTGTGATAAATGAATGATTTTGTGATAACTGAATTGTAACTGCATCAATATTTTAGAAAAAGACAAATGATATATGATCAGTGTCAGAAAACAGATGTTTGCAGATGTTTATGAAAAAATAGGAATCAGGGCATAATTTGAAATTAGTAAAACCCTGAAACTGAGTAAGTCTTAGGGTAATTGGAAGATTTGTCTTGAGATGGACAATTGGGATGGATCCAGGTACAGAATTTAAGTTGTGTTTTTATTTAAGGCTTAAGGCAACTTGGAGGTTCCCTGATGAATTTTAGCTCCCCAGAGGCTTGTTCAGTCTTCAGCTCTTCAGTTCAGGAATTCAGTGCCAAAAGCTCATTAACATTCCAAAGCACTCTAACAAGAAAAGCCCCTGGGAAAAATTTAATTTCAAGTCTTCAATTCTTCTGTGGTGAATTGTACAGATTTCAGAAGTGTATTCAAAGAGAATATACTATATTTTTTAAAAAAAATCGGGGGACGGGGGGGTGTGTTCTTTAGCTTTATTTTCCTGTTTATAGATTGGTATCCGCAATCTCCAGGTGATATTGATCCCCAGGACATATTCATCAATATTTCCCCTCAGTTTCCTCCTATTTCCAATTCTAAAATCTATGTCACTGTACTTCATGGTGCATGCTTTCCTTGTTTTTAGGGGCTCTTCTGTCTTCTCTTGGTGGTCTTCTGGATGAAGGCTCACACTTTTCCTCATTTTCCTCTGGATAACCTTACAGGTGTGCATGCACCCCAAGCCTTGTGTTATGGCAGCCAACATCCTATTCCAAAAGTAAGCCTTAAATAAAAACACAACTTTAATTCTCTACCTGGAACCATCCCAATTGTCCATCTCGAGGCCAATCTTCCAATTATCCCTAGACTTTTTCAGTTTTGGGGTTTTACTTATCTCAAATTGCATCCTACATACTATAGTTTTCATAAATATCTGCAAATATCAGTTTTCTGACACTAATCACATATCATTTGTCTTTTTCTAAAATATTGATATAGTTACAATTCAGTTAGCACAAAATCATTCATTTATCACAGGGCTGAGGTGCAGCTGCCCCAGCAGTGCCTCCGAGCTGGCAGGGCCATGGTCACTCAGGGTCAGTGGCCGGGCAGTTCTGTTGACTGGACACGGCTCTGGACACTTCCCTTGGAGCGTCTCCAGGCATGGAATGTTGGGGCTGTCACTGCTGTGGTGTCACAGAGAGGGGAACGCTGGGGCTGCCCTGCTCCTGCCCCAGCCCAGCAGCTCTGCCAGCTCCTGCTGGGGACAGAAAGGCTGAGCCAAAGGGTGAGAATTGCAGGATGGGCTGAGCTGGGAGGGACCCACGGGGATCATGGAGTCCAAGCCCCGGCCCTGCACAGACAGCCCAACAATCCCAGCCTGGGCATCCCTGGGAGCGGTGTCCAAAGGCTCCTGGAGCTGCAGCAGCCTCGGGGCTGTGCCCATTCCCTGGGGAGCCTGGGCAGTGTCTGAGCCCCCTGTGGGGGAAGAAGCTTTTGCTGCTGTGCAGCCCAGCCCTGGCCTGGCCCAGCCCCAGCCCTTCCCTCGGCTGCTGTCCCTGCTGCTGCCCCGGGGCAGAGGTGGGAGCTGCCCCAGCTAAAGCTGAGGATGATGAGGCCGAGTGAGACCCTGATCCTGAGTGGGTTCTGGGGTATCCCACATTCCTGAAGGAATTCCAGGCCATCTCCTGTTCCTGTACACACAAGGTCATGGTGTGTAACAGCGTGTGGCAGCAGTGATCATCGTGTCCAGGGAGGTTCAGCCCCTGGCAGGGAAGCAAACGAGACAAGTCTCTTTGTTAAGCTCGAGAATCCATTTTTATTCCCCCCACCCTGAATCAGGGAGGGGGTGAGGACGAAGAGGGTTTATCATGAGTTTTTTCTCAGTTATATAGTGTCTCAGGTTCATGGGTGGTACAGGGGGCAGGGCAGGGGGCAACTGACCATAGGGAAGACAGAAACTGGACACCAGGCCCCCAGAGCCAATGGGGAAATAGGGAAAGGGGATACATGGGGGGGTGATAGGCTTGAGGAACACAGGGAGAAGATTACACAATGTTTGCAGGGAACTCTGGAGGAGAAGCCTTTGTTACATCTGGGAGGGGTCGCTTTTCCAGGGAAAGGCAGCTGGAAATTCCTTTAATGGTACAAGCGACTCCACAACTCCTCTGTTTTTAAATTGATTGTAACAAGGGGATTCTCAGGAATATGACTTAATGGTTTACAAAACTGAAATGAACATTATTAAGCTGAATTAAGAAGCAATAGAAAGGCATTTGAGACTTAATTACAGAATTACAGTAACATAAATGATGATACTGAATTAAATTCATACATTTTCACTTCATGAACTAATAGTTCAATCTTCTTGGGTTTTGATCTTCCCAGCAGAAGGGGTGCAGTTCCTTCATCTCCTCTTCACAAGGGGCACAGTTCTTAGTGTTTGGTCTCTGGTCTGGTACTGGTGTTGCAGGTGTTCTCTGTTGGGTTGATGATGATGACTGTGAAGCAAGGAAGGGTGAAAGCAGCAGTGGTGGAGCTGGCAGGGCAGGGCCTGGCTCTCCCTCGGGGCTGCCCAGCTCTGCCACACCACCTCTGCCATGTGGGCCTGGGGTGGGGGCAGCTGCAGGCACAGCAGGAAGGGGGGAGGTGGGTGGGGGGAAAGGGCAGGTACAGGACTGGAAAGGACGGACTGGTGGGAAAGAGGGGATCTCAAAACCACGTGGTCAGTGCCATTTTTTAGAAGGAGTGCCCAGGATGGCGTAGCCACTGCCTTCCTGGGCAGGGAACGGAGGATATGGAAAGACAGGGGGGAGAAGGAGGACACAGGATACCGGGAGAATGGTTGGGCACCTGTGTCACTTCTGGACTGTTTCTGACCTTGTCCTGCCTTCAGGGAAAGGGGGACAGGGCTGGAGAGGGGCACGGGGTGACAGAGTGAAAGTAGCAACTCCATGGCATCCTGGCAGTTTTCACTCCTTGCTGCACTCTTAGGAACAAAGGGTAAGGAAAGAGGCAGCTTCACAAAAACTGAAAAACGTGATGTTCCACAGGAGGGAGGACCACTGATCTAGGGCACTGACACTTTGCATGCAATTGTCCATAATTGTCCATAAGTAGCCACCAGGGCTTTATTGTCCATAAGCTGCAGCAAACATGTCAGGAGAGTTCATGAGAGTGCCAGCATGATCCTTTTTGCAGGCAGACCAGCCACTTGTAGCTCTTAAAAACTCCCTCCCATGAAGAATGAGAAGACTTGTGATGGTAGATGTCAGTCTCATCTCTCAGTCCCAGTAAGCCGGTCCCCTTGCTGGGTATTTCCCTCCCTGTAAGCCTTTTATCCCCATGTTTTTAAGGTCACTCTCAACCTGGTCTCCAGCCATGGTACTCTTGAGTCTTCCTTTTTAAGATGGGGGTCCCACAGGGGGTGACTTACGGGGTGCTGCTCGTGCTGTCCTCACTGGTTGCTCACAATTCTCCACCATTTGTAGCAGCGTGTGGCAGCAGTGATCATCGTGTCCAGGGAGGTTCAGCTGCCAGCAGGGAAACAGGTGGGACAAGTCTCTCTGTTAAGCTCAAGAATCCATTTTACTTCCCTCACCCCAGGCTGAGGAATAGGTGAGCACGAAGAGAGGGTTCATGTGGTTTTTCTCAGCTATATAGTGTCCCAGGTTCTTGGGCAGCACAGGGGGCAGGGCAGGAGGCAACTGACCACAGGGAAGACAGAAACTGGACACCAGGCCCCCAGAGCCAATGGGGCAACAGGGAAAGGGGATACCATGGGGGGGTGATGGGCCCAAGAAACCCAGGAGAAGATTACACAATGTCTGCAGGGAACCATGGGGGAAACCCCTGCCACACCTGGGAGGGGCACAAGAGACTCCACACCCATGCCTCTAAATGGACTGTAGAAAAGGGCACTTTAACTGACATCCTTGTTCCCTCTGATCCCACTGCCTCTTGTAAGGGTGCTTGTATCACCCCTTTTGTTCTGCTTCTAGTTGGGGTTGCTACGGGACTACTTTGGGGAGGTGGGCTATGGGGGAAACACAACTCATCATCACTATCACTACTACATGGGTGTGGTGGTTTGGCAGGTGAGGGAATAGGCTGCTCAGTCTTTTCCTTTCCTAGGGGAACTGAGGTGGGGGTTAAGTGTGATGATTCTCTTCAACCCGTTTCTTCCCTTCATCTACCCTGCCTTTAGGAACTGGTCTGAACAGATCTGCTAACTCCTGTTCTTGCTTTTCTGCATGATGGACTTTATCAGGCTGTGTGCACCTCTGGTTTATAGAGCAGGCATCGCAGCATTGCCTGGGTTTTCCTCTGTTAGCCTTGATGTCTTTTTCCAAAGCTAGTACAAAGGGGTCAGAGGGAGGTCTAATCCCACAACTTCTCTGCCATTCTGGATGGTTTCGGAGAGAGAAGGACACATCAGCATAGGTCACCTCTTCCCATTTTTCCTCCCTTCTTAAAAATAACATCAGCTGCAATTAAGGTATCATAATCCAAAGAGCCAGCAGGTGGCCACCAACAGCCTTCTTCCAATTTATGAAGTGGCCATCACTGTGTACAGAATTTCATAAGATTTATTCTCAATCTCCTCGTATCCCACTAGTTCTCTCCAGTGTGCCAAAATACAGCCCGAAGGATTGGCTCTAGAAATGTCCTTGCTTTGGCCAGTACCCATTGTCTTTTTCTTCCCTGGCACTTTATTTTATCTCAGCCCTTTGTCTTGACCTAGCAATCGTGGGCTATGAAAATACACTGGGCACACTCAGTTCTGATTATCTCTACCTTTTCCTCTAGGCTATTTAAAAACTCCCCTTCCCCACTAGCTCAAGCAATTAGCCGCTTGTCAAATATCAAAAGCTAAAA
Organism: Phylloscopus trochilus trochilus; assembly: GCA_016584745.2. Lineage (NCBI taxonomy): Eukaryota > Metazoa > Chordata > Aves > Passeriformes > Phylloscopidae > Phylloscopus > Phylloscopus trochilus. The sequence goes on along the minus strand of WQNJ02000055.1, from coordinate 262,849 downwards.
TAAACCACAAGGGGGAATCTTCTAATTCTTTTTACCCAGCTGGCACCATTCCCAGTCTTTTTCAAAGATATCCAAATCCTTGGGCTCCAATTTTTTCCCACAGACTAGACTCACTATCTCATACTGATCATGTGCTACTTCCCAACTATAGTGTCTCAGGAGCTCTGGGATACACTTGGGGCATCTAGGTCTTCTTCTGTGGGATAGACAAGACCATCACCTTTTGCACCCTCTACAGTGGAGAAGGACCCAACCTGGATGCCATCCTGGTTCCCAATGAAAAATTGTCAGCCCACACACAATGCAAGGGGTCACCCCTATTCGTCCCCACTGCCGTGGATTTCTGAGATTATCCTCAGCTGGGGGTAGTTCCCAGTTAAAAGCCAAATGAGTATTCATTCAACTTGAATACAATCCTCCTAAAAGCACCCTCGTTGTTCTTCAGTTCTTTCGCTCAACATTAACCCAATCCTCTCCTAAATTCAAAAATACATTCAGTTGAAGCCCGAACCACGTAGACAGTGCTTACCGAGCTTCGCTGTCCACCTTTTACAATTCACTAAGGACAAACAGCTCGTTTTAAAACAAAAGTTCCCAACTTACTGCAATTATAACTTTTGACACAAGATAGCAGTGTTACATCATAAATGAACTAGAGAGCTATAAACCTGTAGCAATTGTAACTTTTACCACAAGATAGTAGCGTTGCCTCAAAAATACACAATAATGGGAAAAAGTTGTTGTTGTAGAAAGACCAAAGCTTGCTACACACACATGCACAGGCATTCAAGATGCACAAAAAGATGGCTCACCAAAACAGCAGCAATAAACAAGGATTTGCCCAATTAACCCCCTTAATAGATGTCAACTGATTATTGGATAATTGGGATTTAAATAGCTTTTAATAGTCACCATTTTAGCTCATTTTCTTGGCCTGTTAAAGAGAGCTCACATCTCATGAGTTTGTAATAGATAATAATAACAAATTTCAGAGGGAGACTTCAAAAACTATGTCTCCTGAGTTTTATTCGCCCTGACCGTGGAGTAGGAAAGAGACAGGCAATCCCACTGAAAAAGAGCCCAGGAATCCTTGGATCTGACACAGAGGCACGTGACTAACTGAATAAAGGTGGTATTTTGTTTATTTTAGCACCTGAGTTAGGTGTTAGGAGATCTCTTCTAGTTTTGTTTGGTGTGGAAAGATCCCCATGGGTCCAAATGGAGCTGCTTTTATGTTCATTTGTCAGGCATCAGGAAGCAAGCCTCAATTGTTACAAAGAGGGGCCTCATGGAACCCAGGACACCACTGGAACACCCTGGAATCCCATGGGAGCAAGGCTCCACTTTCACCAAGTGGGGCCTCTTGGGACACAGGTGCCCCTGGGCCATGGCCAGGCCTTGTAGAAACAAGGCTCCATCATTGCACAGCACGGCCTGACGGGGCCTGGGAGGAAACTGTGTCACAGTGGATTCTGATGGAATGCACCCCCTGCAGTGACCACACCCATCCACTGACCACTGCATTGATCACACCCACCTCAGTGACCACATCCCCCTGATTGACCATTACCCCACTGACCACACCCACCCCACTGATCACACCCAATGGACCAGACCCATTCAAATGGCCTCACCCACCCCTTTGACAACATCCTAAAATGGGCACAGCTGCTCCATTGATCACATCCCTCACATTGACCACTCCTATCCCAATGACTGCACACCTACACTGACCATGCAAACCACAGTGGCCACTCCCCACTGACCACACTCGACTGACCACCCAACTGACCATAACCACTGAGCACACCCACTGACCACCCCAATGACTGCAGCCATTGACCACACCCACTGCCCACCCAAACGACCACCCCACTGAGCACACCCACTGACCACCCCCATTGACAACACCTCACCACACCCACTGACCAACCCAATGACCACTCCCCACTGACCACAGCCACTGACCACACCACTGCCCACACCCCAATGACCACCCCACTGATCATACCCACTGACCACACCCACTGCCCACCACAAGGACAACCCAATGACCACACACATTGAGCCCACCCACTGGCTACCCTCATTGACCATACCCCACTGACCACACCCAGTGACCACACTCACTGTGCACACCCACTGACAATGACTGCCCACTGACCACCCCACTGACCACTCCCCACTGTCCAACTCAATGAACAACCCCACTCACAACCCCAATGACTACACCCCAGTGACCACCTGTAAGAGATGGTCCCAAAGTCCCTCATCTGCCTCATGACCATCACCAAGGATGAAGACTGAAGACTCCAAAAGAGACTGGGACACAAACCTAAAACCCCAATACAGGAGTTCTGGCCTGGCTGAGGTGGGATGTCTGCCAACCATTGTCTGCAGGTGCGCTCGTTGGACCAATGCATCCCCATGGGAACCCACATGGAAACAATGGGCACACCACAGCAGACTGGTTTTGGGCTGGTTTGTCCTGTACTTGCCCTGTACCTGTTCCCTGAGTGGACATTTGCTCTACATATGGACAAGCGTCAGAGAGATTCATCCTGTCTCAATGCAGCTGATTATGGTCTCCCCACAGTCTGGTCAGCTGCCTGTCACTTTGGAAAGGGTTATAAAGAGACCCCTCAAGATGACCCAAATTCGAGATCTCCTCATGGAAGAAGACACGTCCATTGGTCAGCGTGCACCACGAGGACTCCAATTCTCCGTTGTTACATATACCTCCTTTTCTCTCTCTTTATCTCTCTCTCTCTCTTTATTACCTCTCCCTTTCCCTCTGTCACATATAGTGCTCTGTGAAGTTAGTAAAGTGTACTGCTGCTGAGAGCAAATGGTTGTTGTCCCCTGCTGTGTCTTTTGTGCTCTGAGATCACTCGAACCATCACAACCCCCACCTGCATTAGTGGGTTGTGACCAGTGCTCAGGCCTGCTCTGGGCAGGGCAAACAGGGGCTCCTGAGGCAGTGCTGCCGTGGCTGTGCCTGCAAGGCTGCGGCAGCTGTGTGAGCTGGGGGAGAGGCCAGGGCTGCAGAGGGGGGATGTTGTTGGCAGGTGCATGAGGAGGCTGTGGGCCGCTGGCCTGGGGTGTCCAGCGCAGTGGGGATGGATCAGGCCCTGCTCTGCTGCTCCTTGCCGTGTGCTTGCCCAGGGCCCTTGCAGAGCCCCAGCCGTGCTGTTTGCCCCCAGCCTGCCCACGGCCAGCCTGGGGCTGCTCCCGGGGCTTTTCTCTGCTCAGCCTTGGCCTGGCCAATGTGTTCTGGAGAGAGCCTGGGCAAGGAGCCTGCAGCCCCCAGGCCCTGGCCTGAGGCCTCAGCACTGCTGCTGTGCCAGCAGTGCCCATGGCCTGTCCCTGCTGCAGCCCCGGCACTGCCACCCCCAGCCCTGTGCCCGGCCCCGAGAGCACTCAGGCCCTACAGCAACAGCAGGGCCAGGAGGGCAGCGGGGCAGGGCCACGGCAGCAGCACTGGCAGCACCAAGTGCTGCTGCTGCTGCTGGCCACAGCTGCTGTGCCAGCACTGATCTGCCCCCAGCTCTGCACACAGACATTGCTGCTGCAGCTGCAGAGACGGGAACCAAATGGGCATCTTTGCAGAAAACTTGGCTGGGAGATCCTTGAGTTCCTTTAAAGCCACCAAGAGCACAGCCCCTCATTGACACAGTCTGTGACCAGAGGGGAGTTGGAGAGAAAAGAAATCAGAAATTGCAAAAACAATGGCTTTTCTTTGTGGATAATTTTGAAAAACTAGAAGACGCGGAAAAAAAACCCACAACCAAACCAACAAGAACTCTAAATAATGGCTTTTATTGAAAGTGATTTACAGAATTTGGCCAGAAGTTTAATGTTCCAGTAAACATCCAGTGATCTGTGTCCACACTGCAGCCTTGAGCTCCTGGTTCCTCAGGCTGTAGATGAGGGGGTTCAGGGCTGGAGGCACCACCGAATACAGAACTGACAAGGCCAAATCCAGGGAAGGGGAGGAGATGGAGGGGGGCTTCAGGTAGGCAAAAATTCCGGTGCTGAGGAACAGGGAGAGCACAGCCAGGTGAGGGAGGCAGGTGGAAAAGGCTTTGTGCCGTCCCTGCTCAGAGGGGATCCTCAGCACAGCCCTGAAGATCTGCACATAGGAGAAAACAATGAACACAAAGCAGCCAAGTCCTAAACTGGAACTAACAGCAATGAGCCCCAGTTTCCTGAGGTTGGAGTGTGAGCAGGAGAGCTTGAGGATCTGGGGCACATCACAGAAGAACTGCCTCACGGCATTGCCATGGCACAGGGGCAGGGAAAATGTATTGGCTGTGTGCATGAGAGCATTGAGAAAGGCACTGGCCCAGGCAGCTGCTGCCATGTGGGCACAAGCTCTGCTGCCCAGGAGGGTCCCGTAGTGCAGGGGTTTGCAGATGGACACGTAGCGGTCGTAGCACATGATGGTCAGGAGATAGTACTCTGCTGCAAGAAAGAAGAAAATCAGAAAAACCTGTGCAGCATATCCTGTGTAGGAGATGTTCCTGGTGTCCCAGAGGGAATTGTGCATGGCTTTGGGGACAGTGGTGCAGATGCAGCCCAGGTCGGTGAGGGCCAGGTTGAGCAGGAAGAAGAACATGGGGCTGTGCAGGTGGTGGCCGCAGGCTACGGCGCTGATGATGAGGCCGTTGCCCAGGAGGGCAGCCAGGGAGATGCCCAGGAAGAGGCAGAAGTGCAGGAGCTGCAGCTGTCACCTGTCTGCCAATGCCAGCAGGAGGAAGTGGCTGATGGAGCTGCTGTTGGACATTTGCTCTGGCTGCACATGGGGACCTGTTCATGGAGAAAGGACAGGGACAAGTCAGCAGAGGCTGCTTTGAGCCAAACCTCTGCCCTTCCCTGTAGACTGTCCCCCTGTGACTCCCCCACCCTTGTCCCTGCTCTGGGAAAACCTTCACCCAGGCCCCTGCCTGAGCTCCAGTTGTGCTGTCTGAGTGTGCCAGCAGCAGCCGGGCTTGTGGGGGGGGGCTCTCCAGGAGCCATCCCTGCCCTGCTGCCCTGGGTTTGTGGCCTTGTGGCAGAGGGACAAAGCTGGATATTCAGGATTTGTCAGGGGAATCACTCCTAATGCAGAAAGTCTCAGTAGGATCTGCAAACCCTAGTCTTAAATAAACAAATGGCAGGAGTTGGTTTTAGGATTTTTTCCTTCCCACAATCATTGCTGGTTCTCTGAGGTCAGAAATCCCCAGCATTTCTGCTGCACTCAGAGTTTGCCACTGAGAGATGTGAGTGGCAAAGGATTCCCTGTGCCTTGGGCAAGGTGAGGGGCTGGATGGGCTTGTTCCCAGCTGCCCTGGGTTTGCAGCTTTGGCTGCAGTCAGAGCACAGTCACACTCCTGGGTCACCCTGGGATAAACCAGACCCTGCCCAGAGCAGAGGGATCCCTGAATGTCTCCCCCTCTCCAAAGGGCTCTGGGCAAGGTCTCAGCACCCCCTTCTGCCAAGGACACTCACGGCTCCCTTGGCAAACCCAGCAGCATTTCCTCAGCTCTGGCATCTCTGCACTTCCCTGGGGCACATTCAGGGAACTCCAAGGGGCTCTGGCACAGATTTGCAGCCAGGAGGGCAGCTCAGAGCTTGCAAGGACACAGGAAGGAGATCCCTGGCTGTGCCCATGATGGGATCTCAGGGAGGGGGCTCAGCCCATTCCCCTTTCCCATGGACTGCTTTGCCCACAGCCCCACAGGTCCCAGGGAAGCTTGGACACCCCATGGCCATGGCCACAGCTGCCTGGCAGCAATGCCAAGGGCAGTGCCTGACTCAGCTGCTGCAAATGCCAGAGCCTCCCTGAGAGCACCAGATGACAGGGACAATCTCAGGGCAGTGCAGAACCCAGAGAAGATGTGGTGGGGCTGTGCCTGGGAGGGCAGGGCAGAGACAGCCGGGCACTCAGGACAGTGTTCCCGTGCCCAGCTGTGCACGGCACCTCCCACACACCCACAGTGCCCTCCTGCCCCCAGCACTGCTCTCTTCAGCCCCCTCTCCTTCCCTCAGCATCTCCCTGGGCCTGGACATTTCCCTGCTGAGAGGAGCCTTGTCCCTGCCAGCGCTGACAGAGCCCATCCCAGCCTCTGTGCCCTGGGCCCGGCCCTACAGAAACCTGCCTGTCTGCAGGGCCCTGGCTGGGGCAGGCTCTGTCTGCAGCTGGGCAAGGGCAGCTCAGGAGAGCGCTGCTGGGCCCTGCTAAGGTGATGCTGCTGCTACTGCTGCTGCCCAGGGCTGAGGAGAGGCTGAAGGCCCTTGAGGAGCCTCCCAGCAGAGAGACTGACCACCCAAAGTTACAGTGCTGGAGTCTCTGTAAATGTTCAAACATTCCTTTGATGATCCTGAGTGTCCCTTTCAACTCAGACTGTTTTGTGGTTCTGTGATTAGAATTCCTGTTCTGCTTCTCTCATCCTCCTGTTGCCTATAATTAAAAGAGAGAAAAAAAAATAACACTTGTAACAGCATTAGATCAGTAAAGTAAAAACCAGACCAATACTGGAAGTTCCAGGCGTCCCAGTAGGGATGGGGCATACCCAGCCCCTGATTTCAACAATTTATTGAGGTTGATTAATTAGGATATTTAACAGGAACATCCAGTAGGAGATTCATTTTTCCCTGTTACACATCTCTGAATCAACCCATTGGAGTTGGTCCAAGGGCTTCTTTGCCCCACTTTTTTTTTTTATGATTGCTCACACTCTGGTTGAAAAACCAAAATGTTCTTTTTCTAGAATCTTCCTGATAACAAGACTAAACAGTAGTTCAGGAATGTAATTAGAAGGTCAGCTTATTGTTGTAAAACTTAAAAGAAAGGGTAGGAAACATGCTAGAATTAATTAAGAATTATACTTAAATAAGTATATGTATACTATAAGTATGTAAGTATATATAAGTATATGTATACTATACAATATATACTATAGTATAAAAGCATATATATATGTATATGTATATGTATATATAGTAGAGTATGTAAGTATATGTACACTATAATAAGTATATGCAATAGTAGTTGAATAGAGGAAATTAAAGATTATAGTTTTATAACCATATAATAGCAGTTTACAGAGCTACAAATATATGAAAAACGTATAAAAAGCAAAAATCTATTTGTCATCACCCCACCTCCCCAAAACTGCTCCAAGTAGGAAATTGAAAACACTCTCAGGAAAGCTCCTGATCTTCACAGCAATCCCAGGCTCACCTTCTTTTGGGAAGTGTCCTCCAGAGCTGTGCCCAGGCTGGTGTGGAGCTGGGAGCAGCCCTGCCCCACACAGCACCTCTCAGCAGCAGCACCTGCCCTGCTCAGGGTGGCTCCTTCCCCCCACAGCTTCTCCCCAGCACTGGGAGCAGCTCCCAGGGCTGGCTGAGAGCTGTCCCTGGCAGGCAGCAGAGTCCCTGGGCCAGCACAGAGCCCTGGGCTGCAGGAGCCTGCTCTGCAGGACAGCCCTGGGCAGCCCTGGCTGCAGCCCCGGCTGCTCAGCCCTGCAGCAGAGCCTGGCACAGGGAGCTGCCCTGTTCTGGGCCTTGGCTGCTGCAGCAGGGAAACCCAGCATTGCCCCAGGGCCACATCCCTGCCCTGCAGCAGCTCAGAGAGTCCTCCTGGAAGGACCTCAGAGCTGTGGGATGTGGCAGCTTCAGGAGATCCCTGCAGGAACTGCAGCTTATCTTCCCCCAGCCAGAGAGTGACTGTTCCCAAAGCTGTGAGGATTTCTCCTCTAGTGAGCTGTGAGTGAGCTCTGCTGGGCTGTGAAAAGAGTTGCTCATCAGGAGAAATGTCTTTTGAAGCTCTTCTTGGTTGCCAGGAGCTGCCTCTGTGCCAGGAGCCCAGCCCAGCTCAGCAGCACAGACAAAGCACAAGGACTTTAATTAATCCCTTGGGGCTCTGTGCTGAGGCTCTGAACACCAGTACCTGACAGGGACCCAAAGAAACCTCTTAAGAACTCCAAGGCAGAATCCAACTCCAAAGTTTCTGGAAGTTTTAATGGGTCCCACTGAGGCACACAACACAGAAAGTGTCCGCAGTCCCCAGGCAGAGCAGAGAACTGCAGGCAGTGATGCCAGGACGAGACAAAGAGAAGCCAAGCCTTGGTGGCCTGGGGCACAGCAGGGTCTGTGCCACCAAGGGCTGTCAGGAGACACCTTGTCCTGAGGCCCTGGGGCCTCCTGGCACAACCCCAGCAAGGCTGGGCACTCTCAGCCCCTTGTCCTGCCCTCAGCATCCCCCTGACAGCCCAGTGGCCTCAAGGATCTGCTGGAAGGAGTCCCTGGGGAGCCTTGGTCAGGAATGGCCCTGGGGGGATCCTGAATGCTCCCAAGCACTGCAGGTTCTTCAAAGGACTTTGGGTTTGGCTTTTGCCTTGGAGTTTCTGAGACGTTTGTGCAATCATGGCCTCCAATTATCTGCTGTAATTAGTCCCTTGAGAGGCTTTGTCAGTAACAACACTCAGTGGGGCTCATTAATGCTTCAAGGTACTTCAGTTATTTGAAGGTGCTTGGTATTTCGCTTTTAAATCTGATTCTGTGAGTAAGATTGTGCAATCCTGGCCCCAATTATCTACTTTAACAAGTCCCTTGGGATCCTTAGTCAGTAAAAACACTCAGTGGGGCTCATTAATACTTCAGGGTACTCAAAATTTCTTAAAGAACTTTTTTTGACACTGAGTCTGAGAAGTTTGTGAAATCATGGTCCCCAATTATCTACTTTAACAAGTCCCTTGGGATTCTTCATCAGTAAAAACACTCAGTGGGGCTCATTAATACTTTAAGGTACTCAAAGTTTCTTAAAGAACTTTTTTTTGGCCACTGAGTCTCTGAGAAGTTTTTTTGAGATCCTGTCTTCCAATTATTTGCTTTAATGAGTCCCTTGGGATCTTTGCACTGACACTCATTGGGGCTCATTAATACTTTGAGATACTCAAAGTTTTTAAGGTGCTTTGGAATTTCCTTTCCACACTGAATTTCTGAGAAGACTTTGTGCAATCCTGGCCTCCAGTTCTCTCTTCCAAGGAGTCCATGAGGAACCTGTGTTGGGGATGGACCTCAGTGCAACCCATGAATGCCTCAAGACACTTTGGGTTTTTCTTCTGACTTGGACTCCTGCAAACGTTTGTGCAATCTCCTCTCAGGCCCTGAGGTTCAAGGGCTCAGCATCAAATGTACCACAGAGCTCATTAAGATCAAGCAAGTCCTGACAAACCATGGCTGTGCCTTGATTTTCCTCTGGTCTGCTGCAGTTCATTAGGAAATCTTTTTCCTAGAGTTATGGAGAAATATTTCAAAGAATTTCTAAGAAATACGTATTCCTATTTTCAAGGATGTATTTTTCTTGCTAGAGCAGAGCTGATTGCAGCATTCAGTGATTGATATTGACCCAGGGTCCCTCCTCAGGAGGTCTGGCCTGCTCAGAGAAGCTGTGCCCTGAGGTCTGACCCAGTGTGGACAACCTTGCTCCACATCCCCCAACCCCATCCTGTTTCTCCTCACTCACCTGGGACCTGCTTTGCTCAGAGAACTGGCTCCACTCAGCCAAAGAGGTTTTTTTTTCTTTTATTATTTTTTTAAGCAATTTAAAACTCCTGAGTTTCCCCACTGAAAACAGACACCCTCCTCAAGTCTGTGCCAGCCCAAGGTGCCACGAAGGCCACTGCAGGCCTGCCCTGGGCCAGGAGTGAGGGTGGATCATCATCCCAACCTGCCCTGGGCCATTGCAAGGGGCTGTGGCCATGGATACTGCACTCACCCCACTGCTGGCTTTGGGTGCCACAGCAACCCCCATCAGTTCAGGTTTCCTTGGAAAGCACCCCAAGGAGCCATTTCTGCAGCCAGGTTCCATGGCCAGGGGGATGTGGGGGACTGCAGGTGGTCAATGCCCCGTCCCTGGAAACATTCCAGTCCAGCTGGGACAGGGCTCTGAACAACCTGATCTGGTGAAAGATGTCCCTGCTCATCCCAGGCCTGGACAAGAGGCCTGAGTGAGACCTGAACAACAGGCCCTGAGCCAAAGGTGACCTCTGGGTGAACCTTTCAACCCAAGGTTATCTTTGTATCTGCTCATTAGTGAAATATGCATGGTCATTAGCACTGTGATTGATGTATCCACTCATTAGTGAAACATGGATTGACCTTTCTGTGTTTAGAAGCTGGGCAAGGCCATGAAGTCCAACATCTGGCCTTGTCTGGGGCTTTATGGTCAGAGTCACTTCCCTTGGTTCCTCCTTGGGCCCTGGCAAGGCTTTGGGAGGGACCCAAGAGGAGGATGAATCCAGATGTTCCCGCTCTAGAAGTGCTGTCAGTTTGTTTATTCAGCACTATCAGAGCTGGGCCCTCTCTCAGCGAGGCTGGAGCCTCACCTGTGGCTGGAGGCACCTGCAGGAATTCCCAGTGTCCAGGAGTGGCTCTGCAGTCCTTGGCTGTGACAGCTTCCCCCAGCTGATGTGTGGGTGTGGGTGATGGGAAAGTCTGAGGGTCACTGCTGATGGATCTTTCTTAGTCACTGCAGGCAATCTTTGGTAGTGATGGTTGGGTGCATTGCTGAGCTGCTCCTTCTGTGCTCCTTTGCCTCAGTTCCCACTCACCCCTGAGCTTCAGCCCTGGCTAGCAGTATGCTCGGGGGAAACTGAGGCAACAATGAAGATAAAAGACAAAAGGTGCTCTTAATCCTTCAGGAACACAGTCCCACAGTTTAATGCAGAACCTACTCCTTGAAGCTTGGGGGAGTTAAGAGCAGAATTAAGAGAGGAGTATAGAGGGCGATTCCCTTCCAGAGGGCAGTTTTATGCCCTCTGCCAAGGAGGGGGAGGGGAGGGGGTCTACCAACCACTGGGGGCTGACCTGGGGGAGGTGAGGCATAGGTGGTGTCAGGGAGAGGGGATTCAGTGCAGGGGCTCATGGGCAGGGTACAGCAAATTCTTTGTGTGAACACATATAACAGAAACACCCAGTGCAATAGAACAAAGTGAACTAACTACTTAGTGCAATACAACATCTCACCCTTTTGTGTTACAATAAAACTAAAAGACACGTTTCAGGCCTATTCTGATGTAGAATATGTTTTTGCCCACCACTTTTGATTTGCAGGCAGTTTTGGCTGTTTTTAGCCTGCAAGCTCTGCATGGCTGACTTCTGAGGTGGTAGGGATTAAAGCATTGAGGGCCTTTAAAAGTAGGCAGCAGAGAATTCCGAATGCCAAAACAATTAAAAACAAGACAACAAAAAACAACAGGATTGTAAAAGGAAACACAAAAATAAAGCATATTAACAATCTGAGATCTGTCGGAAGTAACCTGATTTTTAAGAAGGCTCTGTCTTCTCTTTCCGGTGGTGTCTTCTTTCTGAAGTGACAGCTGCTTGCTTCTCATCATCTTCTGTTGGTGCTGAAAGCACAATTTTGGGAGCAAAAGGTTTCACCCGCTTTTGGGGTATATGCACATGTAGCCACATCCCCAGGTCAGGAGCTCATAGGGACCTTTGATCTCCCAGGTTTCTGGGTCCCTAATCAAAACTGGTGGGCGCTGTGACAGCTTAAACTGATTACTGCTGTTAAAGTGACGTACCACTGGAGGACTCCTGTTTTCAAATGAACAGTTCAGAAAGTTAATGATAAACATGTCTTTGCAAAGTTTTTGTGGTGGTGACATCCATGCTGTGGAACTGTCTTGCCCAGCCAGGACCCTTTTGAGCATCTGGTGGGCACGCTCGACCACAGCTTGGCCTGTGGGGGATGCCTGTTACATGTTCCATTCCCCACTGCTGGACAAACTCAAGGAATTTCTTGCTTTTGTACGCTGGGCCATTATTAGTTTTGATTTTCTTAGGGATCCCCAGCACTGAAAAGGCTTGCACAAGATGTTTCTTGGCACGTGCAGCCATTCCTCCTGCGTGGGCAGAGGCATAAACTGCATTTGAATAGGTGTCAATGCTCACATGCACATATATTTGGCGGCCGAAACTAGGAATGTGTGTGATGTCTGTCTGCCACTCCTGGAAGCTTCCAAGCCCTCTGGAGTTAACCCCCATTGCAGGGGAGTTTTTAGAAGAACGAGGTCACAATCTATTGCTAAGAGGTTTGAACAATCCTTGCTATCTGGGAAGAGTAGGGGTTCTTGTACTGTGCCTGCTGTGTACTCTGCTGTTTCTACCTTGCCTTGAATTAGCAAAAAGGTAGCAATTGTAGTAACTCATTGAACCTTCTCAAGGATGCTTCCCCTCAGAAGCTGAAGACATGTAACAACTTGTTGTACCTTCTCATAGATGCTGAAGACAGAAATGCTGATCATATGACAGAACAAAGAAGAATTCGCTGCCAAAACACATGAACCAATGAGCAATGAGTGCTTGAACATGAGATTTTAACCAACTACCAATTGTTTAGCTGTGCCTGTTTTTACTCTGTAACCACATAAATATAAGGAATAAAGAATAAATGAGGAGATCAAACCTAATCATATTGATGTCCATTTGATACTCGGCTCCTTCCTCAAAACAGTTTCCATGGGTCCCCACAGTGTCACAATGGCCCCTTGCTTCCATGAGGACTTGCAGTGTCAAAATGGTTTCCTTGGTTCCATGGAATGGAACAATGCACAATGAACAATGCACAACTGCACAATGACACAGTGGCCCCCTTGGTTCCATGAGGCCTCAGAGTTTCACAATGGTCTCCATGATTCCAGATAGTCCTGCAGTGTCACCGTGGTGCCTTGGTTCTTTTGGGCTCCTCAGCATCACAATGGCCCCTTGGCTGCATGAGGCCCAGCTGTGTCACACTGGCCTCTTGCTTCCATTGAGCCCGGTAGGGTCACAATTGTCCTCCCTTGCTTCCATGAGGCCCTCAGTGTCACAGTGGTCTCCTTGGTACTGCAGTATCGCAATGGTGTATTCAATGAGGCCCTGCAGTGTCACAATGGGCTCCTTGGCTCCACAAGGTCTTGCAGAGCCTCTTGGTTAAAAGAGGCCTCAAAGATCCATAATGTTTTGCAGGATTCCATGAGGGCCCGTGCTGTTCTATGAATCCTTAGTTACATGGGGCCCTGTAGTGTCACAATGGACCCCTTGGTTCAATGGTGCCACACAGGGCCACAATTGTCCCTTGGTTCCATTAAGCCCCACAGTGTCACTATGGACCCCTTGGCTCCCCAGGGCTCTGAAGTGCCACGATGGCCCTTTGGTTTCCCAGGGCCTCAAGGTGTGCAAATGGCCTCCAGGGTTTCATGAGCCCCTGCTGAGTCAGAATGGACCTTTGGTTCCATGATGTCCCATAGTGTCACAATGGTGTCCTTGGTTCCACAGGGTCAGAATGGACCCTTCATCCATGGACACCCAGTGTTCACTGCAGCCCCCTTAATTCCATGGGACTCGGCCATAATCTAATAGGTCCTTGGTTCCAGTGAGTCCCGAAGTGTCAGAAGAGTCTCCATTGTTCCATGAGGCCCTGCAATATCACTGTGGTCCCCTTGGTTCCACAAGGCCCCAGAATATAACAATAGACACTTGGTTCCACGAGGCTCCTCATTCACAATGGCCCCTTGGCTCCATGTAGCCATGCTGTGTCACAATGGCTTGTGGTTCCATGAGGCCCAACAGAGTTACAATGGACCCCTGGTTCCATGAGACCTTGCTGTGTCACAATGGAGTTCTGGTTCCAGGAGCTTTCATACTGCCAACAACAGTCTCCTTGGTTCTGCAGTGTCACCATGGACCCTTGGTTCCAGGAGGTCCCACAGTATAACATGGTCACTTTGGTTCTGTGAGATTCAGCAGTGTCACAATGGCCTCCTTGGTTCTACAAGGCCTTGCTGGGTCAGAATGACCCCTTTGGTTCCACAAGGCCCCACAGTGTAACCATGGTCTCCTTGGATCTGCATTGTCACAATGGACCTCCCATTCCCTTCAGCCCCGGTGTTTCACAGTGGCCCCTTGGTTCCATGAGTTACTGGACTCTCAGCAATGGTTCCCTTGCTCAAACAAGGCCTTGCTGTGTCACAATGGACTCTTGGTTCCATGAGGCCTTCCTCTGTCACAATGTACTTTTGATTCCATGAGGTTCCAGAGTGTCCCAATGGTCTCCTTGGATCTGCAGCATCACAATGGACCATTGATTCTATAAGGCCCTGCCGTGTCAAAAAGGATTTTGGTTTCATGAGGTTCCAAGGTGGCAGAGTTAACTCCTTGGTCCTGTGAGGCCCCACTGTCACTAAATCAGTGAAATATCAGAATAAGACTCCCTAAATTTACTTGGTGTTTAGGAGGGCATCATTTATTCAGGCTTGAGGTCCAACATTCGGTAACTCCTAACCTTACATGGACATGTGATTCTAAAACAGTGTTACTTGTATACAGTTACTACATGTGTATTACAATTTATCCATCACCATAAAACCCACCCCAAGTTCCCAGATTCAGTCCGTGTTTTTTCCATCACTGCACTCTTGAGCCAGATGTCTTCTTCTCTTCCAACCATCCTTGCTGGGAAAGCAGGCCCTGCATGACTTGTTCCTGTGCTAAAAGTTCACAGGCATGATAAAAGTTCAATTCATCTCTTCGGTATCAAGGCCAGGGCTGTGTGTGCCCAGGCAGAGGCAGGCAGGACGCAGAGCTGTCAGCAAAGGAAGGGCCCAGCCAGGTGGGGCAGCCGCAGGTGACGACAGCCTGCAGGGACAGAGGCACAGGGCATGGACACCGTAGGACAGCCTGGGCTGCACAGGCCACAGGGATGGGCAGCAGCTGCAAGGCCCTGACACAGCCAACTCCTGCAGCACTTGGGCCATGGCTGCTGGCCCTGGGCCTGAGCCAGCAGGAGGGGACAAGTGACCCTTGCAGGCCTGCAAGGGCCTCATGGCCTCCTTGTCCCTGCTCAGCAGCCTGGCAGGGGCTGCCCCGTGGTGCTGCCCTTGGCATTGCACATCCCCACATCCCAGTGGCCTGGGAAGAGGCCTGAGCAAGGAGGGAGGGACAGGATGTGCCTTGGCAGGGGCTGGGGCTCAGGCCTTGCCCCTTTGCATTCCTGAAACATATCCAGGTTTGCTCAGCTCCAGAGACACCTTTGCCTTCATTGGCCCCACCTGTCCTCACTGCCTGCAGTGTTCTGCTCTATCTGGAACCCAGGGACACATTCTCAGCTGTGTTTCTCTGTGGGACCCATTAAAACTTCAAGAAACTTTGGAGTTTGAAGCACACTTAAAGTTCTTGAGAAGTTTTTTGAACACACTCTGAGGGACTGACTGTGTTGTAAACATCACCAAATCCATGGGAGGGTCATTAAAGTCCTTGTGCTGTGTATGTGCTGCTGAGCTGGGCCAGGTTCCTGGCACAGAGGCAGCTCCTGACCACAAGAAGAGTTTGAAAAAGACATTTGTCCTGAGGAGAAATCCTCCTTCTGATGGGGCATCCGTGTCATTTGAAATGTAGACTCAGAGTGAAAGTTTACAGTGGCATAACCTTTTCTGTTCCTGTCTCAATAATTGTTAACCCTCAGTTTTTTTGTTTGTTTTGGTTTATTTGTCTTTTAACAGTACAGAACATCATTCTCTTTACATGGAATATTAGCTTTTGCACTCATGCCTATTTATTTCTATGCCTATGCAACCTATGCCTATGGAATAATAACTTTTGAATACAATACATATGTTTCACCAGCAAATAAACACATTGAACTGAATAATAGAACTAATCTGTCCCAAGTTCCCACTGCTGCCTTAGTAAATTCTCTTGTTCCTTTTTCAGTTTTCTTTGCTTTTGTCTTCTGCAAATTCAGTTCTTTTGTCTGCTGAAGCAACATCTCTGCTTGCTTTTTCTCTCCCTCATGTCATGGTCTTTTCAACACTTCCCCTCATGCAGTTCTAAACTTTTTTTCATAATGTTTCTTCTCTTTCAGTTCGGTCACCTCCTTTTTTGGTTTTTTTTTTGTTTGTTTGGGTTTTTTTTTTCTTTTGCTTTTTTTTTGCATTACTTGGTAACTCCAAGCTTTTTGTACCGTCCTTTTTTGCAGCTCTGACTCTGCCTCTCAGAGCTCTGCCACCACTTCCAGCTCCGCCGTGCTCCCGCCAACACTGGCACGTGCAGCCCCAGGATCCCACAAACTGCGGCCGTACCTTGGGGTCGGTGTCTCATAAGTCACCTGGACTCTTGGGCTCTCAGGTGTGCCTACATTCCTTTTAGGCTCTCAGGTCCTCCTGGCTGCAACTCATCCGGATTTTTAGGCTCTGAGGTCAGCCTGTTTTGCTCTCAGGTCCGCTTGGCTCAGTTCTTCAGGCTCTTGGTCTGCCTGGCTCAGTTGGGCTGGGCTCCACCATCTCACTGCTCTTAGGTCTGTACTCATCTGCCAGGATCACATTGGGGTCACCATTCATTGTTGCCCGGTCCTTGTGAGGGGCACCAGTTGACAGTGGAGTCATGACTGATGCAGGCGTTAGTTCCTTATTCTCTAAAAACTCTCACACCTTTCTCTCTGTAGCCTACCCACAGGCAGTTCTATGCAGCCTTCTGACTCCTCTCTTTCTGCAGGACCAGCTAACTCTTTCCTGTCCCTTGCATGACCACCTGACCCTGTCTGACCCTCACACACTTGCTTGACCCTTCTCCTGAACAGCATGGCCTGCAGACTCCAACTGACTCTCAACCAGCCAACCCACTGTTTTATAACACTCATTCTCTTTAGACAGAGCTGTGATCTATTAAGGGCAAGGCTGTCCCAACTCTTGGTAATTAGTACAGCTGCAGTTTATCAGGGACGAGATTGCCTTCAGCACTGTCTCTATTCTCTTGACAAACTGCCCTCCCACACCAAGGAGAATCTGTGTACAGTACAGAACCTCATGGAACCAAGGGGCCATTGTGGCACAGCAGGGCCTTGTGGAACCAAAGAGACCACGGTGACACTACAGAACCTCATGGAACTACATGTCCATTGTTCCACAGCAGGGCTGCAGAACCAAGGAGTCCATTGTGACACTACAGAACCTCCTGGGATCAAGGTGTCCATGTGACACCACTGAACCTCATGGAACAAAGGGTCCCAGGGGCTTTTCTGGTTAAAGTGCTTTGGAATGTTAATGAGCCTTTGGCATTGAATTCCTGAACTGAAGAGCTGAAGACTGAACAAGCCTCTGGAGAGCTAAAATCCATCAGGGAACCTCCAAGTTGCTGAGGATCCATCCTCAGCAGAGCAGATTGAAGAGATTCCAGGGGTTTCCAGCTGCTCAAGAGCTGTGAGCTCACGTGCAGGCACAGGGGCTCCATGGTGGCATCTGAGGGGTCTCTGGGCTCCTGAAGATCTCTTTGGTCACACTCAGTCACAGGGGCTCTGTGGTGACATCCCAGGGCTCCTTGATCTTCCTAAGGGTCATGAGGTGACAGTCCCAGGGCTGCAGAGTGACAACAGAGGTGTCTGTGCCCTGCCAAGGAGCCAATTTGTCCCAGGCAGTGGCAGGAGTCCAGTGGTGACATCCCTGTGCTCCTAAAGAACAGCGAGGTCACCGACACTCCCAGGATCTCCATGGGGACATCCCAGGAGTGTCCAGGCTGCCAAAGAGCTGGGATGTCACCGACACTGACAGGGGCTCCATGGGGACATCCCAGGGGTGTCCAGGCTGCCAAAGAGCTGGGATGTCACAGACACTCCCAGGGATTCCTGTCATGGGCAGAGTGGCAGCTTCAGGCCAAGTTTATTAGAGGAGCTCCTCTTGAGTCACGAGGTTCACAAAGGACCCAAAGCAGGACCCCCAGGCTTTCTAAACTCCTTCTGGGAGAGGATCCTGGGACTGCCTGGATCCAATCCCTGCACAAGGTTTTCTCAAGGATTTATATGTAAAAGATTATACAGGTGGAATTGAACCTTTGTACAACTTTGTCCCACAACACTAAGGATGGTAAACCAGGAGTATTTATTGTGATAAATGAATATGATTTTGTGCTAACTAAATTTTAACTCAATATTTTTGAAAAAGGCAAAAGATATGTGATTAGTGTCACAAAACAAATCACATATCATTTATAGATACAGGATGTAATTTAAGTAAAACCCCAAAACTGAATAGATCTTGGGATAATTGAAAGATGGGTCTTGAGATGGACAATTGGGATGGTTCCAGGTACAGCATTTAAGTTGTGTTTTTATTGAAGGCTTATTTTTGGAATATGATGTTGGCTAATGTAACACAAGGCTTGGGGTGCATGCACAACCTGTCAGGTTATCCAGAGGAGAATGAGGAAGACTGTGAGCCTTCATCCAAAAGACCACCAAAAGAAGACACAAGACCCCCTAACAACAAGTGAAGCATGCACCATGAAGTAGAGTAATGTATATTTTTAGAATCAGGAATAGGAGGAAACTGACAGGAAACATTGATGAATATGTATTAGCAGATAGTATATAAATGTAGTCTGAATTGCTCTGTTTTGTACCTGAGGTGGGGTTAGAAGCCCTCACCATACCCCAGTCGGTTTTGCTTCTGTCTTATGAGAACCTTAACCAGACTTAACTAGTCATTGCCAAATTTTTGTATATGCTTATTAACTTGCTATTAAAATTGCTGCTAAATTTTAAATTTGTTGTTTATTTTATTTACATTTATAACAAATTTGATGCTGAAACCTGGGAACTCCAAGTCTGGGGGAAGGGCAGCTAGTCCTGGGGAGGGAGCTCTCCACCATAAAGATAAGATGGTTCCAAGGCCAGACCAGGCTCCCTTGGAGAAGGAGTTCCAATTACAATAACACACAAGCAGAAAGGCTCTCTTAAAGAGTGCTGGCTAAAGGTGGAGGTACCTATAAAACTTCTTTGTGTACAAAGATCCTTGTGAGAAAAGGAGATTGTGAGTACCACGGGGCTGGGTGGGGTAGAGGCAGGTGTGTGTCTGTATTTGTGTTTATGTGTATGTGAAGGTGCGCTGATGATGTGAGCTCACACTCCAAGGGCCGCAGGAGTCGTGGTCCTGCAAGGGGCTCAGGCAGCTGAGGAGAGGTGATTTTATGTTTGTGTGAGGGTTTGAGACATGACCTCGTCATGAATCAAAAATAGGTGAAAATTTAGGGGAAAAATTAATGATATAATATATATTTTAATTATATAATAATATATATAATATATATAATATAATAATATTGTATAATATATAATGATATTATATATAATATATTATAATATACATAATATTATATTATATATATATATATATTATATATATGGTATATAACTTTAGTTTGAATTGCTCTGTTTTCTACGTGAGGCAGAATGAGAAACCCTCCCTGTATCCCGGCTGGTTTTGCTTATGTTTTATCCAAAACTTTATGCAAACCTTAATCATACTTAGTTTATAACTGCCATATATATATATATACTTCAATATATTCAATAAATTTTATTCATTTATACTAAATTGTTATTCAATAAAATTGCTGCTAACTAAAATAGACCTAGTTGTTTGACCTTATTTGTAACAACTCTCTGATGATGGTGACACTGCAGGGCCCTGGGGAAGCAAGGGGCCATGGTGGCACTCAGAGGAGCAGAGTGACACTGTGTACGACATGGCACCACAGAGCCCAGAGGCCACTGTGACACTGTGGGGCTGAATGGAAGCAAGGAGTCCATGGGGACAGTCTGGGTGCTGGTGGGAGCACAGAGGCCACTGTGACACTGAGGGGCCTTGTGGAACCAAGGGGCCATTGTGCCACTGCAGAGCCAAGGAGAGCCTTGGGAGAGCCTGGGGCCCAATGGAATCAAGGGGCCATTGTTCCATTGCAAGGACTCTTGGAACTGAGGGAACAACTGTGACCCTGTGGTGCCCCATGGAACCAAGGGTCCCTGGTGACACTGCAGGATCTTGTGGGACCAGGGCTCCTCTGTGACACTGCAGCACCAAGGAATTCATGGTGGCCCTCTGAGGCCTCATGGAACCAAGAGGCCACTGTGACACTGCAGGGCCTTGTGGAACCATGCAGAGCATTGGGACAGAGCAGGACCTGGTGTCATGATGGGGCCATTGTGACACTGCAGGGCCCCATGGAACCAAGGGGCCAGGGTTGCTCCTCAGGGACTCCTGGAATGAAGGAAACATGTTTGACACCGTGGTGCCCCTTGGGAGCAAGAGGCCATTGTGACCCTGTGGAACCAAGGAGAGACCATTGCTGCACTGCCAGACCTCCTGGAACCAAGGATCCATTGTGACACTGCAGGACCCAAGGATCCAAGGGATTTTTAGACACCAATGGGTCCCATGGAACCAAAGGGACATTGTGACACTGGGAGGCCTCATGGAATCATGGAGACCATGGTGACACTCTAAGGCCTCCTGGAACTGTGGTGACACCAAGTTGGCTGGGAGTGTGGATCTGCTGCAGGGCAAGAGGGCTCTGCACAGGGCCCTGGACAGGCTGGATCCAGGGCCCAAATCCAACCATGTCAGGTTGAACAAACCAAGGGCCAGGTCCTGCACTTTGGCCACAACAACCCCTGCAGTGCTACAGGCTGGGGACAGAGTGGCTGGACAGCAGCCAGGCAGAAAGGGACCCTGGGGCACTGCTGGACAGCAGGCTGGACATGAGGCAGCAGTGTGCCCAGGGGGCCAAGAAGGCCAATGGCTCCTGGCCTGGATCAGGAATGGTGTGGCCAGCAGGAGCAGGGCAGGGATTCTTCCCCTGGGCTCAGCACTGGTTGGGCAGCACCTCGAGTGCTGTGTCCAGTTCTGGACCCACAATTTAAGAAGGACATGGAGGGGCTGGAGTGTGTCCAGAGAAGGGCAACAAGGCTGGTGAGGGGTAAGGACACAAGTCCTGTGAGGAGTGGCTGAGGAAGCTGAGGTTGTTTATCCTGGAGAAGAGGAGGCTCAGGGGAGATAAGGTGGTGTCAGGGCACAGGTTGGACTTGATGATGTCCAAGGCCTTTTCCAACCTTGCTGATTCTGGGATTCTCTGAAACGCTCCCTTGCAGCAGTTGTAGGAGGAGCCCTGGGCCTCCTCTTCAGAAGGTGCAGCAGCCCAGGTGCCTCAGCTTCTCCTCACAGCCCCAAAGCCCATCCTGTCAGTCCTGCAGAGCCTCTGCAGCTCCTCCTCATTGCCCACAACAGGGAGCCCCACAGGCAGACACAGCAGCCCAGATGTGCCCCTCTGGCCTAGGGTGCCTCTGGTAAGGGAGCAGCAGGAGGCACTGCAGGAGCCTGCAGGCAATTCCTGAAGCACTTGGAGGATGATCCTGTTTCCCCCAGGTGTTGCCAGGCCCGTGCCTGCTTGTTTTGGTTTTGGGAATTCTGTTCCCAGGCACGGTCTTGAAGCACAAGGCCATGTTCAGTAAACAACTGAAGCTCCCACATCTGTTCCCAGAGGAGGGGCTTCGGTGATGGTCTCTGGAAAATGACCAATGGTTCCCAAGGGTCCCACCTCTGGGGTGGGCAATTTGTAAAATGTACAAAAGGAGTCAGGAAAATAAAGGAGGGGTCTCTTGCTTGCAAGAGCACCACGCAGCCTCATTGATGCACTCCCTGCCTCGTTCCTGAGCGTCCTCTCCAGTTATACCCAGGGATGTTCCCATGGTGCCAAGTGAGGAACTGAAATGGGGAGTGGGGCCCCCATCCAGAGAGGAAAGGATAATCAGAGATGGGCTCTTTGATGGAGAGGGAACAGGGGTGGGCAAGAGGAAGATATTTGTACCAAGGAAGAGCCAAGAAAGCCAAGGTGAAGCAAAGGAAATGATCAGGGCAGTTTGGTGGTGGCTGCCAGGCAGCCCTGGCTCTGAGCAACAATGTCTGCAGTGGCAAAGCAAACTCCCAGCTCATGGGAACAAACTTTCTGGCTCTGACTTCAGAGGCCACCACAAACCTGAGGGGTTTCCCTGCTGTGGCCCAGCCCTTCCTGGCCCCAGGCCCTGCTGCCATTTGTGCTCCCTCAGCTTCATCTCCCCACACCAAGCCCATGGGGGTGCTCAGGCCTGCTCTGGGCAGGGCAAAGAGGGGCTCCTGAGGCAGTGCTGCCGTGGCTGTGCCTGCAAGGCTGCGGCAGCTGTGTGAGCTGGGGGAGAGGCCAGGGCTGCAGAGGGGGGATGTTGTTGGCAGGTGCATGAGGAGGCTGTGGGCCGCTGGCCTGGGGTGTCCAGCGCAGTGGGGATGGATCAGGCCCTGCTCTGCTGCTCCTTGCCGTGTGCTTGCCCAGGGCCCTTGCAGAGCCCCAGCCGTGCTGTTTGCCCCCAGCCTGCCCACGGCCAGCCTGGGGCTGCTCCCGGGGCTTTTCTCTGCTCAGCATTGGCCTGGGCAATGTGTTGTGGAGAGAGCCTGGGCAAGGAGCCTGCAGCCCCCAGGCCCTGGCCTGAGGCCTCAGCACTGCTGCTGTGCCAGCAGTGCCCATGGCCTGTCCCTGCTGCAGCCCCAGCACTGCCACCCCCAGCCCTGTGCCCGGCCCCGAGAGCACTCAGGCCCTACAGCAACAGCAGGGCCAGGAGGGCAGCGGGGCAGGGCCATGGCAGCAGCACTGGCAGCACCAAGTGCTGCTGCTGCTGCTGGCCACAGCTGCTGTGCCAGCACTGATCTGCCCTCAGCTCTGCACACAGACATTGCTGCTGCAGCTGCAGAGAAGGGAACCAAAGGGGCATCTCTGCAGAAAACTTGGCTGGGAGATCCTTGAGTTCCTTTAAAGCCACCAAGAGCACAGCCCCTCATTGACACAGTCTGTGGCCACAAGGAAGGGGGAGAGAAACAAAATGAGAAATGGCACAAAAAATGACTTTTCTTTGTGGACATGATTAAAAAGTAAGACAAAGGAAAAACAACGATAATAAAACCAACAAGAACTATCAAAGATTGCTTTTATTACAAGTGATTTGCAGAAAATGCCCAGCAGTTTAATGTTCCTGACACCATCCAGTCATCAGTCTCCACACTACAGCCTTGACTTCCTTGTTCCTCAGGCTGTAGATGAGGGGGTTCAGGGTTGGAGGCACCACTGAGTACAGAACTGACAGGGACAGATCCAGGGATGGGGAGGAGATGGAGGGGGGCTTCAGATGAGCAAACATTATAGTGCTGAGAAACAGGGCAACCACAGCCAGGTGAGGGAGGCAGGTGGAAAAGGCTTTGTGCCGTCCCTGCTCAGAGGGGATCCTCAGCACAACCCTGAAGATCTGCACATAGGAGAAAACAATGAACACAAAACAGCCAAATGACAAACAGACAGAAAAAACAATGAGCCCAACTTCCCTGAGGTTTGTGTGTGAGCAGGAGAGCTTGAGGATGTGTGGGATTTCACAGAAGAACTGGCCCAGGGCATTGCCATGGCACAGGGGCAGGGAAAACGTATTGGCTGTGTGCATGAGAGCAATGAGAAAGGCACTGGCCCAGGCAGCTGCTGCCATGTGGGCACAAGCTCTGTTGCCCAGGAGGGTCCCGTAGTGCAGGGGTTTGCAGATGGACACGTAGCGGTCGTAGCACATGATGGTCAGCAGGAAAACCTCTGCTGAGATAAAAAAGAGAAAAAAAAGGAGTTGTGCAGCACATCCTGTGTAGGAGATGTTCCTGGTGTCCCAGAGGGAATTGTGCATGGCTTTGGGGACAGTGGTGAGGATGCAGCCCAGGTCGGTGAGGGCCAGGTTGAGCAGGAAGAAGAACATGGGGCTGTGCAGGTGGTGGCCGCAGGCTACGGCGCTGATGATGAGGCCGTTGCCCAGGAGGGCAGCCAGGGAGATGCCCAGGAAGAGGCAGAAGTGCAGGAGCTGCAGCTGCCGCCTGTCTGCCAATGCCAGCAGGAGGAAGTGCCTGATGGAGCTGCTGTTGGACATTTGCTGCCTCTGGACATTGGAACCTCTTGAAGGAGGAAAGACAATGAAAACTGACAGAAGATTTCTCAGAGAAAAGTCAAAGCCCTGTGTCACAGACCCTCTGCTGACACTAAGCACCTCCCCCTCGTCTATGTTCAGGAGATTTTCCTTTACCTTGGTTTCTGTAGTCCCTATTGCTGCTGTCCAATATTGTGTGAGGAGCCAGACCTTGACCTGCAGGAAAACCTGGGAGTCAGCCCACCCCTGCAAACAGTGCAGGGGAACAGTGAGGGCAGGGTCCAGTCCTGGTGTTTGAACTTGGACAAAGAATCTGCCCCTAAAGCATGGGGCCTTCCAGGGCAAAGAGATGGGGATTGCAGGGGGCAGAACGAGAGATTCTGCTGCACCTGGGGAGAACAGAGAGTCCAGTGAGGCAGGAGGATTGTCTGAGCCTTAGTGCAGACTGAGGGGAGCTGCTCTGTCCCTCTTTCCTGTTCCCAGCTGCCCTGGACTGGCACCTTTCTGAGCCCCATTCCCGTGTTTCCGTGGAAACTCAGGAGACACTGCTGAGAGCAGAGGGATCCCTGGCACAAAAAGTGGCTCCTACCTTTCCAAAAGTCAGGGAGAGTCAGCTCATTCCCAGCCTGCCAGCCTGCCCTGCCCAGAGCTCCCCAGGCAGAGGGAGCTGGGACACCCAACTGCTGTGCTCAGCCTGAGCAGGAGGAGCCCAAGGGCTGGGCCTGAGCCTGCAGCTGGAAGTGCCATTCCCAGAGAGCCCCTCAGCAATGGCAGCAGCAGCTGGGCAAGGCAAGGAGAGAGAGAGCCGGGCCCTGAGGAAAAGCCTTTCCCTGCCCAGCCCTGCCCAGCCCCTGCAGTGCAGGCAGCAGCAGTGCAGGACAGTGGCCCTCAGGCCCTGGGCAGCAGGCAATGGGCACATGGCAGCAGAGATGCCCTTCATCTCTGGAGCTGCTCTGCCGGCCCAGGAGGGGACTGAGGGCCCCCAGCCCCCGGGCTGAGGGCTGTGCTGGCTGCCAGGGGACACAGCAGCTGTGCTGCTCAGGCCAGTGTCTGCCCTGCAGGGCAGGGCTGGCAGCTGCCACATCTCCCCTGCAGCAGCAGCAGCAGCAGCAGCAGGGCTGCCCTCAGCACTGCCTCCCTCCCTCCCTGCCCAGGGCTCTGCTGCTGCAGCTGTCCCAGCCTGAGCTGTTCCTGTGGGCCCGGGCTCCTTCCCTGCCACAGCTGCCAGAGCCCAGCCCAGCCCCTGGGCCAGCTCTGCCCTGCAGCTGCTCCCGGCTGCAGGGATTAAAGAACAGCTCCCCCAGGCCTGGGCACCATGGAAAGCTGATGCTGCATGCATCTGGAGCCTGGGGAGGTGCAGGCACTTGCTGAGCTTCCCAGGAAAACTCAGTGGGATGGTTTAAGGGTCTCAGCCCCTGCTCTGCCCTGCACAGCTGAGTTTCCGTTGCCACCAAGCTGAGCCAGGGAAAAGTGGGAGCACAGATTCAGGAAAGCAGAGACCCAAGCAGAAAACCCCTGCCCTCAATGAGCTCATGGAAAGTCCCCTCAGAAATGACCTGGGCATGAGCTGGAGCTCTGAGCAGCCCTGGCACACACAGCACCCTCTCCACAGCAGCAGCAGCAGCAGGACTTGCCCTGGCAGGAGTCACTCCTTGCACCCACTGCTCCCCTCCAGCATCCATGGGAGCTCCCAGGCAGGCTGAGAGCTGCCCCTGGCAGGTGACAGATGCCCTGGGCTGGCCAAGAGCCCTGAGGGCTGCAGGAGCTGCTGTGCAGGACAGCCCTGGGCAGCCCTGGCTGCAGCCCCAGCTTCAGCCCCTGCAGCCGTCCCTGGCAGCAGGAGCCGTCCTGCCCTGTCCCTCTGACGGTGCCCAGGGCAGCCCCGCTCTGGAGCACATCCTCCCCCAAAGCAGGAAGGGCAGCAGAGCCATCCTTACAGTCACATCAGTGCTGTCCTGGGTCAGCTTGAGGAGATCCCTGCAGCCAGAGAATGAGTGTGCCAAAAGCTGTAAAAATTTCCCCAGAAAGAAGCTCAGAGTTTTCAAAAGCTGTGAAGATTTCTTCATGAATAATCTCAGAATTGTCCTTCCTGTCTCTTTAAGCCTCTGTCAGCTTCACTGCTCTCAGTTATCTGCAAGCAGTGCCCTCAGCCCTGCTGGCTGAGTGAGGAACTGCTCCTCAGGAGAAATGTCCTTTTGTAGCTCTTCCTGGTTTCCAAGATCATCCTCTCTTCCAGGAGCCCAGCCCAGCTCATCAGCACAGACACAGCACAAGGACTTTAATTAATCTCTTGGGGATTTGGTGCTGTTTACATCAGATTCAGTCCCTCAGAGTGTGCAAAAAAAACTTCTCAAGAACTCCAAGTCAGATTCAAAGTCCAAACTTTCTTGAAGTTTTAATGGGTCCCACAGAGAAACATGACTGAGAAAGTGTGCTCAGGTTCCAGGTAGAGCAAAACACAGGTGGAAGTGATGACAGGTGGGGACAAAGAAGGCAAAGGTGTCTCTGATGCTGACCAAACCTGGATGTGTTTTAGGAATGCAAAGGGCCAAGGCCTGAGCCCCAGCCCCTGCCAAGGCACATCCTGTCCCTCCCTCCTTGCTCAGGGCTCTCCCCAGGCCACTGGGATGTGGGGATGTGCAATGGCAAGGGCAGCACCATGGGGCAGCCCCTGCCAGGCTGCTGAGCAGGGACAAGGAGGCCATGAGGCCCTTGCAGGCCTGCAAGGGTCACTTGTCCCCTCCTCCTGGCTCAGGCCCAGGGCCAGCAGCCATGGCCCAAGTGCTGCAGGAGTTGGCTGTGTCAGGGCCTTGCAGCTGCTGCCCATCCCTGTGGCCTGTGCAGCCCAGGCTGTCCTACGGTGTCCATGCCCTGTGCCTCTGTCCCTGCAGGCTGTCGTCACCCGCGGCTGCCCCACCTGGCTGGGCCCTTCCTTTGCTGACAGCTCTGTGTCCTGCCTGCCTCTGCCTGGGCACACAGAGCCTTGGGCTGGATACCAAAAGGGTTCATTCCATTTGTACTGTGACTGTGAACTTCTTGCACAGGAACAGGGCATGCAGGGCCTGCTTTCTCAGCAGGGATGGTTGGAAGAGAAGAAGAAAATATCTGGCTGAAGAGTGCAGTGACAGAAAAAACGAAGAGGGAATGTGGGAACTTGTGGTGGGTTTTATGTTTATGGCTAAATTGCTATACATATATGTTAAGTATATTTATAATGTATATAAGTAACACTCTTTTAGAATCACATGTCCATGTAAGGTTATGAGTTACCAAATGTTGGACCTCAAGCCTGAATCAGTGATCCCCTCCTAAACACCAAGATAGTGTTAAGGAGTCTAATTCTGATATTTCAGGGATTTGGTTACAGTAGGACTTCACAGAATCAAGGAGTCATGTGTGATATCTTGAACCCTGATGGAACCAAAATCCTTTGTGACACAGCAGGGCCACATGGAACCAATGGTCCATTGTGATACTGCAGATCCAAGGAGACCATTGTGACCCTGAGGAACCTCATGGAATCAAAAGTACATTGTGACAGAGAAAGGCCTCATGGAACCAAGAGTCCATTGGGACACAGCAAGGCCTTGTTTGAGCAAGGGAACCATTGTTGATAGTCCAGAAACTCATGGAACCAAGGGGCTACTGTGACACACTGGGGCTGCATGGAATGAAAGGTCCATCGTGACAATGCAGATCCAAGGAGACCATGGTGACACTGTGGGGCCTTGTGGAACCAAAGGGGCCATTCTGACCCAGCAAGGCCTTGTAGAACCAAGGAGGCCATTGTGACACTGCTGAACCTCACAGAACCAAAGTGACCATGTTATACTGTGGGACCTCATGGAACCAAGGGTCCATGGTGACACTGCAGAACCAAGGAGACTGTTGTTGGCAGTATGAAAGCTCATGGAACCAGAACTCCATTGTGACACAGCAAGGTCTCATGGAACCAAGGGTCCATTGCAACTCTGTGTGGCCTCATGGAACCACGAGCCATTGTGACACAGTGTGGCCACATACGGACAAGAGGCCATTGTGACTGAGGAACCTCACAGAACCAACAGTCCATTGTGACACTGTGGGGCCCTGTGGAAGCCAGGCGACCACAGTGACATTGCAGGGCCTCATGGAACAATGCAGACTGTTCTGACACTTTGGGACCCACTGGAACCAAGGGGTCATTGGAGCATAGCAGGGCCTCATGGAATCAAGGGGGCTGCAGTGAACACTGTGGGTCTGCATGGGATGAAGGGTCCATTCTGACACTATGGAACCAAGGATACCATTGTGACACTGTGGGGCATCATGGAACCAAAGGTCAATTGTGACACAGCAGGGCCTCATGAAACCCTGGTGGTCATTTGTACACCTTGAGGCCCTGAGAAACCAAAGGGCCACTGTGGCACTTCAGAGCCCTGGGGAGCCAAGGGGACCATAGTGAAACTGTAGGGCTTAATGGAACCAAGGGACAATTGTGGCCCTGTTTGACACCATTGGACCAAGGGGTTCATTGTGACACTGCAGGGTCCCATGGAACTAAGGATTCATGGAACAGCACAGGACCCCATGGAACCAAAGGTCCATTGTGACATCGCGGGGCCTCTTGGAATCCTGAAGACCATGATGAAACTTTGAGGCCTCATTGAACCAAGGGGCTCTGCAGGGCCTTGGGGTGCCAAGGAGACCATTGTGACACTGCAGGGCCTCATTGAACCAAGGGTCAGTTGTGATACTGCAGTACCAAGGAGACCCCTGTGACACTGTAGGCCTCATGGAAGCAAGGGGGGACAATTGTTACCCTACGTGGCCCAATGGAAGCAAAGGGCCAGTGTGACAGAGCTGGGCCTCATGCAGCCAAGGGGCCATTGTGATCCTGAGGCACCACTGTGACACTGCAGGACTGTCTGGAATCATGGAGACCATTGTGACACTCTGAGTCCTTATGGAACCAAGGGGCCACTGTGTCATTGTGCAGCTCCATGGAACCAAGGAAACTATTTTGGCACTGCAAGGCCTCATGGAAGCAAGGGCCCAGTGTGACACTGTGGGGACCCATGGAAACAAGGGGCCAGTGTGACACTGTGGGGCCCTGTGGATCCAAGGGAACAGGGAACAGGTCTGATTGGCTGGGCCTGACTGGCTCAACTGACCTGGGGGTCTCTTCTCATGTGCCCCTGAAACCCTGGGGCTCTGAGCTTTCCATCCTATGGAAAAGAACCATCCCTCCTGCTCAGGCACCCATGGACAAAAATGGTACTTCTCCAAAATTCACTGTATACAAGGGTTTCTCCCAGACTAAAGCTGCCAGGACAGACAGGTCTGGCTCACCTTGGCCTCTGGTGATCACCTCTGATCTGCCCTGGAAATCCTGGGGCTCTGTGCTTTCCTTGCTATGGGAAAGAACTGGCCCTCCCATGCAGGTGCTTATGGCTGAAATTGGGATTCTGACCACAAAATTCCATATATCCAAGATACAGAATCCAAGATATTTATTCCATTGCTCCCAGATGAAAGCTGCCAGGACAGACAGCTCTGGTTGGCCTTGGCCTCTGGTGGGGTCTGTTCATCAGCCCCTGAAACACTGGGGCTCTGTGCTTTCCTTCCTGTGGAGACCAGGGTGACACTGTGGGGCCCCATGGAACCAAGGGGCCACTGTGACCCTGCTGAGCCTCATGGAAACAAGGGGAGATGGAACAGATCTGGCTTGTTTGGTGTCCCAGGGACCACCTGACAGGTCCAGCTGATCTTGGAATGATGAGGGCTGCCTCTCATCAGCCCCTGAAGAACTGAGCGACTCTGTGCTTTTCTTCCTATGGAAAAGAGCCATCCTTCTTTCCAGGTGTCCATGGCCAAAATTGATACTCCTCCTATGCAAGGGTTCTCCCAGAGAAAGGCTGCCAGGACAGAGAGCTCTGGCTGGCCTTGGCCTTTGCTGGTCACCTCTTATCTCAAGGAAGTTTTGAGAAAAGGATTTTAACAGGTTTGACTACTGGAACTTCAATGAGTCTTTCATCCTCTGAAAAACTCAGATGCTTTTCTAAACATATGTATCCTTTTTTTCTCATTGTCTATTATGCATGATATATTATTTTCAGCTCAAAAGTATTATTCCTATCAGTCTTCCAGTGTTATCTGGCACAAAACACTTCCTCTACATATGGGTCCAGGTCACCTGGATAAGCAAACACAATGAAGAATGCAGCAGGAATTTCTGTCTCTGCTCCCATCTGTCCCATCTCCTCTGGGAGATTATATTGAAATTAATGAAGATGGAGTTGAAAGCCTATGGGTAAGAATCAGTAGGAAGGCCAACAAGACTGACATCCTACTGGGAGTATGTTATCATCCACCCAGCCAAGAAGAAGAGGTGGACAGCTTATTCTATGAGCAGCTGGAGAATGTTTCAGGACCACCAGCCCTTGTTCTTGGAGGTGACTTTAACCTACCAGCCATCTGCTGGGAACTGAATACAGCAGAAAAGAGGCAGTCCAGGAAGGTTTTGGAGTGTGTGGAGGACAACTTTTTGCCATAGCTGGAGAGTGAGTCCACCCGGGGAGGGACTATGTTGGACCTGCAGATCCAGGGATGGGGAGGAGTTGGAGGGAGGAAGATGAGAGCTGGCTCTCAGGTGGCCAAAGGAACCGAGACTGTCCTGGCAATTTTTGTCTGGCAGCTATCCTTGGATGTCTGGAATTATGGAGGCAGATTCCCAGTTGTGGCCATGGACACCTGGATGTGAAAGATGATTTCTTCCATGGGAAGAGAAGCATGGCCCCCCAAGTGTTTTGAAGGCAGAGGAGAAGTGGCCCTCAAGAGGCCAAGGCCAGCCAGAGCTGTCTCTCCTGCCAGGTTTCATATGGGAAAAATCCTTGGATGTAAGCAAATTTGGAGGTAGAATCCCAATTTTGGCCATGGGCACCTGGAGGAGAAGGACAGGTTTTTTTCCCACAGGAGGGAAAGCACAGAACTCCAGGGTTTCACGGACAGATCAGAAGCAGCCCTCAACATGCCAAGGTCATGCCATGCCATGGACAAGTCAGGCGGCCCCCAGAGGCCAAGCCAGCCAGACCTGTTGCATGTTCTTGAATCCTTGGAACATGCAGCATCACAATTTCCCCATGGTTCCATAAGGCCCCATAGTATCACAATTGATCTTTGTTTCCATGAGGCCCAGCAATATCACAATGGTCTCCTTGTCTCCACAATGTCACAGTGGCCCCTTGCTTCCATGAGATCTGGCAGTGTCACAATGGTGACTATGGTTCTGTGAGGCCCTGTGGTGTCACAATGGCCCCTTGGTTCCACAAGGCCCTGAAGAGCCTGTGGATTCAACGAGGCTTCAAAGTGCCACAATGGTCTCCAAGATTCCATGAGGCCCTGAAGTACGGAATGGCTCCTTGATTCCATTGGACCCCTCACTGTTACATGAGTTCTTAGTTCCATGGAGCTCTGTATTGTACAATGGCCCCTTGGTTCTACAAGGTCCCAGAATGTCACAATGGCCCCTTGCTCCCATGAAGCCATGGGATGTCACAATGGTCTCATTGGTTCCACGAGGCCCTGCAGTTCCACAAGGGCCCTTTGGTGTCACAAGGCCTTGAAGTGTCATAACAGCCTCAATGGGTTCCCCTGCCAGTTCACAATGGCCTCCTTGGTTCCATGATGCCCCATTGTGTAACAATGGTGCCCTTGGTTCCAGAGAGTCAGAATTGCCCCATGGTCTCCTGGAGCCCCACAGTGTCACTGCAATGCCCTTGATTCCATCAGGCCCTGCTGTTCTACAATGGCCCCTTGGTTCTACAAGGCCCTGCAGTGTCACAATGGCCCCTTGGTTCCAGTGGGTCCTGAGGTGTCATCATGGTCTCCATGTTTCCACAAGGCCCCGCAAGGTCACAACAGACTTTTGGTTCCATGAGCTTTCATACTGCCAACAACATTCTCCCTGGTTCTACAATGTCACAAGGGACCCTTTGTTCCATGAGGTTCAGTGGTGTCACATGGACACCTTGATCCCAGGAGGTTCTGTAGTGTCACAATGGACTCCTTGGTTCTGTGGCCCTGCTGTGGGACAATGGACCCGTAGTTCCATGAGGTTCTGTAGTGTCACCATGGTCTCCTTGGTTCCACAAGGCCCTGCTGTGCCACAATGGCCCCTTGGTTCCATGAGGTTCTGTACTGTACACAGATTCTCCTTGGTGTGGGAGGACAGTTTGTAAAGAGAACAGAGACAGTGCTGAAGGCAATCTCGTCCCTGATAAACTGCAGCTGTACTAATTACCAAGAGTGGGGACAGCCTTGCCCTTAATAGATCACAGCTCTGTCTAAAGAGAATGGGTGTTATAGAACAGTGGGTTGGCTGGTTGAGAGTCATTTGGAGTCTGCAGGCCATGCTGTTCAGGAGAAGGGTCAGGCAGGTGTGTGGGTGTCAGACAGGGTCAGGTGGTCATGCAAGGGACAGGAAAGAGCTGGTCCTGCAGAAAGAGAGAAGGAGTCAGAAGGCTGTGTGGAGCAGCCTGTGGGTAGGCTACAGAGAGAAAGGTGTGAGAGTTTTTAGATAATAAGGGACTGACGCCTGCATCACTTGTGATTCAAGTGGTCCCCCTACAAGGACTGGGCAGCAATGAACGGTGACCCCGATGTGATGCTGGCAGACGACTACAGACCTAAGAGCAGTGAGATGGTGGAGCCCAGCCCAACTGAGCCAGGCAGACCAAGAGCCTAAAGAGCAGAGCAGGTGAACCTGAGAGCCTAAAAATCCGGATGAGTTGCAGCCAGGCGGACCTGAGAGCCTTAAAGCAATGTAGGCACACCTGAGAGCCCAAGAGTCCAGATGACTTATGAGACACCGACCCCAAGGTACAGCCTCAGGGTGCAGGATCCTGGGGTGGCACGTGCCAGTGTTCGTGGCAGCATGGCACAGCTGGAAGCGGCTGTAGAAGTCTGAGAGGATAAGTTGGAGCTGCACAAAAGGAAGGTAAGAAAAGCCTGGAGTGACCAACTAATGCAAAAATGCAAAAAAAGGAGGTGCCCAAACTCGAAGAGAAGAAACGTTATGAAAAGGAGTTTTGAACTGCACAAGGGGAAGCGTTGAAAAGACCAAGACATGAGGGAGAGAAACAGCACGAGAGATGTTACTTCAACCAATGGAAGAACTGAAATTGCTGAAGACAAAAACAAGAAAAACTAAAAAAGGAACAAGAGAATTTAGTAAGTCAGCAGTGGGAGCTAGAGACAGATTAGTTTTATTCAGTTCAATGTATTTATTTGCAGGTAAAACATATGTATTGTATTCAAAAGTTAGTATTCCATAGGCATAGGTTGCATAGGCATAGATATCAAAAGGCCTAAGTGCAAAAGCTAATATTCCACGAAACAGAACTGTGTCCTATACTGTAAGGAGCAAAATTAAACCAAAAGAAACAACAAAGAGAGGGTTAACAATTATTGAGAGAGGAAGAGAAAAGGTTGTTATGCCACTGTAAACTTTCACTCTGAGTCTACATTTCAAATAACACAGGTGCCCCATCTGAAGGAGAATTTCTCCTCAGAAGAAATGTCTTTTTGAAACTTTTCTTGGTTGCCAGGAGCAGCCTCTGTGCCAGGAACCTGGGCCAGCTGAGCAGCACAGACACAGCACAAGGACTTTAATGATCCTCCCATGGATTTGATATTGTTTACATCAGACACAGTCCCTCAGAGTGGGTTCAAAAAACATCTCCAGAACTCAAAGTGAGATTGAAACACTGAAGTTTCCTGAAGTTTAAATGGGTCCCACAGAGAAGCACAACTGAGAAAGTGTTCCCAGGTTCCAGGTAGAGCAGAAACCTGCAGGCAGTGAGGACAGGTGGGGACAAAGAAGGCAAAGGTGTCTCAGGTGCTGAGCAAACCTGGATGTGTTTCAGCAATGCAAAGGGCCAAGGCCTGAGCCCCAGCCCCTGCCAAGGCACATCCTGTCCCTCCCTCCTTGCTCAGGCCTCTTCCCAGGCCACTGGGATGTGCAATGCCAAGGGCAGCACCATGGGGCAGCCCCTGCCAGGCTGCTGAGCAGGGACAAGGAGGCCATGAGGCCCTTGCAGGCCTGCAAGGGTCACTTGTCCCCTCCTGCTGGCTCAGGCCCAGGGCCAGCAGCCATGGCCCAAGTGCTGCAGGAGTTGGCTGTGTCAGGGCCTTGCAGCTGCTGCCCATCCCTGTGGCCTGTGCAGCCCAGGCTGTCCTACGGTGTCCATGCCCTGTGCCTCTGTCCCTGCAGGCTGACGTCACCCGCGGCTGCCCCACCTGGCTGGGCCCTTCCTTTGCTGACAGCTCTGCGTCCTGCCTGCCTCTGCCTGGGCACACAGAGCCTTGGCCTTGATACCAAAAGGGGTCATTCCATTTTTTCCAAGGCTGTTGACCTTTAGCAGAGGAAGAAGTCATGCAGGGCCTGCTCTGCCAGCAAGGACGGTTCGTAGAGAAGGAGACATATGGCTGAGGAGTGCAATGACAGAAAACAAGGAGTGAATCTGGAAACCTGGGGTCTGTTTGATCGAAGAGTGTAAATTGTAATATACATTCAGGGACTGTGTATAAGCAATACACTTGTAGAATTACACATCCACATAAGGTTAGGAGTTATCCCATGGATAACCTCAGGCCTGAATAAGTGGTGCCCTCCTAAACACCAGATTAGTGCTAAGGAGTCTTATTCTGATCTTTGGGACATTTGGTGACAGCAGAGGCTCATGGAACCAAGGAGTCAGCTGTGACACCTTGGAACCTCATGGAACAAGGGGTCCATTGTGATGCAGTGGAACCCTGTGGAACCAAAGGTCCATTGTAACAGAGCTGGGCCTCATGGTACCAAGGAGACCATTGCTGGCACTAGGGAAGCTCATGGGATCATTGTGACAGTGTGAGGCTGCAGGGAACCAATGGTCCACTGTGACACTGAAGAACTTTCTGGAATCAAGATGATCATGGTCTGCTCTGGAACCTCATGGAACAAAGGATCCATGGTGACACTGCAGAACTCAGACCATTGTTGATAGTGCAAAAGCTCCTGGAACCAAAAGTCCATTGTGACACAGCAAAGCCCCATGGAACCAAGGTTCCATTGTGGCTCTGTAGGGCTTCACAGAACCAAGGAGATGATTTGGACACTGTGGGACATCATGGAACCACCTGCCACTGTGACACAGCAGGGCCACATGGAGCCAAGGGGCCACTGAGAGCCTGAGGAACCTGATGGAACCAAAGGTCCATTGTGACACTGTGGGGTCCTGTGGAACCAAGAGGACCACAGTGACACTGTGGAACTCCAAGGAACAAAGGGGCCACTCTGATTCTGCTTTGCCTCGTGGGACCAAGGGGCCACTACCACACTGCAGGGCCTTGTCAAACCAAGGCAGCCTTGTGACACTGTGGGCCTCCTTGCAACCAAGAGTGCATTTGAATATTTTAGGACCTCATGGAACACTGAAGACCATTGAGCCATTTGGGAAACCACTGGAACCAAGGGGCCATTGTGACACTGCAGGGCCTTTATAACCAAGGAACCATTGCAGTACAGCAGGGCCTGATGGAATCCAGGGGACCACAGTGACACTGTGGGGCTCCATGGGACAAAGGGGCCATACTGATCCCATGGAACCAAGGAGAGCTTTCTGACACTACAGGGCCTCATGGAATCATGGAGGCCATTATGACACATGGGGCCTCGTGGAACCAAAGGACCATTGTGGCACTGCAGGGCCTCATGGAACCAAAGGGCACAGTAGTGACACTCCGGGGCTCCAAGAGACCAAGGAGGGAATCTTCCAGTGCAAAACCAATGAGATCATTGTGACACTATGGGTCATCACGGCACCAGAGGTCCATTGTGACACAGCATGGCCACATGAAACCACAGAGGCCATTTTGACACTTGGAGGCCTTGTGAAACCAAAGGGCCATTGTGGCACTTTCCATCCCCATGGAACCAAGGAGTCCATTGTGATATTGCAAGGTCTCATGGAAGCAAGTAGTCCATTGTGACACTATGAGACCCTGTTGGGCCAAAGGGCAATTGTGGCACTGTGTGACACCATTGAACCAAGGAGACAAATATGACACTGCAGGGCCACATGGAGCTAAGGATTCATGGAACAATGTGGGACTCATGAAAGGAAAGGTCCATTGTGACATTGCGTGTCCTCATGGAATCCTGGAGACCATTGTGACACTGCAAGGCCTCATGGAAGCAAGGGGGGACAATTGGGATGATACAGGGCCCAATGGAAGCAATGGGCCAGTGTGACAGAGCTGGGCCTCATGCAGCCAAGGGGCCACTGTGATCCTGAGGAGCCAAATAGAACCAAGGGGCCACTGTGATACTCTGTGGCATTGTGGAACCACAGGGCCATTGTGATCCTGTGGGGCACCATGGATCCATGGAGATCACTGTGACATTGCAAGGCCCCATGGAATTGTTGAGACCATGGTGACACTGTGGGGCTCCACAGAATCAAAGGGCCACTGTGACCCTGCTGAGCCTCATGGAAGCAAGGGGAGATGAAACAGGTCTGGCTGGTTTGGCTTCCCAGGCGTCACCTGATCTTGGAATGCTGAGGGCTGCCTCTCATCAGCCCCTGGAGAGCTGAGGGGCTCTGTGCTTTCCTTTCAATGGAAAAGAACCATCTTCCCTGCCCAGGTGCCCGCAGCAAAAATTGATATTCTCTCTGAAAAATTCCCTATAGACCAGAGTTCTATCAGACAAAAGCTGTCAGGACCGACAGCTCTGGCTGGCTTTGACCTCTGGTGGTCACCTCTCATCTCAAGGAAGCCCTGAGGAAAGGATTTGAACAGGTTTGACTGCTGGAACCTCAAGGTGTCTCTCATCCTCTGAAAAGATCAGATGCTCTTCTGATTGGATGTGTCTTTTTTTCTCATTCTGTATTACACATGAAATATACTACTTTCAGCTAAAAATTATTATTCATATCACTCTACCACTGTTACCTGACATCAATCACCTCCTCTACATATGGATTGAGGTCATCTGTAAAAGCAAACACAATGAAGAATCCAGCAGGAATTCTTTGTCTCTGCTCCCATCTGTCCCATCTCCTCTGGAGCTGGAGGTGCAGCCCCAGCACTTGGGAGGGCTCCAGGGGTCACAAGCTCAGCTCCCACACAGAGAACTTGTGCAGCCTGGGGTGCTTTTCTTGGCCCCTGCAGGGTCACCCAGGCTGAGATGGACACTGATGGTGTCTGTGCCAGGCTCTCTCAGCCCAGCCCAGCTCCCTGCAAGCTCTGCCAGCTGCCCTGAGCTCTCTGCAGCACCAAGGGCCTCTCCCCAGCACAGCCCAGCTGCCTCTGGCCCCACAGCTCTGCTCAGGCCAGGCTGCTCTGGCCAGGGGCCCCACGGCCTCAGCCCCTGGCAAGGGCACAGCAGCAGCTGCAGCTCCCACAGGGCTCAGCCCCAGCCATGGCCAAGGTGCTGGCACAAGGCAAAACCAGGCTCCCTGGGTGCCCTGCTGCCCTCTCCCTCAGCTCCTGAGAGCTCTGCAGCCCCTGCTGCCATCCCATCTGCCCAGGCCAGCACAACAGCCGCGGCCTTGGGGCCCTGCAGAGCTGCTCCTGCTGCAGGCCCAGGGCCCATCCCAAAGCTGGGGCAGCCAGAAAGCTGTGCCCATTTCTGTTCCTTGCTGCTCTGATGAGGGTGGGTCCTCAGCCCCATTGGAGGCTGCTGGTGAATTTTATTTTTCCAGAGGCTTCTTCTTTCTTGAGCTCTCCAGTTCAGGAATTCAGTGAGAATTGCTCATAAACATTTGTTCAAAACACCTTAACAAATAAGCCCCTTGGGAAATAAATTAAGTTTTCAATTCTTCTGTGGTTTATTAGAATTTAGAAGTTCAAAAACCTTCTCAATAACTCAAAGTGAGATTGAAACACTAAAGTTTTTGGAAGTTTTAATGGGTCCCACAGAGAAACATAACTTGAGAAAGTGTCCCCAGATTCCAGTTAGAGCAGAACCCTGCAGGCAGTGGTGACCAGTGGAGACAAACAAGGCAAAGGTGTCTCTGGTGCTGAGCAGACCTAGATGTGTTTCAGGAATGTAAAGGGCCAAGGCCTGAACCCCAGCCAGTGGAAAGGCAGATGTTGTCCCTCCCTCCTTGCTCAGGCCTCTTCCCAGGCCACTGGGATGTGGGGATGTGCAATGCCAAGGGCAGCACCGTGGGGCAGCCCCTGCCAGGCTGCTGAGCAGGGACAAGGAGGCCATGAGGCCCCAGGCCTGCAAGGGTCACTTGTCCCCTCCTGCTGGCTCAGGCCCAGGGCCAGCAGCCATGGCCCAAGTGCTGCAGGAGTTGGCTGTGTCAGGGCCTTGCAGCTGCTGCCCATCCCTGTGGCCTGTGCAGCCCAGGCTGTCCTACGGTGTCCATGCCCTGTGCCTCTGTCCCTGCAGGCTGTCGTCACCCGCGGCTGTCCCACCTGGCTGGGCCCTTCCTTTGCGGACAGCTCTGCCTCCTGCCTGCCTCTGCCTGGGCACACACAGCCTTGGGCTGGATATCAAATGGGTTCATTCAATTTTTCCTGTGCTTGTGAACTTCTAGCACAGGAACAAGGCATGCAGGGCCTGCTTTCCCAGCAAGGATGGTTGGAAGAGAAGAAGACATCTGGCTCAAGAGTGCAGTTATAGGGAAAACAAAGGGTGAATCTGGGAACTTGGTGTGGGTTTTATGGAAATGGGTAAATTGTAATACACATTCAGTGACTGTATATAAGGAATGCACTTGAAGAATTATGCATCCACATAAAGTTAGGAGTTATCCCATGCTGGACCTCAAGCCTGAATAAGTGATGCCCTCTTAAATACCAAATTACTGTTAAGGAGTCTTATTCTGATGATTTGGACGCTTGGTGACTGAGGATGTTCACAGAACCAATGATTCAGCTGTGACACCTTGGAACCTCATGGAACAAAGGGTCCATTGTGATGCAGTGGAGCCCCTGGAACCAAAGGTCCATTGTATCACAGCAGGGCCTCATGGAAACAAGGAGACCATTGCTGGCAGTATGGAAGCTCATGGGATCATTGTGAAGGTGTGAGGCTGCATGGAACCAATGGCCAATTGTGACACTGCAGAACCTTCTGGAATCAAGGGGATCATGGTCTGTTCTGGAACCTCATGGAACAAAGGATCCATGGTGACACTGCAGAACTCAGACCATTGCTGACAGTGCAAAACCTCATGGAGCCAGAAGTCCATTGTGACAGGGCAAGGCCTCATGGAACCAAGGGTCCACTGTGGCTCTGTAGGGCTTCACAGAACCAAGGAGACCATTTGGACACTGTGGGGCCTCATGGAACCACCTGCCACTGTGACACAGCATGGCCACATGGAGCCAAGGGGCCATTGAGACACTGAGGAACATGATGGAACCAAAGGTCCATTGTGACACTGCGGTTCCCCTTGGAACCAAGGGTCCATTGGGATATTGTGGGCCCTCATGGAACACTGGAGACCATTGTGACCCTTCAGAACCCAGTGGAACCAAGGGTCCATTGTGACACTCCAGGGCCTGATGGAATCCAGGGGACCACAGGGACACTGTGGGGCTCCATGAGACAAAGGGGCCACACTGACCCCATGGAACCAAGGAGATATTTATGACAGTACAGGACATCCTGAACCAAGGGCACAATACTGACACTCTGGGGCTCCAAGGGACCAAGGAGGGAATCTTATAGTGCAGAACCAAGGACACTGTTGTGACACCATGTGGCATCATTGAACCAGAGGTCCATTGTAACACAGCATGGCCACATGAAACCACAGAGGCCATTTTTACACTTGGAGGCCTTGTGAAACCAAAGGGCCATTGTGGCACTTTGCATCCCCATGGAACCAAGGAGCCCATTGTGATATTGCAAGGCCTCCTGGAAGGAAGGAGTCCATTGTGACACTATGAGGCCCTGTTGGAACAAAGGGCACTTGTGGTACTGTGTGGTACCATTGAAACAAGGAGACAAATGTGACACTGCAGGGCCCCATGGAACTGAGCATTCATGGAACATTGTGGGACTCAAGGAACCAAAGGTCCATTGTGACATTGCAGGGCCTCATAGAATACTGGAGACCATTGTGACACCTCAAGGCGTCATTGAACCAAGGGTCAGTTGTGATACTGTGGTACCCAGGAGACCCCTGTGACACTGAGGGCCTCATTGAAGCAAGGGGGGACAATTGTGACCCTACAGGGCCCAATGGAAGCAAGGGGCCAGTGTGACAGAGCTGGGCCTCATGCAGCCAAGGGGCCATTGTGATCCTGAGTAGCCCAATAGAACCAAGGGACACTGTGACACTGCAGGACTATCTGGAATCATGGAGACCATTGTGACGCTCTGAGGCCTCATGGAACCAAGGGGCCACTGTGTCATTGTGCAGCTCCATGGAACCAAGGAAATCATTTTGACACTGCAGAGCCTCAATCACAGGGCCATTGTGATCCTGCAGGGAACTGAGGATCCACAGAGAGCATTGTGGCATTGCAAGGCTCCACGGAATCATGGAGACCATTGTGACCCTGCAGGGCCTCATGGAAGGAAGGGCAGATTGAAGAGATCTGGGTGGTTTGGCCTCCCATAGACCACCTGACATGTCCAGTTGATCTTGGAATGCTGAGAGCCGCCTCTCATCAGCCCTTGGAGAACTGAGGGGTTCTGTGCTTTCCTTCCTGTTGAGAAGAACCATCCGTCTTTCTAGGTGCCCATGGCCAAAGCTGACACTCTCCCTGAAAAATTCCCTCTATGCAATGGTTCTCCCAGAAAAAAGCTGCCAGGACTGAGAGCTCTGACTGGCCTTGCCCTCCAGCAGTCACCTCTCATTTTAGAGAAAGCCCTGAGAAAAATATTTGAACAGGATTTACTACTGGAACATCAATGAGTGTTTCATCCTCTGGAAAACTCAGATGCTCTTCTGATCATGTGTCATTTTTTCTCATTGTGTATTATGCATCAAATATTATTTTCAGCTAAAAAAAATATTATTCTAATCACTCTTCCAGTGTTATCTGACACAAAACATCTCCTCTACAGATGGATCCAGGTCCCCTGGATAAGCAAACACAATGATGAATCCAGCAGGAATTCTCTGTCTCTGCTTCCATCTGTCACATCCCCTCTGGAGTTGGAGGTGCAGCCCCAGCACTTGGGAGGGCTCCAGGGCTCACAAGCTCAGCTCCCACAGAGAACATGTGGAGCCTGGGGTGCTTTTCTTGGCCCCTGCAGGGTCACCCAGGCTGAGATGGACACTGATGGTGTCTGTGCCAGGCTCTCTCAGCCCAGCCCAGCTCCCTGCAAGCTCTGCCAGCTGCCCTGAGCTCTCTGCAGCACCAAGGGCCTCTCCCCAGCACAGCCCAGCCGCCTCTGGCCCCACAGCTCTGCTCAGGCCAGGCTGCTCTGGCCAGGGGCCCCACGGCCTCAGCCCCTGGCAAGGGCACAGCAGCAGCTGCAGCTCCCACAGGGCTCAGCCCCAGCCATGGCCAAGGTGCTGGCACAAGGCAAAACCAGGCTCCCTGGGTGCCCTGCTGCCCTCTCCCTCAGCTCCTGAGAGCTCTGCAGCCCCTGCTGCCATCCCATCTGCCCAGGCCAGCACAACAGCCGCGGCCTTGGGGCCCTGCAGAGCTGCTCCTGCTGCAGGTCCAGGTGGCATCCCAAAGCTGGGGAAGCCAGAAAGCTGTGCCCATTGCTGTTCCTTGCTGCCCTGATGAGGATGGGTCCTCAGCCCCTTGGAGGCTGCTGGTGAATTTTACTTTTCCAGAGGCTTCTTCTTTCTTGAGCTCTCCTTTTCAGGAATTCAGTGAGAAAAGCTCGTAAACATTTGTTCAAAACGCCTTAACAAAAAAGCCCCTTGGGAAAAAAAAATTAAGTTTTCAATTCTTCTGTGGTTTATTAGAATTTAGAAGTTCAAAAAACTTCTCAATAACTCAAAGTGAGATTGAAACACTGAAGTTTTTGGAAATTTTTATGGGTCCCACAGAGAAACACAACTTGAGAAAGTGTCCTCAGGTTCCAGTTAGAGCAGAACCCTGCAGGCAGTGGTGACCAGTGGAGACAAACAAGGGAAAGGTGGGGCAGCCAGAAAGCTGTGCCCATTTCTGTCCATTGCTGCTCTGATGAGGATGGATCCTCAGCCCCTTGGAGGCTGCTGGTGAATTTTACTTTTCCATAGGCCTCTTCTTTCCTGAGCTCTTCATTTCAGGAATTCAGTGAGAAAAACTAC
This sequence comes from Phylloscopus trochilus trochilus, assembly GCA_016584745.2. Lineage (NCBI taxonomy): Eukaryota > Metazoa > Chordata > Aves > Passeriformes > Phylloscopidae > Phylloscopus > Phylloscopus trochilus. The sequence goes on along the minus strand of WQNJ02000055.1, from coordinate 220,828 downwards.
TAAACATTTCTTCAAAACACCCAAACAAGACATGGCCCTGGGGAAAAAAAAAAGTTCTCAATTCTTCTGTGGTCAATTAGACAGACTTCAGAAGTTCAAAAAACTTCTCAAGAGCTCAAAGTGAGATTGAAATACTGAAGTTTCGTGAAGTTTTAATGGGTCCCGGTGAGGGACAGGACTGAGAAAGTGTCCCCAGGTCCCACTTAGGGCAGAACACTGCAGGCAGTGATGAAAGGTGGGCACAAACAAGGCAAAGGTGTCTCTAATGCTGAGCAAACCTGGATGTGTTTCAGGAATGCAAAGGGCCAAGGCCTGAGCCCCAGCCCCTGCCAAGGCACATCCTGTCCCTCCCTCCTTGCTCAGGCCTCTTCCCAGGCCACTGGGATGTGGGGATGTGCAATGCCAAGGGCAGCACCATGGGGCAGCCCCTGCCCGGCTGCTGAGCAGGGACAAGGAGGCCATGAGGCCCTTGCAGGCCTGCAAGGGTCACTTGTCCCCTCCTGCTGGCTCAGGCCCAGGGCCAGCAGCCATGGCCCAAGTGCTGCAGGAGTTGGCTGTGTCAGGGCCTTGCAGCTGCTGCCCATCCCTGTGGCCTGTGCAGCCCAGGCTGTCCTACGGTGTCCATGCCCTGTGCCTCAGTCCCTGCAGGCTGTCGTCACCCGCGGCTGCCCCACCTGGCTGGGCCCTTCCTTTGCTGACAGCTCTGCGTCCTGCCTGCCTCTGCCTGGGCACACACAGCCTTGGGCTGCTCCAGACTCCTTCTGGGGGATGTGTTGCACCAGAGCCCTGCCCTTGGAGAGAAATTCCCTTCTCCTGGTGTCCCATCTGGGCCTTCCCAACTGGTCTGTGTGGCATTATTTCTTTCTCAGGCAGTTTCATACAATGAAGGAAAGCTCCACCATCTCTGAATCCACCCTTCAAGCCCTGTCACGCTTCTCCTTTTCTCTCTTCAGTCTTCACACTAGGGCTGAGCCCAGGGCCCTCAGTCTCTATGGGTCATGTGCTTTAGGCCTCCAATCCATCTTGGGCCATTTTTAGGTCTTTTCATATTAAAACATTGTGGTCATATTCCAAGAAAAATAGAAATATTTTTATAGGCCTGTATTGACAGAGCAAGGGACATACCCTTTAAAATGGTCAAGGATAAATTCAGATTTGACCTAAGAAAGAAATATTTTATGATGAGGTTGACAAATGGAGACAGGTTGTCCATAGAAGTGAATGCCCCATCCCAAGAAATGTTCAAGGTCAGGAGCTTTGACTGATTTGTGGAAAGACTCTAAAACTCAAAGGCAAAGTGAATTTTAAAGTAGGTATGTATTTATTCAGCAGCTGGAGGCATGGAGGATATTTCCATCAAAGTCCTGCATGCAGACCCATTTGTTCACATTCTCTTTTATCCTCTAAGAAGTTGCATATGCATTAAGTTTCACAATGCCCCCATGCATATTCATTCCCTGGTTCCACCCCCGTCCTGCTCCAGATGCTCATTCTTATTATTCTTTATGCCTGTGCAGTTGTGTCTGGTGGTCGTTGTCAGTGGGATCCATGGGACACTAAGAGAGACTCCTCTCCCAAGGTGTCAAAATGGCCCTTTGGTTCTGTGGGGCCCTGCAGTGTCACCATGGTCTCCATGATTCCATGGGGCCTTGCAATGCCACAATGCTCTCAATGGACACATGGTGCCCCACAGGATCACAATGGCCCTGTGGTTCCACAAGGCCCTGTAATGCAACAATGGCCTCTTGGTTCCACAAAGCCCTGCTGCTGTCTCACACTGGCCCCTTGGGACCATGCAGCCCAACAGAGCCACAATGATCTCCTTGATTCCATGAATTCCCAGTGTCACACTGGGCCCTGGGATCCATGGTACCCCACAGTGTCACAAGGGCCCCTTGGTTCCACGGGGTCCCCAGAGTGTCACCATGGCCCCTTCATGTCAGAAGGCCTCAAAGGGTGACAATGGTCTCCAAGGTTCCACGGGGCCCCACTGTGTTCCAATGGTATCCACAGGAAGGAAAGCACAGAGCCCCAGTGTTTCAGGAGCTGATGACCTGCAGTCACCCAAAGCCAAGGCCATCCAGACCTGTTTCCTGGCAGTTTTTTTCTGGAGAAACCCTTGCATATTGGAAATTTGGAATGTTGAATCCCAATGTCAGCCTTTTTTTGCCGGGAGGAGAAGGCCAATTCTTTTCCAAAGAAAGGAAAAGGCAGAGCCCTAGTGTTTGGAAGGCAGGTGAGAGCTGGCCCTCATCTGGCCCTCATCTGCTGGAGGCCAAGGCCAGCCAGAGCTGTCTGTAATGGCAGCTTTTTTTGGGAGAAACCTTTGCACATAGGAACTTTGTAAGAGAAGTACCAATTTTGGCCATGGGTACCTGTGCATTGAGGACAGTTCTTTTCAATAGGAAGGAAAGCACAGAGCCTCAGTGTTTGAAGGCAGGTGAGACCCAGTTCTCAGGAAGAAAAGGTCAGCCAGACTTGTTGGTAATGGCAGCTTTTAGCTGGGATAAATCCCTGGATAATGGGAAATTTGCAGGGGGAATCTGATTTTGGCCATGGATGCTTGAATGAGAAGGGCAGCTCTTTTCCATTTGAAGGAAAGCCCAGAGCCCCAGTGTTTCAGGGGTACATCAGAAGAGATGGTTCCTTGATATGCCAAGGTCAGTTGGACCAGGCAGGCCAAGATAACCAGACCAGTTACCTGTTCCTCTGGATTCATGGGGCCCTGCAGTGTCACACTGGCCCCTTGTTTCCATGTGGGTCCAAAGTGTCACCATGGTCCCTTGCTTCCATGAGGCCTTGCAGTGTCACAGGGGTCTCCTTGGCACCACAGCATCACAATGGACCCTTGGTTCCATGGGGTCTCACCATGTCCAAAGGGTCTCCTTGGTTCCATGATGCTCTGCAGAGCCCCTTGATTCAACAAGGCCCCAAAGTGGCATAATGGCCTCCAGAATTCCAATAGGCCCTGCTGTGTCACAATGGACTTTTGGTTCCATGAGCTTTCATACTGACAACAACAGTCTCCTTGGTTCTGCAGTGACATCATGAACCCTTGGTTCCATGAGGTCCCACAGTATAACATGGTCACTTTGGTTCTGTGAGGTTCAGCAGTGTCACAATGGCCTCCTTGGTTCTACAAGGCCTTGCTGGGTCAGAATGTCCCCTTTGGTTCCACAAGGCCCCACAGTGTCACCATAGTCCCCTTGGATGTGCATTGTCATGATGGACCTTTCATTCCATGCAGCCCCAGTGTGTCACAGTGGCCCCTTGGTTCCATGAGTTTCTGTACTATCAGGAATGGTTCCCTTGCACAAACAAGGCCTTGCTGTGTCACAATGGACTCTTGGTTCCATGAAGCCTTTCTCTATCACAATGTTCTTTTGATTCCATGAGGTTCCATAGTGTCCCAATGGTCTCCTTGGATCTGCAGTATCACAATGGACCATTGATTCCATGTGGCCCTGCTGTGTCACAAAGGATTTTGGTTCCATCAGGGTTCAAGGTATCACACCTGACTCCTTGATTCTGTGAGGTCCTACTGTAACCAAATCCCTGAAATATCAGAATAAGACTTGTTAACACCATCTTGGTGTTTAGGAGGGGATCACTGATTCAGGCTTGAGGTCCAACATTTGGTAACTCATAACCTTACATGGACATGTGATTCTAAAAGAGTGTTACTTATATACATTATAAATATACTTAACATATATGTATAGCAATTTAGCCATAAACATAAAACCCACCACAAGTTCCCCCATTCCCTCTTTGTTTTTTCTGTCACTGCACTCTTGAGCCAGATGTTTTCTTCTTCTCTTCCAACCATCCCTGCTGATAAAGCAGGCCCTGCATTCCTTCTTCCTTTGCTAGAAGTTCACAGGCACAGTAAAAATGGAATGAACCCTTTTGGTATCCAGCCCAAGGCTGTGTGTGCCCAGGCAGAGGCAGGCAGGACGCAGAGCTGTCAGCAAAGGAAGGGCCCAGCCAGGTGGGGCAGCCGCGGGTGACGACAGCCTGCAGGGACAGAGGCACAGGGCATGGACACCGTAGGACAGCCTGGGCTGCACAGGCCACAGGGATGGGCAGCAGCTGCAAGGCCCTGACACAGCCAACTCCTGCAGCACTTGGGCCATGGCTGCTGGCCCTGGGCCTGAGCCAGCAGGAGGAGGGGACAAGTGACCCTTGCAGGCCTGCAAGGGCCTCATGGCCTCCTTGTCCCTGCTCAGCAGCCTGGCAGGGGCTGCCCCATGGTGCTGCCCTTGGCATTGCACATCCCCACATCCCAGTGGCCTGGGAAGAGCCCTGAGCAAGGAGGGAGGGAAAGGATGTGCCTTGGCAGGGGCTGGGGCTCAAGCCTTGGCCCTTTGCATTCCTGAAACACACCCAGGTTTGCTCAGCATCAGAGACACCTTTGCCTTGTTTGTGCCCACCTGTCCTCACTGCCTGCAGTGTTCTGCTCTACTTGGAACCTGGAGAAACTTTCATAGTTGTGTTTCTCAGTGGGACCCATTAAAACATAAAGAAAGTTTGGACTTGGAATCTGATTTGGAGTTCTTGAGAAGTTTTTTTTGCACAGTCTGAGGGACTGAATCTGATGTAAACAGCACCAAAACCCCAAGAGATTAATTAAAGTCCTTGTGCTCTGTCTGTGCTGATGAGCTGGGCTGGGCTCCTGGAAGAGAGGATGATCTTGGAAACCAGGAAGAGCTACAAAAAGACATTTCTCCTGAGGAGCAGCTCCTCACTCAGCCCAGCAGGGCTGAGGGCACTGCTTGCAGATATCTGAGAGCAGTGAAGCAGACAGAGGCTTAAAGAGACAGGAAGGACAATTCTGAGATTATTCACGGAGAAATCTTCACAGCTTTTGAAAACTCTGAGTTTCTTTCTGGGGAAATTTTTATAGCTTTTGGCACAGTCAGTCTCTGGCTGCAGGGATCTCCTCAAGCTGACCCAGGACAGCACTGATGTGACTGTAAGGATGGCTCTGCTGCCCTTTCTGCTTTGGGGGAGGATGTGCTCCAGAGCGGGGCTGCCCTGGGCACCGTCAGAGGGACAGGGCAGGACGGCTCCTGCTGCCAGGGACGGCTGCAGGGGCTGAAGCTGGGGCTGCAGCCAGGGCTGCCCAGGGCTGTCCTGCACAGCAGCTCCTGCAGCCCTCAGGGCTCTTGGCCAGCCCAGGACATCTGCCACCTGCCAGGGGCAGCTCTCAGCCTGCCTGGGAGCTCCCATGGATAGTGGAGGGGAGCTGTGGGTGCAAGGAGTGACTCCTGCCAGGGCAGCTCCTGCTGCTGCTGCTGCTGTGGAGAGGGTGCTGTGTGTGCCAGGGCTGCTCAGAGCTCCAGCTCATGCCCAGGTCATTTCTGAGGGGATTTTTCATGAGCTCATTCAGGGCAAGGGTTTCCTGCTTGTGTCTCTGCTTTCCTGAATTTGTGCTCCCACTTTTCCCTGGCTCAGCTTGGTGGCAATGCAAACTCAGCTCTACAGAGCAGAGCAGGGGCTGAGGCTCTTCAACCATCCCACTGAGTTTTCCTGGGAAGCTCAGCAAGTGCCTGCAGCTCCCCAGGCTCCAGATCCATGCAGCATCAGCTTTCCATGGTGCCCAGGCCTGGGGGAGCTGTTCTTTAATGCCTGCAGCCGGGAGCAGCTGCAGGGCAGAGCTGGGCCAGGGGCTGGGCTGGGCTCTGGCAGCTGTGGCAGGGAAGGAGCCCGGGCCCACAGGAACAGCTCGGGCTGGGACAGCTGCAGCAGCAGAGCCCTGGGCAGGGAGGGAGGGAGGCAGTGCTGAGGGCAGCCCTGCTGCTGCTGCTGCTGCTGCTGCTGCTGCTGCTGCTGCAGGGGAGATGTGGCAGGTGCCAGCCCTGCCCTGCAGGGCAGACACTGGCCTGAGCAGCACAGCTGCTGTGTCCCCTGGCAGCCAGCACAGCCCTCAGCCCGGGGGCTGGGGGCCCTCAGTCCCCTCCTGGGCCGGCAGAGCAGCTCCAGAGATGAAGGGCATCTCTGCTGCCAGGTGCCCATTGCCTGCTGCCCAGGGCCTGAGGGACACTGTCCTGCACTGCTGCTGCCTGCACTGCAGGGGCTGGGCAGGGCTGGGCAGGGAAAGGCTTTTCCTCAGGGCCCCGCTCTCTCTCTCCTTGCCTTGCCCAGCTGCTGCTGGCATTGCTGAGGGGCTCTCTGGGAATGGCACTTCCAGCTGCAGGCTCAGGCCCAGCCCTTGGGCTCCTCCTGCTCAGGCTGAGCACAGCAGTGGGGTGTCCCAGCTCCCTGTGCCTGGGGAGCTCTGGGCAGGGCAGGCTGGCAGGCTGGGAATGAGCTGACTCTTCCTGACTTTGGGAAAGGCAGGTACCACTTAGTGTGCCAGGGATCCCTCTGCTCTCAGCAGTGTCTCCTGCCTTTCCAGGGTAGCATGGGAGTGGAGCTCAGAAAGGGGCAAGTCCAGGGCAGCTGGGAACAGGAGAGAGGGACAGAGCAGCTCCCCTCAGTCTGCACTGAGGCTCAGACAATCCTCCTGCCTCACTGGACTCTCTTTTCTCCCCAGGTGCAGCAGAATCTCTCGTTCTGCCCCCTGCAGTCTCCACCCCTTTGCCCTGGCAGCTTCTGTGCCTTAGGAGCAGGTTCTTTGTCCAAGTTCAAACACCAGGACTGGCCCCTGCCCTCACTGTTCCCCTGCTCTGACTGGGGGTCAGGGCTGACTCCCAGGTGTCCTGCAGGTCGAGGTCTGGCTCCTCACACAACATTGGCCAGCAGCAATCAGGGCTCCAGGAACCAAGGTAAAGGAACATCTCCTAGACATAGACAGCGGGGAGGTGTTTAGTGTCAGGAGAGGGTCTGTGAGCAAGGGCTTTAACTTTTCTGGGAAAAATCTTCTGTCAGTTTTCATTGTCTTTCCTCCTTGAAAAGGTTCCAATGTTTTGAAACAGCAAATGTCCAACAGCAGCTCCATCAGCCACTTCTTCCTGCTGGCATTGGCAGACAGGAGGCAGCTGCAGCTCCTGCACTTCTGCCTCTTCCTGGGCATCTCCCTGGCTGCCCTCCTGGGCAACGGCCTCATCATCAGCGCCGTAGCCTGCGGCCACCACCTGCACAGCCCCATGTTCTTCTTCCTGCTCAACCTGGCCCTCGCCGACCTGGGCTGCATCCTCACCACTGTCCCCAAAGCCATGCACAATTCCCTCTGGGACACCAAGACCATCTCTTACAAAGGATGTGTAGTCCAAATATTTTTTTTTATCTTTTTCATTTCAGCAGAGTACTATCTCCTTACCATCATGTGCTACGACCGCTACGTGTCCATCTGCAAACCCCTGCACTACGGGACCCTCCTGGGCAGCAGAGCTTGTGCCCACATGGCAGCAGCTGCCTGGGCCAGTGGCTTTCTCAATGCTCTGCTGCACACAGCCAATACATTTTCCCTGCCCCTGTGCCATGGCAATGCCCTGGGCCAGTTCTTCTGTGAAGTGCCACAGATCCTCAAGCTCTCCTGCTCCAAATCCTATCTCAGAGAAATTGCACTCATTGCAGTTATTGTCTGTTTAGGATTTGGCTGTTTTATGTTCATTGTTTTCTCCTATGTGCAGATCTTCAGGGCTGTGCTGAGGATCCCCTCTGAGCAGGGACAGCACAAAGCCTTTTCCACCTGCCTCCCTCACCTGGCTGTGGTCTCCCTGTTCCTCAGCACCGGCTTTTTTGCCTACCTAAAGCCCCCCTCCATGTCCTCCCCATCCCTGGATCTTTCCCTGTCAGTTCTGTACTCTGTGGTGCCTCCAGCCCTGAACCCCCTCATCTACAGCCTGAGGAACCAGGAGCTCAAGGCTGCAGTGTGGACACTGATCACTGGACGATTTCAGAAATATTAAACTGCTGACCAGTTTCTGCAAATCATTTTCAATAAAAGTAGTTATTTTTAATTATTGTTGGTTTGCTTGTGGTTTTTTTCCGCCCCCTGTCTTTTAGTTTTTAAAAATTATCCACAAAGAAAAGCCATTGTTTCTGTCACTTCTCATTTGGATTCTCTCCATCTTCACTGTGGCCCCAGATTGTGTCAATGAGGGGCTGTGCTCTCAGTGGCTCTAAATGGACTCAAGGATCTCCCGTCCAAGTTTTCTGCAGAGATGCCCCTTTTGTTCCCTTCTCTGAAGCAGCAGCAATGTCTGTGTGCAGAGCTCGGGGCAGGGCAGGGCTGGCACAGCAGCTCTGCTCCTGCTGGCCACACAATTCCTGATCCAGACCAGGAGCCATTGGCTTTCTTGGCCCCCTGGGCACACTGCTGCCTCATGTCCAGCCTGCTGCCCATCAGTCCCTGCAGGTCCCTTTCTGCCTGGCTGCTGTCCAGCCACTCTGTCCCCAGCCTGTAGCACTGCAGGGGTTGTTGTGGCCAAAGTGCAGGAGCCGGCCCTTGGTCTTGTTCAACCTGACATTGTTGGATTTGGGCCCTGGATCCAGCCTGTCCAGGGCCCTGTGCAGAGCCCTCCTGCCCTCCAGCAGATCCACACTCCCACCTGCAGGAGAGATGGCCAAGGGCTGGGCAGGGCTGGCAGGGCCACAGGCACCCAGGCCTTTGTCCCCTGGGCTCTGCCAGCGCCTCTGCAGGCCCCACAGAAGGAACTTTCCTTGCAGGAAAGCCTGCACTTGGCTTCTGCCTGGCCCCTCCCTGAGCAGGCTGGCAGTCCTTGCAGCTTTAGGACATTTGTCCTTGCTGCCCCTGCCATCCCCCTGCCCCACCAACAGCCCCCAGCCAGCCGCCAGGGACAGGCCCTGCTGTGCCAGGCCTGGGCTCAGGCCTTGGCCTTTCTGCTCCCTCCAGCCAGCCCAGGCCTTGCTCAGCATTGCAGTCCCTGCTCACAGCCTTGGGCTCCCTGCAATCCTGGCCTCAAGGAGCTGCTCTCACCAGTGCCTGGGCAGCCTTTGGCACTCCCTGCCCTCAGTGGGGCCCAGGGATGCTCCAAGGGACTTGGGGTTTTGTTTCTGACTCCTTCTGCAGCTTCTTCAACCTCCTCTTAGTGCCTGGGGCTCATGGAATCAAGGAGACAATTGTGACTGTAGGGAACCTCCTAGAAACAAGTCTCTGTTGTGGCAGTCATGGAATCAAAGAGACAGCTGTGACACAGCCAGGCCGTGTGGAACCAATGGTCCATTGTTACACTGCAGATTCAAGAAGAACATGGTGACACCACAGAATCTCATGGAACCAAGGGTCCTTTGTGGCACAGCAGGACCTCCTTGGAACCCAGGGGACCATTGTGACAAGGCAGGGCCTAATGGAACCATGGAGACCATGGTGACACTAAGGAAACTCATGGAACCACAGTGACCATTTGGATGCTATGGAACCTCACAGAACCAAGGGTCCATTGTGACATTGTGGTGCCTCCTGGAATCAAATATTGTGAAACTTGGAGGCCTAATGGAACAAGGGTTTCTATTGTGACAACTGCAGAACCTCATGGAATCAAGGTGACCATGTTACACTACAGAAGCTCATGGAACCAAGGGTCCTTTGTGACATTGCAGAACCAAGGAAACTGTTGTTGACAGTACAAAAACTCATGGAATGAAAAGTCCAGTGCGACATAATGGAACCCCATAGACCCAAGGGTCCATTGTGACACAGCAGGGCCTCGTGGAACCAAGGGTGCATTGAGGCACAGCTGGGCCTTGCTGGAACCAAAGAAACCCCTGCTAAAAGCAGGGTAACTCCTAGAAACAAGGAGTCCATTGGTACAGCATAAAACCTATGGAACCAAGGGGCCACTGCGACAAAGCAGGGCCTCATGGAACTAAGGGGACATTCTGACCCATTGGGACTGCATGGAAGGAATTGTCCATGATGACAATGCAGATGCCAGGAGACCACGGAGACACTATGGAACCGCATGGATCCAAGGGGCCGTTGTGACACCAAAGAACTTCATGGAACCCAGGGTCCATTGTGACATAGCAAGGCCTCATTGGAACAAAAGAACCATTGTTGACAGTACAGAAACTCATTGGACCAAGGGGCTGTGGTGACACAGCAGGGACACATGGAACCAAGGAGACCAGTGACATTTAGGAACCTCATGGAACCAAGTGTTCATTAGGACACTGCAGAAACAAGGAGACCATTGTTGACACTGTGGAAGCTCATGGAACCAAGTGGCCACTGTTACACTCCAAAGTTTCGTTGACCCAAAGAGACCATTGTCCAACTCCAGAACCTCATGGCACTAAGGCTTCAGTGTGACACAGCAGGGTTCCATGAAACCAACTGTCCATTGTGGCAATGCAGATCCAAGGAGACCACGGTAATACTAGGGAAGCTCATGGAACCAAGCAGCAATTGTGATACAGGAGGGCCACATGGTACCAATGGTCCATAATGATACTTTGGACCCAAGGAGGCCATGCTGATACTATGGAACTTCATGGAACCAAGGGTCCATTGTGACACAGGTGGGCTCCAAGGATCCAGTTGTCCATTGTGACAATGCAGATCCAAGGAGATCATGGTGATGCTACAGAACCTCATGGATCCAAGGAGCCCTTGTGACACTGTGGGGCCTTCTTGGAACAAAGGCCATTGTTGATAGTATGGAAGATGCTCATGGAAACTGTGGGACGTTGTGGCACTGCAGAGCCTCATGGAACAAAGGAGACCATTGTGACACAGAGGAATTTTATGGAACCAAGCAGCCATTTGCACATGACAGAACCAAGGAGACCATTGCTGGCAGTACAAAACCTCATGGAACTGAGGGGCCATTGTTATACAGCCAGGCCTGGTGGAACCGAGGGGCCATTTTTATACAGCCAGGCCTGGTGGAACCAAGGGGCCAGTGTGACACCGTGGGGTCCTATGGAATCAAATATTCCTTGTGACACAGTGGGGCTGCTTGTCACCAATTGTCCATTGTGATACTGCAGATGCAAGAGACCGTGGTGACACTATGGCAGTTCATGGAACCAAGGGGCTGTTGTGGCACACCAAGGCCTTGTGGAACCAAGGAGAGCATTGTGGCAGTGCAGAACCAAGGAGGCCATTTTGACAGGATGGACCCTAATTGAATCAAGGGTTTAGAAGTATCCAAAGGGTAAGAGTTTAGCTAAAGGGATAGAAGCAAGAAGTAATGGATATTAGTGAAGAGTTTAGAGTAGAAGCAATGCAGGATAGTTAATGATTGCCAGATGAAGCTAGTTTGAGAAGACAAGATATCATTTGCCTGACTTTGCTGTGTTTGTAGAAGTTATGAGGGAATGATGGAGTATTGTAAAGATGAAGAAACTGTAGCTGTACCTGGGCCCCAAAACCAGTCAGAAGCAGGCAGGAGAGCTTAAACTATGCCCAAGGGGTCAGAGAGCCTGCCAACAAGACCAAGGTGAGAAGTTTACCTTGAGGAAGATATTCCTGACTTCATCCAAAAGCACCACTGACCATTTCAAATTCCACCGACCCAATTTGAGTGCAGGACTGCAGAAGTGTGAAAGGACTTTGAGCTCATTTTATGATGAAGAGGAGAGAAGGTGGGATTAAGTAATAAGTATGTATAGGTGTGGAATTACTTGAATATGTAAGATTTTGTAGACGCATGGAAAGCCGGACCCCTGTGATTTTTGCACACCCCTTTGGGAGGTTACTCCCTGTGTTGTCTGGCACTGAATTAAACATTCCACTTTCTAACTTTAATTAGTTGGAGAGTCTTTGTCCGTGCTTTATTTACTTGAGAATGGAACCAAGGGTCCATTGTTCTACAGCAGGGCCTCATGGAACCAGGGGGCCATTGTGACACTGTCGGGCATAATGGAGTCAAGGACACCCTTAATACTGAATCCACCCCATAGAAACTTTTAAACACAACTTTTTGAGTATTTGAGAGCAGGTATTCTTTATTACAGCATGCTGGTCACTTGAGCAATCCTTCCTCCATTTGAGTGCACTGAACATCAAATGAACAGAGGTTTGATCACACACACTGATTATGCATTCATTAGCTATCCCCACTTCCTTTGAATTTACTTGACATGGTTGCACCCCTTCTCACATGTTCCTATCTGGTTCTTTGGGGTCTGTCTTCAACATCCAATGTCCTTTCTAGGTGTCTGTTCCTTGACTCCCACTTCTGAGTGTGGGCAATATTATTGTTTTGCAAACCTTCTGTTTTTTCAGCCTTGTAGACCTGAGCTGACATTTTTCTTGCATTTTGGATGACTTCTGTTTGCCGGAGTTACATCCTTGATCCATTTCTCCAAGGCTGTGCTGTTCTGTTCTACTGTCCTTGATAAGAGTCAATGTTGTTCTGTTCTCCTGTCCTTGTCACAGCGCTCGCCCCACCTGAGGTGTGTCTGCAACCCCCCCAACCTATGGGCTTGGGGTGGGCAAGTGTTCCTGAGGGAACAGGGATGGGACAGCTGGGCTGGACCGACCCAAGGGATGTTCCATTGCATGTCACACCATGATCAGCAATAAATTGCAGGAAGCAGGGGGGGCATCTTGGGCACCCAGGGCAGAGCAGGACACTTTATTTTCCAGAAATGCAGAGTGATCAGGGCTCCTGACTGTCTGTGCTTAACACAGGCATGGTAGATACTGATGTAACAATACTGCGACTAATGACATCACTTTATGGAAAATAAAGAGAAAAGAAAAAAGAAAAGAAAAGAAAAGAAAAGAAAAGAAAAGAAAAGAAAAGAAAAGAAAAGAAAAGAAAAGAAAAGAAAAGAAAAGAAAAGAAAAGAAAAGAAAAGAAAAGAAAAGAAAAGGAAAGGAAAGGAAAGGAAAGGAAAGGAAAGGAAAGGAAAGGAAAGGAAAGGAAAGGAAAGGAAAGGAAAGGAAAGGAAAGGAAAGGAAAGGAAAGGAAAGGAAAGGAAAGGAAAGGAAAGGAAAGGAAAGGAAAGGAAAGGAAAGGAAAGGAAAGGAAAGGAAAGGAAAGGAAAGGAAAGGAAAGGAAAGGAAAGGAAAGGAAAGGAAAGGAAAGGAAAGGAAAGGAAAGGAAAGGAAAGGAAAGGAAAGGAAAGGAAAGGAAAGGAAAGGAAAGGAAAGGAAAGGAAAGGAAAGGAAAGGAAAGGAAAGGAAAGGAAAGGAAAGGAAAGGAAAGGAAAGGAAAGGAAAGGAAAGGAAAGGAAAGGAAAGGAAAGGAAAGGAAAGGAAAGGAAAGGAAAGGAAAGGAAAGGAAAGGAAAGGAAAGGAAAGGAAAGGAAAGGAAAGGAAAGGAAAGGAAAGGAAAGGAAAGGAAAGGAAAGGAAAGGAAAGGAAATTAATACACCAAATAGAATAACAAACAAGACACATGGCACAAAGCAGTCTGGGCCTGGAATGAGTTCCATTCTGAATGCTGTGCACAAACAAAGAGGCACCTGATTGTTTCTGAAAAGCACAGAGTGGTCATATTCCTCAGGGCATCCTCCAGCTCCTGGTTCCTCAGGCTGTGGATGAGGGGGTTCAGTGTTGGAGGCAGCAGCCAGCACAGAAGTGACAGTGCCAGAGCCAGGGATGGGCACCAGGCTGGCACAGGTGACCTTGAGGCTCTGCAGGGCTCAGGCCCAGGGGCTGTGCCAGAATCAGGGCTGAGCTGACACTCTGTGGGCTGGGGCAGAGCCCAGGCAGAAATGAGCCCTGAGCCAGCAGCTCTGCACTGGTGGCCACCAGGCCCGGTGGCCAAGGGAGGCTTCTGGCCATGGCATGGAAGCAGCTGCTGCTGCCCAGGGGCCTTTGGTGCCTCAGGCTCTCCCTGGCACAGCTCCCAGCACGGCACTCTGCACTTGTGCCCGAGCCCTTCCCTCTGCTGGGACTGGCCTGGGGCTTTTCCTGCAGCAGGATCTGCCCTGGTCCTGGCACAGGAAAGGCAGTTCCTGGTGGAGCAGGAGGCTCTGCCTGCAATGGGCTCAAACAGCTCCAACAAGGCCCTGTTTGCAAAGCCCCCAGTGGGAAATGAAGAAGGGGATCATGCTGCTTTGGGGGTGAAGAATGCTGAAACCAGCCTGACTCCTCCATCCCAAAGTTCCACATGCTGAGAGGGAGCTGAAGCTGTGGCAGAGCTGCTCAAATCCCCAGAGAAAGCAACAACCCAGTGACACCACTGAGAGCTTCTGCAGAGCTGCTGAGCTGGCCCAGCCTGGGCACATCTGACTGACAGGGCAGCACTTCAGACTAGAAAAGCCCCATCCCAAATTTTAACTGCAGCATCTCCTGACATTTCCCTCCTTGGGGGGGTGTGGAGATTCCTCCCTGGAGTGGGGACACCCCTCAAGGTCACTGCCTGAGGATGAGCTAAAGAGATTTGCCCATGGTCGTTGGTCTGAGGGAGTGACACCCATCTCTGGTTAATAACTGGTTTTGCTTTAATACAATTGATTCAAAATTGTTTCCCAGACCACTGTCTTAAAATAGATGTTATAGCTCCTGTATGTGGAGTAAATAATTCTAATCAAGACCTTTTTTCTAATCATGATCCTAATCAGTCATATCTATATGTACATAAATACTTCTGGTTTGCCATCCTTAATGTTGAGGGACAAAGTTGTGAAAAGCTTCAATTCCACCTGTATATTCCTTTAGACATAAATCCTTGAGAAAGTCTGGGGCTGGGATTGGATCCACTCCAGAAGGAGTTTAGAAAGCCTGGGAGGTCCTGGTTTGGGTTCTTTGTGAACCTCGTGACCCAACAGGAGCTTCTCTAATAAACTTTGCCTGAAGCTGCCACTGTGGCCATGACAGGAACCCCTGGGAGTGTCTGTGACATCCCAGCTCTTTGGCAGCCTGGACACTCCTGGGATGTCCCCATGGAGCCCCTGGGAGTGTCTGTGACATCCCAGCTCTTTGGCAGCCTGGACACTCCTGGGATGTCCCCATGGAGCCCCTGGGAGTGTCTGTGACATCCCAGCTCTTTGGCAGCCTGGACACTCCTGGGATGTCCCCATGGAGCCCCTGGGAGTGTCAGTGACCTCGCTGTTCTTTAGGAGCACAGGGATGTCACCACTGGACTCCTGCCACTGCCTGGGACAAATTGGCTCCTTGGCAGGGCACAGACACCTCTGTTTTCACTCTGCAGCCCTGGAACTGTCACCTCATGACACTTAGGAAGATTAAGGAGCCCTGGGATGTCACCACAGAGCCCCTGGGACTGAGTGTGACCAAAGAGATCTTCAGGAGCCCAGAGACCCCTCAGATGCCACCATGGAGCCCCTGTGCCTGCACGTGAGCTCACAGCTCTTGAGCAGCTGGAAAGCCCTGGAATCTCTTCAATCTGCTCTGCTGAGGATGGATCCTCAGCAACTTGGAGGTTCCCTGATGGATTTTAGCTCTCCAGAGGCTTGTTCAGTCTTCAGCTTTTCAGTTGAGGAATTCAGTGCCAAAGGTTCATTAACATTCCAAAGTACTCTAAGAACAAAAACGCCTGGGAATAATTTAAGTCTTCAGTTTTTCTGTGGTTAATTGTACAGATTTCAGATGTGTTTTCAAAGAGAATATACTATAATTTTTTAAATGCAAAGGGTTTTTTTTTTTTTTTTGTCCTCTTTAGTTTTGTTTTCCTGTTTATAGATTGATATCAGCAATCTCCAGTTGATATTGATCCCCAGGAGGATGCAGCCCCAAGCCCATCTGGCAGTCCTGGAACAAGGCAGACACCTGTTATAAAGACAAATAAAATAAACAGCATTTTTAAATTTAACAACAATTTTAATAGCAATTTAATATAAAATGAAAGATAGTAAAAAATCTGTAAATAATTAATTCAATCTGGTTAAGGTTCTGATGAGGCATAAGCAAAACTGACCGGGGTAGAGGGAGGGCTTCTCACCCCACCTCAGGTACAAAACAGAGCAATTCAGACTACACTTAGATACTATCTGCTAATACATTTTCATCAGTGTTTCCTGTCAGTTTTGTCCTATTTCCCATTCCAAAAATCCATGTCACTGTACTTCATGGTGCATGCTTCACTTGGTGTTAGGGGGTCTTCTGTCTTCTTTTGGTGGTCTTTTGGATGAAGGCTCACAGTCTTCCTCGTTGTCCTCTGGATAACCTTACAGGTTGTGCATGCACCCCAAGCCTTGTGTTATGTTAGCCAACATCATATTCCAAAAATAATCCTTAAATAAAAACACAGCTTAGATTCTGTACCTGGAAACATCCCAATTGTCCATCTCAAGACCCATCTTCCAATTATTCCAAGACCTATTTTGTTTTGGGATTTTACTTATCTCAAGTTACATCCTGTATCCTATTTTTTTTTACAAGCATCTGCAAACATCTCTTTTGTGACACTAATCACATATTGTTTGTATTTTTGTAGAATACTGATATAGTTACAATATAGTTAGCACAAAATCATTCATTTATCACAGGGCTGAGGTGCAGCTGCCCCAGCGGTGCCTCCGAGCTGGCAGGGCCATGGTCACTCAGGGTCAGTGGCCGGGCAGTTCTGTTGACTGGACACGGCTCTGGACACTTCCCTTGGAGCGTCTCCAGGCATGGAATGTTGGGGCTGTCACTGCTGTGGTGTCACAGAGAGGGGAACGCTGGGGCTGCCCTGCTCCTGCCCCAGCCCAGCAGCTCTGCCAGCTCCTGCTGGGGACACAAAGGCTGAGCCAAAGGGTGAGAATTGCAGGATGGGCTGAGCTGGGAGGGACCCACCGGGATCACGGAGTCCAAGCCCCGGCCCTGCACAGACACCCCAACAATCCCAGCCTGGGCATCCCTGGGAGCGGTGTCCAAAGGCTCCTGGAGCTGCAGCAGCCTCGGGGCTGTGCCCATTCCCTGGGGAGCCTGGGCAGCGGCTGAGCCCCCTGTGGGGGAAGAAGCTTTTGCTGCTGTGCAGCCCAGCCCTGGCCTGGCCCAGCCCCAGCCCTTCCCTCGGCTGCTGTCCCTGCTGCTGCCTCGGGGCAGAGGTGGGAGCTGCCCCAGCGCTGCCCCTCGGGAGGAGCCGCAGCCCCCGGGGAGCTCTGAGCTCCGTCTGCTGGGCTGCGGCCGAACCGAGCCAGCGCCCGCAGAGCTCCAGGGAAAGGTCCTGCCCCTGGCTCAGGGCTGGCCCGGGGCCACGGGGAGAAAATCAACTTCCAACTTCTGCCCCACAGCAGGGAAGAGCAGCAATTCTTGGATGAGAGAGACTCTTTCCAAGGGCCTGCAGGGACAGGACAAGGGGGAATGGCTTCCCACTGCCTGAGGGCAGGGTTAGATGGGATGTTGGGAAGGAATTCTTCCCTCTGAGGGTGCTGAGGTCCTGGCACCTGTTGCCCAGGGAAGCTGTGGCTGCCCCACCCT
Organism: Phylloscopus trochilus trochilus; assembly: GCA_016584745.2. NCBI lineage: Eukaryota > Metazoa > Chordata > Aves > Passeriformes > Phylloscopidae > Phylloscopus > Phylloscopus trochilus. Next base: position 203,592 of record WQNJ02000055.1, on the reverse strand, counting down.
TAGAAGTGGCGATGAAACAGGGGATTCAAGGGTTAAAGGGAATTTTAGAATAGCTGAGGTAGCATACATGAACATGTAGAATAAATTATCTCCCTCTCCAAGGACTAAAGGAATGTATAAAGATAAGGGGGCCCCTTCAAAGGACACCTGGTGCTCATTAAAAATTGCTGAGCTTCAGAAAATAAGAGGGAGCCCTTTGCAAAATTAGAGGGGATCATCTCCATATGCATGTGCAGATCTGCTGGTTCAGAAGTTCGCAAGGAGGAAGACGTTGGTTCCTTCATACCTACTAACCCTGCGACCCAATAAAAGGACAAACTATGCAGCCACAACTGATTTACAGGTAATCAATATGTATAGGTGATATAGAATATGCATGATTTTTGTAGATAAATAGAATGATGAAAATTGTAAGAAGTACACAGGATTTAGGAAGATGCTCTCCCCCTGCATCAAGCACTGAATAAAAGACGTACCTACTTTACAATTTTATCAAGTTGTAGAGTTTTAATACCACATATAATTTGGCACCCCAGATGGGACTTACCTTGTCATCTACAAACCCAGGCTGAGGGACGGAGAACTCTGTGGCACAGTCTGGTATTTCCTGGAGGAGAACTCCGAGACCTCAGCTCGCCTATTGCAGGGACAGATAACAACTACTGGCTGGCGAGCTAAAAGTATGTATTAATTTAGTTCTAAGGCTAGTAACACGTATGTGTGGGTAAAAGGGCTGTTGATAAATCACAGGAGACGTCCTGTGTACAACATAGTCCCTGGGTAGATAAAAGCTTGCAAGCTGTTGGCAGAGGACACCAGTGAGGACTGCTCTGCTCCTTCAGCCTCCACAGGTCAAGGAGGAGGAGGGAGTGAGGAAGGGGGCCGGTGATGGAGGGATTCGCTGACTGATAGAGCAGCCATGAAGCGACCCTGGAGTGTGGGTGGAGTGAATTCCTGCTCCCGTGTTATCGGGGCTGAGGTGTGTTTGAGTCCAGACTTAGTGAGTGTGGGAACGTATGGGAACGTATGGATGAGTGAGTGGGACAACTTTGCTTTAAGGTCGCTGTCCCACTATTGTTTTGCTACCTTATCGTCATTCTGTTGCAGCTTTATTGTTGTGTTATTGTGGTTTTATTGTTTTATTGCTGTTCTATTACCTTATTGCTATTGTGAACAATATTGGGAAGGGGTAATGGGTTTTTGAGGTAACACTACCATCTTGTGTTAGAAGTTACTTATTGCAATAAGTGACGAGCTTGTTAAGTTCATTTGTGATACAATATTTCCATCTTGTGTTGAAAGTTGAAATTGCAGCAAATCGAGATTTTTAAACGAATTATCAGTTTTAATTGATTGTTAAATGTGGTTAGTGAAACACAGGTTCGAGCTATAAGACTCTGACTATTTAGGGAAAACAATCTCTAAATAATTCTTTTTCACTAACTCTTTGAATTTGATTTTTTTTAAGAATTAAGTGAACTTGGTAGAGAACTAAATAGCTGAGGGGGATAATTGATTTAAGTATTATTCAAATCAGGTTGACTGTGAACTCAGGCTTATGTGGGGAGGTCATACTCAGAACCCAGATACTGGGATTGTGTGGGGAGAAAATATTAGAAGGAGACTGTGGAATTTTGTTAAGAAAGGTTTGAGTGGATGTGAGGCGGAGTATAAAGGAGGACATAATGGGATCTGAGCAGAGCACAGAAGTCCCTCAAGCCAGTCCACTAGGGTGTGTTATAGCACATTGGAAAGAAGTTGCAGGGACCGGAGGTAATGAAAATAAGTCCAAGTCCACTCTAATTAAGTATTGCAGTCAGTGACGGCCACTGTATAGGTTGGACGAAAAGGTAAGGTGGCCACCCACTGGGACCTTGGATTATAATACTCTGTTACAGTTAATGCTATTCTTAAGGAGGGAGGGCAAGTGGAGTGAAGTCTCATATTGTGATATGTTTTTTCCTCTCAGAAACCACCCTGAGCGGCAGAGAGATTGTGGGATTAAGGCTCCTCTTGACCCTCTAGTATTAGCTATGGAAAAAGAAAATAAGGCAAAAAATGGGAAATTAAAGAGATGCTGCTCAGCTTGTAGTATTGGGCAGAGATGTGTAAAATTGGACAAGGTTTACCGAACTGCACTCCAAGAACAAGATCTGTCAGACCTATTGGAGGCTCCCTGTAATGAGCAAGAAAGGAAAAGGGAAGAGAGAGATGGAGATCTAGAGGCCCGCTTACCCCCTAGTAGCTCCCCCCTAGTAGCTCCCCCCTAGTAGCCCTATATTGTCCCGAACTAGAAAACAAGTCCTACAAATACCCCTATGAGAAGCAGTAGGACCAGGAGGAAACCCAGGGATAGATAAAATGCCCTTTTCTTTCATTGATTTAGAAGCGTAGAGGAAGACTGCTCGGGACTATCGTAGTGACCCACAACACTACAGATAGCAAACCAGAAGTGTTTATGTACATATAGAGATGACTGATTATTGATCATGATTAGACAAAAAGGTCTTAATCAGAATTATTTACTCCACAGTATAGGAGCCGTAACATCTATTTTAAGATAGTGCTCTAGGAAGCAATTTTGAAGCAATTGTATTAAAGCAAAAGCAGTTATTAACCAGAGATGGGTTTCACTCCTCCAGACCAATGACTATGGGCAAATCTCTTAAGCTCAGCCTCAGGCAGTGACCTTGAGGGGTGTCCCCACTCCAGGGAGGAATCTCCACACCCTCCCCTGGAGGATGCCCTGAGGAATATGACCACTCTGTGCTTTTCAGAAACAATCAGGTGCCTCTTTGTTTGTGCACAGCATTCAGAATGGAACTCATTCCAGGCCCAGACTGCTTTGTGCCATGTCTCTTGTTTTCTTGTTTATTATTCTGTTTGATGTATTGTATGTTTTATTGGGTTTTTTTGCTTTGGTTTTTTTTTTTTTTTTGGTGTTTTTTTTTTTTTTTTTACTTATGATAATATTTTTTATAAAGGGATGCCATTAGTCACAGTATTGCCACATCAGTATGTACGTACCATGCCTGTGTTAAGCACAGACAGTAAGGAGCCCTGATCACTCTGTATTTCTGTCAAATAAAGTGTCCTGCTCTGCCCTGGGTGCCCAAGATGTTCCCTCAGCCCCTCTCTGTCTCTGCAGGGGCAGTGCCTGTGAGCAGAGGTGCAGGGCAGAGACTCCCAGCACAGCAGCACAGCCAGGGACAATGGCCCTGGCTCTTCCCACAGCTGCTCTTCCCAACTGCAGCCTCTCCTTCCCAGCCCTTCTGTGGCTGTCAGGCCGCAGGGCTGTGGCAGCTTGGTCACTGTCCTGCTGCGTGTGCGTGCTGTGAGCACAGGCAGGGCCAGGCCATGGGCACTGCTGGGACACAGCTGGGCTCCAGCACAGCAGCTCCAGCAGCAAAGGCCATCATCTCCTGAGGGCAGCCCAGCAAGGCTTTGCTCTCCCTGCACAGCTGCTCTCAGCAAGGTGCTCCAGGAATGCCCTGGCAAAGCAAAGCCCAGTGCCCAGGGGCAGAGGGGCAGTGTGCAGGGGGGCACCCAGCAGTGTCCTGGCACAGCCAGAGCTCCTGGCATGGACCTGAGGCAGCAGCAGAGCAGGGCCTGGGCTGTGTCTTTCTTCTGGGGACAGCCTGGGAAGGTGCCCCAGGGCAATTGTCCCACACCAGCCCCTGCAACCACCATGGCCAGCACAGGCCTCTCCCCACACCTGCAGGAGGTTGTTTGTCCCTGCATGGAGGGACACCAAGGGACCAGACCAGCAGTGCCTGTTTGCTCTGTCCTGAGGAGATTTCAGCAGTGCATCCTGTGTGTGTGTGTGTGGGGAGATGAAGCAGAGTGAGCACAAACACCATCAGCAGCACTCGGGGCTGGCACAATCCCAGAGGCACAAACAGGGCCTTGAGGCCACTTAACTCTGAGAGTGAAATCCTCTGGGAAAACCACCTGAATTCTTTACTGGGCTGTGCTTGGGACTGCAGAGAGAAACATCCAGGGCAGGGAGGCTCCAGGGAAACTGCTCAGCACAGCCAAGGACTGCCCAGAGAGACCATTGGGGTGGGGGTGTGTGGGGAGAAATCACAGCTGCCTCCCTTCTGAACCACCCCCAGGACCTGGACAGGGCTGTGCTGTGTTCTGGGCACTGACCTGGAACTGAGGGATGTGGAAAAGGCCTTTGGTGTCAGGGCTGTTGAGAAGGCTGGGCAGTGTCACTGGGAGAGCTCTCTCAAACCCCCTTGGAAAGGGCAGAGCCATCCCAGAGGGTCCTGGGAACCTGGGAAAGGCAGACATGGAGCCAGTCTGCAAACAGGGCAGGGAGGGGATCTGGGAGAGTCCCAGCCTGGTCAGGCTCAGCAGGGAACAGGATGTGGCAAATCCTCCTGCAGCCATTCCAGGCACTGGCAGGACAAGGCAGGGATTGCAGAACCCAGGTGGGAGGGAAAAGAAGGGGATGTTGTGTGCCCAGACTTTAGCCAGGCCTGTGACACGGTCTGCTGTGGTCTCCTCAGAGCCAGACTGGAGAGAGCTGGGCTGAAGAAATGGAACATGGGCTGGGTGGGAATTTGGCTGAACAATGAGGGTCAAATGTCAAATCCATGGTACAGAGTCCTCTTGGCAGCCACTGCCTGGTGACATCCCTCAGTGACCAGCCCTTGACCACCACTGGGGAACATTTCTATTATCTCTGCAATGGCATGAAATGCACTTTAATTTGGTTAGTGGATACTGTCAAATTGTAGGGAGTCTGTGACCAAACTCATCCAGTTGATGGTGACTGCAAAACATAATTGGGCATAATTGTGCTTTTCTTTCCTATGGATAAGATGACTGAGTTGAATCAATTTGTCTTGCCATCAGGTGCCAAACCAAGCCACAAGAAAAGGCAGAGAAAACTCATGCATCAGAAAAAAGGCAGTTCAAAAGGGAAAAAACCAAAACCAACAAAAACACGCCAAAGCAAGACCCACTCGCCAGAATACAAAAAACCCACAAACAAACCAACAACAAAAAGCAAAGGCCACAAACAGAAGAAAAACAAATCTACAGGAAATCTCCTATCAGCAGAAAATGTTTAACCATCTAGTGGCAGGAGAGGATTTTTTATGTGTCGGTGACGTTTTGAAAGAAAAATGTCTCTAAAAGAAATTAATCCCCTACACCTCTTGCCCCCCCTACTCCTTTCAGTTTATGGTGTGACATGCAATGGAACATCCCTTGGGTCAGTCCAGCCCAGCTGTCCCATCCTTGTTCCCTCAGGAACACTTGCCCACCCCAAGCCCATAGGTTGGGGGGGTTGCAGACACGCGTCAGGCGGGGCGAGCGCTGTGACAAGGACAGGAGAACAGAACAACATTTACTCTTATCAAGGACTGTAGAACAGAACACCACAGCCTTGGAGAAATGGATCAAGGATGTAGCTGCAGCAAACAGAAGTCATTCAAAATGCAAGACAAATGCAGCTCAGCTCTACAAGGCTGACAAAACAGAAGGTTTGCAAAACAATAATACTGCCTATACTCAGAAATGGGGGTTGAGGAACAGCCACCTAAAAAGGACACTGGATGTTGAAGACAGACCCCAAAAAACCAGATAAGAACTTGTGAGGAAAGGGTGCAACTATGTAAATTAAATTCAAAGGAAGTGGGGATAGCTAATGAATACATAATCATTGTATGTGATCAAAACTGTTCATTTGATGCTCAGTGAACACAAATGGAGGAAGGATCTCCCAGTGACCAGCACACTGTAATAAAGAATACCTGCTCTCAAATACTGAAAAGTGTGTGCAAAAGTTTCTGTCCAGTGAATTTCAGTATCAGTGGTGTCCTTGACTCCATTATGCCCCACATTGTCACAATGGCCCATTGATTCCATGAGGCCCTGCTGTAGAACAATGGACCCTTGGTTCCATTCTCAAGTAAATGAAGCACAGACAAAGACTCTCCAACTAAAGTTAGAAAGTGGTATGTTTAATTCAGTGCCAGGCAACACGGGGAGTAACCACCCAAAGACGTGTGCAAAAATCACAGAGCTCCAGCTCTCTATGTATCAACAAAATCTTACACATTCATGTAATAATTCAACATGCCTATACATACTTATTACTTAACCCCACCTTCTCTCCTCTTCATCATAAAATGAGCTCAAAGTCCTTTCACGCTTGTGCAGTCCTGCATTCAAATTGGGTTGGGGGGTTTTGAAATGGGTCAGTGGTGCCTTAGGATGAAGTCAGGAATGTCTTTCTCAAGGTAAACTTTTCACCTTTGCCTTGTTGGCAGGCTCTCTGACCCCTTGGGCATAGTTCAAGCTCTCCTGCTTAGTTCTCACTGGTTTGAGGGCCCAGGTGCAGCTACAGTTTCTTCATCTTTACAATACTCCATCCTCCCCTCATAACTTCTTACAAACACAGCAAAGTCAGGCAAATGATATATTGTCTTCTCAAACTAGGTCCCACTGGCAATGATCAACTATCCTACAGTGCTTCTACTCTAAAGTCTTCATTATTATCCATTGTTTCTTGCTTCTATCCCTTCAGCTAAAATCTTTACACTTTGGATACTTCTAAACACTTGATTCTATTAGGGTCCATCCAGTCAGAACGCCCTCCTTGGTTCTGCACTGCCCCAGTGCTCTCCTTGGTTCCACAAGGCCTTGGTGTGCCACAACAGCCCCTTGGTTCCATGACCTGCCATAGTGTCACCACGGTCTCTGGGATCTGCAGTATCACAATGGACAATTGGTGACAAGCAGCCCCACTGTGTCACAAGGAATATTTGATTCCATGGGGCCCCACGGTGTCACACTGGCCCCTTGGTTCGACCAGGACTCTCTGTATAACAATGGCCCCTCAGTTCCATGAGGTTTTGTACTGCCAGCAATGGTCTCCTTGGTTCTGCTGTGTGCAAATGGCTGCTTGGTTCCATAAAATTCCTCTGTGTCACAGTGGTCTCCTCCGTTCTGTGAGGCTCTGCAGTGCCACAATGTCCCACAGTTTCCATGAGCATCTTCCATACTATCAACAATGCCCTTTGTTCCAAGGAGGTCCCACAGGGTCACAATGGCTCCTTGGATCCATGAGGTTCTGTAGTGTCACCATGATCTCCTTGGATCCACATTGTCACAATGGACAATTGGTTCCTTGGGGCCCAACTGTGTTACAATGGACCCTTGGTTCCATGAAGTTCCATGGTATCGGCGTGGCCTCCTTGGATCCACAGTATCAGTATGGACTATTGGTTCCATGTGGCCCTGCTGTGTCACAATGGCTTCTTGGTTCCATGAAGCTCAACTGTTTCACAACTGACTCTTGATTCCATGAGGTTTTGTACTGTCAAAATGGTCTCCTTGGTTCTGGACTGTAACAATGGATCCTTGGTTCCATGAGATTCTATGATGTCACAATGGTCTCCTTGGTTCCACGAGGCCTTGTTGTGTCACAATGGCCGCTTGGTTCCATGAGCTTCCCTAGTGTCACCATGGTCTCCTTGGACCTGCATTGTCACAGTGGAGAATTGGTTTCATGGAACCCTGCTGTGTCACAGTGAAGCCTTAGTGCCATGAGGTTCTGGAGTTGGACAATGGTGTCTTTGGTTCAAGGACACTTTGGAGTGTAACAATGGCCGTTCGGTTCTCTGACCTTCCATAGTGTCAGCAATGGTCTCCTTGTTTCTGCAGTGTCCTAATGAACCCTTGGTTCCATGAGGTTCCTAAATGTCACTGGTCTCCTTGGTTCCATGTGTCCCTGCTGTGTCACCACAGCCCCTTGGTTCCATGAGTTTCTGTACTGTCAACAATGGTTCCTTTGTTCCAATGAGGCCTTGCTATGTCACAATGGACCCTAGGTTCCATGAAGTTCTTTGGTGTCACAATGGCCCCTTGGATCCATGAGGTTCCATAGTGTCTCCATGGTCTCCTTGGATCTGCACATTCATCACGGACAATTCCTTCCATGCAGTCCCAGTGGGTAAGAATGTCCCCTTAGTTCCATGAGGCCGCTTGGTTCCATAGGTTTTATGCTGTACCAGTGGACTCCTTGTTTCTAGGAGTTAACCTGCTTTTAGCAGGGGTTTCTTTGGTTCCAGCAAGGCCTGGCTGTGCCTAAATGTACCCTTGGTTCCACGTGGCCCTGCTGTGTCACAATGGACCCTGTATTCCATGAGGCCCTACAGAGTCACAATAGACGCTTGGGTCCATGGGGTTTCCACATGTTCCACTAGACTTTCATTCCAAGAATTTTGGTACTGTCAACAACAGTTTCCTTGGTTCTGCAGTGTAACCATGGCCTTTTGGTTCCATGGGCTTCTGTATGTAAAATGCCGCCTCAATTCCATGAGGTTCTGCAGTGTCACAATAGAAACCCTTGTTCCATTAGGCCTCCAAGTTTCACAATGTTTGATTCCAGGAGGCACCACAATGTCCCAATGGACCCTTGGTTCTGTGAGGTTCCATAGCATCCAATGGTCACTGTGGGTCCATGAGTTTCCTATGTCACAATGGTCTCCATGATTCCAGTAGACCCTGCCTTGTCACAATGGTCCCCTGGGTTCATCAAGACCTTGCTGTGTCACAAAGGACTCCTTGATCCATGAGGTTCTGTGGTGTCACCATGTTCTTCTTGAATCTGCAGTGTAACAATGGACCATTGGTTCCACACGGCCTGGCTGTGTCACAAATGTCTCTTTGATTCCATGACTGCCACAACAGAGACTTCTTTCTAGGAGGTTCCCTACTGTCACAATTGTCTCCTTGATTCCATGAGCTGTGTCACAATGGATCCTTGGTTAAATAAGGCCTTGCAGTGTCTCAGGAATCTCTTTGGTTCCGGGAGGAACACAAAAGCTTTGTATCAACATTGAGCAACGCTTGCTTTACACACCTGGGAACCTCTGTCTGCATTTCAAAGAAGGGTTCAAGCTGCGGATGACACCAGCAGCTTCCATCTGCAACACAGATCCAGGACAGGGACAGAGAAATCAGCTGAGAGACTCAAAGAATTCTGCTTCCAGAGCTCATTGCTGGTGACACTGTCCCTTGTAGAAAGGTGGCATCATTCCAGGCAGCCTGTCCTGAGCATGTGATTCCTGAGTGGGCTTGGTTTTTTAGGAAACCTGCTCAGGCTTTTCCATTCTTTCCTCAGCAAGAGGAAAATTTCTCCCTGGCCTGTGTGCAGGCAGAGGCCTGAGGAGAGCAGGTGGGCCATGGTGCAATGGGCTGGGACAGGCAGCTGCAGAGCTCAGGGGACAAGGTTGTGCTGCAGGGCCCAGGGATGTCAGTGCCAGGTGGGCAATGTCAGACATGGTGAGGTTGGGGTGAGGAGCAGCTTGTCCAAACAGGGTCAGCCTACAAGGGGCTCATTCTTCTCCATTCCCAGACGTTCTAAAGAAATATTCAGCATCAAGATGGCATGGAGAATCCTTCAGTCACCTCTTCAATGAACTAAAAATTTAAAAAATACTCATGTTTAAAAAAAAAAAAAAAGTCATGCGATTCACTTTGAAGTCTCCCTCCTTAACACAACACCAAACTGACTCCAGTCAGCTGCATAAGCCCTGGAGACTGAAAGACAATTGAAGAAAGACAAAGAGCTCAAGTATTCTGTATTTTCATCAGCCCCACAGTGGATTTGGGGCTGAGTCCAGGACCCCCAGGCACTGAGAGAAGGTGGAAGAAGCTGCTGAAGGAGTCAGAAGCAAAACTCCAAGTCCCTTGGAGCATCCCTGGGCCCCAGGGAGGGCAGGGAGTGCCAAAGGCTGCCCAGGCACTGGTGAGAGCAGCTCCTTGAGGCCAGGATTGCAGGGAGCCCAAGGCTGTGAGCAGGGACTGCAATGCTGAGCAAGGCCTGGGCTGGCTGGAGGGAGCAGAAAGGCCAAGGCCTGAGCCCAGGCCTGGCACAGCAGGGCCTGTCCCTCGCGGCTGGCTGGGGGCTGTTGGTGGGGCAGGGGGATGGCAGGGGCAGCAAGGACAAATGTCCTAAAGCTGCAAGGCCTGCCAGCCTGCTCAGGGAGGGGCCAGGCAGAAGCCAAGTGCAGGCTTTCCTGCAAGGAAAGTTCCTTCTGTGGGGCCTGCAAAGGCACTGGCAGAGGCCAGGGGACAAAGGCCTGGGTGCCTGTGGCCCTGCCAGCCCTGCCCAGCCCTTGGCCATCTCTCCTGCAGGTGTGAGTGTGGATCTGCTGGAGGGCAGGAGGGCTCTGCACAGGGCCCTGGACAGGCTGGATCCAGGGCCCAAATCCAACCATGTCAGGTTGAACAAGACCAAGGGCCGGGTCCTGCACTTTGGCCACAACAACCCCTGCAGTGCTACAGGCTGGGGACAGAGTGGCTGGACAGCAGCCCGGCAGAAAGGGACCTGCAGGCACTGCTGGACAGCAGGCTGGACAAGAGACAGCTGTGTGCCCAGGTGGCCAAGAAGGCCAAGGGCTCCTGGCCTGGATCAGGAATGGTGTGGCCAGCAGGAGCAGGGCAGGGATTCTTCCCCTGTGCTCAGCACTGGTTGGGCAGCACCTCGAGTGCTCTGTCCAGTTCTGGGCCCCCCAATTGAGGAGGGACATTGAGGGTCTGGAGCGTGTCCAGAGAAGGCTGGTGAGGGGTCTGGAGCACAAGTGCTGTGAGGAGTGGCTAAGGGAGCTGGGGTGGTTTATCCTGGAGAAGAGGAAACTCAGGGGAGACAAGGTGGTGTCAGGGCACAGGTTGGACTTGATGATGTCCAAGGTGTTTTCCAACCTTGCTGATTCTGGGATTCTCTGAAACCACCCTTGCAGCAGTTGCAGGATGAGCCCTGGGCCTCCTCTTCAGAAGGTGCAGCAGCCCAGGTGCCTCAGCTTCTCCTCACAGCCCCAAAGCCCATCCTGTCAGTCCTGCAGAGCCTCTGCAGCTCCTCCTCATTGCCCACAACAGGGAGCCCCACAGGCAGACACAGCAGCCCAGATTTGCCCCCCTGGCCTGGGGTGCCTCTGGCAAGGGAGCAGCACCAGGCACTGCAGGAGCCTGCAGACAATTCCTGAAGCACTTGGAGGATGATCCTGCTCCCCAAGGGACATTCCCATGGTGCCAAGTGAGGAACTGAAATGGGGAGTGGGGCCTGAGAGGAAAGGGAAACCAGGGATGGGCTGTTTGCAGGAGAAGGCAAAGGTGTGGGAACCAAGACGAAATTTATACCAGAAAGAGTAAAAAAAGAAAAGGTGAATCAAAGGGAACAGTCAGGGCAGTTTGGGGGTGGCTGACAGGCAGCTCTGGCTCTGAGCAACAACATCTGCAGTGGCACAGCAAACTCACAGCTCATGGGAACAAACTTTCTGGCTCTGACTTCAGAGGCCACCACAAACCTGAGGGGTTTCCCTGCTGTGGCCCAGCCCTTCCTGGCCCCAGGCCCTGCTGCCATTTGTGCTCCCTCAGCTTCATCTCCCCACACCAACCCCATGGGGGTGCTCAGGCCTGCTCTGGGCAGGGCAAACAGGGGCTCCTGAGGCAGTGCTGCCGTGGCTGTGCCTGCAAGGCTGCGGCAGCTGTGTGAGCTGGGGGAGAGGCCAGGGCTGCAGAGGGGGGATGTTGTTGGCAGGTGCATGAGGAGGCTGTGGGCCGCTGGCCTGGGGTGTCCAGCGCAGTGGGGATGGATCAGGCCCTGCTCTGCTGCTCCTTGCCGTGTGCTTGCCCAGGGCCCTTGCAGAGCCCCAGCCGTGCTGTTTGCCCCCAGCCTGCCCACGGCCAGCCTGGGGCTGCTGCCGGGGCTTTTCTCTGCTCAGCCTTGGCCTGGGCAATGTGTTCTGGAGAGAGCCTGGGCAAGGAGCCTGCAGCCCCCAGGCCCTGGGCTGAGGCTTCAGCACTGCTGCTGTGCCAGCAGTGCCCATGGCCTGTCCCTGCTGCAGCCCCGGCACTGCCACCCCCAGCCCTGTGCCCGGCCCCGAGAGCACTCAGGCCCTACAGCAACAGCAGGGCCAGGAGGGCAGCGGGGCAGGGCCACGGCAGCAGCACTGGCAGCACCAAGTGCTGCTGCTGCTGCTGGCCACAGCTGCTGTGCCAGCACTGATCTGCCCCCAGCTCTGCACACAGACTATGCTGCTGCAGCTGCAGAGAAGGGAACAAAATGGGAATCTCTGGATAAAACTCTGCTATGAGATCCTTTATTTAGTTTAAAGCCACTGAGATCACAGCTCCTCATTGACAGAGTCAGTGGCCGTAGCAAATGTAGAAAGACAAAAAATAAGAAATGTCAAAACCAATGACCTTCTACTTTGGACAATATTAAAAAAGTAAAACAAAGTAAAAGAAACTCCATAATCAAACCAACAAGAAGTATCAAAGGTAACCTTTATTACCATTGTGTTGCAGAAACTGGAGAGCAGTTTAATGTTTCTTACACCATCCAGTGATCAGTGTCCACACTGCAGCCTTGAGCTCCTGGTTCCTCAGGCTGTAGATGAGGGGGTTCAGGGCTGGAGGCACCACCGAGTACAGAATTGACAGGGCCAGATCCAGGGATGGGGAGGAGATGGAGGGGGGCTTCAAGTTGGCAAATGCACCAGTGCTGAGGAACAGAGAGACAACAGCCAGGTGAGGGAGGCAGGTGGAAAAGGCTTTGTGCCGTCCCTGCTCAGAGGGGATCCTCAGCACAACCCTGAAGATCTGCACATAGGAGAAAACAATGAACACAAAACAGCCAAATGATAAAGAGGCACTAACAGCAAGTAGCCCCATTTCCCTGACAATGTAGTGTGAGCAGGAGAGCTTGAGGATGTGTGGGAGTTCACAGAAGAACTGGCCCAGGGCATTGCCATGGCACAGGGGCAGGGAAAATGTATTGGCCATCTGCATGAGAGCATTGAGAAAGGCACTGGCCCAGGCAGCTGCTGCCATGTGGGCACAAGCTCTGCTGCCCAGGAGGGTCCCGTAGTGCAGGGGTTTGCAGATGGACACGTAGCGGTCGTAGCACATGATGGTCAGGAGCGCAAGCTCTGCTCCAAGGAAGAAAAAAATTAGAAAGACCTGTGCAGCACATCCTGTGTAGGAGATGTTCCTGGTGTCCCAGAGGGAATTGTGCATGGCTTTGGGGACAGTGGTGAGGATGCAGCCCAGGTCAGTGAGGGCCAGGTTGAGCAGGAAGAAGAACATGGGGCTGTGCAGGTGGTGGCCGCAGGCTACGGCGCTGATGATGAGGCCGTTGCCCAGGAGGGCAGCCAGGGAGATGCCCAGGAAGAGGCAGAAGTGCAGGAGCTGCAGCTGCCGCCTGTCTGCCAATGCCAGCAGGAGGAAGTGGCTGATGGAGCTGTTGTTGGACATTTGCTCTGGCTGCACATGGGCACCTGTGAATGGAGAAAGGACAGGGACAAGTCAGCAGAGGCTGCTTTGAGCCAAACCTGGGCTATTCCCTGTAGACTGTCCCACTGTGACGCCCCCACCCTTGTTCCTGCTCTGGGAAAACCTTCACCCAGGTCCCTGCCTGACCTCCAGTTGTGCTGTCTGAGAGTGCCAGGAGCAACCAGATCTGCCCTGCTGCCCTGGATTTGTGGCCATGTGGCAGAGGGACAAGGTTGGATATTCAGGATTTGTCAGGGGAATCTCTCCTCATGCAGACAGGCTTGCTGCCATCTGCACCCCACTTCTAAAGGACATGGACAGAAGGAAGGAATTTTATCCATTATTTTCCTGCCCACACATCATTCCTGGTTCTCTGAGGTCAGAAATCCCCAGCATTTCTGCTGCACTCAGAGTTTGCCACTGAGAGATGTGAGAGGCAAAGGATTCCCTGTGCCTTGGGCAAGGTGAGGGGCTGGATGGGCTTGTTCCCAGCTGCCCTGGGTTTGCAGCTTTGGCTGCAGTCAGAGCACAGTCACACTCCTGGGTCACCCTGGGATAAACCAGACCCTGCCCAGAGCAGAGGGATCCCTGAATGTCTCCCCCTCTCCAAAGGGCTCTGGGCAAGGTCTCAGCATCCCCTTCTGCCAAGGACACTCACGGCTCCCTTGGCAAACCCAGCAGCATTTCCTCAGCTCTGGCATCTCTGCACTTCCCCGGGGCACATTCAGGGAACTCCAAGGGGCTCTGGCACAGATTTGCAGCCAGGAGGGCAGCTCAGAGCTTGCAAGGACACAGCAAGGAGATCCCTGCGTGTGCCCATGATGGGATCTCAGGGAGGGGGCTCAGCCCATTCCCCTTTCCCATGGACTGCTCTGCCCACAGCCCCACAGGTCCCAGGGAAGCTTGGACACCCCATGGCCATGGCCACAGCTGCCTGGCAGCAATGCCAAGGGCAGTGCCTGACTCAGCTGCTGCAAATGCCAGAGCCTCCCTGAGAGCACCAGATGACAGGGACAATCTCAGGGCAGTGCAGAACCCAGAGAAGATGTGGTGGGGCTGTGCCTGGGAGGGCAGGGCAGAGACAGCCGGGCACTCAGGACAGTGTTCCCGTGCCCAGCTGTGCACGGCACCTCCCACACACCCACAGTGCCCTCCTGCCCCCAGCACTGCTCTCTTCAGCCCCCTCTCCTTCCCTCAGCATCTCCCTGGGCCTGGACATTTCCCTGCTGAGAGGAGCCTTGTCCCTGCCAGCGCTGACAGAGCCCATCCCAGCCTCTGTGCCCTGGGCCCGGCCCTACAGAAACCTGCCTGTCTGCAGGGCCCTGGCTGGGGCAGGCTCTGTCTGCAGCTGGGCAAGGGCAGCTCAGGAGAGCCCTGCTGGGCCCTGCTAAGGTGATGCTGCTGCTGCTGCTGCTGTCCAGGGCTGAGGAGGGGCTGAAGGCCCTTGAGGAGCCTCCCAGCAGAGAGACTGACCACCCAAAGTTACAGTGCTGGAGTCTCTGTAAATGTTCCAACATTCCTTTGATGATCCTGAATGTCCCTTTCAACTCAGAATGTTCTGTGGTTCTGTGATTATAATTCCTGTTCTGCTACTCTCATCCTCCTGTTGCCTATAATGAAAAGAGAGAAAAAAAAATAACACTTGTAACAGCATTAAAACAGTAAAATAAAAACCAGACCAATACTGGAAGTTCCAGGTGTCCCAGTAGGGATGGGGCACACCCAGCCCCTGATTTCAACAATTTATTGAGGTTGATTAATTAGGATATTTAACAGGATCATCCAGTAGGAGATCCAGTTTTCCCTGTTACACATCTCTGAATCAACCCATTGGAGCTGGTCGAAGGGCTTCTTTGCCCCACTTTTTTTTTTATGATTGCTCACACTCTGGTTGAAAAACCAAAATGTTCTTTTTGTAGAATCTTCCTGATAACAAGACTAAATAGTAGTTCAGGAATGTAATTAGAAGGTCAGCTTATTGTTCTAAAACTTAATAGAAAGGGTAGGAGACATGCTAGAATTAATTAAGAATTATACTTAAATAAGTATATGTATACTCTAAGTATATATAAGTAGATGTATACTATACAATATATAGTATATAAGCATATGTACATACATGTATATGTATATTTACTAGTGTATATAAATATATGTACAGTATAATAGGTATATGCAATAGTAGTTGAATAGGGTTAATAAAAGATTATAGTTTCATAAATATATAATAGCAGTTAACAGAGCTATGAATATATGAAAAATGTATAAACAGCAAAAATGTATTTGTCAACACCCCAACTCCCCCACACTGCTCCAAGCAGGAAATTAAAACACTCTCAGGAACGCTCCTGATCTTTACAGCAATCCCAGGTTCACCTTCTTTTGGGAAGTGTCCTCCGGAGCTGTGCCCAGGCTGGTGTGGAGCTGGGAGCAGCCCTGCCCCACACAGCACCTCTCAGCAGCAGCACCTGCCCTGCTCAGGGTGGCTCCTTCCCCCCACAGCTTCTCCCCAGCGCTGGGAGCAGCTCCCCGGGCCGGCTGAGAGCTGTCCCTGGCAGGCAGCAGAGTCCCTGGGCCAGCACAGAGCCCTGGGCTGCAGGAGCCTGCTCTGCAGGACAGCCCTGGGCAGCCCTGGCTGCAGCCCCGGCTGCTCAGCCCTGCAGCAGAGCCTGGCACAGGGAGCTGCCCTGTGCTGTGCCTGGGCTGCTGCAGCAGGGAAACCCAGCCCTGCCCCAGGGCCACATCCCTGCCCTGCAGCAGCTCTGAGAGTGCTCCTGGAAGGGCCTCAGAGCTGTGGGATGTGGCAGCTTCAGGAGATCCCTGCAGGAACTGCAGCTTATCTTCCCCCAACCAGAGAGTGACTGTTCCCAAGGCTGTGAGGATTTCTCGTCCAGTGAGCCCTGAGTGAGCTCTGCTGGGCTGAGAAAAGATTTGCTCATCAGGAGAAATGTCTTTTGAAGCTCTTCTTGGTTGCCAGGAGCAGCTTCTGTGCCAGGAGCCCAGCCCAGCTCATCAGCACAGACACAGCACAAGGACTTTAATCACCCTCTTGGGCTCTGTGCTGAGGCCCTGAACATCAGTCCCTGAGAAGGGAGATGAAGAAACCTCTCAAGAACTCCAAGTCAGAATCCAACTCCAAAGTTTCCTGAAGTGTTAATGGGTCCCACTGAGGCACACAACAGAGAAAGTGTCCGCAGTCCCCAGGCAGAGCAGAGAACTGCAGGCAGTGATGCCAGGAGGGGACAAAGAGAAGCCAAGTCTTGGTGCTCTGGGTCACACCAGGGTCTGTGCCACCAAGGGCTGTGAGGAGACACCTTGTCCTGAGGCCCTGGGGCCTCCTGGCACAGCCCCAGCAAGGCTGGGCACTCTCAGCCCCTTGTCCTGCCCTCAGCATCCCCCTGACAGCCCAGTGGCCTCAAGGATCTGCTGGAAGGAGTCCCTGGGGAGCCTTGGTCAGGAATGGCCCTGGGGGGGTGCTCTTTGATGCTCCCAGGCACTGCAGGTTTTTCAATGGACTTTGGGTTTGGCTTTTGCCTTGGAGTTTCTGAGAGGTTTGTGCAATCATGACCCCCAATTATCTACTTTAATTAGTCCCTGGAGAGGCTTTTTCAGTAACAACACTCAGTGGGGCTCATTAATGCTTCAAGGTACTTCAGTTATTTGAAGGTACTTGGTGTTTCCCTTTTAAATCTGATTCTGTGAGAAGGATTGTGCAATCCTGGCTCCAATTATCTACTTTAACAAGTCCCTTGGGATTCTTAGTGAGTAAAAATACTCTGTGGGGCTCATTAATACTTTAAGGTACTCAAAGTTTCTTAAAGAACTTTTTTTTTGACTACTCAGTCTCTGAGAAGTTTTTGTGCCATCCTGGCCTCCAATTACCTGCTTTAATGAGTCCCTTGAGAGCTTTGCACTGACACTCAGTGGGGCTCATTAATACTTTGAGATACTCAAAGTTTTTAAGGTACTTTGGAATTTCCTTCCCACACTAAGTCTCTGAGAGGTTTTTGTGCAATCCTGGCCTCCAATTCTCTCCTCCAAGGACTCCATGAGGAGCCTGTGTTGGGGATGGACCTCAATGCAACCCATGAATGCCTCAAGACACTTTGGGTTTTTCTTCTGGCTTTGACTCCTGGAAAGGTTTGTGCAATCTCCTCTCAGGCCCTGAGGGCTCAGCACCAAATGCACCATGGGGCTCATTAGGATCAAGGAAGTCCTGACAAACCATGGCTGTGCCTTGATTTCCCTCTGGTCTGGTGCAGTTCATTAGGAAAGTTTCCTGCTACAGTTATGGAGAAAGATTTCAAAGAGTTTCCAAGAAAGACACATTCCTGTTATAAAGGGTGTCTTTTATTACTGCTCTGTTTAGGGCAGAGCTGATTGCAGCATCCAGTGATTGATATTGATCCAGGGTCTCTCCTCAGGAGGTCTGGCCTGCTCAGAGAAGCTGTGCCCTGAGCTCTGACCCAGTGTGGACAACCTTGCTCCACATACTCCAACCCCATCCTGTCTCTCCTCACTCCCCTGGGACCTGCTTTGCTTGGAGAGCTGCCCACACCCAGGCAAACAAGGGCTTCCAATTTTTTTAGCAATGTAAAACTCCTAATTTTCCCCACTGAAAACAGATGCCCTCCTCAGGTGTGTGCCAGCCCAAGGTGCCACCAAGGCCACTGCAGCCATGCCCTGGGCCAGGAGTGAGGGTGGATCATCATCCCAACCTGCCCTGGGCCATTGCAAGGGGCTGTGGACATGGACACTGCACTGACCCCACTGCTGGGTTTGGGTGCCACAGCAACCCCCATCAGTTCAAGGTTCCTTGGAAAGCACCCCAAGGAGCTATTTCTGCAGCCAGGTTCCATGGCCAGGGGGATGTGGGGGACTGCAGGTGGTCAATGCCCCATCCCTGGAAACATTCCAGTCTAGCTGGGACAGGGCTCTGAACAACCTGCTCTGGTGAAAGATGTCCCTGCTCATCCCAGGCCTGGACAAGAAGCCTGAATGAGGCCTGAACAACAGGCCCTGAGCCAAAGGTGACCTCTGGGTGAACCTTCCAACCCAAGGTTATCTTTGTATCTGCCATTAGTGAAATATGCATGGTCATTAGCACTGTGATAGATATATCCATTCATTAGTGAAACATGTATTGACCTTTCTGGGTTTAGAAGCCAGACAAGGCCATGAAATCTGACATCTGGCCTTGTTTGGGGCTGTATGGTCAAAGTCACCTCCCTTGGTTCTTCCTTGGGCCCTGGCCAGACTTTGGGAGGGATCCAAGAGGAGGATGAATCCAGATGTTCCCACTCTAGAAGTGCTGTCAGTTTGTTTATTCAGCACTATCAAAGCTGGGCTCTCTCCCAGCGAGGCTGGAGCCTCACCTGTGGCTGGAGGCACCTGCAGGAATTCCCAGTGTCCAGGAGTGGCTCTGCAGTCCTTGGCTGTGACAGCTTCCCCCAGCTGATGTGTGGATGTGGGTGATGGGAAAGTCTGAGGGTCACTGGTGATGGATCTTTCTTACTCACTGCAGGCAATCTTTGGTAGTGATGGTTGGGTGCATTGCTGAGCTGCTCCTTTTGTGCTCCTTTGCCTCAGTTCCCACTCACCCCTGAGCTTCAGCCCTGGCTAGCAGTATGCTCGGGGGGAAACTGAGGCAAGCACAAAGATAAAAGACAAAAGGTGCTCTTAATCCTTCAGGAACACAGTCCCACAGTGTTATGCAGAACCTACTCCATGCAGCTTGGGGGAGTAAGAGAGGAATTAAGAGAGGAATTAAGAGGGTGATTCCCTGTCAGAGGGCAGTTTTATGCCTTCTGCCAAGGAGGGGGAGTGGGTCTACCAGCCAGTGGGGGCTGACCTGGGGGAGGTGAGGCATAGATGGTGTCAGGGAGAGGGGATTCAGTGCAGGGGCTCATGGGCAGAGTACAGCAAATGCTTTGTGTGAACACATATAACAGAAACACCCAGTGCAATATAACAAAGTGAACTAACTACTTAGTGCAATTCAACATCTCACCCTTTTCTGTTGCAATAAAACTGAAAGACACACTTTGGGCCTATTCTGAGGCAGAATACTTTTTGCCCACCTCTTTTGATTTTCAGGCAGTTTTGGCTGCTCTTGGCCTGCGAGGTCTGCATGGCTGACTTCTGAGGTGGTAGTGGTTAAACCATTGAGGGCCTTTAAAAGTAGGCAGCAAAGAATTCTGAATGCCAATACAATTAAAAACAAGATAATAAAAACTAACTGGATTCTAAAAAGAAGCACAAACATAAAGCATATTAACAATCTGAGATCTGCTGGAAGTAACCCGATTTTTAAGAAGGCTCTGTCTTCTCTTTCCGGTGGTGTCTTCTTTTTGAAGTGACAGCTGCTTGCTTCTCATCATCTTCCCTTGGTGCTGGGTTTTTGGGAACAAAAGGCTTCACCCACTTTTGGGGTATCCAGCCTGGGCTAAAGAGGGTGGATACGCACACGTAGCCACATCCCCAGGTCATGAGCTCATAGGGACCTTTGATCTCCCAGGTTTCTGGGTCCCCAATCAAAACTGGTGGGCACTGTGACAGCTTAAACTGATTACTGCTGTTAAAGTGACGTACCACTGGAGGACTCATGTTTTCAAATGAACAATTCAGAAAGTTAATGGTAAACATGGCTTTGCAGAGTTTTTGTGTTGGTGACATCCATGCTGTGGAACTGTCTTGCCCAGCCAGGACCTTTTTGAGTGTCTGGTGGGCACGCTCGACCACAGCTTGGCCTGTGGGGGAGTGGGGGATGCCTGTTATATGTTCCATTTCCCACTGCTGGGCAAACTCGAAGAATTCCTTGCTTTTGTACACTGGGCCATTGTCAGTTTTGATTTTCATCGGGATCCCCAGTACTGAAAAGGCTTGCACGAGATGTTTCTTGGCATGTGCAGCCATTTCTCCTGCATGGGCAGAGGCATAAACTGTGTTTGAATAGGTGTCAATGCTCACATGCACATATTTTTGGAGGCCGAAACTAGGAATGTGTGTGATGTCTGTCTGCCACTCTTGGCTGCTTCCAAGCCCTCTGGGGTTAACCCCCATTGTAGGGGAGTTTTTAGAAGAGCGAGGCCACAATCTATTGATAGGAGGTTTGAACAATCCTTGCTATCAGGGAACAGTAGGGATTCTTGTACTGTGCCTGCTGTGTACTGTGCTGTTCCTACATTGCCTTGAATTAGCAAAAAGGTAGCAAATGTAATAACTCATTGGTCCTTCTCAGGGATGCTTCCCCTCAGAAGCTGAAGACATGTAACAATTTGTTGTACCTTCTCATAGATGCTGAACACAGAAATGCTGATCATAAGAAGAACAAAGAAGAAGTTGTTACCAAAAGATGTGAACCAATGAGCAATCATTTAGAGTGCTTGATCATGAGATTTTAACCAATCATCAATTGTTTAGTTGTGCCTGCTTTTACTCTGTAACCACATAAAAATATAGGGAATAAAGAATAAATTAGGAGATCAAACCTAATCATATTGATGTCCATTTGATACTCGGCTCCTTCCTCACAACAGTTTCCATGGATCCCCACAGTGTCACAATGGCCCCTTGCTTCCATGAGGCCTTGCAGTGTCAAAATGGTTTCCTTGGTTCCATGGAATGGAACAATGCACAATGAACAATGCACAACTGCACAATGACACAGCGGCCCCTTGGTTCCATGAGGCCTCAGAGTGTCACAACGGTCTCCATGATTCCAGATAATCCTGCAGTGTCACAGTGGTGCCTTGGTTCTTTTGGGCTCCTCAGGATCACAATGGCCCCTTGGCTGCATGAGGCCCAGCTGTGTCACACTGACCCCTTGCTTCCATTCAGTCCCAATAGTGTCACAATTGTCCCCCCTTGCTTCCATGAGGACTTCAGTGTCACAGTGGTCTCCTTGGTACCACAGTATCACAATGGACCCTTGGTTCATTGAGGCCCTGCAGTGTCACAATGGTCTCCTTGGCACCACAAGGCCCTGCAGAGCCCCTTGGTTCAATGAGGCCTCAAAGTTTCATCATGGTCTTCAGGATTCCAAGAGGCCCCGCGATGTCACAATGGACCTTTGGTTCCATGGGGTCCTGTGCTGTTCCATGAATCCTTAGTTCCATGGGACCCTGCAGTGTCACAATGAACCCCTTGGTCCAATGGTGTCAAACAGGGCCACAACTGTCCCTTGGTTCCATTGAGCCCCACAGTGTAACTATGGACCCCTTGGCTCCCCAGGGCCCTGAAGTGCCACAGTGGCCCTTTGGTTTCCCAGGGCCTCAAGGTGTACAAATGACCACCAGGGTTTCATGAGGCCCTGCTGTGTCACAATTGACCTTTGGTTCCATGATGCCCCAGAGTGTCACAATGATATCCTTGGTTCCACGGTGTCAGAATGGACCCTTCATCCCATGGACACCCACAGTGTTCACTGTACTCCCCTTGATTCCATGAGGCCCTGCTATGCTCCAATGGCCCCTTGGTTCCAGTGGGTCCCAAAATGTCAGAACAGTCTGCATTGTTCCATGAGGCCCTGCAATGTCACTGTGGTCCCCTGGCTTCCACAGGGCCCCACAGTGTCACAATGGACTGTTGGTTCCATGAGGTTCCTCAGTCACAATGGCTCCTTGGCTCCATGTGGCCACACTGTGTCACAATGGCTTGTGGCTTCATGAGGCCCTACAGAGTAGTAATGGACCCTTGGTTCCATGAGACCTTGCTGTGTCACAATGGAGTTGTGGTTCCATGAGCTTTCATCCTGCCAACAACAGTCTCCTTGGTTCTGCAGTGTCACCATGGACCCTTGGTTCCATGAGGTCCCACAGTATAACATGGTCACTTTGGTTCTGTGAGGTTCAGCAGTGTCACAATGGCCTCCTTGGTTCTACAAGGCCTTGCTGGGTCAGAATGGTCCATTTGGTTCCACAAGGCCCCACAGTGTCACCATGGTCTCCTTGGATCTGCATTGTCATGATGAACCTTCCATTCCATGCAGTCCCAGTGTGTCACAGTGGTCCCTTGGTTCCATGAGTTACTGGACTATCAGTAATGGTTCCCTTGCTCAAACAAAGCCTTGTTGAGTTGCAATGGACTCTTGGTTCCATGAAGCCTTTCCCTGTGACAATGTACTTTGGATTCCATGAGGTTCCATAGTGTCTCAATGGTCTCCTTGGATCTGCAGTATCACAATGGACCATTGGTTCATGTGGCCCTGCTGTGTCACAAAGGATTTTGGTTCCATCAGGGTTCAAGGTATCACACATGACTCCTTGATTCTGTGAGGTCCTACTGTAACCAAATCCCTGAAATATCAGAATAAGACTCCTTAACACTATCTTGGTGTTTAGGAGGGGATCACTGATTCAAGCTTGAGGTCCAACATTTGGTAACTCATAACCTTACATGGACATGTGATTCTAAAAGAGTGTTACTTATATACATTATAAATATACTTAACATATATGTATAGAAATTTAGCCATAAACATAAAACCCACCACAAGTTCCCACATTCCCTCTTTGTTTTTTCTGTCACTGCACTCTTGAGCCAGATGTTTTCTTCTTCTCTTCCAACCATCCCTGCTGAGAAAGCAGGCCCTGCATGCCTTGCTCCTGTGCTAGAAGTTCACAGGCACAGTAAACATGGAATGAACCCTTTTGGTATCCAGCCCAGGGCTGTGTGTGCCCAGGCAGAGGCAGGCAGGACGCAGAGCTGTCAGCAAAGGAAGGGCCCAGCCAGGTGGGGCAGCCGCGGGTGACGACAGCCTGCAGGGACAGAGGCACAGGGCATGGACACCGTAGGACAGCCTGGGCTGCACAGGCCACAGGGATGGGCAGCAGCTGCAAGGCCCTGACACAGCCAACTCCTGCAGCACTTGGGCCATGGCTGCTGGCCCTGGGCCTGAGCCAGCAGGAGGGGACAAGTGACCCTTGCAGGCCTGCAAGGGCCTCATGGCCTCCTTGTCCCTGCTCAGCAGCCTGGCAGGGGCTGCCCCATGGTGCTGCCCTTGGCATTGCACATCCCCACATCCCAGTGGCCTGGGAAGAGGCCTGAGCAAGGAGGGAGGGACAGGATGTGCCTTGGCAGGGGCTGGGGCTCAGGCCTTGGCCCTTTGCATTCCTGAAACACATCCAGGTTTGCTCAGCCTCAGTGACACCTTTGCCTTGTTTGTCCCCACTTGTCATCACTGCCTGCAGGGTTCTGCTCTACCTGGAACGTGGGTACACTTTCTCAGTCATCTTTCTCTGTGGGACCCATTAAAACTTCAAGAAAGTTTGGACTTTGAATCTGACTTGGAGATCTTGAGAAGTTTCTTGAGCACACTCTGAGGGACTGAATCTGATGTAAACAGCACCAAAGCCCCAAGAGATTAATTAAAGTCCTTGTGCTGTGTCTGTGCTGATGAGCTGGGCTGGGCTCCTGGAAGAGAGGATGATCTTGGCAACCAAGAAGAGCTTCAAAAAGACATTTCTCTTGAGGAGCAGCTCCTGGACACAGCCCAGCAAGGCTGAGGGCACTGTCTGCAGGTACCTGAGAGCAGTGAAGGAGACAGAGGCTTAAAGAAACTGCAAGGAATATTCTCAGCTTCTTCCTGGAGAAATCTTCACCACTTTTGACAAAGTCAGTATCTGACTGCAGGGATCTCCTCAAGCTGACTCAGGACAGGACTGAGGTGACTGTAAGGATGGCTCTGCTGCCCTTTCTGCTTTGGGGGAGGATGTGCTCCAGAGCAGGGCTGCCCTGGGCACCGTCAGAGGGACAGGGCAGGACGGCTCCTGCTGCCAGGGACGGCTGCAGGGGCTGAAGCTGGGGCTGCAGCCAGGGCTGCCCAGGGCTGTCCTGCAGAGCAGCTCCTGCAGCCCTCAGGGCTCTTGGCCAGCCCAGGGCATCTGCCACCTGCCAGGGGCAGCTCTCAGCCTGCCTGGGAGCTCCCATGGACTGTGGGGAGACGTTGGAGGTGCAAGGAGCCACCCCCATCAGGGCAGATTCCTCCTTCTGTGGAGATGCTGCTGCATGGCCCGGGCTGCTCTCTGCTCTCTCAGAAAGGAAAGGGAAAGGGGCTGTCAGCTTTGTCTGTGTCACTTAGACTCCTGTACTGTCACCCTGGGGATCAGCAGATCTGCCTCAGAGCTCCCTCAGAAAGTGCCTCCTCACTCTCCTATGGCTACATACAGCACCAGCATCACCTTGGCTTGCAGCCTCTCTGTCTGAACTGCCCTTAAGGCCCTGTAGCCAGGGAGATGCCCCTGGGCAGTGCCCTGTGCTGGGAGGGGTATGCAGGGTAGAGCTGAGCCCCCAAGGCTGTGCTGGGCTCTGGCAGCACTGGCAGTGACAAGGCTTGGATACAGAGAAACAGCACCCAACAGCCACAGTTCCAGGCAGCAGAGAGCCAGACCAGCCCTTGCAATTTGTCTCTGTCCAGCTGCACTGGGAAAGAGAGAAGGGTTTAGAGAGTTTGTTTTTGGCCTCTTCAAAAAGGACACTTTATTTAACTACCAGTTTTAAATGTAATCACCCTGAAACAGAAGAAGGTGAAATGAGCTAGAGGACAAGTGTGTAGAAACCAGCAAATCTGACTGCACTGGGCCACAGGGGGCCCTGTTTCCCCTTTGTGCTCACAAGCATTGAGATTGAGAGCAATGCTGAAGATGAGGCAGTAACTCAGTAGAACAAACCACAGATGAAAAAAAAAATGTTTAGTAAAATTCCCTCACGTGAAGAGAAGGTGTTCTGAGGGGAATCCTAACAAAACCACATAGGATTGACTCAAAGAACTTTGTCCCATTTAGTCAATGTCTTCTTTCAACAGTCCATGATGCCCAGAGTGAAGTAATGTCCAACAGCAGCTCCATCAGGCACTTCCTCCTGCTGGCATTGGCAGACAGGCGGCAGCTGCAGCTCCTGCACTTCTGCCTCTTCCTGGGCATCTCCCTGGCTGCCCTCCTGGGCAACGGCCTCATCATCAGCGCCGTAGCCTGCGGCCACCACCTGCACAGCCCCATGTTCTTCTTCCTGCTCAACCTGGCCCTCACTGACCTGGGCTCCATCCTAACCACTGTCCCCAAAGCCATGCACAATTCCCTCTGGGACACCAGGAACATCTCCTACAAAGGATGTGCTGCTCAGCTCTTTTTCTTTATGTTCTTCATCTCAGCAGAATACTATCTTCTGACCATCATGTGCTACGACCGCTACGTGTCCATCTGCAAACCCCTGCACTACGGGACCCTCCTGGGCAGCAGAGCTTGTGCCCACATGGCAGCAGCTGCCTGGGCCAGTGCCTTTCTCATTGCTCTCATCAACACAGCCAATACATTTTCCCTGCCCCTGTGCAAGGGCAATCTTCTAGGCCAGTTCTTCTGTGAACTCCCACACATCCTCAAGCTCTCCTGCTCACACTCCAAACTCAGGGAACTTGGGCTTCTTGCAGGTAGTGTCTGTTTAGCACTTGGCTGTTTTGTGTTTATAGTTTTCTCCTATGTGCAGATCTTCAGGGTTGTGCTGAGGATCCCCTCTGAGCAGGGACGGCACAAAGCCTTTTCCACCTGCCTCCCTCACCTGGCTGTGCTCTCTCTGTTCCTCAGCACTGGCACATTTTCCTACCTGAAACCCCCTGCCATATCCTCCCCATCCCTGGATCTGGCCCTGTCAGTTCTGTACTCAGTGGTGCCTCCAGCCCTGAACCCCCTCATCTACAGCCTGAGGAACCGGGAACTCAAGGCTGCAGTGTGGAGACTGACGACTGGATGGTTTAAGGGACATTAAACTGCTGGCCAGTTTCTGCAAATCACTTGTAATAAAAGTCATCTTTGTAATTCTTGTTAGATTAATTTTAAAGGTTCTTTTCCTTTGTTTTCCTTTTTCAACATTGTAAAAAATAAATTGTCGTTTGTGCCATTTCTTTACTTTCTTTCTCTCCACCTTCCCTGTGTTGCCAGACTCGGTCAATGAGGGGCTGTGCTCTTGGTGGCTTTAAAGGAACTCAAGGATGTCCCACCCAAGTTTTCTGCAGAGATGCCCCTTTGGTTCCCTTCTCTGCAGCTGCAGCAGCAATGTCTGTGTGCAGAGCTGGGGCAGATCAGTGCTGGCACAGCAGCTGTGGCCAGCAGCAGCAGCAGCACTTGGTGCTGCCAGTGCTGCTGCCGTGGCCCTGCCCCGCTGCCCTCCTGGCCCTGCTGTTGCTGTAGGGCCTGAGTGCTCTCGGGGCCGGGCACAGGGCTGGGGGTGGCAGTGCCGGGGCTGCAGCAGGGACAGGCCATGGGCACTGCTGGCACAGCAGCAGTGCTGAGGCCTCAGGCCAGGGCCTGGGGGCTGCAGGCTCCTTGCCCAGGCTCTCTCCAGAACACATTGCCCAGGCCAAGGCTCAGCAGAGAAAAGCCCTGGCAGCAGCCCCAGGCTGGCCGTGGGCAGGCTGGGGGCAAACAGCACGGCTGGGGCTCTGCAAGGGCCCTGGGCAAGCACACGGCAAGGAGCAGCAGAGCAGGGCCCGATCCATCCCCACTGCGCTGGACACCCCAGGCCAGCGGCCCACAGCCTCCTCATGCACCTGCCAACAACATCCCCCCTCTGCAGCCCTGGCCTCTCCCCCAGCTCACACAGCTGCCGCAGCCTTGCAGGCACAGCCACGGCAGCACTGCCTCAGGAGCCCCTGTTTGCCCTGCCCAGAGCAGGCCTGAGCACCCCCATGGGCTTGGTGTGGGGAGATGAAGCTGAGGGAGCACAAATGCCAGCAGGGCCTGGGGCCAGGAAGGGCTGGGCCACAGCAGGGAAACCCCTCACGTTTGTGGTGGCCTCTGAAGTCAGAGCCAGAAAATTTGTTCCCATCAGCTGGGAGTTTGCTGTGCCACTGCAGACGTTGTTGCTCAGAGCCAGGGACGCCTGGCCACCACCCCCAAACTGCCCTGACCATTGCCTTTGCTTCACCTTGGCTTTATTGACTCTTCCTGGGACAAATTTCTTCCTGTTGCCTACTCCTGTTCTGTGCCCTGCAATGAGCCCATCCCTGGTTGCCCTTTCCTCTCTGGCCCCACTCCCCATTTCAGTTCCTCATTTGGCAGCATGGAAATGTCCCTTGGGGATCAGGATCATCCTGCAAGTGCTTCAGGAATTGTCTGCAGGCTCCTGCAGTGCCTCCTGCTGCTCCCTTGCCAGAGGCACCCCAGGCCAGGGGGGCACATCTGGGCTGCTGTGTCTGCCTGTGGGGCTCCCTGTTGTGGGCAATGAGGAGGAGCTGCAGAGGCTCTGCAGGACTGACAGGATGGGCTTTGGGGCTGTGAGGAGAAGCTGAGGCACCTTGGCTGATGGGCCACCTGAAGACGAGGCCCAGGGCTCCTCCTGCAAGTGCTGCAAGGATGGTTTCAGAGAATCCGAGAATCAGCAAGGTGGGAATGGACTTTGGACATCATCAAGTCCAACCTGTGTCCTGACACTGCTTTGTCTCCCCTGAACCTCCTCTTCTCCAGGATAAACAACCCTAGCTCCCTCAGCCACTCCTCAAAGGACTTGTGCTCCAGACCCCTCACCAGCCTTGTTGCCCTTCTCTGGACACACTCCAGCCCCTCCATGTCCTTCCTAAATTGGGGGACCCAGAACTGGACACAGCACTCAAGGTGCTGCCCAACCAGTGCTGAGCACAGGGGAAGAATCCCTGCCCTGCTCCTGCTGGCCACACCATTCCTGACCCAGGCCAGGAGCCATTGGCCTTCTTGGCCACCTGGGCACACTGCTGCCTCATGTCCAGCCTGCTGTCCATCAGTCCCTGCAGGTCCCTTTCTGCCTGGCTGCTGTCCAGCCACTCTGTCCCCAGCCTGTAGCACTGCAGGGGTTGTTGTGGCCAAAGTGCAGGAGCCAGCCCTTGGTCTTGTTCAAGCTGACATTGTTGGATTTGGGCCCCGGATCCAGCCTGTCCAGGGCCCTGTGCAGAGACCTCCTGCCTTCCAGCAGATCCACACTCCCAGCCAACTTGCTGTCACCACGGTTCCCTGAGGCCCTACAGTGTCACAATGGTCTTCATGATTCCATGAGGCCCCGCAGTGTCACAATGCCCCTTAGGTTCCATGGGACACCTTGTTGTCACCAAGTCCCTTGGATCCTTGGGCCCTGCAGTGTCACAATGGATCCTTGGTTCCATCAGGCCTGGCAGTGCAGCAATGGTCTCCTTGGTCCCACAGGGTCACAATGGCCTCTTGCTCCCAAGGGGCACCACGGTGTCAAACCTGTTTCCTTCATTCCAGGAGTCCCTGAGGAGCAACCCTGGCCCCTTGGTTCCATGGGGCCCTGCAGTGTCACAATGGCCCCATCATGACACCAGGTCCTGCTCTGTCCCAATGATCTGCATGGTTCCACAAGGCCCTGCAGTGTCACAGTGGCCTTTTGGTTCCATGAGGCCTCAGAGGGCCACCATGAATTCCTTGGTGCTGCAGGGTCACAGAGGAGCCCTGGTCACACAAGATCCTGCAGTGTCGCCTGGGACCCTTGTCACAAGTCACTATTGCAGGTGGGGGTTGTGATGGTTCGAGTGATCTCAGAGCACAAAAAAAACACAGCAGGGGACAACAATTTGCTCTCAACAGCAGTGCACTTTATTAAGTGCACACAGCACTATATGTGACAGAGGGAAAGGGAGAGGGGTAAGAGAGAGAAAGAGAGAGAAAAGAAGGGATATACCTAACAACGGAGAGACAGAGTCCTCATGAAGCACACTGACCAATAGACACAGCTTCTTCCATGGGGAGATCTCCAATTCAGGTTATCTTGAGGGGTCTCTTTATAGTCCTTTACAAAGTTACAGGCAGTTGGCCAGAAAGTGGGGAGACCAACAGCAGGTGCATTGAGACAGGATGAAGCGCTCCTACACTTGTCCATGTGTAGAGCAAATGTCCACTCAGGGAACAGGTACAGGGCAAGTACAGGATAAACCAGTCCAAAACCAGTCTGCTGTGGTGTGCCCATTGTTTCCACGTGGGTTCCCATGGGGATGCTTTGGTCCAACAAGTGCACCTGCAGACAGTGGTTGGCAGACATCCCACCTCAGCCAGGCCAGAACTCCTGTATTGAGGTTTTAGGTTTTTAGTCCCAGTCCTTTTTGGGGTCTTCAGTCTTCATCCTTGGTGATGGTCATGAGGCAGATGAGGGACTTTGGGACCGTCTCTTACAGGTGGTCACTGGGGTGTAGTCATTGGGGTTGTGAGTGGGGTTGTTCATTGAGTTGGACAGTGTGGAGTGGTCAGTGGGGTGGTCCATGGGGAGTCACTGTCAGTGGGTGTGCACAGTGGGTGCGGTCACTGGGTGTGGTCAAAGGGTGTGGTCAGTGGGGGATGGTCAATGAGGGTAGGCAGCGGGTGGGCTCAATGGGTGTGGTCTTTGGGTTGTCCTTGTGGTGGGCAGTGGGTGTGGTCAGTGGGTATGATCAGTGGGGTGGTCATTGGGGTGTGGGCAGTGGTGTGGTCAGTGGCTGTGGTCAGTGGGGAGTGGTCATTGGGTTGGTCAGTGGGTGTGGTAAGTGAGGCGTTGTCAATGGGGGTGCTCATTGGGGTGGATAGTGGGTGTGGTCAATGGGTGCAGTCATTGGGGTGGTCAGTGGGGTGGTCAGTGGAGTGTGGTCAGTGGGGACTGGTCAGTCGGGTGAGTGTGCTCGGTGTGGTCATTAGGGTGTGGTCACTGGAGGGTGGGTGTGGTCATTGGGATGGGTGTGTGCGCTGCAGTTTTTGTGGTCAGTCATTGGGATAGGAGTGGTCAATGTGAGGGATGTAATCAATGGAGCAGGTGTGGCCATTTTAGGGTGTTGTCAAAGGGGTGGGTGTGGCCATTTTGATGGGTCTGGTCCATTGGGTGTGGTCAGTGGGGTGGGTGTGGTCAGTGGGGGAGTGGTCAATCAGGGGATGTGGTCACTGAGGTGGGTGTGATCAGTGCAGTGGTCAGTGGATGGGTGTGGTCACTGCAGGGGGTGCATTCCATCAGAATCCACTGTGACACAGTTTCCTCCCAGGCCCCGTCAGGCCGTGCTGTGCAATGATGGAGCCTTGTTTCTACAAGGCCTGGCCATGGCCCAGGGGCACCTGTGTCCCAAGAGGCCCCACTTGGTGACAGTGGAGCCTTGCTCCCATGGGATTCCAGGGTGTTCCAGTGGTGTCCTGGGTTCCATGAGGCCCCTCTTTGTAACAATTGAGGCTTGCTTCCTGATTCCTGACAAATGAACGTAAAAGCAGCTCCATTTGGATCCATGGGGATCTTTCCACACCAAACAAAACTGTAAGAGATCTCCTAACACCTAACTCAGGTGCTAAAACAAACAAAATACCACCTTTATTCAGTTAGTCATGTGCCTCTGTTTCAGATCCGAGGGTTCTTGGGCTCTGATACAGTGGGATTGCCTGTCTCTTTCCTGCTCCAAGGTCAGGGGAATTAAACTCAGGAGACATTGTTTTGGAAGTCTTACTCTGAAATTTATTATCCTCATCTATTACAAACTCACGAGCTGTGAGCTGTCTCTAACAAGTTGAGAAAGTGAGCTAAAATGGTGTCTATTCAAGGCTATTTACGTCTCAATTATCCAATAATCAGTTTACATCTGTTCGGGGGGTGAATTGGGCAAATCCTTGTTTATTGCTACTCTTTTGGTGAGCTGCCTTTTTCTGCATCTTGAATGTGTGTGTGTGTGTGTGTGTGTGTGTGTGTGTGTGTGTGTGTAAGGAACTTTGGTCTTTCTACAACAGTTTTGCTGGTTATTGTGTATTTTTTGAGGCAATGCTACCATCTTGTGTTAAAAGTTACAATTGCAACAGGTTTATAGCTCTCTAGTTTATTTATGATGTAACACTGTCATCTTGCGTCAAAAGTTATAATTGCAGTAAGTTGGGAGTTTTTGTATTAAAATGAGCTGTTTATCCTCAGTGAATTGTTAAAGGTGGCCAGAGAAGCCCAGGCTTGAGCCACAAGAGCCTGGCCATTCAGGGAAGCACTCTCTAGGTGGTTTGGGCTTGAACCCAATGAATTTTTGAATTTAGGAGGGGACTGGGTTAATGTTGAGCGAAAGAACAGAAGGAGAGAGAGGATGCTTTTTAAAGGATTGTATTCAAGTCAAAGGAATACTCATTTGGCTTTGACTGGGAACTACCCCCAGCTGAGGATAATCTCAGAAACCCACAGCAGTGGGGACGAATAGGGGTGACCCCTTGCATTGTGTGTGGGCTGACAATTTTTCATTGGGAACCAGGATGGCATCCAGGTTGGGTCCTTCTCCACTGTAGAGGGTGCAAAAGGTGATGGTCTTGTCTATCCCACAGAAGAAGACCTAGATGACCCAAGTGTATCCCAGAGCTCCCAAGATACTGTAATTGGGAAGTAGCACATGATCAATGTCAGATAGTGAGTCTAATCTGTGGGAAAAATCTGGAGTCCAAGGTTTTGGATATCTTTGGGTACCTTACTGCAGCTGATGTTATTTCTAAGAAGGGAGGAAAAACGGGAGGAGGTGACCTATGCTGATATGTCCTTCTGTTCTTCCAAAACCATCTGGAATGGCAGAGAAGTTGTGGGATTAAACCTCCCTCTGACCCCTTTGTACTAGTTTTGGAAAAAGACAACAAGGCTAATAGAGGGAAACCCAGGCAATGCTGTGATGCCTGCTCTATAAACCAGAGGTGCACACAGCCTGATAAAGTCCATCATGCAGAAAAGCAAGAACAGGAGTGAGCAGATCTGTTCAGACCAGTTCCTACAAGGCAGGGTAGATGAAGGGAAGAAACGGGTTTAAGAGAATCATCACACTTAACCCCCACCTCAGTTCCCCTAGGAAAGGAAAAGACTGAGCAGCCTATTCCCTCACTTGCCAAATCACCACACCCATGTAGTAGTGATAGTGATGATGAGTTGTGTTTCCCCCATAGCCCACCTCCCCAAAGTAGTCCCATAGCAACCCAAACTAGAAGCAGAACAAAAGGGGTGATGCAAGCACCCTTCCGAGAGTCAGTGGGATCAGAGGGAAGAGGATGTCAGTTAAAGTGCCCTTTTCTACAGTCCATTTAGAGGCATGGGTGTGGAGTCTCTTGTACCCCTCCCAGGTGTGGCAGGGGCTTCCCCCATGGTTCCCTGCAGACATTGTGTAATCTTCTCCCTGGGTTTCTTGGGCCCATCACCCCCCCATGGTATCCCCTGTCCCTGTTGCCCCATTGGCTCTGGGGGCCTGGTGTCCAGTTTCTGTCTTCCCTGTGGTCAGTTGCCCCCTGCCCTGCCCCCTGTGCTGCCCATGAACCTGGGACACTGTATAGCTGAGAAAAACCACATGAACCCTCTCTTTGTGCTCACCCCCTCCCCAGCCTGGGGTGGGGGAAGTAAAATGGATTCTTGAGCTTAACAAAGAGACTTGTCCCATCTGTTTCCCTGCTGGCAGCTGAACCTCCCTGGACACGATGATCACTGCTGCCACACCCTGCTACAAATGGTGGAGAATTGTGAGCAACCAGTGAGGACAGCATGACCAGCACCCTGTAAGTCACCCCCTGTGGGACCCCATCTTAAAAAGGAAGACTCAAGAGTACCATGGCTGGAGACCAGGTTGAGAGTGAACTTAAAAACGTGGGGATAAAAGGCTTACAGGGAGGGAAATACCCAGCAAGGGGACCGGCTTACTGGGACCGAGAGATGAGACTGACATCTACCATCACAAGTCTTCTCATTCTTCATGGGAGGGAGTTTTTAAGAGCTACAAGCAGCTGGTCTGCCTGCAAAAAGGATCATGTTGGGACTCTCACCAGCTCTCTGACACGTTTGCTGCAGCTTATGGACAATAAAGCCCTGGTGGCTACTTATGGACAATTATGGACGATTGCATGCAAAGTGTCAGTGCCCTAGATCAGTGGTCCTCCCTCCTGTGAAACCTCATGTTTTTCAGTCTCTGTGAAGCTGCCTCTTTCCTTACCCTTTGCTCCTAAGAGTGCAGAAAGGAGTGAAAACTGTCAGGACAGCACGGAGCTGCACCCTCTCTCTGTCATCCCGTGCCCCTCTCCAGCCCTATCCCTCTTTCCCTGAAGGCAGAACAAGGTCGGAAACAGTCCAGAAGTGACACAGGTGCCCCACCATCCTCCTGCTGTCCTGTGTCTTCCTTCTCCCCCCTGTCTTTTCATATCCCCCGTTCCCTGCCCAGGAAGGCAGTGGCCAGGCTGTCCCGGGCACTCCTTATAAAAAATGACACTGACCACGTGGTTTTGAGATCCCCTCTTTCCCACCAGTCCATCATTTCCAATCCTGTGCCTGCCCTTTCCCCCCATCCACCTCCCCCCTTCCTGCTGTGCCTGCAGCTGCCCCCACCCCAGGCCCACATGGCAGAGGTGGTGTGGCAGAGCTGGGCAGCCCCGAGGGAGAGCCAGGCCCTGCCCTGCCAGCTCCACCACTGCTGCTTTCACCCTTCCTTGCTTCACAGTCATCGTCATCAACCCAACAGAGAACACCTGCAACACCAGTACCAGACCTGAGACCCAACACTAAGAACTGTGCCCCTCGTGAAGAGGAGATGAAGGAACTGCACCCCTTCTACTGAGAAGATCAAAAGCCAAGGAGATTGAACTATTAGCTCATTAAGTGAAAATGCATTAAATTTAATTCAGTATCATAATTTCTGTAACTTTACTCTCTGTAATTAAGTCTCAATTGCCTTTCTATTGCTTGTTAATCCAGTTTAATAATGTTCATTTTAGTTTTGTCAACCATTAAGTCACATTCCTGAGAATCCCCTTGTTACAACCAATTTAAAAACAGAGGAATTGTGGATTCCCTTGTACAATTAAAGGAATTTCCAGCTGCCTTTCCCTGGAAAAGTGACCCCTCCCAGATGGAACAAAGGCTTCTCCTCCATAGTTCCCTGCAAACATTGTGTAATCTTCTCCCTGGGTTTCTCAAGCCCATCACCCCCCATGGTATCCCCTTTCCCTATTTCCCCATTGGCTATGGGGGCCTGGTGTCCAGTTTCTGTCTTCCCTATGGTCAGTTGACCCCTGCCCTGCCCTCTGTACCACCCATTAACCTGAGATATGAGAAAAACCACATGATTGCCCTCTTTGTCCTCACCCCCTCCCCAGTTTGGGAGGGGAGAAATAAAAATGGATTCTCGAGCTTAAGTAAGAGACTTGTCTCGTTTGCTTCCCTGCCAGCGGCTGAACCTCCCTGGACACGATGATCACTGCTGCCACACGCTGTTACACACCATGACCTTGTGTGTACAGGAACAGGAGATACCCTGGAATTCCTTCAGGAATGTGGGATACCCCAGAACCCACTCAGGATCAGGGTCTCACTCGGACTCATCATCCTCAGCTTTCAGCTGACCAGACCCTATCCCACCCTCACAATCGTCACCCCACCACATCCCACTGCCCCTGGGCAGGAAGTGCCATCCACCCTGGCCTTGACCACTTCCAGGGATGGGGCAGCCACAGCTTCTCTGGGCAACCTATGCCAGGGCCTCAGCACCCTCAGAGGGAAGAATTCCTTCCCAACATCCCATCTAACCCTGCCCTCAGGCAGTGGGAAGCCATTCCCCCTTGTCCTGTCTCTGCAGGCCCTTGGAAAGAGTCTCTCTCATCCAAGAATTGCTGCTCCTCCCTGCTGTGGGGCAGAAGTTGGAAGTTGATTTTCTCCCCGTGGCCCCGGGCCAGCCCTGAGCCAGGGGCAGGACCTTTCCCTGGAGCTCTGCGGGCGCTGGCTCGGTTCGGCCGCAGCCCAGCAGACGGAGCTCAGAGCTCCCCGGGGGCTGCGGCTCCTCCCGAGGGGCAGCGCTGGGGCAGCTCCCACCTCTGCCCCGGGGCAGCAGCAGGGACAGCAGCCGAGGCAAGGGCTGGGGCTGGGCCAGGCCAGGGCTGGGCTGCACAGCAGCAAAAGCTTCTTCCCCCACAGGGGGCTCAGCCACTGCCCAGGCTCCCCAGGGAATGGGCACAGCCCCGAGGCTGCTGCAGCTCCAGGAGCCTTTGGACACCGCTCCCAGGGATGCCCAGGCTGGGATTGTTGGGCTGTCTGTGCAGGGCCGGGACTTGGACTCCATGATCCCGGTGGGTCCCTCCCAGCTCAGCCCATTCTGCAATTCTCACCCTTGGGCTCAGCCTTTCTGTCCCCAGCAGGAGCTGGCAGAGCTGCTGGGCTGGGGCAGGAGCAGGGCAGCCCCAGCGTTCCCCTCTCTGTGACACCACAGCAGTGACAGCCCCAACATTCCATGCCTGGAGACGCTCCAAGGGAAGTGTCCAGAGCCGTGTCCAGTCAACAGAACTGCCCGGCCACTGACCCTGAGTGACCATGGCCCTGCCAGCTCGGAGGCACCGCTGGGGCAGCTGCACCTCAGCCCTGTGATAAATGAATGATTTTGTGATAACTGAATTGTAACTATTTCAATATTTTGGAAAAAGACAAATGATGTATGATTACTGTCAGAAAACTGATGTTTGCAGATATTTATGAAAAAAATACGATTCAGAATGTAATTTGAGGTAAGTAAAACCCCAAAACTGAATAGGCCTTGGGATAATTGGAGGATTTGCCTTGAGATGGACAATTGGGATGATTCTAGATAGAGAATTTAAGTTGTGTTTTTATTTAAGGCTTATTTTTGGAATATGATGCTGGCTAACATAACACAAGGCTTGGGGTGCCTGTGCAACCTGTAAGGTTATCCAGAGGACAATGAGGAAGACTGTGAGCCTTCATCCAAAAGACCACCAGAAGAAGACAGAAGACCCCCTAACAACAAGTGAAGCATGCCCCATGAGGTACTGTGTTGTAGATTTTTAGAACTGGAAACAGGAGGAAACTGACAGGAAACATTGAGGAATATGCATTAGCAGATAGTATATAAGTGTAGTCTGAATTGCTGTTTTCTACCAGAGGTGGAGTGAGAAGCCCTCCCTGTACCCTGGTCAGTTTTCCTTATGCCTTATCAGAACCTTATCCAGACTAAATTAATTATTGCCAAAATTTTTTTATATGTTTAATTTTAAATTAATTTATATTGTTTTAATATTTAAATATTTACTTAATTTTAATAAATGTAACATTGCTATTAAAATTGTTGCTAAATTTTAAATTTGTTCTTTATTTTCTTTTTATTTATAACAGGTGCTTGCCTTGTTCCAGGGCTGCCACATGGCCTTGGGGCTGCCCTGCATCCTCCAGGGGAAGTTCCCTGAGGCTCAGAGCACTCAGTGCCCAGACTCCTTTCCCTGTGCCTGCTGTGTCCCCTGCAGGGGCTGCAGAGCTCTCCTGGCTCACAGCAGACATTCAGTCCTTGATCTTGGGGTGACCACACCCTGGCCAGGCCTGTGCCCAGGGAGCTCCACTCCCTGCTGCTCCCTGGCACACACTGTCCCTGCAGGTGCCCTGTGCTCTCCTGGCAGCTCCCAAGGCCCTCCAGACAAACATTCCCCTGCCATCAGCCCTGGCACAAGCTGCATAGCCCCAGCAAGGTTCAGCACAGACCCTTCCCCATCTGATGGGCCCTGGCCACCAACAAGCAGAGCCTGACCCAGACCTGAGTCCCCTGAAGGCAACCCTGGGACCCTGATCTCATCCCAGTGAGCCCTGGGAGAACAAGGAACACAAGGAGCCTCTTCAGAGTCTGTTCCTTGGGCCTGTTGCTGAGAGGGACTCTGCAGGGAGAGCAAAGCCTTCCTGGGCTGCCCTCAGGAGATGATGGCCTTTGCTGCTGGAGCTGCTGTGCTGGAGCCCAGCTGTGTCCCAGCAGTGCCCATGGCCTGGCCCTGCCTGTGCTCACAGCACGCACACGCAGCAGGACAGTGACCAAGCTGCCACAGCCCTGCGGCCTGACAGCCACAGAAGAGCTGGGAAGGAGAGGCTGGAGCTGGGAAGAGCAGCTGTGGGAAGAGCCAGGGCCATTGTCCCTGGCTGTGCTGCTGTGCTGGGAGTCTCTGCCCTGCACCTCTGCTGACAGGCACTGGCCCTGCAGAGACAGAGAGGGGCTGAGGGAACATCTTGGGCACACAGGGCAGAGCAGGACACTTTATTTGACAGAAATGCAGAGTGATCAGGGCTCCTTAATGCCTGTTCTTAACACAGCTATGGTAGATACTGACGTAGCAATAGTGTGAATAATGGTATTTCTTTATGGAAAATAGAAAAAAAGAAAGCAAAAGGGAAAAGTACAACTTACCAAATAGAATAACAAACAAGACACATGGCACAAAGCAGTCTGGGCCTGGAATGAGCTCCATTCTGAATGCTGTGCACAAACAAAGAGGCACCTGATTGTTTCTGAAAAGCACAGAGTGCTCATATTCCTCAGGGCATCCTCCAGCTCCTGGTTCCTCAGGCTGTGGATGAGGGGGTTCAGTGTTGGAGGCAGCAGCCAGCACAGAAGTGACAGTGCCAGAGCCAGGGATGGGCACCAGGCTGGCACAGGTGACCTTGAGGCTCTGCAGGGCTCAGGCCCAGGGGCTGTGCCAGAGTCAGGGCTGAGCTGACACTCTGTGGGCTGGGGCAGAGCCCAGGCAGAAATGAGCCCTGAGCCAGCAGCTCTGCAGTGGTGGCCACCAGGCCCGGTGGCCAAGGGAGGCTTCTGGCCATGGCCTGGAAGCAGCTGCTGCTGCCCAGGGGCCTTTGGTGCCTCAGGCTCTCCCTGGCACAGCTCCCAGCACAGCACTCTGCACTTGTGCCCGAGCCCTTCCCTCTGCTGGGGCTGGCCTGGGGCTTTTTCTGCAGCAGGATCTGCCCTGGTCCTGGCACAGGAAAGGCAGTTCCTGCTGGAGCAGGAGGCTCTGCCTGCAATGGGCTCAAACAGCTCCAACAAGGCCCTGTTTGCAAAGCCCCCAGTGGGAAATGAAGAAGGGGATCATGCTGCTTTGGGGGTGAAGAATGCTGAAAGCAGCCTGACTCCTCCATCCCAAAGTTCCACATGCTGAGAGGGAGCTGAAGCTGTGGCAGAGCTGCTGAAATCCCCAGAGAAAGCAACAACCCAGTGACACCACTGAGAGCTTCTGCAGAGCTGCTGAGCTGGCCCAGCCTGGGCACATCTGACTGACAGGGCAGCACTTCAGACTAGAAAAGACCCATCCCACATTTTAACTGCAGCATCTCCTGACATTTCCCTTCTTGGGGGGGTGTGGGGATTCCTCCCTGGAGTGTGGCCACCCCTCAAGGTCACTTCCTGAGGCTGAGCTAAAGAGATTTGCCCACAGTCGCTGGTCTGGGGGAGTGACACCCATCTCTGGTTAATAACTGGTTTTGCTTTAATACAATTGCTTCAAAATTGCTTCCTAGAGCACTATCTTAAAATAGATGTTACACCTCCTGTACTGGTGAGTAAATCATTCTAATTAAGACATTTTTGTCTAATCATGATCATAACCAGACATATCTATATGTCCATAAATACTTCTGGTTTGCCATACTTAGTGTTGTGGGACAAAGTTGTACAAAGGTTCAGTTCCAGCTGCATAATCCTTAAAACATAAATCCTTGAAAATCTCTGGTGCTGGGATTGGATTCATGTTCTCCCAGGATACTCTCACAGAAGGAGTTTAGAAAGCCTGGGGAGCCTGGTTTGGGCGAGCTTGGGGGTACAAGGTGGGCATTGGGGGTTCTTTGTGAACCTCGTGACGAAACAGGAGCTTCTCTAATAAACTTTGCCTGAAGCTGCCACTGTGCCCATGACAGAAACCCCTGTGAGTGTCTGGGACATCCCAGCTCTTTGGCAGCCTGGACACTCTTGGGATGTCCCCATGGAACCCCTGGGAGTGTCTGTGACATCCCAGCTCTTTGGCAGCCTGGACACTCCTGGGATGTTCCCATGGAGCCCCTGTCAGTGTCAGTGACCTCGCTGTTCTTTAGGAGCACAGGGATGTCACCACTGGACTCCTGCCATTGCCTGGGACAAATTGGCTCCTTGGCAGGGCACAGACACCTCTGCTGTCACTCTGCAGCCCTGGGACTGTCACCTCATGGCCCTAAGGAAGATTATGGAGCCATGGGATGTCCCCACAGAGCCCCGGGGACTGAGTGTGGCCAAAGAGATCTTCAGGAGCCCAGAGACCCCTCAGATGCCACCATGGAGCCCCTGTGCCTGCACGTGAGCTCACAGCTCTTGAGCAGCTGGAAACCCCTGGAATCTCTTCAATCTGCTCTGCTGAGGATGGATCCTCAGCAACTTGGAGGTTCCCTGATGAATTTTAGGTCTCCAGAGGCTTGTTCAGTCTTCAGCTCTTCAGTTCAGGAATTCAGTGGGAAAGGCTCATTAACATTCCAAAGCACTCTAACAAGAAATGCCCCTGGGAATAATTTCATTTCAAGTCTTTAATTCTTCTGTGGTTGATTGTACAGATTTCAGAGGTGTATTCAAAGAGAATATGCTATAATTTTTTTAAATGCAAAGGGTTTTTTTTTTCCTTTTTATTTTTATTTTCCTGTTTATCGATTGATATCAGCAATCTCCAGTTGATATTGATCCCCAGGAGGATGCAGGGCAGCCTCAAGCCCATCTGGCAGCCCTGGAACAAGGCAGACACCTGTTATAAATACAAATAAAATAAACAACATTTTTAAATTTAGCAACAATTTTAATAGCAATTTAATATAAAATGAAAGGTAGTAAAAAATCTCGCAATAATTAATTCAATCTGGTTAAGGTTCTGATAAGGCATAAGCAAAACAGACCGGGGTAGAGGGAGGGCTTCTCACCCCACCTCAGGTACAAAACAGAGCAATTTAGACTACACTTATATACTATCTGCTAATACATATTCATCAATGTTTCCCTTCAGTATTTTCCTATTTCCCTTTCCAAAAATCCATGTCACTGTACTTCATGGTGCATGCTTCACTTGTTGTTGGTGTGTCATCTGTCTTCTTTTGGTGGTCTTTTGGATGAAGGCTCACAGTCTTCCTCATTGTCCTCTGGTTAACCTTACAGGTTGTGCATGCACCCCAAGTTTTGTGTTATGTTAGCCAGCATCATATTCCAAAAATAAGCCTTATATATAAATACAACTTAGATTCTATACCTGGAACCACCCCAGTTGTCCATCTCAAGGCCCATCTTCCAATTATCCCAATACGAATTCCATTTTGGGATTTTGCTTATCTCAAAATATATCCTGTATCCTGTTTTCATAAACATCTGCAAATGGCAGTTTTCTGACACTAATCATATATCATTTGTCTTTTTCTAAAATATTGATATAGTTACAATTCAGTTATCACAAAATCATTCATTTATCACAGGGCTGAGGTGCAGCTGCCCCAGCGGTGGCTCCCAGCTGGCAGGGCCATGGTCACTCAGGGTCAGTGGCCGGGCAGTTCTGTTGACTGGACACGGCTCTGGACACTTCCCTTGGAGCGTCTCCAGGCATGGAATGTTGGGGCTGTCACTGCTGTGGTGTCACAGAGAGGGGAACGCTGGGGCTGCCCTGCTCCTGCCCCAGCCCAGCAGCTCTGCCAGCTCCTGCTGGGGACAGAAAGGCTGAGCCAAAGGGTGAGAATTGCAGAATGGGCTGAGCTGGGAGGGACCCACCGGGATCATGGAGTCCAAGCCCCGGCCCTGCACAGACACCCCAACAATCCCAGCCTGGGCATCCCTGGGAGCGGTGTCCAAAGGCTCCTGGAGCTGCAGCAGCCTCGGGGCTGTGCCCATTCCCTGGGGAGCCTGGGCAGTGGCTGAGCCCCCTGTGGGGGAAGAAGCTTTTGCTGCTGTGCAGCCCAGCCCTGGCCTGGCCCAGCCCCAGCCCTTCCCTCGGCTGCTGTCCCTGCTGCTGCCCCGGGGCAGAGGTGGGAGCTGCCCCAGCGCTGCCCCTCGGGAGGAGCCGCAGCCCCCGGGGAGCTCTGAGCTCCGTCTGCTGGGCTGCGGCCGAACCGAGCCAGCGCCCGCAGAGCTCCAGGGAAAGGTCCTGCCCCTGGCTCAGGGCTGGCCCGGGGCCATGGGGAGAAAATCAACTTCCAACTTCTGCCCCACAGCAGGGAGGAGCAGCAATTCTTGGAGAAGAGAGACTCTTTGCAAGGGCCTGCAGGGACAGAACAAGGGGGAATGGCTTCCCACTGCCTGAGGGCAGGATTAGATGGGATGTTGGGATGGAATTCTTCCCTCTGAGGGTGCTGAGGCCCAGAGAAGCTGTGGCTGCTCCATCCTTGGAAGTGTCCAAGGCCAGGCTGGATGGCACTTCCTATCCAGGAGCAGTGGGATGTGGTGGGGTGAGGATTGTGAGGGAGGGATGGAGTGTGGTCAGCTGAAAGCTGAAGATGATGAGGCTGAGTGAGACCCTGATCCTGCATGTGTTCTAGGGTATCCCACATTGCTGAAGGAATTCCAGGGTATCTCCTGTTCCTGTACACAGAGAAGAGACATTTTCTGTGCCTCTGAGTCCCACCAGTTTCCACTGACAAAGAACACAAACCTGATGAATTGTGGTTGCCACTTGCACCTCCCTCCAAGAGCAGAGCTGCCCTGTCCCAGAAAGTCCCTGGCAATGCAGGGATGAAGGGAACAGGACAGGCTGTGGGGATCAGGGGCAGGGCACGGCCAGGGATTTGGGGTGGTTGTGAGCCCAGGGCAGGACCCGGCCCTTGGCCTTGCTGAACCTCATCCCATTGTCCTGGGCCCAGGGCTCCAGCCTGTCCAGATCCCTCTGCAGAGCTTCCTGCCCTCCAGCACAGCCACACTCCCAGCCAGCCTGGGCTCCCTGGGAACTGACTGAGGGTGCCCTCGATGGCCTCGTCCCGATCACCCATCAAGAGATTGACCTGAGCTGGCCCCAGTCCTGAGCCCTGGGGACAGCCCTGGATGTGACTCCATTCCTCAGCTGC
Organism: Phylloscopus trochilus trochilus; assembly: GCA_016584745.2. Lineage (NCBI taxonomy): Eukaryota > Metazoa > Chordata > Aves > Passeriformes > Phylloscopidae > Phylloscopus > Phylloscopus trochilus. The sequence goes on along the minus strand of WQNJ02000055.1, from coordinate 161,514 downwards.
TCTGAGTGCCAGGGGCTGGATGAGGGAAATGCTGGGGTGGAGCAGGGACAAAGTCTGATTGATTGTCAGCTGTTATAAGTCAAAGCAGTTTAGTTTTAGTTAAAACTTTTAAATTTCTTTAAAAAAAATTAACTTATCAAGAATTAGGTTTTGGTTATTGGCGTGTAGTTTAACTATTGAGAAAACATGATGCGATTTAGGGTAAAAAATAGGAGGATTTAATAACAATTTCATAAAAACTAAAATAAAGTTGACTGAAAAAATCTAAAAGCAAAGCAAGTATTAATACGTCAAGTAAAATTATAGTAAACGATCTAAAATTAAAATAGTTATTAAGTACGTAAAAGTTGTATGTAATTTTAATAATAAGTTTTATATGTATATTTCACAAAAGCCAAGGGGTAGATATTTTCATAAGTTAATGCAGTTTAGTTCCAGTTGAAACCTTTAAATTTCTTTAAGAAGAATAAACCTATCAAGAACCAGTTCTTAGCCACTGGCATGTAGTTTAACCACTGAGGAAACAAAATGCAACTTTTGGTAATACCCACACCAAAGTGAAAATGTGCAGGAGCCGCCCTCTTTTCCCTGGGCGAGCGACCAGGTAAAATCCTGCGGGAATCGGGCTGGGCCACAAAAAGAAGGAAAACAAATTCACAGGAAATCTCTTATCAGCAGAAAATATGTAACCATCTTGTGGCAGGAGAGGATTCTTTATATGTCAGTGATGTTTTGAAAGAAAAATTTCTCTAAAAAGAAATTAATCCCTTTCCCACCTTGTTCCACCACGCTTCCTGCAGTTTATTGCTGATCATGGTGTGACAAGCAATGGAACATCCCTTGGGTCGGTCCAGCCCAGCTGTCCCATCCCTGTTCCCTCAGGAACACTTGCCCACCACAACCCCATAGGTTGGGGGGTTGCAGACACAACTCAGGCGGGGTGAGCGCTGTGACAAGGACAGGAGAAGAGAACAACATTGACTCTTCTCAAGGAGAGTAGAACTGCACAGCACAGCCTTGCAGAAATGGATCAAGGATGTAACTCTGGAAAACAGAGGTTATTCAAAATGCAACAATAAGGTCAGCTCTACAAGGCTGAAAAAACAGAAGGTTTTCAAAACAATAATATTGCCCATATTCAAAAGTGGGGGTTGAGGAACAGCCACCTAGAAAGGACACTGAATGTTGAAGACAGACCCCAAAAAACCAGATAAGAACTTGTGAGAAGGGGTGCAACAATGTGAAGTAAATTTAAAGGAAGAGGGGATAGCTAATGAATGCATAATCAGTGTGTTGTGATCAAAACTCTGTTCATTTGATGTTCAGTGCACACCAATGGAGGAAGGATTGCCCAAGTTACCAGCAGGATTTAATGAAGAATAAAACAGTGTTATCACACTGTAATAATGCTCTCAAATATTCAAAGTTGTATTAAAAAGTTTATGTCAGGCAGATTTCAGTATCAACACTGTCCTTGGCTCCATTATGCCCCACAGTGTCACAATGGCCCCATTGGTTCCATGAGGCCCTGCTGTAGAACAATGGACCCTTGGTTCCATTATCAAGTAAATAAAGCACGGGCAAAGGCTCTCCAACTAATTAAAGTTAGAAAGTGGTGTGTTTAATTTAGTGCCAGGCAATACGAGGAGTAACCTCCCAAAGACATGTGCAAAAATCAGAGCTCTGGCTCTCTATTTCTCTACAAAATCTTACATATTCATGTTATCATTCAACACACCTATACATACTTATTACTTAACCCTGCCTTCTCTCCTCTTCATCATAAAATGAGCTCAAAGTCCTTTCACGCCTGTGCAGTCCTGCACTCAAATTGGGTTGGTGGGTTTTGAAATGGGTCAGTGGTGCCTTAGGATGAAGTCAGGAACGTCTTCCTCAAGGTAAACTTTTCATCTTGGTCTTGTTGGCAGGCTCTCTGACTCCTTGGGTATAGTTCAAGCTCTCCTGCCTGCTTCTGACTGGTTTGGGGGCCCAGGTGCACCTACAGTTTCTTCATCTTTACAATACTCCATCCTCCCCTCAGAACTTCTACAAACACAGCAATGTCAGGCAAATGATATATTGTCTTCTCAAACGAGCTTCATCTGGCAATGATCAACTATCCTACATTGCTTCTACTCTAAACTCTGCATTAAGATACATTGCTTCTTGCTCCGATCTCTTTAGCTAAACTCTTAACCCTTTGGATTCTTCTAAACCCTTGATTCAATTAGGGTCTGTCCTGTCAAAATGGCCTCCTTGGTTCTGCACTGCCACAATGCTCTCCTTGGTTCCACAAGGCCTTGGTGTATCCCACCAGCCCCTTGGTTCCATGAACTGCCATAGTGTCACCACGGTCTCTTGCATCTGCAGTATCACAATGGACAATAGGTGACAAGCAGCCCCACTGTGTCACAAGAAATATTTCATTCCATGGGGCCTCACGGTGTCACACTGGCCCTTTGGTTCCACCAGGCCTCGCTGTATAACAATGGCCCCTCAGTCCCATGAGGTTTTGTACTGCCAACAATGGTCTCCTTGGTTCTGTTGTGTGCAAATGTCTGCTTGGTACCATAAAATTCCTCTGTGTCCCAGTGGTCTTCTTTGTTCTGTGCTCAGTGTTCCGTGTTCAGTGCCACAATATCCCACAGTTTCCATGAGCATCTTCCATACTATCAACAATGCCCTTTGTTCCAAGAAGACCCCACAGTGTCACAATGGCTCCTTAGATCCATGAGGTTCTGTAGTGTCACCTTGATCTCCTTGGATCTGCATCGTCACAATGGACAATTGGTTCCTTGGGGCCCAACTGTGCCACAATGGACCCTTGGTTCCATGAAGTTCCCTACTATCGGCATGGCTTCCGTGGATCCACAGTATCAGTATGGACCATTGGTTCTATGTGGCCCTGCTGTGTCACAATGGCTTCTTGGTTCCATGAAGGCCAACTGTTTCACAACTAACCCTTGATTCCATGGGGCTCTGTAGTGTCAAAATGGTCTCCTTGGCTTTGGACTGTAACAATGGACCCTTGGTTCCATGAGATTCCATTATGTCAAAATGGTCTCTTTGGTTTCATGATCTTCCCTAGTATCACCATGGTTTCCTTGGATCTGCATTGTCACAATGGACAAGTTTAATGGAACCCTGCTGTGTCACAGTGAAGCCTTAGTGCCATGAGGTTTGGTAGTTGGACAATGGTCTCTTTGGTTCCACGACACTTTGGAGTGTAACAGTGGACACTTGATTCCATGAGCTTCCATAGTGCCAACAATGGTCTCCTTGTTTCTGCAGTGTCCTAATGAACCCCTGGTTCCATGAGGTTCCTAAATGTCACTGGTCTCCTTGATTCCATGTGTCCCTGCTGTGTCACCACAGCCCCTTGGTTCCATGAGTTTCTGTACTGTCAACAATGGTTCCTTTGTTCCAATGAGGCCTTGCTCTGTCACAATGGACCCTGGGTTCCATGAAGTTCTTTGGTGTCACAATGGCCCCCTGGATCCATGAGGTTCCATTGTGTCTCCGTGGTCTCCTTGGATCCGCATTGTCATCATGGACAATTCCTTCCATGCAGTCCCAAGGTGTCAGAATGTCCCCTTAGTTCCATGAGGCCCTGCTTTGTCCCAATGGCCCCTTGGTTCCATAGGTTTTATGCTGTACCAATGGACTCCTTGGTTCTAGGAGTTACCCTGCTCTTAGCAGGGTTTTCTTTGGTTCCAGCAAGGCCCTGCTGTGCCTCAATGCACCCTTGGTTCCATGAGGCCCTACAGAGTCACAATGGACCCTTGGGTCCATGGGGTTCTGTCAGGTCCCACTGGACTTTTCATTCCGTGAGTTTCTGTACTGTCAGCAACAGATTTCTTGGTTCTTCAGCATCACAATGGCCCCTTGGTTCCATGAGCTTCGGTAGTGTAACATGGTCGCCTGGATTCCATGAGATTCTGCAGTGTCACAATAGAAACCCTTGTTCCATTAGGCCTCCAAGTATCACAATGTTTGATTCCAGGAGGCACCACAAGGTCACAATGGACCCTTGGTTCTGTGAGGTTCCATAGCACCCCAATGGTCACTGTGGTTCCATGAGTTTCCTTAGTGTCACAATGGTCTCCATGGTTCCATTGGGCCCTGCCTTGTCACAATGGTCCCCTGGGTTCCAAGGAGGCCCTGCTGTGCCACAAAGGACCCTTGGTTCCATGAGGTTCTGTGGTGTCACCATGTTCTTCTTGACTCTGCAGGGTAACAATGGACCATTGGTTCCACACGGCCTGGCTGTGTCACAAATGTCTCTTTGATTCCATGACTGCCACAACAGAGACTTGTTTCTAGGAGGTTCCCTACTGTCACAATTGTCTCCTTGATTCCATGAGCCCCCCGCTGTCACAATGGACCCTTGGTTAAACAAGGCCTTGCAATGTCTCAAGAGTCTCCGTGGTGCCATGAGGAACAGAAGAGCTTTGCATCAACATTGAGCAACGCTTCCTTTAAACACCTGGGAACCTCTGACTGCATTCCAAAGAGGGGTTCAAGCTGAAGATGGCACCAGCAGCTTCTGTCTGCAAGAGAGATCCAGGAGAGGGACAGAGGATTCAGCTGAGAGACTCAGAGAATTCTGCTTCCAGAGCTCATTTCTGGTGACACTGTCCCTTGTAGAAAGGTGACATCATTCCAGGCAGCCTGTCCTGGGCATGTGGTTCCTGAGTGGGCTTTGTTGTTTAGGAAAACTGCTCAGGATTTTCCATTCTTTCCTCACCAAAAGGACAACTTCTCCTGGGCCTGTGTGCAGGCAGAGGCCTGAGGAGAGCAGGTGGGCCATGGTGCAATGGGCTGGGACAAGCAGCTGTAGAGCTCAGGGGACAAGGTTGTGCTGCAGGGCCCAGGGATGTCAGTGCCAGGTGGGCAATGTCAGACATGGTGAGGATGGGGTGAGCAGCAGCTTGTCCCAACAGGGTCAGCCTGCAAGGGGCTCATTCATCTCTGTGCCCAGACCTTCTAAAGAAACATTCAGCATCAAGATCACTTTGAGAATCCTTCAGTCACCTCTTTAATGAACTGAAAATTTTAAAAATACTCATGTGTTTAAAAAATTGAAAATCATGAGATGTACTTTCAAATCTCCCTCCTTAACACAACACCAAACGGACTCCAATCAGCTGCATAAGCCCTGGAGACTCAAAGACAATTGAAGAAAGACAAAGAGCTCCTGAGGACTTTCTGTATTTTCACTGGCCCCACACTGGACTTGGGGCTGAGTCCAGGATCCCCAGCCACTGAGAGAAGGTTGAAGAAACTGCTCAAGGAGTCAGAAGCAAAACCCCAAGTCCCTTGGAGCATCCCTGGGCCCCAGGGAGGGCAGGGAGTGCCAAAGGCTGCCCAGACATTGGTGAGAGCAGCTCCTTGAGGCCAGGATTGCAGGGAGCCCAAGGCTGTGAGCAGGGACTGCAATGCTGAGCAAGGCCTGGGCTGGCTGGAGGGAGCAGAAAGGCCAAGGCCTGAGCCCAGGCCTGGCACAGCAGGGCCTGTCCCTCGCGGCTGGCTGGGGGCTGTTGGTGGGGCAGGGGGATGGCAGGGGCAGCAAGGACAAATGTCCTAAAGCTGCAAGGCCTGCCATCCTGCTGAGGGAGGGGCCAGGCAGAAGCCAAGTGCAGGCTTTCCTGCAAGGAAAGTTCCTTCTGTGGGGCCTGCAGAGGCGCTGGCAGAGCCCAGGGGACAAAGGCCTGGGTGCCTGTGGCCCTGCCAGCCCTGCCCAGCCCTTGGCCATCTCTCCTGCAGGTGGGAGTGTGGATCTGCTGGAGGGCAGGAGGGCTCTGCACAGGGCCCTGGACAGGCTGGATCCAGGGCCCAAATCCAACCATGTCAGCTTGAACAAGACCAAGGGCCGGCTCCTGCACTTTGGCCACAACAAGCTCTGCAGTGCTACAGGCTGGGGACAGAGTGGCTGGACAGCAGCCAGGCAGAAAGGGACCTGCAGGGACTGATGGACAGCAGGCTGGACATGAGGCAGCAGTGTGCCCAGGTGGCCAAGAAGGCCAATGGCTCCTGGCCTGGATCAGGAATGGTGTGGCCAGCAGGAGCAGAACTGCTGTGCCACCCCTGCCTTCCCCCCAGCCCTGCACACAGACATTGCTGCTCAGCTCCAGAGAAAGGAACAAAAGGGGATTTCCATTAAAAACTTTTTTGGGAGATATTTTAGTTCATTACGAGCCACTGAGATCACAGAAACTCTTTGACACAGTCTAGGGCCACAGCAAAGGTGAAGAGAATCAAACTGAGAAACAGCACAAACACTGACATTTCTTTGCAGATGATTTTGAAAAACTAAGACAGGGAAAAATAAAAACCCACAACCAAACCAACAAGAACTATAAATATGGCTTTTATTACAAGTCATTTACACAAACTGGCCAGCAGTTTAGTGTTTCTGAAATCGTTCAGTGACCAGTTTCCACACTGCAGCTTTGAGCTCCTGGTTCCTCAAGCTGTAGATGAGGGGGTTCAGGGCTGGAGGCACCACCGAGTACAGAACTGACAGGGACAGATCCAGGGATGGGGAGGAGATGGAGGGGGGCTTCAGATAGGAAAACACTGAAGTGCTGACAAACAGGGAGAGCACAGCCAGGTGAGGGAGGCAGGTGGAAAAGGCTTTGTGCCGTCCCTGCTCAGAGGGGATCCTCAGCACAGCCCTGAAGATCTGCACATAGGAGAAAACTATGAACACAAAACAGCCAGAAGCTACACAGACACTTAAAGCAAGAAGCCCAAGTTCCCTGAGGTAGGATTTGGAGCAGGAGAGCTTGAGGATGTGTGGGATTTCACAGAAGAACTGTCCCAGGGCATTGCCATGGCACAGGGGTAGGGAAAATGTATTGGCTGTGTGCATCAGTGAATAGAGAAAGGCACTGGCCCAGGCAGCTGCTGCCATGTGGGCACAAGCTCTGCTGCCCAGGAGGGTCCCGTAGTGCAGGGGTTTGCAGATGGACACGTAGCGGTCGTAGCACATGATGGTCAGCAGGGAAATCTCTGCTGAGATGAAAAAGACAAAAAAAAATAGTTGGGCAGCACATCCTGTGTAGGAGATGTTCCTGGTGTCCCAGAGGGAATTGTGCATGGCTTTGGGGACAGTGGTGCAGATGCAGCCCAGGTCAGTGAGGGCCAGGTTGAGCAGGAAGAAGAACATGGGGCTGTGCAGGTGGTGGCCGCAGGCTACGGCGCTGATGATGAGGCCGTTGCCCAGGAGGGCAGCCAGGGAGATGCCCAGGAAGAGGCAGAAGTGCAGGAGCTGCAGCTGCCGCCTGTCTGCCAATGCCAGCAGGAGGAAGTGGCTGATGGAGCTGCTGTTGGACATTTCCTCTGGCTGCACATGGGGACCTGTTCATGGAGAAAGGACAGGGACAAGTCAGCAGAGGCTGCTTTGAGCCAAACCTGGGCCATTCTCTATCACCTGTCCCACTGTTACTCACCCACCCTTGTTCCTGCTCTGGGAAAACCTTCACCCAGGTCCCTGCCTGAGCTCCAGTTGTGCTGTCTGAGTGTGCCAGGAGCAGCCAGGCCTGTGTGTGGGGGCTCTCCAGGAGCCATCCCTGCCCTGCTGCCCTGGGTTTGTGGCCATGTGGCAGAGGGACAAGGCTGGATATTCAGGATTTGTCAGGGGAATCATTTGTAATGCAGAAAAGCTTGTTGCCATCTGCACCCCACTGCTAAAGGACATGGACAGAAGGAAGAAATTTTGGCCATTATTTTCCTGCCCACACATCATTCCTGGTTTAATGAGGTCAGAAATCCCCAGGATTTCTGCTGCACTCAGAGTTTGCCACTGAGAGATGTGAGAGGCAAAGGATTCCCTGTGCCTTGGGCAAGGTGAGGGGCTGGATGGGCTTGTTCCCACCTGCCCTGGGTTTGCAGCTTTGGCTGCAGTCAGAGCACAGTCACACTCCTGGGTCACCCTGGGATAAACCAGACCCTGCCCAGAGCAGAGGGATCCCTGAATGTCTCCCCCTCTCCAAAGGGCTCTGGGCAAGGTCTCAGCACCCCCTTGTGCCAAGGACACTCACGGCTCCCTTGGCAAACCCAGCAGAATTTCCTCAGCTCTGGCATCTCTGCACTTTCCTGGGGCACATTCAGGGAACTCCAAGGGGCTCTGGCACAGATTTGCAGCCAGGAGGGCAGCTCAGAGCTTGCAAGGACACAGCAAGGAAATCCCTGGGTGTGCCCATGATGGGATCTCAGGGAGGGGGCTCAGCCCATTCCCCTTTCCCATGGACTGCTCTGCCCACAGCCTCACAGGTCCCAGGGAAGCTTGGACACCCCATGGCCATGGCCACAGCTGCCTGGCAGCAATGCCAAGGGCAGTGCCTGACTCAGCTGCTGCAAATGCCAGAGCCTCCCTGAGAGCACCAGATGACAGGGACAATCTCAGGGCAGTGCAGAACCCAGAGAAGATGTGGTGGGGCTGTGCCTGGGAGGGCAGGGCAGAGACAGCCGGGCACTCAGGACAGTGTTCCCATGCCCAGCTGTGCACGGCACCTCCCACACACCCACAGTGCCCTCCTGCCCCCAGCACTGCTCTCTTCAGCCCCCTCTCCTTCCCTCAGCATCTCCCTGGGCCTGGACATTTCCCTCCTGAGAGGAGCCTTGTCCCTGCCAGCGCTGACAGAGCCCATCCCAGCCTCTGTGCCCTGGGCCCGGCCCTACAGAAACCTGCCTGTCTGCAGGGCCCTGGCTGGGGCAGGCTCTGTCTGCAGCTGGGCAAGGGCAGCTCAGGAGAGCCCTGCTGGGCCTGCAAAGGTGATGCTGCTGCTGCTGCTGCTGTCCAGGGCTGAGGAGGGGCTTAAGGCCCTTTAGGAGCCTCCCAGCAGAGAGACTGACCGCCCCAAGTTACAGTTCTGGAGTCTCTGAAAATGTTCAAACATTCCTTTGATGATCCTGAATGTTCCTTTCAGCTCAGAATGTTCTGTGATTCTATGATTGCAATTCCTGTTCTGCTTCTCTCCATCCTCCTCTTGCCTATAATGAAAAGAGAAAAAAGAAATAACACTTGTAACAGCATTAGAACAGTAAAGTAAAAACCAGACCTTTATTGGAAGCTTCCAGTTGTCCCAGTGTGGATGGGGCACACCCAGCCCCTGATTTCAGCAATTTATTGAAGTTGATTAATTAGGATATTTAACAGGAACATCCAATAGGAGATTCAGTTGTCCCTGTTACACATCTCTGGGTCAACCCATTGGAGTTGGTCCAAGGGCTTCTTTGCCCCACTTTTTTTTTATGACTGCTCACACTCTGGTTGAAAAACCAAAATGTTCTTTTTGTAGAATCTTCCTGATAACAAGACCATACAGTAGTTCAGGAATGTAATTAGAAGGTCAGCTTATTGTTCTAAAACTTTATAGAAAGGGTAGGAAACATGCTGGAATTAATTAAGAATTATACTTAAATAAGTATATGTATACTGTAAGTATGTAAGTATATGTAAGTATATGTATACTTTACAATATATACTAGAGTATGTAAGTATATGTACACTATAGTAAGTATATGCAATTGTAGTTGAATAGAGTAAATTAAAGATTATAGTTTTATAACTATATACTAGCAGTTAACAGAGCTACAGACATATGAAAAATGTATAAAAGTCAAAAATCTTTTTTTTTTCACCCCAACTCCCCCACACTGCTCCAAGCAGCAAAGTGAAAACACTCTCAGCAAAGCTCCTGATCTTTACAGCAATCCCAGGCTCACCTTCTTTTGGGAAGTGTCCTCCAAAGCTGTGTCCAGGCTGGTGGGGAGCTGGGAGCAGCCCTGCCCCACACAGCACCTCTCAGCAGCAGCACCTGCCCTGCTCAGGGTGGCTCCTTCCCCCCACAGCTTCTCCCCAGCACTGGGAGCAGCTCCCAGGACTGGCTGAGAGCTGTCCCTGGCAGGCAGCAGAGTCCCTGGGCCAGCACAGAGCCCTGGGCTGCAGGAGCCTGCTCTGCAGGACAGCCCTGGGCAGCCCTGGCTGCAGCCCTGGCTGCTCAGCCCTGCAGCAGAGCCTGGCACAGGGAGCTGCCCTGTGCTGTGCCTGGGCTGCTGCAGCAGGGAAACCCAGCCCTGCCCCAGGGCCACATCCCTGCCCTGCAGCAGCTCTGAGAGTCCTCCTGGAAGGGCCTCAGAGCTGTGGGATGTGGCAGCTTCAGGAGATCCCTGCAGGAAGTGCAGCTTATCTTCCCCCAACCAGAGAGTGACTGTTCTCAAGGCTGTGAGGATTTCTCGTCCAGTGAGCCCTGAGTGAGCTTTGCTGGGCTGAGAAAAGATTTGCTCATCAGGAGAAATGTCTTTTGAAGCTCTTCTTGGTTGCCAGGAGCAGCTTCTGTGCCAGGAGCCCAGCCCAGCCCTGCAGCACAGACAAAGCACAAGGACTTTAATGACCCTCTTGGGGCTGGTGCTGAGGCCCTGAACATCAGTCCCTGACAGGGAGATGAAGAAACCTCTCAAGAACTCCAAGTCAGAATCCAACTCCAAAGTTTCTGGAAGTTTTAATGGGTCCCACTGAGGGAAACAACAGAGAAAGTGTCCCCAAGCCCCAGGCAGAGCAGAGAACTGCAGGCAGTGATGCCAGGAGGGGACAAAGAGAAGCCAAGTCTTGGTGCCCTGGAGCACAGCAGGGTCTGTGCCACCAAGGGCTGTCAGGAGACACCTTGTCCTGAGGCCTTGGGGCCTCCTGGCACAGCCCCAGCAAGGCTGGGCACTCTCAGCCCCTTGTCCTGCCCTCAGCATCCCCCTGACAGCCCAGTGGCTTCAAGGATCTGCTGGAAGGAGTCCCTGGGGAGCCCTGGTCAGGAATGGCCCTGGGGGAGGGCTCCTGAATGCTCCCAGGCACTGCAGGTTCTTCAAAGGACTTTGGGTTTGGCTTTTGCCTTGGAATTTCTGAGAGGTTTCTGCAACCATGGCCTCCAATTATCTGCTGTAATTAGTCCCTTGAGAGGCTTTGTCAGTAACAACACTCAGTGGGGCTCATTAATGCTTCAAGGTACTTCAGTTATTTTAAGATAAGTGGTGTTTCCCTTTTAAATCTGATTCTGTGAGAAGGATTGTGCAATCCTGGCTCCACTTATCTACTTTAACAAGTCCCTTGGGATTCTTAGTGAGTAAAAATACTCAGTGGGGCTCATTAATACTTTAAGGTACTCAAAGTTTCTTAAAGAACTTTTTTTTTGACTACTGAGTCTCTGAGAAGTTTTTTTGCAATCCTGGCCTCCAATTATCTGCTTTAATGAGTCCCTTGAGAGCTTTGCACTGACACTCAGTGGGGCTCATTAATACTTTGAGATACTCAAAGTTTTTAACGTACTTTGGAATTTCCTTCCCACACTAAGTCTCTGAGAGGTTTTTGTGCAATTCTGGCCTCCAATTCTCTCTTCCAAGGACTCCATGAGGAGCCTGTGTTGGGGATGGACCTCAGTGCAACCCATGAATGCCTCAAGACACTTTGGATTTTTGTCCTGACTTCGACTCCTGGAAAGGTTTGTACAATCTCCTCTCAGGCTCTGAGATTGCAGGGCTCAGCACCAAATGCACCACAGGGCTCATTAGGATCAAAGACGTCCTGACAAACCACGGCTGTGTTTTGATTTCCCTCTGGTCTACTGCAGTTCATCAGGAAAGTTTCCTGTTACAGTTACGGAGAAAGATTTCAAAGAGTTTCTAAGAAATGCACATTCCTGTTATAAAGTGTTCTTATATTAATGATCTGTCTAGAGCAGAGGTGATTGCAGCATTCAGGGACTGATACTGCTCCAGGGTCTCTCCCCAGGAGGTCTGGCCTGCTCAGAGAAGCTGTGCTCTCAGCTCTGACCCAGTGTGGACAACCTTGCTCCACATTCTCCAAGCCCATCTCTCCTCACTCACCTGGGACCTGCTTTGCTTGGAGAGCTGCCCACACTCAGGCAAACAGGGGCTTCATATTTTTTTTTAGCAATGTAAAATTCCTGAGTTTCCCCACTGAAAACAAACACCCTCCTCAGGTGTGTGCCAGGCCCAAGGTGCCACCAAGGCCACTGCAGCCCTGTCCTGGGCGAGGAGTGAGGGTGGATCATCATCTCAACCTGCCCTGGGCCATTGCAAGGGGCTGTGGCCATGGACACTGCCCTGACCCCACTGCTGGGTTTGGGTGCCACGGCAACCGCCATCAGTTCCAGTTTCCTTGGAAAGACTGGGGAGGACTGGGACATACTGGGGAACACTGGGAACGCTGTGGGAGACACTGGGACATACTGGGAGTGACACTGGGGACAACTGGGACAACCTGGGAACACGGGGAGTGCTGAGGGGGAATCTGGGTGGACTGGGATGGACTGTGGGGGTACACTGAGACATACTGGGACATACTGGGAGTGATACTGGGCAGCACTGAGACATACTGGGACATACTGGGAGTGATACTGGAGATACTGGGAGTGATACTGGGGGCACCATGGGGAGGACTGGGGGACACTGGGGCATGCTATGGATGGCAGTGGGGCAAACTGGAAGGGAATGGGAATGGGTATGGGAATGGGAATGGGAATGGACTTATGTGAATTTGGAGGGACTGGGCTGTACTGGGAGGTACTGGAGGGGCATAGGGATGCACTGGCCTGTACTGGGGATGAACTGGGCTGTACTGGGAGGGACTAGAAGGGTTCAATGGGCTCCTCCTGCCTCCGCCTTCCGCCATTTGCCGAGACTTGTGTCCAACACCGCCCACATCCAATCAGTGCTGGGGATTGGGGCTTGGGGGGTGGTGCTTGGTTTCGGTGCAAGGTTCGGTTTGGGGTTTTTTTGCCTATAATTCCCATCATGCCCCGCAGCCTGATAGAGCCCCAGTGCAGCCAGGACTACAATGCCCATCGTGCCCCACGCTCCACAGGACCACCCCCGGTATCTGCCCCACATGTATCCCATAGGTGCCCTCCAGACCCTCCAGCATCCCTAAGTGTCTCCTCAGCACCCATTCTGGAACCCCCAAAAGTGTCCCTGGATCCTCTGAACACTCCTGAGATGCGGTTCAAAACTCCACAACCCATTAAAGTTGTAAAGTAGGTATGTATTTTATTCAGTGCTGGACACAGGGGGAGAGCATCTTCCCAAATCCTGCATACTTCTTACAATTTTCATTCTTCTATTTATCTACAAAAATCATGCATATTCTATATCACCTATACATATTGATTGCCTGTCCCCGCCCACTCTCCGCTTTGTATATAAATCAGTTGTGGCTGCGTAGTTTGTCCTTTTTATTGGGTTGGTGGTCTTTAACTGAGTCTGGGGACTTGGAGGGATGAAGAATCCAAAGTCTACCTCCAATGAATTTTTGACCTGATGAGGTCTCTGCATGCGTATTCCCTCTTTACTGAGATGTTCCCTCCAGTTTTACAAAGGGGCCTCCTCTTATTTTGCAAGCTCAGCAACTTTTTAATGGATACCAGGTGTCCTTTGAAGGTCCCCTTATCTCTTCGTTTTCTTTCAGTCCTTGGAGAGCAAGATAATGAATTCTATACATGTATATGTACATGACCTCAGCTATTCTAGAATTCCCTTTAATCCTCAAATCCTCTGTTTCAGTCCCCCAATTTCTAGAAAACAAGTAAATTCTTTTACTTAATACAAAAATTCTTTTCTCTGTTCCTGCGATATGCATCCCTTAATGTGTTACCATGTACCTTTGACAATGAAGTTGGTGCTGCCATTCGTTGTAGCATCCTCCAATTCCCAAGAAGCATTTCAATGGACAGGATCAGACTTACACCAACCAGAATTAATAAAACAATAGTTGGATGAACTATTACACTGAGGAGCCCAGTTGCTTTCGGTGACCATCCAAAAAGTGTATCCCACCAATGATGAGATGCATCTGTTTCCCTCCTTTTAAAGACCCTTCCTATGGTTTCTGTGTCACGGTGTATAATAATCAAAGTTATTTTTCCCATAATTTCCCTAATCCCTAATTTCTTTCAGAATTTCCTTTAAATCCTCATGCCTCAATAGCTGCTTAACCAAGGTCAAATTCATTCCTATGTGCACAGGTGATATTTCTTGCACAGTAGTCAGATTTGCCTTTATATATTGATGGGATACTATTGGTGCTGAATACGAAAAATCACATCCCTCAATTCTGAAAAAGTTGCAGATGCACAAATTGGTTTGGGTCTCCTTTATGACTAGTTCATCCACCGTTACTGTGGGACATGGTGTCCTGAGACACACACACCCCTGGCCTATGTACACCAAAAATCTTGTCTGATTGGTTGAGTGTACTTCAAAGTGACAAGTACTTTGTTCTGTGTCCAAACAGGTATCCTGATCACTGTTGATATTCCCTTCACATATGCACCCTAATTGTCTTCTTACGGCACAGGACTCTATGTTAGTAGAGTCCTCCATTCGTCCTCCATAATGTCCTACATTTCCCTTCCACTTTTCATGCCACCTCCTGTGTTCTGAAGGATATAGGATGGTTCCTTCATGGTTTAGTCCTAAGGCAACTATTGGGTGTATCAGACTCACTGATGCATTATGTATAGTTAAAACAAAGGTCGTTACCATGCTTGTTACAGGATCATAGGTGAAGTTAACTAAGACCCACCATGGCTGGAGTTCTCTTTCTAAATCAGAAGCATGGTCCCAAACAATTTTCCAGACCTCAGCAGGGAACGCGCCTTCACTACCTTCCCTGATAATTGAGGCAGCTACTGATTGCATCCATAACTGTGCTTGTATGCATCCAAGGGCCAGAGACATATTCTCACTAGCTGTACCTATAGCATTTACTACTAGTCTATGATCTTGTTCTTGTATCCCTTCCCATTCTGGTAATATTTTGGACAGTTTCCATTGACTGGTGCCTAGGGCTAGTAAAGAAGATTGTAAGGGTTGTTGTAATTTAACCACATCACTGCCAGCTGCAGCCAATTTGTTCCTTAGTACCTCTGAGTCCATTGTATTCAAGATCCCCAGTCCTGTTCCTAATATTCCTGTAAAGTCTGTCTTTTGTTGGAAGTGGTTCTGTAACCAAACAGTCCAATCCATAAAGAAAATTTTAAGGAATGGGGCACACTCTGATCGAATGGTAGAAGCATTTACCTGCATTTACATCTCTGCTCTCTTCAAGGACCACTCTGGATTTAGTAATAGTCTTTGGATCCCTACTTTCTTAATTGCATAAGGTCCAATTTTGGAGACTATAGGCTGAATCATTTTCCTTGGGGTGGTTTGAATGTGAGCTGTGGTCTCCTCTGGTTTTTGGGTTGGCTGATTTACTACCCCCTCATCCTGGGGTACAACACAATCCTGAGTAATATTGTAATCCAAGCTATAACCCGTGATTGTACATCCCTCTATTTTAAGTCTAAATTCAGGACAGGTAGATAAGCAGGTCTCAAAGCATGCAGAATCAGTTTGAATTAGCTCTATAGGATTTTGGTGAGGTTCATGGAATCCATCCTGAACAAATGCATGTTCACAACCCCAAACATTTTTCCCTTCCCAGACAGATGCACTGGTAGCCTTCAGCATCTGGTTCAGCATTTTGCGAGAGCAGGTGTCATAAGCCTTTCCCTGACAAAAATTTCTCCTAAATATGTGGTGCACACACGGTCATGCATTAATTTTGGTTACAGCTATAACTGCCATCATAAGAGATACAGCTTTCCAAGTTAACATTTCTACCCAAAGTCCATTCATCTTTCCCGAGTAAGTTTCAGTCTCAGTTCATTTTCACCCAGTGTTGCTTTCCAAGGGGCTCTTGGGGCCTTCTTCACTCATGTATGATGAATCCAGGCGTTCTGTTCCTTAATCCTCATTGCAGTGAAGGTGGTAAGTAACACCTGGAATGGTCCTTCCCACTGTGGTTCCAGAGTTTTGTCTGTAAAAGATTTAACATACACATAATCCCCAGGCTGTATATTATGCACAGGTCCATCTAGCCCTCTGCTCTGAGTTCCAGCCACATATTTTCCAATTTTTCTAAGTTGTTTACTTAGGGCCACCAGATAGGTGGTCAATGTCTCTTCCCCAGCTTCGGCAGAGATTCCCTTTTGCACCCCCTATGGCCTTCCACAAAGCATTTCAAACAGGCTTAACTTTTCTTTGATCCTTGGCTTAGTTCAGATCCGTAGCAATGCCAATGGGAGAGATTGGGGCCAGGGCAAATTAACTTCTTGCCTTAGCTTCAGAATTTGCTGTTTAATTCAATGATTCATTTTCTCTACTTGGCCACTAGACTGAGGATGATATGGAGTGTGTAATTCCCAGTCTATGGCCAAGTGGCGGCTTACTTGCTGCACTATTTCTGAGATAAAATGTGGTCCTCTATCTGAGGACATTGTGGCTGGAACTCCAAAACTTGGTATTATTTCTTGCAGTAATATTTTTGTTAGTTCCCAGGTTTTGGCAGTTCTGGTGGGGAAAGTTTCTGGCCACCCTGAAAAGGTATCTGTTAGCACCAGCAAATATCATACCCCCCTTTACTTGGAAGTTCTAAAAAGTCAATTTGTCATTGCTGCCCAGGTCCCTGGCCTTTTCCAATCTGAACAAGTTTCGGTTTAGGGGTATTCTTAGGGTTAGTCTGGAGGCAAAGATCACACTGCCTGGTCACCTGAGTGAAGGTGGCATACAAATTTCTAGCAGTAATCTTTTCAATCAGATAATTATATAGAGCATCCATTCCCCAGTGTGTTTTCTGATGTTCCTTTCTTACTAAGGGCCATAATATATGAGAAGGGACAACCAATTTCCCTTCCTCAGTAATGGCCCACCCTTCCTGGTTGTATGTTCCTTTCTGATCCTCAATAAGCTCCTTATCTTTCTTACTGTATACTGGCTTACCTTCAAGGGATATCTGTCCGTCTGGAATCAAAGTTCCTTCAATTGTTACCTCATCTTTTGCTGCTTCTTTTGTGTCTCTGTCTGCCAGTTCATTTCCCTCTTCCAATTCCGAGCTCACCCTTTGGTGTGCCTTAATGTGCATGATTGCTACTTTCTCAGGCATCTGAACTGCTTCCAACAGTCTCATTATTTCCTGTGCATGTTTAATGTTTTTCCCTTGTGAATTTAATAATCCTCTTTCTTTCCAGATAGCTCTGTGTGCATGCACAACTCCAAAGGCATATCTCGAGTCTGTACAGATGTTTATTTTCTTCCCTTTTGCCATCTCCAAGGCACGAGTCAGGGAAATTATCTTGGCCTTCTGTGCAGAGGTATCTGTTGGTAAAGGACCGGATTCTATTACCTCTTTACTGGTGATAACTGCATACCCAGCATGTCGCTTTCCACTGATGACGTAACTACTCCCATCAGTAAGCCAAGTTTCTGTGTTGTTGAAAGGGGTGTCCTTCAAATCTGGACAGCTGGAGTAGGTGGCTTCGATGGTTTCCAGACAGTCATGTTGCACTGGTTCTCCTTGATTCCCACTGAGAAAAGAAGCTGGGTTGATAATATTATTTACCACGATTTCCACATCATCTTGTTCTACCATGATGGCTTGGTATTTTAAAAATCTTTGAGGGGAAAGCCAGTGCCCACCTTTCACTTCCAGTACTGCAGACCCTGTATGAGACATCAGCACAGTCATTTTCTGGCCCAAGGTGAATTTACGTGCTTCTTGGATATTCATCACAACTGCTGCTACAGCCCTGAGGCACCCTGGCCATCCCTTGGCAGCTGCATCTAGCTGCTTGGATAAGTAGGCAACTGCCCTTCGGTATGGGCCTAGGTTCTGTGCCAGTATCCCCAGGGCAATCCCTTATTTTTCATGGGAAAACAGAAAAAATACTTTACTCACATCTGGAAGTTCTAGGGCTGGAGCCAACATAAGGGCGTCCTTTAATTGGGAAAAGGCTCTGGTGGCTTCCTTGGTCCACTGGTGATCTTTGTTCTTGCTTGTGATGAGTGCATACAGAGGTTTGACGAGCAGCCCATATGTCCTGGTTTGGAAAGAGAGGTATCTGACAGGGAAAGCTGTCGTAAGCTTAGAATGGGGAATGTAAACGCCTCACCCCCGCCAAATTATAATTTCGTAATTAAGGGCTTTCAGGCAAAGACTTGGGAATAGGAATAACAGTTCTTTACTAAGAATATTAACAATACAAATGTAATAGAAAAACAAAACCACCCAACCAAACCAGCAAACAAACAACAATTTTGGAGAACCCTGACAGAGTCAGAGCTACAACCTGACACCCTGTTGGTCATGGTGTTGGAAGAAGTCCAAAAGTGAGTCCTCCTGGAGTGGCAGAGGTGGTTCTGATGGAGTAGAGATGATCCTGTAGAACAAGGGTCCAGGTAGTGATGAGAAGGGGTCCAGTGGTGGTGAGAAGAGTCCAGTATTCCTCCAGGAATCGGGTGAAGCTGGATGCCTTCTCCTTCCTGTGGCTCAGTTTTATCCAGGTAGAAATGGTTGGCTCCCTCCACTGGCTGGAGCCTCTCACAATAGGATGATGTAATGTGGAATGCACTGCTTTGGGAAGGGTATAGTTTGGGGATGTGTTAGTTTGGGGAGGTGTTAATGGCCCATTAGCAGACAACTATCCCCCTGGAGGGAAGACTGGTGGTGGAAGTGATAAGAAACAATGCCCTACAGTTTGTCCATTAACAAAAGGCATCCGCCCTACTTCTCCCAGAGTAAAGAAGAACAGTGCTTTCAGGAGATGAAAATAGAATACACATTTTTGTTTTCCATAACCCAGGACACCATAGTTGTAGATCCACAATCTACACCATCCTGTCATTCCCAAAAAGGTTCACAGTTCTTTCACTGTCCAGGGTTGTGGGGTTTGGCATATTGCTTCTTAACAGTCTTGCCCTAGAATCCTTTGTCCAGCACTAACTTCGTACCCCAGGTAAATTACCTTTTGCTTCACCACCTGAGCCTTCTTCTCTGACACCCTGTACCCCTGGAGCCCCAAAAAGTTTAATGGACTCACCATCCATGACACGCATGCCTCTTCAGTCCAAGGGGCTATGAGGAGGTTGTCCACCTACTGCAACAGCTTTCCTTCCTCTGGTGGGGCCTCCTAGACCTCTAGGTCCTTTGCAAGTTGTTCCCCAAACAAAGTGGGCGAGTTCTTGAACCCCTGGGGGAGCACTGTCCATGTGAGCTGAGTTTTACGCCCGCTTTTAGGGTTCTCCCATTCAAAGGCAAAAATTTTCTGACTGGCTTCATGGAGATGAAGGCAAAAGAAGGCATCTTTCAGATCTAAAACAGTAAACCAAGTCAACTCTGGTGTTAAGCATGTCAACAGAGTATATGGATTTGCCACCACTGGTGGAGATCCTCAGTTATTTTGTTAACAGCCCATAAGTCTTGAACCACTCGATATGACCCATCAGGTTTCCGGACAGGTAATATAGGAGTGCTGAAGTCAGATTGGCATTCCTTTAGCAATCCTTGTTGTAGGAAATTTTCAATTACTGGCCTAATCCCTTCTCTATCCTCTTTTCTCAAATGGTACTGCATGATCCTGACTGGAGGTTAATTACTATAGGAGGTGCGTTCTTTGTCTTTCCTGGCACATTGGAAGCCCATACTCCAGGGAACACCTGGTTAACTCTTCCTTCACTAATTTCCTCCTCAACCTCAATGATTGTCAATATTAAACTTAACACTTCCACATATCGTTCATCATTTACCTCCAGAATAATTTCCCCATCCTTAAATATAATGGTTGCTTGAAGTTGTTCCAATAAATCTCTTCCCAGGAGAGCCTTTGGAGAATTTGGCATATATAGAAATTTGTGCGTACCCCTGCTTATTTCTGTAAACCCTTAAATTTATAGTTTAAGAGTTTACAGAAACAAGCCTTTTCTGTTTGGCCAGTAGCTCCTAACATAATCCTCACCCACAGGCACCAAGGCTTTGTTCAATACTGAATATGTTGCTCCTGTATCAATTATAAACTCTACTTCCCTCCTTCCCCAGGTCCATTGTTACAACCAGGAGATCTGCTGGGGTAAGATCTCCCGGTCCTCCTCAGTCTGCTTTGGTATAGGCAATCGTTCTCGTCTCTTTGTCCCTCTTCTGTTTGGGGCATTCATTCTTCCAATGCCCAAAATCTTTACAAAATGCACAATGATCTTTGCCCAGTCGGGTTGGACCTACCGGCTTGTTTTTGTCCACGTTCTTCCCTTTTCTCTTCTCTTAATACCAAAACTTTCTTTGCGTTTTGCCTAAATCCCTCTTCTCTGTTGCTAAATACTCTCCATGCCTCATTGAGTAACTTTTCTAAGTTTCTCGCCTCAGGACCTGCTATTTTCTGAAGCTTATGCCTAATGTCCCTTGTGGATTGACCCAAGAACACACTCACTAGTTGGTGGATTCCTATTTCATCTCTAGGATCTAGAGGTGTATGGCAATATATCACACTTCGTAATCGGTCCAGGAATTCAGATGGTGTCTCAGAAGGCCCCAGTTTGATAGCATATAATTCTGACCAGTTTATAGTTTTAGGTATGGCTCGTTTCATTCTTTGAGTTATCCATCCCTGATAACTTTCTAATTTCTTCATATCCCTGTTTGGATTCCAGTCTGGTTTCTCAAGAGGGAAACAATCCTTCACATCTAATTGCTGAGTTCTACAATAGTTCTCTGTTAAATCTCTCCTTTTTTTCAAAACCAGTTGTTTTTCTGTCTCAGGTAACGATTCTAATAATAATTCAATGTCTGACCAATCCAGATATATTTCTTTGTAATATATCTCAGAATCCCTGCTATAGTGACTGGGTCACTACGATAGTCCCAAGCAGTCTTCCTCCAGGCTTCTAAGTCAATGGAGGAAAAGGGCATTTTAACTATCACTGGGTTTCCTCCTGGTCCTACTGCTTCTCGTAGGGGTACTTGTAGTGCTCCTTGTCTAGTTCGGGACGATACAGGGCTACTAGGGGGTGGACTACTAGGGAGTGAACTACTAGGGGGTGGGCGGGCCTCTAGATCTCCATCTCTCTCTTCCCTTTCCCTTTCTTGTTCATTACAGGGAGCCTCCAATAGGTCTGACAGATCTTGTTGTTGGAATGCAGTTCGATAAACCTCGTCCAATTTTATACATCTCTGCCCAGTATTACAAGCTGAGCAGCATCTCTTTAATTCCCCATTTTTTTGCCTTATTTTCTTTTTCCATAGCTAATTCTAGAGGTACAAGAGGAGCCTTAATCCCACTTGTCTCTGCCACTCAGGGTGGTTTCTGAGAGAAAAGAACATATCACAGTATGAGACTTCACTCCACTTGCCCTCCCTCCTTAAGAATAGCATTAACTGTAACAGAGTATTATAATTCAAGGTCCCAGTGGGTGGCCACCTTACCCCTTTGTCCAACCCATACAGTGGCTACCACTGACTGCAATACTTAATTAGAGTGGACTTCTTTTCATTACCTCCAGTCCCTGCAACTTCTTTCCAATGTGCTATAACACACCCCAGTAGACTGGCTTTAGGGACTTCTATGCTCTGCTCAGATCCCATTATGTCCTCTTTTATACCCTGCCTCACGGCCACTGAACCTTTCTTAACAAAATTCCACAGTCTGCTCCCAATATTTTCTCCCCACACAATCCCAGTATCTGGGTTTTGAGTATGACCTCCCCACACAAGCCTGAGTTCCCAGTCAACCTGATTTGAATAATACTTAAATCAATTATCTCCCCCAGCTATTTAGTTATCTACCAAGTTCACTTAATTCTTAAAAAAAAAATCAAATTCAAACAGTTAGTGAAAAATAATTATTTAGAGATTGTTTTTCCTAAATAGTCAGAGTCTTATAGCTCGAACCCGGGTTTCACTAACCACATTTAACAATCAATTAAAACTGATAATTCGTTTAAAAATCTCGATTTGCTGCAATTTCAAATTTCTACACAAGATAGCAATATTGTATCACAAATGAACTTAACGAGACATTCACTTATTGCAATAATAACTCTTAACACAAGATGGTAGTGTTACCTCGGAAAATCCACTACCCCTTCCCAGAGTCGTTAACAACAGCAGTATGGTAATAGAACAGTAATAAAACAACAAAACCACAATAACACAACAATAAAACTGCAACAGAATAACGATAAGGTAACAAAACAATAGTGGGACAGTGACCTTAAAACAAACCTGTCCTGCTCACTCATCCATACGTTCCCACACTCACAAAGTCCAGACTCTAACACACCTCAGCCCCGATAACACGGGAGCAGGAATTCACTCGACCCGCACCCTAGGGTTGCTTCACGGCTGCTCTATCAGTCAGCAAATCCCTCCACCACCGGCCTCCTTCCTCCCCCCTCCTCCTCCTTGACCGGTGGAGGCTGAAGGAGTGGAGCAATCCTCATCGGTGTTTGTATCCCTCCACCAACAGCTTGCAAGCTTTTATCTATCCAGGGACTATGTTGTACACAGGACGTCTCCTGCAATTTATCGACATCCCTTTTACCCACACGTACATGTTACGAGCCCTTAGAATTGAATAAATACTCACTGTTTAGTTCGCTAGCCAGTGGTTGTTATCTGTCCCTGCAATAGGTGAGCTGAGGTCTTGGAGTTCTCCTCCAGGAAATCCCAGGGTGCACCACAGAGTTCTCCGTCCCTCAGCCCGGCTTTGTAGACGACAAGGTAAGTCCCATCTGGGGTGCCAAATGATATGCGGAAATCAAACTCCACAACTCGATAAAGTTGTAAAGTAGTTATGTATTTTATTCAGCACTGGACGCAGGGGGAGAGCATCTTCCCAAATCCTGCTTGCCTCTTAATATTTTCATCCTTCTATTTATCTACAAAAATCATGCACATTCTATATCACCTATACATATTGATTACCTGTCCCCACCCACTCTCCGCTTCGTATGTAAATCAGTTGTGGCTGCATATTTTGTCCTTTTAATGAGTTGGTGGTCCCCGAATTGGGTCGGAGGGTTGGCAGGTATGACGGAACCAACGTCTTCCTCCTTGTGAACTTCTGAACCAGCAGATCTGCACATGAGTATCCAAGATGTTCCCCTCTGATTTTGCAAAGGGCTCCCTCTTATTTTCTGAAGCTCAGCAACTTTTAATGGGCACCAGGTGTCCTTGAAGGGCCCCCCTTATCTTTCTACTTTCCTTCAGTCCTTGGAGAGTGAGATAATTCATTCTACATGTTCATGTATACTACCTCAGCTATTCTAAAGTTCCCTTTAACCCTTGAATCCCCTGTTTCATGGTGATTCAAGCTTCTCTCTAGAGCTGTGGCTAGAGGTAATGGAAAATTCAGGTGTGCTAATGGTGCCAGAAAAGCTGGAGCAGATTTGCTGGAACTTTTGTAGGCACTCCAAAACCACTACTCTGTTCTAGGCACTGGCTTTGTTGACTGCCTAGTGGTAAGTCTGATTTGGAGGCATTAGACTTCCATAGGTCTCTAAATAACACCATGTCTTGGGGGAGGCTGTTAAGAGTCTGCTTCTGTACTAAGGTTTATATTTTAAATTAGTTAACTTACTGGTGTCCAGGATGATGCATTTCTGCCTCCTGATTTCTAAATAAACCTTTTCACATGCTTGTGTAATATCTAACAGCAGTAACAGGTGTTATCCATAAGAAAACACCAAGGAACAGACTGGTCCATTTGTATCAGGCTTTAGTTTGGAATTTCTTCTTCTTGCTGTCACATCATGAACTCTGGAGATGAAGAGAAATTTTCTGTTTTGACCAGAAGACTTTGTTTTGTTTCAACCAAACAAGCAAATCTTGGCACAACTGCAGCCATTCATGTTTTTTTAAGGCAGAATTTGAGATCAAAACAAGGGAAGGTGTCGTGCCACATTCCCTTACCCCACAGAAGTGACAGTAGGCTGGGGGCTAATGCTAATATTCCCCAAGAGTTGGATGTTCCAATACAAAAGCTGGGCTCTTCCTATTCTAAACACAAATTTAAGTCCTTAAACCTGGCTTTCCTTAGTACTCTGAACAAAATTATCTCGGTTTTGAGAATATAAGTGGAAATATGCTTAACAGCTTTTAAAAGCGTCAACTTGGCTTTACTGTAACATCTGAGATATTTGTGTAAGGCAGGAAAACTGGTTATCTTTCCATCTCATCAGGACTGTCCCTGTATTATATCCAGTAGCATTTTGCTCTAGATGTCCAGCTGTGTAAATTTGATGCTTGAATGAGAAAACTTGATATTTAATGATTCCATAGTGAGGTTTTGGAAAGTAAATGATGTGACTGTTGTAGCACTAATCTTTTCAACACATGTCAATCAATTTCTTTGGTTAAATGACAAAGAATTTCCTTTTGTACTAAGTTATACATAGAGCTTCCACTTTGTACTTCCACACTTTCTTTGGGAACCTTTTGGTGCAATAATTAAAGACTCTTTGAGCTTTTGAGTGGTTTTAATGTCTTTTGACACCTTTTTCCTATTTCCTGTGGCTGTGCTATGCAGTGCAATCTGTCAATGATAAATACTTGGCTAGAACAGTGGATTTTATAGACATTATTCTGTACCTAGTATAAAATACGTAAGCAATTTAAAGAAATCTTGAGGGGCAGTGACATTTAAAATTCCATGAAACATGTCGCTCAAGTCAGAAATGTCCCAGGTGCTTTCATTTGCCATTCTAAATAAAAAAATTAAAGAGTTGTCAGGCAAGATTTTCCAACTTAAAAACGTTAGAAGAAATGGAAAGTGAGAAGTTAAAGGGGCAAACCTGTCTGGAGAGGTTGCCCAAACAGCAAGTGGGAAATTGGCCCCTCTCAGGGAGGAGTCTCAATGTCACAGAATATTTGGGGCTGAAAAGGACCTCTAAAGATCATCGAGTCACAGCCCCACTGCTCCTTTAGAACTTGGCTCTTCTCAGCTTTAATGACCCCAAGGTAAGAAGAGCAAACAAATAAACCAAAGCCTCGAGACTCAACAGTGATATTTTCTCTTTTATATAGAGGAAGAAAAGGGTTTCCGTGCACAGAAAATGGCCAGGAATATAGAGGACTAGCCATGTACCCCTGAAAGAGATTAAATGCTCTGCTTTATCTTGCCAAGAGAGGAGATATGCTCTCTTTGTTGAAAACGAGAAATTTCCTCATTACTGGGAAATTCCAAGCTGGAAAAAAAGGGAAATTCTGGAATTTTTCTTATGAAATTTTATTTTACTATATTTAAGTTTATTTTATAATTTTTTTTTATTTTATATTTTTACTTTTAATTTTTATTTAAATTATTTTATTCTATTTTTATTCTATTTTTAATTTTATTTTATTCTATTTTTAATTTTATTTATATTTTATTTTATTCTATTTTTTAATTTTATTTTTTTATTATTTTATTTTAATTTTGGGGGGTTTTTTTAAATTCTACCCTATTTTTTCTTTTTATTGTATTTATTTTATTGTACTTTATGTTATTTTTATTTTTATTTTATTTTTATTTTATTTTTATTCTATTTTTAAAATTTATTTTATTTTATTTTATTATTTTATTTTATTTTATTTTATTTTATTTTTTATTATTTTATTTTATTCTACTCAGCGGGTTTTTTTAAATTTTATTTATTTCATTTTTTTATTCTGTTTTATATTTTTAATTTTATATTTCACTGCCCTACCCAGCAGAGTTTTGCCCAATATTTCTGTTGGGTGCGTACTTTGGAAAATGTTTTATTTTATTCTATTCTATTCTATTCTATTCTATTCTATTTTTTATTTTTATTTTATTTTATTTTTATTTCATTTTTATCTTATTTTATTTTATTTTATTTTATTTTACTTAATTTTTTATTCTATTTTATCTTTGTTTGAATCCACCTTCGTAACAGAAGCCTGGTAGTTCTGACAATCAATACAGAATTTTTTTTATCAATAGGGAGAGTATCATAATCAATACAGATTATTTAAGAGAAAAAATTATTATTTGTTGTTATTCGTTATTTATTATTTTCTGCAATTATTTATTATTATTTGTTATTTACTATAATTGTTTATTATTTATTATTGACTATACTTATTTATTATTATTTACTATGTTTGTCAGAATCAAGACAGACTATCTTTATCAGTAGGGAGAGTATCATAATCAATACAGATTATTTAGGAGAATTATTTATTATTTATTATTTATTATTTATTATTTACTATAGTTATTTATTATCATTACTTACTATATCTTTCAGAATCAAGACAGAGACTATTTCTAGCAATCGATGCAGAGAGTATAACAATCAAGACATATTTTTTCTAAGAATTAGTTGAGTGACTATTGTCAACAATCTATAAAGACTATAAAAAGTTATAGAGTATTTCTAACAATCAATACAAAGCCTGTAACAATTATGCACATTACTTATACAAATCATTAAAGAAATGAATAAACCAATACATCTCTCACTACCAATACAAAAAGGAAAGAGCTCACCTCACAAAGCACAAAGACTTTGGGGGTGGAACAAAGTAATTTCAGGGGCAATCGGAGCAGTCTCCCTGCAAGTACCCAGAGATCTCCTCGAGTTCTGCCCATGGAGATGGAAATGGCCCTGAGCAGCACACAGGGCTTGGTCAGGAGGGTCACTCCTCTGCAGGCTTTGGCCAGGAGCCCCAGGTCAGGGTGTCCTTGTCCTGTGTGCAGTGCTGTGGCTCCCTGCCAGTGCTGCCTGCAGAGCACGAGCAGCACAGGGATGACCAAGCCCAGCATGGCACACGTGTGCCGCTGGATCTTCCTCTCCAGGTGCACTGCAGGCTGTGCTGGAGCCTCCTGGGTGGCTTCCAGGTCTGCAATTTCCTTCTCCAACTGCAGCTGGTGCAGCCCAAGTCTCACCTTGCACATCTTCATCCTCTGGAGGGTTTCTTCCCTGCCCTGGGGAACAATTCCCTTCTTTTCCAAGGGCTGCAGAGGCTGGTTGATGCCCACCAAGGCCATCAGCACCAGGCACATGTGCAGGATTCCTTCACCCATGGCTGATTCTTCCCTGAAAGAGAGAGAAAGGAGGAAAGAGCCCAGATTCAGACTGTACTGCCTCAAGAAGTGTTGTATTGTGTCGTTGGTTTTGCTCCCTGTTATATTCTGTTTGATGGTCTGTTCCCTTGTCTCCCCTCTCTTTCCCTGACAGTTCTGTTCCAGTTGTCAATCCTCCTTCTGTTCTCCCCCCAGCCCCCTCCTCTGGGCCTTGTCTGTCACCCAGCTGCTCCTCCCAGCTTCCAGAAAGTTCAGAGAGGAGCATTGAGTGATAGGGCAAGGACAGAGGGGATCCCTCCCCAGGCACCCTCATTTGCTCCCCTACATGTCCCTCCAACCCTGTTCCACTCCCACCTTGTCTCCCATTGGGAGGTAGTCTGTACCCTCCCTTTGTATTCGGGGAATTTGATGGAAGTTTTGGGTCATTTTGGGGTCATTTTGGGGATTTGTGGGGGGAATTCAGGAAAATCTGGGGATATCTGAGGAAAATTTGGGGGGATATGGGAGATCTGAGGAAATTGGGGAAGTTTTGGGGGAATTTTGGGAGGTTTTGGAGAATTTGAGGGGAATTTTGGAGGAAATTTGAGAAAACTTGGGAGATTTAGAGGGAAATTTGGGGGACCTTTTGGAGATTTTGGGGGATTTAAGGGAAAAATTGGAGAAATTTTAGGTCATTTTGGGGGATGTAGGAAAATTGGGCGAATTCAGAGGAAAACTGAGGAATTTTTGGAGATTTTGAGGAATTTAAGGGGAAAATTTGGGGATTTTTGGGAAATTTTGGAGAATTTTAGGTTAATTTGGGGGGAAATTTCAGAAACTTTGGGGAATTTGGGGGAGTTTTGGGTCATTTGAGGTCGTTTTGAGTGATTTTAACGGAAAATGGGTAATTTAGGGTAATTTGGGGAAAATTTGGGGTAATTTGGGGAGAATTTTGGGGAATTTTGGGGGAATTAAGGAAAATTAGGGGAATTTTGAGGACAACTTTGAGGAATTTTGGGAGATTTTGGGGAATTTGGGGGAAAATTTGGGGAATTTTGGGAGGTTTTGGAGAATTTGAGGGGAATTTTGGAGTAAATTTTGGGGTTAATTTTGGGGAATTTTTGAGGGGAATTTGGAAAATTTGGAAAACTTTGCTGCTGCAAGTTCCAGAGCCAGCTGCCCAGAGACCCGTGAGCAGGTGGGAAGGAGAAAGTGGAGGAAGGTGAGAGACACAGGAAACACAAACCCTGAACAGCCAGGTTGGGGGAGATAGAAGTTCAGCACTGAGGATGACAGAGAAACCAAGCTCAGTCCCCCAAGCAGGGGGAGGAGAGGAAGGGCCCCCAAGCTGGCTGCAGACAGGCAATGGAGACCTTGCCCAGATGTTGCCAAATGGGCTGGGGAGAAGGAAAGCATGGGCCTGCATTCCAGCTGCTGCCATCACTTCTGCCCCTGCCACTGCCTTGAGCCAAGGCCTGATGGAATCCCGCTCAGTGTGGGCTGGGCCGGAGCTGGCAGCTGGGTCTCTGAAGGGCTGGGTGTCAGGTCAAGGCCCCCTTGCCCTCACCAAGGCCTTCCCTTGGTAGTGGTGGGAAGGGGATTCATCCACCCTCCTTCCCTCCCTCCCTCCTTGCCCCAGACCTGCTCTGAGCACTGTGTGGGCACAGATTCCCTTCTCCATGTCCGTCCTCAAGTGCAATCCCAGCTGGGTCATTGGGCTCTGCCCTGAGCTGCCAGCGCCTCGCAGGCTGCAGGGCTGCAGGTGCTGCTGCTCTGCCACCCCAGGGCACTGCCAGCAGGGGCATCAGCAGTGCCAGCACCAGCAGAAATACCAACAGCAGCAGCAGCAGCAGCAGCACCAGCAGCAGCAGCAGGTGCAGCAGCAGGTGCCTCTCAAGTGTCAGTGTGCCTGCACTGCCACCCCTCCCACCGGCACCAACGTTCTCTGGCTGCCCAGGAGACAGCCCTGGAGTCCGGCTGTGAGGTCACAGAGCCATGGATTCCACACATGGATTCCTGGAGCCATGGAGTCCTGGGGCCCTGGGCACCCACAGATTCTGGTGCCCAGCTTGGATGTGAAGGAGAATGCAGTGAAATGAGATTCCTGAGGAGGCTCTGCCCTTCAGGAATGGGCTGCATAGTTTCAGTCAATTGCCTGTCTCTTGTCTCTTTGGATGCACCCTTCTCTTGTTCAGTCCTTCAGATTCTTGCTCCTTGATTCTTCCCCTTGTGGAAACATACTCCAAGCATGCTCTAAAGTGTCAGGACTGTCACATCCACATCCCTCTCCCACAGCCCTCCGAAGCCAGAGGTGGAACTGGTTTTGATTTTATGTTGGAGCATCCTACCTCTATTTATTCCTTTTGGAATGGATGGTTCTCATTTCTTGTTGATGTTGCAAAAGCTTAGGTACCCACAGTTGTCACCCACAAGACTGTGATCTATTCCATTGCAGTTATTTCATAGGAATCTATTTTGTGTTCAGGTGATTCAGAATTCCCCAGTTGGTGGATGCCTCCTGCCCATCCCTCAGTGACAATTGGGGTCATATTCCCAAGAATCACCTTGTTATAACCAATTTATAAATGGAGGAATTGTGGAGTCTCAGAGTTTTGTCAAGGCTGAAGTCTGATCTTACTGTCCTTCTGTTATCTCCTCCCTTGACCCAAACCATAAGACTCCTTCTCTGAATTCCCAATAAAACTCACAACCCTGCCCCTGTTCTTCCTATTGGTCCTCACCTACTCCCCAGCCCAGGGTGGGGGGAATAAAATGGATTCTTGAGTTTAACAAAGAGACTTGTCCTGCGTGTTACCCTGCTGGCAGCTGTAATCTCCCTGGACACGGTCACTGTTGCTTGAACCCATGACAGCTGTATCTGAGAAACATCTGCAGTGGCACAGCAAACTCCCAGCTGATGGGAACAAACTTTCTGGCTCTGACTTCAGAGGCCACCACAAACCTGAGGGGTTTCCCTGCTGTGGCCCAGCCCTTCCTGACCCCAGGCCCTGCTGGCATTTGTGCTCCCTCAGCTTCATCTCCCCACACCAACCCCATGGGGGTGCTCAGGCCTGCTCTGGGCAGGGCAAACAGGGGCTCCTGAGGCAGTGCTGCCGTGGCTGTGCCTGCAAGGCTGCGGCAGCTGTGTGAGCTGGGGGAGAGGCCAGGGCTGCAGAGGGGGGATGTTGTTGGCAGGTGCATGAGGAGGCTGTGGGCCGCTGGCCTGGGCTGTCCAGCGCAGTGGGGATGGATCAGGCCCTGCTCTGCTGCTCCTTGCCGTGTGCTTGCCCAGGGCCCTTGCAGAGCCCCAGCCGTGCTGTTTGCCCCCAGCCTGCCCACGGCCAGCCTGGGGCTGCTGCCGGGGCTTTTCTCTGCTCAGCCTTGGCCTGGGCAATGTGTTCTGGAGAGAGCCTGGGCAAGGAGCCTGCAGCCCCCAGGCCCTGGCCTGAGGCCTCAGCACTGCTGCTGTGCCAGCAGTGCCCATGGCCTGTCCCTGCTGCAGCCCCGGCACTGCCACCCCCAGCCCTGTGCCCGGCCCCGAGAGCACTCAGGCCCTACAGCAACAGCAGGGCCAGGAGGGCAGCGGGGCAGGGCCACGGCAGCAGCACTGGCAGCACCAAGTGCTGCTGCTGCTGCTGGCCACAGCTGCTGTGCCAGCACTGATCTGCCCCCAGCTCTGCACACAGACATTGCTGCTGCAGCTCCAGAGAAGGGAACAAAATGGGGATCTCTGGATAAAACTCTGCTGCGAGATCCTTTATTTTGTTTAAAGCCACTGAGAGCACAGCTCCTCATTGACAGAGTCAGTGGCCTTAGCAAATGTAGAGAGACAAAAAATAAGAAATGTCAAAACCAATGACCTTTTACTTTGGACAATATTAAAAAAGTAAAACAAAGTAAAAGAAACTCCATAATGAAACCAACAAGAAATATAAAAGGTAACCTTTATTGCCATTGAGTTGCAGAAACTGGAGAGCAGTTTAATGTTTCTGACACCATCCACTCATCAGTCTCCACATTGCAGCCTTAAGCTCCTGGTTCCTCAGGCTGTAGATGAGGGGCTTCAGGGCTGGAGGCACCACCGAGTACAGAACTGACAGGGACAGATCCAGGGATGGGGAAGAGATGGAGGGGGGCTTCAGGTAAGCAAACATGGCAGTGCTGACAAACAGGGAGAGCACGGCCAGGTGAGGGAGGCAGGTGGAAAAGGCTTTGTGCCGTCCCTGCTCAGAGGGGATCTTCAGCACAACCCTGAAGATCTGCACATAGGAGAAAACAATGAACACAAAACAACCAAATAACAAACAGATACTAACAGCAAGAAGCCCCAGTTCCCTGAGGTAGGATTGTGAGCAGGAGAGCTTGAGAATCTGGGGGATTTCACAGAAGAACTGGCCCAGGGCATTGCCATGGCACAGGGGCAGGGAAAATGTATTGGCTGTGTGCATGAGAGCATTGAGAAAGGCACTGGCCCAGGCAGCTGCTGCCATGTGGGCACAAGCTCTGCTGCCCAGGAGGGTCCCGTAGTGCAGGGGTTTGCAGATGGACACGTAGCGGTCGTAGCACATGACGGTCAGCAGGGAAAACTCTGCTGACATGAAGAACACTAGGAAAAAGAGCTGAGCAGCACATCCTGTGTAGGAGATGTTCCTGGTGTCCCAGAGGGAATTGTGCATGGCTTTGGGGACAGTGGTGCAGATGCAGCCCAGGTCAGTGAGGGCCAGGTTGAGCAGGAGGAAGAACATGGGGCTGTGCAGGTGATGGCCGCAGGCTACGGCGCTGATGATGAGGCCGTTGCCCAGGAGGGCAGCCAGGGAGATGCCCAGGAAGAGGCAGAAGTGCAGGAGCTGCAGCTGCCGCCTGTCTGCCAATGCCAGCAGCAGGAAGTGCCTGATGGAGCTGCTGTTGGACATTTCCTCACTCTGCCCATGCAGTCCTAGTGAAGGAGGACACAGTGACAGGTCAGGGGAGATTTTGCAGAGCAATGTCCAAGCCCTTTCTCCCAGCCCTGCCCCTGCTGCTCTGCGCCACCCAATTCTCCTTTTCTCAGAGCCCTTCCTTCAGCCCCTGCCTGGAGCTCTGCTGGGATCTGGCCCTTTTGCTGTGACCAGCAGGGGCTCTGCCCATGGACACCCAGGGGTCAGCTCTGTTCTGCAGCAGTGGG
This sequence comes from Phylloscopus trochilus trochilus, assembly GCA_016584745.2. Taxonomy (NCBI): domain Eukaryota; kingdom Metazoa; phylum Chordata; class Aves; order Passeriformes; family Phylloscopidae; genus Phylloscopus; species Phylloscopus trochilus. The sequence goes on along the minus strand of WQNJ02000055.1, from coordinate 129,462 downwards.
ACCATGGGTACAGGCACAGGGGCCACTTCTGGGGTTGGACTTGATAAGCCAAAAGATCTCTTGAGGCAGAGGAGCTTGGCAGCATCTCCTGTGCCAGGGCTAAGGAACACTGATTGCCAAAGGCATTTTGAGAGGGTTTCCTGATGTGCCCAGAGAGATCAGTGGGATTAAAGAGCATTGGCTGTAACTCAGTGAAGGGTGAGGGGAGCTGCTCTGTCCCTCCATCTGTCCCCAGCTGCCCTTTCTGAGATCCAGGGCAGTCACTGTGCTCCCCTGGAAATCAGCCTGACACAGCTGAGAGCAGAGGGAGCCACAGCAGAGCAAAGTGGCTCAGCCTTTCTCAGAGTCTCAGCCCCAGCCCTGGCCAAGGACACTCCTGTCCCCCAGTGTCCCCCGGAGGCAGCTGACAGCTTGGACTGCATCCCCAGGACACACCAAGGGTCCTGTCCATGGCACTGCTGGAGGAGAGTCAGCTCATTCCCAGCCTGCCAGCCTGCCCTGCCCAGAGCTGCCCAGGCAGAGGGAGCTGGGACACCCCATTTGTGGTATCCTGGCATGGGGATCTGAAAAGAAGTAATCCTGGAATAGTTTGGTTTGGAGAGCACTTTCAATATCCTAGCCCAGCTTGGTGGCACTTTCCCCCCACTGCCTGCCCAGGGCTCTGCTGCCTGGAGCTGCCCCTGCCTGCAGCTGCTTCCCTGTGCTCAGGGCTGGGCCCTGCCAGTGCTGCCAGAGCCCAGCCCAGCCCTGGGGGCTCAGCTCTGCCCTGCACAGCCCTCCCAGCTCAAGCACTGCCCAGGGGCAGCTCTACTTGGAAATGTTCTGCAGTTCAGTGTCCTGCTGGGAGCAGTCCTGAACAATGCAGCATCCTCACCACACAAGGAGAACACTTCCATGCCTTCCCAGCTGTCTGCTTAAATCCAGATCTTGTCCCCCAGTGCTGTGAGCAGCTCCCAGGGCTGGCTGAGAGCTGTCCCTGGTAGGCAGCAGAGTCCCTGGGCCAGCACAGCACCCTGGGCTGCAGGACCCTGCTCTGCAGGACAGCCCTGGGCAGCCCTGGCTGCTCTGCACAAGAGAGAATCAGAGAATGTACTTACAGAGTCTGTAGGCATTGGGATGTTCCAGCTTGAGGAGATCCCTGCAGGAGCTGCAGCTGCATTGTCCTGCAGCCAGAGGTTCCTGTGCCAAGGACTGGCAGTGATTCTCCCCCAGTCCCTTCTCAGCCCCTTCCCAGCCCTGAGTGATTGAAGCTCTCTGTGCCTGTGTGCTGTGCCTGGGGTGGCTGCAGGCACAGGCTCCCTGCTGGGCTGGGAGAAGAGCTGCTCAGCAAGAGAAATGAGTTTTAAGCTCTTCTTGGTTGCCAGGAGCTGCTACCTCTGTGACAGGAGCCCAGCCCAGCTCATCAGCACAGACAAAGCACAAAGACTTTAATTAATCTCTTGGGGATTTGGTGCTGTTTACATCAGACTGAGTCCCTCAGAGTGTGCTCAAGAAACTTCTCAAGAACTCCAAGTCACATTCACAGTCCAAACTTGAAGTTTTAATGGGTCCTGTTGAGGGACACAACTCACATGAAAGTGTGCCCAGGTTCCAGGTAGAGCAGAACACTGCAGGCAGTGAGGACAGGTGGGGACAAACAAGACAAAGGTGTCTCTGATGCTGAGCAAACCTGGATGTGTTTCAGCAATGCAAAGGGCCAAGGTCTGAGCCCCAGCCCCTGCCAAGGCACATCCTGTCCCTCCCTCCTTGCTCAGGCCTCTTCCCAGGCCACTGGGATGTGGGGATGTGCAATGCCAAGGGCAGCACCATGGGGCAGCCCCTGCCAGGCTGCTGAGCAGGGACAAGGAGGCCATGAGGCCCTTGCAGGCCTGCAAGGGTCACTTGTCCCCTCCTGCTGGCTCAGGCCCAGGGCCAGCAGCCATGGCCCAAGTGCTGCAGGAGTTGGCTGTGTCAGGGCCTTGCAGCTGCTGCCCATCCCTGTGGCCTGTGCAGCCCAGGCTGTCCTACGGTGTCCATGCCCTGTGCCTCTGTCCCTGCAGGCTGTCGTCACCCGCGGCTGCCCCACCTGGCTGGGCCCTTCCTTTGCTGACAGCTCTGCCTCCTGCCTGCCTCTGCCTGGGCACACACAGCCTTGGGCTGGATACCAAAAAGGTTCATTCCATTTTTACTGTGCCTGTGAACTTCTAGCACAGGAATAAGGCATGCAGGGCTTGCGCTCCCAGCAAGAAGGGTTGTGAGAGAAGAAGACATCTGGCTCAAGAGTGCACTGATGGAAAAAACAATGATTGAATCTGGGAGCTTGGGGTGGGTTTTATGGTGATGGCTAAATTGTAATACACATATAGGACTTTATATAAGTAACACTCTTTTAGAATCACATGTCCATGTACGGTTAGGAGTAACCAAATGTTGGACCTCAAGCCTGAATAAGTGATGCCCTCTTAAACACCAAATTAGTTTCAAGGAGTCTTATTCTGATAATTTGGACATTTGATGACATAAGTGGCTCACAGAACCAAGGAGTCTACTGTGGCAACTTGGACCCTCATGGAACCAAAATCCTTTGTGACACAGCAGGGCCTCATGGAACCAATGGTCCACTGTGATACTTCAGATCCAAGGAGACCATTGTGACACTATGGAACCTCATGGAATCCAAAGTACATTGTGACAGAGAAAGGCTTCATGGAACCAAGAGTCCATTGTGACACAGCAAGGCTTTGTTTGAGCAAGGGAACCATTGCTGATAGTGCAGAAACTCATGGAACCAAGGGGCCACTGTGACACACCAGGGCTGCATGGAATGGAAGGTCCATCGTGTCAATGCGGATCCAAGGATCTCAGGTTCAGCTGGTCACCCAAAATTAGGGTGATTGAGTGTCCTTTGCCCTCTGAAAGCCCCAAGCCAGACGCAGGAATAAACCGGAGCCTTCAGATGTTCTTTTTCAAGGTTTTTCTTGTTGTTTATTATTTCTTATCATTTCATTTTTCCCTGTGCCCAGCCAAGGTCTCCACAGCACGGGCATCAGGCGTAGACTCCTGCCCTTGACAAAGGCTCGTCATCTCTTATACAGATTATTATGTGTCTATTATTTACAATTACAAACCAGTATCTACATTCTATACTAAACAGGTTACTTCTACACTGACCCAGTCCCTCTAAAGCTACTTCGTGCCACCATCACAGCAGAAGATGGAGACAAAGAAGAAGAAGACCCCAGGGCACTGCCCAGAATCCTCCATCTTGTCCCCATTCACCCCTATTCTAGAAACCCAAATGTGAAAACTACACTATTCTTTATTACACTCTGTGGCTTATAACTCCTCTCCCAATGTTGGAAGTCCCTCCCATTGACCAAAGTCAAAGGCCTTGCCTTTCTGGGCTCTGTGCCAGGGTCTCCAACCCCCCTGTACAGATCCTGCACTCTTGTGTACAGGTTTTAAACCCCCCTGTACAGGTTTCTGACTGTCTAGGGTATCCAAAGGAATGCCCTGGACTCCAACATAAGGTGTCCATGGTGATACTGTGGGGTTTTGTGGAACCAAAGGGGCCATTCTGACACAGCAAGGCCTTGTAGAATCAAGGAGGCCATTGTGACCCTACTGAACCTCACAGAACCAAAGTGACCATGTTATACTGTGGGACCTCATGGAACCAAGGGTCCATGGTGGTACTGCAAAAACAAGGAGACTGTTGGCTGTAGGAAAGCTCATGGAACCAGAACTCTTACTGTGTCACAGAATTGTGACACAGCAAGGTCTCATGGAACCAAAGGTCCATTGCAAGCCTGTAGGGCCTCATGGAACCACAAGCCATTGTGACACAGTGTGGCCACATGGAGCCAAGGAGCCACTGGGACTGAGGAACTTCATGGAACCAAGAGTCCATTGTTCCACTGTGGGGCCCTGTGTAACTAAGGGGACCACAGTGATGTCGTGGGGCTTCATGGAAAAATGGAGACCATTCTGACACTTTAGAACCCACTGGAACCAAGGAGCCATTATAACATAGCAGGGCCTCATGGAATCAAGGGGGCTGCAGTGAACACTGTGGGTGTCAATGGGATGAAGGGTCCATTCTGACACTGTGGAACCAAGGATATCATGGTGACACTCTGGGGCATCATGGAACCAAAGGTCCATTTTGACCCAGCAGGGCCCCATGAAACCCTGAGGGCCATTTGCACACCTTGAAGCCCTGAGAAACCAAAGGGCCCCTGTGGCACTTCAGAGCCCTGGGGAGCCAAGGGGTCCATAGTGACACTGTGGGGCTTAATGAAACCAAGGGACAATTGTGGCACTGTGTGGCACCATTGAACCAAGGGGTCCATTGTGACACTGCAGGGCCCCATGGAACTAAGGATTCATGGAACAGCGTGAGAGCCCATGGAACCAAAGGTCCATTGTGACATTGCAGGGCCCTCATGGAATCCTGGAGAACATTATGAAACTTTGAGGCCTTGTTGAACCAAGGGGCTCTGCAGGGCCTTGTGGAGCAAATGAGGCCATTGTGACACTGCAGGTCCTCATTGAACCAAGGGTCCATTGTGATACTGCAGTACCAAGGAGACCCCTGTGACACTGAATGCCTCATTGAAGTAAAGGGGGAATAATTGTGACCCTATGGGGCCCAATGGAAGCAAGGGGCCAGTGTGACACCGCTGGGCCTCATGCAGCCAAGGGGCCATTGTGATCCTGAGGAGCCCAATAGAACCAAGGCACCACTGTGACACTGCAGGAACATATGCAATCATGGAGACCATTGTGAAACTCTGAGGCCTCACGGAACCAAGGGGGCCACTGTGTCATTGTGCAGTTGTGCATTGTTCATTGTGCATTGTTCCATTCCATGGAACCAAGGAAACCATTTTGACACTGCAAGGCCTCATGGAAGCAAGGGACCATTGTGACACTCTGGGGACCCATGGAAACTGTTGTGAGGAAGGAGCCGAGTATCAAATGGACATCAATATGATTAGGTTTGATCTCCTCGTTTATTCTTTATTCCTTATATTTATGTGGTTACAGAGTAAAAGCAGGCACAGCTAAACTCTTGCTGATTGGTTAAAATCTCATATTCAAGCACTCTAAATTACTGCTCATCAGTTCATGTCTTTTGGCATCAAATTCTTCTTTGTTCTGTCTTCAGCATCTATGAGAAGGTACGACAAGTTGTTACATGTCTTCAGCTTCCAAGAGGAAGCATCCGTGAGAAGGACCAATGAGTTATCACATTTGCTACTTATTTTTTTGCTAATTCAAGGCAATGTAGGAACAGCACAGTACACAGCAGGCACAGTACATGACTTCATACTGTTCCCAGACAGCAAGGAATGTTCAAACCTCCTATCAATAGACTGTGGCCTCACTCTTCTAAAAACTCCCCTACAATGGGGGTTAACCCCAGAGGGCTTGGAAGCTGCCAGGAGTGGCAGACAGACATCACACACATTCCTAGTTTCAGCCGCCAAAAATATGTGCATGTGAGCATTGACACCTATTCAAACGCAGTTTATGCCTCTGCCCATGCAGGAGAAATAGCTGCACATTCCAAGAAAAATCTCGTGCAAGCCTTTTCACTACTGAGGTTCCCTAAGAAAATCAAAACTGACAATGGCCAAGTGGACAAAAGCAAGGAATTCCTGCAGTTTGTCCAGCAGTGGGGAATGGAACACATAACAGGCATCCCCCACTCCCCCACAGGCCAAGCTGTGGTCGAGCATGCCCACCAGACACTCAAAAAGGTTCTTGCTGGGCAAGACAGTTCCACAGCATGGATGTCACCAACACAAAAACTCTGCAAAGCCATGTTTACCATTAACTTTCTGAATTGCTCATTTGATAAAAGGAGTCCTCCAGTGGTATGTCACTTTAACACCAGTAATCAGTTTAAGCTGTCACAGTGCCCACCAGTTTTGATTAGGGACCCAGAAACCTGGGAGATCAAAGGTCCCTATGAGCTCCTGACCTGGGGATGTGGCTACATGTGCGTATCCACCCCCTCGGGCCCACTCTGGATACCCCAAAAGTGGGTGAAACCTTTTGTTCCCAAAAACCCAGCACCAACAGAAGATGATGAGAAGCAAGCAGCCATCACTTCAAAAAGAAGACGCCGCCAGAAAGAGAAGACAGAGCCTTCTTAAAAATCAGGTTACTTCCGGCACATCTCAGATTGTTAATATGCTTTATGTGTGTGTTTCCTTTTTACAATCCTGTTGTTTTTTGTTATCTTGTTTTTAATTGTGTTGGTATTCGGAATTGTTCGCTGCCTGGTTTCAAAGGCCCTCAATGGTTTAATCCCTACCACCTCAGAAGTCAGCCATGCAGAGCTCACAGTCCAAGAGCAGTCAAAACTGCCTGCAAATCAAAAGTGGTGGGCAAAAACATATTCTGCCTAAGAATAGGCCTGAAACGTGTCTTTTAGTTTTATTGTAACAGAAAAGGGTGAGATGTTGTATTGCACTAAGTAGTTAGTTCACTTTGTTATATTGCACTGGGTTTTTCTGTTATATGTGTTCACACAAAGCATTTGCTGTACCCTGCCCATGAGCCCCTGCACTCAATCCCCTCTCCCTGACACCACCTATGCCTCACCTCCCCCAGGTCAGCCCCCCCTGGCTGGTAGACCCCCTCCCCTCCCCCTCCTTGGTAGAGGGCATAAAACTGCCCTCTGGCAGGGAATCACCCTCTTAATTCCTCTCTTAATTCCTCTCTTAACTCCCCCAAGCTGCATGGAGTAGGTTCTGGATTAAACTGTGGGACTGTGTTCCTGAAGGATTAAGAGAACCTTTTGTCTTTTATCTTCGTCCTTGCCTCAGTTTCCCCCCGAGCATACTGCTAGCCAGGGCTGAAGCTCAGGGGTGAGTGGGAACTGAGGCAAAGGAGCACAAAAGGAGCAGCTCAGCAATGCACCCAACCATCACTACCAAAGATTGCCTGCAGTGAGTAAGAAAGATCCATCACCAGTGACCCCCAGACTTTCCCATCACCCACAGCCACACATCAGCTGGGGGAAGCTGTCACAGCCAAGGACTGCAGAGCCACTCCTGGACACTGGGAATTCCTGCAGGTGCCTCCAGCCACAGGTGAGGCTCCAGCCTCGCTGGGAGAGGGCCCAGCTTTGATAGTGCTGAATAAACAAACTGACAGCACTTCTAGAGTGGGAACATCTGGATTCATCCTCCTCTTGGATCCCTCCCAAAGCCTGGCCAGGGCCCAAGGAGGAACCAAGGCAGGTGACTCTGACCATACAGCCCCAAACAAGGTCAGATGTCAGATTGCATGGCCTTGTCCAGCTTCCAAACACAGAAAGGTCAATCCATGTTTCACTAATGAGTGGATACATCTATCACAGTGCTAATGACCATGCATCTTTCACTAATGAGCAGATACAAAGATAACCTTGGGTTGGAAGGTTCACCCAGAGGTCACCTTTGGCTCAGGGCCTGTTGTTCAGGCCTCACTCAGGCCTCTTGTCCAGGCCTGGGATGAGCAGGGACATCTTTCACCAGATCAGGTTGTTCAGAGCCCTGTCCCAGCTGGACTGGAATGTTTCCAGGGATGGGGCATTGACCACCTGCAGCCCCCCACATCCCCCTGGCCATGGAACCTGGCTGCAGAAATGGCTCCTTGGGGTGCTTTCCAAGGAAACTGGAACTGATGGGGGTTGCCATGGCACCCAAAGCCAGCAGTGGGGTCAGGGCAGTGTCCATGGCCACAGCCCCTTGCAATGGCCCAGGGCAGGTTGGGATGATGATCCACCCTCACTCCAGACCTAGGGCACGGCTGCAGTGGCCTTGGTGGCACCTTGGGCCTGACACACAGTTGAAGAGGGTGTCTGTTGGCAACGGGGAATATGAGGAGTTTTACATTGCTAAAAAATGCAGGAAGCCCCTGTTTGCCTGAGTGTGGGCAGCTCTCCAAGAAAAGCAGGTTCCAGGTGAGTGAGGAGGGACAGGATGGGGTTGGAGAATGTGGAGCAAGGTTGTCCACACTGGGTCAGACCTCAGGACACAGCTTCTCTGATCAGGCCAGACTTTTTGAAGAGATTCCCTGGATCAATATCAATCACTGGATGCTGCAATCAGCTCTGCTCTAAACAGAGCAGTAATATAAGAACCCTTTATATCAAGAATGTGTATTTCTTGGAAACTCTTTGAAATATTTCTCCATAATTGTAGCAAAAAAACTTTCCTAATGAACTGCACCAGACCAGAGGGAAATCAAGGCAGAGCCATGGTATGTCAGGGCTTGCTTGATCCTAATGAGCCCCGTGCTGCATTTGGTGCTGAGCCCTCAGAGCCTGAGAGGCGATTGCACAAACCTTTCCAGGAGTCCAAGTCAGAAGAAAAACTCAAAGTGTCTTGAGGCATTCATGGGTTGCACTGAGGTCCATCCCCAACACAGGATCCTCATGGACTCCTTGGAGGAGAGAATTGGAGGCCAGGATTGCACAAAAACCTCTCAGAGATTCAGTGTGTGAAGGAAATTCCAAAGTACCTTAAAAACTTTGAGTATCTCAAACTATTAATGAGCCCCACTGAGTGTCAGTGCAAAGCTCTCAAGGGACTCATTAAAGCAGATTATTGGAGGCCAGGATTACACAAAAACTTCTCAGAGACTCAGTACAAAAATAAAGAGTTCATAAAGAAACTTTGAGTACCTTAAAGTATTAATGAGCCCCATTGAGCGTTTTTACTGACTGAGAATCCCAAGGGACTTGTTAAAGGAGATAATTGGGGCCAGGATTGCACAATCTTACTCAAAGAGTCAGTTTAAAAGGGAAATACCAAGCACCTTCAAATAACTGAAGTACCTTGAAGCATTAATGAGCCCCACTGAGTGTTGTTACTGACAAAGCCTCTCAAGGGACTAATTACAGCAGATAATTGGAGGCCATGATTGCACAAACTTCTCAGAAACTCCCAGGCAAAAGCCAAACCCAAAGTCCTTTGAAGAACCTGCAGTGCCTGGGAGCATTCAGGAGCCCCCCAGGGCCATTGCTGACCAAGGCTCCCCAGGGACTCCTTCCAGCAGATCCTTGAGGCCACTGGGCTGTCAGGGGGATGCTGAGGGCAGGACAAGGGGCTGAGAGTGCCCAGCCTTGCTGGGGCTGTGCCAGGAGGCCCCAGGGCCTCAGGACAAGGTGTCTCCTGACAGCCCTTGGTGGCACAGACCCTGCTGTGCCCCAGGGCACCAAGACTTGGCTTCTCTTTGTCCCCTCCTGGCATCACTGCCTGCAGTTCTCTGCTCTGCCTGGGGCTTGGGGACACTTTCTCTGCTGTGTCCCTCAGTGGGACCCATTAAAACTTGCAGAAACTTTGGAGTTGGATTCTGCCTTGGAGTTCTTGAGAGGTTTCTTCATCTGCCTGTTGGGGACTGATGTTTAGGGCCTCAGCACAGAGCCCCAAGAGGGTCATGAAAGTCCTTGTGCTGTGTCTGTGCTGCTGAGCTGGGCTGGGCTCCTGGCACAGAGGCAGCTCCTGGCAACCAAGAAGAGCTTCAAAAGACATTTCTCCTGATGAGCAACTCTTTTCCCAGCCCAGCAGAGCTCACTCAGGGCTCACTGGAGGAGAAATCCTCACAGCCTTGGGAACAGTCACTCTCTGGCTGGGGGAAGATAAGCTGCAGTTCCTGCAGGGATCTCCTGAAGCTGCCACATCCCACAGCTCTGAGGCCCTTCCAGGAGCACTCTCCGAGCTGCTGCAGGGCAGGGATGTGGCCCTGGGGCAGGGCTGGGTTTCCCTGCTGCAGCAGCCCAGGCACAGCACAGGGCAGCTCCCTGTGCCAGGCTCTGCTGCAGGGCTGAGCAGCCGGGGCTGCAGCCAGGGCTGCCCAGGGCTGTCCTGCAGAGCAGGCTCCTGCAGCCCAGGGCTCTGTGCTGGCCCAGGGACTCTGCTGCCTGCCAGGGACAGCTCTCAGCTGGCCCTGGGAGCTGCTCCCAGCGCTGGGGAGAAGCTGTGGGGGGAAGGAGCCACCCTGAGCAGGGCAGGTGCTGCTGCTGAGAGGTGCTGTGTGGGGCAGGGCTGCTCCCAGCTCCACACCAGCCTGGGCACAGCTCCGGAGGACACTTCCCAAAAGAAGGTGAGCCTGCAATTGCTGGAAAGATCAGGAGCGTTCCTGAGAGTGTTTTCAATTTCCTGCTTAGAAAAGTATGGGAGAGTTGGAGTGATGACAAATGGATTTTTGCTTTTTATACATTTTTCATATATTCATAGCTCTGTTAACTACTACTATGTAGTTATAAAACCATAATTTTTAATTTACTCCATTCAACTACTTTTGCATATACTTATTATAGTACACATATACTTGTGTACACTAGTATATATACATATATGTACATATAGTAAATATATGTACATATACTATAGTATATATTGTATAGTATTGTATAGTATACATATATATACTTATAGTATACATATACTTATTTAAGTATATTTCTTATTTAATTCTAGCATGTTTCCTACCCTTTCTTTTACATTTTAGAACAATAAGCTGATCTTCTAATTACATTCCTGAACTACGGTGTAGTCTTACTATCAGGAAGGGGACCTACAAGAAGAAAAATTTGGTTTTTCAACCAGAGTGTGAGCAGTCATTAAAAAAAGTGGGGCAAAGAAGCCCTTGGACCATCTCCAACGGGTTGACCCAGAGATGCGTAACAGGGTGAACTGAATCTCCTATTGGATATACCTGTTAAATATCCTAATTAATCAACCTCAATAAACTTGAAATCAGGGGCTGGGTGTGCCCCATCCCCACTGGGACACCTGGAAGCTTCCAATAATGGTCTGGTTTTCACTTTACTGTACTCATGTTGTTGCAAGTGTTATTTTTTTTTCTCTTTTCATTACAGGTAACAGGAGGATGAGAGCAGCAGAACAGGAATTGCAATCACAGAAACGCAGAACAGTCTGAGTTGAAAGGGACACTCAGGATCATCAAAGGAATGTTTCAACATTTACAGAGGCTCCAAAACTGTAACTTTGTGTGGTCAGTCTCTCTGCTAGGAGGCTCCTAAAGGGCCTTCAGCCCCTCCTCAGCCCTGGACAGCAGCAGCAGCATCACCTCTGCAGGGCCCAGCAGGGCTCTCCTGAGCTGCCCTTGCCCAGCTGCAGACAGAGCCTGCCCCAGCCAGGGCCCTGCAGACAGGCAGGTTTCTGTAGGGCCGGGCCCAGGGCACAGAGGCTGGGATGGGCTCTGTCAGCGCTGGCAGGGACAAGGCTCCTCTCAGCAGGGAAATGTCCAGGCCCAGGGAGATGCTGAGGGAAGGAGAGGGGGCTGAAGAGAGCAGTGCTGGGGGCAGGAGGGCACTGTGGATGTGTGGGAGGTGCCGTGCACAGCTGGGCACGGGAACACTGTCCTGAGTGCCCGGCTGTCTCTGCCCTGCCCTCCCAGGCACAGCCCCACCACATCTTCTCTTGGTTCTGCACTGCCCTGAGATTGTCCCTGTCATCTGGTGCTCTCAGAGAGGCTCTGGCATTTGCAGCAGCTGAGTCAGGCACTGCCCTTGGCATTGCTGCCAGGCAGCTGTGGTCATGGCCATGGGGTGTCCAAGCTTCCCTGGGACCTGTGGGGCTGTGGGCAGAGCAGTCCATGGGAAAGGGGAATGGGCTGAGCCCCCTCCCTGAGATCCCATCATGGGCACACCCAGGGATCTCCTTGCTGTGTCCTTGCAAGCTCTGAGCTGCCCTCCTGGCTGCAAATCTGTGCCAGAGCCCCTCGCAGTTCCCTGAATGTGCCCCAGGGAAGTGCAGAGATGCCAGAGCTGAGGAAATGCTGCTGGGTTTGCCAAGGGAGCCGTGAGTGTCCTTGGCAGAAGGGGGTGCTGAGACCTTGCCCAGAGCCCTTTGGAGAGGGGGAGACATTCAGGGATCCCTCTGCTCTAGGCAGGGTCTGGTTTATCCCAGGGTGACCCAGGAGTGTGACTGTACTCTGACTGCAGCCAAAGCTGCAACCCCAGGGCAGTTGGGAACAAGCCCATCCAGCCCCTCACCTTGCCCAAGGCACAGGGAATCCTTTGCCTCTCACATCTCTCAGTGGCAAACTCTGAGTGCAGCAGAAATGCTGGGGATTTCTGACCTCACAGAACCAGCAATGATATGTGGGCAGGAAAATAATGGCCAAAATTCCTTCCTGCTCTCCATGCCCTTTAAAAGTGGGAGTGCAGATGGCAAGAACCCTTTCTGCATTAGGGGTGATTCCCCTGACAAATCCTGAATATCCAGTCTTGTCCCTCTGCCACATGGCCACAATCCCAGGGCAGCAGGGCAGGGATGGCTCCTGGAGAGCCCCCACACACAGGTCTGGCTGCTTCTGGCACACTCAGACAGCACAACTGGAGCTCACGCAGGGACCTGGGTGAAGGCTTTCCGAGAGCAGGAACAAGGGTGAGTGAGGCACAGCAGGACAGTCTACAGGGAATGGCCCAGATTTGAGTCAAAGCGGCCTCTGCTGACTTGTCCTTGTCCTTTCTCCATGAACAGGTGCCCATGTGCAGCCAGAGCAAATGTCCAACAGCAGCTCCATCAGGCACTTCCTCCTGCTGGCATTGGCAGACAGGAGACAGCTGCAGCTCCTGCACTTCTGCCTCCTCCTGGGCATCTCCCTGGCTGCCCTCCTGGGCAACGGCCTCATCATCAGCGCCGTAGCCTGCGGCCACCACCTGCACAGCCCCATGTTCTTCTTCCTGCTCAACCTGGCCCTCACTGACCTGGGCTGCATCCTCACCACTGTCCCCAAAGCCATGCACAATTCCCTCTGGGACACCAGGAACATCTCCTACACAGGATGTGCAGTCCAACTGTTTTATTTTGTCTTTTTCATGTCGGCAGAGTTTTCCCTTCTGACCATCATGTGCTACGACCGCTTCGTGTCCATCTGCAAACCCCTGCACTACGGGACCCTCCTGGGCAGCAGAGCTTGTGCCCACATGGCAGCAGCTGCCTGGGCCAGTGCCTTTCTCAATGCTCTCATGCACACAGCCAATACATTTTCCCTGCCCCTGTGCCAGGGCAATGCCCTGGGCCAGTTCTTCTGTGAAGTTCCCCAGATCGTGAAGCTCTCCTGCTCCAACTCATACTTCAGGGAATTTGGGCTCCTTGCATTTTCCATCTGTTTCGGACTGGGTTGTTTTGTGTTCATAGTTTTCTCCTATGTGCAGATCTTCAGGGTTGTGCTGAGGATCCCCTCTGAGCAGGGACGATACAAAGCATTTTCCACCTGCCTCCCTCACCTGACTGTGGTCTCCCTGTTTGTCAGCACTGTTATTTTTGCTCACCTGAAGCCCCCCTCGATCTCCTCCCCATCCCTGGATCTGTCCCTGTCAGTTCTGTACTCGGTGGTGCCTCCAGCCCTGAACCCCCTCATCTACAGCCTGAGGAACCAGCAGCTCAAGGCTGCAGTATGGACACTAATGACTGGATGGTGTAAGAAACATTAAACTGCTGGCAAATTTCTGCAAATCACTTGTAATAAAAGTAATCTTTGATAGTTTTTGTAGTTTGGTTGTGCCTCTTTTTTTTTTTCACAGTCATTTACTTTTTCAACATTGCCCAAAAAGAAAGGCCACTGATTGTGCCATTTCTCATTTTGATTCTCTCCACCTTAGCTGTGACTCCAGACTCCTCCAAGGAGGAGCTGTGTTCTCAATGGCTCTTAAAAAACTAAAGCATCTCCGAGCAAAGTTTTCACTGGAGATCCCCCTTTTGTTCCCTTCTCTGGAGCTGCAGCAGCAATGTCTGTGTGCAGAGCTGGGGAAAGGGCAGGGATGGCACAGCAGCTCTGCTCCTGCTGGCCACACCATTCCTGATCCAGGCCAGGAGCCATTGGCCTTCTTGGCCACCTGGGCACACTGCTGCCTCATGTCCAGCCTGCTGTCCATCATTGCCCCAGGTCCCTTTCTGCCTGGCCACTGTCCAGCCACTCTGTCCCCAGCCTGTAGCACTGCAGGGGTTGTTGTGGCCAAAATGCAGGACCCGGCCCTTGGTCTTGTTCAACCTGACATTTTTGGATTTGGGCCCTGGATCCAGCCTGTCCAGGGCCCTGCACAGAGCCCTCCGATGCTCCCATAGTTTGACACTCACACCCAGATTGGTGTCATCTGCAAAGATGTCCTTGGTTCCATGGGGCCCCTCAGTGTCACTGTGGCCTCTTGGTTACACGAGCCCTTGAGCTCTCACACTGGTCTCCATGGTTCCACGAGACCCTGCAGGCAGCGTAACAGTGGAGACTCCTTGGTTCCATGGGGCTTCCCAGTTTCACAATGTTCACCTTGGTGCCCCAGTTTCACTGAGGCCCCTTGGTTCCAAGGGGCCCCAGGGTGTCACAATGGCCCCATGGTTACATCAGGTCCTGCACTGTCACAATGGTCTCTGGTCCACAAGTCCCCTCAGTGTCACAAAGGAATCTTTATTTCTATGAGAATGACAAAGCTCTTCTAGATTCCTTGAGGCCCCATAGTGTCACTCACAGTGGCCCCTTGGTTGCATGAGGCCGCTGTGTTGTACAGAATGCCAAAATAGTCTCCTTGGTGGTGCAGTGTCACAGAGGAGCCCTGGCCACACAAGATCTGCAGTGTCACAAAGGCCCCTTGGTGCCACCACAGTGTCACAGTTGTTCCCTCAGCTCCATGAGTCCCTGCAGTGTAACAGTGGCCCCCTGATTACACAAGGCCCTGCAGTGTCAGAACGGCTCCACGGTTCCACTGGGCCCTGGAGTCTCACAGTGGTCTCTTTACACAGTTCATGGTCTCTCTCTCTGTTTTGCAGGGTCAAAATGGTGAAACCTGTGTGTCACACAAGGCCCTGCAGGGTCACAATGGCCTCTGTGGTTCCACGAGGACCCAGAGTGGCACAGTGCACTCCCTGGTTCCATTTGGCCCCTCAGTACCACAATGGACTCTTGGTTCTGTGGGATTGCACAGTGTCACTGTGGTGCTCTTAGTGCCACCAGGCCCCACAGTGTCACAATGGCCCCTTGCTTCCCCAGAGTGTCCCAAGCATCACAGAATGACAAAATCAGATGGGTTGGAAAAGACCTTGGAGATCAAAAAGTCCAACCAATGCCCCAATACCACCTTGTCACTCAGACCATGCCACTGGAGAGGGACAGTGACTCTGCCACCTTCCCCCTGGCCAGCCCACTGCAATTCCCAATCCTCCTTTCTGTGAAGAACTTTTTCCTATTTTCCAGCCTAAACTTCCCCTGGTGCAGCCCAAGGCTGTGTCTTCTTGTCCTGCCCTCCAGCAGATCCACACTCACACCCAGCTTGGTCTCAGCTGCAATTTGTTCATGGTGGACTCGATGCCCTCACCCAGATCATCAGTGAAGATGTTAAACAGGACTGGGCCCAACACACATCCCTGGGGGACACCACCAGTGACTGGGCACCAGCTGGATGCAGCACCATCCCCAGCACTCTCTGGGCCCAGCCTCCAGCCAGTTCTTCATTCTCCCAGCAAAGAGGGAACCTGCCCAAGCCAGGGGCTGCAGCTTTTCCAGGGAATGCTGTGGCTCACGGTGTCAGAGGCTTTGCTGAAGTCCACGTAGACACATCCACAGCCTTTCCTACATCCACCAGGCAGGTCTGGGTGTAACAGGAGATCAGGTTGGTCAGGCAGGACCTGCCCCTCCTAAACCCACGCTGGCTGGGTCTGATCCCTCAGCCATCCTGTGGGTGCCCTGTGATGGCACTCAAGGTGATCTGTTCCATCACCTGGCCAGGCACCGAGGTCAGGCTGACAGGCCTGGAGTTCCCCAGATCCTCCTTCCAGCCCTTCTTGGGGATGGGCTCACATTGCCACCTCCAGTCCTCTGGGGCCTCCCTGGTGAGCCAGGACTGAGGAGAAATGATGGGAGAGCAGCTTGGGGAGCTCATCCAGCAGCTTCCTCATGTCCCTGGGATGGATCCCATCTGATCCCATGCACCTGTGAGCATCTGAGTGGCTCAGCAGGTCAGCAGCTGCTTCCTCCTGGATGACAGGGGGGCTCTTCTGCTCCCTGTCCCCATCTACCAGCTCAGGAGAACACTTGTCCTGGAGGGCAACATGTCTGATTGTTGAAAACTGAGGCAAAGAAGATGTTCAGTACCTCAGCCTTTTCCTCATCTTAAGTTATTTTATTCCCCCCAGCATTCAATAAAGAGTGCAGGTTGTCCTTGCCATTAATATATTTATAAAAGCATTTTTATTATCCTTCACAGAAGTGTCAGGATTAAGTCCTAATTGGGTTTTCACATTCCTAATTTTTTTTCTCACGACCTAACAACATCCTTAAACATTTCCTGAGCAGCCTTCCTGTCTTTCCAAAGGCGATGCACCCTCTTTTTTGCACTGAGTTCCTGCAAAAGCTCCCTGCCCATCCAGGTCAGTCATTCTCCTTTCCAGTTCATCTTTTGGCACAGAAGCACAGCTCGTGTCTTAGAGATTTCTTTCTTGAAGTACATCAGTCCCTCCTGGACTCCTTTGTTGAACGGCTCCTTCACTTAAAAAATAAGTACCTGATTCAGTAATCTCCAAATCAACATCCTGAATAGGCCAAAGTCTGCTCTCTGTAAGTCCAGTGTAGAAGTTTTGTTGATGCCTCTCCTTCTTTCACACAATATTTAAAAACTCAATCATTTCATGGTCACTGTACCCCAAACATCCTCTGACCACCACTGATCTCCCACCAGCCCTTCTGTGTTTGTGAACAGCAGCAGACAGAGCTTTCCTTGGCAGTGGGAAGAGAAGGAAACCTCCTCAAAGTGCAGCTTGGAAGGTTCAGCCTGGAGCTGAGGAAGAAGAAAAGTCCCTGCCAGGGTAGAATTTTGGTGCAGGAGGTGTCCCAGCGTGAGCCTGGGCCCTGCCCTGGCTCTGTGTGCCAGGAGCCGGCAGCGCTGGGTGCAGGGAGCCCAGGGAGGGCAGAGAAATGCTGGGCTGAGAAATGCTGGGGGGACAGCGAGATGGGCGTGTGCAGCCGGCCAGGGCACAGCAGCAGCAGCAGGCACAGGGGGCACAGGCTGCAGGAGAGATGGCCAAGGGCTGGGCAGGGCTGGCAGGGCCACAGGCACCCAGGCCTTTGTCCCCTGGGCTCTGCCAGCGCCTCTGCAGGCCCCACAGAAGGAACTTTCCTTGCAGGAAAGCCTGCACTTGGCTTCTGCCTGGCCCCTCCCTGAGCAGGCTGGCAGGCCTTGCAGCTTTAGGACATTTGTCCTTGCTGCCCCTGCCATCCCCCTGCCCCACCAACAGCCCCCAGCCAGCCGCGAGGGACAGGCCCTGCTGTGCCAGGCCTGGGCTCAGGCCTTGGCCTTTCTGCTCCCTCCAGCCAGCCCAGGCCTTGCTCAGCATTGCAGTCCCTGCTCACAGCCTTGGGCTCCCTGCAATCCTGGCCTCAAGGAGCTGCTCTCACCAGTGCCTGGGCAGCCTTTGGCACTCCCTGCCCTCACTGGGGCCCAGGGATGCCCCAAGGGACTTGGAGTTTTACTTCTGACTCCTTCAGCAGCTTCTGCAACCTTCTCTCAGTGCCTGGGGGTCCTGGACTCAGCCCCAAATCCAGTGTGGGCCTGATGAAAATACAGGAAGACCTTAGGAGCTCCTTGTCTTCCTTCAAATGTCTTGAACTCTCCAGGGCTTGTGCAGCTGACTAGAGTCAGTTTGGTGTTGTTTTAAGGAGGGAGATTTGAAAGTCCATCTCATGATTATTGGTTTTTTAAACACATGAGTATTTTTAAAATTTTTCGTTCATTGAAGAAGTGACTGAAGGTTGCTCCAAGCCTTCTTGATGCTGAAGGTTTTTTTAGAAGGTCTGGGCATGGACAAGAATGAGCCCCTTGCAGGCTGACCCTATTTGGACAAGTTGCTGCTCACCCCAACCTCACCATGTCTGACATTGCCCACCTGGCACTGACATCCCTGTGCCCTGCAGCACAACCTTGTCCCCTCAGCTCTGCAGCTGCCTGTCCCAGCCCATTGCACCATGTCCCACCTGCTCTCCTCAGGCCTCTGCCTGCACACAGGCCCAGGAGAAGTTTTCCCTTTGGTGAGGAAAGAATGGAAAAACCTGAGCAGGTTTCCTAAACAACAAAGCCCACTCAGGAGCCACATGCTCAGGACAGGCTGCCTGGAATGATGTCACCTTTCTACAAGGGACAGTGCCACCAGAAATGATCTCTGTAAGCAGAATCCTCTGAGTCTCTCAGCTGAATTCTCTGTCCCTGTCCTGCATCTCTGTTGCAGATGGAAGCTGCTGGTGCCATCCTCAGCTTGAACCCTTCTTTGGAATGCAGACAGAGGTTCCCAGGTGTGTAAAGGAAGCGTTGCTCAATGTTGGTGCAAAGCTTTTGTTTTCCTCCTGGAACCAAGGAGACTCTTGAGACACTGCAAGGCCTTGTTTAATCAAGGGTCCGTTGTGGCACAGCGGGGGGCTCATGGAATCAAGGAGACAATTGTGACAGTAGGGAACCTCCTAGAAACAAGTCTCTGTTGTGACAGTCATGGACTCAAAGAGACATTTGTGACACAGCCAGGCCGTGTGGAACCAATGGTCCAATGTTACACTGCAGAGTCAAGAAGAACATGGTGACACCACAGAACCTGATGGAACCAAGGGTCCTTTGTGACACAGCAGGGCCTCGTTGGAACGCAGGGGACCATTGTGACAAGGCAGGGCCTAATGGAACCATGGAACCACTGTGACACTAAGGAAACTCATGGAACCACAGTGACCATTGGGGTGCTATGGAACCTCACAGAACCAAAGGTCCATTGTGACCTTGTGGTGCCTCCTGGAATCAAACATTTTGAAACTTGGAGGCCTAATGGAACAAGGGTTTCTATTGTGACACTGCAGAACCTCCTGGAATCCAGGCGACCATGTTATACTACAGAAGCCCATGGAACCAAGGGGCCATTGTGGCACTGTGGAACCAAGGAAACTGTTGTAGACAGTATGAAAACTCTTGGAATGAAAAGTCCAGTGGGGCATGAGGGAACCTCGTGGACCCAAAGGTCCATTGTTACTGTGTACGGCCTCATGGAATAGAGGGTCCATTGTCACACAGCAGGGCCACGTGGAACCAAGGGTGCATTGAGGCACAGCCGGGCCTTGCTGGAACCAAAGAAACTACTGCTCAAAGCAGGGTAACTCCTAGAACCAAGGAGCCCATTGGTACAGCATAAAACCCATGGAACCAAGGGGCCACTGTGACAAAGCGGGGCCTCATGGAACTAAGGGGACATTCTGACCCATTGGGACTGCATGGAAGGAATTGTCCATTATGACAATGCAGATCCAAGGAGACCACAGAGACACTATGGAACCTCATGGATCCAAGGGGCCACTGTGACACCGAAGAACTTCATGGAACCCAGTGTGCATTGTGACATAGCAAGGCCTCATTGGAACAAAGGAACCACTGTTGACAGTACAGAAACTCATGGAACCAAGGGGCTGTGGTGACACAGCAAGGACACTTGGAACCAAGGAGACCAGTGACATTTAGGAACCCCGTGGAACCAAGGGTTCATTAGGACACTGCAGAAACAAGGAGACCATTGCTGACACTATGGTAGCTCATGGAGGTGAGAGGCCACTATTACACTTCAAAGTCTTATTGAACCAAAGAGACCATTGTCCAACTACAGAACGTCATGGAACTAAGGCTTCACTGTGACACAGCAGGGTTCCATGAAACCAATTCTCCATTGTGACAATGCAGATCCAAGGAGACCATGGTGATACTATGGAAGCTCATGGAACCAAGCGGCCATTGTGACACAGCAAGGCCTTGTGGAACCAAGGAGACCATTGTGACATCATGGAATCTCATGGAACCAAGGGTCCATTGTTACAGTCCAGAACCAAGGAGACCATTTTGACACTACAGAACCTCATGGAATCAAGGGTCAGTTGTTAAACAGTTGAGCTTCATGGAACCAAGAAACTATTGTGACACAGCAGGGCCACATGGAACCAATGGTCCATAGTGATACCATGGATCCAAGGAGGCCATGGCGATACTATGGAACTTCATGGAACCAAGGGTCCATTGTAACACAGTTGGGCCCCAAGGAACCAATTGTCCATTGTGACAATGCAAATCCAAGGAGATCATGGTGACACTGCAGAACCTCATGGATCCAAGGAGCCATTGTCACACTGTGGGGCCTCCTTGGAACAACGGGCATTGTTGATAGTATGGAAGATGCTCATGGAAACTATGGGACATTGTGGCACTGCAGAGCCTCATGGAACAAAGGACACCACTGGGAGACAGAGGAATTTTATGGAACCAAGCAGGCATTTGCACACGACAGAACCAAGGAGTCCATTGTTGGCAGCACAAAACCTCATGGAACTGAGGGGCCATTGTTATACAGGGAGGCCTGGTGGAACCAAGGGGCCAGTGTGACACCGTGGGGCCCCTTGGAATCAAATATTCCTTGTGACACAGTAGGGCTGCTTGTCACCAATTGTCCATTGTCATACTGTAGATCCCAGAGACCGTGGTGTCACTATGGCAGGTCATGGAACCAAGGGGCTGTTGTGGCACACCAAGGCCTTGTGGAACCAAGGAGAGCATTGTGGCAGTGCAGAACCAAGGAGGCCATTTTGACAAGACAGACCCTAATTGAATCAAGGGTTGAGAAGAATCCAAAGGGTTAAGAGTTTAGCTAAAGGGATAGGAGGAAGAAGCAATGGATATTAATGAAGAGTTTAGAGTAGAAACAATAGAGGATAGTTGATCATTTCCACATGGAGGCAGTTTCAGAAGACAATATATCATTTGCCTGACTTTGCTGTGTTTGTAGAAGTTCTGAGGGGAGGATGGAGTACTGTAAAGATGAAGAAAATGTAGCTGCACCTGGGCCCCACAACCAGTCAGAAGCAGGCAGGAGAGCTTGAACTATGCCCAAGGGGTCAGAGAGCCTGCCAACAACCAAGGTGAAAAGTTTACCTTGAGGAAGACATTCCTGACTTCATCCTAAGGCACCACTGACCCATTTCAAAACCAACCGAACCAATTTGAATGCAGGGCTGCGCAATCATGAAAGGGCTTTGAGCTCATTTTATGATAAGGAGGAGAGAAAGCAGGGTTATTTAATAAGTATGTATAGGTGTGTGGAATGATTACATGAATATGTAAGATTTTGTAGAAAGAGAGCTGGACCTCTGTGATTGTTGCAAACGTCTTTGAGAGGTTACTCCCCATGCTGCCTGGCTCTGAATTAAACATACCACTTTCTAATTTTAATTAGTTGGAAATTCTTTGTCCGTGCTTTATTTACTTGATAATGGAATCAAGGGTCCATTGTTATACTGCAGGGCCTCATGGAACCAAGGGGCCATTGTGACACTGTGGGGCATAATGGAGTCAAGGACATCATTGATACTGAAATCCACTGGACAGAAATTTTGAACACAACTTTGAGTATTTGAGAGCAGGTATTCTTTATTACAGTGTGCTGGTCATTTGGGTGATCCTTCCTCCATTTGAGTGCACTGAGAATCAAATGAACAGACTTTTGATCACACACACTGATTATGCACTCATTAGCTATCCCCACTCCCTTTGAATTCACTTGACATAGTTGCATCACTTCTCACAAGTTCTTATCTTGTTCTTTGGGGTCTGTCTTCAGCATCCAGTGTCCTTTTTAGGTGGCTGTTCCTCTACCCCCACTTCTGAGTATGGGCAATATTACTGTTTTCCAAACCTTCTGTTTTGTCAGCCTTATAGAGCTGAGCTGACATTTTTCTTACATTTTGAATGACTTCTGTTTGCCTGCATTGCATCCTTGATCCATTTCTCCAAGGCTGTGCTGTTCTGTTCTATTGTCCTTGAGAAGAGTAAATGTTGTTCTGTTCTCCTGTCCTTGTCACAGCGCTCACCCCACCTGAGGCATATCTGCAACCCCCCAACCTATGGACTTGGGGTGGGCAAGTGTTCCTGAGGGAACAGGGATGGGACAGCTGGGCTGCACTGACCCAAAGGATGTTCCATTGCATGTCACACCATGATCAGCAATGAACTACAGGAAGCAGGTGAGGTAAAGGAGGGGTAGGGGATTAATTTCTTTTTAGAGACATTGTTCTTTCAAAAGATCACCGATCTCGGGGTCTCTGCTTGCCCGAGAATGAGGGATGGGCACTTCCTTCGGGAAGCCCCAAGATGCCCACAGAAAAGACGAGGAGTCTTCGGATGTTCTTTTTCTGAGTTTTCTTCTTTGTTTATTATATCTTATCTTTACAATTCTCTCTGTGCTCTGCCAAGGTCTGGACAGCACGGGCAACAAGCGACGACTGCCCCGCCTGCCCACAGGTTGTCATCTTATATACAGATAATTACGTGCACATTATTTACAATTGTGATCCAATACATACACTTAACACTAGACAGGTATTTTCTACTTTAGCCCAATCCCTCTAAACCTACTTCATGTCGTCACCACTGTGCAAGATGGAGACAAAGAAGAAGGAGAAGACCCTAGGGTAACACCCAGAATCCTCCATCTTGTTTCTGGTCCTTCTTATCTTGAAACCCCTAACGTGAAAATATTATTACTTTCTACTACTTTCATGGCCTTGCAATTCTTCCCATAGTGTTGGTAATCTTTCCCATGGACCATAATCGAGACCCCTGCCTGTCTGGGGTCCATGCCAGGGTCTGTAACCCCCCTGCACATATCTCCGACCCCCCTGTACAGGTTTTAAACCCCCCTGTACAGGATTCTGCTTGTCCAGGGTTTCCAGAGGAATACCCTGGACTCCTACAACCGACACATAAAGGACCTTCTCCTGCCACAAGGTGGCTAAACATTTTCTGCTGATCGAAGATTTTCTGTGGATATACTTTTCTTCTCTTTGTGGCCTTTACTTTTTTGGTTTTTCGTTTGTTTGTGGGGTTTTTGTGTTGTTGTGGTTCAGCCTTTCTTTTGGGTTTTTTTTGGCTGGATTTGCGTTTTTCCCTTTCAAACTAACTTTTTTCTCATGCATGAGTTTTTTCTGCCTTTCCTTGCTGCTTGGTTGGCACCTGATGGCAATACAAAATGACTCAACTCAGTCATCTTGCCCATAGAGAAGAAAAGCACAATTATGCCCAATTATGTTTTGCAGTCACCATCAACTGGAGGAGTTTGGTCACAGGCTCCCTACACTTTGGCAGCATCCACAAAGGAACTGAACGTGCCATTTGATGCCACTGTAGAGATAATAGAAATGTTCCCCAGTGGTGGTCAAGGGCTGGTCACTGAGGGATGTCACCAGGCAGTGGCTGCCAAGAGGACTCTGTACCATGGATTTGACATTTGACCCTCACTGTTCAGCCAAATTCCCACCCAGCACATGTTCCATTTCTTCAGCCCAGCTCTCTCCACTCTGGCTCTGAGGAGACCACAGCAGACTGTGTCACAGGCCTGGCTGAAGTCTGGGCACACAACATCCCCTTCTTTTCCCTCCCACCTGGGTTCTGCAATCCCTGCCTTGTCCTGCCAGTTCCTTGAATGGCTGCAGGAGGATTTGCCCCATCCCCTTCCCTGCTGAGCCTGACCAGGCTGGGGCTCTCCCAGATCCCCTCCCTGCCCTGTTTGCAGACTGGCTCCATGTCTGCCTTTCCCAGGTTCCCAGGACCCTCTGGGATGGCTCTGCCCTTTCCAAGGGGTTTGAGAGAGCTCTCCCAGTGACACTGCCCAGCCTTCTCAACAGCCCTGACACCAAAGGCCTTTTCCACATCCCTCAGCTTCAGGTCAGTGCCCAGAACA
This sequence comes from Phylloscopus trochilus trochilus, assembly GCA_016584745.2. Lineage (NCBI taxonomy): Eukaryota > Metazoa > Chordata > Aves > Passeriformes > Phylloscopidae > Phylloscopus > Phylloscopus trochilus. Next base: position 105,718 of record WQNJ02000055.1, on the reverse strand, counting down.
CAGCACAGCCCTGTCCAGGTCCTGGGGGTGGTTCAGAAGGGAGGCAGCTCTGATTTCTCCCCACACACCCTCACCCCACTGGTCTCTCTGTGCAGTCCTTGGCTGTGCTGAGCAGTTTCCCTGGAGCCTCCCTGCCCTGGATGTTTCTCTCTGCAGTCCCAAGCACAGCCCAGTCAAGAATTCAGGTGGTTTCCCAGAGGATTTCACTCTCAGAGTGAAGTGGCCTCAAGGCCCTGTTGGTGCCTCTGGAATTGTGCCAGCCCCGAGTGCTGCTGATGGTGTTGGTGCTCACTCTGCTTCATCTCCCCACACACACACACACAGGATGTACTGCTGAAATCCCCTCCGTACAGAGCAAACAGGCACTGCTGGCCTGGTCCCTTGGTGTCCCTCTCAGCAGGGACAAACAACCTCCTGCAGGTGTGGGGAGAGGCCTGTGCTGGCCATGGAGGTTGCAGGGGCTGGTGTGGGACAATTGCCCTGGGGCACCTTCCCAGGCTTTCCCCAAAACAGAGACACAGCCCAGAAGGGTCCCCTGTCTCCTGGTATCCCCCTGGTGCACCTGGAGCCACAGCCTCCACCAAAGGATGTTCCACAGGGTCGACCCCAGAACCTGACACGGGGACAAGGGGCTGGGCTGTGTGACCAGGACATCAAGGACAGGGATTCTCCAGGTCACTCTGGCCTGGGTTGGGTTCCACAGGGCAGGAAAGATGTCTGGCAGCTGCAGCAGGGTCAGGGAAGGGCTCCAAGATGGGGCTGCAGCCCTTGGGCTGTCAGGAGAGGTTGAGGGAGTTGGGCTTGTCCAGCCCTGAGCAGGGAAGGCTGAGGGGCTCCTCATCCCAGCCTGGCAGTGCCCCCGAGGAGGTGCTGGAGAACACAGAGCCAGGATCTTCACCGGGGGCCTGCTGGGAGACAAAAGACAATGAGCAGAGGGTGAAAGAGGGGAACCTCAGCCAGGACAGGAGGAAACTTTTGTTCCCATGGGCTCAGCCAGGTGCTGAGATGCTGCCCCCTAATCCCTGTCCTTTGGGATTTTCCAATCCATACAAAATCAAGCCTTGAACCTCTTGGTCTGATCCAGTTTCTGACACCTTGGGCTGCTGACTTGCTGAGGTCCTTTCCAATTTAGGTCTCTAATGATGCTGGGACAATGCTGGTCCCTGTTTTAGACTGGAGCAGAGCAGATGGGACAGGAGCCCTGCAGGGCTGTAGGGAACCTGCAGCTTGTGAGATGAACGAGCACATCTTCATTAGCTGGGTCATGAGAGCACCTCTAAGACATGTCCAAGTTTTCCCACTAGCAGGAGAGACCAGGAATTTCTTGGAACTGAACAATGGCAGGAGAAGAAATCCTGATCTTGCCCTCTCTCTGTGTCACTGGCTGGACTTGTGTTTTTCATGGAGCTGTGCCTTCCCTTGGCTTTGTTGGCTGACAAGAAATGAACATCCCTCTGTGTCTCAGGCAGCTCCTTCTGCAAGGAGAGCAGGTGGGAGTTGGTGCCAAGGAGCTGAAAGCTGCAGGTGCAGCCTGGAGTGGAGGGAGCTCAGATTTGCACAAGGCTGCTCTGAGTGCCAGGGGCTGGATGAGGGAAATGGTGAGGTGGGGACAGGGACAAAGTGTGATTGATTGTCAGCCATGATGGGTCTTGATGTTCATATCTATTCAGAGCAGCTTAGGAGGTGGTGGGGCTCAATATCAACTGGAGATTGCTGATATCAATCTAGAAACAGGAAAACATAAGTAAAGAGGACCAAAACCCACCTGCATTTAAAATAAAATATCGTATATTCTATTTCAATACACCTCTGAAATCTGTAAAATGAACCCCAGAAGAATTGAAAATTGAAATGAAATTATTCCCAGGGACTCTTCCTGTTAGAGTGCTATGGAATGTTAATGAGCCTTTGGCACTGAATTCCTGAACTGAAGAGTTGAAGACTGAACAAGCCTCTGGAGAGTTAAAATTCATCAGGGAACCTCCAAGTTGCTGAGAATCCATCCTCAGCAGAGCAGATTGAAGAGATTCCAGGGGTTTCCAGCTGCTCAAGAGCTGTGAGCTCACGTGCAGGCACAGGGACTTCATGGTGACATCTGAGGGGTCTCTGAGCTCCTGAAGATCTGAAGACACTTAGTCACAGGGGCTCTGTGGATACAAGCAACCTCTCTGTGTCACAAGGAATATTTGATTCCATGGGGCCCCGCGGTGTCCCACAGGCCTCTTGGTTCCCCCAAGCCTCACTGTATAACAATGGCTCCTCAGTTCCATGAGGTTTTGTACTGCCAACAATGGTCTCCTTTGTTCAGTCATGTGCAAATGGCTGCTTGGTTCCATAAAATTCCTCCGTGTTGCAGTGGTCTCCTTTGTTCCATGAGGCACTGCAGTGCCACAATGTCCCATATTTTCCATGAGCATCTTCCATACTATCAGCAATGGCCTTTGTTCCAAGGAGGCCGCACAGTGTCACAATGGCTCCTTGAATCCATGAGGTTCTGGAGTGTCACCATGATCTTCATGGATCTGCATTGTCACAATGGACAATTGGTTCCTTGGGGCCCAACTGTGTCACAAGAAACGCTTGATTCCATGAAGTTCTCTAGTATCGCCATGGCCTCCTTGGATCTACAGTATCATTATGGACCATTGGTTCCATGTGGCCCTGCTGTGTTGCAATGGCTTCTTGTTCCATGAAGCCCAACTCTTCAACAACTGATCCTTGATTCCGTGAGGTTCTGTAGTGTCAAAATGGTCCCTTTGGTTCCGGACTGTAACAATGGACCCTTGGTTCCATGAGATTCCATTATGTCACAATGGTCTCCTTGGCCTCACAAGGCCTTGCTGTGTCACAATGGCTGCTTGGTTCCATGAGCTTCCATAGTGTCACCATGGTCTCCATGGATCTGCATTGTCACAATGGAGAATTGGTTTCATGGAACCCTGCTGTATCACAGTGAAGCCTTAGTGCCATGAGGTTCTGTAGCTGGACAATGGTCTATTTGGTTCAACAACACTTTGGAGTGTAACAACGGCTGCTTGGTTCCCTGAGCTTCCATAGTGTCAGCAATGGTCTCCTTGTTTCTGCAGTGTCCTAATGAACACTTGGTTCCATGAGGTTCCTAAACGTCACTGGTCTCCTTGGTTCCATGTGTCCCTGCTGTGTCACCACAGCCCCTTGCTTCCATGAGGTTCTGTACTGTCAACAGTGGTTCCTTTGTTCCAATGAGGCCTTGCTATGTCACAATGGACCCTGGGTTCCATGAAGTTCTTTGGTGTCACAATGGCCCCTTGGATCCATGAGGTTCCATAGTGTCTCCATGGTCTCCTTGGATCCACATTGTCATCATGGACAATTCCTTCCACGCAGTCCCAATGGGTCAGAATGTCCCCTTAGTTCCATGAGGCCCTGCTTTGCCCCAACGGCCCCTTGGTTCCATAGGTTTTATGCTGTACCAATGGACTCCTTGGTTCTAGGAGTTACCCTGCTTTTAGCAGGGGTTTCTTTGGTTCCAGCAAGGCCCGGCTGTGCCTCAATGCACCCTTGGTTCCACGAGGCCCTGCTGTGTCACAATGGAACCTCTATGCCATGAGGCCCTGCAGAGTCACAATGCACCCTTGGGTCCATGGGGTTCCATCATGTCACACTGGACTTTTCATTCCATGAGTTTTTGTACTGTCAACAACAGTTTCCTTGGTTCCACAGTGTCACAATGGCACCTTGGTTCCATGAGCTTCTGAAGTGTAACATGATCACCTTGATTCTATGAGGTTCTGCAGTGTCACAGTAGAAACCCTTGTTCCATTAGGCCTCCAAGTTTCACAATGTTTGATTCCAGGAGGCACCACAATGTCACAATGGACCCTTGGTTCTGTGAGGTTCCATAGCATCCCAATGGTCACTGTGGTTCCATGACTTTCCTTAGTGTCACAGTGGTCTCCATGGTTCCATTGGGCCCTGCCTTGTCACAGTGGTCCCCTGGGTTCCAACGCAGCCCTGCTGTGCCACAAAGGACCCTTGGTTCCATGAGGTTCTCTGGTGTCACCATGTTCTTCTTGATTCTGCAGTGTAACAATGGACCATTGCTTCCACATGGCCTGGCTGTGTCACAAATGTCTCTCTGATTCCATGACTGCCACAACAGAGACTTGTTTCTAGGAGGTTCCCTACTGTCACAATTTTCTCCTTGATTCCATGAGCCCCCTGCTGTGTCACAATGGACCCTTGGTTAAACAAGGCCTTGCAGTGTCTCAAAAGTCTCCTTTGTTCCAGGAGGAACACAAAAGCTTTGCATCAACATTGAGCAACGCTTCCTTTACACACCTGGGAACATCTGTCTGCATTCCAAAGAAGGGTTCAAGCTGAGGATGGCACCAGCAGCTTCCATCTGCAACAGAGATCCAGGATAAGGACAGAGAATTCTGCCGAGAGACTCAGAGAATTCTGCTTCCAGAGATCATTTCTGGTGACACTGTCCCTTGTAGAAATGTGACATCATTCCAGGCAGCCTGTCCTGAGCATGTGGTTCCTGAGTGGGCTTTGCTGTTTAGGAAACTTGCTCAGGCTTTTCCATTCTTTCCTCACGTAGAGGAAAACTTCTCCTGGGCGTGTGTGCAGGCAGAGGCCTGAGGAGAGCAGGTGGGACGTGGTGCAATGGGGTGGTACAGGCAGTTGCAGAGCTCAGGGGACAAGGTTGTGCTGCAGGGCACAGGGATGTCAGTGCCAGGTGGGCAATGTCAGACATGGTGAGGTTGGGGTGAGGAGCAGCTTGTCCAAACAGGGTCAGCCTGCATGGGGCTCATTCTTCTCTGTGCCCAGACCTAAGAAGACATTCAGCATCAAGATCCCTTGGAGAGTGTTTCTATCCACTCTTCACTGATGTGGAAAATAAAAAATGCTTGATTGAAAAAGGAAAAATCACGAGATGCACTTTCAAATCTCCCTCCTTCACAGGACTCCAAACTGACTCCAGTCAACTACACAAGCCCTGGAGACTCAAAGACAATTGTAGGAATACAAAGAGCTTCTGAGGGCTTTCTGTGTTTTTAAGAACCCCACACTGAATTTGGGGCTGAGTCCAGGACCCCCAGACACTGAGAGAAGGTTGAAGAAGCTGCTGAAGGAGTCAGAAGCAAAACTCCAAGTCCCTTGGAGCATCCCTAGGCCCCAGTGAGGGCAGGGAGTGCCAAAGGCTGCCCAGGCACTGGGGAGAGCAGCTCCTTGAGGCCAGGATTGCAGGGAGGCCATGGCTGTGAGCAGGGACTGCAATGCTGAGCAAGGCCTGGGCTGGCTGGAGGGAGCAGAAAAACAAAGTGTCTTGAGGCACTCATGGGTTGCACTGAGGTCCATCCCCAACACAGGCTCCTCATGGACTCCTTGGAGGAGAGAATTGGAGGCCAGGATTGCACAAAAACCTCTCAGAGACTTGGTGTGGGAAGGAAATTCCAAAGCACATTAAAAACTTTGAGTATCTCAAAGTAATAATGAGCCCCACTGAGTGTCAGTGCAAAGCTCTCAAGGGACTCATTAAAGCAGATAATTGGAGGCCAGGATGGCACAAAAACTTCTCAGAGACTCAGTGGCCAAAAAAAGAGTTCTTTAAAAAACTTTGAGTACCTTGAAGTATTAATGAGCCCCACTGACAGTTTTTACTGACTAAGAATCCCAAGGGACTTGTTAAAGCAGATAATTGGGGCCAGGATTGCACAATCTTTCTCACAGAATCAGATTTAAAAGGGAAACACCAAGTACCTTCAAATAACTGAAGTATCTTGAAGCATTAATGAGCCCCACTGAGTGTTGTTACTGACAAAGCCTCTCAAGGGACTAATTACAGCAGATAATTGGAGGCCATGATTGCAGAAACTTCTCAGAAACTCCAAGGCAAAAGCCAAACCCAAAGTCCTTTGAAGAACCTTCAATGCCTGGGAGAAGTAAGGAGCCCCCCAGGGCCATTCCTGACCAAGGCTCCCCAGGGACTCCTTCCAGCAGATCCTTGAGGCCACTGGGCTGTCAGGGGGATGCTGAGGGCAGGACAAGGGGCTGAGAGTGCCCAGCCTTGCTGGGGCTGTGCCAGGAGGCCCCAGGGCCTCAGGACAAGGTGTCTCCTGACAGCCCTTGGTGGCACAGACCCTCTGTGCCCCAGGCCACCAAGACTTGGCTTCTCTTTGTCCCCTCCTGGCATCACTGCCTGCAGTTCTCTGCTCTGCCTGGGGACTGCGGACACTTTCTCTGTTGCTTCCCTCACTGGGACCCATTAAAACTTGCAGAAACTTTGGAGTTGGATTCTGACTTGGAGTTCTGGAGAAGTTTCATCAGCTCCCTGTCAGGGACTGATGTTCAGGGCCTCAGCACCAGCCCCAAGAGGGTCATTAAAGTCCTTGTGCTGTGTCTGTGCTGATGAGCTGGGCTGGGCTCCTGGCACAGAGGCAGCTCCTGGCAACCAAGAAGAGCTTCAAAAGACATTTCTCCTGATAAGCAACTCTTTTCCCAGCCCAGCAGAGCTCACTCACAGCTCACTAGAGGAGAAACCCTCACAGCATTTGCAACAGTCACTCTCTGGCTGGGGGAAGATAAGCTGCAGTTCCTGCAGGGATCTCCTGAAGCTGCCACATCCCACAGCTCTGAGGCCCTTCCAGGAGCACTCCCAGAGCTGCTGCAGGGCAGGGATGTGGCCCTGGGGCAGGGCTGGGTTTCCCTGCTGCAGCAGCCCAGGCACAGCACAGGGCAGCTCCCTGTGCCAGGCTCTGCTGCAGGGCTGAGCAGCCGGGGCTGCAGCCAGGGCTGCCCAGGGCTGTCCTGCAGAGCAGGCTCCTGCAGCCCAGGGCTCTGTGCTGGCCCAGGGACTCTGCTGCCTGCCAGGGACAGCTCTCAGCCAGCCCTGGGAGCTGCTCCCAGCGCTGGGGAGAAGCTGTGGGGGGAAGGAGCCACCCTGAGCAGGGCAGGTGCTGCTGCTGAGAGGCGCTGTGTGGGGCAGGGCTGCTCCCAGCTCCACACCAGCCTGGGCACAGCTCCAGAGGACACTTCCCAAAAGAAGGTGAGCCTGGGATTGCTGTAAAGATCAGGGGCTTTGGTGAGGGTGTTTTAAATTTCCTGCTTGGAGCAGTGTGGGGGAGTTGGGGTGATGACAAATAGATTTTTGCTTTTTATACATTTTTCATATATTCATAGCTCTGTTAACTACTTATATGGAGTTATAAAACTATGATTTTTAATTTACTCCATTCAACTACTATTGCATATATTTATTATAGTATTCATATACTTATATACTCTAGTATATATACATATATGTACATATAGTAAATATGTGTACATATAATATAGTATATATTGTATAGTATTGTATAGTATACATATATATACTTATATACATACAGTATACATATACTTATTTAAATATAATTCTTAATTGATTCTAGCATGTTTCCTACCCTTTCTATTAAGTTTTGGAACAATAAGCTGACCTTCTAATTACATTCCTGATCTACTGTGTAGTCTTATTATCAGGAAGATTCTACAAAAAGAACATTTTGGTTTTTCAACCAGAGTGTGAGCAGTCATAAAAAAAAGTGGGGCAAAGAAGCCCTTGGACCAACTCCAATGGGTTGACCCAGGGATGTGTAACAGGGACAACTGAATCTCCTATTGGATGTTCCTGTTAAATATCCTAATTAATCAACCTCAGTAAATTGTTGAAATCAGGGGCTGGGTGTGCCCCATCCCCACTGCGACACCTGGAAGCTTCCAATAAAGGTCTGGTTTTTATTTTACTGTTCTAACACTGTTACAAGTGTTATTTTTTTTTTTTCTCTTGTCATTATAGGCAACAGGAGGATGAGAGCAGCACAACAGGAATTGCAATCACAGAAACCCAGAACATTCTGAGTTTAAAGGGACACTCAGGATCATCAAAGGAATGTTTGAACATTTACAGTGACTCCAGCACTGTAACTTTGGGTGGTCAGTCTCTCTGCTGGGAGGCTCCTCAAGGGCCTTCAGCCCCTCCTCAGCCCTGGACAGCAGCAGCAGCAGCAGCATCACCTTTGCAGGGCCCAGCAGGGCTCTCCTGAGCTGCCCTTGCCCAGCTGCAGACAGAGCCTGCCCCAGCCAGGGCCCTGCAGACAGGCAGGTTTCTGTAGGGCCAGGCCCAGGGCACAGAGGCTGGGATGGGCTCTGTCAGCGCTGGCAGGGACAAGGCTCCTCTCAGGAGGGAAATGTCCAGGCCCAGGGAGATGCTGAGGGAAGGAGAGGGGGCTGAAGAGAGCAGTGCTGGGGGCAGGAGGGCACTGTGGGTGTGTGGGAGGTGCCGTGCACAGCTGGGCACGGGAACACTGTCCTGAGTGCCCGGCTGTCTCTGCCCTGCCCTCCCAGGCACAGCCCCACCACATCTTCTCTTGGTTCTGCACTGCCCTGAGATTGTCCCTGTCATCTGGTGCTCTCAGGGAGGCTCTGGCATTTGCAGCAGCTGAGTCAGGCACTGCCCTTGGCATTGCTGCCAGGCAGCTGTGGCCATGGCCATGGGGTGTCCAAGCTTCCCTGGGACCTGTGGGGCTGTGGGCAGAGCAGTCCATGGGAAAGGGGAATGGGCTGAGCCCCCTCCCTGAGATCCCATCATGGGTACACCCAGGGATCTCCTTGCTGTGTCCTTGCAAGCTCTGAGCTGCCCTCCTGGCTGCAAATCTGTGCCAGAGCCCCTCGCAGTTCCCTGAATGTGCCCCGGGGAAGTGCAGAGATGCCAGAGCTGAGGAAATGCTGCTGGGTTTGCCAAGGGAGCCGTGAGTGTCCTTGGCAGAAGGGGGTGCTGAGACCTTGCCCAGAGCCCTTTGGAGAGGGGGAGACATTCAGGGATCCCTCTGCTCTGGGCAGGGTCTGGTTTATCCCAGGGTGACTTGGGAGTGTGACTGTGCTCTGACTGCAGCCAAAGCTGCAAACCCAGGGCAGTTGGGAACAAGCCCATCCAGCCCCTCACCTTGCCCAAGGCACAGGGAATCCTTTGCCTCTCACATCTCTCAGTGGCAAACTCTGAGTGCAGCAGAAATGCTGGGGATTTCTGACCTCAGAGAACCAGGAGCGATGTTTGGGCAGGAAAATAGAGGCAAAAATTCCTTCCTGCTCTCCATGCCTTTTAATATTAGGAGTGCAGATGTTACCAAGCCTTTCTGAATTAGGAGTGATTCCCCTGACAAATCCTGAATATCCAGCTTTGTCCCTCTGCCACATGGCCACAATCCCAGGGCAGCAGGGCAGGGATGGCTCCTTGAGAGCCCCCAAGCACAGGCCTGGCTGCTGCTGGCACACTTAGACAGCAAAACTGGAGCTCAGGCAGGGACCTGGGTGAAGGTTTTCCCAGAGCAGGGACGAGGGTGGGTGAGTCACAGTGGGACAGTCTACAGGGAATGGCCCAGGTTTGGCTCAAAGCAGCCTCTGCTGACTTGTCCCTGTCCTTTCTCCATGAACAGGTCCCCATGTGCAGCCAGAGCAAATGTCCAACAGCAGCTCCATCAGGCACTTCCTCCTGCTGGCATTGGCAGACAGGCGGCAGCTGCAGCTCCTGCACTTCTGCCTCTTCCTGGGCATCTCCCTGGCTGCCCTCCTGGGCAACGGCCTCATCATCAGCGCCGTAGCCTGCGGCCACCACCTGCACAGCCCCATGTTCTTCTTCCTGCTCAACCTGGCCCTCACTGACCTGGGCTCCATCTGCACCACTGTCCCCAAAGCCATGCACAATTCCCTCTGGGACACCAGGAACATCTCCTACACAGGATGTGCAGCTCAGCTCTTTTTCTTTCTCTTTTTCATCTCAGCAGAGCTTTCTCTGTTGACCATCATGTGCTACGACCGCTACGTGTCCATCTGCAAACCCCTGCACTACGGGACCCTCTTGGGCAGCAGAGCTTGTGCCCACATGGCAGCAGCTGCCTGGGCCAGTGCCTTTCTCTATTCTCTCATGCATACAGCCAATACATTTTCCCTGCCCCTGTGCCATGGCAATGCCCTGGGCCAGTTCTTTTGTGAAATCCCCCAGATCCTCAAGCTCTCCTGCTCAGACTCCAACGTCAGGGAACTTCGGCTCATTGCAGTTAGTTCCTTTGTAGCACTTGGCTGTTTTCTGTTAATTGTTTTCTCCTATGTGCAGATCTTCAGGGCTGTGCTGAGGATCCCCTCTGAGCAGGGACGGCACAAAGCCTTTTCCACCTGCCTCCCTCACCTGGCTGTTGTCTCCCTGTTCCTCAGCACTATAATGTTTGCTCACCTGAAGCCCCCCTCCATGTCCTCCCGATCCCTGGATCTGGCCCTGTCAGTTCTGTACTCAGTGGTGCCTCCATCCCTGAACCCCCTCATCTACAGCCTGAGGAACCAGGAGCTCAAGGCTGCAGTGTGGACACTTCTCATTGGATGGTTTAAGAAACATTGAACTTCTGGCCATTTCTGTAAAAAATTTGTAATAAAAGTAGTCTTTGACACTTTGTGTTAGTTTGGTTGGTTTTTTTTCCCTGTCTTCTAGTTTTTCAAAACTGTCAACAAAGAAGTGCCATTGTTTGTGCCATTTCTCATTTTGATTTTTTCCACCTTCACTGGCCCCAGACTGTGACAATGAGGAGCTGTGCTCTCTGTGGCTCTAAATGAGCTAAAGGATCTCCCAGGAAAGATTTCACCAGAGATCCCCTCTTTTGTTCCCTTCTCTGAAGCTGCAGCCGCAATATCTGTGTGCAGAGCTGGGGGCAGGGCAGGGGTGGCACAGCAGCTCTGCTCCTGCTGGCCACACCATTCCTGATCCAGGCCAGGAGCCATTGGCCTTCTTGGTCCCCTGGGCACACTGCTGCCTCATGTCCAGCCTGCTGTCCAGCACTGCCCCAGGTCCCTTTCAGCCTGGCTGCTGTCCAGCCACTCTGTCCCCAGCCTGTAGCACTGCAGGGGTTGTTGTGGCCAAAGTGCAGGAGCCGGCCCTTGGTCTTGTTCAAGCTGCCATGGTTGGATTTGGGCCCTGGATCCAGCCTGTCCAGGGCCCTGTGCAGAGCCCTCCTGCCCTCCAGCAGATCCACACTCCCACCTGCAGGAGAGATGGCCAAGGGCTGGGCAGGGCTGGCAGGGCCACAGGCACCCAGGCCTTTGTCCCCTGGGTCCATTGTGACATTGGGGTGCCTCCTGGAATCCAACATTGTGAAACTTGGAGGCCTAATGGAACAAGGGTTTCTATTGTGACACTGCAGAACCTCATGGAATCAAGGTGACCATGTTACACTACAGAAGCCCATGGAACCAAGGGGCCATTGTGACACTGTGGAACCAAGGAAACAGTTGTTGACAGTACAAAAACTCATGGAATGAAAAGTCCAGTGGGACATGACAGAGCCTCATAAACCCAAGGGTGCATTGTGACTCTGTAGGGCCTCATGGAATAGAGGGTCCATTGTGACACAGCAGGGCCTCGTGGAACCAAGGGTGCATTGAGGCACAGCTGGGCCTTGCTGGAACCAAAGAAAACACTGCTAAAAGCAGGGTAGCTCATAGAACCAAGGAGTCCATTGGTACAGCATAAAACCTATGGAACCAAGGGGCCATTGGGACAAAGCAGGGCCTCATGGAACTAAGGGGACATTCTGACACATTGGGACTGCAGGGAAGGAATTGTCCATGATGACAATACGGATCCAAGGAGACCACGGAGACACTATGGAACCTCATGGATCCAAAGGGCCATTGTGCCACCGAAGAACTTCATGGAACCCACGGTCCATTGTGACAGAGCAAGGCCTCATTGGAACAAAGGAACCATTGTTGGCAGTACAGAAACTCATGGAACCAAGGGACTTTGGTGACACAGCAGGGACACATGGAAGCAAGGAGACCAGTGACATTTAGGAACCTCATGGAACCAAGGGTTCATTAGGACACTGCAGAAACAAGGAGACCATGGTTGACACTATAGAAGCTCAGGGAATTGAGCACCATTGTTACACTCCAAAGTGTCGTTGAACCAAAGAGACCATTGTTCTACTACAGAACCCCATGTCACTAAGGCTTCACTGTGACACAGCAGGGTTCCATGAAACCAATTGTCCATTGTGACAATGCAGATCCAAGGAGACCATGGTGACACTAGGGAAGCTCATGGAACCAAGGGGCCATTGTGACACAGAAAGGCCTCGTGGAACCAAGGAGACCATTGTGACATCTTGGGGTCTCATGGAACCAAGGGTCCATTGTTACAGTCCAGAACCAAGGAGACCATTATGACAGTACAGAACCTCATGGAATCAAGGGTCAGTTGTGAAAGAGTTGGCCTTCATGTGACTAAGAAGCTATGGTGACACAGCAGGGCCACATGGAACCAATGGTCCATAGTGATATTGTGGATCCAAGGAGGCCATGCCGATACTGCAGAACTTTGTGGAACCAAGGGTCCATTGTGACATAGTTGGGCTCCAAGGAACCAATTGTCCATTGTGACAATGCTGATCCAAGGAGCCATTGTGACCCTGTGGGGCCTCCTTGGAACAAAGGGCATTGTTGATAGTATGGAAGATGCTCATGGAAACTTGTGTAGTCGTTGTGGCACTGCAGAGCCTCATGGAACAAAGGAGACCACTGTGACACAGAGGAATTTTATGGAACCAAGCAGCCATTTGCACACGACAGAACCAAGGAGACCATTGTTGGCAGTACAAAACCTCATGGAACTGAGGGGCCATTGTTATACAGCAAGGCCTGGTGGAACCAAGGGGCCAGTGTGACACCGTGGGGCCCCATGGAATCAAATATTCCTTGTGACACAGTGGGGCTGCTTGTCACCAATTGTCCATTGTGATACTGCAGATGCAAGAGACCGTGGTGACACTATGGCTGTTCATGGAACCAAGGGGCTGTTGTGGCACACCAAGGCCTTGTGGAACCAAGGAGAGCATTGTGGCAGTGCAGAACCAAGGAGGCCATTTTGACAGGACGGACCCTCATTGAATCAAGGGTTTAGAAGAATCCAAAGAGTTAAGAGTTTAGCTGAAGGGATAGAAGCAAGAAGCAATGCATATTAATGAAGAGTTTAGAGTAGAAGCACGGTAGGATAGTTGATCATTGCCAGATGAAGCTAGTTTGAGAAGACAATATATAATTTGCCTGACTTTGCTGTGTTTGTAGAAGTTCTGAGGGGAGGATGGAGTATTGTAAAAATAAACGAACTGCAGCTGCACCTGGGCCCCAAAACCGGTCAGAACCATGCAGGAGAGCTTGAATTATGCCCAAGGGATCAGAGGGCCTGCCAACAAGACCAAGGTGAAAGGTTTACCTTGAGGAAGACGTTCCTGACTTCATCCTAAGGCACCACGGACCCATTTCAAAACCCACCAAACCAATTTGAGTGCAGGAGTGTGCAAGCATGAAAGGACTTTGAGCTCATTTTATGATGAAGAGGAGAGAAGGCAGGGTTAAGTAATAAGTGTGTATAGGTGTGTTGAATGATTACATGAATATGTAAGATTTTGTAGAGAAATAGAGAGCCAGAGCTGTGTGATTTTTGCACATGCCTTTGGGAGGTTACTCCCCCTGTTGCCTGGCTCTGAATTAAACATAACACTTTCTAACTTGAATTAGTTGGAGAGTCTTTGTCTGTGCTTCATTTACTTGATAATGGAAGCACGGGTCCATTGTTCTACAACAGGGCCTCATAGAACCAAGGGGCCATTGTGACACTGTGGGGCATAATGGATTCAAGGACATCGTTGATACTGAAATCCATTGGATAGAAACTTTTGCACACACTTTTGAGTATTTTTTGAGTATTTGAGAGCAGGTATTCTTTATTACAGTGTGCTGGTCACTTGGGTAATCCTTGCTCCATTTGAATGCACTGAGCATCAAATGAACAGAGTTTTGATCACACACACTGATTATGTATTCATTAGGTATCCCCGCTTCCTTTGAATTTACTTGACATGGTTGCACCCCTTCTCACAAGTTCTTATCTGGTTCTTTGGTGTCTGTCTTCAACATCCAGTGTCCTTTCTAGGTGGCTGTTCCTTGACTCCCACTTCTGAGTATGGGCAATATTATTGTTTTGCAAACCTTCTGTTTTGTCAGCCTTGTAGACCTGAGCTGACATTTTTCTTGCATTTTGAATGACTTCTATTTCTGGAGTTACCTACTTTATCCATTTCTCCAAGGCTGTGCTGTTCTGTTCTACTGTCCTTGAGAAGAGTCAATGTTGTTCTGTTCTCCTGCCCTTGTCACAGTGCTCGCCCCACCTGAGGCGTGTCTGCAACCCCCCCAACCTATGGGCTTGGGGTGGGCAAGTGTTCCTGAGGGAACGGGGATGGGACAGCTGGGCTGGAGTGACCTAAGGGATGTTCCATTGCATGTCACACCATGAAAAGCAATAAACTTCAAGAAACAGGGGAACAAGGTGGGTAGGGGATTAATTTTTTTTAGAGATATTTTTCTTCAAAACATTACCGACACATGAGGAATGCACTCCTGCCACAAGGTGGTTAAATTTTCTGCTGATAGGAGATTTCCTGTGGATTTGCTTTCCTTCTCTTTGTGGCCTTTGTTTTTTGGTTGTTGGCTTATTTTGGGGTTTTTTTTGTGGTTGTGGGTGGGTCTTGCTCTGGGCTTTTTGGTTGGGTTTGGGTTTTTCCCTTTTGAACTGCCTTTTTTCTCATGCATGAGTTTTTTCGCCCTTTTCTCACGCCTTGGTTGGCACCTGATGGCAAGAGAAATTGACTCAACTCATTCATCTTGCCCACAGGAAAGAAAAGCACAATGATGCCCAATTATGTTTTGCAGTCACCATCAACTGGATGAGTTTGGTCACAGACTCCCTACAATTTGGCAATATTCAAAAAGGAATTGAAAGTGCATTTCATGCCATTTCAGAGATAATAGAAATGTTCCCCAGTGGTGGTCAAGGGCTGGTCACTGAGGGATGTCACCAGGCAGTGGCTGCTAAGAGGACTCTGTACCATGGGTGACATTTGATCCTCAGTGTTCAGCCAAATTCCCACCCAGCCCATGTTCCATTTCTTCAGCCCAGCTCTCTCCAGTCTGGCTCTGAGGAGACCACAGCAGACCGTGTCACAGGCCTGACTGAAGTCTGGGCACACAACATCCCCTTCTTTTCCCTCCCACCTGGGTTCTGCACTCCCTGCCTTGTCCTGCCAGTGCCTGGAATGGCTGCAGGAGGATTTGCCACATCCCCTTCCCTGCTGAGCCTGACCAGGCTGGGACTCTCCCAGATCCCCTCCCTGCCCTGGTTGCAGACTGGCTCCATGTCTGCCTTTCCCATGTTCCCAGGACCCTCTGGCATGGCTCTGCCCTTTCCAAGGGGTTTGAGAGAGCTCTCCCAGTGACACTGCCCAGCCTTCTCAACAGCCCAGACACCAAAGGCCTTTTCCACATCCCTCAGTTCCAGGTCAGAGCCCAGAACACAGCACAGCCCTGTCCAGGTCCTGGGGGTGGTTCAGAAGGGAGGCAGCTGTGATTTCTCCCCACACACCCCCACCCCAATGGTCTCTCTGGGTAGTCCTTGCCTGTGCTGAGCAGTTTCCCTGGAGCCTCCCTGCCCTGGATGTTTCTCTCTGCAGCCCTAAGCACAGCCCAGTAAAGAATTCAGGTGGTTTCCCAGAGGATTTCACTCTCAGAGTGAAGTGGCCTCAAGGCCCTGTTTGTGCCTCTGGAATTGTGCCAGCCCCGAGTGCTGCTGATGGTGTTTGTGCTCACTCTGCTTCATCTCCCCACACACACACACAGGATGCACTGCTGAAATCTCCTCAGGACAGAGCAAACAGGCACTGCTGGCCTGGTCCCTTGGTGTCCCTCCATGCAGGGACAAACAACCTCCTGCAGGTGTGGGGAGAGGCCTGTGCTGGCCATGGTGGTGTCAGGGGCTGGTGTGGGACAATTGCCCTGGGGCACCTTCCCAGGCTGTCCCCAGAAGAGAGACACAGCCCAGGCCCTGCTCTGCTGCTCCCTCAGGTCCATGCCAGGAGTTCTGGCTGTGCCAGGACACTGCTGGGTGCCCCCCTGCACACTGCCCCTCTGCCCCTGGGCACTGGGCTTTGCTTTGCCAGGGCATTCCTGGAGCACATTGCTGAGAGCAGCTGTGCAGGGAGAGCAAAGCCTTCCTGGGCTGCCCTCAGGAGATGATGCCCTTTGCTGCTGGAGCTGCTGTGCTGGAGCCCAGCTGTGTCCCAGCAGTGCCCATGGCCTGGCCCTGCCTGTGCTCACAGCATGCACACGCAGCAGGACAGTGACCAAGCTGCCACAGCCCTGCGGCCTGACAGCCACAGAAGGGCTGGGAAGGAGAGGCTGCAGCTGGGAAGAGCAGCTGTGGGAAGAGCCAGGGCCCTTGTCCCTGGCTGTGCTGCTGGGCTGGGAGTCTCTGCCCTCCACCTCTGCTCACAGGCACTGCCCCTGCAGAGACAGGGGCTGAGGAGAGGAGAGGAGAAAAAGAAAAGAAAGGAAAATAATGGAAAAGAAAGGAAAAGAAAGGAAAAGAAAGGAAAAGAAAGGAAAAGCAAGGAAAAGAAAGGAAGAAAAGAAAAGAAAAGAAAAGAAAAGAAAAGAAAAGAAAAGAAAAGAAAAGAAAAGAAAAGAAAAGAAAAGAAAAGAGAAAAGAGAAAAGGGAAAGGAAAGGAAAGGGGAGAGAAGAGAAGAGAAGAGAAGAGAAGAGAAGAGAAGAGAAGAGAAGAGAGAATTATTACACCAAATAGAAAAAGAAATAAAACACATGGCACAAAGCAGTTTGGGCCTGGAATGAGTTCCATTCTGAATGCTGTGCACAAACAAAGAGGCACCTGATTGTTTCTGAAAAGCACACAGTGGTCCTATTCCTCAGGGCATCCTCCAGCTCCTGGTTCCTCAGGCTGTGGATGAGGGGGTTCAGTGTTGGAGGCAGCAGCCAGCACAGAAGTGACAGTGCCAGAGCCAGGGATGGGCACCAGGCTGGCACAGGTGACCTTGAGGCTCTGCAGGGCTCAGGCCCAGGGGCTGTGCCAGAGTCAGGGCTGAGCTGACACTCTGTGGGCTGGGGCAGAGCCCAGGCAGAAATGAGCCCTGAGCCAGCAGCTCTGCAGTGGTGGCCACCAGGCCCGGTGGCCAAGGGAGGCTTCTGGCCATGGCCTGGAAGCAGCTGCTGCTGCCCAGGGGCCTTTGGTGCCTCAGGCTCTCCCTGGCACAGCTCCCAGCACGGCACTCTGCACTTGTGCCCGAGCCCTTCCCTCTGCTGGGGCTGGCCTGGGGCTTTTCCTGCAGCAGGACCTGCCCTGGTCCTGGCACAGGAAAGGCAGTTCCTGCTGGAGCAGGAGGCTCTGCCTGCAATGAGCTCAAACAGCTCCAACAAGGCCCTGTTTGCAAAGCCCCCAGTGGGAAATGAAGAAGGGGATCATGCTGCTGTGGGGGTGAAGAATGCTGAAAGCAGCCTGACTCCTCCATCCCAAAGTTCCACATGCTGAGAGGGAGCTGAAGCTGTGGCAGAGCTGCTGAAATCCCCAGAGAAAGCAACAACCCAGTGACACCACTGAGAGCTTCTGCAGAGCTGCTGAGCTGGCCCAGCCTGGGCACATCTGACTGACAGGGCAGCACTTCAGACTAGAAAAGCCCCATCCCAAATTTTAACTGCTGCATCTCCTGACATTTCCCTTCTTGGGGGGGGGGGTGTGGAGATTCCCCCCTGGAGTGGGGACACCCCTCAAGGTCACTGCCTGAGGCTGACCTCAAGAAATTTGCCCAGGGTCGTTGCTCTGGGGGAGTGACACCCATCTCTGGTTAATAAGTGGTTTTGCCTTAATACAATTGCTTCAAAATTGCTTCCTAGAGCACTATCTCAAAATAGATGTTACAGCTCCTGTACTGTGGAGTAAGTAATTCTGATTAAGACCTTTTTTTCTAATCATGATCATAATCAATCATATCTCTATGTGCATAAATACTTCTGGTTTGCCATCCTTAGTGTTGTGGGACAAAGTTGTACAAAGGTTCAATTCCACCTGTATAATCCTTTACACATAAATCCTTGAGAAAGTCTGGTGCTGAGATTGGATCCAGGCACTGCCAGGATCCTCTCCCAAAAAGAGTTTAGAAAGCCTGGGGGTCCTGGTTTGGGTCCTTTGTGAACCTCGTGACCCACCGGGAGCTTCTCTAATAAACTTTGCCTGAAGCTGCCACTCTGCCCATGACAGGAACCCCTGGGAGAGTCTGTGACATCCCAGCTCTTTGGCAGCCTGGACACTCCTAGGATGTCCCCATGGAGCCCCTGGGAGTGTCGGTGACCTCGCTGCTCTTTAGGAGCACAGGGATGTCACCACTGGACTCCTGCCACTGCCTGGGACAAATTGGCTCCTTGGCAGGGTACAGACACCTCTGTTGTCACTCTACAGCCCTGGGTCTGTCACCTCATGACCCTTAGGAAGATCAAGGAGCCCTGGGATGTCACCACAGAGCCCCTGTGACTGAGTGTGACCAAAGAGATCTTCAGGAGCCCAGAGACCCCTCAGATGCCACCATGGAGCCCCTGTGCCTGCACGTGAGCTCACAGCTCTTGAGCAGCTGGAAACCCCTGGAATCTCTTCAATCTGCTCTGCTGAGGATGGATCCTCAGCAACTTGGAGGTTCCCTGATGAATTTTAGCTCTCCAGAGGCTTGTTCAGTCTTCAGCTCTTGAGTTCAGGAATTCAGTGCCAAAGGGTCATTAACATTGCAAAGCACTCTAACAAGAAACACCCCTGGGAATGATTTAATTTTAAGTCTTCAATTCTTCTGTGGTTAGTTGTTCAGATTTCAGAGGTGTATTCAAAGAGAATATATTATATGTTTTTAAAAAAAGCAGGGGGTGCTTTTTTTTCCTCTTTAGTTTTGTTTTCCTGTTTCTAGATTGATATCAGCAATCTCCAGCTGATATTGATCCCCAGCACATATTTATCAATATTTCCCCTAAGTTTCCTCCTCTTTCCAATTCTAAAAATCTACCTCACTGTACTTCATGGTGCATGCTTCACTTGTTTCCAGGGGGTCTTCTGTCCTCTTTTGGTGGTCTTTTGGATGAAGGCTCACAGTCTTCCTCACTGTCCTCTGCATAACCTTACAGGTTGTGCATGCACCCCAAGCCTTGTGTTTTGTTAGCCAGCGTCATATTCCAAAAATAAGCCTTAAAAAAAAGACAACTTAAATTCTGTACCTGGAACCATCCCAATTGTCCATCTCAAGGCCCATCTTTCAATTATCCCAAGGCCTATTCATTTTTTGGGGTTTTGCTTATCTCAAATTGCATCCTGTATCCCATTTTTTTCATAAACATCTGCAAACTGCAGTTTTCTGACACTAATCATATATCATTTGTCTTTTTCTAAAATATTGCTATAGTTACAATTCAGTTAGCACAAAATCATTCATTTATCACAGGGCTGAGGTGCAGCTGCCCCAGCAGTGCCTCCGAGCTGGCAGGGCCATGGTCACTCAGGGTCAGTGGCCGGGCAGTTCTGTTGACTGGACACGGCTCTGGACACTTCCCTTGGAGCGTCTCCAGGCATGGAATGTTGGGGCTGTCACTGCTGTGGTGTCACAGAGAGGGGAACGCTGGGGCTGCCCTGCTCCTGCCCCAGCCCAGCAGCTCTGCCAGCTCCTGCTGGGGACAGAAAGGCTGAGCCAAAGGGTGAGAATTGCAGAATGGGCTGAGCTGGGAGGGACCCACCGGGATCATGGAGTCCAAGGCCCGGCCCTGCACAGACAGCCCAACAATCCCAGCCTGGGCATCCCTGGGAGCGGTGTCCAAAGGCTCCTGGAGCTGCAGCAGCCTCGGGGCCGTGCCCATTCCCTGGGGAGCCTGGGCAGTGGCTGAGCCCCCTGTGGGGGAAGAAGCTTTTGCTGCTGTGCAGCCCAGCCCTGGCCTGGCCCAGCCCCAGCCCTTCCCTCGGCTGCTGTCCCTGCTGCTGCCCCGGGGCAGAGGTGGGAGCTGCCCCAGCTAAAGCTGAGGATGATGAGGCCGAGTGAGACCCCGATCCTGAGTGGGTTCTGGGGTATCCCACATTCCTGAAGGAATTCCAGGTATCTCCTGTTCCTGTACACACAAGGTCATGGTGTGTAACAGGGTGTGGCAGCAGTGATCATCGTGTCCAGGGAGGTTCAGCTGCTGGCAGGGAGCAAACGAGACAAGTCTCTTTCTTAAGCTCGAGAATCTATTTTTATTCCCCCCACCCCGAACCAGGGAGGGGGTGAGGATGAAGAGGGTTGATCATGTGGTTTTTTCTCAGTTATAGTGTCTCAGGTTCCTGGGTGGTACAGGGGGCAGGGCAGGGGGCAACTGACCATAGGGAAGACAGAAACTGGACACCAGGCCCCCATAGCCAATGGGGAAATAGGGAAAGGGGATACCATGGGGGGGTGATGGGCTTGAGAAACCCAGGGAGAAGAGTACACAATGTTTGCAGGGAACTATGGGGGAGAAGCCTTTTTTCCATCTGGGAGGGGTCGCTTTTCCAGGGCAAGGCAGCTGGAAATTCCTTTAGTGGTACAAGGGACTCGACAACTTCTCTGTTTTTGAATTGGTTGTAACAAGTGGATTCTCGGGAATATGATTTACAAAACTAAAATGAACATTTTTAAGCTGAATCAACAAGCAATAGAAAGGCATTTCAGACTTAATTACAGAGGGTAAAGTAACAGAAATGATGATACTGAATTAAATTAATACATTTTCACTTAATGAGCTAATAGTTCAATCTCCTTGGCTTTTGATCTTCTCAGCAGAAGGGGTGCAGTTCCTTCATCTCCTCTTCACAAGGGGCACAGTTCTTAGTGTTTGGTCTCAGGTCTGGTACTGGTGCTGCAGGTGTTCTCTGTTGGGTTGATGACGATGACTGTGAAGCAAGGAAGGGTGAAAGCAGCAGTGGTGGAGCTGGCAGGGCAGGGCCTGGCTCTCCCTCGGGGCTGCCCAGCTCTGCCACACCACCTCTGCCAGGTGGGCCTGGGGTGGGGGCAGCTGCAGGCACAGCAGGAAGGGGGGAGGTGGGTGAGGGGAACAACTGGGTTTGCAACCAAATGGTATAAGTCCTCAGTTATTTTGTTAGCAGCTCTCAAATCCTGTACTAATCTATACCATCCATTCAGCTTTTTAACTGGTAAAATGGGAGTGTTAAAGTCAGATTGATATTCTTTCAATAATCCTACCTGCAAAATTTTTCAATTATTGGGCTGATTCCTTCCCTATCTTCCTTTTTCAGGGAATACTCTTTGACCCTAGGTGGTTGCTTTCCTGCCTTAAGCTTGACCTGTGCAGGGGGTGCATTCTTTGCCCTTCCAGTTGTGCTAGATGCCCATACTCCCACAAATACCTGATACATTATTTTCCTGCAAGTTTTTTCTTCGTCTTTAGTTTTATCCTCATTAATTGCCTCATTATTTGTCAATATTAGGCTTAATATTTCTACGTTCTGTTGATCTTTGACTTCCAGAAGAATCTCTCTGTTCTTAAATATGATTATTGCTTCTAGCTACTCCTATAAATCTCTGTCTCAAAGTGCTTTAGGGCCATTGGGCATGTATAAAAATTGAAGGCTCCCCCATTGCTTCCCAAGTTTGTATTTTAATGGTTTGCAAAATTATGTTTTCTTGGCTTGGCCAGTTGCTCCTCTTACCATAACATAATCATCTGTTATAGCCATTAAAGCCTTATGAAACAGTGAATATGTTGCTCCAGTATCTATCAAAAATTCCAGTTTTTTCTCTGATTCCCTAGCTCGATTATAACCACGGAGTCTGCCAGGGCAAGACCCTCCGGTCCTCCTCAGTCTTCTCTGACTTGAGCAACCACCCCTCCCTTTTCGAGTTCCCTCTTCTTTGTTCATTGCCTTCTCTCCATTCAGGACATTGGTTTTTCCAGTGATCAAATTTCCTGCAAAGTCCACATTGGTCTTTCCTAAGAAAGACCATTGGTCCATTGGTGGACCTTGTTTAAGTGGTCCTTGCCTACGTCTCCCTGTTCCTTCTTCTCTTGCTACCGTCATCAACTTCCTCATCCCTTGTTTATATTTTTCTTCTTGATTGCTAGAAACTCTCCATGATTCATCTAGTAAGGTCTCTAAGTTCCGTCCTATTGGCCCCTTAATCTTCTGGAGGTTCCACCTAATGTCTCCTGTGGATTGTCCTGAAAATAAATTCACCAACTTCTGTATCCCTTCTTCAGATGCAGGATCTAGGGACGTGTGATGTTACATTGCATCTCGTAATTTATCTAAAAATTCAAAAGGGCTTTCTGAAGGACCTTGCTCAACTGCATGAAGGGCTGACCAATTTATGGTTTTAGGTAGTGCCCTCTCCATTCTTCTTATTATAAATCCTTGATAATTCTCTCGTATGTCTTTATGGAGTCGATTGTTCAGATCCCAATTTGGATTCCGGAGGGGGAAAATTTCTTTAATATCTGGATTTGTTCCTCTAAAAGCATCCTCTGTTAAATCCCCTGCTGTTTTCAAAATTAGTTGTTTTTCTGTTTCAGTTAAATCTTCCAGCTGGATATCTGCCCAGTCTGAGTTATGCTGTTTGATCATACATCTGAATTTCTTGGTGGTCCATATCGGATCACTCAGATCGATCTCAGCAACTTTCTCCCATGCCTCTCAATTGACTGTAGAAAATGCTTTTTTAACTTACATCCTCATTCCTTCTGATCCCACTGCCTCTCGTAAGGGTGCTTGTATCACCCCTTTTGTTTGGCTTCTAGTTTGGGTTGCTATGGGACTACTTTGGGGAGGTGGGCTATGGGGGAAACACAACTCATCATCACTATCACTGCTACTTGGGTGTGATGATTTGGCAGGTGAGGGAATAGGCTGCTCAGTCTTTTCCTTTCCTAGGGGAACTGAGGTGGGGGTTAAGTGGGACAATTCTCTTAAATCCATTTCTTCCCTTCATCTACCCTGCCTTTTAGGAAGTGGTTTGAACAGATCTGCTAACTCCTCTTCTTGCTTTTCTGCATGATGGACTTTACCAGGCTGTGTGCACCTCTGGTCTACAGAGCAGGCATCACAGCATTGCCTGGGTTTCCCTCTATTAGCCTTCTTGTCTTTTTCCAAAGCTAGTACAAAGGGGTCAGAGGCAGGTCTAATCCCACAACTTCTCTGCCATTCCAAATGATTTTGGAGAGAGAAGGACATATCAGCATAGGTCACCTCTTCCCATTTTTCCTTCCTTCTTAAAAATAACATCAGCTGCAATAAGGTAACATAATCCAAAGACCCAGCAGGTGGCCACCAACAGCCTTCTCCTAATTTATAAAGTGGCCATCGCTGTGTACAAAATTTCACAAGATTTCTTTTATTCTCAATCTCCCCATATCCCTCTACTTCTCTCCAGTGTGCCAAAATACAGCCCAAAGGACTGACTCTAGAAATGTCCTTGCTCTGGCCAGTACCCATTGTCTTTTTCTTCCCTGACACTTCTTTATTTTATCTCAGCCCTTTCTCTTGACCTGGCAATCTCATGGTATGAAAATATACCAGGCACACTCAGTTCTGATTGTCCCTACCTTTTCCTCTAGGCTATTTAAAACCCCCCACCCGTTCCCCACTAGCACAAGCAACTAGCTGCTTCTCAAATATCAAAAGCTGAAAAAAAAACCACAAGGGGGAATCTTCTAATTCGTTTTACCCAGCTAGCATCCTTCTCAGTCTTTTTCAAAGATATCCAAATCCCCGGGCTCCAAATTTTTCCCACAGACTAGACTTACTGTCTCACACTGACCATGTGCCACTTCCCAATTATAGTGTCTTCCCAATTATATATATCCCAAATATAGTATCTCCCAGGAGCTCTGGGATACACTTGGGGCATCTAGGTCTTCTTCTCTGGGATATACAAGACCATCACCTTTTGCACCCTCTACAGTGGAGAAGGACCCAACCTGGATGCCATCCTGGTTCCCAATGAAAAATTGTCAGCCCACTCACAATGCAGGGGGTCGCCCCTATTCGTCCCCACTGCCGTGGGTTTCTGAGATTATCCTCAGCTAGGGGTAGTTCACAGTCAAAAGCCAAATGAGTATTCGTTCAACTTGAATACAATCCTCCTAAAAGCACCCTCGTTGTCCTTCAGTTCTTTCATTCAACATTAACCCAATTCCCTCCTAAATTCAAAAATACATTCAGTTCAAGTCCAAACCACCTAGAGAGTGCTTCCATAGATGGCCAGGCTCTTGTGGCTCCAGCCCGAGCTTCTCTGGCCACCATTAACAATTCACTGAGGACAAACAGCTCCTTTTAATACAAAAATTCCCCGCTTACTGCAGTTATAACTTTTGACACAAGATGCAAGTGTTACATCATAAATGAACTAGAGAGCGATAAACCTGTTGCAATTGTAACTTTTAACACAAGATGGTAGCGTTGCCTCAAAAATACACAATAACCAGCAAAACTGTTGTAGAATGACCAAAGCTCAGTTCACACACACTTACACACTCACACACTCACATTCGAAATGCAGAAAAAAGCAGCTCACCAAAACAGCAGCAATAAACAAGGATTTACCCCATTCACCCCCCAAACAGATGTCAACTGTTTATTGGATAATTGAGACTTAAATAGCCTTGAAGAGACACCATTTTAGCTCACTTTCTCGACTTGCTAGAGACGGCTCACATCTCGAGAGTTTGTAAAAGATAAGGATGATAAATTTCAGAGTGAGACTTCAAAAACAATGTCTCCTGAGTTTAATTCCCCTGACCTGAGTGCACGAAAGAGACAGGCAATCCCACTGTATCTGAGCCCAAGAACCCTTGGATCTGACACAGAGGCACATGACTAACTGAATAAAGGTGGTATTTTGCTTGTTTTAGCACCTGGGGTAGGTATTAGGAGATCTCTTACAGTTTTGTTTGGTGTGGAAAGATCCCCATGGGTCCAAATGGAGCTGCTCTTACGTTCATTTGTCAGGCATGAGGAAGCAAGCCTCAGTTGTTACAAAGAGGGGTCTCATGGAACCCAGGACACCACTGGAACACCCTGGAATCCCATGGGAGCAAGGCTCCACTTTCACCAAGTGGGGCCTCTTGGGACACAGGTGCCCCTGGGCCATGGCCAAGCCTTGTAGAAACAAGGCTCCATCATTGCACAGCACAGCCTGACGGGGCCTGGGAGGAAACTGTGTCACAATGGATTCTGATGGAATGCACCCACTCGTCATGACCCGCGAATGCAACCAGGGCTTGTGATGGTTGGAGTGATCTCAGAGCACAAAAGACACAGCAGGGTACAACAACAATTTGCTCTCAACAGCAGTACACTTTATTAAGTGCACAGAGCACTATATGTGACAGAGGGAAAGGGAGAGGGACAGAAAGACAGAGAGAGATAAAGAGAGAGAAAAGAAGGGATATAGCTACCGAGAGAGAGACAAAGTCCTCGTGGTGCACGCTGTCCAATGGATGTGTCTTCCTCTGTGGGGAGGTCTCGAATTGGGGTTATCTTGGGAGGTATCTTTATAGTCCTTCACAAAGCAAGAGGCAGCTGGCCAGAAGGTGGGGAGACCAAAAGCAGGTACATTGAGACAGGACGAAGTACTCCAACTCTTGTCCATGTGTAGAGCAAATGTCCACTCAGGGAACAGGTACAGGGCAAGTACAGGACAAACCAGCCCAAAACCAGTCTGCTGTGGTGTGCCCATTGTTTCCACGTGGGTTCCCATGGGGATGCAATGGTCCAATGAGCACACCTGCAGACAATGGTTGGCAGACATCCCACCTCAGCCAGGAGAGAACCCCTGTATTGGGGTTTTAGGTTTTTGTCCCAGTCCCTTTTGGTGTCTTCAGTCTTCATCCTTGGTGATGATCGTGAGGCAGATAAGGGACTTTGGGACTGTCTCTTACACCTGGGAACTCCAAGTCTGGGGGAAGGACAGCTAGTCCTTGGGAAGGAGCTCCCCACCATTAAGATAAGATGGTCCCAAGGCCAGAATGGGCTCGCTTGGAGAAGGAGTCCCAATTACAATAACGCACAAGCAAAAGAAGCTAGAGAGGAGAGCACAAAAAGGCTGCCTTAAAGAGTGCTGGCTAAAGGTGGAGGTACCCATAAAACTTCTTTGTGTACGAAGATCATTGTGAGAAAAGGAGACTGTGAGTACCATGGGGTTGGGTGGGGTAGAGGCAGGTGTGTGTCTGTATTTGTGTTTATGTGTATGTGAAGGTGCGCTGATGACGTGAGCTCACACTCCAAGGGCCGCAGGAGTCGTGGTCCTGCAAGGGGCTCAGGCAGCTGAGGAGAGGTGATTTTATGTTTGTGTGAGTGTTGGAGATGTGACCTCATCGCAAATCAAAAATAGGAGGAAATGTAGGGGAAACATTGATGAAAATGTATTAGCATACAGTATAAATGTTTAGTTTGAATTGCTCTGTTTTGTACGTGAGGCAGGATGAGAAGCCCTCCCTGTACCCCAGATGGTTTTGCTTATGCTTTATCCAAACCTTTAAGCAAACATTAATCATACTTAATTTATAACTGCCATATACAGATACTTGAATATATTTACTAAATTGTATTTATTTATATTAAATAGTTATTCTGTAAAATTGCTGCTAACTAAAATTGACCTAGTTGTTTGACCTTATTTGTAACAATTCTCTGATGATGGGGACACTGCAGGGCCCTGGGGAAGCAAGGGGCCATGGTGACACTGCGGGGCCATGGTGGCACTCAGAGGACCAGAGTGACACTGTGTACGACATGGCACCACAGAGCCCAGGGGCCACTGTGACACTCCGGGGCTGAATGGAAGCAAGGAGTCCATGGGGACAGTCTGGGTCCTGGTGGGAGCACAGAGGCCACTGTGACACTGAGGGGCCTTGTGGAACCGAAGGGCCATTGTGCCACTGCAGAGCCAAGGAGAGCCTTGGGAGAGCCTGGGGCCCAATGGAATCAAGGGCCATTGTTCCATGGCAAGGACTCTTGGAACTGAGGGAACAACTGTGACCCTCAGTGGTGCCCCAGGGAACCAAGGGTCCCTGGTGACACTGCAGGATCTTGTGTGACCAGGGCTCCTCTGTGACCCTGCAGCACCAAGGAATTCATGGTGGCCCTCTGAGGCCTCATGGAACCAAGAGGCCACTGTGAAACTGCAGGGCCTTGTGGAACCATGCAGAGCATTGGGACAGAGCAGGACCTGGTGTCATGATGGGACCATTGTGACACTGCAGGGCCCCATGGAACCAAGGGGCCAGGGTTGCTCCTCAGGGACTCCTGGAATGAAGGAAACATGTTTGACACCGTGGTGACCCTTGGGAGCAAGAGGCCATTGTGACCCTGTGGAACCAAGGAGACCATTGCTGCACTGCCAGACCTCCTGAAACCAAGGATCCATTGTGACACTGCAGGGCCCAAGGATCCAAGGGATTTTGAGACACCAATGGGTCCCATGAAACCAAAGGGACATTGTGACACTGGGAGGCCTCATGGAATCATGGAGACCATGGTGAAACTCTAAGGCCTCCTGGAACTGTGGTGACACCAAGTTGGCTGGGAGTGTGGATGTGCTGCAGGACAGGAGGGCTCTGCACAGGGCCCTGGACAGGCTGGATCCAGGGAACAAATCCAACCATGGCAGCTTCAACAAGACCAAGGGCCAGGTCCTGCACTTTGGCCACAACAACCCCTGCAGTGCTACAGGCTGGGGACAGAGTGGCTGGACAGCAGCCAGGCAGAAAGGGACCTGCAGGGACTGCTGGACAGCAGGCTGGACATGAGGCAGCAGTGTGCCCAGGTGGCCAAGAAGGCCAATGGCTCCTGGCCTGGATCAGGAATGGTGTGGCCAGCAGGAATAGGGCAGGGATTCTTCCCCTGTACTCGGCACTGGTTGGGCAGCACCTCGAGTGCTGTGTCCAGTTCTGGGCTCCCCAGTTGTGGAAGGACCTGGAGGGGCTGGAGTGTGTCCAGAGAAGGGCAACAAGGCTGGTGAGGGGTCTAGAGAACAAGTCCTGTGAGGAGCAGCTGAGGGAGCTGGGGTTGTTTATCCTGGAGAAGAGGAGGCTCAGGGGAGACAAGGTGGTGTCAGGGCACAGGTTGGACTTGGAGATGTCCAAGGCCTTTTCCAACCTTGCTGATTTGAGGATTCTCTGAAACCACCCATGCAGCAGTTGCAGGATGAGCCCTGGGCCTCCTCTTCAGAAGGTGCAGCAGGCCAGGTGCCTCAGCTTCTCCTCACAGCCCCAAAGCCCATCCTGTCAGTCCTGCAGAGCCTCTGCAGCTCCTCCTCATTGCCCACAACTGGGAGCCCCACAGGCAGACACAGCAGCCCAGATGTGCCCCCCTGGCCTGGGGTGCCTCTGGCAAGGGAGCAGCACCAGGCACTGCAGGAGCCTGCAGATAATTCCTGAAGCACTTGGAGGATGATCCTGCTCCCCCAGGGACGTTCCCATGGTGCCAAGTGCGGAACTGAAATGGGGAGTGGGGCCAGAGATGAAAGGGAAACCAGGGATGGGCTGTTTGCAGGGGAGGGAACAGGGGTGGGCAATAAGGAGAAATCTGTAGCAGGAAGAGTACAGAAAGGTAAAGCAAAGGAAATGGTCAGGGCAGTTTGGGGGTGGCTGCCAGGCAGCCCTGGCTCAGAGCAACAACCTCTGCAGTGGCACAGCAAACTCCCAGCTCATGGGAACAAACTTTCTGGCTCTGACTTCAGAGGCCACCACAAACCTGAGGGGTTTCCCTGCTGTGGCCCAGCCCTTCCTGGCCCCAGGCCCTGCTGCCATTTGTGCTCCCTCAGCTTCATCTCCCCACACCAACCCCATGGGGGTGCTCAGGCCTGCTCTGGGCAGGGCAAACAGGGGCTCCTGAGGCAGTGCTGCCGTGGCTGTGCCTGCAAGGCTGCGGCAGCTGTGTGAGCTGGGGGAGAGGCCAGGGCTGCAGAGGGGGGATGTTATTGGCAGGTGCATGAGGAGGCTGTGGGCCGCTGGCCTGGGGTGTCCAGCGCAGTGGGGATGGATCAGGCCCTGCTCTGCTGCTCCTTGCCGTGTGCTTGCCCAGGGCCCTTGCAGAGCCCCAGCCGTGCTGTTTGCCCCCAGCCTGCCCACGGCCAGCCTGGGGCTGCTGCCGGGGCTTTTCTCTGCTCAGCCTTGGCCTGGGCAATGTGTTCTGGAGAGAGCCTGGGCAAGGAGCCTGCAGCCCCCAGGCCCTGGCCTGAGGCCTCAGCACTGCTGCTGTGCCAGCAGTGCCCATGGCCTGTCCCTGCTGCAGCCCCGGCACTGCCACCCCCAGCCCTGTGCCCGGCCCCGAGAGCACTCAGGCCCTACAGCAACAGCAGGGCCAGGAGGGCAGCGGGGCAGGGCCACGGCAGCAGCACTGGCAGCACCAAGTGCTGCTGCTGCTGCTGGCCACAGCTGCTGTGCCAGCACTGATCTGCCCCCAGCTCTGCACACAGACATTGCTGCTGCAGCTGCAGAGAAGGGAACCAAAGGGGCATCTCAGCAGAAAACTCTTCTGGGAGATCCTTGAGTTCCTTTAAAGCCACCAAGAGTGCAGCCCCAAATTGGCCCAGTCTGTGGCCACAGGGAAGGTGGAGAGAAAGAAAAAGAGAAATGGCAAAAATGACATTTTATTGTGGACAATATTAAAATAATAAAGAAAAAGAACCTTCAAAATGTAACCCACAAGAATTATCAAATATGACTTTTATTACAAGTGGTTTGCAAAAACTGGCCAGCAGTTTAATGCTCCTGAAAGCATCCAGTCATCAGTCTCCACACTGCAGCCTTGAGCTGCTGGTTCCTCAGGCTGTAGATGAGGGGGTTCAGGGCTGGAGGCACCACCGAGTACAGAACTGACAGGGACAGATCCAGGGATGGGGAGGAGATGGAGGGCGGCTTCAAGTGGGCAAACATGGCTGTGCTGATGAACAGAGAGACCACGGCCAGGTGAGGGAGGCAGGTGGAAAAGGCTTTGTGCCGTCCCTGCTCAGAGGGGATCCTCAGCACAGCCCTGAAGATCTGAACATAGGAGAAAACAATGAACACAAAACAGCCAAGTGATAAACAGGCACTAAGAGCAAGAAGCCCCAGTTCCCTGAGGTTTGACTGTGAGCAGGAGAGCTTGAGGATCTGAGGGATTTCACAGAAGAACTGGCCCAGGGCACTGCCATGGCACAGGAGCAGGGAAAATGTATTGGCTGTGTGCATGAGAGCATTGAGAAAGGCACTGGCCCAGGCAGCTGCTGCCATGTGGGCACAAGCTCTGCTGCCCAGGAGGGTCCCGTAGTGCAGGGGTTTGCAGATGGACACGTAGCGGTCGTAGCACATGACGGTCAGGAGGGAAAATTCTGCTCCCATAAAGAAAATAAAGAAAAAGAGCTGTGCAGCACATCCAATGTAGGAGATGTTCCTGGTGTCCCAGAGATAATTGTGCATGGCTTTGGGGACAGTGGTGAGGATGCAGCCCAGGTCAGTGAGGGCCAGGTTGAGCAGGAAGAAGAACATGGGGCTGTGCAGGTGGTGGCCGCAGGCTACGGCGCTGATGATGAGGCCGTTGCCCAGGAGGGCAGCCAGGGAGATGCCCAGGAAGAGGCAGAAGTGCAGGAGCTGCAGCTGCCGCCTGTCTGCCAATGCCAGCAGGAGGAAGTGGCTGATGGAGCTGCTGTTGGGCATTTGCTGTCTCTAGACATTGGAACCTCTTGAAGGAGGAAAGACAATGAAAACTGAAAGAAGATTTCTCACACAGAAATCAAAGCCCTTGCTTACAGATTCTTTCCTTAAACTTAATACCTCCCCTCTGTCTATGTCTAGGGGATCTTAGTTTTCCTTGATTGCTGGAGCCTTGATTGCTGCTGGCCAACGTTGTGTGAGGAGCCAGACCTTTACCTGACCCCCAGTCAGTGCAGGGGAAGCAGTGAGGACAGGGGCCAGTCCTGGTGTTTGAACTTGGACAAAGAATCTCCTCCTTAGGCACAGGAGCTGCCAGGGCATAGGATGGGGATTGCAGGAGGCAGAATGAGAGATTCTGCTGCACAGGGGGAGAACAGAGAGTCCAGTGAGGCAGGAGGATTGTCTGAGCCTTAGTGCAGACTGAAGGGGAGCTGCTCTGTCCCTCTCTCCTTTTCCTAGCTGCTCTGGACTTTAACCTTTCTGAGCTCCACTCCCGTGTTTTCCTGGAAAGGCAGGAGACACTGCTGACAGCAGAGGGATCCCTGCAACACAAAGTGGCTCCTGCCTTTCCCAAAGTCAGGGAGAGTCAGCTCATTCCCAGCCTGCCAGCCTGCCCTGCCCAGAGCTGCCCAGGCAGAGGGAGCTGGGACACCCCACTGCTGTGCTCAGCCTGAGCAGGAGGAGCCCAAGGGCTGGGCCTGAGCCTGCAGCTGGAAGTGCCATTCCCAGAGAGCCCCTCAGCAATGCCAGCAGCAGCTGGGAGAGGCAAGGAGAGAGAGAGCCGGGCCCTGAGGAAAAGCCTTTCCCTGCCCAGCCCTGCCCAGCCCCTGCAGTGCAGGCAGCAGCAGTGCAGGACAGTGGCCCTCAGGCCCTGGGCAGCAGGCAATGGGCACATGGCAGCAGAGATGCCCTTCATCTCTGGAGCTGCTCTGCTGGCCCAGGAGGGGACTGAGGGCCCCCAGCCCCCGGGCTGAGGGCTGTGCTGGCTGCCAGGGGACACAGCAGCTGTGCTGCTCAGGCCAGTGTCTGCCCTGCAGGGCAGGGCTGGCAGCTGCCACATCTCCCCTGCACCAGCAGCAGCAGCAGCAGGGCTGCCCTCAGCACTGCCTCCCTCCCTCCCTGCCCAGAGTTCTGCTGCTGCAGCTGTCCCAGCCCGAGCTGTTCCTGTGGGCCCGGGCTCCTTCCCTGCCACAGCTGCCAGAGCCCAGCCCAGCCCCTGGGCCAGCTCTGCCCTGCAGCTGCTCCCGGCTGCAGGCAGTAAAGAACAGCTTCCCCAGGCCTGGGCACCATGGAAAGCTGATGCTGCATGGATCTGGAGCCTGGGCAGCTGCAGGCACTTGCTGAGCTTCCCAGGAAAACTCCGTGGGATGGTTGAAGAGCCTCAGCCCCTGCTCTGCCCTGCACAGCTGAGTTTGCATTGCCACCAAGCTGAGCCAGGGAAAAGTGGGAGCACAGATTCAGGAAAGCAGAGACCCAAGCAGGAAACTCCTTCTCTGAATGAGCTGATGAAAAGTCCCCTCAGAAATGACCTGGGCATGAGCTGGAGCTCTGAGCAGCCCTGGCACACACAGCACCCTCTCCACAGCAGCAGCAGCAGCAGGAGCTGCCCTGGCAGGAGTCACTCCTTGCACCCACTCCTCTCCTCCACCATCCATGGGAGCTCCCAGGCACGCTGAGAGCTGCCCCTGGCAGGTGGCAGATGCCCTGGGCTGGCCAAGAGCCCTGAGGGCTGCAGGAGCTGCTGTGCAGGACAGCCCTGGGCAGCCCTGGCTGCAGCCCCAGCTTCAGCCCCTGCAGCCGTCCCTGGCAGCAGGAGCCGTCCTGCCCTGTCCCTCTGACGGTGCCCAGGGCAGCCCCACTCTGGAGCACATCCTCCCCCAGAGCAGAAAGGGCAGCAGAGCCATCCTTACAGTCACATCAGTGCTGTCCTGGGTCAGCTTTAGGAGATCCCTGCAGCCAGAGACTGATTGTGTCAGAAGTGGTGACAATTTCAAAATGAAGAATTTCTGAATTTTCAAAAGTTGTGAAGATTTCTCCATGAAGAAGCTCAGAATTGTCCTTGCAGTTTCTTAAAGCCTCTGAATGCTTCACTGCTCTCAGGAACCTGCAGGCAGTGCCCTCAGCCCTGCTGGGCTGGGAAAGGAGCAGCTCAGCAAGAGAAATGTCTTTTTGAAGCTCTTCTTGATTGCCAGGTTACTGATGCAACTCAGCAGTAAAGACTCAGCACAAGGATTTTAATTAATCTCTTGGGACTTTCGTGCTGTTTACATCAGATTCAGTCCCTCAGAGTGTGCAAAAAAAACTTCTCAAGAACTCCAAGTCAGATTCCAAGTCCAAACTTTCTTGAAGTTTTAATGGGTCCCAGAGAGAAACACGACTGAGAAAGTTTCTCCAGGTTCCAGATAGAGCAGAACCCTGCAGGCAGTGAGGACAGGTGGGACAAACAAGGCAAAGGTGTCTCTGATGCTGAGCAAACCTGGATGTGTTTCAGGAATGCAAAGGGCCAAGGCCTGAGCCCCAGCCCCTGCCAAGGCACATCCTGTCCCTCCCTCCTTGCTCAGGCCTCTTCCCAGGCCACTGGGATGTGGGGATGTGCAATGCCAAGGGCAGCACCATGGGGCAGCCCCTGCCAGGCTGCTGAGCAGGGACAAGGAGGCCATGAGGCCCTTGCAGGCCTGCAAGGGTCACTTGTCCCCTCCTGCTGGCTCAGGCCCAGGGCCAGCAGCCATGGCCCAAGTGCTGCAGGAGTTGGCTGTGTCAGGGCCTTGCAGCTGCTGCCCATCCCTGTGGCCTGTGCAGCCCAGGCTGTCCTACGGTGTCCATGCCCTGTGCCTCTGTCCCTGCAGGCTGTCGTCACCCGCGGCTGCCCCACCTGGCTGGGCCCTTCCTTTGCTGACAGCTCTGCGTCCTGCCTGCCTCTGCCTGGGCACACACAGCCTTGGGCTGGATACCAAAAGGGTTCATTCCATTTTTACTGTGCCTGTGAACTTCTAGCACAGGAACAAGGCATGCAGGTCCTGCTTTCCCAACAAGGATGGTTGGAAGAGAAGAAGAAGACCTCTGGCTCAAGAGTGCAGTGGTAGAATTAGCAAGGATTGAAACTGGGAACTTAGCATGGGTTTTATAGTAATGGTTATATTGTAATATATGTGTATAGACCTTATATAAGTAACACTGTTTTAGAATCACATATCCATGTAACGTATGAGTTATTGCATGTTGGACCTCAAGCCTGAAACAGTGATGCCCTCCTAAACACCAAGTGTTTTTTAAGGAGTCTTATTCTGATATTTCAGGCATTTAGTGGTAGCAGGGCCTCACAGAACCAAGGAGTCTACTATGACAACTTGGAACCTCATGGAACCAAAATCCCTTTTGACACAGCAGGGCCACATGCAACCAATGGTCCATTGTGATACTGCAGATCCAAGGAGACCATTGGGACCCTGAGGAACCTCATGGAATCAAAAGTACATTGTGACAGAGAAAGGCTTCATGGAACCAAGAGTCCATTGTGACACAGCAAGGCTTTGTTTGAGCAAGGGAACCATTGCTGATAGTCCAGTAACTCATGGAACCAAGGGGCCACTGTGACACACCAGAGCTGCAGGGAATGGAAGGTCCATCACGACAATGCAGATCCAAGGAGACCGTGGTGACACTGTGGGGCCTCGTGGAACCAAAGGGGACATTCTGACCCAGCAAGGCCTTGTAGAACCAAGGAGGCCATTGTGACCCTGCTGAACCTCACAGAACCGAAGTGACCATGTTATACTGTGAGATCTCATGGAACAAAGGGTCCATGGTGACACTGCAGAACCAAGGAGACTGTTGTTGGCAGTATGAAAGCTCATGGAACCAGAACTCCATTGTGACACAGCAAGGTCTCATGGAACCAAGAGTCCATTGCAACTCTGTTGGGCCTCATGGAACCACAAGCCACTATGAAACAGCTTGGCCACATGGAGCCAAGGGGCCACTATGACTGAGGTACATCATGGAACCAAGAGTCCATTGATACACTGCAGGGCCCTGTGGAAGCCAGGCGACCACAGTGACATTGCAGGGCCTTATGGAACAATGGACACTATTCTGACATTTTGGGACCCACTGGAACCAAGGGGCCATTAGAGAATAGAAAGGCCTCATGGAATCAAGGAAGCTGCAGTGAACACTGTGGGTGTCCATGGGATGAAGGGTCCATTCTGACACCTTGGAACCACGTATACCATAGTGACACTACGGGGCATCATGGAACCAAAGGTCCATTGTGACCCAGCAGGGTCTCATGAAGCCCTGGGGACCATTTGCACACCTTTAGGCCCTGGGAAACCAAAGGGCTACTGTGGCACTTCAGAGCCCTGGGGAGCCAAGGGGTCCATAGTGACGCTGTGGGGCTGAATGGAGCCAGTGGTCTGTTGTGACACTGCAAGGCCTTATGGAATCATGGAGACTATTGTGACACTAAAGGCCTCCTTGAACCAAGGGGCCATTGTGACGCTACAAGGCCTCTTGGAAACTAGGAACCATTGTGACACTGGTGTCTTGGCAGGCTGAGGGGCAGTTGTCACACTGTGTGTCACCATTGAACCAAGCAGTCCATTGTGATACCACAGGGCCCCCTGGAACTAAGGATTCGTGTAACAGTGCAGGACTCCATGGAACCGAAGGTCCATTGTGACCATTGCAAGGCCTATTGGAATTCTGCAGGCCATTATGTCACTTTGAGGCCTCATTGAATCAAGGGGCTCTGCAGGGCCTCAAGGAACCAAGGAGACCCCTCTGACACTGCGAGTCCCCATGGAACCAAGGGTCCATTGTGATACTGTGGTACCAAGGAGACCCCTGTGACACTGCAAGGCCTCATGGAAGCAGGGGACCATGGTGACACTGTGGAGTCCCATGGAAACAAGGGGCCAGTGTGACACTGCAGGGCCCCATGAATCCAGGGGAATAGGTAACAGGTCTGGTTATCTTAGCCTGACTGATCCAGCTGACTTGGCATGTCAAGGGTCTCTTCTGATGTACCCCTGAAACACTGGGGCTCTGGACTTCCCTTCAAATGGAAAAGAACTGCCCTTCTCATTCAAGCATCCACGGCCAAAATGGAATTCCCCCTCCAAATTTCCCATTATCCAGGGATTGCTCCCAGATAAAAGCTGCCATTACCAACAAGTCTGGCTGACCTTGTCTTCCTGAGAGCTGGGTCTCACCTGCCTTCAAACACTGAGGCTCTGTGCTTTCTTTCCTATGGAAAAGAACTGTCCTCCACGCACAGGTACCCATGGCCAAAATTGGTACTTCTCCTCCAAAGTTCCTATGTGCAAGGGTTTCTCCCAGAAAAAAGCTGCCATTACAGACAGCTCTGGCTGGCCTTGGCCTTCTGAGGACCAGCTCTCAGGAAGAGAGCTTCTAAACACCTGGGGTCCTCCCTTTCCTATCTATGGAAAAGAATTGGCCTTCTCCTCCAGGCAAAAAGGGCTGAAATTGAGATTCAGCATTCCAAATTTCCAATATGCAAGGGTTTCTCCCAGACAAACCTGCCAGGACAGACAGCTCTGGCTGGCCTTGGCTTTGGGTGACTGCAGTTCATCAGCCCCTGAAACACTGGGGCTCTGTGCTTTCCTTCCTGTGGATACCATTGGAACACAGTGGGGCCCCATGGAACCATGGAGACCATTGGAACCCTTTGAGGCCTTCTGACATGAAGGGGCCATTGTGACACTGTGGGGACCCCGTGGAACCAAGGGGCCCTTGTGACACTGCAGGGTACCATGGATCCCAGGGACCATTGTGACACTGTGGGAATTCATGGAATCAAGGAGATCATTGTGGCACTTTTGGACTGCATGGTCCCAATGGGCCAGTGTGAGACAGCAGCAGGGCTTTGTGGAACCAAGAGGTCATTGTTGCATTACGGGGCCTTGTGGAACCACAGGGCCATTGTGATCCTGCAGGGCACCGTGGATCCATGGAGAGCATTGTGACATTGCAAGGCCCCATGGAATCATGGAGACCATGGTGACACTGCAGGGCCCCACAGAACCAAAGGGCCATTTTGACACCTTGGGAGAGGAGTCTCTCTTAGTGTCCCATGGATCCCACTGACAACGACCACCAGACACAACTGCACAGGCACAAAGGATGATAAGAACGAGCATATGGAGCAGGACGGGGGTGGAACCAGGGAATGAATATGCATGGGGGCATTGGGAAACTTAATGCATATGCAACTTCTTAGAGGATAAAAGAGAATGAGAACAGATGGGTTGGCATGCAGGACTTTGATGGAAATATCCTCCATGCCTCCACCTCCTGAATAAATACATACCTACCTTAAAACTCCTTTTGCCTTTGAGTTTTAGAGTCTTTCCACAAAGCAGTCAAAGCTCCTGACCTTGAACACTTTTTGTGATGGGGCATTCACTTCTATGGACAACCTGTCTCCATTTGTCAACCTCATCATAAAATATTTCTTTATTAGACCAAATCTAATTTCTCCTTGACCATTTTAAAGGGTATCCCCCTTCCTCTGCCACTACAGGCCTATAAAAATATTTCCATTTTTCTTGGAATATGACCACAATGTTGTAATCTGAAAAGACCTTGAAAGGACCCAAAAATGGCCCAAGAAGGGATATGGAGGCCTAAAGCACATGACCCATAGAGACTGAGGGCCCTGGGCTCAGTGGTGTGAAGACTGAAGACAGAATAGGAGAAGCCTGAGAGGGCTTCAAGGGTGGAATCAGAGATGGTGGAGCTTTCCTTCATTGTATGAAAGTGCCTGCCTGAGAAAGAAATAATGCCACACAGATCAGCTGGGGAGGCCCAGACTGGACACCAGGAGAAAGGAATTTCTCTCCCAGGGAAGGGCTGTGGTACAACAACACATCTTGCAGAAGGAGCGTGGAAGAGGCCCAAGGCTGTGTGTGCCCAGGCAGAGGCAGGCAGGACGCAGAGCTGTCAGCAAAGGAAGGGCCCAGCCAGGTGGGGCAGCCGCGGGTGACGACAGCCTGCAGGGACAGAGGCACAGGGCATGGACACCGTAGGACAGCCTGGGCTGCACAGGCCACAGGGATGGGCAGCAGCTGCAAGGCCCTGACACAGCCAACTCCTGCAGCACTTGGGCCATGGCTGCTGGCCCTGGGCCTGAGCCAGCAGGAGGGGACAAGTGACCCTTGCAGGCCTGCAAGGGCCTCATGGCCTCCTTGTCCCTGCTCAGCAGCCTGGCAGGGGCTGCCCCATGGTGCTGCCCTTGGCATTGCACATCCCCACATCCCAGTGGCCTGGGAAGAGGCCTGAGCAAGGAGGGAGGGACAGGATGTGCCTTGGCAGGGGCTGGGGCTCAGGCCTTGGCCCTTTGCATTCCTGAAACACATCCAGGTTTGCTGAGCATCAGAGGCACCTTTGCCTTGTTTGTCCCCACCTGTCCTCACTGCCTGCAGTGTTCTGCTCTACCAGGATACTGGGGAAACTTTCATAGTTGTGTTTCTCTGTGGGACCCATTAAAACTTAAAGGAAGTTTGGACTTGGAATCTGATTTGGAGTTCTTGAGAAGTTTTTTTTCCACACTCTGAGGGACTGAATCTGATGTAAACAGCACCAAATCCCCAAGAGATTAATTAAAGTCCTTGTGCTGTGTCTGTGCTGATGAGCTGGGCTGGGCTCCTGGAAGAGAGGATGATCTTGGCAACCAAGAAGAGATACAAAAAGACTGTTCTCCCGAGGAGCAGCTCCTCTCCAAGCCCAGCAGGGCTGAGGGCACTGCCTGCAGGTACCTGAGAGCCGTGAAGAAGACAGAGGCTTAAAGAAACTGCAAGGACAATTCTACAATTATTCACAGAGAAATCTTCACGACTTCTGAAAATTCTGAGCTTCTTCCTGGAGAAATTTTCACAGCTTTTGGCACAGTCAGTCTGTGGCTGCAGGGATCTCCTAAAGCTGACCCAGGACAGCACTGAGGTGACTGTAAGGATGGCTCTGCTGCCCTTTCTGCTTTGGGGGAGGATGTGCTCCAGAGCGGGGCTGCCCTGGGCACCGTCAGAGGGACAGGGCAGGACGGCTCCTGCTGCCAGGGACGGCTGCAGGG
The DNA here is from genome assembly GCA_016584745.2 of Phylloscopus trochilus trochilus. Classification (NCBI taxonomy): domain Eukaryota; kingdom Metazoa; phylum Chordata; class Aves; order Passeriformes; family Phylloscopidae; genus Phylloscopus; species Phylloscopus trochilus. Next base: position 67,028 of record WQNJ02000055.1, on the reverse strand, counting down.
GCTGAAGCTGGGGCTGCAGCCAGGGCTGCCCAGGGCTGTCCTGCACAGCAGCTCCTGCAGCCCTCAGGGCTCTTGGCCAGCCCAGGGCATCTGCCACCTGCCAGGGGCAGCTCTCAGCTTGCCTGGGAGCTACCATGGATGGTGGAGGAGAGCAGTGGGTGCAAGGAGTGACTCCTGCCAGGGCAGCTCCTGCTGCTGCTGCTGCTGTGGAGAGGGTGCTGTGTGTGCCAGGGCTGCTCAGAGCTCCAGCTCATGCCCAAGTCGTTTCTGGGGGGACTACTCATGAGCTCATTCAGGGCAGGAGTTTCCTGCTTGTGTCTCTGCTTTCCTGAATCCGTGCTCCCACTTTTCCCTGGCTCAGCTTGGTGGCAATGGAAACTCAGCTGTGCAGGGCAGAGCAGGGGCTGAGGCTCTTAAACCATCCCACAGAGTTTTCCTGGGAACCTCAGCAAGTGCCTGCAGCTCCCCAGGCTCCAGATGCATGCAGCATCAGCTTTCCATGGTGCCCAGGCCTGGGGGAGCTGTTCTTTAATGCCTGCAGCCGGGAGCAGCTGCAGGGCAGAGCTGGCCCAGGGGCTGGGCTGGGCTCTGGCAGCTGTGGCAGGGAAGGAGCCCGGGCCCACAGGAACAGCTCGGGCTGGGACAGCTGCAGCAGCAGAGCCCTGGGCAGGGAGGGAGGGAGGCAGTGCTGAGGGCAGCCCTGCTGCTGCTGCTGCTGCTGCTGCAGGGGAGATGTGGCAGCTGCCAGCCCTGCCCTGCAGGGCAGACACTGGCCTGAGCAGCACAGCTGCTGTGTCCCCTGGCAGCCAGCACAGCCCTCAGCCCGGGGGCTGGGGGCCCTCAGTCCCCTCCTGGGCCGGCAGAGCAGCTCCAGAGATGAAGGGCATCTCTGCTGCCATGTGCCCATTGCCTGCTGCCCAGGGCCTGAGGGCCACTGTCCTGCACTGCTGCTGCCTGCACTGCAGGGGCTGGGCAGGGCTGGGCAGGGAAAGGCTTTTCCTCAGGGCCCGGCTCTCTCTCTCCTTGCCTTGCCCAGCTGCTGCTGCCATTGCTGAGGGGCTCTCTGGGAATGGCACTTCCAGCTGCAGGCTCAGGCCCAGCCCTTGGGCTCCTCCTGCTCAGGCTGAGCACAGCAGTGGGGTGTCTCAGCTCCCTGTGCCTGGGGAGCTCTGGGCAGGGCAGGCTGGCAGGCTGGGAATGAGCTGACTCTCCTCCGGCAGTGCCATGGATAGGACCCTTGGTGTGTCCTGGGGATGCCATCCAAGCTGTCAGCTGCCTCCAGGGGACACTTGGGGACAGGAGTGTCCTTGGCCAGGGCTGGGGCTGAGACTCTGAGAAAGGCTGAACCAGTTTGCTCTGCTGTGGCTCCCTCTGCTCTCAGCTGTGTCAGGCTGATTTCCAGGGGAGCACAGTGACTGCCGTGGATCTCAGAAAGGGCAGCTGGGGACAGATGGAGTGACAGAGCAGCTCCCCTCACCCTTCACTGAGTTACAGCCAATGCTCTTGCCTTGCACAGTTTTCTCTGATCTCTCTGGGCACAGCAGGAAACCCTCTCAAACTGCCTTTGGCCATCCCCGTTCCTTAGCCCTGGCACAGGAGATGCTGCCAAGCTCCTCTGCCTCAGCAGCACTTTGGGCTGATGAAGTCCAAGCCCAGGACTGGCCCCTGTCCCTGTTTCCATGGCCCCAGTGCTGCAGAGCAGAGCTGAGCCCTGGGTGTCCATGGGCAGAGCCCCTGCTGGTCACAGCCACGGGGCCAGATCCCAGCAGAGCTCCAGGCACAGGGCTGAAGGAAGGGCTCTGAGAAAAGGAGAATTGAGTGGCACAGAGTGGCAGGGGCTGGGCTGGGAGAAAGCACTTAGGAATCTCTCAGTAATGTCTTACTTTTCCCTGTGTCCTCCTTGACCAGGTCCCTGTGTCCAGAGGCAGCAAATGTCCAACAGCAGCTCCATCAGGCACTTCCTCCTGCTGGCATTGGCAGACAGGAGGCAGCTGCAGCTCCTGCACTTCTGCCTCTTCCTGGGCATCTCCCTGGCTGCCCTCCTGGGCAACGGCCTCATCATCAGCGCCGTAGCCTGCGGCCACCACCTGCACAGCCCCATGTTCTTCTTCCTGCTCAACCTGGCCCTCACTGACCTGGGCTGCATCTGCACCACTGTCCCCAAAGCCATGCACAATTCCCTCTGGGGCACCAGGAACATCTCCTACACAGGATGTGCTGCACAGCTCTTTTTCTTTCTGTTCTTCCTCTCAGCAGAGTACTATCTTCTGACCATCATGTGCTACGACCGCTACGTGTCCATCTGCAAACCCCTGCACTACGGGACCCTCCTGGGCAGCAGAGCTTGTGCCCACATGGCAGCAGCTGCCTGGGCCAGTGCCTTTCTCACTGCTCTGCTGCACACAGCCAATACATTTTCACTGCCCCTGTGCCATGGCAATGCCCTGGGTCAGTTCTTCTGTGAAATCCCACACATCCTCAAGCTCTCCTGCTCATACTCCAAACACAGGGAACTTGGGCTCATTGCTGTTAGTGCCTGTTTAGCTTTTGGCTGTTTTGTGTTCATTGTTTTTTCCTATGTGCAAATCATCAGGGCTGTGCTGAGGATCCCCTCTGAGCAGGGACGGCACAAAGCCTTTTCCACCTGCCTCCCTCACCTGGCTGTGGTCTCTCTGTTCCTCAGCACAGCCATGTTTGCTCACTTGAAGCCCCCCTCCATCTCCTCCCCATCCCTGGATCTGACCCTGTCAGTTCTGTACTCGGTGGTGCCTCCAGCCCTGAACCCCCTCATCTACAGCCTGAGGAACCAGGAGCTCAAGGCTGCAGTGTGGACAATGATGACTGGATTGTTTAGGAAATATTAAACTGCTGGAAAATTTCTGCAAATCACTTATAATAAAAATCAATAAAAGTATTTTTTATAATTGTTGTTGGTTTGGTAGTGGGTTTTTCATTTGTTGTGTTTTATATTTTTAAACTTTTTCGCAAAGAAATCTCATGGGTTGTGCCATTTCTCATTTTGTTCCTCTCCACTTTCCATGAGGCCACAGACTGTGTCAATGAGGGGCTGTGCTCTTGGTGGCTTTAAAGGAACTCAAGGATCTCCCAGCCAAGTTTTATGCAGAGATGCCCCTTTGGTTCCCTTCTCTGCAGCTGCAGCAGCAATGTCTGTGTGCAGAGCTAGGGGCAGATCAGTGCTGGCACAGCAGCTGTGGCCAGCAGCAGCAGCAGCACTTGGTGCTGCCAGTGCTGCTGCCGTGGCCCTGCCCCGCTGCCCTCCTGGCCCTGCTGTTGCTGTAGGGCCTGAGTGCTCTCGGGGCCGGGCACAGGGCTGGGGGTGGCAGTGCCGGGGCTGCAGCAGGGACAGGCCATGGGCACTGCTGGCACAGCAGCAGTGCTGAGGCCTCAGGCCAGGGCCTGGGGGCTGCAGGCTCCTTGCCCAGGCTCTCTCCACAACACATTGCCCAGGCCAAGGCTGAGCAGAGAAAAGCCCTGCCAGCAGCCCCAGGCTGGCCGTGGGCAGGCTGGGGGCAAACAGCACGGCTGGGGCTCTGCAAGGGCCCTGGGCAAGCACACGGCAAGGAGCAGCAGAGCAGGGCCTGATCCATCCCCACTGCGCTGGACACCCCAGGCCAGCGGCCCACAGCCTCCTCATGCACCTGCCAACAACATCCCCCCTCTGCAGCCCTGGCCTCTCCCCCAGCTCACACAGCTGCTGTAGCCTTGCAGGCACAGCCACGGCAGCACTGCCTCAGGAGCCCCTGTTTGCCCTGCCCAGAGCAGGCCTGAGCACCCCCATGGGCTTGGTGTGGGGAGATGAAGCTGAGGGAGCACAAATGCCAGCAGGGCCTGGGGCCAGGAAGGGCTGGGCCACAGCAGGGAAACCCCTCAGGTTTGTGGTGGCCTCTGAAGTCAGAACCAGAAAGTTTGTTCCCATGAGCTGGGAGTTTGCTGTGCCACTGCAGATGTTGTTGCTCAGAGCCAGAGCTGCCTGTCTGCCACCCCCAAACTGCCCTGACTATTCCCTTTGATTCATCTTGTCTTTTTTTACTCTTTCTGGTGTAAATTTCGTCTTGGTTCCCACACCTTTGCCTTCTCCTGCAAACAGCCCATCCCTGTTTTTCCTTTCCTCTCTGGCCCCACTGCCTATTTCACTTCCTCACTTGGCACCATGGGAACATCCCTTGGGGTGCAGGATCATCCTCCAAGTGCTTCAGGAATTATCTGCAGGCTCCTGAAGTGCCTCCTGCTGCTCCCTTGCCAGAGGCACCCCAAGCCAGGGGGGCACATCTGGGCTGCTGTGTCTGCCTGTGGGGCTCCCTGTTGTGGGCAAGGAGGAGGAGCTGCAGAGGCTCTGCGGGACTGACAGGATGGGCTTTGGGGCTGTGAGGAGAAGCTGACAAACCTGGGCTGCTGCACCTGCTAAAGAGGAGGCCCAGGGCTCATCCTGCAACTGCTGCAAGGGTGGTTTCAGAGAATCCCAGAATCAGCAAGGTTGGAAAAGACCTTGTACATCATCAAGTCCAACCTGTGCCCTGACACTGCCTTGTCTGCCCTGAGCCTACTCTTCTCCAGGATAAACAACCCCAGCTCCCTCAGACACTCCTCACAGGACTTGTGTTCCAGACCCCTCACCAGCCTTGTTGCCCTTCTCTGGCCTCACTCCAGCCCCTCCATGTCCTTCCTCAATTGGGGGGCACAGAACTGGACACAGCACTCAAGTGCTGCCCAACCAGTGCCGAGCACAGGGGAAGAATCCCTGGCCTGCTCCTGCTGACCACACCATTCCTGATCCAGGCCAGGAGCCATTGGCCTTCTTGGCCCCCTGGGCACACTGCTGCCTCATGTCCAGCCTGCTGTCCATCAGTCCCTGCAGGTCCCTTCCTGCCTGGCTGCTGTCCAGCCACTCTGTCCCCAGCCTGTAGCACTGCAGGGGCTGTTGTGGCCAAAGTGCAGGAGCCGGCCCTTGGTCTTGTTTAAGCTGACCTTGCTGGATTTGGGCCCTGGATCCAGCCTGTCCAGGGCCCTGTGCAGAGCCCTCCTGCCCTCCAGCAGATCTACACTTCCAGTCAATTTGTTGTCACCACGGTTCCAGGAGGCCCTAGAGTGTCATCATGGTCTCCATGATTCCATGAGGCCTCCCAGTGTCACAATGTCCCTTCGTTTCCATGGGAGACCTTCGTGTCACAAAATCCTTTGGTTCTTTCGGCCATGGAGGGTCACAATGGATCCTTGGTTCCAGGAGGTCTGGCAGTGCAGCAATGCTCTCCTTGGTTCCACAGGGTCACAGTGGCCTCTTGGTCCCAAGGGGCACCACGGTGTCAAACGTGTTTCCTTCATTCCAGGAGTCCCTGAGGAGCAATCTTGGCCCCTTGGTTCCATAGGGCCCTGCAGTGTCACAATGGTCCCATCATGACACCAGGTCCTGCTCTGTCCCAATGATCTGCATGGTTCCACAAAGCCCTGCAGTGTCACAGTGGCCTCTTGGTTCCATGAGGCCTCAGAGGGCCACCATGAATTCCTTGTTGCTGCAGTGTCACAGAGGAGCCCTGGTCACACAAGATCCTGCAGTGTCACCAGGGACCCTTGTCACAACCCACTAATGCAGGCAGGGGTCATGATGGTTCGAGTGATCTCAGAGCACAAAAGACACAGCAGGGGACAACAACAATTTGCTCTCAACAGCAGAGCACTTTAAGTGCACACAGCACTATATGTGACACAGGGAAAGGGAGAGGGAGGAGAGAGAGAGATAAAGAGAGAGAAAAGAAGGGATATAGCTACCAGCAGAGAGACAAAGTCCTTGTGGTCCACGCTGACCAATAGATTCATCTTCCTCCTTGGAGAGATCTCCAGTTCACGTTATCCTAGGGGGTCTCTTTATAGTTCTTTCCAAAGCAAGAGGCAGCTGGCCAGAAAGTGGGGAGACCAACAGCAGGTACATTGAGACAGGACAAAGTGCTCTGATGCTTGTCCATGTGCAGAGCAAATGTCCACTCAGGGAACAGGTACAGGGCAAGTACAGGACAAACCAGCCCAAAACCAGTCTGCGGTGGTGTGCCCATTGTTTCCACGTGGGTTCCCATGGGGATGCATTGGTCCAACGAGCACACCTGCAGACAATGGTTGGCAGACATCCCACCTCAGCCAGACCAGAACTCCTGCATTGGGGATTTAGGTTTTTGTCCCAGTCCCTTTTGGGGTCTTCAGTCTTCATCCTTGGCAATGGTAGTGAGGCTGATGAGGGATTTTGGGACCATCTCTTACAGGTGGTCACTGGGGTGTAGTCATTGGGGTTGTGAGTGGGGTTGTTCATTGAGTTGGAGAGTGTGGAGTGGTCAGTGGGGTGGTCAGTGGGGAGTCATCGTCAGTGGGTGTGCACAGTGGGTGTGGTCACTGGGTGTGGTCAGTGAGGGATGGTCAATGAGGGTAGCCAGTAGGTGGGCTCAATGGGTGTGGTCATTGGGTTGTCCTTGTGGTGGGCAGTGGGCGTGGTCAGTGGTTATGGTCAGTGGGGAGTGGTCATTGGGTTGGTCAGTGGGTGTGGTGAGGTGTTGTCAGTGGGTGTGCTCAGTGGGGTGGTTGTTGGGGTGGGCAGTGGGTGTGGTCAGTGAGTGTGGTCATTGGGGCGGTCAGTGGGTAGGCTCAGTGATTTTGATCAGTGGTTATGGTCAGTGGGGTGGTCAGTGGTGTGTGGTCAGTGGGGAGTGGTCAGTCGGGTGAGTGTGGTCAGTGTGGTCATTAGGGTGTGGTCATTGGAGGGTGGGTGTGGTCATTGGGATGGGTGTGGTCGCTGTGGTTTGTGTGGTCAATATGGGTGTGTGGTCAGTGGGATAGGAGTGGTCAATGTGAGGGATGTAATCAATGGAGCAGCTGTGGCCATTTTAGGGTGTTGTCAAAGGGGTGGGTGAGGCCATTTTGATGGGTCTGGTCCATTGGGTGTGGTCAGTGGGGTGGGTGTGGTCAGTGGAGGAGTGGTCAATCAGGGGGATGTGGTCACTGAGGTGGGTGTGATCAATTCAGTGGTCAGTGGATGGGTGTGGTCACTGCAGGGGGTGCATTCCATCAGAATCCACTGTGACACAGTTTCCTCCCAGGCCCCGTCAGGCCGTGCTGTGCAATGATGGAGCCTTGTTTCTACAAGGCCTGGCCATGGCCCAGGGGCACCTGTGTCCCAAGAGGCCCCACTTGGTGAAAGTGGAGCCTTGCTCCCATGGGATTCCAGGGTGTTCCAGTGGTGTCCTGGGTTCCATGAGGCCCCTCTTTGTAACAACTGAGGCTTGCTTCCTGATTCCTGACAAATGAACATAAAAGAAGCTCCTTTTGGACCCTTGGGGATCTTTCCACACCAAACAAAACTAGAAGAGATCTCCTAACACCTAACTCAGGTGCTACAACAAACAAAATACCACCTTTATTCAGTTAGTCACGTGCCTCTGTGTCAGAGCTGAGGATTCCTGGGCTCTGATACAGTGGGATTGCCTGTCTCTTTCCTGCTCTCAGGTCAGGGGAATTAAACTCAGGAGACATTGCTTTTGAGATCTCACTCTGAAATTTATTATCCTTATCTATTACAAACCCATGAGTTGTGAGCTCTCTCTAACAAGTTGAGAAAGTGAGCTAAAATGGTGTCTCTTCAAGGCTATTTTAGTCCCAATTATCCAATAATCAGTTGACATCTCTTCGGGGGTGAATGGTGTAAATCCTTGTTTATTGCTGCTGTTTTGGTGAGCATCCTTTTTCTGCATCTTGAATGTGTGTGTGTGTGTGTGTGTGTGTGTGTGTGTGTGTGAAGCGAGCTTTGGTCTTCTCACAACAGTTTTGCCCGTTATTGTATATTTTTGAAGCAACACTACCGTCTTGTGTTAAAAGTTACAATTGCAACAGGTTTCTAGAGCTCTAGTTCATTTATGATGTAACACTGGCATCTTGTGTTAAAAGTTATAATTGCAGTAAGCTGGGAATTGTTGTGTTAAAACGAGCTGTTTGTCCTTAGTGAATTGTTAAAGGTGGCCAGAGAAGCTCGGGCTCAAGCCACAAAAGCCTGGCCATCATGGGAAGCACTCTCTAGGTGGTTTGGGCTTGAACTGAATGTATTTTTGAATTTAGGAGAGGATTGGGTTAATGTTGAGCGAAAGAATAGAAGGAGAGCGAGGATGCTTTTAAAAGGACTGTATTCAAGTCAAAGGAATGCTCATTTGGCTTTTGTCTGGGAACTACCCCCAGCTGAGGATAATCTCAGAAACCCACGGCAGTGGGGATGAATAGGGGTGACCCCTTGCATTGTGTGTGGGCTGACAATTTTTCATTGGGTACCAGGATGGCATCCTGTTTGGGTCCTTCTCCGCTGGAGAGGGTGCAAAAGGAGATGGTCTTGTCTATCCCACAGAAGAAGACCAAGATGCCCCAAGTGTATTCCAGAGTTCCCAAGATACTATAATTGGGAAGTAGCACATGATCAGTGTCAGATAGTGAGTGTAGTCTGTGGGTAAAATTTGAGCCCAAGGATTTGGATATCTTTGGGTACCTTATTGCAGCTGATGGTATTTTTAAGAAGAGAGGACAAATGGGAGGAGGTGACCTATGCTGATATGTCCTTCTACCTCTGAAACTATCCAGAATGGCAGAGAAGTTGTGGGATTAGACTTCCCTTTGACCTTTGAATCCGAGTTCCCATTCAAAAGCTAAATGAGTATTCGTTCAACTCAAATACAATCCTCCTAAAAGCACCTTCTCCGTCCTTCTGTTCTTTCCATCAGCATTAACCCAGTCCCCTCCTAAGTTCAAAAATTCATTAGGTTCAAGCCCAAACCACTTAGACAATGCTTCCCTGGATGGCCAGGCTCTTGCGGCTCGAGCCTGAGCTTCTCTGGCCACCTTTAACAATTCACTAATGACAAACAGCTCCTTTTAACACAAAAATTCCCAACTTACTGCAATTATAACTTTTGACACAAGATGCCAGTGTTACATCATAAATTAACTAGAGCGTGCTAAACCTGTTGCAATTGTAACTTTTAACACAAGATGGTAGCGTTGCCCCAAAAATACACAATAACTGGCAAAACTGTTATAGAAAGACCAAAGCTCGCTACACACACACACAGACACACACACACACACACACACACACACACACACACAAGATGCAGAAAAAGGCAGCTCACCAAAACAGCAGCAATAAACAAGGATTTGCCCAATTCACCCCCTGAACAGAAGTCAACTGATTATTGGATAATCGGGACTTAAATAGCCTTGAATAGACACCATTTTAGCTCACTTTCTCAACTTGTTAGAGAGAGCTCACATCTCGTGAGTTTGTAATAGATAAGGATAATAAATTTCAGAGTGAGACTTCCAAAAGCAATGTCTCCTGAGTTTAATTCCCCTGACCTTGGAGCAGGAAAAAGACAGGCAATCCCACTGTATCAGAGCCCAAGAACCCTCGGATCTGACACAGAGGCACATGACTGACTGAATAAAGGTGGTATTTTGTTTTTTTTAGCACCTGAGTTAGGTGTTAGGAGATCTCTTCTAGTTTTGTTTGGTGTGGAAAGTTCCCCATGTGTTGGCAGATAGGGACCTGCGCGGAAGATTACGGTTGTACGGGCAGTTAGGGTCCCCGCCTCTCCACCTGTTCCGACCGAATCCCGTTATAGCTCACAGACCCCCGCGGCTGTGACGTCAACACGTTGCGTTCATAAAAGAAGCCGCGCGCCAAATAATAAATGCATTCCACCGTCTACCATACTGGTATCCGCGAGTGGTTTGTCCAGCATGGTCTGTCAGTGGTAAAAGTAGTGACGGCCGTAGCCCCGCTGAACCAGGTCGCCTCTACCGGTTCTCGCCATGCACCCACGCCACACGTGGCCCCCGGAGGCATCTGGTGCCAAAACCCGACAAAGAAAGGAGTAGCGGCGTTTTGGGTGACATGCTGGTCAGCGAGAGGCAGCTAGAACAGCGGGTCTGATTCTAGCGATCGGGGACACCCGAGGAACCGCCCCAGAGATGGATGCGCTGGAGCAGGTTGTATCTGAACTCTATAATCAATGGAAAATTACCTTCAAAGCCAAAAACTTTCGGTGTGCAGTCGTCCAACTAATGAAATTGTGTGTGATAAGTAGTCCCATTGATATTCTTCATAATGAATATTGGGACAAGTGTACGGAGGCTCTAGCACGTGATGTTATAATCACTGGCTTGAGCAAAGCTCTAAAAAGCTGGGGGAAAGTCACAGAGGCGCTCCGCAAGGCACTCGATGAACAGGCATCTTGGAAATCTGCCCAGGCGTGCCTTTGAGCCACGCCGAAAGTCAGGGTCGGTGCAGCCACCCAAACGCGAATCGGGGATTTTTCTGTCAGTTCCGATTCACGTCGAGGAAGCGATGGAGCTCTTTCGCATTCGTCGTGATCCCTCAGTCCCGCACACACTCTGCCATCAACCATGGAGACAGCACCCGTCCCGGATGCGCAAACCGCTTGTGCGCCCACCGCAGCACTGCCAGATCAGTCCGTGCCGACTGGCTGGCTGCACAAAAATAGTGACGCTTGCGATTTTAGTCACAACTATGACCGCGTAAGCCCAGACACGGATTGGGGAAAACCCCCACCATATGCGCCACAACATAGCGCCAGGGAAGAAGAAGGAGAGCAGAGTGGGAATAGATTCCCTCCACACACATGCACGGTGGGACACTCGAGGGGAGCGGGGTGGAGACCTCGAGCAGTGAGGGGGAGGAGAGCTCACAGCCCGAGCTTGGGGCACGCCCACGACTCAAGCCGAGTGCATGCCCCAAAGAGTCCCGTTGTTACTGTAACAGATCTCCTGCAGCCAAGCGCAGACACAGACACGAACAGAGACAGGAGAGAGGGAAGCCAGCCCACGGGAAGGGAAAGGAGCAGAGCCAAGTGCAAAAGCTCCACAAACAAAAGGCTCCTTGCTACACCACTTCTTCCTCTGACTCAGAGGTCTCAAGTGATGATAGTGGGCACTCAATACACCCTGATTTCCATTCCCTGCACACATCAAGGCACACAAAAAGACAGAAATCACACAGACACCACAGATACCAATACAATTCAGGCTCAAACACAGATAGAGAAGGAGCATCAGCCTTCCTTGCCAAGCATGCCAGTCCATTCACACCACCTGCAACCACCAAAAAGCCACAGAAGCCCATGCCACTTACAGATTGGAGGGAGATCCAAATGGCATGTGCAGATCTTACCTCATCTGCAGGGGAAGCCTTTCCAGTTAGAAGAGCTGACAACAACCTACCTACTTATTCCCCTGTCAACCCAAAGGAAGTGCAAGCAGTGGTGAAGGCCATAGCAGAAAAAGGGATCAATTCAGCCATGGTTTCAACCTTGTTAAATGGCATCTTTGGCAATGACGACATGCTCCCCTTCAACATCAAGGAGACATGCTGGATAATTTTCGATGGGGCAGCAATGATTGTCTTCAAACAAGAGTGGGAGGACAGCTGCCTGAACATGCTTACCAGAGCCACAGGTGATCAGCACCCCCTGCGAAATTCCAACATTCAGCAGCTGATGGGCAAGGACCCCCAGATGGTCAGCCCACAAGCACAAATCTCAAGGACTGAGAGCATCGGAGGTCGCAGCCACCACCAGAGCAGCCAGAGAAGCCATCCTTGCAGCATGCAGGATCGTGGCCAAGCCGGCACCATGGTCCACCATGAGACAAAGCAAGAGTGAAAGCTTCACGCAGTTCGTGGACCGACTCCAAGCTGCTGTGGACGCCTCAGATTTGCCAGCAGAGGCGAAGGGACCAGTTGTGGCAGGATGCTTGCAGCAGCAATGCAACCAAGCCACAAGAGAGATCTTGTGTTCCGTGCTGCCAGGTGCCAGCATCGCGGCGATGATAAAGCACGTTTCAAGAGAGGAGAACGTGGTCCCTGTCCAAGCAGCAGTGGGTGCTACCCTAGCTCCGATCCCAGCTGCAGTCCGTGCTGCCGTGGCAGAAGTGATGGCTGCAAGAAGCTGTCCAGAGCAACCAGCGCCGCCAGATCAAACATAGAAGCTTCTGACAAACATTCTCCTGCAGCTGTGCCACTTGCCCTTGTCTAGGGTGCACTGTTTGCTCAGAGAGCAGCTTGTTCATGGCTGCCCTCAGACTATATATCTCTGTTATCTCTGTTACCTCTGTTAGTACCCTTTGATAAGCCTGTTCTCGCAACCCCATTGCTCTTGTTCCAAGTACACTGCTTGCTCGGGAAACAGTTTGTAGGCAACCGCCATCAGACTCATTAATAAAATGTTGAGAATCCACCGGATTCCATGCATATGGCTTGTCATACCAGGTAAATTAAGTAAATCTGTTCATGTCAGGCCGTGATGCTAATCGCGCTTTTAAGTCTCTTTGACAGGCCTGCAAGACGGGCATTTTCCCTCATCCTCGCGCTCTCGTGACCACTTGAACCTTGCTTCACCTTACCGGCTGCATTCTCCTAGTCCTGAGCCAATTCGTTGGTCAGATCAGGTCAAGTCGTCACCCTTACCAGCCGTGCCAATGGAGCTTCCGAGACCCTCGTGACAGTAGAGTAATTGCAAAGACCATCTCTAATGCACCTAACTTTATAGTACACCTCAGTGACATATTTAACTTCAATGGTATAGGCCTTGATCCCCAAGGGAAGCCTGCTTCCTACATTAGTTGGGGAACGTACTGGTGTCCCAGTGTCAATCCGGGACAAAGCTATTGCATCCAATCAGAACACGAGTATTGCAAACATTGGGGATGTGAGACCATTGTCACAAGGGACCTGTGGGTCCCATCCAAAAAAGACAACTTCCTAGAAGTAACTTTCTGGCCCAAAGGCTGTAAAAGAGCTGTATACAGCACCAATGGGCAAATTAGTGACATCAAAGGGCCCTGTTCCCATCTGAACGTAACAGTTCTGCAGCCCCGAGACCCCGGTTGGTCTCTCGGACGAAAGTGGTCCATTTACCTATACCACACCGGAACAGACCCTAGCACGGTTGTCCAAGTCATTAGAGCCGCAGCTCAGCACTGTGCCGCTTTCGGACCCAATCACACAGCAGTTCAGCAGAACAACCACAAATACGGTACCCCTGTGACAGGTCTCACTACTTTTGCACCAACGTTTCGCAGTGCATTCGAGTTGACATCACACACACTCTTTTATAGAATGCTAGGAGCTGCATTTGCGTCATTAAACGCGACGAATTCAGATCTCACAAGCTCCTGTTGGCTTTGTTATGATACCTACCCACCATTTTATGAAGGAGTAGCCCTCAACAGCATGTTCAGCTACTCAGATGACAGCAATCCCAAACAGTGTCTCTGGGACATTCCCCGAAAGGGAATCACGCTAGAACAAGTCTCAGAAAAGGGAGTCTGCATTGGCAGCAGACGTCTCATTCGGCAGCACAAAGACATTTGCAATATCTCAGTCATCCCTCGCAAGTCACGGTCATGGGTAATCCCAGCTACCCCGGGGACATGGGCATGCAAATCCACAGGTATCACCCTGTATGTCTCAACAAAACATTTCAAAGATGCTCACGATTTTTGTGTGCAAGTTGTTGTCGTCCCCAGGATTCTATACTACTCGGATGACGAGATGCTGCTTTGACTCGAGACAGACCTCCCGTGCCAGAAGAGTTGATCACAGCAGTTAGCCTTGCAATTCTCTTAGGCCTCGGAGCGACAGGTGTCTCCGCACTGGTCACCCAGAACCAAGGCCTGAGTCAGCTGCAGACAACTGTTGATGAAGATTTACTTTGAATCCAGAAATCTATCTCGGACTTGGAACGTTCCCTTAACTCCCTAGCTGAGGTAGTGCTGCAAAACAGGCGCGGGCTAGATCTCTGGCTCCTACGGCAAGGAGGTCTACACGCCGCCTTGGATGAGGAGTGCTGCTTCTACACCAACTACTCAGGACCCATCAGGCAGTCCATGGCAGAGTTGCAGCAGCGCTTGGAACAACGCAGCAAGCAGGACTCCCAGCAAAGTTGGTTTAATTCCCTGTTCACCCAATCCCCATGGCTCGTTACCCTAATTTCCACATTGGCAGGACCAATCCTCATCGTTCTCCTAGTTCTCATGTTCGGTCCATGCCTTCTTAATAAGCTAGTTCAGTTTGTTAAAACCTGGTTGGACTCAGTTAACATTATGTTCCTGGAACAGAGACAGTTAACCTAATGTGTTGTTATCAAAAGTGGCACTTTATTTACTAACCAGTTTACAGTTCTTACTAACCAAAGTTTACTCAGTTGTAAAATTTTTCCGTTCATGGAGAGGGGGGATATGTTGACAGATAGGGACCCTCTCGGAAGAAACTGGTTGTACGGGCAGTTAGGGTCTCCGCCTCTCCACCTGTGCCGACCGAATCCTGTTATAGCTCACAGTCCCCCACGGCTGTGATGTCGACACGTTGCATGCATAAAAGAAGCCGCGTGCCAAATAATAAATGCATTCCACCGTGTCCTAGGTTACAATGTAAAATTGTGCCCAAGGTATGTATTCTATCCCCATGAGCCGTTGGAGCCAAGGTGGGGCAGTGTTTTCCTTATCTTCTGTTAATGAGCCATCAAGGACCCATTGCATGACTCATAGGATGAAATCAACCCATTGTGAGATGCTCCGCCCAGGGGGAGGAGCCAAGCATTCCCACCTGGATATAATCCAGGGTCTGAGACCTCACAAGCAGCTTTTTTATCCACTGGACTCCCAGAGGAGACAAGAGCTACCAGACGGAATCACTGCTTTGACAAGAACATCTCATCTGGTTCCACTGGATTCCTGGAGGAAGACTGGACCCTTCTCACCATCACTGGACCCTTCTCTCTCAGGATCATCTCTACTCCAACAGAACCATATCTGCCACTCCAGGAGGACTTACCTTTGGACTGCTTCAAACACCCTGACCAACAGGGTATCAGGTTGTATTGTTCCATTTATTTTATTTTACCTTTTTTTTTCCTCTCTTCTCCTATTAAATTGTATCTCTGACTGGGAGTCTCACTGGTTTTGCTTTCAAACCAACACAATGTCTAAGGTCAGCTAAGGGAATTCTGTTCCTTATTAATGAAAGCTGTTTAAAAATAAACCACCATGTGTAAAAAAAAAAAAAAAAAAAAAAAAAAAGGAGAGTTAAGAAAGGTGATAAAAATCTCAAAATGGATATTCATCCTTATTTTCACCCTAAATTTAAAAAAAAAAAAAAAAAGAATATTTTGTAAAGAGAATATAGAATATTTCCCTCCTGGGACTTTGTTGCTCCCATCAGAAAGCCCAAATTAAGATTGCAGTTTGCTGTATAGGTGAAAAGTTGTATCTTCATACGACGCAGGTTGCAGAGCAACTCAGCACTCTCCAGATTTAATTCTGACAGGCAGGAGCAGGTGCATGCCATGAAGCGTAACCTTGGAAAGATGACCCCACATGACTATTAATTTACATTTGATAGTTGTAAGATAAAGTAAGGGTTAATTCAGGAACTTCCAGAAGAGGCACAGGATGTTGAGGTGAAAGGCGGAGCAAGGAATATGTGCTGACCCAGAAACAGGCCAGTTGGTTTATGTTATTATTTTATTTTTTCCTGAGACCTCCGAGTGATTGTAAAGTTCTACAGGGAAATGCGCTCTGTGATGACCTGAGTATTATTTCAAATGCCTGAGAGGCTGAGGCGCTGGTTTACCATATCCTGCTCTGAGGGCATTGGAGGCTAGGATGGTGCCTTGTAGACAGTGCAAAGCAGGCATGCTTTGCAGTATTGTGTTACGAAGGTTTGAAAAATATACTTTTTACCACAGGCAAGCTTGAAAAAAATGGACAGGGCCCAATAAAGTCTTTATTAGAACTTCTAAAACTTCTTCCATTCCTTTCCTACCATTTTCTTTCTGCTAGCCATAATCTCATTCTATGTCTCAGTACCAGAATGAACGTTCCTGCTTTTGCTGGTTTAACATGTCTCTCATTCATCATATTTGCTTATTAATTTTGCTGTTAGCAGTAATAAAGTGCAGATGACCTACTGCATCATCAGACAGAGCTCCTATTTTGGGAAAGGAAGAGTTTGCTTTACTTTGAGTCCATATTTTTTTTCTCCCCCCTCAGGAATTATTAGGTTAGTAGGAATGTAAAAAAAAAAAAAAAGTAAATCCTGATGCAGAAGAGACATTTCTGTTTGCAATATTTTGTGGCTCTGTGGTTTTATTTTGCTCTGTTAAGGATCCAAAATAACTGCACCTTCTCAGGAAGTGGAGAAGACTGTTCTCATTAGCCAGGGAGTTTGATGGCTCTTTTACTAAGAACAAGCTTTGGATCTTCTGTGCTGTGGTTTCCTCCTTCCTGATAAATACCTCCTCCCCTTTCTCATTTGTTCTCAGGCATTGCAGCCCTGCACATTGCACCATCTGGGCTGCACATGCTGATTTGCATCATGTTGGAAGTAAGAGAGATTCTTGCTGTTATGGGGAGAAGGACATTTTATAGCCCTTTTGGTCATCTCTCAGGTGACATCTCTGCTCCTCTGTTCCACCTCTGGTGGAAGCTCATAATCTGTCCAGTAAGGGAGACTCATTAGTTGGTTTTGCAGTGATTTTCTGGCTGTGATATTGAACAGGCACAATGCAGCTTCATACCTGGAGATTTTTGAAGGTCCTGGAAGTGACTCAGGCCCACCTGAGTCAGCATCAAAGGGAAAGTGTATTATTACACTTCCTCTCATTTAAATCTACATTTTTTTTACACAAGCGTATTGAGAAAGGCAGACCTCTTACTGCAGTCTCTGGGCCAGATGGAACACACAGTTCTGTTGCTTTTTCCCTTTCTTCCCCTTTCTCCTCCCATGGGATCACTGGTTACCACTGTATTTATTCCCAGTCTGGCCACAGGTTCACCTGGCTTGGTCACTCAAATGTGCCTTTAAAGATACTAACAAAATGCAGTGATGCTTCTGAGGTAGGGAATTTATTTAATCTTCTCCTGTCCCCTTGCTCTCCCTTTGTCAGACTGTTTATTTTACATTGCCAGAGTTTTGTGCCCAAACTAAATTTGAGTGTTTGTACGGATGTTTCCAGTACCTCCATGTCTCTCAGATTCAGGCAGTGAGGCAGGTTGATGGGTACTCTGAGTATCTCAGACAAGGCACTCCAAGGAATTTGGGGGAACTGGAACATTAGTACATCTTCAGTTCTCATGTTATCAAGTTTTTTTTTCCTCTCTGGGGCTCAGTGGGCAATAGGACACACCTCACTTATGCTGATACCAAAGGAAAAACACTGCTTTGGCACTTGACTGACCAATTTTCCCTGTGTCAATGTCCCCCACAGCAAACAGTGCTTAGTACTGAAACACTGTGGATCTCCAAAAACTCATGTATGAAACATTTGATGTATATTGGACTTTTGGTACCTCCACATTTGCTGTTATAAAGGAACTATCTGGGAAACTTTTACAGACAAAAATGAAAATTTGTCACGTGACCCTTCCCTATCAGCTTTAGGACCAAAATTTTCTAGAACTCTTTTGTCATCTTTAACTCACGAATGAAAAACACCTTTGTTTACAAGGTGAATCAGTTCAGTCAAGTTCCTTCATGACAGGTCTTTCTTCCTATGTATAAACAATTCCCATAGTACCAGACTTAAATATTCAGGCTTGTTTGTTAATTCAGGACCTGGGTCTAGTGCCTGCCTTTGCATCAGCTGCTGGTACAAGGATTACACTCTCAGGTTGTGTTTGGTTGTTTTGGCATTATTCAAAGATTTAAAGATAGCTCCCTAATTTTTATTTTTTTAATAAATAATAAATTTTTAAAAATCGGTGTGCCAAGACTAGGCTTGAAACTATAAGGCTACTTGTCATGTTAAGAGTAAGGCAATTTTTTCTGTTGCATTAAGAGAAAGATTTGGCAGAAAATAAACCCCCTTGCATTCCAGCTGGTCCTCAGAAGTCAGAGGGGCTGGGAGCTGGCTGGGCTTAGATTCTAAGCAGCACTAAGCACTAAGCAGCAGAAGTACAGAGCCAGCTGGCTCTGTAAGTTCCCCTACAAGAGCAGCTGTTAATGGACCAGTCACTCACCAATTAAAACAAAATTGATCAAACCATCTTGTATTGGGAGTGTAATTTAAGATTCTAAATTTATAAAGACACAAAATCCTGTATCGGAAGATAAAAGAAGACACAAAGGGAAGCTTGACTCTTTTTTTTTTTTAATTTATTTTTAATTGTTTCCCAGAATCACTTTTCTTGAAAACAGCAACTCACAATTATTTCAAAGGGACTAGAATTTCACCCATTTTCCTGCTTCACTCCTGTTTTTTGGATTAGTTAGAAAAAATTGTGTTGGAAGAGTGAACAAAGTAATTCATAAACAGGAAAAAGTAGTCTGAAACTCTATTAATAACCAACTTATTTTTATTAGAGCAAATACAGTTGTGAAAACTGTACATTGTACATTTTGGGTCAAGAATTATAAATAGAGAAACTCATAGATAAAGAGTTCATTCTTTGACAGCAAGAAACTTTAAATAGACAAAATGACATTTTTAAGTACATTGGCAGGCTTAATTGTGCTGTCCAAAATGTAGTGTACAGTATAACAACCAATTATAAATAGCCTTTCATGTAAAATACAACTGTGCACATTTTAGAAAAATACCAACAATTTGTTTGAGCTTTGTTTTCAAAAAGCTTAGAAATCATACATATTTATAAATGGTACTAACATGCTTACTTAAATTTATAAACATTTTTCATAAGCTTTGTTACCCATTATTTCCAGAGCATAGAGTATTTTAAATAAACATTTAATAGGAATTAAATATGTCAGTTACAAAATTACCTCTCCATGTAAGGAGACGGGGGGTAATTTAACAGTGGGATGGAACATTTCATCCATTAATTCAAGGCTTACACAGTAACTTTTTAAGTTTGTTCTTATTTAAAAATTACTTTCCTAAATTTAAAACACAATTTAAACTTTTATTTTTCCTTTTATTTTTAAAAAATAAATATACAAGTCTTATTTTCATGTGCTCTCTTTCTGCTTTCTTCTTTATCCACACTGGTCAAAACACAGGCTTCTCAACACACTTCTGTGAAAATGTATTTTGTAAGAATGTTGCCCAATAAACCATGCAAAAACTTAGAAAGTTTACAAGCAGGTTCAAAATCTGTACTGTATGGAAGATTTTCTAATAGAGGTAAAATAAACCGTAATAACAACGTAATAACTGTAATAACTTTGCTTCTCACAGCTTTAAATTAAAACGTCTGCTTGCCAAATGATCACACCACATATCTTCAATAAATAAGCGTGCATTTGATTAATATAGGGTGCAATAATTACAGTATAATGGCACATAAAAAGAAATGTGATCACATCATTTGAACAAAGGGCTGTGAAACTACTTAAGAAAAACTTTCCAAATGAAAAAATCTTGAGGCTTTTTTAATGCTGAGGTAAAATTATAAATGGACTTTAAAGACACTGAAGGCATCAAATCAATAAACAATCACTTAACATTTTTAAATCTCTACCTGAATGTATTCAACACAAATCTAGCATTTTAAAGTTATGATTTATTATGAGCATTAGCTAGCTTTACTGCCATTGGCATTATCTGCACCTGGACAAAACTTTATTTTAACTGCTGTCAAAATACCTCAGTGTTGCAACATAATAATTAAAATCACCAATTACCACAGCACCAGAATTAAGAAAAAAAAAGAAAAAAAAATCAGCGTGCAAACCCTGTATCTCACCTTTCTTGGCTTATTTTGATTTCCTGTTTAGAATGTGGCTGTACCAATGTAAGATTCTTTCCTTTATTATGAAAAATTTTGCTTGGTATTGGCATAAGTATTTGAGCACTTTAAGGAAGATAGCAGTATCTTTAAGTTCTGCAGTACTGGTGTATTATTTACTGAACCTTAATGCAAAATGACTCTCCAGGTTTAAGAAAATGAATTTAAGAATTTTATCCCTGGACTAGGAAAATACATTTGATTTCCTGCCTCTGCTGCTGCTAGGCAGAACTGGTAGCTTTCTCCAGGTTGGACTAAACACTACTTATGGCTATACATCAAATTTCATAAACAACAAATGAACAGAATCATGCACAGGGCAAATGAAACTCGATCTCCCAGAACACTGGCAGGAGATGTTAAAAGCAGCAGGTAATGGAATAAGACTGGTGACTGATGTTGCTAACTATTTCTTCCAATGAGATAGGAGTGAACTGATAGCTGGAATCCCTTCCCACAGCAACAGAATCCTCTGACCGCATTCCTCTGGCAGTCGTTTTCCCATCTCCCCGCTAAAAACGTCAGAGGGTAAAATAGCAAGGCAGCTGTTAACTTCCATCAACAAAAAGTGCAGCTCCGTGCATTTCCCATTTAGTTACACTCTGCTGGAACAGATGGAGAAGCCAACGCACTTCACTGGCGGGGCTGCTTCACGCAGATTATTTTTGTTTGTTTTCCAGCATGGCTGCTTGCTTCAGCTTTCAGAGGACCCCCAAAGCCACGAGCCACCAGCAGAGAAACTGATCTGGGCCCCTGGCTGAATTTTCCAAGTTTCATCTGAGACATAGGCTTTAAAGAATATAGGATTTTAAAGAAATTAAGATTTTAGTTAGAAATAAGCCTTACGGTTGTTGAAGTTAATTAAGAGCTTTGTACTTAGCTAAGGAAGACTGGGCTTGAGTTAACTTTTTCCAAGTAACTGATTGCTTGTCAACTTTATGTTTGCTTAGCTGTGCTTGCAACAATAAATAGAGAACCTGATAAATAGGTTTAGGGACACAGGACAATTACAGAGACTCCCCAATCCTGAAACTTATTGAAAGTCACTGTACCTAAGGAAATGGGAATTCTACCAACGCCCATTTGTCACCATTTGTATTGAAAAGGTAGAAGGTTAAGAGCGATGAAGAGTCATTTTACTTCCTCATTTTAAACCCACTCCTCTTGAATGAGACCACCCACCCATTTCAAAGGACAAACTGTGCA
The DNA here is from genome assembly GCA_016584745.2 of Phylloscopus trochilus trochilus. Taxonomy (NCBI): domain Eukaryota; kingdom Metazoa; phylum Chordata; class Aves; order Passeriformes; family Phylloscopidae; genus Phylloscopus; species Phylloscopus trochilus. The sequence continues at coordinate 46,022 of WQNJ02000055.1, read as the reverse complement.
TGCTTAATTGCTTTTTTTGCTAATTACCATACAAAGCGGGGAATGGAACGTACCAAGGTTATGAATATGCATTTGTATTTTGGATATTCAACAATTCTGTAAATAAAATAGCTTTGTGATTTTCTGTAAGGCGGGGTGTGCCTTTGGGGAGCTATCCCACATGCTGCCCAGCGCTGCAATAAACACACACTTTCTAACTTTAAACTGTTAGAGAGTTTTTTGTCTGTCTCAGTTGGATATCGGAATTAGATCAATATTCATATTTTTAATAAATCACATCTCTCTTGCGTCCCATCCTAATTCCAAGCCTCCTTCCCTGTGTCTGAGTATGACAGGTGCCATTTAAAAGGCTGATGACACAACTGCAGAGGACTGTGGGCTAATACCACTAGTTGTCATGGCTTCACTGAAGGGTCAAAACAGTTGCAGTATTAAATAACTATGTTGAATCACATTCAGGCATAGCTAAAATAAAGTGGGGAACATTACAAGTATGTGGAGAAATTAAATCTTTATCATTTAAGGTGGGGTGGATATGGTGATTTTATACGAAAGCAAGACCTTTCTTACCTTTCCTAATTCCAATCAAGTTAGAAAATGGACAAAAAGAATGGCTAAACCAATATTCAACAGCATTACCAGGGCAATCATGACTGAGTTAGGGCCCTGAAAATAAAATAAAGACACCAGAATTAATTCAATACCGACACATGCACAGCAATGAATGAGACCTGACTTCACAATTTCTATAGGTTTTGACCTTGCTCTGAAGAACAGACCCTGCTGCTGACACACAGCCACTACCCTTGATATTAGGTGAGGATAAACATCATCTGTTATCTGAGCTGGATAAATACAGGTGAGAGAGTATATTACTCCACTGTTTTAAATCACATTGAGATTAAGCCACCTGACAAATACAACTGCATCAACAAATGAAAACAAACCCATCTACACAAAACCAATGCCAGCTTAAAATAAAGCAAAACAAAGAATGTAAACTGCTTTAGGGAAGCCAGGGTGCTGCTCTTCATTCTTATAGAGGGCTCCTTTTCCAGTTCCATCCCATTTCAAAACAGACATAACAAAGACGCTTTATGAAAAGAATACACTTTTTTGATAAACCAAATAGAAAAGAAAATTTACTTACCATGGCACTAACAAACCTGTTTCCATTACAGGTTAGAATGCATTTTACAGCTGCAAAATTAAACTTGTTTTGCTTTACTCAGACACTTACCTTAAAGAGCTATGTACTGAAGAAACGAAAAATCAAAAAACTCCTTCCATTCCTAGCTAGGGCTAAAATTGGTTAGAAAATTTAAATCATTATACCATTTTGGTATTTCTGTAAAGCCAGAGAACAGTTTTTAATTCTTTTTAGTAATTCTGGATATTTTTTTTAAATGGATCCTTTTTAATGATCAACTTGAAAAAATGTCCCAACGGATGAAAATTCCCAGGTCTCTTCCACCTTTAACATATGTGGTTTATTACAACATAATTTTTACAAAGATTTTTATACTCTTATTTTACAGCTGCACTGTAAGCAGAAACAGAGAAACTTTTCGTTTAGACAATACTTTCCTAAATCACAAAGTGCACCAGAGAATCTGTGCGGGGAACTCTTCTGAGCTACACAAGAATCACTGGCTTGCATAAGAAGGTCTATATTGAAGGAGAAATGATAGTGTTTTCACTTTTCACACGAGGCGTGCCTTAGGGAAGTTCATTATGCTTCATGACAACATAATGCTAACATCAGCTGTATAATTTCTGGAATGCTAAGGTGCAAGAACTTGCTATTAGTAATTTGCTGCAACAGTGTAACTGGGAAGCTATGGAATAGTACTTGTGTCATTTTTATATCACATGCTCTCCTGAAACAGCCTCATTAAACACCTTTATCAGACCACATCTTTACACAGCAGCTCAGATGGCAGGCCAGATGTGGGCTGCTAAGCTTCTGACTAAGTCGCAAAATACGTTATGTTAGGTGCTACTTAAATCTCTGGTGAGTCTAAACCTCACCAGAAACCTCTATCCATAACAGCCATCAAGTTCTCTCTACACCAACTCAGGGGTGTCCGTTCACATGCTGAGGAGCACATGTTCGAGTTCAAACAACGACTGAGATTATCAGAATGCCAATTAAATGATGCCATAGGGGAAATGGTATTGGCAGCTGCACCCACTTTTTGCTTAATGGTGGAATGTCTAAAATATTCACTAGGAAATTGAAGACCAGGTTTAATGACACCTTAGTCAAAGTGATTCTGGATAAAAAGCTCCCACTTACCGTGGTATGTTTCAACCATCAGGTCACAGAGCAGAAGTGGAACCATGTTCCTTCCCCTTCCACTCAGTGGAAGTGACTCACCATGTGCCAAAGCATACGAGACACTCGGGGACAGAGAACAGGCATAAAAGGAAAGCACAGCTCCAGATATGGTTACCACAGCACTGTGAGCACCCTTGCTCTCTGCAGAAGTGTGATTTGATTACATTATTAATTTCCACTCATATGCGGGTTCAACATCTTTCTTTCCGGTGTTAGGCACTGGAACAGGTTGCCAAGAAAAGCTGTGGATGCCCCATGACTGGAAGTGTTGGATGTTGGTTTTGAGCTACCCGGTCTAGCGGAAGGTGTCTCTGTCCATGGCCCAGGGGTTGGAACCAGATGGTCTTCAAATGTTCCTTCCCAACCCAAACACTCCTTGGTTCCATAATCCTGTGATTCTAATAGGGACTGCCCATGTGATTCAAATCAGGTCAATGGTTCCTTTAAAGGCTGGAATCCCACCAGGAGATTTTACATTTATACTGCACTGTATATTTATACTGCACCAGGAGTTGCAAAGAACTGTGAAGATCATTGCCAAGTACGATTAAAATTTTTCAGCATTTGGCCATCACTAGTACTTTGCATATTTGAAAAGAACATCTAGGAAAATCACATTGATTTATTGCAACTGAAAAAAAAATAAAATTGGAACCTACAGTGTCTTCACAGGAGCCAAGTACTTGTTCATTACCTGAAATACATCATGGAACAGCATCCTGGTAGCTGCAAGATGGATTTTTGCTGATTGCCAAATTGGGACTGCAGCTCTAATGGCAGCTCGCTATCATTAGTGCACAGTCTCAAGTAATTAAGCTTGTTGGAGAGGAAGGTGACTTCTCTTTGGATTCATCTGTCAGGTTAGGTATAACAATCTCACCACAGTAACATTAGATAAATTAGGCTAAAAACCCCAGGGGCTATGCTCTGAATCAAGAAGTCTTGTCTACAAAGACAGAAGCAAGTGACACCTTAAGAACTGGGCTGTTGAGTTCACATGAAGATCACAGAAAAAGATGTTATCTCTTTATGATAATGAAATATCATAAAGATATCTCTTTAAACAAAGAAGTAAAGCTCATATTCTTTGGCCTGCTATGTGCATCGTGCTTTACCTTCTGATTATCTATACCTTTCAGCCGAAAGCAGTATTTCCTGGTGCACTAAAAAATGATCTAACATTTATGGAGCACACAGTTATTGTGTGAACTACCACCTGTTTTGTAGACACCTATGAAATAAGCATTTAAAATGCTCTAAGACAAATACCGTAAGTAAGGCTTTAGTGTCCTGCAAGGGCTTAGAATAGCAAAAGCAAAAATTAGGTTGAACAGTCCTAGAGTGACTAGAACAGGTGCACTAAAGAAGCTGTAGTAGAAAACCTGCAGTCCTGCTTAAATTTACTGTTTCAGTTTCTTGTAAGTTAGACATTTATGTTCAAAATATAGCCATATGATTAGTTTCCAATTGGGGAAGAAAGTTATTTTCCTAAAATAATTTTCCAGGAAATAGAAGACTAGGCTTGTAATTCCATTGCATTAGAAATGTCCATTGAATTTATCTTAAAAATTCTTGCTCAGAGGTTTTATTTTAGGATCCAGCAAATATTGATTTATTTTTCAAACACCATGGTATTTACAGCCCTTACTAAATGGATGTTAGGTGAACAAAAAGATGAGAATTGAACAAAAAGATAGGAGTAACATTCTGGTAAAAACCAGGCTAAAAAATGCATGTTTAAAAAACTTTACCTGCCAAATGAAAAAAAAAAAACCCAAAAAAACCCCAAAAAACCTTACAATTTAGTAAAACATTTGTGCCTGGGATTGTTATCTGCCCTAGGGCAGCACAAGGACACATATCAGGAAAAAAAAAAAAAGCGCATTCATGAATGTACACTACAATACTGCATTTGTGAAACTCAATCCTATTTTTCACTCAAATCCAAGAGAATCTCCAATCAGGCTCATATTCAGGGTGGGACAGCAGCATGCAAGCTGAAACTGGGGCTAGAGGCTGCTCATGACCAGTTAGAAACTACTGGTTTGTGGTCAAGTGTCTCTGTGAACACTTCACACTGTGGTAAATGTCAGGTAATGTGAAGGAGCCTCATTCTCAGTGAAACAGGGGTGATTTTTCTCTCATAAACGACAGGTGAACTTTATCGTTGTGCTTCATGCAGGATTTCACCTTGATAAAACTGTGACTCTTTAGAGTTCTGGAATAATTTCAGGCTTTGATTTTTGAACGCCAGAGAGTAAGAACACAGAGAAAACACACCGATGTGTGTGGCATAAGAAGTATGTGCTGTATATTTTTCAAATATAATGCCAGAAATGGGGATATTTAGAGAATCAAGTCTGTTCCTGTAACTAACTTATTGCACAGATGATATCCAAAGACATTCTTAAGGATGTAATATTCACAGAAAGTATGAAACATGAATTTGACAACTAAAACAGCTGCTACAAGCTGTGCTGCAAATGAAGTTGTTTAAAGTTCTCAATCCAAATTAAAGCTGATGTTTCATTCAGATATGAGAAATGGCTTTGATTTAGACACACAGAAGGAAGAACTGAAAATCTTCCCTTCTGTATCTATGCTCTTAATGTGTTATCACCGGAAACCTGGAAAAAGCACAGCACAATTTTATACAGCACTTTCAGATAATCTAACGAAAGTGCCCAATACATGCTAATAGATCCTTCTTTTTTGCATTCCAAAACCATGTTTTATCATTCTCTTTTCATGAGAGTGAGAGGGTTTTTTTCTCTTTATATTCCTTAACAAATACATTTTAAAACTTTTATGTCTAAGGCAGGCTTACTTTCAAAGCATTACAAAACCATTTGTCAGAATGAATAAAAAGCAATTCAGTTTCTTACTGATATGCAACTCTAGAATCTATTTTGAAGTCTCTCAACATTCAGAAGCACCTGGGATAAGAAAAAGTACATTAATTAGGAAAAGAGAGAATGGATTTAAACTAGAAGAGACAAAGTTTAGATTAAATATTATGAAGAAATTCTTTACTGTGACAGTGGTAAGGCACTGGAACAGGTTGCCCAGAGAAGCTTTGGATGCCTCCTCCCTGAAAGTGTGCAAGACCAGGCTGGATGGGGCTCTGGGCAACCTGGTCTACTGGAAGGTGTCCCTGCCCATGGCAGGAGAGTTGAAACTAGATGGATCTTTAAAAGTCCCTTCCAACTCAAACTATTCTATGATTCTATGAATCTGGCTTCTCCTCAGTAACTGTGCTCTCTTAGCTTAATCACTGCTTAATTCCAACACACTGCTGAGCTCAGTCCAGGAGCACTGCAGAACAGGCTACTGTTTTCCTGAAGATGAAAGGTGATACTGAAAATTAAAGGTTTCCAGCAAAGTTAATAGCCATTCTGTACTGCTTCTCCCTCAGACTGTTAGGCCAGTAGGCTACTCTTGTTTGCTTTTATTAGTTTAGCATTTTTACTCTCAGCACTTTGAAGAAATAAGCATGCAGGAAATTTAGTCTATAAGGGCAAATTTACAGAGACATATAGAAGACTAGAAACTATGAAAAACACCCACATCCATCTACATACGTCTTAAGATAATGTTATAGTAAAAATGAATTCCTAAAATCTATATTCCTTCCTTTCATATTAGAATGCTGGTAAGAAGATTGGAATGCTCCAAACAAAGTAGAGGCACCTACAACAGAGTTCCCAGATCCCACTGCAGGATTAGTGAACCATCAGTAGCTAATGCACAACATCTCATCATTTTTACACCTTTGATGATAACAGGCTGTAGGTTCATGGTCCTCATGCTAATTATTCTAGAAGGTCAATAAACTGCTGCTCAGGTACCCTGCCTGTTAAGATGGAGCCTCCCTCAGCTTCAAAATATTATTTAGCATGAAGGAAAAATAAGAACTATTTCTAGTGACTTATTTTCACCACAGCTAAAAACCGATTCCAATTCAGCCTAAATTTTGTACATGCTCACTCAACACTTACAAGCCTGTCAGCTTTGTGTTACCCTACATAGGAGTAATATCTGTGAGATTTGAAAGGTTAAAGGGCTGATGTCAGCTGTAATACAGATTTGCAGATTACAAAACCTCTGCCAACATCTACTTTGATCTGCACAAAACAGAATAAAAGCTTCCTGGAGTACTAGAGAATATCATCTTGGCAAAATGCTCATTATCAAACTACTCAGTGATGGCTCAAAATGCTGGCATCTGAAAACTGATTGGCACATTTAATTAAGATCATTATAATCAACTTAAAACAAGACTTCTATCTGAATCTTTCTAGCTGTTGGATCTTCTTACACGTTTGCTTGTTAGCCTGGGAAACTGTTCTATAAAGCACACTTACAGTGATTTAGTATGTCAGGGGGTTTTGTATCTTGAATCTTTGATTGTAAGATAAGTTTTAATTATTCCTGCAGCTCTTTGTGTGACTTCCTCTCAAGGTTTTTCTTCCATTTTAAATTCTCGATTTACGGAAACTATTTTATCCCAGAAATGGTTGCACCTGTGCCAAAAGCAGATAGAACAGACTCCCATGTACTCTTGCTTAATCTTTTCTGTTGATAAGTCTAAGGATTATATGAACATCTCTGAACAACAGCAGCAGACTGGGAGGTCATGTTCAGTTGCCTCTCTTGCTCCTGATCTATCACCCTTTTCCAGTTCTGATCCTGCACAGCCAGGCTCTATAATTTGTCTTTCGTACACGACATTATATTTTGCTGTGCTGCCATGGATAATTATACTTTCAGCCTTCTCAGCAGTTGATTTGCACAAGCTTGTATTTGCCTCTGTTACCTCTCTCCTGGTCTCTATGTCTTCTATAAACCTCATGGACAATATTATTCTCATGTCCTCTTGTATGTCATTAACAAGAATGTGATTAGAATAACAGGATTAATGTAAGAATGACCTCACCAGAATAATATGGTTTTCTAATTACTTTTTGAGAACCATCAGTCAGTTTTAAAAAATTCTTTTAATGTGATATTTAGCCTTTGCATTGCTCTGGTTTCCTTGTCAGAATACATGACTATGTAAAAGCAAATCAAGTGACCTTCTTGACTGAGATTGTTACTCTTCTGTCACACCTGAAGATGTCAAACTTGTTTGTCAAGACCCCTTACAATTCATGTTGGTTGGAAATTACTCATCCTCTTTGTTTCTAAATTATTTATTAGTGACGTCTGGTATCGATTATTCAAGTGCTTTGTCTGCATTCAGTACCAGGCTATTTGGATCTCTTTAAATGGGTCATTCTGTTTATCCTATCAATAATGACACACTGTTTGTTTCGTAGAGTATCACCAAAAATGACTCAAAAAAACAATGCTTATAAAAGAGAAACATGATGACAATTATCTAGAACTCTTCATTCATTAAAGGTTAACTTTAGGATGTAAATCTAATGCTTTCCTGAGTTTCTCTTGGCCCCAAAATCAGAAAATCATCATCAGAGATTCTGAATTTCATACCCTATCTTATTCTTCTAACATGAAATAGAAATGCTACTAGTCATCATTCCTTTTTAGCATAGCTATTGATAATTTAAAGATAACATGTTATTTTAAAATAATAACGAATTTAAGATTCGCATGGATCTGAAAGGCTAGTTTTAAAACTCCTTTGCTCATTCCAGACTGAAATATTTCTTCCTCACTCCAGGTGTAGAGAATTTTAGCTAGCAGACTGTAAACAGATGAAGATTTGACAGAAGTGAGCTTTGCCTGTGCTTAGGTTGCAAAGCTCAGCACTCGGGGGCAAAAGGGCAGTGAAAGTGAAAATGTTTTTTGCAGTACTTACCGAGCTGTTTCCTACTTCTTTCTCCATTGTTGAAGGTGACTCATTATTAGCTGGGTTCTTTGGTGCAACAAATTCTGGTTTCTTAATTTTTATGTCAGGCTTGTTTTCTTTGGCATCTGGCTTACCACCCCCAGATCCAGCAGGACTTGACTTCTGAGAGGGTGGTATTTGTGGCAAGTGTTGATGGTGAAGGGTTGGCATATTCATCTTCTTCCCTGAGCTCCTGTGGAAGTGCTGTTGGATTCATTTTCACATAATAGCCATGGTGGTGACCATGCAGCTCCCCATTCTCTGTGCTGCTGGGATTGTGCTGGGCTGAAAACTTTGGCTGGTGTTTCCCAGCTACTTCTTCCTTCACCGGTGCTTTTGAATATAAAGGCTTGTTAGTTGTGGGTGTTATATTCTCAGTAGCTAAAAGCTTTTTTTCTTGACTGAGTCTTGCCCCAGACGTGGAGCTTTGCCTTTTCAGTTGTTTTGAAGGAGAAGTCTCAGAAGAAAGAGAAGGACTATTTCTTGGGCTTGCTTCTGGGGTTCAAGGGGGTGTAGTACCTTTTCGATAAAAGCGAGGCGACTCTTTTGGGGTGGGTGGTTTCTCCTGACCTTTTTTCTTCAGATTTTTCTTTTGCATCCATTCCTTCTTGAAATTTTTGTTTGACATAATCAGGGCCTGAAAAATAGCATAATAGAAATATTAAGATCAAAACAAAGCTCACAGCAAAACTATTGCATTGGGATGTCAGACTACACCGTCTTGCATTGCATCAGAATAAAATGTCTCTTGTGTTCTTACAAACTACAGGAAAAAGGGCTTGAACTGCTTTTTTTTTTCCCCTTTGGGTGACTGTCAGCTTGTCTTACACACACATATATATGCCTTGAACTCTCACATGCTGGCTTTGTCTTCCAGAACCAATCACTCCCATCTGCAGACCCAGGTTAACCATTCTAGTCAACGAATACAATTCCTGCTTAGAAGGCAGGAATACAACTTCTCTAACATTCACCAGGAAAATACTTACAGAGCAGCAAGTGTGAAGAATATCCTTTCCTCAAATTCTAGCTAAACACCCACATGCACGTTCACTACTAGGACTTACTTATCAAAGTGCATGTCTATACAGCTGTTAGCATAGACAGAAACTGGCTGACAAACTCTGCTCCAAGTTTTGGTTCTCAGATTCAACTGTTTAATGGTAAGACTTGAGCAAACACTGCTGAAGAAACAAAATTGTTGTAAATCTGTATGCATTGCAGGCAATATTTTCTATTTTACTTCCTAGAGGTCACATCTCAGGTTCCAGGATCAGTTTCCCTAAGAAGTCAGAAGTTGAGGAGCTCTGTGAACAAAAAACTGCCAACAATCTTCCTGTATTTTCAAAAATAGCTTCTGAAAAATACACTGCAACTGCTTCTCCACTTCTATCCTTGCTAGAACCACAACTTTTCTTTGGTTTTGGTGGTTTTGTTTGGTTTTGTTTTGGTTTTTTTTTTTTTGTTTTGGGTTTTTTTTTTGTTTTGGTTTGTTTTGGTTTTTTGGGTTTTTTGTTTTGTTTTGTTTTTGTTTTTTTTACCCTTCTCTAAGTGAGGCTTATCTGTGCTTTAAGTCATATAGAAGTTCTGTGCCCGGAGAAGAATGTCTCCACACATTTTTATGCTTCTGAGTTTAACGGAGACTCTAACTGTGCTAGGCAGATGCAACGTTTCTACAGATGCCAGAAGCATATGCATATCTACGCAGTGCAAAGATGAGAGGAAGGAAGAGCAGCATGAAGCTTTTGGAAGTTACTGAGTCATCTGGTAAGTAAGCATTGCTGAGAAGAAGAATTACTCGGCATGCAAGGTCTTTTGAGCAGGAAAATCACAACAACATTTTTTGGTATCTCTGAAAACCAGGGGTGGAAATAGAGAGCTGTTAAGAAAGAAGGCTAGACACAGACAAGCCAGGATTTGTTCTCAAATCACATCGAGCAGGAAGTTTTGAGAAGCTAAGCCTGCACAGAGGGAGAGAACTAGAGGCTTGATTCACAGCTTTTTATAATCTTCCTGGAGAAAGTGAAAGGCAGCTCAATGCAAATTAAGAGTTTCCATATATAAAGCTTACAGGTATGATCACCATTCAAAAAATTCTCGGTCATGTCGGGGATTTCCTTCCTTCTTTGCTGAGATACATAAGGTAATGCTGAGAGGTTTAACATGCATCAACTTTTTTTTTCATCTCTTTTCACATTAGATATAATTAGGGGTATAAAGAGAAAAGGATAGCTAAAAGAGCTCTGACTAATCTTTAAGCCCAAGCCACGGAGTTGTCAAATTGCAATGATTATTTATTATGGACAGATCCATATTCACATTAGCTTGCTCTTTATGACTGCTGTGGTTAAAGCATCCAGTTGGAATACTATCTCTTCAGTCTCACAATGCTGCCTAAATTCTGAAAATTCACTTACTGTGACAGCTCTGCACTGCCTCATATATGTAAAGATTTGACTTTTACTAATATCTGACAGCACTTGACAAACTGAAGACACTTTCATAAGGAAAACATCAGAAAATGACAGCAGAAATGACCTCAGAAATGTCATCCCTCTCCACCCTTTCCTACAATCAATTAAAAGCCTCCCAAAGTTGTCCAGAGAAAAGCCCTCTCATCAAGAGACCTCCAAGCTGTTGGGATTTCTGAAAATAGAAGGGAACCCATGGTCTCAGCTGCCCATGTCTCCCCAAGACATGGTGGAGTGAAAAGTAAAAAATATAATCTGGAGCTTCCTGAAGAAGTTAAGTTTCAAAAGGCTAAAAATGCCACACTTTCACTGGGTATTTGGCAATATTTGATGCTATGTGACACTGAGCTCAACCAGGGAATGCTGCATCCAAGTAACATTTGAGGGTGTCTGACCAGACATTCAGCCGTTGCCTTAACACAGCACAGCAGCCCTCCCTCCCCTCCCCAGCACATCACATATGAATATTAGAGATACATCCCTTGCCTCCAGTCTTGTCAGGCAAATCTTTCCAACGCTGAAATTCTTGGCCCTATGCTGAAGTCAGCTTTGGAGATTGTCCAAATACTTTTTAAATGTCTGTTCAGTGTATCCAGTACAATTGGATGATGTGCCTATCCAAACCAAGCAGAAAGAACTCACCTCCCACTCCCTTCTAAGGACTAGGAGCTGTCAGGATTTACCTTGTCCCCTTTGTTAAAGATACGACTCTACAGACATGGTTAAGGGAGTCCTTCATCATAAGAGCAACCTACAGCACAATTTGAAAGAAACAAGGGTCAGGGGAATTTGTAAAGAGAGCCACTAACATCCTTTCCTGTAACATTTCTTAGCTGGTTGATTTAAATTAGGAAGAGAATAGAGTTTGAGGGTGGGGAGAAGGTGAAGTGGGATTATCTGACCAGGAAATAAACACAGCACTCTTGCTCTTCAGTCTGCAGTTCAAGCAAGCAGTAGATCTAGACACGGTACATCTGAGTGCCTAAGGAGAAACTTGTCTGGAAAGCAGAACCAAGAAATGTTATCTAGCCAAGTAAAGGTAAGATGAACTGGTGTGATTTCTTATGGTGGCATGCTGGCTGTGCTACCATTGGATCAAGAGTGATGCATCTTCACTTGATAAAGGCCAGCTGTGGGGTAGTTTTGACTCACACACTTGTTGTGATGCCAGCAACTGGATGGCACCATTAAAGTGTGAGTTAGCCAGTATTCAGGGAGAATAGCCTCTGAAAGCCAAAGGACGGTGTGGATGCATGCAAGGTAAGCATACAGCCTGATCGTCAGCTTGAACAGCATTTCACTGATGGATGTGGGGTGAGGGAAGCTTTGAATTCGGTTGAAGACGCACTCATGGTTGCTCTAAATCTAGAATTTCTTGTGATGGTTCTTGTGTAAGATGTCCTTCCTCCTGGAAGGGCTTCAGTAAGCGATGTGACAGCACGGCCAGCCCTGTAAATGAGAAGAGAAGGATGCCCTGGTGCTGGAGTGCGTACCTGGTTCTGGCCCAGCTTGGTGTTCAGCTTGGGCTCCCGGCTGCTCTGATACTCTACAGCAATACGTGTTTGTGGGGTCTTGGCTCACAGGCAGTTGTCATGGCTGTGGTAAAAAGTGGGGACTCTCCAGAGGCTTTCAGGAAACAGAGGCTTTATTTGGGGGGGTCAGGGAATCCCCCAGCCTCAGGCCAGTGCCTTAGAGAGACCCCGAGCCTGGGGCTGCAGGGCAGTTTTGTACAACACAATCTGGGAGGTAGATACAAATTATACAAACCAATAAAACAATCCAAACACTACATGCCAACTAAGTGACCTAAATTCTAACAAATCCAATACAGGTTTGGGAGTGGTCTCAGGAGAGTCTTGCCAACTAGTGGCTAAAGTTCTTGGACCTTAAAGATAAGAATTCCATGACGGACAAAGGGAAAATTATGCATAACACAAGGATGAAACAAAAAGGAACCAATAAAGAAGAGTCTCCAGGCAGAGGCTCTAGTTCTCCTAGAAACCCTTATCAAACTACGATAAGGATACATTCTAGGACGAGAGGCCCTTTCAAGGTGTTCAAAACTATACTAAACTTACAATAAAAAAACCCTTATACTATATTCATAACTAAAACTTATAAAACATTTCTTGCAAACTCACATCCTGGTTCTGCCACACCATTTTTGAAGAGGTGACAGCCACATGCTTTCCCCCACAGCCTAGGAGGCACACGTATTGGCAGCATAGGGATGTTGCAGGGCTGCAGCTCAAGGAGCGTCTGAAAATGTCATCTTGCAGGACTCTGTAAATGCAGCTACTGTTTCCCAAGAAGGCTAAGAAGAGACCTCATGCTTCATCAGATTAGAATGAAATTTGAAGCTTGAGAGGGATGGCGGAATACATTTAGGATAGTGAGGGAAAAGGCCTACGTGCAATTTCATCAGTGATTTTATAAACATCTTACCATTCTTACAATTCAGGAAAAATAAGCATTTCGTATTACAATTTTTTTTTTTGTCTACTGAAAGCAAAAAAGATTGTAATGCTACTAATGCAGGCTCCAGAACATAATCTTTTAAGAATATAATGTTTAAAGTACTATTGATGCTGAGAGATGTGATTCAATTTCAAGGTATATTAGAAGTACTTATTAGATAAACATATGCTTATTTCTGCTTTTTAAACTAAAGTACACTTCTGTGATGTAACCTATCTTTAGTGCTACATTGAGAGTTAACAGGGCTATAAAGAGAAACCCAAATAAGAAACAATATTGTGATTTTTATCATGATGAGAAAATCTATGTTGTGCTTACAGATAAATTCCAAATGTGAAGCACATACTTCACTTCCTAATTTTGTTTACATGTATGAACTGTAAGTGGAAGGATGCTCCATTTTCACTGTAATCTTTAACAACTGTCTGGGGGGTAATGGCGACACAATCAAGTTACTTGCTCAACCAGAACACTGCAGTCTATATGCAAAACCTCTTTTTACTGAACTACTCAACACTTCTAGAAAAAAAAAAAAAAATAAAAGGGAGAATTCTTGATATGAAAAGTTCAGAATCTGCAAGCACAAAACTAAAGCTTATACCAATAGCGCATTTTAGTGATGGGGAAGTCTAACCCAAAAGGAAATAATGACCCAAAGCACATGTTTTCGTCTGAATAACCTTTCTGAATTTAGTGCTCAGCTGTGAGTACAGTAAAAACATGCTCAAAGCTTTGCTCGATCTTTGACAGACCTAAAGACGCAGAAAAAGACTTTGTCAAAACTAGGAATGGAGTGTAAGTCTCTTGAGTAATCAAAACTCCACCCAGCACTTTGGACATAAATTTTTGCCTGCCATAAACATCTTCTTGCAAAAAAAGCTGAGAGCTGATCTACCAAATCTAAATTCAAAGAGAGAAGGAAATAGTAAATGACGAGTAAGTTTCTTACTGCAGATTATACCCTAATACAAATCCAGAGCATGGTATGGTTGAAGCACAAGCTTAAGACTTTTGTATTTAAATGAACTGTACTAAAAAAGGAAAATGAATACTTTAGTGTTGGTACTGCAGGTTGATATATACTGTTCATAAAATAAGCCAGTGAAAACAATTTGGTTTATCTTCTGATTTTTTGATGGTTTTCTAATATGTCACTGTTGGCAACAATATGTATGCTGCTCTCACAATAAGATTTCTTTGCTATTCTGGTGAACTTAATAAAACTTTGAAAAGTCAAGTGATCGATCAGAGGATCAATTCATATAAGATTTTTCTTCCTTATGTTAAGATTTTTTAGGATAGAATATCCAGTATAGAATTCCTCAGGATGGTAACTATAGGTGAAGAAATATAAATACTCAATTATCAATCTCTTGAAGTGATTCAGTGAGTCATTATGGAAGTGCAAATAACTATATTCAGTAAATTTCAGAAAGAGTTTATTATTATTTCTTCATTGTGGAGATATGAAGGGAGGGGGAAGAATTATAATTAATATCATTAGTACTTCCTCTGTTTTGTTCTTAATTTTCTGATGGTTATACTAGTAGCAGGGAACAAAAAAAAAAAAAACAAACCCTCTTAAGTGCTAGGCTGCTGGCTTGAATTCAGCCCAACTGAATGGAGGGCTGTGCAATGCCATGTGCAAATTGTCTTGATGAACTCACTGGAGCAGACATATGGCTATGGTTTTAGTAATGTTTGGCAGACTGACCAGGGACTGAATAGGTCTGGAAATTAGAGGTTCAAGATTATTGCCATAGAGAAATTAAAGGATATAAGGCAAGGTGCAAAATTGCAATGGAAGAGATTGTTGACACTGTCTTGTGCGATGGAAAAGAAACCCAAGTCTGGATGGCTGATTGAACTTTTAGCCTCTGATTGGGGAACTTGGGAGAAATTGGGGTAAAAATGGAGGAATTTGCAAGAAACAGGTAAACTTAGGAAAAACTGGAGAAAATAATGGGGAAATTTGGGAAAATTGGGGCAGAAACGGGGAAAAATCTGGGGGAAAACCGGAGGAAAAGTGAGAAAAAATCAGGAAAAACTGGATCAAAAAATGAGGACAATCTGGGAATTTTGCTGAGGTATGATCAGCATTTTAAATGCTATTAGGCAGCCTCACTAGCTAAGGGCAAATAAAAAAATCTTTCCTGGATCAATTTTAAAGGTCCATTTGGCTGTCTTAAAATGCCTTTTTTTTTTTTTTTTTTTTTTTTTTCCCTGGACTTAATACCACCAGCATGGAAGTACCATGGCTGCCTAGGAAATCAAACTACAATGTATACAAGAGGGAGAGGGGAGAGAAGTCAGATTTTTTTTTTTTTTTTGCTCGGTCCAAAAAAAATACTCAAAAATACGTTTATTACTTAAGAATCTTGCTTAATTTACTCCTATTTGCAAATCCTCGTTTCCTACTCCTCTCTCTCTTTGAAGATGTCATCCCTTTGCAGAAGTTTTCTCCAGCTTACACTTTTAGGGCTTCTCAACCTGTTGGTCGCATTGCTGCTTCCTTAAGCAGTATTCCTGGTAGTCCTCCTTCTCATGCTGGACTGGAGGCAAGACTGAAGCGAGCATGTGCTGCTCACGAAGTCCATGAGTGTCGTGGAGATGGATGTCTACATGTGTTTATGAAACTGTTCTGATTTGATCTGATCTGTCAGCCCATTGTCTTTGAAGCCATATACTACCCCCATGACCGAAAAATATAACGAAGAGACAGAATATAAGGTGATATTTTACTGTTGCCGCAGCCTGACAAAACTACGTCATCGCTCAGCGATGTAAAAGTCAGAATACACATATCTCCCCAAGGTGTCCTAGTCCACCTAGGACTAACTTTAAAAGGTAGATCACTGAATACATGCAGGCCTCAAAGCAACTTGAAATGCAAACCTTCCCTTCTTGCTAAGTGAAGACGATGACCTACAGAAAGTATTCACTAGTAAAAATTGCTTATTAAACGTCTTGCTCAGAAGAACCCCAAACACACAAATTCTCGCATATCAAGGTTGCTACTTTATACCTGCTCAGGAAGCAGTTTTGTGCAGTCTCCTAAACAACTTCTGCATAGTTTTGCTAATTTAAAATATCTGTCAATGCTTTATTTTCCTGACCTTGGTGTCAATGAAAGCCACGCGGCCTTCCCAAAACCCCCATCAAATGCTTCCTGACACAGGTGGGCTGAGATCAAGAGCCTTGAGTTACTGATTTACTAACCCCACATACAGAGACACACACACTTTGGCCAAGTCCAAGGCTAGTTTTTATGCCTCTGTGTTTAATCTGCTGTGATATTTACATAGCACAGTACAGTTCTTGGTGTGACCTCACTACTGCCAGTGTCTCTGTGGAAAATTTGGGGGGAAATTTGGGGAAAATTAAGGTTTTTGGAGAAAAATTGGGGGAAACTGGAAATCTGAAACTGAAGCAAAAATGAAGAATTTTGGGAAAATTCAGAAAAAAAGAATGGGGAAATTTGGGAGAAATTTTGGAAAAATGATTGGGGCAAAAATGGGAACATCAGAGAGAAATTTGGGGGAAAAAAAAAGGGAAAATTTGGGCAGAAACTGGAGGGAAAAAAGGAAGAAATTTGAGGAAAAAAATGGGGGGAAAAGGAAGAACTTGGGGAAAATTGGGGGAAAACCAGAGGATTTTGGGAAAAATTCAGGAAATTAAAGAAAAACTTGGGCAAAAATGAAGAATTTGGGGAAAAGTGGAGCAAAAACTGGGAGAAATTGGTCAAAAAAAGGAATTTTGGGAGAAAACTTGGCCCAAAGCAGGAAAAATTAGGAAATTGCAGAGCGAAATGGGGAGATTTGAAGGAATAGATTCAAAATTGGGGAAATTTGGGGGAAAACCAGGAAATTGGAGGAAAATTGGGGGAAAACTGTGAAATACTTCAGGAGAATTGAGAGAATTTTGGGGAAAATGGAGCAAAACCAAAGAATTTTGGGAGAAATTGGGGCAAAAATGGGGAAATTTGAGGAAAAATTGGGGAACTTGGGAGAAATTGAGGTAAAAATGGAGGAATTTGCAAGAAACAGGTAAACTTAGGAAAAACTGGAGAAAATAATGGGGAAATTTGGGAAAATTGGGGCAGAAACGGGGAAAAATTTGGGGGAAAACTGGAGGAAAAATGAGAAAAAATCAGGAAAAACTGGATCAAAAAATGAGGACAATCCGGGAAAAATCGGGAAACCCGGGAGAAATCCGATTCCGAACCGGGGAATCTGGGGCCTAACCCAGCTAAAAACTGGGGGGGGGGATTGGGACGAATGGGGCAAAACTCCGGAAAACTGGGAAAAATCGGTGGGAAAGATCCGAAAAATGGGAAAGAAATTCCTGAAAATTCCTGATAGTCACTCACCAGCTTCATCTTGGCCAGCTTCTCCAGCAAGGTGCTGTCGGGGGTCGGCTGCTGTGGGCGAGGGAAGACGCAACGATCAGCGCGACTGATCAGCGAACTTTGTTAGTTGGTTTTTGTTAATTAATTCTGTCCGGCGGTGACGTCATGGGGGGAAGGAGAGGGAAGCGGCGGTGACGTCACGGCCGCCCCAGCCACGTCCCCTCCCCGCTGACAGCAACAGCGCCAGAGCCACGCCCCCAAAGCCACGCCCCCACTTAAAAACTGCACTGCCCGAACCACGCCCCCCCAAAGCCACGCCCCTTCCCGCTAACGACAATGGCGCCCCAAGCCCCGCCCCCGCTCCCCCTCCCCTCCCGCTTCACCTCCTCCTGGCCGCACCGCCCTCAGGCTCCCTTTCCCGCCCTTCCCTCCCCGCCTCACCCGTCGTCCCCTCCTCCCCTCGGCCGCCGCCCCACCCGTGACGTCGCGGCGCGTGGGGGAGCCCTGAGGACATCTCGCGACAGCGCTGCCGCCCTTTACCGGCCCTCCCTGAGCCCCGAGGCGGCGGCGGCGGCGGCGGCGGCGGCTCCGGCGGCAGCTCCGGCGGCAGCGGCAGAAATGGCAGCGGCCTCTGGGATTTTCGGTTTCTTTGAGCCGCTGGCCCCGCCCCCGGCGCGCTCCGATTGGCTCCTTTGGGGGGTGGCGCCCCCTTTTTGGGCACGGTCGGAGGAAGGCTCCTTCTACTCGTCACCAGTCTTGGGATGACGTCACTCGCTGCGCATGCGCGTTCAGCTCGCGCGTTATTAATGAATACCGGAGTTGCACTTTGAAAATTGCCCTGGCCTGAGATTTCTATCTCGACTGTATCTGCTTTAATTAATCTGTGCTTTAATCAATCTCTGCGTTAATCAATCTCTGCTTTAATCAATCTCTAATCTATTTTTGCTTTAATTAATCTCTGCTTTAATCAATCTCTGCGTTAATCAATCTCTGCTTTAATCAATCTCTAATCTATCTTTGCTTTAATCAATCTCTGCTTTAATCAATCGCTGCTTTTCTAAATAATTATCTACTTCAATAAATCTCTAATCAATCTCCGCATTAATCAATCCCTGCTCTAATCAATATCTAATCAATCTCTGCTCTAATCAATCTCTGCATTAATCAATCCCTGCTCTAATCAATATCTAATCAATCTCTGCTCTAATCAATCTCTGCTCTAATCAATCTCTGCATTAATCAATCTCTGCTGTAATCAATATCTAATCAATCTCTGCTCTAATCAATCTCTGCTCTAATCAATCTCTGCTCTAATCAATCTCTGCGTTAATCAATCTCTAATCAATCTCTGCATTAATCAATCTCTGCTCTAATCAATCTCTGCTCTAATCAATCTCTGCTCTAATCAATCTCTAATCAATCTCTGCGTTAATCAATCTCAGTCTCTTCCCGCGTTCCCGTCTCTCACCAACACCTGCAGGCGGCGGGTTCAATGGAAACTTAATGTGAAATTACAAAAAAAAACCCACAGAATTCAGGCAATGATTAGTTAAGCCTGGTTAGGGTTCTGATCAGGCAGAAGTCATTAACGGGGGGGTTCACTAACAGAGGGGTTCATCCATTGTCATTAACGGGGGGTTAATTAACAGAGGGGTTCATCCATTGTCATTAACGGGGGGGTTAATTAACAGGGGGGTTCATCCATTGTCATTAACAGGGGGGGTTCATTAACAAGGGGGGTTCATCCATTGTCATTAACGGGGGGTTAATTAACAGGGGGGTTCATCCATTGTCATTAACGGGGAGGGTTCATTAACAGGGGGGATTCATCCATTGTCATTAACGGGGAGGGTTCATTAACAGGGGGGATTCATCCATTGTCATTAACGGGGGGGGTTCATTAACGGGGGGGGTTCATCCATTGTCATTAACGGGGGGGATTCATTAACAGGGGGGTTTCATCCGTTGTCATTAACACGATTGGATATCCGAGCTGAAATAATTAATAAGAATAATAATTAATAACGATACTAACAATAAAAGTGCTGCAAACGCTGCCGAGCCCAGGGGCGGCGGAGGAAATGAAAGGTCAAAGGGAGGTCAGGGGAAGTAAAGGTGATAAAATGGCGGCCGCGGCCAGGGACCCCTGAGGAGGCTCCTGGCGGCCGAGGAGATGGAAGTCCATCGATGGTCAGTGGCCAGCAGTGACCAGCAGTGACCACCAATGGCCAGCAATGGCCATCACTGACCATCAATGGCCATCACTGACCATCACTGACCATCACTGACCATCAACGGCCATCAATGACCATCAGTGACCATCAGTGACCACCAATGACTCAGGGATCACTTTGGGGTAATTTCTGAGACAGTTTGAGGTCACGTGGGGTCACTCATTGGTCACTTGGGGTCACTTGGGGGTCAGAGGTCACTTGGGGTCACTTTTGAGTCATTTTTGGGTCATTTTTTAACCCTTTTGGAGCCATTTTTAGGTCACTTTTGGGCCATTTTTGATGTCAGTTTTGAGTCATGTTTGGGTCACTTTGGGGTCATTTTTTGGGTAATTTTTGGGTCACTTTGGGGCCATTTTGGGGTCATTTTTTGGGTAATTTCTTGGGCAGTTTCCAGGCAGTTCAAGGCTGTGGTCACTCACTGGTCATTTTGGTGGTTTTGGGTCACTTTGGGGTCATTTCATGGAATTTTGGGGTCATTCTGGGGCAGTTTGGGTCATTTCTTGGCTATTTTGGGGCAGTTTTCAGGATATTTTGGTGGTTTGGGGTCAGTTTGGGGTCATTCAGGAAGAGTTTGGAAATATTTGGGGTAATTTCAGGAGAAATCAGGGCAATTTCGGGGCAGTTTGGGGTCATTTCTTGGGAATTTGGGGGTCGCAATCAACGTGAGCCCCCCCCAACCCCCCTTCCTTTTCTTAAAAAAAAAAAAAAAAACACTGATAAAAAATCACTTTAAAAAAACAACAAAATAAACAACAAGTTTTATTTTTTGCTATGGCAGGTTAAAAAGCAAACGCTCCCAAAAAAAAAAAAATACATTTTAAAATTCTTTTTTTTATTATTATTTTTGGGTTTTTTTTTTTAATAAATTAGCTCTGTCATGTAAAATAATTAGTGTTTTCTCATCATATAGGGTATAAATTATCTATGGTACAAAATATACAGCAGAGGATGAGTCCAGGTTCATCCTTTGGTGATAAAATTGGCAAATTTCATTTATAACACTGACAAAATTAATTAACTTCATTTACAACACTGATAAAATTGGCAGATTTCATTCATAACACTGAGAAAATTAATTAATTTCATTCATAACACTGAGAAAATCAATTAATTTCTCTCCTACACTGATAAAATTAACAAATTTCCTTCATAACACTGATAAAATTAATTTCATGTATAACACTGATAAAATTGGCAGATCTCATTTGTAACACTGGTAAAATTGATTTCATTTAGAACGCTGATAAAATTAATTAATTGCATTTATAACCCTGATAAAATCAATTCATTTCATTTAGAACCCTGATAAAATCAGATTATTTCATTTATAACTCTGATAAAACTCATTAATTTCATTTGGAACACCGATAAAAATTGATTAATTCCATTCATAACGCTGATAAAATTAATTATTCCGTTCACAACACTGACAAAACTCATTAATTTCATTTAGAACACTGCTAAAACTAATGAGTTGGCCCCAATTCTGCCTTAAGTCCCCCCCAGAATTCACAGATTTTCTCAAAATCTCCGCCCCATCGAGGAGATTTTCTCCCAACATTCGGAAATTGTCACCGCAGCTTCCTGAAACCTGCGTATCTGTTCCGCCACTAACACCACCAAATCCACAGATTTCACCACAAACTTGCCAGCTTTTTCCAAAGTTTCCCAAGGATTGCTCCAGAAATCTGAACTTTGGCCAGAATCCCCGGATTTGGGGCCAGAACTCCCGGATTTGGGGCCGGTATCCCCGGATTTGGGGCCGGAATCCTGGGATTTGGGGGCAGAATCCCCGGATTTGGGGCCGGAACTCCCTGATTTGGGGCCAGAATCCCCGGATTTGAGGCCGGAATCCTGGGATTTGAGGCCGGAACTCCCGGATTTGGGGCCGGAATCCCCGGATTTGGGGCCGGAATCCCCGGATTTGGGGCCAGAATCCTGGGATTTGGGACCGGAACTCCCAGATTTGGGGCCAGTATCCCCGGATTTGGGGCCGGAATCCCCGGATTTGGGGCCGGAATCCCCGGATTTGGGGCCAGAATCCCCGGATTTGGGGCCAGAATCCCCGGATTTGGGCCTCTGGCTCTTTCTCTCCCGGATGCAGCTGCCAGAACGGAAAAATCCCAAAAATCCCTCAGAACCCACAAAAAATCCCAGAATTCCAAATCCTTAAAAAGGAGCAAATCCCAAACACCTCCCCCCCCAAAAATCTCCAAATCCTAAAAATCTCCACATTCCCGCCCTCAAATTTCAGTATTTCCCCCAGAATTCCTGAATTTCCCCCGACCTCCCAAATTTTCTCCTCAAATTTCCAAGTTCTCCTCAAAATTCCCAGAATTCCACCCCAATTCCCTCCTAAAATTCCCCCATTTTCCCTCAAAATTAAATTTTTTTCTGAAAATCACCTGATTTCCCTAAAAACCCCAACATTTCCCACCGAATCCCCAAATTTTTCCCAAAATTCGCCCTTGCCTCCATTTCTCCCAATTTTTTCCCCAATTTCCCCAGTTTCTCCCAAATTCCCCCAATTTCCTCCTCATTTTCCCCAGATTCCCCGGATTTTGCCCCAAAATCCTCTCACCTGCTCTCGCTCTCCTTCCTGGGCTCCTTGGGCTCCTCCTGGGGTGGAAAATTTTCCCCAGAAAAATAGGGAAGAAAAAGGGAAATTTAGGAAAAATTACGGGGAAAATGAAGACTTTGGGGAAAATCAGAGCAAAAATTGGATTATTGGGGAGAAATTCAGGTGAAAAGGAAGAATTTGGGGACAACTGGGGGAAAAACAAGAGAAACCTGGAAAAAAATCAGGAAAATGAAGAAAAATTGGAACAAAAATGAAGAATTTGGCGAAAATTGGAGCAAAAACAGGGAAAATGGGCAGGAAGAGGAAATTTGGGAGAAAACTTGGCCCAAAGCAGGAAAAACTGGGAAATTTCAGAGTGAAATGGGGAGATTTGGGGAAATCAATTCAAAACTGGGGGGAATTTGAAGGAAAATCAGGAAATTTGAGGAAAACTGGATGAAAAATGAGGAAAATCCAGGAAAAATCAGGAAACCCAGGAGAAATGGATTCTGAACCGGGGAACTTGGAGCCAAACCGAGCTGAAAACTGGGGGGGATTGGGGCAAATTGAGCAAAACCCTGGAAATTTGGGGAAAATTGGTGGAAAAATAGGAAAAATGGGAAAAGAATTCCTGAAAATTCCCAAAATTCCCTTTACCTCCTTCAACTCCTTGAACTTCTTCCGCCAGACGATGTAGAACTGTACCACCATCACGCGGACCTGGGGGGGTTTGGGGGGTTTTTTTTTGGGAATTTCAGCTCCAGAAATTCCCGAAAAATTCCAGCCCTGCCACCCCCCCCCCCAAAATTTTTGGGAGGAGAAATTGGTGGAAAAACAGGAAAAAAATTCCAAAACTTCCCGAAATTCCCTCACCTCCTTGTAGAGCTCCTTCTGCCTGGCATCGATATCGGAGTCGTCCGAGGTCATCGCACCGACCTGGGGGGGGAGTTGGTTTCTTTTGGGAATCTCAGCTCCAGAAATTCCCCCAAAAAATTCCAGCCCCGCCCCCCCCAAAAATTCCCGAGTTTTGTGAGAAATCGGTGGAAAAACAGGAAAAAAATTCCCGAAAATTCCCAAAATTCCCTTACCTTCTTAACCTCCTTGAACGTCTTCTGCCAGGTGACGTACAGCTCTGCCAGCATCGCGCGGGCCTGGGGGGGGAGTTGGGGTTTTTTCCTGGGAATTTTAGCTCCAGAAATTCCTGAAAAATTCCAGCCCCGCCCCGCTCCCCCTCACCAAATTCCCAGGTTTTGGGAAAAATGGGGAAAAAAGTTCCCGAAAATTCCCGGAATTCCCTCACCTGCTTCGCGTCCTCGAGCTTCTCCAGCAAGGCCTCCTCAGCGTTGCTGAAGTCGTCCGACGTCATCGTGCTGGCCTGGGCAGGGGCGGGGGGGTTGGGTGTTTTTTTTGGGAATTTCAGCTCCAGAAACTCCCTGAAAAATTCCAGCCCAACCCCCCAAAAATTCCCCAGTTTTGGGAAAAATCAGTGGAAAAACGGGAAAAAAAAAAAATCCCGAACGTTCCCCAAATTCCCTCACCTCCGCCAACTGCTCCATCTCCTTCTGCCAGGTGACGCTGAACTCTGTCCACCTCACGCAGGGCTGGGGAGGGGAGGTTGGGGTTTCTTTTGGGAAATTTCAGCTCCAGAAATTCCCCAAAAATTCCAGCCCCGCCTCCCAAAAAAAATTCCTGAGTTTTGGGGGAAAAAAATCGGTGGGAAAACGGGGGAAAAAAAATCCTGAACATTCCCGAAATTCCCTCACCTTCTCAAACTCCTCCAAGATCTTCTCGCAGGCAACGTAGAACTCTGACCACATCACGACGGCCTGGGGGGGGTTTTGGGGTTTCTTTTGGAAATTTCAGCTCCAGAAAGTCCCCGAAAATTCCAGCCCCACCCCCTCAAAAACTCTTGAGTTTTGGGAAAAATGGGTGGAAAAATGGGAAAAAAATTCCCAAAATTCCCTCACCTGCTTCACCTCCTTGAGCTTCTTCCGCCAGGTGGCGCAGAACTCTGATAGCATCTCGCGGGCCTGGAGGGGGTTGGGGTTTTTTCCTGGGAATTTCAGCTCCAGAAATTCCCGAAAAATTCCAGCCCCACCCCCCCCCCCCCGCCAAAATTCCTGAGTTTTGGGAAAAATTGCTGGAAAAACAGGAAAACCAATTCCCCAAATTTCCCAAAATTCCTTCACCTTCTCCATCTCCTGCATCTTCTTCCGCCAGGCGATGTTGAGCTCTGACCTCATCACGCGGGCCTGGGGAGGGCGTTTTGGGGTTGTTTTTGGGAATTTCAGCTCCAGAAATTCCCCAAAAATTCCAGTTCCACCCCTCCCCCCCCCTCAAAATTCCTGAGTTTTGAAAAAAAATCGGTGGAAAAACGGGGAAAAAAAATTCCCGAAAATTCCCGAAATTCCCTCACCTTCTCCAGCTTCTTCAGCAAGGCGATCCTGAACTCTGACACCATCACGTTGGCCTGGGGGGGTGTTTTTTTTTGTTTTTTTGGGAATTTCAGCTCCAGAAATTCCCCAAAAATTCCCGCCCCCCCCCCCCGCCAAAAAATTCTTGAGTTTTGGGAAAGATCCGTGGAAAAATGGGGGGAAAAAAATTCCCGAAAATTCCCGAATTCCCCTCACCTGCATCAACTCCTCCATCTCCTTCAGCAAGGCCTCCATGACCATGTTGGAGTCATCCGACGTCATCACACGGACCTGGAGGGGTTTTGGGGTTTTCTTTCGGGAATTTCAGCTCCAGAAATTCCCCAAAAATTCCAGCCCCGCCCCCCCCATCCCCTCCAAAAAAAATTCCCGAGTTTTGGAAAAAATGGGTGGAAAAATGGGGAGAAAAAAAATCCTGAAAATTCCTGGGAATTCCCCTCACCTGCTCCACCTCCCAGAAGCGCTTCAGCAATTTCTCGATGGTGAAGTCCAACAGATCCGACGTCACCGCGCCCGGCCTGGGGGGGATTTTTGTTTTCTTTTGGGAATTTCAGCTCTGGAAGTTCCCGAAAAATTGCGGCCCTGCCCCCTAAAAAATCCTCGAGTTTCAGGAAAATAATTAGTGGAAAAATCGGAAAAACAGGAAAAAAAATTCCCAAAATTCCCTCACCTGCTTCACCTCCTCGAGCTGCTTCTGCCAGAAGACGTAGAGCGCTGACGCCACCTTTCTGTCCTAGGGGAGGGGGTTTGGTTCCTTTTAGGAATTCCAGCTCCAGAAATTCCCGAAAAATTCCAGCCCCGCCCCCCCCAAAAATTCCTGAGTTTTGGAAAAAATCAATGGAAAAATTGGAAGGAAAAAAATTTCCTGAAAATTCCCCAAATTCCCTCACCTTCTCCATCTCATCCAGCAACGTCCGCATGGCCTTGACGTTGATGTCGCTCAACGTCTTCCTGCCGCCCTGGGGGGGTTTTGGGGTTTTTTTTTGGGAATTTCAGCTCCGGAAGTTCCCGAAAAATTGCGGCCCCGCCCCCTAAAAAATCCTCAAGTTTTGGGAAAATAAATGGTGGAAAAATCAGAAAAACAGGAAAAAAAATTCCCAAAATTCCCTCACCTGCCTCCAATCCTCCAGCTCCTTCAGCCAGGCCTCGAGGGCATCGTTGGAGTCGTCCAACGTCTTCGCGCTGGCCTGGGGGGTGTTTTGGGTTTTTTTTTGGGAATTCCAGCTCCAGAAATTCCCGAAAAACAGCCCCGCCCTCCCAAAAAATTGCTGCGTTTTGGAAGAAGTAAGAGGGAAAATGGGAAAAAAAAATTACCCAAATAATTCCCGAAACTCTCTCACCTGCTTCACCTCCTCGAGCTGCTTCTGCCAGAAGACGTAGAGCGCTGACGCCACCCCGTTGGCCTAGGGGAGGGGGTTTGGTTCCTTTTAGGAATTCCAGCTCCAGAAATTCCCGAAAAATTCCAGCTCCGCCCCCCCCAAAAATTCCTGAGTTTTGGGAAAAATCAATGCAAAAATTGGAAAGAAAAAATTTCCTGAAAATTCCCCAAATTCCCTCACCTTCTCCATCTCATCCAGCAATGTCCGCATGGCCTCGACGTCGATGTCGTTCAACGTCTTCCTGCCGCCCTGGGGGGGTTTTGGGGATTTTTTTGGGAATTTCAGCTCCAAAAACTCCCAAAAAAATTCCAGCCCCATTCCCCCCCCCCGCCTAAAAATTCCTGAGTTTTGGGAAAAATCAGTGGAAAAAAGGGAAAAAATAATCCTGAACATTCCCGAATTTCCCCTCACCTTCTCCATCTCCTGGAACTTCTTCCGCAAGGCGATGTTGGACTCCGACCTCGTCGCACTGGCCTGGGTGGGTGGTTTTGGGTTTCTTTAGGAAATTTCAGTTCCAGAAATTCCCCAAAAACTTCCAGCCCCCCCCCCCCAACAATTCCTGAGTTTCAGGAAAAATCAGTTAAAAAAATAGGAAAAAAAATTTCCCAAAAATTCCTGAAATTCCCTCGCCTGCTCCAACTGCTCCAGCTTCTTCAGAAAGGCCTCGACGCCGATGTCGTCTGACCTCATCACATAGACCTGGAGAGATTTGGGGGTTTTTTTGGGAATTTCATCTCCAGAAATTCCCCAAAAATTCCAACCCTGCCCCCCCCCCCCCAAATTCCTGAGTTTTGGGAAAAATCAGTGGGAAAACGGGAAAAAAAATTCCTGAACATTCCCCAAATTCCCTCACCTTCTCCCACTTCTCGAACTTCTTCTGCAAGACGATCCTGAACATCATGAAGCACACACAGATCTGGGGAGGTTTTGGGTTTTTTATTTGGAATTTCAGCTCCAGAAATTCCCAAAAAATTCCAGCCCCGCCCCCCACCAACAATTCCCGGGTTTTGGGAAAAATCAGTTAAAAAACGGGAAAAAAATTTTCCCAAATATTCCTGAAATTCCCTCACCTGCTCCAAGTACTCGAGCAGCTCCGACATCTTCGCGACAGCCTGCGGAGGTTTTTGGATTTTTTGGGAGTTTCAGCCACAGAAATTCCCCAAAAATTCCAGCCCCGTCCCCTCACCAAATTCCCGAGTTTTGGGTTGTTGCTCACCAGCTCCCGCCGCACTTTGGAGGACTCCAACCCCATACCGGGGGGGATTCTTGGGGAGAAAACTCCCGGAATCCGGTGTTTTCCTGTGGTGACGTCATAAGAGGAAAGTGGCAGTGACGTCACGGCCGCCCAGGCCACGCCCCTCCCGTTGATATCAGCGCCCCAGCCGCGCCCCCTTTACGCCCCGCCCCCCTCCCGCTTCAGCGCCCCCTGGCGGCGCCGCCCTCAGCCTCCGTTTCCTGCCCTTCTCCCCCCCGCTCCCGTTCCCCCCCCTCGGCCGCGCCGCTGCCCCGCCGTCCCCCCACCGCAGCCCAACTCGTGACGTCGCGGCGCGGGGGAGCCCTGACGACATCTCGCGACAGCGCTGCCGCCCTTTACCGGCCCTCCCTGAGCCCCGAAGCGGCGGCGGCTGCGGCGGCTGCGACGGCTGCGGCGGCTCCAGCAGCTCCAGAAGCCCCGGCAGCTCCGGCGGCAGCGGCAGAAATGGCAGCGGCCTCTGGGACTTTCGGTTTCTTTGAGCCGTTGGCCTCGCCCCCGGCGCGCTCCGATTGGCTCCTCTGAGGGGGTGGCGCCCCCTTTTGGGGGACGGTCGGAGGAAGGCTCCTCCTCCTCAGCACCAGTCTTGGGATGACGTCACTCGCTTCGCATGCGCGTTCATCTCACGCGTTAATAACGAATACCGGAGTTGGACATTGAAAATTGCCCTGGCCTGAGATTTGTATCTCGACTATATCTGCTTTAATTAATCTGTGCTTTAATTAATCTCTGTGTTAATCAATCTCTGCTTTAATCAATCTCTGCTTTAATCAGTCTCTGCTTTAATCAACCTTTGCTTTAATCAATCTCTGGTTTACTAAATAATCATCTACTTTAATAAATCTCTAATTAATTTCTACTTTAATCAATCTCCAATCAATCTCTGCCTTAATCAATCTCTGCCTTACTCAATCTCTACTTTAATCAATCTCTAATTAATCTCTGCTTTAATCAATCGCTGCTTTACTAATCAATTATCTACTTCAATAAATCTCGAAAAAATCTTTGCATTAATCAATCCCTGCTCTAATCAATCTCTAATCCATCTCTGCGTTAATCAATCTCTAATCAATCTCTGCGTTAATGAATCTCAGTCTCTTCCCGCGTTCGCCTCTCACCAACACCTGCAGGCGGTGGTTTTAATGGAAACTTATTGTGAAATTACAAAAAAAAAAAAAAAATTGGGCAGTGATTAATTAAGTCTGGTTAGGGTTCTGATGGGGCAGAAGTCACTAATGGGAGGGGTTCATCCATTGTCATTAATGGGGAGGGTTCATAATCAGCATTGACTTCAATGGGTAGACCTGGTGTCCTCAAATCCCCATTGACTTCAATGGGTAGACCTGGTGTCCCCAAATATCCCGCTTTACTTCAATGGGTAGACCTGGTGTCCCCAAATATCCCGCTTTACTTCAATGGGTAGACCTGGTGTCCCCAAATATCCCGCTTTACTTCAATGGGTAGACCTGGTTTCCCCAAAGTATCCCAATTGACTTCAAGGGGTAGACCAGGTGTCCAAAAATCTCCGTTGTCCTCAGGGGGTAGACCTGGTCTCCCAAAATCCCAATTGACTTCAATGGGTAGACCTGGTGTCCCCATATATCCCCTTTGACTTCAATGGATAGACCTGGTGTCCCCAAATCAGCATTGGCTTCTAAGGGTAGACCTGGTGTACCGAGATCTGCATTGCCTTCAATTTGTAGACCTGGTGTCCCAAAATCTCCTTTGACTTCAATGGTAGACCTGGTGTTCCCAAATATTTTGCTAATTACCATACAAAGTGGGGGAATGGAATGTACCAGGGTTATGAATACACATTTGTATTTTGGATATTGGACAGTTCTGCAAATAAATTGACTCTGTGATTTTCTGTGAGGCGCAGTATGTTTTTGGGAGCTATACCACACGCTGCCCAGCACTGCAATAAACACACCCTTTCTAACTTTAAACTGTCAGAGAGTATTTTGTCCGTCTCAGTTGGATATCGGCATTAGGTCAATATTCATATTTTTAATCAATCACCATGGTGGTGAAGGGTCTGGAGGGGAAATCATGAGAAGAGTGGCTCAGGTCACTTGATTTGTTCAGTCTGGAGGAGCCCAAGGGGAGACCTGGCTGCTCTTTACAACGTCCTTGTGGTTCAGAAAATGGAGGGGCAGGCGCTGATCTCTTCACTCTGGTGAACAGCACGTTCTGTAATTCTGTGAAAAAACGACGTTGCACCTTTTTTATATTCAGTTACAAGTTTAATTAAAAGAAAATGAAATAGAATAAGAATAGACAAGAAGGAGACAAAAGAAGGCAGCTTCTCAGCTGAGGGCGCAAAGCAACACACCCCGCCCATTCTGAGGTCTTTGGTGTTTAAAAGTCTTGGTGTTACATATTTAAACAAGCATTTAAATAAATGTTATGTATTTAAATAAATGCGTGCTTCAAATATTCATTTTGGTTTCCAGACCCCCCCCCAAGCACACAGGTTATCTGTGGGACTCCACGCAATCCTGGATGGACACTGTAAATCTGTCTTCTGGAGATTTAAACCCTCAAATTGTTAATTGTTCTTGATCAGAAATCTTAAGATTAGGAATTCCAGACATCCCTTCTGTCTTCTATCTAGTTGAGGCGTTAAAAAAAAACCTACAAAACCCTCCCATCTCTACTTTGTTGCCATCTGAAACTGCACCTCCGTTACATTTTTAAATTCCACAAATGAAAGGAAATACAGCACAACCTTCTTCCACTCGATGCATGGGATGGTTCAAGGCAAATTTGGGAGGAGAACTCCTCGGGAAACCCTCCCTCCCCTCCCCCAGTCGGTTCTGGAGAAAACTCCTCAGAGAGAAAGTGGAAAGAAACCTCTTTATTAAATCAGCAGAGCATTCCCCCAGCACAAATAAATTGAACAATAACAGGTGATGAATTAAGGAAAACAGAAGTCCCTCCTGTAGATGGTTTCTGCTCTCAGAAACCATCAATGGGGAGATTTGGGGAACCCACGGTCTACCCACTGGGAGCAATGGGGATTTGGGGACACCAGGTCTACCCCTTGAAGTCAATGGGGATTTGGGGACACCAGGTCTACCCATTGAAGTCAATGGTGATTTTGGGACACCAGGTCTACCCACTGAAGGCAAAGCAGATTTTGGGACACCAGGTCTACCCATTGAAGTCAACGCAGATTTTGGGACACCAGGTATACCCAGTAAAGACAATGGGGATTTTGGGACACCAGGTCTACTCATTGAAGTCAATGGGGATATTTGGGACACCAGGTCTACCCATTGAAGTCAAAGGTGATTTTGGGACACCAGGTCTACCCATTGAAGTCAATATATACTTAGGGATACCAGGTCTGCCCACTGAAGTTAATGGGGATGTTTGGGACACCAGGTCTACTCATTGAAGTCAATGGGGATTTTGGGACACCAGGTCTACTCATTGAAGTCAATGGGGATATTTGGGACACCAAGTCTACCCGTTGAAGTCAATGGTGATTTTGGGACACCAGGTCTACCCATTGAAGTCAATGGTGATTTTGGGACACCAGGTCTACCCTCTGAAGTCAAAGGACATTGTTCATTAATAACACTGATAAAATCCTGAGGATATAAAAACCCCAGGTAACAAAACCGTCCCAGGGGTATTTTTGGGCTTTTTTTTTTGGGGGGGGGGTTCACCGTTTTGGGACATTTTGGGGTGCCCCGATTGATTTTGGGGTGATTTGGGGTGGATTTGGGGTCATTTTTGGGCGTTTTTGGGGCTTTTTTGGTTTTTTTTTGGCAGAGGACTTTTCGCTGATGCTGGCGCCCCCTGGTGGACATCGACATCAGCCCCCACGCGAATGTGCCAAAAATCCCCAAAATTCACCCCAAAAATCCCCAAAATTCGCCCCAAATCCACACAAAAGTCCCCAGAATTTACCCAAAAATTCACCCACAAAAATCCCCAAAATTCACCCAAAAAAATCCCTGAAATTCACCCAAAAAAATCCCCAAAATATACCCAAAAATCCCCAAAATTCACCCAAAAATCCCCAAAATTCACCCAAAAATCACAAAAATTCACCCCAAATCCACAGAAAAGTCCCCAAAAATTCACCCGAAAACCCCCAAAATTTACCCCAGAATTGGCCCCAAATCCACTGAAAAAGTCTCTAAATTTTCTGAAATTTCTCCCCAAACCCCCCAAAGTTTCTAAAATTTCCCGAAAAAATCCCCAAATTTTCACCCAGACCACCAAAATTTGCAAAGAAAGCTCCAAATTCCTCCTGCACTTCCCTCACTTTCTCTCCCCAAATTTTCCCACCATTCCCAAAATTTTTTCCAATATTCCCTCAATCTCCCCAAGAAGCGCTCCCAAAAATTGGAATTTTGGCCGGAATCCTCGGATTCAGGGCCGGAATTCCCGGATTTGGGGCCGGAATTCCCGGATTTGGGGCCGGAATCCTCGGATTTGGGGCCGGAATCCTCGGATTTGGGGCCAGAATCCTCGGATTTGGGGCCGGAATTCCCGGATTTGGGGCCGGAATCCTCGGATTTGGGGCCGGAATTCCCGGATTTGACGCTGGAATCCGGGGGTTTGAGGATGGAATCCCAGGATTCGAGCATGAAATCCTGGGATTTGAGGATGACATCCTGGGATTTGACGATGGAATCCCCGGTTTCGATGATGGAATCCGTGATTTTGAGGATGGAACCCCTGGATTTGAGGATGGAATCCTGGGATTTGAGGATGGAATCCTGGGATTTGAGGATGGAATCCCGGCATTTAAGGATGGAATCCCGGGTATTGAGGCCGGAATCCCCAGATTTGAGGCCAGAATTCCCGGATTTGAGGCCAGAATTTCCGGATTTGAGGCCAGAATTCCCGGATTTGAGGTCAGAATTCCCGGATTTGAGGCCGGAATTCCCAGATTTGAGGCCGGAATTCCCGGGTTTGAGGCCGGAAATCCCGGATTTGAGGTCAGAATTCCCGGATTTGAGGTCAGAATTCCCGGATTTGAGGTCGGAATTCCCGGATTTGAGGCCAGAATTCCCAGATTTGAGGCCGGAATTCCCAGATTTGAGGCCGGAATTCCCAGATTTGAGGGCGGAATTTCCAGATTTCAGGGCGGAATCCTGGGATCTGAGGCTGGAATTCCCGGATTTGGAGCCGGAATTCCCAGATTTGGAGCCGGAATTCCCGGATTTGCAGCCGGAATTCCCGGATCTGAGGCTTGGGCTCCATTCCCTCTCCCGGCTGCAGCTGCCGGGGCAGAAAAATTCCAAAAATCCCTCAGAGCCCAAAAAATTCCCAGAAAAACTCCAAACCCTAAAAAGAGAGCAAATCCCAACCCCACCCCCAAAATCCCCAAATCCCAAAAATCTCCCCATTTCCCCCCTCAAATCCCAACATTTCCCCCAAAATTCCTGAATTTCCCCCGGCCTCCCAAATTTTCTCCCCAAATTCCCAAGTTTTCCTCAAAATTCCCACAATTCCAACCAAATTCCCTCCTAAAACCCCAACCTTTTCCCTCAAAATTAAATTTTTTCCTGAAAACTGCCCAATTTCCCCACAATTTCCCCCCAAATCTCCAAATATTTTCCCAAAATTCACCTTCACCTCCATTTCACCCAAATTTTTCCCCAATTTCCCCATTTTTGCCCCAATTTCTTCCAACTTTCCCAAATTTTTCCCCAATTACCCCAGTCTTAATTTGTTCCAATTTTTCCCAAAATTTCCACAGTTTTGCCCCAATTTCTCCCAAATTCTCCGATTTTTTCCCAAATTCCCCCATTTTCCTTCTCATTTTCCCCCAATTTCTCCAAATTCCCCATTTTTTCCCCCAAAATCCCCTCACCTGCTCCCACTCTCCTTCCTGGGCTTCTTGGACTCCTCCTGGGGCAGAAAATTTTGGGTAAAATTCAGAGAACAGCAGAAAAATGATGAAAAAAAGGGGAAATTCGGGAAAATTTGGGGGGAAAATGAAGGTTTTTGGAGAAAAACTGGGGGGAAATGGAAATTTGAGAGCAATTGAAGCAAAAATGAAAAATTTTGGGAAAAATCAGAAGAAAGAATGGGGAAATTCGGGAGAAATTTTGGAAAAATTATTGGGGCAAAAATGGGAAAATCAGAGAGAAATTTGGGGCAAAAAAAGGGAAATTTGGGCAGAAGCTGGAGAAAAAAAGGAAGAACTTTGAGGAAAAAAATGGGGGAAAAGGAAGAACTTGGGGACAATTGGGGGAAAAAGCAGAGGAATTTGGGAAAAAATCAGGAAATTCAAGAAAAAATGGGGCAAAAATGAAGAATTTTGGGAAAAGTGGAGCAAAAACTGGGAAAATGGGCAAAAAAAGGAAATTTGGGAGAAAACTCGGCCCAAACCAGAAAAAGTTGGGAAATTTCAGAGGGAAATTGAAAGATTTGGAGAAATTGATTTCAACTTGGGGAAATTTGGGGGGAAAAGCAGGAAATTTGAGGAAAATTGGAGGAAAACTGTGAAATACTTCAGGAGAATTGAGAGAATTTTGGGGGAAAACGGAGCAAAACCAAGAATTTTGGGAGAACATGGGGCAAAAATGGGGAAATTGGAGGAAAAATTGGGGAACTTGAGAGAAATTGGGGTAAAATGAGGAATTTGCCAGAAACAGGTAAACTTAGGAAAAACTGGAGAAAATAATGGGTAAAATTGGAAGAAGTTTGGGAAAATTTGGGCAGAAACGGGGAAAAATTTGGGGGAAAGCCGGAGGAAAAATGAGAAAAGATCCGGAAAAACTGGATCAAAAAATGAGGACAATCCGGGAAAAATCGGGAAACCCGGGAGAAACCCGATTCCGAACCGGGGAATCTGGGGCCAAACCCAGCTGAAAACTGGGGGGGGATTGGGGACGAATGGGGCAAAACTCCGGGAAAACTGGGAAAAGAACGGTGGAAAGATCAGAAAAACGGGGAAAAAAAACCTCCAGAAAGTTCCTGATGGTCACTCACCAGCTTCATCTCGGCAAGGGCTCCTCCAGCGAGGGCTCCTCGCTGCTGTCGGGGTCGGCTGCTGCGGGCGAGGGAAGACGCGACCGATCGGCGCGACCGATCAGCGAGCTTCCTGAATTGGTCTGGAGCGAGTTACATTTCTACAGCAAGCTCATTAATAAACAGAATCAGCACGTTTCATCGGTCTGCTCCGAAAGGTCACCTTTGGACAACCCCACCTCCTTGGCCGTTGGCTCTGCTGCCTTCTTCCTCATTTGATCGACCGCAAGATCTCCTTTCGTTATGAACGTCTGCCTCGAGGACGCGCTGCCCTTGTCCCTGGTTGGTGGCAGCTGGGCCGAGCTGCCTAAGTCAGCGCGTTGTCTCGGGGAGCACTTCCCTCAAGGGGACGTGCCCCTTGTCTCGCGGCCGTTTCCCAACAGCCTGACGTCATCGCGCCGGCCCGGGATGGGGGGAGGGGGTTTGGGTTTCTTTAGGGAATTTCAGCTCCAGGATATTCCACAAAACTTGCAGTCCCACCTCCCCAAAAGTTCCTTGATTTTTAAGTTTTCTGCTCACCGGGGTCCGGCAGCGCTTTGCAGGCCAACTTCGGCATCCTGGAGGGAAAAACCCCCCGGAATCCGGTGTCCCCAAAGTCTCCGTTGCTGTCAGTGGGTAGACCTGGTCTCCCCAAATATCCCCATTGACTTCAAAGGGTAGACCTGGTGTCCCCAATATTCCCATTGACTTATATGGGTAGACCTGGTGTCGCAAACATCTCCATTGACTTCAATGGGTAGACCTGGTGTCTCCAAGTATCTCCATTGACTTCAATGGGTAGACCTGGTGTCCGAAAATCTCCATTGACTTCAATGGGAAGACCTGGTGTCCCCAAACATCCCCATTGCCTTCAATGGGTAGACCTGGTGTCCCCAAACATCCCCATTGTCTTCAATGGGTAGACCTGGTGTCCCAAACATCCCCATTGTCTTCAATGGGAAGACCTGGTGTCCCAAACATCCATATTGACTTCAATGGGTAGACCTGGTGTCTCAAAATATCCACATTGACTTCCATGGGTAGACCCGGTGTCCCCAAATACCCCCGTTGACTTCAATAGGTAGACCTGGTGTCCCCGAATATCCCCATCGACTTCAATCGGTAGACCTGGTGTCCCCAAATATCCCCATTGACTTCAATTGGTAGACCTGGTGTCCCCAAACATCCCCATTGACTTCAATGGGTAGATCTGGTGTCCCAAAATTCCCTTTGACTTAAAAGGGTAGACCTGGATTCCCAATTATCCCCATTGACTTCAATGGGTAGACCTGGTGTCCCCCAATATCGCCATTGACTTCAATGGGTAGACCTGATGTCCCAAATATCCCCATTGACTTCAAAGGGTAGACCTGGTGTCCCAAATCTCCCCCATTGACTTCAATGGGCAGACCTGGTGTCCCCAAATATCCCCATTGAATTCAGTGGGTAGACCTGGTAGCCACAAAATTCCCATTTACTTCAATGGGTAGACATGGTGTCTCTAAATATCCCCATTGACTTCAAGGGGTAGACATGGTGTCCAAAAATATCCCCATTGACTTCAATGGGTAGACCTGGTGTCCCCAAATCCCGATTGACTTCAATGGGTAGACCTGGTGTCCCCAAATCTCCATTGACTTCAACGGGTAGACTTGGTGTCCCCAAATATCCCCATTGACTTCAACGGGTAGACCTGGTGTCCAAAATATCCCCATTGACTTCAACGGGTAGACCTGGTTTCCCTAAATCCCCCTTGACTTCAATGGGTAGACCTGGTGTCCCCCAATATTGCCATTGACTTCAATGGGTAGACCTGGTGTCCCCAAATATCCCCATTTACTTCAAGGGGTAGATCTGGTGTCCAAAATATCCCCATTGACCTCAATGGGTAGACCTGGTGTCCCAAATATCCCCATTGACTTCAATAGGTAGACCTGGTGTCCCAAATATTCCCATTGACTTCAATAGGTAGACCTGGTGTCCCAAATCCCTCCATTGACTTCGATGGGTAGACCTGGTGTCCCAAATATCCCCATTGACTTCAATGGGTAGACCTGGTGTCTCACATAGCTCCCTGCTGGGGGAGGAGGCGCCTGTCTGGCCACGCCCCCTGCGGTCTGGGCCACGCCTCCTATGCAAATGACCCCAGGGAAATGGCTAAATAAGGGGAAAAACCCCGCAGATTTTGGGGGAAATTTGGGGCATTTTGGGGGAATTTTGGGGAGTTTGGGGTCTCCCGAATCCAGGTTCACTTCGTGCCCACCCTGTGCTCAGCGCTGACTTTTCTTTGCAGCTTTCACGGACGCTTAAATCTCCATTCTTTAATAAATCCTTTATTGATAAAAACCGGCTGATTTCCTTTATAACAATTATAAAACGGGTTAATTTCATTGATAACACTGATGAAATTGGCACATTTCATTTGTAACGCTGATAAAATTAATTAATTTCATTTATAACACTGATGAAACTGATCAATTTCATTTATAACACTGATAAACTCGGCCGATCTCATTTGTAACACCGATAAAATTGGCACATTTCATTTGTAACGCTGATAAAATTAATTAGTTTCATTTATAACACTGATAAACTTGGCTGATCTTGTTCATAACAATTAGAAAATGGATTAATTTCATTCATAACAATGACAAAACCGGCAGATTCCGTTTAAAGAAACATCAAGAATCTATAAATTCACCATTTTAAAATAAATCTCTGTCGTTCTTTATGTTCTCCTCATCATATTAAAATAACAGGTAACAAAACCAGCCCAGGGGTTGTTTTGGGCTGTTTTTTGGAGGGGTTTCACCGTTTTGGGACATTTTGGGGTGCCCCAATTGATTTTGGGGTGGTTTGGGGTGGATTTGGGGTCATTTTTGGGCGTTTTTGGGGTTTTGTGCAGATGAAGTTTTGCTGATGCTGGCGCCCCCTGGTGGACACCGACATCAGCCCCCCCCCCCCCCACCCGGAGGTGCCCAAAATCCCCAAAATTCACCCCAAATCCACACAGAAGTCCCCAGAATTCACCCAAAAATTCACCCCAAAAATCCAAAAACTTACCCCATAATTCACTCAAAAGTCCTCAAAATTCACCCCGAAAATTCACCCAAAAAATCCCCAAAATTCACCCCAAATCCACCCAAAAATTCACCCAAAAGTCCCCAAAATTCACCCCAAAATTCACCCAAAGATCCCCAAAATTCGCCCCGAACCGACTGAAAAATCTCTAAAATTCACCCCAAAATTCACCCCCAAAATTCACCCCAAATCCACCAAATTTACCCCAAAATTTACCCCCCAATCCCCCAGATTTTCTGAAATTCCTCCCCGAATCTCCCGAAGTTTCCAAAATTTCCCCTGAACACCCCCAAATTTCCCAAAAAAATCCCCGAATTTTCTTCCATTTTTTTTCCCAGTGACACCAAAGCCCCCAAACACCCTGCAAACTTCACCCCCCGGATTTTTCCGCTATTTCCCACAATTTTTTCCACCATTCCTTCACTTTACTCCATAATTTACACCAGAAACCTCGTTTTTGCCAGAATTCCTGGATTTGGGGCCAGAATTCCCAGATTTGGGGCCGGAATCCTTGGATTTGGGGCCGGAATTCCCGGATTTGGGGCCGGAATTTCCAGATTTGGGGCGAGAATCCTCGAATTTGGGGCCGGAATTCCCGGATTCAGGGCTGGAATCCTCGGATTCGTGGCCGGAATCTTCAGATTCGTGGCCGGAATCGTCGAATCCGAGGCCAGAATCCCAGGATTTGCGGCGGGAATTCCCGAATTCGCGGCCGGAATCCTGCAATTTGAGGTTGCAATTCCGGATTTCCAGGCTGGAATTCCGGAATTCGGCCCTGCAATTCTTGAATTCGAGGCTGGAATCCTGGAATTTGAGGTTGGAATTCCTGATTCCAAAGCTGGAATCCTGGAATTCGAGGCTGGAATTCCTAAATCCAAGGCTGGACTCCTGGTATTCCAAGGTGGAATTCCTGATTCCCAGGCTGGAATCCTGGAATTTGAGGTTGGAATTCCTGATTCCAAGGCTGCAATCCCCGGGTTCAGGGCTGGAATCCTCAGCTTTGGGCCTTTGGCTCTTTCTCCTCTCCCGGATGAAGCTGCCGGGGCAGAAAAATCCCAAAAATTCCTCAGAGCCTCCAAATAATCCCAGAAAAACTCCAAACCCTGGCTCAGAAGGGAGCAAAACCCTCCCCCTCCCCAAAAAATGCCC
Organism: Phylloscopus trochilus trochilus; assembly: GCA_016584745.2. Lineage (NCBI taxonomy): Eukaryota > Metazoa > Chordata > Aves > Passeriformes > Phylloscopidae > Phylloscopus > Phylloscopus trochilus. The sequence continues at coordinate 7,465 of WQNJ02000055.1, read as the reverse complement.
AAATCCTAAAAACCGCCCCAATTTCCCCCTCAAATCCCAACATTTTTCCCCAAAAACTCCTCCATTTCCCTCGGCCTCCCAAACTTTCTCCCAAAATTCCCACGTTTTTCCTCCAAATTCCCAGAATTCCACCCGAATTCCCTCCCAAAATCCCAACCTTTTCCTCAAAAAATCATTTTTTTCCCCCAAAAAACCCACCCCATTTCCCTGAAAAACCCAAATTTCCCCCCCAAATCCCCAATTTTTTTTCTTTTCCCCAAACTCCCCTTTGCCTCCGCTTCTCCCGCGTTTTCCCCGACTTCTCCCAAACTTCCCAATTTTGCCGCAATTTCCCCGTTCCTACCTCAGTTTCTCTCAAAAAATTTCCCTGGTTTCGCCCCAATTTTTTTCCCAAATCTCCCCATTTTTGCCTTAATTTTCTTCCCAATTTTTTTTCCCCGAATTTCCCTGTTTTCCCCCTGGATTTTCCCTGGATTTTGCCCCAAAATTCTCCCCCCCAGAATTCCCTCACCTGCTCCGGCTCCCCTTCCAGGGCTCCAGCGGGTCCAGTAGAGGGAAAAGCTCCTTTTGGCGGGAAAGCCGAGAAATGTGGGATAAACGGGGGAAAACCGGGAGAAACTGGAGCGAGAATGAGGAATTTTTGGGAAACCTGGGAAAAGTCGATTCTGAACCGGGGAATTTGGGGCCGAACCGAGCAGAAAACCGTGGGGAACCGGGACAAATCGGGGCGAAACTCCGGAAATTCGGGAAAAACCGCTGGGAAAAAACACGGGGAAAAAAAAAAATTCCTGAAAATTCCCCAAAGTTCCCTCACCTTCTCCAGCTCCTCGAGCTTCTTCCGCAAGGCAGCGCCGGGCTCTGAGCTCATCGCGCGGGCCTGGGGAAGTTTGGGGGTTTTTATTTTGGGAATTTCAGCTCCGGAAATTCCCGAAAAAATTCCAGCCCCGCCCCCCCCACCCCACCAAAAAAAAATTCCCGAGTTTTGGGTTTTTGCTCACCTGCTCCCGCAGCTCTTGGCAGCCCCCCTGCACCATCCTGGGTGGGATTTTTGGGAAGAAAATGCCCGGAATCCGGTTTTGTTCTGCGGTGACGTCATAGAGAGGGAAGCGGCGGTGACGTCACGGCCTCGCAAGCCACGCCCCATGGGAATCAACGGCGCCCAAGCCACGCCCCCTTTGAAGCCCCGCCCCCGCTCCCCCTCCCCTCCCGCTTCAGCGCCCCCTGGCGGCGCCGCCCTCAGGCTCCGTTTCCCCCCCCGCTCCCGTTTCCCCCCCTCGGCCGCCGCCGCTGTCCCGCCGCCCAATTCGTGACGTCGCGGCGCGGGGGGGAGCCCTGACGACATCTCGCGACAGCGCTGCCGCCCTTTACCGGCCCTCCCTGAGCCCCGAAGCGGCGGCTCCAGCACCTCCGGCAGCTCCGGTGGCAGCGGCAGAAATGGCGGCGGCCTCTGGGGCTTTCGGTTTCCCTGAGCCGCTGGCCCCGCCCCCGGCGCGCTCTGATTGGCTCCTTTAGGGGGTGGCGCCCCCTTTTGGGGCACGGTCGAAGGAAGGCTCCTTTTTCTCGGCACCTGTCTTGGGATGACGTCACTCGCTGCGCATGCGCGTTCATCTCGTGCGTTATTAATGAATACCGGAGTTCGACTTTGAAAATTGCCCTGGCCTGAGATTTCTCTATCGACTGTATCTGCTTTAATTAATCTGTGCTTTAATTGATCTCTGCGTTAATCAATCTCTGATTTAATCAGTCTCTGCTTTAATCAGTCTCTGCTTTAATCAATCTCTGCTTTAATCAATCTCTACTTTAATCAATCACTAATCAATCTCTGCTTTAATCATTCTCTGCTTTACTAAATAATTCTCTGCTTCAATAAATCTCTAATCACTCTCTGCATTGATCAATCTCTGCCTTAATCAATCTCTGCTTTAATCAATCTCTAATCAATCCCTCATCGATCTCTGCATTAATCAGTCTCTGCTTTAATCACTCGCTGCTTTACTAAATAATTATCTACTTCAATAAATCTCTAATCAATCTCTGCTCTAATCAATCTCCGGTTAATCTCTGCTTTAATCAATCTCTGTGTTAATCAGTCTTTGCTCTAATCAATCTCTAATCAATCTCTGCGTTAATGAATCCCAGTCTCTTCCCGTGTTCCCGTCTCTCACCAACACCTGCAGGCGGAGGATTTAATGGAAAATTAATGTGAAATTACAAAAAACCATAATTTCGGGCAGTGATTAATTCAGTCTGGTTAGGGTTCTGATGGGGCAGAAGTCATTAACAGGGGGGGTTTATTGTTATTAACAGGGGGGTTCATCCGTTGTAATTAACGGGGGGGGGTTAATAATCAGCATTGATTTCGATGGGTAGACCTGGTGTCCCCAAAGTCTCAATTGCTGTCACAGGGTACACGAGGTGTCCCCAAATATCCCTGACTTCAGTGGGTAGACCTGATGTCCCAAAATCTCCATTGACTTCAATAGGTAGACCTGGTGTCCCCAAATCCCCATTGACTTCAATGGGTAGACCTGGTGTCCCAAAATCCCCATTGACTTCAATAGGTAGACCTGGTGTCCCAACATTCCCATTGACTTCAATGGGTAGACCTGGTGTCCCAACATTCCCATTGACTTCAATGGGTAGACCTGGTTTCCCAAATATTTTGCCAATTATTGCACAAAGCGGGGAATGGGACGTACCAGGGTTATGAACACACATTTGTATTTTGGGTATTCGACAGTTCTGTAAATAAATTGACTCTGTGATTTTCTGTGAGGCACGGTGTGTTTTTGGGGACTAATCCCACACACTGCCCGGCGCTGCAGTAAACACTTTCTATCTTTAACCTGTCAGAGAGTTTTTTGTGTCCGTCTCAGTTGGATACCTGTATTATGTCATTATTCATATTTTTAATCAATCACCAGGATGGTGAAGGGTCTGGAGGGGAAATCATGAGAAGAGTGGCTCAGGTCACTTGATTTGTTCAGTCTGGAGGAGCCCAAGGGGAGACCTGGCTGCTCTTTACAACGTCCTTGTGGTTCGGAAAACGGAGGGGCAGGCGCTGATCTCTTCACTCTGGTGAACAGCACGTTCTGTAATTCTGTGAAAAAACGACGTTGCACCTTTTTTATATTCAGTTACAAGTTTAATTAAAAGAAAATAAAATAGAATAAGAATAGACAAGAAGGAGACAAAAGAAGGCAGCTTCTCAGCTGAGGGCGCAAAGCAGCACACCCCGCCCGTTCTGAAGTCTCTGGTGTTTAAAAGTCTTGCTGTTACACATTTAAATGAGCATTTAAATAAATGTTATGTATTTAAATAAATGCATGCTTCAAATATTCAGTTTGGTTTCCAGACACCCCCCCAAGCACACAGGTTATCTGTGGGACTCCACGCAGTCCTGGATGGACACTGTAAATCTGTCTTCTGGAGATTTAAACCCTCAAATTGTTAATTGTTCTTGATCAGAAACCTTTAGATCAGGAATTCCAGACCTCCCTTCTGTCTTCTATCTAGTTGAGGAGTTAAAAAAAAAAACAACAAAACCCTCCCATCTCTACTTTGTTGCCATCTGAAACTGCACCTCCGTTACATTTTTAAATTCCACAAATGAAAGGAAATACAGCACAACCTTCCTCCACTCAATGCATGGGATGGTTCAAGGCAAATTTGGGAGGAGAACTCCTCGGGAAACCCTCCCTCCCCTCCCCCAGTCGGTTCTGGAGAAAACTCCTCAGAGAGAAAGTGGAAAGAAACCTCTTTATTAAATCAGCAGAGCATTCCCCCAGCACAAATAAATTGAACAATAACAGGTGACGAATTGAGGAAAACAAAGTTCCTTCCTGTAGAAACCATCAATGGGGAGACTTGGGGAAACCAGGTCTCGCCCCTGAGAGCAATGGAAATTTTGGGACACCAGGTCTACCCATTGGAGTCAATAGAGATTTTGGGACACCAGGTCTACCCATTGAAGTAAATGGGGATATTTGGGACACCAGGTCTACCCTTTGAAGTCAATGGGGATATTTGGGACACCAGGTCTACCCATTGGAGTCAATAGAGATTTTGGGACACCAGGTCTACCCTTTGAAGTCAATAGGGATATTCGGGACACCAGGTCTACCCATTGAAGTAAATGGGGATATTCGGGACACCAGGTCTAGCCATTGAAGTCAAGAGGGATTTTGGGACATCAGGTCTACCCACTGAGAGCAATGGAGATTTTCGGAAACCAGGTCTACCTATTGAAGTCAATGCGGATTTTGGGACATCAGGTCTACCTATTGAAGTCAATGCGGATTTCGGGACACCGGAGAGATCTTGGTGGGTCCCAGTGCAAACCCTGGTTTTCAGTCTGGGGGAAGCTTGAACAGTTCTAAAAAAAGGTGGAAAAAAGGGAAAAAAGGAAAAAAAAAAGGAAAAAAATGGAAAAAAGGAAAAAAGAGAAAAAAAGGAAAGAAAAGAAAGAGGAAGAAAGAAGAAGAAAAAAAGGAAAAAGAAAAAGAAGAACAAAAAAAGGAAAAAGAGCCTGTGCAAACAGAAGTCTCCTCAAGGAAACTCTCCATTTAACATCAACGACAAAACCAAGCCAATTAAAGAACGCCAGAGTTCATTTAAAAAGCGCTTCACCTTGAAAAGAATGAAACATCCCCGTCCGAAATGAAAAATTAAAACACCAATCAACGCCACGAGTGTGATTGGGGGCCACGAACAGCAGCAGATCCAAACTCGGGGTCATTTTGGGGTCATCTTGGGGTCACTTTGGGGTCATTTTTGGGTTGTTTCTTGTGCAGTTTGGGGCTGTGGTCACTCAGTGGTCACTGGTCAGTCACTGGTCACTCCCTGGTCACTCATTGGTCACTCAGTGGTCACTCAGTGGTCACTGCACCCAGTACCTGGTGTCGCTGATCAACCGCCACGGCCTGGACCCCGCCCCTCTCTATGACCCGGCCCAGCTGCGCGCCGCGCCGAGCGCCCCCTGGCGGCCGGAGGACCCGGCGGCTGCCGGGCGAGAGCGAGGCCGAGCAGGAGCTGCGCCCCCTGCTGGGGGAGGAGGCGCCCGTCCGGCCACGCCCCCTGCGGGCCGGGCCACGCCCCCTATGCAAATGAGGCAGGAGCGTGGGGGGGGTGGGGTTTGGGGGAATTTGGGGGAAAAAACCCAAAACCCAATAAAAAACTATTTTAAAAAAAACAACAAATCGACTCAAAACCACCAAAGTTTCATTTTATTTATTTTTTTATTTTGGGTAAAAAATGTAAAAAAAATACATTTTAAAATTTTTTCTTTTTTTTGACCTTTTTTTGATTTTTTAAATATTTTTTAAATATTTTTTTTAATTATTTATTTATTTAGTTTTAAAAATTTAAAATTTTTTTTTTTAGTTTTTTTTTAAAATTTTAATTTCTTTTTAAAACACCTACGGGAGGAAATAATTCGCGTTCCGGCGCGACCTGGGACGTCGATAATTAATCTGCTCTAATTAATAAATAATATAATGGAATAGATATTTAAATACAATTAACAGATAATTCATGGAATAATAGAAAATAAATACGGAATAAAGTCTGGAATAAAGTCTGGAATAAAATCTGGAATAAAATCTGAATAAAATATTCCGTCGCGATAAAACCGGCGGATTTCATTTCTGACCGACGACGAAATCCCCCAAAATCCCCCAAATTTCCCCAAAAATCCCGAACTTCCCCCGAAAATCTCCAAATTCACCACAAAATCCCAAATATTCCCCTAAAATCAAAAAAATTCCCCCAAAATCCAAAAATTTTCCCAAAATCCCCAAATTCCCCAAAATCCCTCGAAATTCCCCATAAAATCCCCAGATTTCTCCCAAAATCCCCCAAATATCCACTAAAATCGAAAAATTACCCAAAAATCCCAAAATTCCCCCCAAAATCCCCAAATCCCCCCAAATTTCCCTTAAAATCCCAAAATTCCTCAAAATCTCCAAAATTCTCCCTAAAATCCAAAAAATTCCCCCAAAATCCCCCAAATTTCCCTTAAAATCCCAAAAATTCCCCAAAATCTCTCAAAATTTCCCATAAAATCCCCAAATTTACCCAAAATCACCCAAATTTCAACTAAAATCCCAAATTTCTCCCCAAAACTCCCAAATTTCCCCTAAAATCCCAAAAATTCTCCCAAAATCCAAAAATTTCCCCCAAAATACCCCAAATTCCCCCTAAAATTCCCAAAATTCCCCGTAAAAATCCCAAAAATTCCCCTAAAATCTCCAAAATTTCCCCTAAAATTCTTTAAATTCCCCCTAACATCCAAAAATTCCCCAAAATCCCCAAATTTCCTCCAAAATCCCCCAAATTTCCCCTAAAATCGCAAATTTCCCCCAAAATCCCCCAAATTTTCCCCTAAAATCCCAAAATTCCCAAAATCCCCCAAATTTCACTAAAATCCCAAATTCCCCCCAAAATTTCCCCTAAAATCCCCAAATTTTCCCCAAAATTTCCCCCCAAATTTCCCCTAAAATCTCCAATATTTCCCCTAAAATCCCAAATTTTCCCCAAAAATCCCCCAAATTTCCCCTAAAATCCCAAATTTCTCGTGAAAAAATCCCAAAATTTCCCCCTAAATTCCCCCTAAAATTCCCAAATTTCTCCTAAAATCCCCCAAAATTCCCCAAAATCCCCAAATTCCCTCTAACCCCCCCCGGAATTCCCCGAATTTCCCCCAAAATTCCCCGGCATGGCCCAAATTCTCTCGCAGCTGTGGGCGATGCTCCCCAGGGATTCCTGGAATCGCTGCAGATTCCCGGCAAACGAGGCCACGAACCCCACCCAGAGCAGCCCAAACCCGCCCAGCTGCCCCAAAAACCCCAACAGGCTGCGGCAGAAACTGGGATTTGGGCCAAAATCCTCGGATTTGGGACCGGAATCTTCGGATTTGTGCCCGGAATTCCCAGATTTGCGCCTGGAATTTCTGGATTTGCACCTCTGATTCCCAGATTTGGGGCCAAAGTTCCCAGATTTGCGCCTGGAATTCCTGAGTTTGCGTCGGGAATTCCCGGATTTGGGACGAGAATCCTGGGATTTGGGGCCGGAATTCCCAGATTTGCGGCTGAAATTCCCAAATTCGGAGCCAGAATCCCAGGATTTGCGCCTGGAATTCCCAAAATCAGGGCTGGAATCCCAGGATCTGAGGCCGGAATTCCCAAATTTTGGGCTGGAATCCCTGGATTTGCGCCTGGAATTCCCGGATTCGGGGCTGGAATTCCGGGATTTGAGGATTAAATTCCTGAATCCAGAGATGAAGTTCCGGTGTCTGACACTGAAATCATCAAATTTGGGGCTGGAATCCCGGGATGTGCGGCCGGAATTCCCAGAATCGAGGCCGGAATCCAAAAATTTGAAGGAGTAATACCCAAATTCGGGGCTGGAATTCCGGGATTTGCTCCTGGAATTCTGGAAATCAGGGCTGGAATCCCAGGATCTGAGG